>CM024246.1:52798832-54261339 GCA_013421045.1 Propylea japonica
GTACGCAAATTTGCCCAGTTTAGATGTTTCATTGATTTTATATCAGATCAGAGCAAGGGCGTAGCCAGCGGGGGGGTTTTGGGGGTTCAACCCCTCCCCCCCCAAAATGTTTCAAAGTTATTTTTGTTGCAAACATAATCTTTCATTTTGCACTTAAACCAACTTATCTCCGAAAATCTAGTTAAAATTATTCATATCACTATGAATTCTTGAAAACAACAAATACTTGCTACAGAAAGCGACCCTCACAAATCCCGGCACCTACAAAATCAATTGCCCCGAAATTAATTCCTGGCTACGCCCAGACGCCCTTGGATCAGAGGACTCCACAGTGCACTCAGATCAACAAAAGAGGTATTTTATTGATCTGAGGGACTGCATTATTGGGATTTGGGATTTATTTGGGTTCAGGCCCGCCGTAAGCGGGCGTGCAAGGCGTGCCCGGCACAAGGGCGGCGGCAAATCCAGTGAGATTTAATTTTTGTTGGGAGGGACAAACAACGTGGCAAGCGGCGGAGGGGGAGAAAAAAAGGGGGGGCGGTTGTCCAACTCCAACTGCTTTAAAATTTTGCCAACTGTCATAGAAACATAGAAATTTTGCCATATGCTATCGGAACTTTGCCAACTGCTTTGAAATTCCTCCAACTCCGTTCAACATTGGGGGCGGCAAGGTCTCCCCATCCCTCTTAGAGAGACTTTTTCTCTGACGTATCGGAATTCAGTGAATTCACTGCTGTGTTTCTTTCATGTATATTTCCGGGAGGGGCACTGCCGCCCCCCGAAGTTCCGCAGGTGCAAGAGGAAAGAGTTTTTCACACTAAATCTTCGAATGGAAACGATCTAAACAACCCCCTTTCCCCGATTTTCACTCAAGATCAGGTCAGGTCCCTCACTAAAACTTGCCATTAACACCCCCTTCTCCCCCCCACCGAATTGCTCTCTGGATACGCCCTTGATGTAGCGCCCTATTGGGGGCGGCATAACAGTATTTGCACGCGGGCGCTCAGACAGCTAGCGGCGGGCCTGTATTGGGTTTATTCAAGAACATCTTGAAATTGATAATTCATGAGAATATTCTCTTTCTCTACTTGCAGACTCTCCACCACGTCTTCGTGAGATCTAAATTTTGTACTCAAACAGTCAAACTGAATGCCAAAAATTGATAATTACAAATTACAATTATATTATATATTATATAATTAATTGAGACCTACATGGGTTTATTGGGAAACATATCAAAATTGTCTTTATTATTACTCATATATTATGGGACTAAGCGTAATTCAACCGCACATTATAGACACTAGTGTCTATATTTTTTATGGAATAAAATCGAATTCTGAATGATGCTTGTTTCATATGAATTTCATTTGAGCTTCTGGATATCTTAGACTAAAGAAAGAGTCTTCTGTCTAATATAATAATCTTTTCATTTCTACGAATGTCGAATTTAAATTCGCCGTACATATTTGTAATGCTGTATACCGACACCACTGGATCCCACTGTCAATTCGGGTTTCTTCGGTTCTCCCAAAGAACATAATAAAGGGTTCTCCTGTCAGCTTTATTCACTCTTCACTCCGGTAAATTGTGGTTAGACTTTTTATTTGAATATTGAAAATATAAATTTTAATAGGAAATTTCAGATATATCATTATATTTGATAGGCAATATGGAACTGGATTTTAAAATTTTCACGCTCAATTGTTGGTATGGTTTATCTATTTCCTATCTATTCATATTTTTGTAAAAGAGAAAAATTTTTAGGGCAATTCCATTGATCTCCAAAAACTTACAAGCTAGGATTGAAGCTATCGGAGATTTTTAGCGAAAAGTGACTATGATTGTGTTTGTTTGCAAGAAGTTTGGACAGAAAAACAATTTTCACAAATTCAAGCGAAAATATCCAAGACACTGCCATATGGCCATTATTTCTTCAGGTAAGCTGAAATGAATTTCCCAACGAAAGTATAGAACAAAAACGCAAAAGTGTAGATTCAGTTATACAATCTTGTTGGCACAATTTTTAGAATCTTTAATAAATGGGTGTATGTATACCATAACTTTTTATCCCATGAACGATAATCCTATCAAATGATAATAATGTTGTTGTATAAAAATAAAAAGTCGTATCAATTACACCCAAAAATTCTGACCTTCTTGATGAACTCTTCAAAAATTTCAGTGGCTCATTTGGTTCTGGTATTTGTATGTTCTCAAAATATCCAATAGTAGATGTTTATTTCCATCAGTGGGCTGTGAATGGTTATATACATAAAATACACCATGGTGATTGGTTTGGTGGAAAGGGAGTTGGATTGTGTAAATTAAAAGTGGATGAATATTCAGTAAACGTATACACTGCTCATGTGAGTTTCACTCATCTTTCTTTCATTATTTTTCAGCTTTTCTAAAAAGTCTCTCAAGAGAAAGTTTATATCTACTCGAACGCAGCGAAAGGGCATTTCCAGTGGTTTTTCTGAAAAAAATCTTATTAGAAGCAATGGACCCCTAGAAAATTATAGTGATTTTCCGTTTTTTGGTTTCTGAGAAAAAAATATTGAAATCGTCACGGCTGGCTCTAGTATTTACAGCGCCCCAATGCAAAATATGTAACACTCAATCTGTTTTTATGCTAGTACTTAATACAAAAAATTATAGTGTCCTTTGTTATAAGCAAAGAAGAACACTTGCCTCAGCTCAGAACGGATGGGAGTGGATTAGGATCCTGGGTGGATATATTAAAAAAAATACAAAAAATTCAGTTGGCTGATGCCCTTATATTGCCTCAAACGATCACAATTTTATAAAGGTAACTATCAATTAGGCCTGCGGAGTTCGAACTGGGATTATAGAATAATGCTAATATGTAACCTGTTTGAATATTCTAATATAAAACTTTAGCTTCCGTTATATTTAATCTGGGTGAAATTTCTTATTTTATGTAGGACGTAAATAGAAATCACTACATAGTATAAAACAAAGTCGCTTTCTCTGTCCCTATGTCCCTTTGTATGCTTAAATCTTCGAAACTACGCAACGGATTTTGATGCGTTTTTTTTTAATAGATAGAGTGATTCAAGAGGAAGGTTTATATGTATAATAACATCCATGAAATAGTGGAGAAGTACTGTTATTTTTGAGGTTTCTAATGTGATGTCGTACCGTGCGAAGCCGGGGCGGGTCGCTAGTGATAAATAAAAGGGTAATAGTACTCAGCATGAGTGGAGAAATCTTAGGACCTCGATTTTCTTTCGAGTTCCTTGGGAGAATTCGACTAATCTCCTCTAGTACATTTGGTCGTCAATCTGGTCTGGTCAATAAATGAATATTTCCAAAAAGGGTTATGCGTCCCTTGGACTTGAAGCATATGTAAATATATGAACCAAAAATATAAGTTCATAATCAGAACAATAACCTTTTTTTACTGACCTCGGTTGTTGTGTGGCTTTATTTCCGTGTTGTCAATGTTAAAATCCCGGGTTCCGGAAAATTATTATAGGTCCAGAAAATAATTATGAAGTGAACACCTCGTAGGTGCATATAAATCCCAATTTATTGGAAAACAACTCGAAACAATCTTCGATAATATAAGAGTTGTATACCTGTTCACTTATGCATTAACATCAGGAATGATTTTTTGTCATATGTTCCTTTCTGGTTTACTGATATTTTCCCGCTTTATCTTTCTATCTCCGTCTTATGCATCTGACTCGCTCCCCCGCATACCTTTTGAGTTCGCGAAATCAAACTGCAACAAATAAAATAATTATTCTTTGTATTTCGTCAGTTGAATGCAGAACTATCCCAAGTCCATTTTTCCAGATAATCGGTTTATGGCCTAAAAAGATGCTTCATACTACACTCCATCTGATGCAGAAGTATTGCAAGTCCATCTTGTATCCTTACCTCACTTTTTCAAATTCATTTAGACTCACGTGATAGTTCAATCTAGCGATTAAGTGGACATAGCATAGTTCTGACCCATACCATAAGGATATAGTTCAGTTAAAAATAGGCATAGTATAGTTCTGACCCATAATATAAGGACATCATTTAGCTGAAAGTGGACATAAAATAGTTCTGATATGCAAAAATACCATACAAGGCTATATTATGTCCCAATTTTTCGGAAATTTATTCTGGGCAAATTTTGACCATCACAAAACAATCAGAATATTCAAGTTGAAGTTCGAAATTGATTATTTTTTATATATTTTCAATCAGCTTTTGACCTATTAAAAAAAAGGTGTCTCCTGAAAAGTATGAATTTCGGACTTAGTATATTTCTGCATTCAACCGACGATTTACTAATTAGCGAAATAAGCTAGCGAATTCAAACGATCATAGTTGGCGGTCGAGTTTCACGTACGTGTTAGCTTTCATTTCATTGGTTGAATGCTGGTTCACAGTTTACAACAATGCCAACAATTTGGTTATGGTCACGTCATGATCTCAAAGTAAACTTGAAACCTTTGATTACTGCTTTGCTGATACTTTTGTGTTATAAATCATTGACAATCGACATGTTAGTGCAGAATTTATTGATCAGTCCCTGGGTGGTGCTCTTTATAAAAGCATCATTTAGTTTATTTGCAGGATGTTTCACATTGATTATGTATGCTGCGTTAACTAGAGATATGGGAGTTTATTAAGACTGAAATTGTATTAGTTTCATGGTTCAGTTATTTATTGATTTTGTTATATAGTTTTTCAATATCTCCTTTTATGGTATTTCTGTTACAAACTGCCTATTTTCATTATAAGTAAAGATTTACTTAAAATTGAAAAGAACTGTATTTATATGGTGAAAACCTGAATATGATTGAATTTTCTGCAATAAATTGCTGCGAATTTTATTCCATTATTAGGTAAAAGTGAAACCAATAATTCCCCTGTACAGGGTGTTTCAGAATAAGATGCCGTAAATTCAGGATCTTCATAAAATAAAGTTCCCATGAACTTTCGCCCTCTGACGCATTGGCTCTGATATACAGGGTGTTGAAATTTGAAAAAAAATTGGACGCCACTGGTGAAAATTTTAAAAAAAATTTGATTGAAGAAAATGTGTTCTTATGCGTACTGATAACCTATCAAAAAACGAACAAAAACCTTGTAGGGTGTAGAAAATATTTCTGATCAATCATTCTTTTCTTCGAATTTCAACACCCTGCATCCCTTAGATGAAATTGCATTTAATTTTTCATTTTAGAAACCGTTCGTGAAAAATAAAAAACTCAAGATACCATTCTCTTTGTAAATAGTGTAGTTATTAGTTTAAAAAAGGGGTTACAGTTCATTGCGACCTTAAGGTCTATTTTGCCCCCTTACAGAGCTGTTCTGGCCAAACCCTTCACAGCTCGCCTTCCAGTTCCAGAGATATAATGAAATCTAATATCTGTGAATGCTTTAACGAGGCTAGTCTGTTGTGAATCGTCATTCCCAAAAATTATGCTTGCTTTTACGTCATCATGGCGCTACGTTTGAACTTAAGAGTATACAAAAAATTACATTTTCTTCATTTGATTTAAAAATACAGGTTATTTCTAAATAAGCGTATCAACGGCCAACTGTAGATTTCTCATGAAAAATAATATTTTTTCCCTTCCATTTTTTCCTCCGTGTCTTTGTTTCAGAGATAAAGGGTGTAAAGAAATTATGTATTTTTTTGCTTATATCTCAGGAAAGGTTTGAATTACAGAATTGAGTTTTTGTACACACATTCACTTATAATAGTTTCTCTCTTGCACTTCACTCGGTTTTATTAGAAGTGCCAGTGGCGAAGATATTGAAGTTTCACGAAGGTTTTACCCCTCAACTTTTACACCATTACTCGAATGTGTTTTACATAAAACAGGTTCTCTTGGTGCATTACTCTAAAGTGAAACGTTTTCGAGAAAACTGACATTCAATGATCAAAAATCAAATTAGAACAGTAGGTACCATTGAAATAAGTGCTCTTTGAACCATGGTTGCTAAGAATAATGTAAAATAACTGAGATGCATAAATTATATCTGATCGCTTGTTCTGCTTAAACATTTTGACCGAATGTCTGTATTTTTTTTATTTTTGATTTTTACATATTCTATTTTTTGTATAATTTCCAGAATATACTTCCGATCATGCTGAGATTTTGCATTTATACCTATAGTTAGCATGAATCTCAAATTCTATACAAAATTTTGAGCAATATTGCTCCACCAATGAACGAGCGCTCAAGAGCACCTGCTCAGGGCTTTTCTTTTTTTAATTTTTCTATTATTGTGGATATCTTATAAATAACTTTGCATTTCAAAATGCAAAAAGGTATTCATTGTGCTGAAAGACCACATTCTAATCATTGAAGAAGTCGTCTCTTAATTATTGATCATAAATATGTTAATTTTATATTAAACTATCTTATCCTTAAGCATCGTTATTTTTCGTCCGTTTTCTTCGCCGCGCCGAGTCATATCGCGGAACTGTTTTGCCCACATACTTCGATAAATTCTACCAGATATTTTGTTGTCGTTCGCGAATTAGCACGTCATGAAGATGAAACATTTTCGGTTCTGAGTAAAAGAGAAACGAGACTTACACTGCGCTTATGGCAAATAACCGCCGATTCTCGACGAAATCCCCACACACAGTCGGTATGGCACGACAACCGATGGACCGTCGTGCCAAAAATCAAGCATCGGCAGATATTTAGACCGACGATACGTACCGGCGCTTTTGCCGAGACGGTTCTTATCGCTGCGATACGAACGGATGAAAAATAACGATGTCTCTGGCCGGCTTTTGATTTCTCCGATTCATTACGCTACTCTGGGAACGCCAAACTTTTAATAATGAATAAGTTGTTCAAACAAAAAATTGCTTTCCTGCTTCTCTAGTCACCTAGGAGTCTTTCCACGAAACTGTTGCCACTATTGAAACTATTTTTCCGTTGAATTCAAAATAAAAGGTGATTTTTATTTGTACGAAATTGAACATAAATGATCCATTTTAATGTTCAACTTATGCTATTTTAATGTGCAATTTTCATGGGCAACCGAAAACGAAGCAACATGCGTATCAATGTCAAATGCATGTCTCGTGCAAAATAAGAATGTATTTCAATCAAGAATTCATACACAATTCATATTGAGATCGACGGAAAAATCTTGTAATCAACTCGGTGGTTAATCTAGCGACTAATGCGTTAAAATATCTTGACCATTAGTAGCTGTCTTTAATAACCTAATTAATTAAATAACTATTATTTGAAAAATTCAAATACCACTTTTCCTTTCAGTTACATGCTGAATATGATAGAGACAATGATGAATACAGAGCTCATCGCATTATTCAAGCTTATGACACTGCTCAATTTATTCAGTTCACATCTGGAGGTGCTGATCTGGTCATTCTTGCAGGAGACCTGAACGCTGAGCCAGGTGATTTAACTTACAAGTATGTATTGTACAAGTGTTTTTATTTCTTGTTTACAATATTCTTGAATTGTAAGCTACTTCTTACATTCCTGCAGTAGGAATTTGCTGTAGAATTCGACATCACTATCTATACAGTTGTAGAGACGATAGACACCAAATTTCGTTTCCGTAAAACTATTTCTTACCAATTGTGGGTTTAGTTATACACTCACCGGCAAAATAATCGATCCACTCAAAAAATCGATGAAGTTTGTTTATTCATAAATATGTTATTTCAGTTCGGATTCGATTGAATTTTTTTCAATTGTAGGTATGTTCATCCTCAATCAATCGTCCAAAACTTTTAATCCTAGGATTAAAAACGCTACTTTTAATCCTTGGATTAAAAGTAAATGCATTTGAAGTCTACTTGACAATCACTGTCATGATTATGTGTTCAAATTCATAACCAAATTATGAACGATTTTTCACTAAAACCAATTTTATTTTAATTTTGACTTGGTTGGAGAAAAAATAGTATATATTATTCGGATTAAAAGTGACTATTTTAACTCGCAATTCTGCATTCGCTCGGCTGCGCCTCGCAACTGCAAATATTGCTCGTAAAAAATATGCACTTTTAATCCTTATAATATAATATACTATTTTCCTCAACCATCAGAAAATCTTGACATTTTTGTACTATTTTCAGTGCAAAAGCCATAAATTCCCTTACCGTATAAAATTTGCTCGTTGTTTAGCAACACTTTTAATTCTAGGATTAAAAATGCTACTTTTGATCCTAGGACTAAGTAATTGCATTTGACGTCTATTCGACAATCAATATTCATCAACAATACCAGATCATTGAACTCAATAAACACATGGAACGGCCTCGCGATGCAGCAGAATCGACTAAACGTGTGTCCAAAAGTGTGGGAGAGACATGGGGCAATTGAGGAATCATCATCTCTTTCTACATACTTGTAGAACTCCAATAACTCTCCATTTGAAATCGGAGGATATTCCCGCTTATGAATCGCGCAAGATTACGATGGAGACCCCACCATTGTGGGATCATCATTACACTCTGACATTCTATCTCAGTCGGCGGGCGTTCTCAGATCTACTGAAAAATCAGTAGATCTACTGATTTTAGGTTCCGTCTACTGATCTACTGATTGCATCCTCGAATCTACTGAAAAATCAACACACAAAAAATTTCCTCAAAAGTAATAATCAAACATGCTTTTCTGCTGATTTTGGAGAAGATATTTTGAAATACCACAAGTCGAAAATGTACCTACCAAAAACAAATCGAGGAAGGGGTTACAGATGACCACTCGAAAACTGATAACTGAATGAGTAAATTCAAATGAAAAATATTTTCATCTTATTGTTTTTATTATATTGATATATCTAATATTGTTTCAGTTTTTTCATTATAATGTTTATTTTATATTCAACTTATTATCCGGATTCATTTATATGCTTATTTGAATGAATGGAATATGTTTTCGTCAAAATTCACTTAAAACCCGTAATTTCTTAATGAATTTTGCATGAAACAACCGTACCCTAAATTCTTCTTGAAGTTTTACTGGTTTGCTGTTTATGAAGAGGATCTCAGAACTCATAAAATCTTAGACAAAGGATAGACTACGCATAGAATAGTATATTTCTATGCTCCTACTGAATTCTACTGATTTTTCGTGGCAACATCTACTGAAGGTTGATTCCGTCATCTGGGAACACTGAGTCGGCCTCACTTCATCCGGATCGCGAGGCCGTTCCATGTGTTTATTGAGTTCAATGTACCAGATATCCCTGACTACCGACTTGCTATCTTCTTCTTCTTCTACTTTACGAAAGCTTGCTAGCTTGTTTCACCCATTTTCCTCCTCTCGTTCTTGAGATATTGAGGTCCAGCTGTCCTTCCACCTTTTTGGCGGTCTCCCTACGGGTCGTTTGGATGCTGGTCTTCCGTTTCTAGCGATTTTCGCTATTCTGTCGCTTGACATACGTGAGACATGTTCATTCCAGAACCTTCTTCTCGCGCGGGTCCATCTAACTACGTCCTCCGTCTGGCATTCTTTCCTGATCTCGTCGCTTCTTCTCTGGTCTCTCAATGTGTTTCCTGTTATTGCCCTCAAAACTCGCATCTCGTTTGTTCGTGCCATTCTTTTAGTTTCAGCTGTTTCTGCTCTTGTTTCCGCCGCGTATGTCATTATGGGTCTGACACATGCTTTGTAAATTCTCACTTTACTGGTTGTTGTCATGCAATTGTTCTTCCAGATTATATTCCTTAGTACGAGTCCACAACGGCGCACCGACCCTAGCCCATCGCACCGCGATGTCATCAAATGACGTATTTAGTTCGTAACAAACTTCAAATATCGACATCTTGGTGCGATGGGCTAGGGTCGGTGCGCCGTTGTGGACTCGCACTTAGGGCCCCCGATATTCTGTCTGCCTCATTCATCCGATGTCTTACTTTTAAGCTTCCATATGGCGATATCGTTACGCCCAGATAGTTAAAGGAGAATACTTGTTCGATGATTTTGTTATTTATCTCCAGCTTGCATCGGCGGGGTTCCCTGGCGATCACCATGCTCTTAGTTTTGGGGATTGATATTACCATATTGAGTTCCAGAGCCTCCCTGTAAAATAGTACTGCGTCATCTGCATAACACAAGATCTTCAATAGTTCGTTCCCCATTCTGTATCCTTGGTTCACTTTTCGTACTTTGTGTATTATCCTGTCCATTATCAGATTAAATAGCAGTGGACTAAGACTATCTCCCTGTCTCACTCCTAGGTTGACTCGAATATCGAAAAAATTCGAGGGAAAGCCCGCCGTTTCTTATGGTAAGTTTGACACTACCGCGAATTATTTCGCCCGAATATGACAGGATGCATACCGGTAAATCCCGCTATCATTTCCTAATGGCACTCGCTGATAGACGCGGTAGTGCCAAACTTACCATAAGAAACGGCGGGCTTTCCCTCGAATTTTTTAGATGTTTTTGCAACAATTATTGAATATATCTGAAACAAAATAAATCAAATCTTCATGTTAAAACGTTCAGAGAGGCTTTGAATTTAATAGAGCGGTAATTCAGTGTTTCTGTAGTGAGAAAAGTGACTTTTAGGTGAAATATTTTTCGGACTTTGGGGGCTCATATCTCCCAAACTAAAACAGATCGCCAATTGTTTTTTTCACTTATATTGTTCAGGGAGCCAATTTGAATACAACGGCACCAAGATTTGATGGATATCTGTTGAATCCTAAAATTTAAACAGTTTTAATTTTTTTGCAAAATGTTCCACCAATTTTAAAAATGTGAAAAAATTCCAGGGTATAAAGGGCCAAAAAAGACATTTTATGTCAAAAAATGGCGGTGGACACTTTTTAAGAACACCGAAAAACAAATGACAATAACTTTATTTTTTCTTTTAAAAATAGATTTTTCGGCTGCAATTCATAAAAAAATTATACGTCTATTCCATTAATAGCAAAGAATCAATATAAAAAATCCCCATTCAAAAATTTTGGATACCACAAGAGAAAAAAAATAAAAACGAAAAAAGTGTTTTTCACAGAAATCTCGAAAATGGCAAGAGATAAAAAGCTGAAAAGTTGGCTGAATTATTTTCATTCAATGCCTAATCGATCCCCTCAATATGAATCGGAAAGGCCGCGGGGGCAGATTTACCATTGAAACCCGGCTATACCATTTTTCCCGAAGGCGCAATTCGAAGTTTATCGGATTATGTGAATTTTTCGATCTTGAAGTTTTATGCCATAACTGGATCTAGGCGCTCTTAGTATTTCGCCGGAGGGCGGGGGGGCACCTGCGGAACTTCGGGGGGGCGGCAGTGCCACTCCCGGAAATATACCTGTAAGAAACACTACAGTGATTTCACTGAATTCCGTGGATATACGGAAATTATCTATGTTGGCCGCCTGTCCTCCCGATCCTTCAGAGAAAAAGTCTCTCTAAGGGGGATGGGGAGACCTTGCCGCCCCCAATGTTGAACGGAGTTGGAGAAATTTCAAAGCAGTTGGCAAAGTTTCGATATCATTTGGCAAAATTTCTATGTTTCTATGACAGTTGGCAAAATTTTAAAGCAGTTGGGGTTGGACAACCACCTCCCCTTTTTTTCCCCCGCTTACCGCGGTGTTTGTCCCCTCCAAAAAAAATTTCAATTTCACTGGATTTGCCGCCCCCCTGGACGTGCCTCCCTTGTGCCGGGCACGCCTTGCACGCCCGCTTACGGCGGGCCTGACAAACAATACAGTATTTCGTCATTTTTCTGGAGTAAATGAACTTCAATATCACTTTACAGCGCACATTAAAATGGAGAATCGCGAAAACCGGCGCAAATATCTTGAAAATCATAAGAATAACCAAAGTCTGAGACAATATGATATGAAATTTAGGCAGAAATGCGAAAATTAACCCTACAGCAGGGTTCATAACTGAGGGGGTTAGAAAATAGAAGAGCTTAGAAGTACTGATGAATTTCTCGTGTTTGAGTATACTGTTGATCTGTTGAGTGCCAAGTAGGGATTGGTTCGTTTACCTAGCTTGCTCAAGTCAGAAGTAAATTATTTGTTAAGGACTTTATAAGTAAAACATGATGTAACTGCAATCACGTCTTGCTTGAGAGGTTGGAAGTTTCATAAGGTCCAGGGGTTGTTACAGACATTGGATAAAACATATTTTCATTATAATAAACTTGTTGTGATATTTGCTCTTTAGAATCCGAATATTCCCATTCAATCTCGAATATAAGTATAGTTGAATGTTGTTTACAATGTTTACATTTGCATATCTCGCGCCAGTCTCCATTTGCCTCCAATACGTCACAACATGGACGCAAAAATGGCTACCACTTCAAAACCCCCTCATTAAAGAACTCTGCCCTACAGCTTGTTTGTAATAGCGTTTTCCATTGGGAAAACTGGTGCGCACCTGAGTGTAATTTCCATTGGTAAAGAGATCAATGAAATGAGAACTGGTGCGCATCTGAGTGTAATTTCCATTGGTAAAGAGATCAATGAAATGTCTATTCAAATGAGAACCAGTGGTGCCCGTGCAATTCTGGTGCGAACCAGTTCTCCCAATGGAAAACACTATAAGAACACATATTCGAATTCTTTTGATTAGAAAATCCTATTAATGATATGGTTTGGAACTATAATTGCAACCAACGAAAATGAAGAGATTCGAAAACTTATTCATAATTTCCGTAGAATTGGTATTTCAACCATGACAATAAGTAAGTATAGTCCATTCACGAAAGTTTGAGCGCATAGTAGGCTTTTGTTTATTTATCTGAAGTTGGCAGTATTTACTGTCATAACGTAAAATAAAGTCTACGTTGCCGAATGTACCGGTCCCGCCCTACGAGTTTGCAAGTTAGAGAACGTACTATATGTATAGTCAGTTCACGAAAGGTTGAACCGTCGGTAAGCCATGACGATTTGGCATATTCCACCGTGTATATTAAAATTTTAGCTTATATTGTTTATTTTCTTGCCAGATTGATACGCAATGTTGGCAATATTGCATAGAGTTCTCTGATAACTCCATAGACATATAAAAGGATGTACTGGGCGTCACGTGACTTTCACAGAAGTTTCGTACCCCCAACATAAGAGAGAGATACTGTGAAGGATGGAGTAATATTAGTGTAGAGCATAGACTAAACTAAACTAATATCACTCCATCCTTCACAGTATCTCTCTCTTTCTTGATGTTTGAAAAATCACAGAACATAAAAATATATAATGCGTAGATATCTACGATCCAACGTTTTTAAAATATGATCTGTGCTTCGTACTAAAATTATTCTAACCTTGTCTGAAGCCAATATTCTCTCTCACGCGTCTTTTCCATTCTTTTATAAGTCTATGGATAACTCGAACAAGGCCGGGTACGTTCGGCAACGTTGACTTTATTTTAAGTCATGACAGCAAATAATGCCAACTTCAGATAAATAAACAAACGCCTACTATGCGCTCAAACTTTCGTTAATGGACTATACAAATCGGCGAAAATTTTGATAAACATTATCTAGTACTCTTTAAATAGGAGTCCTTTTTCAATTATGTAGTATAGAGATCTCTAATGTTAGTAGATAATTTACATATTATGACAATAACGAAAATATCTCGAACATGAATAATCTAATCTCTGATATATTTTTATTTCATTCAGATTGCTTTCAACTATACCAAATCTCACCGATTCGTTTATAGCTGCAGGAAATCGAGAAGATATGAAATGGACAACGAATGAATCGATGTGTAATAGCTATACCCCATCGAATCTGAAGAAAGAAAAGATATGTGGGAAACGTATCGATTATATTATGTTTCATCCTGGATCTAGGTTGCAAATATATCTCAAGAAATACGAAATGCCTCTCAAAAATAATGTTCCTGATCAACCGTTTAGTTATTCTGATCATGAGGCTCTTGCTGCAGTCTTTCACATCAGTCGAGATAAGGCCATGGAACTATCAGATAATTCTGATGAAAAGATTTCTATCCTGGAAGAAGGTAGAGATATGTTGAATAAGGAAATTTATAATCTAAAATCTCGTAAAAGATTCTATTGGTTATGTAGTTGCTTTCCATTTGCCTTACTTCTGGTCACAATTTTCATAGATGTATCCTCAAATTATGCTATTCCATACAATATTCTGAGAAGTTCCCTTGCTGTAATTACATTTTTTTATATTATTATGGCTACAATTTGGAATAGTATTGAAACAAGTGGAGTTGTTTCTAGCTTATTGTCAATGGAGATAATTTTGAAAACTTTGAAATCTCGAAATTATTTGAGAAGTTGACATTCAATTAGGAAGGTTAAGAGCATGTAGCTAAATATGTTGATGAATAGGAAATACATATTCTGGTTATATAAAAATGTTGATAAAAATAAATAATGTTAAATGATGTTGCCAAATTGATGATTATTGTGGACCAAAAATAGATTAATTGAATTCTTTAAATTTTATGGAGTAACTATTACTAGTTGCAATTCGAAGTACTTATTAATAAATGAATACAAAGTTATTGATGATAGAAATTATTTTCTTTTATACTGTGTTTCAATTCAGAAACTTCCCTTTATTTTCTAGTATTTATCTCGAGTGTTTTGCCACATGTGGCAAGGAAGAGCCCAGGATACAAAGTGCTGGAAGCATTTATGGAAGGCTTATATCCAATATTGGAAGGATAGAAGTTATGCTAAATGTTGATGAATTCTCGCGTGTTTTATTTTTTAAGAGAAAAACTTCAGTTATTGGCTGTTCGATGAGAACAAATAGAATGAAATTAGGATTTTCGAATTATCTGCAGAAGTATAGTTATTCAAATAACAACAGCCACCTGAGCGCTGGATAACGATGTCAAAACGTTGGTAGATATCTGAAATCTTCTCGAAAAAAGCGCGAAATTGTTTTATAAACTTCATAGCAAGTAAGCTTTTAACATAAAGTTAACTCAAAATGTGCATTCCAAGTTTTCTGTCATATTTTTCAAGGAAACCTATCAAATTGAAGGATGAAAACAATCCTGATTATGGTCCCACTCAGGAATTTTGGTTACAGAAGTGTTGAAACAAAAATGAAAAGAATGACTTACTGTGAATTATTCCCGAAAGCTGCAAAGCTGGACATTTTCAAGTTGGTTGAAAGGTGATCTGGTGATGGACAAGTATAGTAAATCACAACTTCGTTATACCCCTAAGGGTGTTTCTGCTACCGTTGAAGATATGAAATTAATCAATTAGTTTTTGATATATGTAAAATTTTGTGAGTTTCTGAAATTATAGCGTTTTTGGAAATACTTTTCATAACGATAAGTTTCTCCTTGAATTCATTGACGAATAGTAAAAGATTTTGTGGGTTATCGTTTTAGAATTAAGTATAACTCAAACTTATGGTTTTTCTGTAGAAAAACCATTGAATTGCTTTTTTTTCTGATTGATGAAATATACATGGTCTCTAAATGATTGTATTCATATTACAAAAGAAAGATATAAGAATCATGAGTAATCTCAAATATAACGAATCTTGCAGAAGCTTTTTCAAGAAGAATGAAATACTCACAATATATGCTCTATATATACAGAAATGTTTATTATTTATGAAAAGGAACAATCAACTGTTCCAAAAATATGATAATAAGAAAGCATTCCATAAGACCAGAGGTTTATTAGATTATATATACCCTAAGTTCAATCTAACAAGCCAACGACAAGTAGAATACAGATACCTGAAGATTTTCAATTCATTGCCTGAGAACATAAAACTAACAGAGGATGTCAAACGATTCAAAAGGAAACTCTTTAGATTTTTGTTGGATCTTGAACCATATAATATGACAAGTTACATGAGATGAACAATTGTTTTCTATTTATATTTTTTTTTGACACTGTTTCACTTCACTATCACAATAGCTGAATTTGATTTGAAATAAAGACCAAATTATTATTATTAAATTGAATGGAAAAACCGATTATGATTATTTCCAAACATCTCATTCACGTATCCAGTTTTATATTTATTTATGAATTTAAACCAGTACAAATTACATCGATATCGGTGTTTTTCATTTATATGGAGCTCCCAAAACTTCGGTTTCCCAACATCCTGTATAATGCAATTTTGAAATCAAATATTGTTTAGTAAGATAATGATTTCTTGCTGGAAGTCCTAGACCTACATATTCCCCTATTAATTGGATATCGTTGGCTGGAATTGTCCGTTCATCAATACAGTGGAACCCCGGTAGTCCGGCCCCTGTCTAATCCGGCGCCCCCTGTAATCCGACATGGTCTATTATTTATACCATACATAATGAAGTATAATTAGTATTTCAGAGTACATATATGTACATATGTATGTATAAAGAATCTTATCATTGGATCTGAAAGGACCCCGCACATTTTGTATGGGAATTGGCTCCCGGTGGATTTGGCTGAAAATTTGATATGATGTTCTACTAATCCTCCTGATCAAATGTCTCCACAGTCACGAAGCTGAAAAATGCATACTTCTAGGAGTTTTTAGCGATTTTTTGTATCCATTATGGCTTACGTATTATGGGAATTGTCTCCCGGTGGATTTGGCTGAAAATTTGATATTATGTTCTACTAATCCTTCTGATCAAATGTCTAAACAGTCACGAAGCTGAAAAATGCATACTTCTAGGAGTTTTTAGCAATTTTTTGTATCCATTATGGCTTACGTATTACCGTTCACACAGAAATGTTTGAAAATATTTCGAATTGACAGAATCTGCTTTCAATAATCACGAAATATTCTCAAACATTTCTGTGTGAACGGTAATACGTAAGCCATAATGGATACAAAAAATTGCTAAAAACTCCTAGAAGTATGCATTTTTCAGCTTCGTGACTGTAGAGACATTTGATCAGAAGGATTAGTAGAACATCATATCAAATTTTCAGCCAAATCCACCGGGAGCCAATTCTCATACAAAATGTGCGGGGTCCTACAGAATAGGCCCATTAATAATTTAATAAAAGACCAGCCGAGAGCAAGAAGTGCACGCCGAGCAGAATATTCAGACTAAGCAATTATGTCAAAAGTATGTCTTGTGCTGAATGAAAATGTATATCAATCAAGTGTTCTTATTGAGGTCGTCGGAAAAATCTTGTAATCAACTCGATCATTAATCGAGCGACTAATGGTCTCTAACTATTAACGCCTTGACCATTAGTCGCTTTTTTGAATAACCTAGTTGATTAAATAAGTTGATTTGAGATTCTGGGACATTCTTCGTGAGGTGATGACATTTCATTTTTTTTGTTTTGTGATACGTCCATCATAAAGAAAATAAGTACATTATTCTATGACCTTCGTGAGGGCGAACATCGAGCTCCCGCCATTATTCCGATTTCTGACGGCGCGGTGGCGGCGAAAATAGTTATTCGAATTAAAATTAAAGCTGTTGTTGATATTAATAGTTCTAGGTACATTGCATGTAAATATTTTTGGCATTCATAAACTGTAGATCAATAAGTTACAACATTTTTCACTTAAAAAAATGCTTTTCTTCAGAATTTTGTTTGACAATTTAGCTTGTAAACCCATAAGCTGAATCAATGGCGGCAAAAGTGTAACCGTTGTCTCAATATTTTACAGAAAATGGCAAGGAAAAGAGTGGAAAAGAGTGACAGTGAGGAAGAGGAATATTCGGTAGAAAAAATCATCGACAGAAGAGTCGTGAATGGAAAAGTTGAATATTTTCTCAAATGGAAAGGTTATGAAGAATCTGACAACACTTGGGAGCCAGAAGACAATTTAGATTGTCCCGAATTAATAGCGGCCTTCGAAAAAAACCGAAAAGCTAAAGGCAAAGATGATGATGCTGCTTCTAAAGAAAAGAAAAGAAGGAGGAGCAATTCCGAATCATCAGACAAGTCTGATGAGTCGGAGGCTAAAAAAAAGGTAAATAAAACGTTTTGTTTGTGAAAATGCTGCATTTTGGTTTTGTACTTAGTATTGGATAATCTTTATTTGACCACTTGTATGGATTTGTCTAAGGTTGGGATACTTCTCCTTGTTTTTGTCAATAATTACTTCGCAAATTTTATTTTTAAGGATCAGTCAGAACTCCCCTACTATTATGTGACAATTACTCAAAGTAATCCGAATTATTTCTTTCATCACTGTTATTAACATATTTATTTTTATGTATGTTTACGAAAATGAATGTGTTGTCACTTCTAACTTGATCATGGTTAATTTTACTGATTAAGTATTGAAGTAGATATAATATTATAAACATAATTTGAAGCGTATAATTCGACCGAAAAGTTCCAAAGAAAAATTAAATCATTAACTGATTAATGCCCATTCATTAACAGAAGATTGACCTCCAAAGAAAAATAACTAAGAGGATTTTTCTCTTTTATATTACTGATATTTGATTCTGATTTAGTGGTTGAAAATTTTGTTTCATTTTATATTAACATGTTACTGCTGTATCTCAGTTTCTGTAACTATTAAGCTATTACACTTGTATGGAAATTGGTATTTATATGATATACTAGAAAAAAATTATAATACAGGGTCTTTATAAATGATTGTAACAGCGTAGTTAGCTTTGGATTATTTATTTATTTATATTACTATTACCCAGGTTAGGGTGTCAAATTATGTGTCTGGTATGATCAATGTCAAAGATAGATAGAAATGAAAATAGAGAGATATTTGATGAATGTGTTGAGTTTGCATAAGAAGCAGCAAAATGAAAATAATTCAAAGCCAACTGCGCTGTTACAATCATTTATAAAGACCCCGTTTATCTTTTGTTTCAACTGATTATATTTCGATAACAATTTTTAACATGCTCTCTTTGTTATGAAGGATTTTCAGAATCTTCTTTCAATATGACTTGTTTCAGAGTGACAAGAAGAAAAAATCTGAATCTACTTCAGATTCTGATGAGGACGGAAAAAAGAAAAAGAAATCTAGTAAAGTAGATTCAGATTCTGAAGATGAGAAAAAGAAAAAAGCAAAGAAGAACAAGGGAGATTCTGATTCAGAAAATGAAAAAAAGAAAAAAGCCAAGAAAAACAAAGCTGATTCTGATTCTGAAGATGAGAAGAAGGGTAAAAAGTCAAGGAAAAACAAATCGGAAGTAGAGTCTGAAACTGATAAGAAGTCCAAAAAGACTGAATCAAAAAAAGATGATGATTCCTCTAAGAAAAAGGGTAGGAACAATAAAAATGAAAAGGAAGAAAAAAAGAAAGTATTGTCCGATTCTGAATCTTCTGAAGATGAGAAGACAAGTAAAAGAAGGACCAAGAAGACTGAATTAAAAAAAGTAAGCAAAAAACAGGTAGAACAATCTGATTCTACAGATGATGAAAAAGATAGTGCAAAAAAGTCAGATGATAAAAGTAAGAAATCTGAAAAAAAGAATGAAAGTAAATTGAATAATAATAAAGAAAAAGATAAGACTGGGTTTGATAAAGGATTAGAAGCTGAAAAAATTATTGGAGCCTCAGATACTACAGGACAACTTATGTTCCTTATTAAATTTAAGGATTCAGATGCCACTGACTTGGTACCCGCTAAAATAGCTAATGTTAAATGCCCTCAGGTTGTTATTCAATTTTATGAAGAAAGATTAGCCTGGCATTCTCCAGATGATTAGATGTATAATAATTTACACTTTATAGATTTAATGGAATTCAAAATCTGATTTCTCTATATTGTTATTGTCACTGAGTTGTGTTGACATGTTTCATAATTTTAAATTTATATTTTTGTAGTATTGAGTTTCTTATTTTAGTCTGATTGATCATTGGACTACAGCTATAATGATGTGAAACGTAATAATTAATCTTAATAATAATACTTGAATTTTATTTTTCCTTGATTGTTGTTCGATCTACAATTTACCATTTCGCTCAATATTCACTAATTGTCATCCAAAGAGAGTATTGGATACTATGTGATCAGTTTTTTGTTCAACCTCCATTAATTATTTTACATAGTAGAGTTAGTTGTTAAAATACTCTTGCCTTGGAAATAGGTTACTCACAGGCATTTTCTACAACTTTCATATTATTCCATTCACCTTAGGCTACGTTCAGATGATGAGCGCTCAACGCACGTTAGCAAAACGCGCGTTGAGCGCTCATCATCTGAACGTACCCTTATTGTTGCTGAGATCAATTGAGTGAATCTAAACTTGATATTGACAAGTATATATACGGGGTCTATATAAACGATTGTAACATCGTAGGTTGCTCTGGAAAATTTTTATCTCATCTTTTCTTACGAATTTTCTACAAATTTATAATTTCAGTCACATTATTCAATTTCTTTCGGAAGTACCTGCCCAAATAGTATCGTTTGTTTAAATTGAAGTTTACATCAGAATATAAATATTCATAATAGTCCAACGCCAACTGCGCTGTTATAATCATTTATAGGGACTCTGTATTTAAAACAAGTTATTTGTACTTATCACTCAATTGTTTCAATAGGTGTCAAGATGATTCTGATAAGTTTTCTTGCTTGAGATATGAAAAGTGTTTCTCAAATGCTCTTGAAGATGCAAGGTAAATATTTGAATTTTGGTGTCATTGTATTGAGTCTTCCTGGTCAACATTAGTGAAACCAACAGAACATGTAGCGGTCTGTCTTAGTTTAGAAAATATAGACCCCTAAAGTTCCATATTCACGTCTTTTTCTTCACTATAAAAACACAAATTCACTGCTCCAATTTAGTCTATAAATCACCTTCGAACATTCAAATAACTATTCGATTAGTTTCATTTCGAGTAAATTTAATAATTAATGCAGAAACATCGAATTCTACATAGAGTTACCGCAAATTCTAAGGAAAGCCCGCCGTTCTTCATGGTAGGTTTGGCACCACTGCTCCGTCTTTCGGCAAGTGACAGATCAAATGATGGCGGGAATTACGGAAAAGCATCGTATCACAATTCAATGGTATCACATTCACGCGAAAGAATCTGCGGCAGTGCAAAATCTACCATATAAAACGGAGGGCTTTTTTCGGAATTCGTTGCGCCTCTTGAATTTCGATGTTTCTGCATTAATTATTAAATTTACTTGAAATGAAATTAATCGAATAGTTATTTGAATTTCAAAGGCGACTTATGGACTAAATTGTAGCAGTTAATTCGTGTTTTTTAGCTAAAAGTGTTTACTACGTTTATGATACACCGTTGTAAAGAGGCTTTCAAGAACTTTTTTTCAAATGTAGTATCTCTTAACCCCTCTTCAAGTTTGAGGAGTTGAAGCGCCTTAATCAAATATACATCAAAAGATTCGACGTGTTTCGATAAATTTTTTCAATTACTATGGAATAAGGAATATAGGGGGTGGCTTGCCTGAGATGGAACATACATGTTTAACTTACCTTCGTACTTGATTATTGGGCCTAACTAATATCAACTAACAACTACAGTATTATATGTTCATCATGCTCAAGTTGTCCTGCTATAAACTTACACATTCATGTTAACCTAGAAATTAAGCCTCTCTCATCAGTTGTATACTGTCTTTGTTTCAACAGTCCTTTATGTTACCTAAATTTATTAATAAAATCTGAAGAAGGAATAAAACATTACACAAAAGTTTCAGTATGAGGGAGATCAAGTTTTTACAAGCATAATCAGAAGATGGATTTATATTCTTTTGAGAGGGTTACTCGTGCATGGCAACCTCATGGTCAATTGTGTCATTAATATAGATTTAGAATTTATCAAATTCCTCAGATCAAATATTTTCACTCAATTTAAAGAACTATAAAAGAAAATTTTATTTGCATAAATGTATTCATGTTTATACATAATATAAACTCTTAACAAAAATATTCAGGCATCCTCAAATTAAGATTATTGAACATGAACATTCTTGTTGCACTAATAAAATTGTAATAATAGACGATTTGCTTTTAATTTAAATATTATCATCCTGAAAATCAATTTTAGGATACCTGACTGAATAGTGGTACTATTCGTTTTCAGAAATATAAACAAAACACTCTCTTTATACAATATGAAGAATACAGCAATAAAATATGTACAAAATTTGAATTAAATGTTATTCTTATAGTCCTATTCTGCCTAATCCACATCCATATTTGTTGAATTTACATCCATAGGCATCACATCACTAGTTGGTAAAATGTTTTTTATTATATCTTCATTTTCACTTTGTATGTATGGCCCACTATCGACTAGTTCCGCATTATCCATAACATCACTTATTTCGTTTTTATCTAAACAAGTTGAAGATATTTCTGAATAATCCATGGCTTCATCCGTTTGATTATTTGCTTCAGAATCTTTCACTTCAATTGGTTGACAAAGTTCTAGTTGCACATTACTTCTAATTTTTTCTGCCTCATCTGATTGTTTTGAGCTGATTGACTCAATATTTTCACAATCACTTTTGATTTCATCAATTGGTTCATTCATGTTTGTATTATCTTCACTGATTTTAGATGAACTTTCCTCTTCATTAATCAAATCATCCTTCATCTTTGCATCTGTAGTAGGTAAAATTTCCGGATTTTCTTCAGCAGTAACAGTATTATACGAATTGAATTTCTCTTCAATAGAATATTTCTCTGTACTGATATCTTCAGTTGAACAATTTTCAATAAGATCTTCATCACATTTTTCCGTAATATCAACTTCTGGTATGTGATCTTTTTCGATTTCTTGTATATGTTTTTCATCTTTGAATTGCATTTCACCTTTTTCAATTTTTTTTTCATTTAATTCTAAATCTGTTCCTTTACTGATCTCTTTCTCAGTATGATCAGATGTAAACTCTGTTTCAATTTGATTTGATTTCATATCTTCTTTATTGTGAATATTTTCAGTCTCTTTAACAGCATGCTCTACTTCCATATCTTTTTCAGATTGATGACTCTCTTTTATTTCATCATTTGCTCCAATCACTTCATTTGTAATAGGAATTTTCTGAATAGTATCAGTCTCTTCATCAGCATGATATATCTCTTTTTCATCATCATTGGCTTCAATCAATTCATTTGTATGTTTCTGAATAGTTTGAGTCTCTTCAATAGCAAGATCTACTTCCATCTCTTTTTCAGATTGACCGCTCTCCTTTATTTCATCATCATTTGGTTCAATCACTTCATTTGTATTTTTCTGAATAGTTTCAGTTTCTTCAACAGCATGATCTACTTCCATCTCTTTTTCAGATTGACCACTCTCCTCTATTTCATCATCATCATCTGCTTTTATCTCTTCATTCATAGTAGAATTTTCGGCAACCTGTTCTTCTTCAGTAGAACCTTTATCAGTATCATTGGATTCAATATTACTTATTTCAGCGGCATCTGCTTCAGTGCATTCTTTTAGAGAATTATCTGCACCTTTATTGACTTTTTCAGTATTATCTACTTCAAAATTATGTGTTTCAGATTCTTCCATCGCAGTATTTTCAACTTCGATTTCATCTTTTTCAATTTGATCTTCAACCTCCTTTTTCTCAGTACAATCTGAAATGATCTCCTCTTTCTCTTCAGTGTCTTCTGTTTTACTTTCTTTTTTTGTAGTAGAATCAGCTTCAACCTCTTCTTGTTCAGGTTTATCCCCTTCAGTCTCTTCCTCCTCAATAAGATCTGTTACTATTTCTTTTTCAGTTTGACTCAATTTCATTTCTGTTTTGGTATAATCTGCTTCACTATCATCTGGTACAATACATTTTTCCGTGTTTTCCTTTTCGCACTCAACATAGTCTTTTTTACTGTCTGTTTCGTCGTGTTCTATTGCACTATTTTCATCAGTTTCTGTTATATGTTTTTCATTTTGATCAACTTCCATTTCAATGGGACCTTTGCTGATGTCGTCCCCTTCATCAATGGTATGCAAATTTACTTGTTTGTCTTCATTGCTGGTATTACTAATTATAGTTTCTGGCATTGGATCTTGTTCTTGTTTTTCTGCAGTAAGATGATCAGTTCTTATTTCTTCAGTCTTGTGATCGATATGATTGGTTTCATTCAGTGGGCACTTCAGAGTTTCATCTGATGATGCTTCAACCATTATCGCATCTTCTTCATCCAAATCAATTATGTCACTGGTTTTGCCCGCCATTATAGCATTGTCATCATCAGCCAGTTCAGTTTTTTCTTCTTTCCTATCTCTTGATGCTAGGTTTTTCTCAGATATTTGAATATCAGAATCCAGTTCAAGAGCATTCTTATTTGCTTTAACTGGATCAATTGACTCAGTCACCAGTTCTTCATCACTAAGTACATTGATTTCATTTGAATCAGATTCTTTGTTGGAATTCTTGGAAGAGCTTTCCTCATTTTCATTTTTCTCAAGTGCCTCACAACTATCCGAAGGCTTCTCATTTTTATTTTCTTCAGGTTTTCGAACTAAACCCAAAATATCCAGCATACTATGCATTACTGTGGCTGACTTTGCTTCTGCTTCCGAAGGGTAGGCTGATTTCTTTTCACAAACAGCTAAATGCTTAGCCATTGAATTTCCTGTAATATTAATTCAATAAGAACAACAGAGTTCAACAAATTTTAAGAAAAATGTTAAGAATAGTTTATGTAACTTACCATCACTATCTTTGAAGCCACAAACACAGAACATTTCAAAGGGTAGCGTCTCTGGTGGTATCACAGAATTCAATCCTTTACATTTTGCATTATGGGTCATCATAGCAATAGCACAACATGTGGAGTATTGACAGTTAGGATTCTGACAGTTATCGAATGATCTGAAAATTTCATTACGAATTATTTTGAATGGTTTTTACAAATATTACTACTACTTCTTTCAAATCGAATACTTACGGAAAATGTTTGGATGATGCTATAGCCTGGTTGCATTCCTTACAAACTGAGTTATTAGAAAGGTTATAGTAGAGTGAAGAAAAATTAATAACTTCTGCATCACAGGGATTTTTGTCAATTTTTGATTTTGGCACCATAACTCCATTTCTGGGTGAGGGATAAGGTACTAATCCTACTTTACCACGCAAAGATATGTGCATCTTTTGCTGATGTTCCTTCAAACTATCTTTTTGGACAAACCAAAGATTACATTTGCCACATCTCTTGGCAAATTGTTTCTTCTGATGTTTTTGCAGATGCTGTATAAAGTATTGTATGTTCTGTGCAACATTCCTCCCTGCTGAAAGTACAGATTTAAATGTAACATGAAAAATCAAGAAAGTTCTGACATGACGTCTGGTGCCGTATTCTGGACAAGTAGGCCAAGCAATAGAGGTTTTTTACGTGACAAAAATACTACCTGAAATCTGACTGTGCAGTCATGCAATAGGTAGTTTCTACATGTTTTTCATGATAAATTCCACTCCTGAATCGTCTTAGGTTTTTTTTGAGAAGCGAAAAATAGCCAAAAAAACCCAAAATTTTGCTTTTTCGCTTATAAAACGTGAAGTATTGATCTGATCGAAAAGCTGTTAAGGCACTTTTTGTAGAGAATTCAAAAACAAAAAATGAGAGCTGACACGTCTCAAGCAGGTAATTAGTTTCCGAGAAAAGTCCAAAAAACTGGAAAAAAACATCAATTTTTCGAAAATTCATAACTTGGTTAATTACTGAGATGAAGCGTAGTTGCTCTGAATTCAAGTAGTTATTAAAATATACTTTATTGGTGCACAATTACAAAGCTGTCGGATAAATAGTTTTTGCACAATCGCAGTTTTCCGAATTCGACGTACTTTTTTCAAGAAGGTCGTGATACCCGGCTACTTGTCAATTTGAATTTTACAAAAAGCATTTTAAAGAAGAAATAAAATTCTTCAAATCGTTTATTCTCTCGATACCGACCGATAATGTTTAGTGGGTGAAAATCGGCGTCAAACAGGAGCAAAAAGGCTCGAATGCATCAAACTAGTCGCGGAGTGGGAGTCGCCCGCTACGCGACGCGCGAAAGATACAAGGTAAACAGTTTTCCCCTCGCGTAGCGGGCGACTCCCACTCCGCGACTAGTTGGATGCATTCGAGCCTTTTTGCTCCTGTTTGACGCCGATTTTCACCCACTAAACATTATCGGTCGGTATCGAGAGAATAAACGATTTAAAGAATTTTATTTCTTCTTTAAAATGCTCTTTGTCAAATTCAAATCCGACAAGTAGCCGAGTATCACGACCTTCTTGAAAAAAGTACGTCGAATTCGGAAAACTGCGATTGTGCAAAAACGATTTATCCGACAGCTTTGTAATTGTGCACCAATAAAGTATATGTTAATAACTACTTGAATTCAGAGCATACGCTTTATCTCAGAAATTGACCAAGTTATGAATTTTCGAAAAATTGATGTTTTTTCCAGTTTTTTGGACTTTTCTCGGAAACTAATTACCCGCTTGAGACGTGTCAGCTCACATTTTTTTTGTTTTTGAATTCTCTACAAAAAGTGCCTTAACAGCTTTTCGATCAGATCAATACTTCACGTTTTATAAGCGAAAAAGCAAAATTTTGGATTTTTTTTGGCTATTTTTCGCTTCTCAAAAAAAACCTAAGACGATTCAGGAGTGGAATTTATCATGAAAAACATGTAGAAACTACCTATTGCATGACTGCACAGTCAGATTTAAGGTAGTATTTTTGTCACGAAATCGACCTTTCGATAGCTCTATTGCTTGGTCTAAAGTGATGTTTCAAAGAGTATACTCGTACGAACTTCATTGCGCGAGTCCTTCTTTTACCTGCGAAAATGCACACCGCTCAATGAATTTCGTATTCGCTCTGAAAGATCACTTGTCGGGAATACGGGGCCAGAAGCTTGATTGTATTCGGAAAACAATAAAAAAAAGTTAAAGAATATGTTTGTTGTTGTGTGAGCCAGTTATGCCAATGACCGACACATAATCAATAGATTTATGAACAGAAATGATACCTACCAGACCAAACAGTTGTTGATTTCAAGCAGAAAGGACATTGTATTGAAGAACCTCCATCATGTTTCAGGTAAAAATGATCAATAACTTGCTTATGATTTGAACACCTAAATGAGCAACTTCCACATTGATAGGGCAACTCGTGTGGAATGTGTTCTTTAGACATGTGTTTGCCTAACACAAACGGATTCATATAGTGTATTTCACATATTAGGCATACAAATCCATAGTCGAATTTTGTTTCACCTGGATGGCATTTGTTGACATGGTGGATCAGTTCATTGGTAGTCGATACACTTGTCAAACAATAACGGCATAGATAAGCATCATTTGACACATTGTGAGCATGTTTAAAAAGATGATTTTGTAGAAGAATGTTATTATCGAAGCTGCTCTTACAGAAGGGACATTTCATATTCAAGGTCACTTTAGCTGGAGAAGAATTTACCGGGTCTATTGTGCCATAGTAGTAATTCTCAAGAGGAACCATTTGCTCGGGAACGTCTGGTGACACTGGTTTCGTAGGACGTTCTTGAACAACCTACAAAATTAACACATATTCACATGCAATGAAAATTGAAGAATTTTCTTGTTGTTCGAGTTTGATTTTTCTTTCTAGAAATATATAGAAACTTATGAATGTTGTGGAAAGAATAAAAAAAAATTCTGAAACTTCTGTGCAATTGTTCATATTGGGTTCAAGTTGAGCAGTATTGATTTCTTTATGCAATTTTATGAATTCAACAATGCTGTTTACGCCTTGAACTTACACAGAAAATTTTAGGTTATTTCTTCAGGAAGTTACAAGTTACATTTAAGATTAATGGTGGTACTCTGCTTTCATCTGTAAGCCAATCTGTCACTTTTCAAAAGCTTACAGGAAAATTGCAATTCTGGACCTCTTTAAGGCATCTGTAGCTTGCGTGATCAAATGAATCCATTTGAAATGTTTGTGAAAATGTTCAGATTGAAGAAATGGCGAATGCCCAGTTCGTGAAAATGTTTAGATTGAAGATGCAGTGTACTAGGAACCTAACGAATGCTCTACAGCAATTTTCACCAAGAAATTCTTCTTTTTTCCTTTTTCAATTTACTCAATGAAAGAAACAAACGCAAACTACAATAATGTATTTAAATGTATTCTCAAATTCAAATAAAAACCATTTACTCGTAAGACCTAAGTTCCACGATCAAAACTTACGCTACAGTATCGTAACTTACAAAGGAAAAGCAGAATACCACCATAAATCAATATTTCTGAAATGAATGAGTCCACTTCAGTGATTTTATTTCATTTTAGATAAATAAATTGAATATTGAATGAAATTTTTATAGAATTATAGAAGTATCAGTTTTTGGAAAATATTAAATTGTTTTTCGAAATATTTGAAATATAATATAATTTAAAGTTTTAAAAATATAAAGATGAACGTGAAAAAAATTCCTGAACTAAAAAACCAATTGGAATTACAGTGGAACTTCCCTATAGCGAACGTCTGTATAACGAATTTTGAACAAGACATTGCACCTTGAATCCAAATTCCATGCTGAAAACGAAGTAAATTCTCTCTATAACGAAATATTTAAAGAACTTCACTCTTTGAATGGGTATTGGTAAGAGGGTGTAAGGGTGGGTTTTTTCGAAATTTTCCGGGCGTACATAAATCCCAGCCTTAAACTAAATCATTACAGCAAGCAGAGAGGTCCTTCTGAAACAATTTTAAATACATCCCTGGCTGTTTGGTTTCAATCTAACCATTACGCTAGTGTGAAAGTTGTGCGAAAATGTCTAAAAGGTGCTTAAGTTTGAACGATAAACTTAAACTTATCAGTGAAGTCGACCGCGACATTGCCGACTATAGAAACAAATTTTCTGTATAATGAAATTACTTTTTAACGAATTTTTTTTGTGGATCTAGCGCTTTCGTTATAGGGAAGTTCCACTGTATATCGAAACTGATCAATGTTGTGGAAAGTATAAAAAAAAATTCTGAAACTTCTGTGCAATAGTTCATATTGGGTTCAAATTGAGCAGTATTGATTTCTTTATGCAATTTTATGAATACAACAATGCTGTTTGAGCCTTGAACTTACACAGAAAATTACAGGTTATTTCTTCAGGAAGTTACATTTAAGATTAAATCAACATTTCTGAATATGAATATTGATGAAACACAAAATGAAATTTTTATGAAATTATTGGAGTATCAGTTTATGGTAAAAATTAAATTATTTTTTGAAATATTTAAAATATAATATAAATCAAATTTTTAAAAATATAAAGATGAACGTGAAAAAAATTCCTGAACTATAAAACCAATTGGAATTATTTTCAAAATTTAAACGGCAGGTACTGCCTCTACATGCCATTAGCGTACAATAATATTCTATTCTTGTACTAGCCAGCAAATTGGCTCATAGATTGTAAATGACACTTGCTGATTGCCAATAAAGAGACGGAAAAAATAATATTCAGACTTTGCACATTTCTGAAAATGCCAAGTATCTGACCCACTATGTTGAAAGATTTGAGTTTCTTGTAGTTCATTGTATTCATTGACTCACCTGGACCTGAGGAGAATTACTCTTCTTCCCTCGTCCATATTTTTTTACTTCTGCCACAGGTGTCCTGACAACAGTTACAGGTGTTGCGACTGCAGGTGTTGGAGTTGAAGAGGCTGGTGCTGCAACATTATTAGCACCTACTTGACTTGGCGTAGTGCTACTCCAAGCCCTGAATGGATTTGCCGCAACTTTATTCAATTTAAGCACTAAGGGTGTTTGAGGATTGGTGCGAGTTTGATCTGCTAGATGTAATATTATGTTGTCGAAAGCCTGTAAAAATCATGAATAATGTTACCAAAAAGTTCTCATTTCGATTAAGTTCTCAAGCTTAAGAAACGTAAAATAAAATAAAACACACTATTATTGTTTATTATAATCTTCGGCTATCGATTTCGGAATTATTCCATCATCTGGCCAGTGTCTTGAATTACAATGAACACAAACTGTTTAAAAACATTTAAAATGGTCTTCTTTTGTCAGAAGTCAACTGAATGATGATGAAAAATCTATTGAAGTGTTATTTGTCATCATCTTAGCCTGTGGCCAGAATTGGTGATCCCTGAACCACACCCCTGACAATAGTGTTAACAGAACCATAGAAAAATCAATTGGAATATTGGAAAGAAGAATCTTTATATTTCCATAACAGGATATCCAATTCGAGGAATTTTTTTTTGTGAATGAAGACTATTACACTGAATTTTCACACCGAATTTTGTGGCCATTGTGTCAACAGAACCATAGAAAATTCAATTGGATTATTGAATCAAGGCTGATATACTGAATGTTACAAGAGGATCGCATCATCAGAACCATATAATTTAATTTTTGTAATCATTTATTTTTTACATATATTATTTTTTGAATAATTTCCAGAATATAATACCAATTGTGCTGAGATTCTGTATTTATATATTTGGTATCTATCTCAAATCCCATAAAAAATTTTGATGTAGTAGTCTTATTGCTCCACCAAAGAACGAGCGCTCAAACGCTCCTGCTCAGGGCTTTTCTAAATTTTTCTAATGGAATCAATAATTCATTTTTACTCAGAAATTATCCCCGTTTCACTCTCGTTTCAAAAATATATAACATGTCATATTTCGCTCTTAGGTCATTGGCGACTCTACGTGGGGGGGGGGGCAGGTCTGGCTCAGAATTTTCAGGGGGAGTAGCGATAATGAACTGGTACCATTTTGTTGAACAAAGATCATAAAAATTTAGGTGGGACCTGGGCTTACCCTTGCCCCTATAAGCGCCGCCAATGATCTGAGAGCGACATATGACATGTTATATACTTTTGAAACGAGAAAAAACTGTGATTATTTTTAATCGAAAATAAACAATTGTTTTCATAAGAAAAAACAAAGTTACATGTAATAAATCAGGAAAGAAACCCCTCAGCAAAAATTAAATAAGTGCACTGGATTCCAATAAAAAAAGTGTCTGTATAACGTTTTCGTTTCAAGTTTATAGCACGAACAGGAACGGAGAAAATGACCTAGGTTAAAATGTTGATTTTGGCAATGCGGTTGGTGGCATAATGAGTTTCTCGAAAAAAGATAACCGTAATGTGGCATTCATTTTTCTCTATCTCATAGGGTTAAAAAGTTGTAGTTCAGGTATCACCCTGTACAGTTCAATGTTTCGGCCAGTATCCCCTATCTCTCGTCAGGAAACACTCTTTAAACTTGGAACTTTATAAAAAGCAACTTTCTTTACGTTTTGAGAATATTTGTTTTTTATGTACCTATTTTGAAAAAGTAACAAGTATTTTTTTTGAAGTTCCAAGTCTTAAATCTGTTTCCTGATGATGGCTGGCAAATGCTGGCTGAAACTTTGAATGGTGGAGTCCAAAATGACAGAAATAACGCAAATTACATTTTTATAACCATATAACTAGTTGAAATGAAATGATTTTTCAATCAGTTTAGTTTACAGGCAAGTTACATAACATGACACAAAGTCAAAGATTGCTATTCTGAATTTGTTTCTCACGTTCATTGAACACTTTATATAAAAATAAATGAACCCATGTGATAATCGTAGTATTATTGATATAAATCAACATGGGAACATCAGGAGTGTTATTTAATAATATATTTTTATATAGTTTTTTGTATTTGCAGGTTTTTTCTTAAGATTAAACTCATGTGACTATTAATCACCTCATCAATCAATCTTACCGTTTGAGATGTAGTGCCAAACCATTCTCTCCAAACTAACTCATCTAGAAACTGTTGAATTATCTGTCTTGAGAGAAGAGAAAGTGTATTTTGGAACATTCGAGGTACAATTCTCCTGAGATATTCCATTATAGTTCTATTACTCTGGTTATATTCATTTGATGTCGTTTGAATCACATTGGCAAAACCCATATGATGTAATGTGGCCTTATCTACAGTTAAATCTGTTATAATTGTACTGGCAGGGTGGACCTGAAATAAACAGAAGTTGTACAGACGTTCTCGAGAACATTTTGACCTAATAAATCACTTTAAATATGCATATAATTTGCTTACCCAGTGAAGAATTGGTTCCAGTATTTTTGAAAACTTCTTCCGAAAGTTTCTTTCACCATCAGGCATAGGTTCAACGGCTCTCAGTCTGACATATTTTGTGCTCGTTTCCAAAACTCCAAGAACTTCAACCTTCACTTGTCTTTGGTTGCCATCGTGAGAGGTGGTGCCTAATGAAATAACACCAACTTCGATTTTGAGGCCAGGACCACCTAATTGTCGCAATCGACTTTGTACAGCAAGTGTGCATACACCCCTGAGCCATGTATAAACGCCTTTGACATAAAGATTATCTACTTTTACCTATAAGGCAAGACAATACTTGTTGGCATCTATGAAATAATGAGGATTTCATATAAAACTCAACTAATTTGAGATAGAGTGACCTAACGTTTGAATTCAGGGGAGCTGCCTGAGAAAAGTACGCCAAATTTGAAGATGTACAGGGTGAGCAAAATTCGTTGTCTACTGAAGGGATCTCGAGAACCATAGCAGCTAGAAGAAAACTGACAACACATTTTCGGGCTATTTTTTCCTGACTAACTCAAATCTGACCAGGGGCCTATTGCACCAAATACTTTGCAACTTTTCACTTTTCAAATGAATTACGTTGCACGAAACGCATTCATAATTGAAAAATACAATGTGGATAGTCAAGTTCAAAGTGAAAAACACTTCGCACAAAGTAAATGTTGGGAGAAATCTTCGGCAACATAATTAATTTTCACTTTTGAAATTTGTCAGAATGCAAAGTGCAAAGAAGCAAAGTATTTTGGTGCAATAGGCCCCAGATCTAACCTATCTTTTATAGATTTTAAGTTATAAACGAAAATTCAGAATTTGTCATTTTCATTAATACCGAATAATTCGCTTGTTTCAACTCGTATTCGAAATTCAATGTTACATTTTACAAGCACTTTATTGAGTAATTCAAATATGATATGGCTGAATTTTTTAGTCCAGCCATTTTTGAGAAATGATTAGGAATTTCGATTGATAATCAATTCAAAACTGAATCGAAAAGCAGGAAAATGCATTAATTTTTTTTCCTGTCTAATATTTGTGTGAATAGAGACATATGATAAATTTTTGAAATCAGCAAAAATTTTGGAGTTCTCGAAAATTGCTGGACTAAAAAAATCAGCCATAATGATATGGCCATTTTTTAAGAGTAATTCAAATATGAATTTGAATTACTCTTAAAAAATGGCTGTATAATGTAACATTGGATTTCGAATACGAGTTCAAACAAGCGAGTTATTCAGCATTAATGAAAATGAGATTTGAGTTAGTCAGAAAAAAAGAGGCCGAAAATGTGCCATCAGTTCTCTTCTAGCTGAAATGGTTTTCGAGATTTCTTCCGTAGACAACGAATTTTGCCCACCCTGTACGTGGATGCAGATAGCTCTCGGATACCCTAGGCCTATCGCGATAGCTATCGGAGTTAACATAAGTTTCTTTCCCAATCTTTCGTCACCTTCAATAGTCCTAGCTGGAGTATCTGAAAGCTTTCTGCTTGCGGTTTATACATGTTTGGAAATTAGCTTTGAAAACATAGGAAATTCAATGCATCAGAGAGAGAATTTTGCCGTGCAGTTGACCAGTGCAATAATGGAAGGGTTCAAGTGATTCGTAACTTGAACTTGACATGATTATATACGTTCGAAATGATTGTATACTTTCGTCGGAACGAATAGTTAACGATATGCTCGAGAATTAACTTACTTGGAGCTAATTCGTTCGATTTTAATCCCTCACGAACGTATACGTTCGTGAACGAGTGATCTCAAGAATTGACACCCGGAACCGGTGGTCCACGGACCACACACACACGTTTTTTATCATTATTCCGAAATTAAATTCGATATTTAGGATGAAATACCACTATATAAATCTATGGGAGATGATTACCCTTCAGTAGGGTCCTGTAGCGGTCTTAGAAGAACAGAAGATTCGAAAATCATCACTTGGAACGCCAGACCTGGTTTAAAACACCCTCCTGGCCCAAGAGCAAGAATTACGTATAGTCCGTTCACGAAAGGTTGAGCACATAGTAGGCGTTTTTTTAATTATCTGAAGTTGGCAGTATTTGCTGTCACAACGTAAAATAAATTCAACGTTGCCGAATGTAACCGGCCTCGTCCGACGAGAACTCTGGTTCGCAGTAAAACAAAGTGAGGTTACACTATTGTTTATTATTCTTATAATCTTATATAACAATTTGCCGCAGTTAAACATTCTAATTCTATAATCAAAATGCCAGGAAGAATTTCCGTTGAAATGAGGCAGTGTGTGAAGCGGTGTTATTTGGAATTAAAAACAGCTTGTGCTTCACACTCACACATATTGGAATCGACGATCATAACGAAAGTTGCGAACATTTTCAACGTAAGTTAGAAGAATATAAGATATTTTATATTAATAGAAATTGTATTTTAGATGCACATGACTTCAATTAGAAGAGTTATTAATGAAGATGATGACAAAGAGTTTCGTTCTATTGGAAGACCCAAGAAGACATCCACAGTAGACGATTTTATATTTAGAAAAGATCTGCAACGACAAATTTGGAATTTTAATTTGAAAAATGAATACTTTTCGATCAACGCACTACTGACTTATGCTAGGGAACATTTGGAGTATAACAAAGGACGTACAAAACTCTTCAAAATTATAAAGTCAATGGGGTATAAATACAAAAAAGTTAATGAACGCAAAATTTTATGTGAACAGAAGCATGTTGTTGCACCCAGAATTACTTTCCTGCGAAAATTTTTACAATTTAAATCTGTAGAAAATATCAGGTTCATCTATTCGTCGATGGACCCACGAATCTGATATGAAGTCGAATCCATCGACATTAAAAAATGAAGGCAAGCGATTCACGGTGTTGCTTGCAGGAAGTAATTTTGGGTTTTTGGAAGGATGTGACTTGATGTTAGATTCAAAATATAATGACCGTGACTATCACAAGACCATGACAAGTGAAATTTTTCAAAATTGGGTTGTTAATCAACTAATTCCAGCTTTATCAAAGATTTTATATGGGCGTTGATGAGGAGTTATTGATGATGGAAATATCCCAAATGATAATACTTTTATGTTCTTAGTATTAGTGTCCAGAATAATCAGTTACTTTGCTGGATATGGACAAAGAATTACCAATTCTCAGAATATATTCAACAGCTTTTCACAAGCTCTCGTCTGCTTCATCATGCACCTACAAATTAGAGGTTTGAGATGTAAATCCATCAAATAGATGTGTTATATATGATGATTGATGATGAGTATTGGATGGATTTGTACATCTTGTCGCTGAATGAATTTTGAGAATTGATAATTTTGCTCTGTCCTTATCCTGCAAAGTAATAATTCATTATTGTGAATACTATATTTACTTGTAAATCTGATAGGTGATTTACTTGTAAAACAATGAACTTGGAATCATACTTTCATTAATGAATACTTTCTGAATTGTAGGTCGTTACTGTGGTCGATAACCATTTGATTGCAAGATCAATAAATTTTATTTCTCTCTCTCTCTAGGTCGTTACTGCAATTGAAGATGGTGAAATATGTAAGCAATTTTATTGTTTTCTGCAATATAACTGGATTTTGAAACTTTGAATTTGGTGGTAAATAATCTAGATACCTCCATATGAGCATTGTTACCTATAATCAGAAGATTAGTGGAGAAAAAGATGAAAAAGAATCCATGATATGGCAGCATGGACAACAAAATTTCGGAGTTTTATGATAATAATTATTGTTTTTTCTTACATTTGTTTTGGGTAGATTTTCACTTGAATTGTTCAAATCCTTATATTCAGTACAAATTTCGATCGTATATTTTCTCCAATTCTTTTCCAATATTTCTGTTCAAATGCATTAATAATTTGATTCTACCTTGACTCATTGTATTGTATATGGATAGTGTTGATTGATAACTCTGTTGTTTTTTATTTCCTGTTATAAATTCTTTACAATTGCAATTCTATTACCTGAAGTTACGAATACGAATGTTACTTGAAATATTTTATAAGTATTGATAGAAATAATTGTTGATATAATAAAGGATTCAACTCAAAGTTCTTCTTCATTTAAGAGCATCATAACTATATTGAGTAAATCAACTAAACACTTGTTAAATTGTAAATCGAAAACTTCTTCAATTATAAACAATTGCATATGACCTATTTTGAATTTTTTTATTGTTACCTTCAATTTAATATTTTTCAACATTAGGTAGGTACCTACTTCATTGTAAACTATTGATTTTAGTTCAACTCAATTAATATTAGTTAATAACTTTATTGTCAGATATTATTGAACATGATTTTTATTGAACTATTGAAGATATGAAATTTAACATTATTTTGAGCTCAAAGCACTTTTGCATTTACAGGTATCATTACTGTATAGATGAGTTAATTCATCAAATTCTCGATAAAGTGTAAATTGAAAAACTCTTTGGGTTCAGGAGGATAAATTAATACAAATTAATCCTTTCAAGCTCCTCATCCATAGGATATTCTCAAGTCCATATTTACACATTATCAACAATAATAAGATAACTGATTTTCTAGAAGATGTTATGAAGATGTGGGTTGCACTTCAAGCAAAGCATCCACATTTATTACTCTAGATATATCTTGATTCGTTTTGAGCATAAATATATAAACAATGAAAGCAGAGAATAATATTAATTGATTAAAATCAACCAATATTAAACCCATACTTCGGAACTAATCCCGTCAACGCACAAAGAAATATATAAATATATATATAGGTACAATGTTTTCATTTTACACATAATGTTTGCTTCAAAACTTTTTCTTCAATTGACTTGATTCTGTTCATTCGCACTTCTATTGATTGATAATTCTCGAATACTCCAAATGGTGGGATTGATTAAGCCTGAAACGTCGTCAACGTTCATCTGGGTTTGATTTCTTCTTTTATTCCCCATTATTAAGGTCCAACATAACCACAACATGTTTTACATTATTCTCGAATTCATTTAATATACCATTAGTTTCCATTTTTCAAACAATGATATTTTTATTCGAGTCAGGTTGTGAATTTGTAACGTAAAATTTCAATCTTCTGTCGTTCGATATTTAGAACTGTCTGAATTGCGTTATCAATTTGTAAATTTTCAGATGTGAATTGACATTGTAAAAAATCCGCGATTTATAAATCTTTCTTGTAATATTGACAACATTGCGTATCAATATGACCAGAAAATAACAAACATAACCTAACATTTTAATATACACAGTGAAATATGCCAAATTGTCATGGCCAACCGACGGCTCAACCTTTCGTGAACGGACTATATTTTGTATCTGAATATATTGAAGGTATTTATTCGAATAGTTTTAAGTTTCAATTTTGTAAAAACGGCGAGGCAGGGTTTTTTCTACTGAGGTTTTTCCCTGTGCTCTGGTATCATACGACAGAATAGTATGGTACCCCGTTTTGCACCAACCTCAGTTAGGGACTTTTTTGTTTCATGTATTGTATTCTGTTAGCTCTTAATTCAAAAGAATATATATACGGACCCCTAGGGGTCCGCAAGGTGTAAAGCATAAGTTTGAATTTTTTCTCATATTTTGGCTCTTTTCAGGTAACTTTAGGTTTGTTTAGGTCTTTAGGAAACAGGGGGGGTCCTCGTCACGGTAGTACCTTGTTGAAGGGGTCCTTGGAAAAATTTTGTTGGGAACCCCTGCTCTAAATAAACGAGCGACTGGAATATTGTAGTTTGGTCTCTCTCTTATCGTTGGCTTAATTCACCAGTGTGGTAGGGAACCTGCAGACTCGCAGTACTCACATCGAGTATTACGCGCAGCCTGGCGCATTTACAGAATGCGTCAGTCTGTGTTAGTCGATTTGAGAGAGACAACCATATTATTTGTTCATTAGACCATCCATCGCGTCAAACTAAAGCGAAACATAGCATGTAAATATGTCATTTTGACATAAGTTTGTCACACGTTTTTTTATCATTATTCCGAAATTAAATTCGATATTAAGGATGAAATACCACTATTTAAATCTATGGGAGATGATTACCCTTCAGTAGGGTCCTGTAGCGGTCTTAAAAGAACAGAAGATTCGAAAATCATCACTTGGAACGCCAGACCTGGTTTGAAACACCCTCCTGGCCCAAGAGCAAGATTTCCGTATTTTGTATCTGAATATTGAAGGTATTTATTCGAATAGTTTTAAGATTCAATTTTGTAAAAACGGCGAGGCAGGGTTTTTTCTACTGAGGTTTTTCCCTGTGCTCTGGTATCATACGACAAAATAGTATGGTACCCCGTTTTTGCACCAACCTCAGCTAGGGACTTTTTTGTTTTATGTATTGTATTTTGTTAGCTCTCAATTCAAAAGAATATATATATATATAATATGTCCAATGGCAAAATAATCTCTCTAGTGTATTGAATATCGTATGTTTCCAATGTGAATTTCCAAACCTATATGTTCCCATTTGGCGTACTTATCTCAGGCAGCTTACCTGAATTCTAACGCTCAGTCACGATTACTTGGCTGCGCATGAGCACAGAGCCTAAGGGTGCTATTCATACAGGATGTTTCAGAAAAGGTGACTCTGTCTCTAGGATCGGTAGAAAAATGAACAATATTTTGCCTCAGATCAATAAAAAACATAGATAGGCGCTGTCAGATGTAAAAAGAGGCAAAAATGGGGACAAGATCTTTGTGATTATATTCTCCCACTGTTAACTTTGGTTTACTTATGATTTTCAACATATTTGCTCCGGTTTTCGTGATCCTACATTTGAATGTGCCTTGTAAAGTGATATTAAAGTTCATTTGCTCCAGAAAAATGCAAAAATACTGTATTATTTGCAAGACATGCGAAAAACATTATTTTTTACAAAAAGTAACATTCCAGAGTTGAGTACAGTAGCGTGAGTTGGTTATGTGTAGTAGGTATTAGTTTAATTGTTTCTCTTATTCAGTAAACCTATAATTAGTTAGATAATGTACGACTTCTAATAACCATAAGATGGATGCGATTTATTTCTTGAAAAAATTGCTAATGTTCTCAGTTTATAAAGATGTTATATTTAACTCGTTTCAGTACCCTAACTAAAGCAAGACTCTGCCTTCAAACTGTCAAATTTCAAAAGAAAAACAAACATTTATGTATTTTGTATCAAATTCATTTCATTGATATTATTTTTGGGGCCTATCTATGTTTTTTATTGATCTGAGGGGTGGTTTGCTCACTAAAAGATTTTCCTAATGCTAGCTGTATTCTAGATAAACGGCTTTGAAGGAAAAGAAGTATACAAAGTTTTTACGATTTTGCCAAAACATCAACTCAATATGTTTTTATGTCTGACTCTGATAGAGGGTGCTAGTTACAGGGTTTGTACCAAGTAGTACTGAACATAACCTTTTAATATTAGATTTATTAAGCAAAATTTCAAATGAACGTTTTCGGAGTATTTTGATTTGAAAATTATGATGTAATAACCAATGCTGTTATAAAGTAGCTTTAGTGTCGCTTCTGTATTATTCTGTTATACAGAGGACCCTTCCCTGTTTGGTCGACCCAATTGGGGGGGTGTACTATCCGTTTCAAAAACATCTCACCCTCAGAGTAAGAAGTAAATACAGCAATGCCCCCACCCTTGAAAATTATCGCATTGCAATCAACCACTCTATAGTAAACAACTCTATAGTAAACAACAGGTTAGATTTGCATTTCTACAATTTCTGAATATAATACGACATTTTCCGCAATTTTGCCATAGCTATAATTGCCAGAATATTCTTAAGCAACAATAAACTGCCACCAAATCAGTAAAATAATTCAGTTTATGAACGTCAAATCGAAACGGAGATGTAAACACGACGCATCTAATAACTAAACAGTAACAGAACGATGTTGCCAAACTGACAGAAGTGTATAGCAGACTCCAACTGTTAGTACCATAGTTGGGGAGCCGAAGACCAATTATCTCAATACGGAATAAAGATACGACAGAAGTACGCCGAATATTGTTCGCGTTAACAAACAGATTCTACTTGGCTGCGTCAACAAATGTGTGGGGCATCTCTAGGTTTACTGTTTACTGAAATCTCACCTTTCTACCGGACCCTGTACCTCATAGTGAGATATTACATCCTATTGTATTCTTGAATGAAAAATCCTGTATTCGATGAATAATGTGTTACCACCCCTCAGCAACATGGTAAACATTTTTAAGACTCACCCATTGTGTAACATTTTGTATATTCGTCTGGCAGGACCAATGATAAATGAGTTTTAGCATAACCATTGGTGGATGTGGAGAACCCTCAAATATTGATCCATTGAACACTGAAACAAATCTCTGTGGACAGCATTCAGAGATCCATACATAGCCTCCCGAAAAGGGGAATTTGGATACATCACTATACATTCCTAATTTTAGTTGGGCATTGCCATGTACAGGGCATTTTTGTTCTGCACGAATAAGACCTTGTTGAATTAACCTGAAAGAAGTAACATAAGAAGAGTTAAGACAGAACACCAACCCATAATAACAACATTTATTTTCTATTTCTTCAGATTGCAAAAGCAATGAAGATGGATGACTAACATTTAGCTCAGGAAAATGCTCACACACATCCTCAAAAGTCTTGGCTCCCCTAGCTCTATCTGCTTTATGCAGGATAAGACAAAATAGGGAAATTGAGAAATGATCTAAATTAATTAATTATCTATTCTTGATCAATTATGGTCATTCAACAACTGAATCGTAATTCAATAATTCATGTTACCAACTCTTCTTTTAATCAACAGCCTAGGCATTTCATGAATCAAGTGATTAATATACAGGGTGTTACTAGACGTCATTTGCAGCAAAATGCATCTAGTGAAGCATGGTCCAAAAATCTATGGTTACGAAGATATGGCAATCTTTCAACTCTTGAAATTTTCTGCTTCATTATCGAAAATAATTAATTTTGTGAAAACTACTTGACTCTAAATATTCAATGAACATTTTTTTTTCTAAGGAGATGGTCCTCATTTCTTGCGAAAAAGTATTCACTTGAATTTCTGATAACCCAAGATATACAGGGTCATAAATAGCTGCACCTGTTTTCCTCATAAAATTCCAATTCAGAATTACTTTTGAACTTGAAAAAAGTATTATGAACTTGCTGTACCGGGTGTCCTAAATTCGTTGTCTAGTGAGGGGATCACAGAAACCCGATCAGCAAGAACAAAATGAGTGGCATATTTTCCGGCTCGATTTTGGAGAGAATTCATTTGGTGAAAACCGCAACCTTCTAAGTCCGTTTTCAAGCTATTAGAGAAAATAGGAAAATGGCGTCAAATGAAAAGTTCTCATAACTTCTTTATTACTGAAGTTATAAACATGAAACTAAAACATTTTATAGTCACTTTTTTCAGTAGAATTCATTGAAGTAATAAATTTTTCTTTATTACATTTTGTTCTAGCGCATCGGGTTTCTGAGATCCCCTCACTAGACAAAGAATTTAGGACACCTGGTACAGAAGTAAGGAAAAACTTCCATGTTTCGTAATCTTTTCCAAAAGTACATACAGCAATACTTCCTTCATGCAATCAAAAACTTTGGCCAGAAAACTGAATAGATAACAAACTTTTTCGAGTGATTCAGATATCCTCTATTTCACTTGTAATTCGTAAGCAGGCCATGGTTCAAGTGACGTAGGGGGGAATGGGGTATCTGAATGACTTGAAAAAGTCTGTTAACTGTTCGGTTTTCAAGTCATAGTTTTTTATTGCAAGAAGGAATTATTAACAAATGTACCAAGTGAAGATTCTACACACAAAGAATTGTCATTCTGAGTTCAGAGTTGAGGGCCAAGACTTTTGACAAAATGTGTATATTGTCCAAGTGTGTGACTACATTCAATCAGCACTTTATTAAACAAACAAGTATACTCACCATTCTGTGAATTTAGTAGGTGGGTGCATCAAGACACTTTTAACTTTGCAATCAAGTTTTGGCCTATCCACTGCTAAGTCTGTCACCCTTAGATGTGGTCTTGCAACTACTACCAAAGATGGGTACGTTTTTCCTTGTAGCTTATTAAAAGCTATTTCTCTATTATCTGCTTGGTTACGATTCTCCTCTGATGTCAAATCTACAACTTGCTTCGATGGTTTTTCAACGGGAACATTAACGACAGGCTGTAAGAAAAAAATATTCACTCATTTGACATACTCTTTATTCAGGTATATTACCTCAAAAGTTATGAATTCTATAGAAAAATTAGTTTTTGAACTAATGTTTCTATTGAAAAACATGTATGCTTATTTCTTTGTTTCATTAAATATTATCCTATTAGGAATATTGATTATTTCTAAATTTGTATAGAGTGCTAAGAATACTCCTAGAATTTATTGCAGCATAAAATGAGGTTTTTATGAATTTTAACAAAACCATCATCATTTCAAAAATAACATTTATTTCATCATAATATACAGAACATGAAAATATGCTCTTTTTTTACCTAATTCTACTAACAGTTGATTGACAAAGTTGTGCCAAATTGTCGCTGAAATCTATTGGAAAACATATAAGATTAACAGGCAATAGATTTAATCTGGAAAATATGGCACCAAAAATAAGGGTTAAACACCAGTCTAAATGTCAAAAAATTAATTTTTTTATCACTTAGATACGTCTGAAATGATATTCATGTTTTTGGACACCAAATGACTGAACTTTGCGAAGTTATTATTTGAATTCAGTTCACTTCAACTTGAAATAAATATCAGTTTTCAAAAGTATTTTTTGTTCCATGTTCAATAACAAGGGAATTATTTGAATTATATTACTATTTAAATGACTGAGGATTTTGATATTTCACAAATGTTTGCTGGCTTCATCGGAAAATGATAATTTCAGTTTCAAATACTTTGTCGATGGACCAAAAAAGATTTTAATAGCTTGGGAAAACTCTCAAATATCTTTCTGTGTGAAATTATTATAATTATGGATTATACCGATAGTAATTGTTAAAAATTAGATTAAATAACCAAATCATATATTTACATATCTTATCTGCGTTACATCCGGGAAAAAAATAACAATTAACCAAAATAACAGACTTCTACAATGGTGTTAACCCTTAATGATAAACATTACAAAAATAGAGCTTTGGTTCCAAATGGAAGTTTTTCAAAAACATTAATAACAATGAGAAATAGTAGCTTAACAAAAACTGATAGCATTTTCGAATTTTATTTGAAATAAAATCATATTCGATTTTAATGTCAATTTCTGTGATCATTATCAAACAATCATTCAGCAAAAAAGCATTTCTACATATCGAAAACTTTTTTTGCTTTCCTTACCCTCTTGCTAGTTGTTGGTGGTGGTGTAGCCTTATTATTCCTTGTCTGAATTGAAGGGGTTGATTTCATGCCTCTGGTCTGTATTGATGGTGCAGGGACAGAAGTAGTAACTTGAGGAACTCCACGAGTAGGGGTAGAGTTGTTTGACCGAGGCGTAGTTGCGTTGCCTCTTGTTGATACACCGAGACTATTTGCTCTCGTAGGTGTGGGTATAACACCTTTTCTCGTCCTCGTATTTCTTCCTGGTGTGGAAATGGTATTTTGAGGTATCGTTGCCACATCTTTAACAGCTGCAGATAGTTGAAGTTTACTTTTAGTGATTGTAGGCGCAGGAGCTTGTACTTGATTTGTCGTTTGTGAGAAAGTTCCAACTATGAGGCCTAGTCTTGGATCCATAACCAAATGGAATGCTGGGGTCGTCTCATCAAGTTGTGGCAATTCATTTGGTTTGAAAATAGATTTTTTGCCACCTGAAAAAAAATAGATCAAAATAGATGGTTTATCGACTTTCAATCACATCTAAAAGGTTTTTATTTCCATAATATTAATAGAGAAAATAGAAAAGAACAATTATAGATTTTGAAAATTCATCTCGATAGCAATTATTTCATGAGCTTATTTGGCATGTCTACACTTTTTTCCAGAGAGAAATTTTATATCCAGGAATTTTCCTGTATGTATTCAATTTTCTCTATTCAATTTTTATAAATATAAATTTTTTATTGCATTTCCGATAATAATTCTATATTCACATCTATACAACCACTGTAATGAGAACTGAGTGAGGATAAGTGATCATATTAAAATTAAAATAATACAAAAATGGCTCTGCAACTACAACTGTTTCTCAAAATTCACAGACCCTAATATATATTATTTTGAATATTTATGTTACAATGTATTTTATAATGTGAATTTTAAATCGCACTTGTGACTGTAGATTTCATTCTTCTTTATGATGTTGTTTTTGTTGATGTGTTTCTGATTTACCAATTTTTTCCAATTAACCTTCAAGTAAAGTTTGAAAGGATATTGAAAAGGAAATCCTGCATTCGAAGATTTGTGTCTTATAGAGAGTTTTATTAATAGGACTGCAGAAGTTTTACCTGAAACTATAAGGGAGAACATAACACCAAGGTTGAAATTCTGCCCAGTACGTCCGTGAAAGTGGAGCAAACATTTTCCAGATACAAAAATATTCTAAATGCTCGAAGACAAAATTTAACAATTGAACATTTTGAACAATATTCAATTGTAAACGTTTACAAAACATTAAATTGAATTTTAATACCATATTATTAAGAGTTTTTGATTTTAAAATAAAAATTACTCCTCTTTTTTTTTGGAGTTCCTAAAGTTCATCAATTTTGCATATTTCATGCATATAACAACGTTTTTATGTTGCATATAGTCCGGTCTCTAGTTATTAGTATTCTCCAAAAAACCCAATCAATACATCTATTTACCACTGAAGCAACATTGAATTTTTAAGGTCATCTAAATTTTACAATTATATGATACCCTTTTCGAAAAATTATGACACAACAAAAACTTTGGCCTGTACCACCCTTTCAACCTGCATTCATGGATCATGATAATATTTCCCTCGTGTGTTCGACTAATTTGAAGTTTATTATTTGTTGAGCCGGTATGAGAGCCAAAAAATTATATGGTTTTTAATATTTTTGCCAAATTTCAGCCATTTTAATAACTACAGACCTTACAGAGCTGGAGCAGAAATGATTGAACTCAGTGCAAGTTTAGATGCACCAGATAACCAATGGAAAACAGAACCTACACAAGTTCTACTGAAATATTTAAAAGTAATGTTGGAATCACTCGTATGTGGAAAACTGTTAGATCTCAGTGGCGACAAATTCAGCAATAAGGATACTAGGCATTGCCGGATTTAAATGAGATCCGGAAAACTTCATTTTATCGTCGCTACATTTCGAATGACGCTCACGTCGTTTTTATGTCAACTGATAGTTTTTAGGTTAAATCAGAGACGATATTTTGACCATAAAAGATTGAAATTCGAATTTTGTCGCCATAATGTCTGAAACCAAAGTGAAACAGTGAACCCACCACCACTTTTAAACATCTCGAGTGCTACCAATAGAACACTGCTGTGTACCAAGTGAACAGCAAAGATCTATAATTACTATGGATGCAGAATCACGTGACCTAACAGAAGATCGAACATTTGGCTACATTAGTGACATTACGCGTCATGCGATCATATCGAAAAGAAAAGAGATGAAGCAAGTTTGTGGGCAACTTGTCAAAATCATATGGAAGATGTAAACAAATATTTATGTGACCACAGACTTTGCTTTGCCCACAAGGAGTTGATGCGTTGAATATAATTCAACTGACATTGCCCGTAGAACAAGTATGACATTGCCCACAATAGCTCCATCACATTCGACCAAGTGACCTCTCTTTCTCATGCGGTGTCCATTTTTATTAGGTCTATGGTGAACAGCTGTTCTTTCAATGGAAAATGCTATAAATTTTTGAATTATTATTAATTATTATAAATGAGGAGCAAGTTTTCAAAACGCATTATGTCCAATTCGAACAAAATTGAGTTTGAAGCGGATTCAAAAATGCGTTCTATTGCTCTATAAGCCTATGTTAACAAAATGTTCTAAATCGCATTATGTCCTCTAGTAATAATTCACATCTAAGGTATGATAGCCGCATCGAAAAGCATTATGTCCAGCCTTGTAGTCGAATCATAACGTATTATGTGATTTTGCCTAGACGCAGCAGAGTCTGAAATAGCAGATCCTGCTAAAGAAATCCTGTGCGACTGTCTCGAAGATGATCCTAATCAGGAACAAATTTAAGTTTCTTCATCACGAATTGTTATTTCAGAATACATATATTAAAATTAAGTTTGTATTTTTGAAACCAATAAAACAAAAGAGGAAAATTTGTAATTTTCAAAAATGTGTTTTTTTTCATGTTAATCAGGTATCACTTGAATAATTACTGCAAAACTTCTTCTGTGAAATTAATAAATCGCATCAATCAGTGTTATGTCCAATTTCAAGTAGAACAAAAAGCATTTTATACAGTTTGGTGAATCAAAACGCATTAAGTCCAAACGTTTTTTGAATTTTTTGTGACTATCTGATGAATATTGATTTAAGTGAAATAAGTCACTACGTCTTGAAGTGAATTTCTTTCAAACAAACTCGACGTATTCAAATAATAAGGCACGGTTAAAGAATAAATCGTTTTTCGTTGATTCCCAATAAAATGGTTTTTGGACTAAATGCGTTTTGAAAAGTTGCTCCTCAAATGTTCCTCAATAATAGATTAATTGGATTTAATTGTAATATGTGTAGTACCTTTGGAGTAAAAAAAGAAATAAAATTCTAAATCGCAGTTGGCATTGGACTATTATAAATATTCATATTCTGAAGTGAACTTTAAGTTGAACAAATGATACTGTGAGTTTAGGCTGGTCATTCCGAAAGAAATTGAATAATGTGACTGGAATTATAAATTTGTAGACTTTGCATAAGAACGATAAGATAAAATTTCCAAAGCAACCTACGGTGTTACAATCATTTATAAAGATCCCGTACATATGCCTCCAAAACGAGGACAGAAACGTCGATAACATAGAGAATGGCGAGAACAACTTCGCTTACTTCTGATGAGTCAGGCTACAGGGCATAAACTGATGTGTACAGATATAATATGTCAATGTATAACAGTTTGTACTTACAATTTGTAATGAGTTCATTCACTTCCACAGCTGAACTCATTTCTCCAGTATAAACCACTTCAGCTTTTTTACTTTTCAATAATTCTTCTAATTTGGCTTCAAGTTCTTTTTCTTCATATTCTGCCTTCCTTTGTCTATCCTTTTGTACATCTGAGAGCTCTTCAACAAAACATTCTAATTCTAACGTATTTTCTTTGGGGACATAATTAGAATTCGATATGCTTTTTAAAACTATAACATCACGATCTGAAAAATAACCAATCATAACGGTTTCAATTCTAAAATACAATTATTTATCTCACCATTTCCATCGGATGATTTTCTGTGGCTCAGTTTGTATTTTTTCTTGGGTGGTGGAGATTCCCTTATTGGTGATATCTGCAAATAATTTTTGTTGTTGTGAACATATTCTTTTATCGAATGCCAAACCAAGCTAATTGACATAATGTGAGCAATTTTCAGCCAAAAATAGCTAAAGTGTAGTTCAATAGTGTCTATCCATCAGTCTGAGTTGAATGGTATGCAGATCTGAATTCACAATGGAGGATTTTTTATTTTTACACAAACGTCAAAGTTGGCTCTCAATTATTTTCATCTTGGTTGAAACAACCATAAATTAATATACTATACAATACCATGCCAAATCAATCAGACAGAATTTTCAATAGCGTTTGAACAGAGAAAATAAAATCAGAAAAATTCTGATGAAATAATTATGAATATATAGTCCGTTCACGAAAGTTTGAGCACATAGTAGGCGTTTATTTATCTGAAGTTTACGTTATGACAGCAAATACTGCCATTTGCTGTCATAACGTAAAATAAAGTCTACGTTGCCGAATGTACCCGGCTTCGTCCGACGAGCTTGCGAGTTATCAGGCAACTCTATGCAATATTGACAACATTGTGTATCAATCTGACAAGAAAAGAAACTACATAACCTAAAATTTTAATATACACAGTGGAATATGCAAAATTTACATGGCCAACTGACGGCTCAACTTTTCGTGAACGGACTATACATGGTCTTCCATCTCAGCCACACCATATATTTTTTATCCCATAGTGATTGGAAAATTTTCCTGAAACTCGTCGAATGATCTTGTTAGGGGGACATCTTTTGAAGTATATTTGTGGTTAGAATTTAGAACGAGAAACCCCCTAAAAGGGGTCGCTTCAACTCCTCAAAATTGAATAAGGAAGAGATGTTGATTGGTATTTCATTCGAAAGGTCTTGGAACAATTTTTACAACGATGAATGAAGATTAAGATTTTGATAAAATATTCAAGGTGGCTCATTGGAATTGAAAAATTGCTTTTTATCGAGAGCAGTTCATCAAAATTACGCTTTTCATACTCCTTTGTGAAAATGGTTCCAATGACTGCCTTTCTGCATTGCTACCAATGGGGTTTTTTGTGTCGGTGTATCGTTTATACTTCAGTCTATTCAAATAAACGACCAATTTTTAGATTTGAAAATATTCAAAATATCAAACTTGAAATAATTCCTAATCCCTGAAATATTTTACTGATTATGTCTTCCATTCAGGCTAAAATCCTTGTACCAAAAATTTTGAAACTAGCTTTATCTGTCCAATATCATACAGTATGATAGCAAGTTGCTATCCTGCTTCTTCGTAACAGAAATAGTCTAACATATTTTAATAACATATAAAGTATTCTTGGTTCTTTGAATAATTGAATGTTTTATAATTTGTATTTAGCTTTTAAACAAGGTGTTCTGAAATATATACAACAAAGTTTAACAGGATATTCTTGAAGAATTCAGGGGAACAAATTTTTTATTTTTTGAAATGGACCCCTGTTTCGGAGACCTCTGAATATGGCATCCCAGAATTTCTTTATATGTCAATATTTCACAACACCACCTTGGGAATATTTGGAAGTCTGATGTCAGATCCTATTTCTTCTGAGGATTCTACTCCAACACATAATAATAATGGAATATCAGGTTGTAATATCACACGGTTAGATATTTGGCTTTTACGATTGTTTACAAATGGCGATATGCATGATATTACATTGTGCCGTTTCAATCGAGAACAATTCAAAGGTCTGTAACTCCGGTAACTTAGCTTTTGAAAGATGTCTAGATATAAATCTAGCAAGAAACTATCAGAAGTGGGATATAGGCGATATAGCCATACACTCAGATAGTCAAGCTGCTATTAAAGCACTGAGCTCCTACGTCATGGACTCAAAGATGATCTGGGAGTGCCGGAACAAACTCAATGAGGTAGGCAAGAAAAATAAGGTTCCCGGCCATTCGGGAATCAAAGGAAACAAAGAAGCCAATACACTTGCCAAAGAGGGCGCACAAATGTCACTCATTGGCCCAGAACCCTTCTGTGGTATAGGTAAATGTACCTATAAGAAGGAGTTTCTGGAGAAGGTGAAAGCAGAGATGGAAAAACTCTGGCGGAATCTCTCCGGGATGGATCATTCTACTAAGTTCCTTCAGAACTTCGAAACAGCAAGATCCAAAAGATATCTGGATCTTGGTAAGAAACAATTACACCTCCTCACTGGCTTTCTTACACGACACTGTCGCCTCGGGAAGCACCAGTTGAGGATAGGATTATCGGACATTGACGAGTGTAGGTTCTGTGGGGAGGAGAAAGAAACACCCATTGACCTAGTCACGGAATGCTTTGGCATTGCGAGCCTAAGGAGAGAACGCTTTGGGCAAGAAATTTGTGAGAGTGAGGAACTAGCCTCGTTGAAGCCTTCACAGATATTGGATTTCATCATATCTCTGGAACTGGAGGCGAGCTGTGAAGGGTGTGATCAGAACAGCTCTGTAAGAGGGCACAATAGACCTTGAGGTCGCAGTGAACTGTAACCCCTTTTCTTAAACTATAACTGTAACTCCGCAATGGCGGCCCATGTCATAAAAATGAAAAATAAAGGTCCCTAAATTTTCTCCAAGTTTGTTGTTGCATATATTTCGGAACATCCTGAATAAGGCAGATTGAAAGTTCATGGAAATATTCACATATGATATGATATCACAGGAATATATTAAAATAATGATTTTATTAGGAGGCATCACGTATCCAGAAGCATTATATAAAATAATCGACTCACAGCTCTTTTCTTGGGCGGAGGAGGTGGAGGTGGTTCCAGTCGTATATTTTTCTTGTCTTCCTCGTCATCTTGTATAACAAACGCATCATCATCTTCGTCATCTAGTAGCAATTGCATTTGTTTGAGTGCTTCTTTACTGGCTTGTCTTCTCGAAGAAGTTCTTGTTGATTCTATGGGTCTCTTGTTTTTAGGCATTGTGTCCTGCAAGAAGAGATGAATGTTTAGAGTATAAATATGATTCAAACACACGTCGTTTTACTCGTCCAGTCATTACATTCCTATCATTTTATGTATACTTGAAGATGAAAGTGATATATTTAAAACATACAATTATATGAAAACTGTGATGGTGCATTCAAACATTTTTGTCTTTACCGTTTTCAATTCTCACAAAAATTTGCACAACTCTTTGGACCTTTGTTTTAAGCCAGTCAGGTTTATAGTGTTTGATCATATCATCCGAAACAAAGTTTTGCAAAAAGTTGTGTAGTTGTATACTCTTATGCCGCCCATACACTATCAGTATACCTTAAGGTAATTGTAAGGCTGCTGATCGGAGTTGCCCACACATTTATCAGTTAATCTAAAGATTTTGGCCTGTAGCGGGCGACTCATTGGAGCAACGGCATTAAGGCATAGTGCAGTGGTTCCCAATAGGTGGTCCGCGAGGTATGGCCAACGGGTCCGCAAGTTGTTTGATTAATAAACTTTTTTCGCATATTTTTGCTCTTTTAAGGAAACATGAGGCTTGTTTACGTTCATAGGAAATAGTGGAGGTCCCCGTCGAGGTAGTACCTTGAAGAAGGGGTCCTGGAAAAATTTAGTTGGGAATCCCTGGAGTGTATGGACCGCATATGAAAGAGGAATTCAGATTGATCAGATCTTTGATAACAAAAATATCTATTTAATTGTGAATAAATTAAAAACCCCATTTCTTTGGGGCTATTGTACTGATTTAGGTCACTGATGAACTTAGTCAAGATCTGAAGATCCGGACCTACTCTGAAAATCTCCGCTTATTTAATTCTGAATTAGGAATGATTATGGGTGAAAAGAAAAGACTATTTTTTCTCTCTCTCAAAAAGCGAACATAATCATTGTACTTTCTTCTTTACACTTAAATTTGTCAATTTGTAGGTGAATGCAGAATAACCTCACATAATAATTATTCAATGAGGGTTGATCTGATCAGTAAGTTTCATTATGTAGGTAAAGAGAATCCATTTATTTTCATATTATTTCACATCCATAGATCCATATGCCATAATCTTTTTTTCGACGCTTCTGCAAGCATTTCTCATAAACTTTGCTTATACTGGGAATTTACTTTCGGCATTAATAAGAAAATTTATTATCGGTAGCGCAATAGGGCTGATTAATTAGTGAACAAAAGCTGACAGAACAGGATCTTTGTTAATCCTTAATTAAAAAAATTCATATAATACCAAAGAAACCTCATTTGTAACTCTACCATTTCAATTTACTTCTAAGCAACTGCCCTGCAGGATTATAAGCATTTACCACAGTGTTTATCATTTTTTCGCGAGATAAATTAATGTGTTCTATTAATAATTCAATTCTCTTTCAAATGAATCATAGACTTGAAGTCAATTAATGTCAGTTTGAATGATTGTTTTCAAATTTGAAAAATATTAGTCTTTGATTTCGTATTTCACATATTATATACTCCGTTCACGTAAGGTTGAGCCGTCGGTTGGCCATGGAAATTTGGCATATTCCACTGTGTATATTAAAATTTTAGGTTATGTTGTTTATTCTCTTGTCAGATTGATTTGCAATGTTGTCAATACATATTGCATAGAGTTCTCTGATAACTCGCAAGCTCGTCGGACGAGTCCGGGTACATTCGGCAACGTTGACTTTTAAGTTATGACAGCAAATACTGTCAACTTCAGATAAATAAACAAACGCCTACTATATACTATATACTCCGTTCATACATTATTGAGCACAAAGTATTCGTTTATTTATCTGAAGTTGACAGTATTTACTGTCATAACGTAAAATGAGGAAAACGTTGCCGAATGTACCCGGACTCGTCCGACGAGCTTGCGAGTTATCAGAGAACTCTATGCAATATGTATTGACAACATTGCAAATCAATCTGACAAGGAAATAAACAACATAACCTAAAATTTCAATATACACAGTGGAATATGCCAAATTTTCATGGACTACTTTGTGCTCAATAATATGTGAGCGGAGTATGGAGAACAATTTTGAATTAAAAAAACACAAAATAAAATATGAAGTTATAATTAAAACTTAGAATATTTTAAATTTGGACTTTGGATGAGTACCATAAAGTATAAGGAGAGAGTTACACACAAAATTCTGGATTGATCAGTTGATTTATCATGAGCAGGAGTCCTTCCTACCACTGAGTCCAAACAGACAATGGTGTTTCCCTCCAAGTTCCTGATCAGGTCCAATTTTGGATAAATTTTATCATGGATAGGTTACTCAGTTTCGTAAAGGTAGGCGTCAATGCGAAATTGTTCGTTTGTTCAATGTGCTTCGACAAACCGTGTCCGATGCATTTGTAATTTCAAGGAGCTTGGCCATGATGGTCGTCGTCCAGGAAGTGGTAAAAAACGCAATGGCAATATGCCAACATCGTCAAGGGTTTCCATGAGGAAAATAGCCTCACAGTGAATCAAATTGACAAAAAGGAGCCATAAGAGCTCCAAAAAGTTCAACTTCCCACGGACGAGAACAAGAGCGTAAAGGTTGACGCTCACTTGAACGAGACGAAGCGAAGAGTTGTTTTCCGCAGGCACGATTTGCACCGAATCAAATGGGTAGACGCTCACTTGGGAGGCGCGAAGCGAAGATCAGAATCAATTGATTCAGTGAAAATCGTGCCTGCGGAAAACAACTCTTCGCTTCGTCTCGTCTCGTCCAAGTGAGCGTCAACCTTAAGACTCCAAATGTGCCACCAACTTCTTCGTCTCGCCGCCGGCCAGCAATGGGAGCGCATTATCTTCACCGATGTCAGGTCCACAGAGGCTCCCGGTAGTCGGTACCATCGTCGAACATAGTCAAAATCCGTAATCCGTCATGGTCTGGGGCGGAATTTGTGCCCGTGATAAAACTTCCTTGGTTTTCGTTGACCAAGGGGTCAAAATCAATCAAGTCTACCGCTGCGACATCCTAGAGGCCGTAGTACTTCCGTGGACCAAGCAGAAGCAGCACTTCGGCGATACGCATTGGACCTTTCAACAGGACTCCGCTCCGGCTCACAAAGCGAAAATAACGCAAGACGGCTGTAAGACCCATTTTCCTTGTTTAATTACATTTGAAGAGTGTCCGTCCTATTACCGGACCTCATCCAAATGGACGACAGCATGTGGTCGCTAAACAACACAACAATTTGGAGTCACTGAAGCAATCTCTGCGACGGGAATGGACCCGATTAACGCCCTAAGAGCTGCAGCCCATTGCCGAACGTTCCAAGAAGCGTCTGAAGCTCTGTATCTCCACTTCGAAACAGCTTAACTATAAGCAAATGTTCAAGCTATTTTCATTTGTCGTTGTTTTGCTCAATTTTTTCTGTTTAATAAAGTTAAATGAAAAAAGAGATTTTTCTTGTCACACTGTATTGAAGACTCTCAATCTGCCTGGACAATTTCAAGTCTCTTACCGAAGTCATAGTGTTGACTTCCGAATTCTGTGGTGAAATATAATTTTTCAACAACACTCACGTTTAGGAAAGAGGTGAGCGTTTTTTTATTATTTATACATACTCAACTCTGGATAGATATGAAATATCATTAACAGTGAGATTAGGTAAAATGTGTTCGATTTTCAAAATAACTTTTCTACACTGCGACCAATGAGGTTCCTTGTACGTTTCCATTCTTCTACGAGACCCCGTTTTTATATCGGCCGGTTTTCAACAGTGAATTCCCCTAGGATAATAAAAATAAAGAAGTTAAATTCCAGAGAAAAAACACATTCATAGTTTCGTCAGAAAAATGAGGTGTTTGCGGCCAAGCGGAAACAATTACTTTCGTTTCTTCATCTCCAAATTTTAGTTAATTTGGGAGATTTTTGTGGATTTGAAAAGTCGATAGGAAATCAGAAAATTTTTTGAGACATTACGAATGAATTTAGCATTCAGATGTAACGCCATATCAAAACTTCCAAATTCAAATAATTTCAGCGATCCCAGCGAGGTCAACATCTGGATGCATGACCACTCGTGTTGAATTTTTGTTGCTGCTTATAAATATAAACAAGGAAAACGAAAAACATTGTGATAACTAAACCAGTGTAGAATAACAACTTCTAAGTGTTATATCGAATAATAAATTCATATACCTAATAAAGCAATGTTTAGAAGATCTCATCAATATCCATACTTTGGAAGAAAACATGCATTTCAGAGAAGTTATTGGAAACCTTTTACACAACTCCAAATCATTTCGACATAACGTAGGTTACTTCGATTTTAATTATCTAGTATAGAAGTGAAATTGAAATTATTGCAATAAACAGTTTCGTGAAAACGGTCACAATTTCGATATCAAATTATCGAAGCATGTTTTACAGAGACGTCTCAATTTTAAGCTTCATTCTCCTGAGAAATGTAAACGCACCTTTATCTAAACATACCGAGTTCACGGGACTTATCGGGATTGGCCAATAAGTTTATTAACAACGACAATTTAATCATGGAAATCAGGAATAAATGCACTGAATATTCTCAAATTTGGTTAAAAATACTCTTTGTACAAACAAAACACTAGAAACAGTGGAGCATGGCGGTAAGTAGTGAATTTTGACAGGTATTGGATTTGGATGAATACAAAGGACCAAATCAGAAGATAGCCAAAATGAGTGTGTATCGGTCGAATTCATTCATTCTGAAATGAACCTTACATCATGAAATAATAAATATATAATACTCACAGTTTTATATGCAGCAGAATATCACTAATAAGCTATAAAACAACCTTACTTTTTCGATGCGTCGGCCATATTGTTTGTCACTAACTCGTTTTGACAAATACGCCTGTCGTTTGAAAGCGGGAACTTCGAATTTCAGCATATCATGAAGCGATTTCGAATGGCTTTTGCGGTTGGTTCATGGTTGACCGGTCGGTACATCAACGATGACGTCCGACCTCCGGTTGGTTCCGGCCCATTCGAATTCTTCCTTAACGAAACGGTTGGTTGATCAGCGAGCTGTCAAGTTCAATTCAGAGATAGAAGGCGAACACTCAACAATTTCCAGAACTCCAATTTATTTTAATCTCAAACAAATAATAACAAACATTTTTGAAGTAACAATAACAAAAAAAAGTTATGGCCGATGGCGGGAGATTGTAGAATAAAAAGAGATAGAACTATGAACCAGAGATCGAACCGTGCTGCAGAGCACGGTTCGAGTTTCGGTTAACCAACCCTGAAACAGCTGATTTATTACGTCATCAATTCATGAACCGCACAAAAACCAATATCAATCGAAAGCGGTTGGTCAACAAATGACGTACCAATTCATGAACCAACCAAGAACCAACATCAATCGAAATCGCTTATGGGTGCCTTGAGTGATGACGTAGTAGATTTGGAATTATTTATCTGTTGAATTTTGTACGGTATTCTCCCCTTGATCATCTCGGTTTACTGCGCCACTGCTTTGTTCTTGATATGTTGTTTTTGTATTTTCTACAATAATTTTGGCCGGAATATCGTATGAAATGATTATATAAATTTAAGATTTCAGTTTTACTGTATGAACATGGAAATACAACAAAGAAGTCCTTGTACCTAGTTATAAATTGAAAGTTATTTTGAATTGAGTAATCTTATGACATGAAATGTCAAATTATGAAATTTATTCATGAGATTTTAGCTTGAATATTTTTATTTTATTTGAGAGAATTAACTGAATTAACTATTTCATAATAATCAGATAACTTAGATGACCATAGAAAATAGTTCAATATGACACGAGCGCATCCACCATTGTGGGTATAATATTTAATATGTATCTATCTATTTGAAAATTGAAGGCATCTTCATCACTTCATGCCTTCAATTTTATGATAAATGCATTTATTTTTATCTGAATTCGATAAAACTTTAGGTTAATTCTGAAGAGACCAAAAAAATTTCAAATTTCAGCTTATGAGTAGGCCTGCTTGTCATCGATATGAAAATTGAAAGAAGTGAAAATGATTAGAAGTTATGAAGGTTTCAATGTTGATTATAACCAGATTCATTTCATTCCTGAATATTCAGAAGGACAAATACTTAATAAAAAGTTAATATTGAAGTATCGTGCCTTCGAAAAAATTAGTCGTCAAGTGAGCTATGCGATTTTGACATCAATATGAAATAATACAAATATGTAAGCCTACTTGACGAAGAAATTTTTTCGAATACACGTTACTAAAATATCAATAAATTATTTTACTGCATATTACATGGGCGCCTCCACCATATAATATATTCTTATATTTTTTATAAATTTAACCATTGTTTAATGTTTAAACAATGATTTAACAGTTTCCCCAGTAAGTTTTTTGGAGGGTTGTTTTGCAAATAACCAATTAACGAAATAAACCAACACTCCATTTGGGAGTGAGCTCAAAAAAAAATAAAATCTACGAATTTCTTATTGATTTTATTATACCTGCTACAACTGCTGTTCGGCCTTATTTTAGGCGCTTCAGAAAATCTTATGGAAAATAACAATTATTGTTAGATGAACTTTATAGTTTGACATTAGAATACGCAATTCAAATTTCAAATTCTTCATACAGTTAAACAAAATTTTATATTTGTACATTTACATTCTTTGTCTTGCAAAATATCAAATGCAAATATTGTATGTATTCCGTAAATCAACTTGGTTGGTTCGGTTGGTAATTTTCTGTTCCGTAAATATCAAATTCTCGGTTGGTTTCTGCGAAGAGGATATTACGGAACCCGGTTACAGAAAAAACCGTTGAAATTCTGTCACCAGAACAACCGAGGATTTAGTTTGGTTCCTTCGGTTTGTTTTTGTATTTTGAAAGAGGTTATGTTTGAAATTTTTAGTGCTGTGATTTTTATTTTTGCAAATATAATCGTACATCGTAGAGTTGTTATTTTTATTCATACATTTTTATTTTTTATATACACTGTGATGGCTTCCTTCAACGAGGTAAATTAATATATCATTGATTAATTCAGAGTTAAACGATAAAACGATTTATTTTTAGGATATTACAAACTTATCCTGTGCCCATTGTGGTACAACATTCGGAACTTGGAGGACGATATCCGAGGAAAATTTGTGAGGGGACCATGAGTGTTTAAAACATTCCAATAATGTAATCGTGGACTATTCATCAGGTCGCATATTCAATGATGAACAAGAAAACCTTGTTCCACCTACCCCAAATAGAAACGAATCATGGACTGATGATGCAGTGAAACTGCTCATTGATAGCTATAAAAAACATATAGACAAATTTTCCTCACCGTCCTACACAAAAAAAAAAGTATGGGAGATAATAAGCCAGGAAATTAATCAACATGGGTATACAAAAACAGGAGTGCGGTGTGATGAGAAATGGAGAAATTTAAAGAAAAACTACGATAAAGTGAGGAGTGATAATTGCAAAACAGGAAATTCCAGAAGTACCTGGAAGTTTTATAAAGACTTCCAGGACATATATTTCAAAGACCCGCAATTTATACCACTAGCCACTGCCTCCACTTCAGGGATGAGTACTCATGCCAGAAATGGAAACATGAGTAGTACTCAAGCTTCCACTTCTGGCATGAGTACTAAAGATAAAGATGCGAAAAGAAACTTTTCACCCGGTGAGAAATTAAATAAAAGATTATTAAGAGCCAATGAAATAGAATGCCGAAAACAAAGAGGCATGAGGAAAAGATGCAACTAAAGAGAGAAATGTTCGAGTGGTTCAAGGAAAATTTTACAAAAAAAGACTAATTTTTATTTATTTATTTTTTATTTATATATATCTTTATATTTTCATCATTTATTTAACTTTTTTTAAATATTATTCTTTATACCCCCAATGTTCCTAAATAAGACTGAATATTTTTTTATTTTGTTTCACGTGTTTTAATTTATTTTATAAATTTTAGGTAAAATGTAAATATGTTGTTTTTTAATGTTTTTGTTTAAGTCAATTTATTTTTCTAAAGTTCCTGTATATATATCTTTATATTTTTATCATTTATTTAACTTTTTTTAAATATTATTCTTTATACCCCCAATGTTCCTAAATAAGACTGAATATTTTTTATTTTGTTTCACGTGTTTTAATTTATTTTATAAATTTTAGGTAAATGTAAATATGTTGTTTTTTAATGTTTTTGTTTAAGTCAATTTATTTTTTTAAAGTTCCTGTATATTTTATGTCAATATTTTGTATTAAAATATATATTTTTATCGATGCTTTTTTCCTCATTACAAAAAACTATTTGAATTTTTTTAGCGAGCACAATATCTGGCTAAATGAGAACATTGATTTCGTCTATTTTTCAAGTATTCCGTTTCATGAATTCAGGGTTTTTGACATTTTGTAATAGTTATTTTAGACCATTACTTCCTTATTTACGGAATATATACATTATAGAGTATAGAAAGATAGGAAACGGCCTTGCATTCGTAGTACCATTGTTTAAGGAGAAGAAAGTTAGCAGAGCCGGAACTAGGATTCTAGCGCCTGTGGCAAACTTTCAAAATGCGCCCTTGAAGAAATTTATTTTTCAATAAATATATGATTTTTATAATTGAAATTTATTGATTATAAGGGGTTTTCTAAGATGTCTTGTTTTAGACATCTTAGGTTTTCCAATAAAAGGTATTATTTTGATATCAAAAGAAAAATGCCATTTTTCAATAAAAATGATCGGATGTTTATTTAATTATGAAGAAGAAGCTATGCCGTTAATAATGGAAAATAACATAAAGCAATGACCACCACGACCACGCTTACAGGACCATATCCTTTTAATGAAATTTTCCATAACCAAATCGCAAAGTGGCTGCCCTATCTCCTCGATAGCCACACGAATTCCATCTTTAAGATTTGAATCGACGCTGGGCTATTGGCGTAGACCTTCTCTTTCACGAAGTCACAAGGTGTTAAATCACAAGATCTCGGTGGCCAATTGTAATCACCTCTTCGAGAGATAACACGGTTCGGAAACTTTTCCCGCAAAAGACCAATGGTTTCGTTGCTTGTGGGGCACGTAACGCCGTCTTGTTGAAATTTCGGCCATAGAAAATCATTGATCATCTCTCGATAGGGCAATCCATTCACCGTAACTGTTGCTCCAGCCTCATTTTCTTAAAAGTAGGGTCCAATGACTCCGCCAGACCATGAACCGCACCAAAAAGTCACACGTTGAGGATAGAGAGGCTTTTCAATAATAACTCTTGGGTTTTCCCCAGATGCGGCAATTCTGCTTGTTGACGAAGCCACCGAGGTGGAAATGGGCCTCATCACTCAAGATGATTTTTCGATGGAATTCCGGATCATTTTCATGCATTTCAACGACCCAATCAGCAAAGACACGTCGTTGTTGATGATCGGCCGTTATTGTGTTAACTGAACTTTATAAGCCATAAGACCCAAATCTTTATGCAAAATACGGTCTAATGACGTTTGTGGAATGCCTTATTCCAAAGAACGACGAGGAATGGACAAATCTGGATTTTCTTTAACAGTTTCGGTGACAGCAGCTATATTTTCGGCTGTTCTCGAGCGACGTGCACGGGTTTTATTCTTCACATCACTAACTTGTCCCAAGAGCTCGAATTTTTCCACCAATTTCTTCATTGCGGTCCGACAAGGTGCTTCCGACGACCCACATTTTCCACCATTTTTATATTGAATTTTAATGATTTCAATACGTTCTTGAAGCGTGTATCGTTCCATTTTTATTGATGACGTAGTTTCTACTTGTCAAATGTCAAAAAATGACAGCTTCAAACGTAACATCTACCGAAATAGCGGGTTATTCAAAATAACACTTCTTTTTGAAAAACCCTTCATTTTGAAGAACTTTTTATTGACAATATTCTCCCATATTTTAAGGTAATGGACAATACACCGCGAGTCGTGTTTCTCGCCATGTATAATTTTCTAGGATTTTGTTCCGTTTTGGTAGTGTTCGTTAACTACGTGTTTCTCAATTTTGTAAACTGTTAAATTCGCCACTTTGAAATATAGAGCTGTAGTCGATCTTGATTTAAAATGGAATATATCATATTTCAAATTTTGCGCCCCTAGGTCGTTTGCGCCCGTGGCAAATGCCTCCCTCGCCACGCCCACGGTCCGGCTCTGAAAGTTAGTTACTCCGGTTCAATTTTTATTGGATTGGGGAATATCGTTAGAGGGCGCCACCCCGGAAGAGGCCCAACATGATGGGTTGCCTATGTACAATGTTGAAAATTCCGACGAGTATTAATTTTAGCGTATGGTAAACAACAGATGTCTCTAGTGGCAAGCAATTTTCTTAACGTCAACGTTTCTTGCAAAAAGTAGTTTCATTTTCATTTCCCTTCCCAACTTCTCTCTTGTATGCCTGTATGAAATATCCATGGAGGTACCTCCATGGAAATATCCGAGGGTCCAGAGTAATAAAATTTTTTATTAGTATGTACTCTGAAGCCCAAATTAGGGTTGGGATTGGGATGAGAAATATTTCCGATTTCATTGTGAGATCGCGAAAAAGAATTTCTAACTCAGTTGCAAAAAAATAGTACCTATTCAATTAAAAGAAATTAATGATTTGTGAAATTTTAGATACTCTGATATGTTTATCCTATAGATATTTGGGCATCCTGTCTTTAACCTACCTATGCAGTCTCTTGAATTTCAATAAATGAATGAAGGAAGTATCAATAATTAAACCCACATAATGAAAAACCTTGAAAATTATACATTTTTTCAAGTCTTTGATTGTATAAACGATAAATCCAAAAAAAAACATTTAAAAATTCGTATTTTTCAAAGAACGTTCAGGGTTTGAAAAGGGAATTTAAATTGATGAAGAAATATAATGAAACCAACAGCTTCTATGATACTCAAGTATGAACTTTCCCAGTATGAGCAAGCGCTCATACGCTTAAGATTACTTCGCTAATGCTTATACAGGGTTTTCCAGTAAGATGTGTTATTTTGATATGTATTCAAAGAAAAATGCCATATTTTTCCAAATAAATGATCGGATGTTTATTTCAATTTATAGTGGAGAATAACATCAGACGAATGACCACCACCATTGTTTAAGGAGAAGATAGTTAGTTACTTCGGTTCAAATATCATTGGAGGATATTGGACAATATCGTTAGAGGGCGCCACTCCGGAAGAGGTCCAACATGATGGGTTGCCTATGTACAAGGTTAAAAATTCGGACGAGTATTTTTTTTGCGTATAATGAACCACAGATGTCTCTTGTGGCGAGCAATTTTTCTTCACGTCAACGTGTCTTGCATCTTGCTCCACAACTTCTCTCTTGTATGCCTGTAGTATGAAATATCCTTAGACTAAGGAAGAGGAGACGCGGCATGTCATTCATAAATTCTGGAATAGTTGAAGCCAACATCTAAAACTATTTCCCATGAGTAGAACAAGGACAGCTTGATATAGCTGTACTTGTTCCGTCACGGACGCGGCAACAATGCAAAGACTTCGAACGCGTAAATCGAACAACTTCCAGTGGCGTGGAGTTATTGTTGTCGATAGATTTGAAATTAATATTTTATACTGATATTATAAGCTTTCCTCTTGGATTAATTAAATCAAATAAGGAATCGTTAGAATAAAAAATGTTTACCTCTTGAGTATTTTTTCATTTTAAAATTTTTCTATAAAATTATAATTTTATCAATATTTAGACAATTAAAACTTTGCATCAGTAGTATGTTATTAATCGTATTTTTGCATATTTGATTTGGAAACTGTTTGTGGTTAATGTGAATATCAAGTAATTAAGTTCATTAATTTCGTACTATTTTGTTACCAATATGATTCAATATGAAGAATTTATAGCAAAGAGATGGCTTATTGTTGTAATTTGAATATTTAATATTCTGATAAATGTAGAAAACCAATTTCTACATAAATAACTTCTTACATACATTCACAATGGTATAAAACCATAATACATTTCCTTTGTAATATGGTATAGATCCGTATACCAACAGAGCAGTATGTTTTTGAGCGCTTGTTCTACGAGTGCTATATCGTTTTGCCCAAATGTCTGTAATTTTCGAACTTTGAGCCGAAAACGATTTCAAACGATAGGGTTCGACTACCTGATGAAGAATTCGTGGTCAAATTCAATTACAGTTGCACGATAACTTGCAGATGAATTATCCTAGAGAGTTCTGTACCCAAATGCTTCGGATAAGTACGTTAACCAGCCAAAACGTACAGTCTATAAAATATGGCCATTCAAAATTTTTGTTCCTTGATATCTTAGACAAAATTGTAAACAGAACCATAGAAAATTCAATTGGAATATTGAAAAGAAGGAATTTCATATTTCCATTACAAGATATCCGATTCGGGTGAAATTTATGTTGTGAATGAAGATTAATACACTGAATATTCATGCAAAATTTCAAGAAGATCGGATCATCCGAACTATAAAATATTCTATTGGAATATCGAAAAAAAGAATCTCTATATTTTCATTACAAGTTAGCGGTGTGAAAATCATTGTATGAATATTGATATGCTGAATATGTTGCAAAATTTCAAGAAGATCGAATCATCAGAACCATAGAATTAAACTTTTTCAATTGTATCTATCATAAGTCCTATACAAAATTTTGAGGTTCCTATGTCTATGGAAATATCCGAGGGTCCAGAGTAATAAAAATTTTATTACCCTGAGGCCCTTAGGGTTGGGATTTGAGAAATATTTTCGATTTCGTCGTGAGATCGCTAGAAGGAATTTTTTTAACTCAGTAGCAAAGAAATATTATATTAAAGAAGTGAATGATTTGAGAAATTTTTATATTCTCTGATATGTTTATGCTAAAGAAATTTGGGCATCCTGTTTGTAGGTACCTATGCAGTCTCTTGAATATAAATGAATGATATAATTATTGTATCAATAATCAAAGCCACGTAATGAAAGTGTTTTCAAAAGAAACATTTCAAAACTGGTATTTTTCACAAAACGTTCAGGATTTGAAGGTGAAAGTCGAATGCATAAAGAAATAGAATGAAACCAACAGCTCCAATGATATTCATGAATGAATTTTCCCAGTATGAACAAGCGCTTATAAGCTTCAAATCACTTCGCTGTGCATATACAGGGTTTTCCGGTTAGAGGTGTCATTCTGATATTCAAAGAAGAATTATAGTTTTTGAAATAAATGATCGGATGTTTATTTCATGCCGTTAATTTATAGTGGAAAATAACTTCATGCAAATGACCTTAAAAGGTCGATCAACGGTTTAGTTGGTTGTGTGGCACGTAGTGCTGTCTTGTTGAAGTAAACGTTGTCCAGATCCATACAATCAGATTCCGGTCATAAAAAAATGGTTAATCATCTCTCGATAGCGCCAAGTTAAGTAATTAGTTGAGGTCCCAAAGACTCCGCCGGACCATAAACTGCACTAAACACTCACACGTTGAGGATAGACAGGCTTTATAATAATAATAATATTCGGTTTGTGTCTCTAATTAACGAATTTTGAGCCGAAACGGCCTCAAACGATAGGGTTCTACTCCGTGATGATGAATCCGAGGTCAAATACAATTCTGTTCTGTTTGTTCTAGAGACTTGAGAAGTTCGTTAACCAGCCAAATCGTACAGGGTGTTCCATAAAATATGGCTATTCAAAATTTCCGTCCCGCCATATCTCAGACAAAACAAAACCAATCGATATGAAATTTTGCGGCCACATGCGAGATGCCCATAATAAGCCTTTTGCAAAATTTTGTGGCCATAATGTTAACCATATGATTTAATTTAAAGTTATTACTGGATTTTTACATATCCCATTTTTTTAATCATTTTCAGAACATAATTCCGGTCGTGCCTATAGATTTTGCATTCATATACTAAGCATGAATCTCAAGTCCCATACAATTTTGATGTGATAGAATTATTGCTCTACTAATAGACGAGCGCTCAAAAGTACCTGTTCGGGGCTTTTCTTGCATTTTTTTAACTCCATTTTCAGGAGAAACTCATCGTATGTTCACGTTACAGGAGGTATCAGTTCAAACCAAGCAAGATATTCCTAGAAAATTCATAATTGTAAGCAAAATTTTCAAAAGACACATTCGTACCCTGATCACTACTCGTTCAATTGAAATTTCCATTGCAATATAAGTATAAAAAAATTAAGAAAGCCCTTTCGAACGCTCGTTCTTTGGCGGAACAATGAGGGAACAATGAGCTTTGGTGTTAATGATAAGAGGAATTTATTCTCATTGGAAATTGCCATTAGCTTATTTCATAACTTCAAATGGGGTAAAGGAATCATCCCTTCATTCCATAATAATGGAATGTTTGAGCCTACTGAGAACTTCTGGTTTCGATCCAATCGGCTTGCGATCTTTCACGGACAAACCAGAAGTTTTTCAGCCAAATCGTACAGAGTGTTCCATAAAATATGGCCATTCAAAATTTTTGTTCTTCAATATCTCAGAAGAAACAAAACCAATCGAAATGAAATGTTACGGTCAAATGCAAGATGCTTATAACAAGGGTCATGCAAAATTTTGTGGCCATAGTAAGAACAGAACCATAGAAAATTCAATTGGAATATTGAAAAAAGAAACTTCATATTTCCATAAAAAGATATACGATTCGAGTGATAATTTTTTGTTAATGAGGATCGATATACTGAATGTTCATCCAAAATTAGTTTCAACAGAACTGCCAATCTCAGATAAATAAACAAACGCCTACTTTGCGCTCAATTATATGTGAACGGAGTATACATAAAGTCCCGAAACTAGTCGTCGATTTTTAAATATTTCAATGAAGATTGTGGGAAAATAGGACTTATTCTTCGTTTGTTCAATATGGTGACCCCACATTTATCAATCTTTCATTTTATTCGTATGAAATATTCAGTTCTTCAGATATTCGTTTTAGCCCGATTTGACGGTCTGATAAAATCATGTCATGAATTGCATCGATATTTTCGGGGACTGACACATAAACTGGCCTTCCCGATTGGTCATCATCTCATAAGAGAAAATGCACCTCTTTTGAAGCTTGTAGTCAAAATTTTCACGGTCGCATACGCATACATTGATCATTGGTCATCAAGGGTATTATGCTCAGAGTGAGAAATAAACTTATTTTTTACTCTGAGGTATTCATGAGCATATCTTCCTAAATCTGCTTACCTCTCAACCCTTTTAGATACAGGTACGTGGTAATGGCTCGATACTCCAATTCTTCGATTTTAAATAGAGAGTTTTCCAATAGGAGGTGTTATTTTGATATTAAAAAAATGCCATTTTTCAATATAAATGATCGGATGTTTATTTCATTATAAAGAAGAAGCTATGCCGTTAATAGTGGAAAATAACATCAGGCAAATGATCACCACGATCACGCTTACAGGACCATATCCTTTCAATGAAATTTTTCATAACCAAATCGCAAAGTGGCTGCCATATGTACTCGATAGCCTCAGGAATTCCATCTTTGAGGTCTTGAATCGGCGCTGGGCTATTGGCGTAGACCTTCTCTTTCACGTGGCCCCAAAGGAAGAAGTCGCGAGGTGTTAAATCATAAGATCTCGGTGATCACATCTTCGAAAGATAATACGGTCTGGAAACTTTTCCCGAAAAAGATCAATAGTTTTGTTGCTTGTGTGGCACATAGCGCCGTTTTGTTGATGGCAAGCCTTGTCCAGATCAATACTTTCCAATTTCGGCCATAAAAAATCATTAATAATCTCTAGATAGCGCAATCCATTCACCGTAACTATTGCTCCAGACTCATTTTCGAAAAAGTAAAGTCCAATGACTCCGCCGGACCATAAACCGCACCAAACATTCACACGTTGAGGATAGAGAGGCTTTTCAACAATAACTCTTGGGTTTTCCGAGCCCCAGGCTTGTTGACGAAGCCACCGAGGTGGAAATGGGCCTAAGCCCTCAAGGTGATTTTTCGATGGAATTCCGGATCATTTTCAAGCATTTCAACGACCCAATCAGCAAAGACACGACGTTGTTGATGATCGGCCGGCTTGAGTTCTTGTGTTAAATGAACTTTATAAGCCTTAATACCCAAATCTTTAAGCCAAATACGGTGTAATGACGTTTGTGGAATGCCTAATTCCAAAGAACGACGAGGAATGGACAAACCTCGGTTTTCTTCAACAATTTCGGCTACAGCAGCAATATTCTCGGCTGTTCTTGAGCGACGTGCACGGGTTTTATTCTTCACATCACTAACTTGTCCCAACAGCAATTTCTTTATTGCGGCCGGACAAGGTGCTTCACGACGACCCAAAAATGTTCGAGTTTTACGAACTGTCTCTGCCAAATTTTCACTATTTTTTTAGTGAATTTTAATAATTTTAATGCGTTCTTGAAGTGTGTATCGTTCCATTTTCATTAATGGCGTAGTTTCTACTTGTCAAATGTCAAAAAATGACAGCTTCAAACGTGACATCTACCGAAATAGCGGGATATTCAAATTAACACCTCTTATTGGAAAACCCTTCAATGCATCTTCGTATCTCAATAATTCAGTCATAATTATTGATGAACCTTCGATGGCATCCGATTAATATATTGGGTAATTTCAGCAATTTTCTAATTTTCGATTTCCACCGATTCGACACAATTCTTCGAACCTGACCTCTTTTAATGATTCAAGCTGTCAAACCCCCAAAATATTAATTACCTTTTCGTTTGTTTAGCGTTGGCCTTCAGGTATTGAATCGAGTTTCTATTTCTTCACTAGAGGAAAAAGAATTCCTGAGTTAATATGTATCCTACGAATTCCACGTACAAAACCAATAACTTAGCCATAAGTTTCACCAGTGATCAAACCAGAAATCGGAGAAATTCCAATATAAGTAACTATTTTGACGCTCCAGTGTCGCCGCCATTCTACACCAGTCCTGGTAATGTAACCAAAGTAGCACCGGCCCCAGAGCGGTACCCTGTGGAACCCCACAAGGCCTTTGAAAATTATGAAAATTCATCTGAAGGCCTGGTTTATGGTATATTGAAGCCTATTCTTTATCTTCAGAGGTTTATGGGAATCTATCCGATAAATATTAATGAATCGGGAAAATTTGAAGTGACTTCACAACTATTGATGTATTCGGCGTTCGTGTTTCTTATAGAAATTGGGCTTATAGGTGAGTTTGATGTAATGATGTCTTCGAAATATTGATAAAATTTTCGTAAAGTTAGATCGTTTTGTCTTCTCGTTCATATTGAGAAAAAAATTGAATTTATTTTTACTGTTCGAAACACAAACCTACCCTGGATATTTTGAATTCTAATTTATTTTTTTCTTAGGTATCTATAATAGTTTGAAGTTGTATTTCTCGATTATTCACAAAACTGCAGCTGCAGATATATAATTCTAATCGTTCTTGATCTATAATTCTCACCCAATGCGTAATGTGTAACTTACGAAAATTCAGGGGGAAATTCAAGTTCAGCATGTATATCAGAACTTTATTATTGTCATTAATACAGGGTGTCTGTAAACAAATTCGAGGGACGATGAAAATAAGCAGGGGTTGTTCATATACATTTTTTTTGAAATCAACCCTCCTTCCAAGATACAGCCTTTAGATGGCGATGACAAGTTGTCAGTTCTTAATTTTTTTTACCTCTTCTTAAAAACACTGAGTCATAAAACTATACATAATATGAAGCACTAAGAAGATGTTAGGTACTCACACAAATTTTTTAGATCTCATAACTTTATTTTTAGGGGTTGAAAATAACGATTTTCGAAAAATAAAATTATCTTATGGTTTCCCATTCAATTCTAAAAAAAGTCTCCTGCAAAATTTCGATAAAGTAGATACTTTTCGCGGAAGAAATAAGAACTTACAAGCAGATATGATCACTGTTCAAAAAAATTATTGAACGATTGTATGCATTTGCTGATTTGAGTCTTAGATGACGAGCTATAAAAATAAAAGCAAATTTTGGGCATACCTATCGAGTTTTTCTATTATTTTTTTTATTTAGCGAATAACATACAATCGTTCACTTATTTTTTACTCAAAAACGATAAGAGATACAAAAAAATTGAAAGGGTCAAAAAAGTTTTTAAATTGAACGAAGATATCAAAAATTGATTTCACGCTGGTCAGTAGCGTCCCGCAAAAAAGTTTGAGAGGGTAAAAGGAGACATCGCTCCGGAAAAGAAAACACCCTGTAGATTCTAGTTAAGATTCAGGAGTGCAATGATGGAGACTGTTGAAAATAGCTTGCATTCCAGATTTGGACTGAATATCTCGAAAACTGCGGGAGTTATGAAAAAAACAATTTTTTTCGGAAATTTCAACACCCTGTAGCTCCATAACGAAGCTTTTACGGACCCATGTTTATTTAAATTCTTTTTTCTTAAAATTACATGTAGATTCACCCCCTCAAGTTGTGACATACAATTATGTTAGACCCTGTTGTTTGATAATTTGCTGGTTCTGATTTTGTTATTTTAATATTTAAATTTAGTGGACTGTAATTATTTTATGATAAGAAATAGACTTGGTTTTAATTGTTTAATTGTTGAATCGTTATAATAAATTGCGATGTTTATCTCGTGAGAATTGAAAATTGAATGCATTAAAATGAACGGCACACATGTATCCCTTGATAAGGTGTACGCAGACACCGGAGGACGAAACGTTGCCAAATCAATCAAAAATAATAATAATACAGTAAATTCCTAACACCTGTATATTGTAAGCATTTAGCGATCTTGTGGACCTGATAACATTAAGCCCCCTTGAGACATTGTACTAATCATTCGAAGATACATCAAAGGCCTATTCGTTTTGATCGGTGAGTTGCTCCTGAGCAACTCAAAAGATCGAAATACTGGTTGCTATTGGTTGTGCACAAAGCACTGGAACAGCTCAGGATCACGAAACTCTCAAATCGAATACTATACAAAGGTTGCAGAAAGGAGATACATACTCAGATAATAATCAAGGCAGAAGGAATATTTCTCTTTGAGCTAACGAATCGAATCACAATCGTTATCATTACTTTTTTTTCGAGACGACAAATTCAATGTGGAGATTATACGGGCTTTTTCTTCACTGAAATCCACTTCACTGCGAAGATCGACATAATGAGGGAACGACCAATGAATTCATTGATTGCAAATTGATATGATTGTTGAGGTAGTTGCAACTGAACATAAAGTAAAATGATACATCACGACATTGTTGTTCATATCTGATTGGGGCATGAAACGTATATTTTTTCTCACACGAGAGTATCGAATCTGAATTATTGCTGCAGACAGGGAAAATGAGTTCAAAACCTAATAATACATTTATTCGCCGTAGCTTACTAACTTGATTTTTATGACGATTTGGACTTTCTTGAGAGTTTCGAGAAAATCGATCAAATTTTTTTTAATCAGTGGCAGATATGACAAAACTACAAGAGACCATAAAGTTGAGTACAAAAACAGAGCGTCTCTCACGATTCTTCAAACCTATATTGCTTACCAAAAAAGTTGTGAAGAAAAACAGGCGATGGTGTTCCCAAAAAAACGGTGTGAACTCTAAATTGTAATATACATACATCGTCTTTTCCTGGAAAATGACAGCGTTGCCCGAAGACTGGTGCCTGGTTGATCCAGAGTAACATCTGCAAGGGCAGATCATTAAAACGCAAATTTTACTCAAAGGAATCGAACGGTATCGAACGGAGCCATTCGAAGTCATTTTTCACAAGGAGGCGGTTGCATCTCTCAAATTTAAGGGTGAGAAGACCTTTAAGAGAATCTCGGCTGTCATCTGAACATGGAGCAATGGACAGAACACCACCAAGACAGGCTTTCATCATTTTTTTTGTTGTTTACAAAATTATTGTCGATGAGCTGGGGTTTAGAGAGTACAGGCTAACAAGAGCGACTCAATTTTGACCCTTTCAAGACGGATCAATAATGTGCTGAAGGTTCGTAGAAAATATCATTGAACCAATAATTGTTTCTGTGAGCAATGAATTTGGGGATTGTACACCGAATGTCAAAATGACAATTTTTTAAAGAAAATGTTCTAATCCTGTACTTCTGAAAAATTTCGGAGAGGGTCCGGACCCCATCGGACCCCCCTCCCCCTCGCTACGGCCTTGTTAACATGATTTATACAATTCCTCTGTTTTTCCTCAAATTGAAACTGATCAGTTGTTTAAATTGAACAGACATTGAATGAAACGTATTTTCATTATAATAAGCTTGTTGTTTGTTATGGTATTTGCTCATTAGAATCCGATAAAACCTCGAATGTAAGTAGGTATATGTAGTTGACTGTTGTTTGCAATGTTTACATTTTTGAATATCTCGCGCCAGTCGCTATTAGCCTCCACAACATGGACCTGAAAATGGCTACCATTTCATAACCCCCTCACCAGACATGAATCTAATTGAGCATTTAGCTATGGGATTACCTACTTAGGGAGCCAGGGAGGGCAATAACCAATCGCCAAAACCTACTTTCAACTTTTCAGGAATTGAGTTTAAATCTTCAGGACGAATGGAACGATATGCCTCAATTTTTTATTGATGATTTGATTCGTGGGATAGCTTGGCGAATTGGAAAGTTGATTGAAAGAAGAGGTGGTCACTGGTTTTTCTTCACTTTCATATTGTTGGTAACAAAATCAAATCTTAGTATTTCTCTATAAGAAGAACAAATATTGCAAATGCTCCTCCAAGCATTAACTTATTTTCGCGAAATTTCTCAGAATTGAAAAAGCACATATTTCAAACATATTATGGTTACCTATACACTTTTTCAACTTCGTTATGGGTGTTGAAATTTCCAAAAAAAATTGTTTTTTTCTTCATAACTCCTGCAGTTTTTGAGATATTCAGTCCAAATTTGGATTGCTAGCTATTTTCAACATTCTCCATCATTGCGAATGTCCTGAATCTTAACTGGAATCTACAGAGTGTTTTCTTTTCCGGAGCCATGTCTCCTTTTTCCCTCTCAAACTTTTTTGCGGTACTACAGCGTAAAATAGGGTGACCAGATTTTCAAAATCGTACAAGAAATCCGTCATTGATGAGCGTCCGTCAAAGTGTCCGTCAAAACCCAAAATCTTGAATTAAACTGTTAAAACCGAACCTGAAAAAAAGGTCTTCACCTTTCAAAATACCCAAGGCGCATCCTTTTTTTTTGTTGTCCGTTATTGAACGAATAATCTGATCAGCCTAGCGTAAAATCAATTTTTGATATCTTCGTTCAATTTAAAATATTTTTGACTCTTGTATTTTTTTCATATCTCTAACTCTTTTCGAGTAAAAAATTATTGAATGATTATATGTTATTCACTAAATAAAAAAATAATAAAAATACTCCATAGTTATGCCCAAAATTTGCTCTCATTTTGATAGCTCGTCAATTAGACTCGACTCAAGCTTATTCAATATCAAATACAATCGTTCAATAATTTTTTACTCGAAAACGGTTAGAGATACGAAAAAACTACAAAAGTCATAAAAATTTCTAAATTGAACGAGGATATCAAAAATTGATTTTACGCTGACCAGTGGCGTACTGAAAAAAAGTTTGAGAGGGAAAAATGAGACATGGTTCCGAAAAAGAAAACACCGTGTGTGATTCAGGACGTGCAATGATGGAGACTATTGAAAATAGCTCGCATTCCAAATTTGGACTGAATATCTCAAAAACTGCAGGAGTTATGAAAAAAAACCAATTTTTTTATAAGGAATTTTTCTTGAAATTATACCTACTTAGATTCATCCCCTTAAGTTGTGACATACTATCATGTAACACCCTGTGTACATGCATGTCTCCTCGAGATAATAAATTTGTTTATTTTTCTTCAGGTTACATGAAATGGGACAAAGTGGAAGTAGTGAAATCGTCAGAAACAGAAACCAAATTTGAAGAAGCAGTTATTGATTATCTGTTCACGGTATATCTGATACCGATTATCATGAATCCCATCACTCTTTATGAGGCAAAATATCATGCACAAATTATGGACGAATTCACGAAATTTGAGCAATATTATAAAAAAGTCGTGAAGAAAAAATTGGATTTATTTGCTGGGAATAAACCATTGATTATGACCATTGCCCTTCCAGTGGTTTCATGTGCGACAATGGTAGTGAATCATATTACGATGGTGAACTTTCGTCTGGTACAGGTTTGTGTTAATCAAATATATTATATGGTTTGTAAATCAATGAATCTGTGGTAGTAAACCAAGATTTATGAACTTCAATTTCAAAGAAAAATATTCTAATCCTGTACTTTTGAAAAATTTCGGGGAGTGGGGTCCGGACCCCATTGGACTCCCCTCGCTACGGCCTTGGTGCGGAGCATAAATTGAATATTAAAATGGGTCATTAATGTTCAATTTCGTACACATTAAAATCACCTTTTATTTTCAGGTCGACGGAAAATAGTATATAATCTTTGGAAATAGTGCTAATGACAGTTGACAAGTTTTCAGTGAAACAATAAATCTTTTCTTTTATTAACGTTCTACTTTCGGAACAGGTAGACATTTCGAGCACCTCATATGAAGAAATCATTTCCTTTTTCTACTGTTCATAGACTTTTCTTTCATGTTTTTTTGATTTAATTTTTTTACTCCAATTTCTTTTGTGTGGTTGCTGTTGCTATTGTTCCAGAAAAACATCAAGTAAGTTATGTATTTGGAATTCTTACTTCAATCTCTATCGGAATGTGCAAAATTGAAAAAAAAACGGTCAAAGATATTAAAGATCTCTATATAGATTAAATGTGAAAAATTCCAGGGTATAAGGACTAAAGAAGACATTTTATTTCAAAAAATGGGATATTTAATAAAAAACCAAAAGCTTCTTTTGAGCAGCCTCCGCTGATGCTTCATCCACAAGTGCCATACTGGAAAATGGAAAACAGCACATGTTACCAAGTCTTTATGTCATGCTCGTGTGAACATTAAGTGAATCTGACTCCTTTTTCTAATGTATTCGATCTAATTTCTTTAGCTTCAGAGAATTGAAAGAATGTTCTGTTTCAGAATCTTAAGAAGTTATTTTCTATTCTTGACATGACTTCTATTACAGAATAATAACACTATTGGTAAGGTGGGGTCTAGCATACCCCAACCCGACGAAAATTTCCAGCAGAATTGTTCTGAATCGTAATATGAATAGATTCGTAACACTGAACTACGCAACAAATGAAAGGTACTGTAGTGGGTGGCATTATAAATCGAAAACTTTTTGACCTATCGAAGAAAATCGAATCATGGGGGTCTGGTGGACCCCACCATACCAGTTACGGGTTAAGTTATTGATGAATTTTTCGGAGTGCACCAGTTCAGAAAAAAATTGCCACTGCGGGTCCCTCTCGTTTTCCTTCTCCCGAATACCATGCGTTAAAAAAGGTGCTTATGAAGGGAGGATGACCCTTTCATGGCGAGACTGATGCCTCCCTAAACAAATTTTACTGGAGTTTTATGAGAGCTCATAAATGAGTGTTCGTAGTTAATTGGACCCTTGGACTATAAAAAAGTAGTAGACTCTGAAATACGCGTGGAGTCAACATCATGAAAACTGTGGTGGCGTTACACCTTCAAGGATTTTTAAAATTTTTATGTCCTCGTTTTGCTCACCACTCAATTCATTTTGCTCACCTATGTACAGGGTGGGCATATTTCGATGTTTTAGCACTACAACTTTTAAACCAGAAGAGATAGACAAAATCTGATACCCACTTCTCGATCTCTTTTTCTGAGAAACTAGAGAGAGTAGTATTAATTTTTGGCTACCTTCTTTTGTTTTCGAGTTATAAGCGAAAATTGGAAAAATGGCGATATCGAAAAAAATTCATATCTCCACTAATATTGATGATAGAGCTCTGAAATTGAAACATTATACAGGCACTTTTTTACGTAGAATCCAGTGGCGTGTTCGTCTTTTTTGCACCATCTCTAATTACGAAGCTATGACCCAAAGTTATGTTTTTTTAAATAGGAACACTAGATTTTCGTGCAATTTTCTGAAAGTTTATTTTTTTCTGATTTCAAAAATATATAACATTGTATGGTTTGTATCAATATGAGTATTGAAATCGGTCATAAACCAATTTTAATTTGATTTTCAATATTTTCTATGGTTTCAACTGTTGACGAGCACAGAAAAATGGAGCTTCCTATAACAAGAGCAATCTCCTTCTGTCCATCTCATCATTTCTATGCTTTCAACTAATTTCTACAAAATTCGAACATGGATATATTTCATAAACTCTTTTATCTTAAAATAGATTACGAAAGATCCACATGATCCTCCATTTCAATATACTTAGTAAATTAGTTATAATGAGATGGTTGCAGGAGAATATTTTTATTGCTCTCCAGAATTAATACGCACAAGTGCCAGTCTATTTCAAATCGCATATGAAATAACGCATATAGATATGATTAAAGTTATCAATTTAATTAGAAAAGAAACGAAGGAAAAGTATTTTTCAATACCTAATAGTGATTACAATAATAGGTCAGTAGGTAATAACTTAGAATGAGGATCAAGTTTCACAGCAGTCCATTATTCTTCGATCTTGGAAAAAATGAGTAAAGAGCATAGAAATGAAAAGACTACTGGAAAGAGATTGTGGTAATTATAGGAAGCTCCATTTTCTGTGCTCGTCAACACTTGAAACCATAGAAAATATTCAGACTCAGATAAAAATAGGTTTTTGTTCCTTTTCAATACTCATATTGATACAAACCATACAATGTTATATATTTTTGAAATCAGAAAAAATTAAACTTTCAGAAAATTGCATGAAAATCTAGTGTTCCTATTTAAAAAAACATAACTTTGGGTCATAGCTTCGTAATTAGAAATGGTGCAAAAAAGACGAGCACGCCACTGGATTCTACGTAAAAAAGTGCCTGTATAATGTTTTAATTTCAGAGCTCTATCATCCATATTAGCGGAGATATCAATTTTTTTCGATATCGCCACTTTTCCAATTTTCGCTTATAACTCGAAAACAAAAGAAGGTAGCCAAAAATGAATACTACTCTTGTAAGTTTCTCAGAAAAAGAGATCGAGAAGTGGGTATCAGATTTTGTCTATCTCCCCTGGTTTAAAAGTTGTAGTGCTAAAACATCGAAATATGTCCACCCTGTACATTGAGCTATAGACAATTCAAAATGCCCTGCTAGTGAACATTACATAGGGTGATATTCATCTGCAATTTCGAAGTTCGATAAATCTTAAACTATTCGACTGGAATTATTTCAAATTTAAAAGTTTTGTCATCCCTTACGATTGTCATGTTTCAATATTTCAGAAATTGAATAAATCAGATCCGGATTACAAATATTTCGAACTTTTTATATTTTCATGAATATTGGAACGGGAAAATTATGCTTATTTTCCTTTACGTAACCACAAAGAATCAATTAATGAGAAAAATTCAAAATCTTCGCTTGGCACGTTCATACAGAGTGATCAAGAAGTGATCAAAACACATTACCTCATGAGTGAAATTTCAAAGGTCAATAACTCCTAAACTATTCGACCGAATGATTTCAAATTTGGAAGTTTTGTCACCCTTTACGATTGCCATCTTTCAATGTTTCTTAAATTGAAATAATCAGATCTGGACTAAAAAATTTAAGGAGTTCTCTATTTCCGTGACTATTGGAACGCCCTGTACGTGAACATTATGTTTTTTCTAGTTATCGTGACCACAAATAATCAATTAATAATGACAATTTTAAATCTTTGCTTGACACCTTTATACAGGGCGATCCATAAACATTCCCTTGAATGAATCTGTACCTTACAATAAATATTATTTCAAATTCTATAGTTTTGTCACCCAAGCCAAGAATGGCTGCCTCTCTCAATTTTTTCTTGAATTGAAAAAAACAGAACCGGACTAGAAAATTCAACACTTTCCGTTTATACCGGATCAACCTGTTGCTCCTGACAAATAAGTGCAAGGATTCTCGCAGGAGCACTTCATCTTAATTGAAATTTTTAATTATTTCTGTTTCAGAGACTGGGAGTGAAAACCTATAAAGTTTTTCAGAAATACAATATACGTTGACTGAGATACTACTCTATCTAAAAACTTTAAACTACTATTCCTACAATCACAAATTTTCTTGTCATCAAGACAGTCCTTTATACCTTTGAATCCAAATAAGTTGTTCAGGATCCATATTCATAGCATCAGGTTCAGAGATTTCTCGAGCTCCAGTGATATGGAATCTGGAAAACGATCAATTTTCTCTTGTTTGAACTTCAACTTATCCCTAGCTAATGTTCTATTCCTGGGAAACCTCTGTAAGGAATTGCAAGTTCTCTTGTTCTCAACAAATAAGTGCACACTTTTACTCCGTTCAAATTCAATAAGTAGTGATGTTTACAAAGTGAATCGCATAGTTTACGCAATGAAAAGTCTTATTGCTTGGACGCTGATAAATCCTATACCTACTTTGTCGCTTACAGATTGGCAGGATCGTACTGGCTAATAAATGTGGATTTCTACATCAATATGGAGTACAATTTTTACGAATCCTTAGTTCCATTCTCAATGGATAGTGCCTTTTAAAATTAGATGATCCTCCCAAAAACACGCGTTTCAAATTTGAGTTGAATTGAGACTAAAGCTGATTTTTTCAATATGGAGTACAATTTTTACGAATCCTTAGTTCCATTCTCAATGGATAGTGCCTTTTAAAATCAGATGATCCTCCCATAAACACGCGTCTCAAATTTGAGTTGAATTGAGACTAAAGCTGATTTTTTTCGAGCATTTAAATACAGCTGGATTTACTTATTGACGAGAATGTTCTTTTATTTTTTCAGGTTATACCATATTGCTACATCAATACTGTAACTTACCTAGTTGGTGGTCTATGGTTTGCATATTCAGACGTTATAGGAAAAATTGCTATCACCATTTCCCAGGACTTCCAGTTCGCTTTGAAGAATATGAGCACATCAACCAGAATTGCAGAATTCAGATCGTTATGGATGATCCTTGCTAAAATAACACGGGATTGTGGGAATTCATCTGGACATACTCTGATATTTTTGAGCCTGTATTTGTTTTTGATAATTACACTGACGATATATGGATTATTCTCACAGATACAGGGTGGATTTGAATCAAAAGATATTGGATTGACAATAACAGCCGTTTTCGCAGTGGCTTTACTCTATTTCATCTGTGATGAGGCCCATTATGCATCCAATTGCGTAAGTTTGAATAAACACACCAAAAATTCCACCCTCAAACGTGTTTTTAATGATTTTTTTACACCGTCAAATAAACGTATTTGGGAAATGAGTAATTATGTATAACGGATTTTTCAGTATTATATGGTTTTATTCATGGAATTTCATTGATGATTATACTCCTAACATCATTCTTTTCATACTGAAATAAACAGTCTCTTGTATGTCAATTCTTTCCTATGTTTTCAGGTAAAGGTTCATTTTCAAAAACGATTGCTATTGGTCGAACTCACGTGGATGAATGAGGACGCACAGCAGGAAGTGAGTTTCTTCAATAATATCGGGTGCTTGTTCAAAAAATTTTTCTTGTATTTTCAGATAAACATGTTTTTGAGGGCTACGGAAATGAACCCTACTAATATGAGTTTAGTAGGCTTTTTCGACGTCAACAGGAATCTATTCAAATCGGTACGAATCTTCATATTATGTTATTTCGGTTTTGATGGTATTTAAGTTCTATTTATTTCTAATTACGTGTTTTGAAGTCACTTTTCATTGCATCCTAGAGAACTGCTTTAGCTTAATAAGACGTGTTAAAGATGAATACAAATTTTTGTTTTGAGGAGCAGAAATGGCTTATAAACCGATTCATAAAATATGAACAGGTTCTAACCGATGAAAAATTTCATTATATAGGGTGAGGCATGAGGAACTGGCCAAACTCCAGGAGCGTATTATACAAGTGAAAATAATTCAAAAAACTCATATGTTTTTATACGATTCTCATTTGAATACATTTTTGAGCACTCGTTCTACTTAAACGAGTGCTATATTGTTTTGCCTAAATGTCTGTAATTTTCGAATTTTGAGCCGATAATGATCTCAAACGATAGGTTAGACTAACTGATGACGAATTCATGGTCAAATTTAATTCTGTCCGTGGGGCCGTCCGTTAGCACAATAACTTTCGAAGGGATTGTCCTAGAGACTTCAAATCGTATAGGGTGTTCAAATTTTTTGCTCCTCAATATCTCAGAAAATACGAAACCAATAGGAATGAAATATTACGGCTAAATGCAAAATGCTGATAACAAGCCTCATGCAAAATTGTGTGGCCATAGTGAAACAATATAGAACAATAGAGAATTCAATTGAAATATTGAAAAAAAAGAAACTTCATATTTCCATAAAAAGATATCCGATTCGAGTGAAATTTTTTCTATGAATAATCATCAGAACCATACAATTTAATTTTTGTATTTATTTATTTTTTACATATATAATTTTTTGAATAATTTTCAGAATATAATTCCGATTGTGCTGAGATTCTGCATTTATATATTTGGTATCCATCTCAAATCCCATATAAAATTATTTTGAGGTAATAGACTCTACCTGACTCGCTTGAAGACTCACGCAAAAGTATTTTCAATTATCGCCGTCAAATTACCCCTGAGATTTTTCTTCGGCACTTTAGAAAGTTTTTTCGACAATTTTATGCAAGGCAGTGAAGAACAGTTCGAGCATTTATCGTAATACCTATCCACGGTTTGATGAAAAATTATTCAAGACCATGTACAAATTCTGTCAAATACCCCGTAATGCTTAATAATCCTCATTTCACGTGATAATTTTACGAAAGTAGTATAATTGTGCCATTATTCTTAATAAACTTTTGAAATTACAATAAAGTTGAGGAAACAAAGAGAGACCATTGAGAGCTTCAGGGAGTGCCCCCTGAAAAATAGAAAATCTTTAGCCCAGACACAATGCAATCTTATTCATTCAGTAGAAATGACATCACGTTATTATTCACAACTGCGATTTTGGTAAAAACAAAATATTCTAAAATAACTATGACCGCTTTTGTTCGGAAGATGGAAAGCTCTTTCGTATGACATATCACAGAACCTACTATTGAAAATTTCAGCGCTGTCAACAGAAATTGCAAGGGTTGGAAACAGGAGTGAAAATTTTATAGGTCAAAGTTCGTCGCTCCTAAAACAAACGTTGACCCGTGTGAGCCGAAAATACCGAAAACCTGCATGACAAATAGATGGGACACCTTGTGTACTGTTTATCTGCATAATTGGAAAAGCCAAAAAACTTATTCTTCAATTGTGTGCATTGGCGGCTTAAAAAACCGATGGTGGAAGGGGGTGATATTTTTGATTTGCGATTCAAGTCTTTTGACTCGTATGATGATTAAAACAAAAATCCCTACTAATATCATCGTCATAGTAAGTTTTTGAATTATTATAAGTGTGGATATGTGTTCACCTAACACATTATTTTTGAAAATCTTAAAATTATTCCAGAATCATGAAATTTAGCAGACATAGCCTCATGAATTCGCATTCAAATTCTGAATTTCATATCGACGGGATGAGCAGTTATTGAAATAGTGACAAAAACTCCAAAACTACTGAATAGGCGATCTGGCCCGCTGAAGAACTCATATGAGATATTTAAGTCCCACCAATTCTGAAAATTTGAACTTTTAAACTCTTGCCTTCTGATGGTTATGTGTGTTTAATTCCAGACTAGCAATATTTGATGATTCGATTCTGACAAAATGAAGCACAAAATAAATATGCTCGTCGCTGACATCGGATTCCATTACCGGCGAAAACTTTTTCTGAAAAAGTCAAATTCGTTTATATTTTTTGACAGTTTTTCGGAAATAAATATTCCAATTTAATTGAAATTTTTCCAACTGTTCTGAAATTTTTCCAACTGCCCCCAAAATTTTCTCGACTGCTTCGAAATTTTGTCAACTGCTTCGAAAATCGAAAGTTTACCGACTGCTTTGAAAATTTGCCAACTATGATCAATATTGGGCAACTGCTTCAAAATGTTACCGATTGTTTTGAAATTTTTCTAACTGCTCTGAAATTTTGTCAACTGCTTTGAAAAATTGCCAACTCTGTTGAAGATTGGGCCCGTTCTTGTATCAATTCCATTTCTTCAATTCAATTCTTCAAAATGTTTTTAAATTTTTCCAACTACTCTGACAACGTTTCTAACTGTTTCGAGAATTTTCCAACTCTGACCAATATTGGGCACGATCCTAGAACAACTCCATTGACATTTGTCCAACTGCTTCAAAATTTTACCAATTGTTTTGAAATTCTCCCAACTGCCCGTCCCTGTATCAACTCCATTGAAAATTTTCAAACTGCTCTGACAATTTTTCCAACTCTTTCTAAAAAATACGAACTGCTTTGAAAATTTGCGAACTCTGTTCAACATTTGGGGGATCGATTGGTAACGATTTACATGAACTCCACACATCACCAGCTGAATTTGGACTTGATACGGCACTGTGAATGCGACCTTTTCAACACAAAGGGTTAATTGCTCAGTTACCAGAAATATATATAAAACCCTTTGAAGGAAACATTAATATGTATTGATTCTGAATTATCCTAGATTTGTTGATAGGGTTTGAAATACAATATGAAGCCATATCGTGAAATTAGGGAATAAAGGCTAATTGCATGCAGAAATGTTAAACTTGTTACGTAACTATCCACAGGAAAAAACTTGTATATAGTTACAGTTTATGCTTTTAGGAACTGGAGCGCAATAATCCCTCTGAAGTATCAATAATATGAAAATTTTGAATGAATAGGGGGAGATGGGGCACCTTCATACACTTTTCTTGTTTTGTCCTATAGAATTTTTTCTGTTATCGATATCTGTATCGATTCATCAAAAACTAATAGTCTCACTATCTATATCAGAAATATGTTATTTGTGACAATACTCATATGCGAAAAATTAAAAATCTATCAATGTACCCCACATGCGGGGCACTTTCATACAGGCGAATTCCGAAACGAATACACGATTTTTGCTACCAAGATCTTTCGTTTTACGTAATTTTTTGATGCGGCTATGTAGTATTTGTTGATTTACTCCATATTCGGCTGCTGATTTCCGTAAAGAGAGTTTGTTCTTCAAAACTTTATTGATAGCTTTCAGCACTGCTTGTTCCTCCACCTCTCCACTCCTAGTTCTTTTTTTCTTGTAATTTCTGTCCATATTTCTTCTATAGAACAAAATTATGATATCACTTTAATTCCAGAAACTAAAAAGAAAAAGTGAAGCATACAGAATGAATGTATCGGGGTTTTCACTATAATTTGACCCTCCCTTTAACTTTGTTACTAAGGGAGATACAAAAAAATGTTTCTTATAAAAGTATCACGAAATCAACTGAGGTTTTTTGATATGAGTCCAGAAACTGAAATATATACAGGGTGACCAACATATTGATGGCAACTCAATTTTTTCAAATGAAACACCCTGTATATTTTTTCATGTTGGCTAGCTCTTTTTCCCCTGATTTCGAATATGTAACATATGTTGGTCTATCTCTTTCATTCTGAGCACCACAGAGTTTCAAATTTCAAGAACCACATGCCAAGATCTGTAATCATTTTACAAGTGGCAGAGTGCGTTAACTGAAAATGCTCATTTTTGGAGTTATAATAACGTCAATGGGAAGATATACAGGATGAACAACATTGAATGCAACTTTATTTTCTCCAATGGGACACCCTGTCCTGTATATTTTTCCTTTTTTTTTTGATAGGCTCTTCAATTTTCAGAGTTTCAAAGTTTTGAAATGATGACACCTGACACCGAATAAAATAATATGTGACACCGAATAAAATAATATGTGAAATACCTACGAAATTATTTATATCCAAACAATCTACTTAAAAGTATTATTTTAGAATGAAAACTTAACAATTACTTAACCAATGAAAAATGATAAACTATGGTAGTATGGTAGGAATAACATCAACTAAAGAAATTGCTCAAAATGACCACCTTCATTCAATACACATAGTTCATATAGTTGTCTCAAGTTGTTTAGACTATTTTTGATAGTATTATTATGGCTCTGATTTAAGTCAGAAATCAAAGCTCAAAATTTGTTTCTAATCATTACAATATTATATTTATTCTTTGTGCGTTGACGGGATTAGTTCCGAATTATGGGATTAATATTGGTTGATTTTATATCATTAATATTATTCTCCGCTTTCATTGATTATCATTATTGCTGAAGTAAATTTTTTTCTTCAGGAACGGCTATAAAAACGGGTCCAACGGTGTTAAATCGGGACTATTTGGTGGTCATAAAATGGGTGCGCCATTACCAATCCGCAGATCAAATTGGCCACTTAAATATTCACGAACTTCCAAAAAGCTAAGCCAGATGGTTATTGAAATTTGAAACTCTGTGGTGCTCAAAATAAGAAAGATAGACCAACATATGTTACATATTCGAAATCAGGAGAAAAAGAGCTAACCAAATATGGAAAAATATACAGGGTGTTCCTTTTGAAACAATGAAGTTGCCATCAATATGTTGGTCACCCTGTATATATTTCAGTTTCTTGACTCATATAAAAACCTCAGTTGATTTCGTTAAACTTTTATACGAAACATTTTTTTGTATCTCCTTCAGTAACAAAGTTAAAGGGGGGGTCAAATTATAGTGAAAAACCCCGTACCTCACTTACGGCTGTATGAACCTACCCCATCACGAGAAAATGAACTAAAAATATTCTTGAAAAAACCAAACATATGTATCATTATTCTAATATCAATTCACAAACTTGACCTCATTATCTTTCAAATGAAATAGTACTGAAAAATCTATCGATGAAAATTTGTTCAAAGTGGAGCTAAAAAATTACTTTGGGAAAGCCAAATCACTTGCCTTGTCACCTCGTCATGCGTTTAACATCAACTGATTTCAAACTTAGTGAGCCATCATGCACATAGATAAGCTACGTATCCATGTTCAAGTCGTTCCTTTGTGTGCAGATATCTGTAGTGTATGATAGTGTCCCGTGTATGAATCTACCCCACTTTCCCCTAATGCTCTGAAAATGAAAGGTGTAGATTCTGTGGAAAATGGAGGAAAATCCAGAAAACCTAGTAACAGGGTATCTCGCTATCGGTCACCAACGCAAAGAATGTTTGGTTAGGGTTGTAAAGGGTGGAGAGATTCCATTATTGAAACAGTCTCAGTTATTGCGGTTCATAACACTCTAGAACTGAACTGAGAGCTCTAAGGATTACTCCTAATCAGCTGAAAGGAAAGAAAGTACAATATCAAATTGTTACGTAACTATTCACAGGAAAAAACTGTTATATAGTTTATACTTTTAGGAATTGGAGCGCAATAATCTCTCTGAAGCGTTAATAATTTGAAAAATTTGAATGAATAATGCTCTAAAAATGAAAGGTGTAGATTCTGTGGAAAATGGAGGAAACTCAGGAAAACCTAGTAACAGGGTATCTCGCCATCGGTCACCAACGCAAAGTATGTTTGGTTAGGGTTGTAAGGGGTGGAGGGATTCCATTGTTTGAACAGTCTCAGTTATTGCGGTTCATAAAACTCTGAAACTGTACTTAGAGCTCTAGAGATTACTCCTAATCAGCTGAAAGGAAAGAAAGTACAATACCAAATTTAATCTTGTCTATTCATGGGAGAATCAATCTCTACTCAGATTTTTATACTCTCGGGAATTGGAACACCCATTTTCTCCTTTTTCTTATTCTTATTATTAGGTACAACTAAAAGTTTTATTTGATGCATTTCCTTTTTCAGTTACTGGCCACGATGGTGACATACTTAGTAGTACTACTTCAGTTTCAAATTAGCATTCCAGAAGATGGTGGGTCAAATATATCTAATAATAATGGTTCAAAGATATAACATATTCATCAGTTTCGCACTCTCAAATAGAAGTTAACTGATATATTCCGACTCCAAGCTAGTAAAGAGTGGAATTGTATGTTTTAGATATGATTTGTATTAAATGAATTTTTTACAATGTATTTTTATTCAATAGTGAATAGTTATACTTTTAATTATTCTTAGATATTAGGAATAGTATTGTTGCTTTACAAAATTCGATATTATTGGTTAGATAACTTGTTAATCGTTCAGGAATTTCAAGATTTACGATTATGTGGATTTTTATTGTTTCTCTTTTTATTCATCTTGAGATGACACAATATGTCACCTTCTTTTAATGTTTATTGATGATAAACGCGATGGACGGGAACCAAAATAAAAATTCATCAACAATCATTTCAATACTGAAATTTCTCATTGCGACAATCAATTAAGTTTTCAAACTATTTGTCATCTTTGAAGCAGGTTCTTCTTTCACCACCATTCAATTAAATATACAATTTTCTAAATGAATGATAACGAAGAGCGATTCAGAATTGTATATATTATGAAAACTAGAAGACATTCTCGAAGAACAAATAAAAATTTGAGAAAGCCCTGAGCAGGTGCTTTTGAGCGCTCGTTCAGAATTTTGTATGGGACTTGAGATTGGTACTAAATATATAAATGAAAAATCTCAGCACGATCGGAATAATATTATGCAAATTATTTCAAAACTTGGAAATGTAAAAAATAGACGAACGAAAAAATTAAATCTATGGGTCTGATGATGCGAACCTTTTGAAATTCTTCATGAACATTGAGTACATCAATCTTCATTCACAAAACGAAATTCACTCGAATCGGATATCTTGTGATGGCAATATGAAGTATGGTTCTATCTTGCATGTGGCCGCAAAATTTCATGTTGATTGGTTTCGTATTGTTTGAGATATTGAGAAACAAAAATTTTGAATGACCATATTTTATGGAACACCCTGTACGATTTGGCTGCTAAACGAACTTAACCGAGACATTTTGGAACCGAACTTACCATGAAAATTTAAAGTCTCTAGGACAGTCCCTTCGAAAGTTATTGTGCTAACGGGCGGCCGGACGGCCCTACGGACAGAATTGAATTTGATCACGAATTCGTCATCAGGGAGTCGAACCTTATCGTTTGAGACCATTTTCAGCTCAAAATTCGAAAATTACAGACATTTAGTCGAAACGATATTGCACTCGTTCGAGTAGAACGAGCGCTCGAAAATGGAGAAATACAAAGTAAAACATAACTAAAAAACATAAAATATATTACAGAAAAATTGAAGAATAAACGAAATTATTCCTAAGCGAGAAGCAGAGTATAGAATCATTAAAAAGGTACATGAAGACTTATGACACCTTAGGATCGAACAAATGCAAAAAACGATTAGCATAAAATATACCGCAAAAAATTAACGAGAAACATAAGGGAAATCTGCAGAAACTGTCAAATGTGTACTGAAATCAAATCATGAAGTCAAGAAAAATTTTGTCTAAATGTTTCACAAGCCACAAAGCATTTCGAAATAATATTGAGAGATACGATTAGAGGTTTGGATATTCACGATCGCCAAAAAATTTTTTAAATCTTTGAGTGGATGTGCATTTATTATAACATCGAAAAAACCAAATTCTAAAGACTTTGTTGATCTAGTTAGTCAAGTTTCAGAAAGAGAAGATTATTCTTAGTGACCAAAATTAGGGAATAAAATCAACAGAAGTCAAGTTTTTGAAGGGAAAAGTTATAACCTTAGAATGGACCCTCAAAAAATCATAGATAATCCGTTTTTGAGCGCTCGTTCTACTCAAACGAGTGCTATATAGTTTTTCACAAATGTCTGTAATTGTCGAATTTTTAGCCGAAAATGGTTTCAAACGATAGGGTTAGACTCACTGATGACGAATTCGTGATCAAATTCAATTCTCTCCGTGGGACCGTCCGGCCGTTAGCATAATAACTTTCGAAGGGATTATCTGAGAGACTTGAAAGGACCCCGCACACTTACTTAGGAAAAGCGGGTCCAGTGAATTTTCCTAATTTTTACATATTATATTTAAACCAACCTTAAGAACAATATATCAGATTTTCACGAAGGTCTTACATCTGGTTTATTCTATAGGGCGTTCCAAAATTGCAGCTACGGAAAAATGAATCTTTAAATTTTGATGATAATTCTTCTAATTTTCAAAATTTTATCATGATGCTTTGGGTTCTGAATAACAAGATGTGACAGATATCCAAACACCGCCCACCACGTTAAGATTCGTTATACAGGCTGTTCCATGAAGCTGTATATGTAACTGAATGTAACTTTGTTAGTGACTTTGGGACCACCCTGAGTTTTTCAAAATATGATACCATCATGTATGTCCACTTCTGTAGGAAGTTTCATTAATGTACAAAGAACAGTTGCAAAATTATTCAGGTTTAAACTCGGATTTCATACAATTTTTCTTTAAAACTTATCTGTAGTTGAGATTGCTGTCAAGGAATAAAGGTTTTCATTAGTATAATTATTATGATAGGTCGGTCCAAAGGTGTTTTTTCAGGAATGTACAGGATGGACATAATGTGGTGTCACTAATCTCCTCATATACAGGGAGTTTCATCATAAACTGGACAAACATATATTTTCGTGTAGAGTAGAGGACATCGGGAGAATAATTTTTTCCTTATACAATATATCCCGTTTTCGAAGCATAAGCGAGATACAGGGTGTCAAACGTCATTTTTGAGCAAGATCATTATGAGTGTTGTCAGTTATGTATAACACTTAAAGTGACGGTTTTTGGTCAAATCTTAGTATTTTTGGGTCCTCTATTCAGAAGACCAGTAATGTTAAATTTTTTTTGCGGTTGTCAAATTGACTTTTGTTTTCTGAATGAACACAAATATCTAAGAATTTCTGGGAAAAAAATCTTTCAAAAATCGAACACAAATTTTTTTTTACATGTTCTAATTGTCTACAGCGATGAAAAACTTTCACTCGAAATGAATGAAATTTTGTACAACTGTACTTCTTGAATTATCAATCACGAATATGAAAACAGAATTGTAAAATATCGAACGGTTTCGTTACTACAGGAATTCAAATATCTCGTTCAGACCTCTGAAATAATGAAAGAAAATTTGTTTTGAGTTCTAGAGTCAAAATAATTAAATTATTGGCAACGAATATTAATATCCTTAGAACAGTGTCATTTCCCTATTTAATACCTACATCGGTTCGAGTCCCAACTAAGTTTCACTGATTTTTTTTTGTATTTTATTTGTATTGTATTCATCTAGAATATTCGTCAACTTTTCTGAATAGAGGACCCAAAAATACTGAGATTTGACCAAAAACCGTTACTTTAAGTGTTATACATAACTGACCACACTCATAGTAATCTTGCTCAAAAATGACGTTTGACACCCTGTATCTCGCTTATGCTTCGAAAACGGGATATATTGTATAAGGCAAAAATTATTCTCCCGATGTCCTCTACTCTACACGAAAATATATGTTTGTCCAGTTTATGATGAAACACCCTGTATATGAGGAGATTAGTGACACCACATTATGGCCATCCTGTACATTCCTGAAAAAACACCTTTGGATCGACCTATCATAATAATTATACTAATGAAAACCTATATTCCTTGACAGAAATCTCAACTACAGATAAGTTTTAACCCTTTGAGCCCGAAATTTATATTCCTTTGAATATGGGGTTTTCTTTCAAAAATGTGACTCATTAGGTGTTCAAAAGATGCACCACATAATTATTTCCAATATTTATTTGAAAAAATTCACAAAAATATGTGGGTCCACTTGGAACCACTAGGAATATAGCAACATTTCATCTTTTATTTGGATTTTAGTTTTTTTGAAATTTCATAAAAACAATTCGACTTTTCAGTCAAAAAAAGTCCCATTTCTATTGGTACGTTAACTTTGAATCTGCTCACTGGCTGTTCGTCACTTTTCACGAACTGTCGGTCTTCATTATTCAGATCGTCTATCAATTCATCACAAATCGGCTAGAAGTCATATTTATCGCCTATCTGGAATTTTCCAACGAAATTTTTTTCGAGTTCATTATCCGATGGGGCTTCAGATGTGACAGACTTGTTGTCAGAGAGAATTTCAGATAAATGGCTTCGTCTGACGTCAAATTTTTCTGATCAATAAAGCAATTTTTCCTTTCCTCTACGAAGAATAGAATTACAAAGATGAATTTTTGAAATTGTCCACTTTCCTGGTGGTTCCAATTGGAACCTCCCACTTTCCTCGTACGAAATTAAATCTAAATAACACAAGATTATATCAGAGAATGTTTTATATTATCTACATACATTAGCCATCCGTATATATAATAAGCACTTACCTGACATCATTCAAAAGAACAAAATTACATTGATTTCAAAGTAACTCCCAAAATAAGGTGATAAATCGTCAACCAGCTGATGGAAATGAGATTACAGATACTTACCCTAAGTTCATTTGAAATGCTAGTCACTGCCTAAGCTAAGAGATGGCTCTATGGAATATTCAGAATTCAGATGCTATGTGGTATATACTTGTCTAAGGGTATATACCAACTATCGCTTACTAGGACATAACCAGAAATTTTTAAGAAGTGTGGTTCCATGGTGGAACTACCAGGGCTTAAAGGGTTAAAGAAAAATTGTATGAAATCCGAATTTAAACCTGAATAATTTTGCAACTGTTCTTTGTACATTAATGAAACTTCCTACAGAAGTGGACATATATCATGGTATCATATCTTGAAAAACTCAGGGTGGTCCCAAAGTCACTAACAAAGTTACATTCAGTTACTTATACAGCTTCATGGAACAGCCTGTATAACGAACCTTAACGTGGTGGGCGGTGTTTGGATATCTGTCTTATCTTGTTATTCAGAACCCAAAGCATCATGATAAAATTTTGAAAATTAGAAGAGTTATCATCAAAATTTAAAGATTCATTTTTCCGTAGCTGCAAATTTGGAACGCCCTATAGAAGAAACCAGATGTAAGACCTTCGTGAAAATCTGATATATTTGTTCTTGAGGTTGGTATAAATATAATATGTAGAAATGGGGAAAATTCACTGGACCCGCTTTTCCTAAGTAAGTGTGCGGGGTCCTTTTCAGGATAAGTTCGGGTCCCAAATGCCTAGGTTAAGTTCGTTAGCCAGCCAAATCGTACAGGGTGTTCCATACAATATGACCATTCAAAATTTTTTTTCTTCAATATCTCAGAAAATACGAAACCAATCGGAATGGAATGTTACGGCCAAATGCAAGTTGCTGATAACAAGCCTCATACAAAAGTTTGTGGCCATAGTGTGAAAAGAACCATAGAAAATTCAATTGGAATATTGAAAAAAAGAAACTTCACATTTCCATAAAAAGATATCCGATTGGAGTGAAATTGAGTGAAAAAAAGATTGATACACTGAATGTTCATGCGGAATTTTGTGGCCACAGTGTAAAAAGAACCATAGAAAATTTAATCGGAATATTGAAAATAAGAATCTTCATATTTTCATAACAGGATATCCGATTCGTGTATATTTTTTTTGTGTATGAAAAATGATATACTGAATTTCCATGCGAAATATTGTGGCCATAGTTTTAACAGGACCATAGAAAATTCAATTCGAATTTTGAAAAGAAGAATATTTATACTTATTTCCATTGCAGAATATCCGATTCAAGTGAAATTAATTTTGTGATTGAAAACTGATATGCTGAATGTTCATGCTAAATTTCGACAGGATCGCATCATCAGAACCAGAGAATTTAATTTTTTTTCAATTGATATTTTGTATATATTTCATTTTCTGAATAATTTCCAGGATATAATTCCGATTGTGCTGAGATTATGCATTTATATGTATATTTGGTATCAATCTCAAGTCAAGTGTTTCGTAATCAGGCTTCCCGGAAAAAATTGAAATCAGCGAATTAAGCTTTCGAGTTCAAACGATCAGAATTGGCGGTTGAATGTGAAGTAAGCGTTAGCATTCATTTCATTAGTTGAATGTTGAAACAGTTTACAACTATGCGAACTGGTCACTCTACATATTGTGAATTGTTGTCCTCACAAATTACGCTTGCTCGTATGTCATTGTGGCGCGACGTTAGGGCTCAGTGAACTATTACCGCCTAGGCCAACATGGGCCATGGCCTAGGGGCGCCACGATTTTAGGGGCGGTAAATTTTCGGTGGATAAAAAAAATTCTTTAACTCCTCTACGAAAATGTAGAAATAGCCATCTTCGAAAACTACAACTCGCTGGTCGGTTTAATTAATATGAAGCCTGCAACAGCTTGAACGAAAATTGGAAAGAAGTTGTCGCAGCTTTGAGTGAAATTGATGAGCGGGACAGCTAAGACTGCGTCGAAGCTAACATCTCTTGAAACGGCAATAATGTTCGCTGTATGGAGTCAAATTTTGGAAAGATTTGATAAAGTGAGCGAAGCAATACAGAAAGTTGACATTGGTATAAATGAAACAGTTTTCTATTATGAGTCATTGGTTGATTATATCGTAGGATTAAGAGATCAATTTGTTCGATTTGCGGAGGGAGCGAAGATCAATTCTGGATTTAGGAAATATAGAAAGTAAAGAAAGAAGAGCCACAACAAGAACTGTTCCTGCTGATGAAACTAATGTAATGTAATGAAGCGTTTTTTTTCGCTCATTACTAAAGCCGCTAAATATACCACAATAATTGACTACTGGTAAAACAGTACGATATTATTCCGTTCATGGTAATAATTTCCGACCACCGTATATATCATTCATGTCGATGTCGAGGAAAATAAACCGAAGCAAGAATAATTTCGTTCCGCAATTGTTCGTTTGGGTCCCTCTCAATTCGGACATCCCCGTATACCGTTTTACGATGTTTCTGTTGAGAGTGACCGCGTTTATTACTTTCTCAAGATGTCCTGCTCAGAGAATTAATAATTAGTTAATCCCTTAATAATGTTGTGAATAATAATAATTCTTATTATTATTTCAATCGTCCGTTTATTTATTTTCCCGACGATGACACATGAAAATGATACCGAATTATTACCAGAGAAATTCCATTCTGTTCAATTTCATTCCGTTAAATTTACCCAATAAATAAATGAGATTGAAAAATTGAGAAATTTGGAATATTGTGATACGAAATAAATTATTTCAATTTCGATTTCCAACCTATGTAGAAAAACACCAGTCCGCGATGCAGTTTGTTATTTACCGTTTTTTTCTACATATGCTGCTCGTGTTTTTCAGAGGTTGGGAATTTGATAGAGAAATTGTCCGCCGTTTTGATTCCGATTTTAACCGAATGTTCCGAATTTTCTCGAAGCCGAAAATGGAGTTTTGGGAGAAGTGGCCAATCCGAGAGCGCCGTTTTAACCCCGCCGTCGAATTTTCTGGAATTTTGACGCATGTCTTGGTCGGTGGGGACATGCCGTTATAACGAAAATTCGCCCGAAAATCAGGGAATTCAGCTCCGAGTTTTAGTATCGCTAATTAGTTGCCGTTCATTTATTTGCTCCAAAGTTAAATTCTTTATTTTAAATTATTCTTAAATTAATATTTGAAAGTTATTAGACTACTTTCGGATATTCGTTTTCGTTTTGGAAAAGAGATTATTCGAATCAGTGTACCAGTGATATAAAGGTAAGGCCCTTTTGGGGGCTTTGAAATACTTAATTTGGCTGCTATTTTACTTTACTGTGTTCCCTTTTTCCGACCCCGCTCCTGTAAAGTTTTACACGACAGAATTCCGTTGAATTATTCCGTTCATACAGAGTGTCTTTAGTAGAAGTTTTTTTTATTTTTTTTATTTTCCGTTTCCGTCTGTCCCCAGGGCACTAGGTGAGGTGTGGTTGGCTATTGCGGCTTAAGCACGACTGGCAACCCATCTAAACTGGTGCAAGGGTGTGACCCGACCTGTAGATATTATTATTTTTCATTTTTTTATTTTTTTTATTTTCCGTTTCCGTCTGTCCCCAGGGCACTAGGTGAGGTGTGGTTGGCTATTGCGGCTTAAGCACGACTGGCAACCCATCTAAACTGGTGCAAGGGTGTGACCCGACCTGTAGATATTATTATTTTTTTCATTTTTTTTATTTTCCGTTTCCGTCCGTCCCCAGGGCACTAGGTGAGGTGTGGTTGGCTATTGCGGCTTAAGCACGACTGGCAACCCATCTTAACTGGTGCAAGGGTGTGACCCGACCTGTAGATATTATTATTTTTCATTTTTTTAAATTTTTTTTTATTTTCCGTTTCCGTCTGTCCCCAGGGCACTAGGTGAGGTGTGGTTGGCTATTGCGGCTTAAGCACGACTGGCAACCCATCTAAACTGGTGCAAGGGTGTGACCCGACCTGTAGATATTATTCTTTTTCATTTTTTTTATTTTTTTATTTTTTTCCGTTCCCGTCTGTCCCCAGGGCACTAGGTGAGGTGTGGTTGGCTATTGCGGCTTAAGCACGACTGGCAACCCATCTAAACTGGTGCAAGGGTGTGACCCGACCGATAGATATTATTATTTTTCATTTTTTTTATTTTTCCGTTTCCGTCCGTCCCCAGGGTACTAGGTGAGGTGTGGTTGGCTATTGCGGCTTAAGCACGACTGGCAACCCACCTAAACTGGTGCAAGGGTTTGATACCGACCTGTTGATCTTATTTTTTTTATTTCTTTTTATTTTCCGTTTCCGTCCGTCCCCAGGGCACTAGGTGAGGTGTGGTTGGCTATTGCGGCTTAAGCACGACTGGCAACCCACCTAAACTGGTGTAAGGGTGTGACCTGACCTGTTATATATTTTTTTTATTTTATTTTGAATCAGTTTTCCTGTTCCGAACCTATTTTTATTAGTGGACACAAGTAAAAATTTCTGTCGTGTACGTAATTGAACACAGTAAGGTACCTGTAGTTTCCAGACAGCCAACCGATAATTCAGATTACTGATTACCTATTTAAGTGTATGCTCTCTTGCTGAAGAAATATATCTGTTTCTGTGTTTTATTTTATTACCTGCTTTTACTGTTTATTCTACATCGCTCTCACCGCTTATTTCACCTGCTCTCACCGCTTGTATCACCTGCTCAGTTTGCTCACCGCTAAGGACCGCTTATTATTTTGAATTTCAGGTTGGAAGAACAACAGTGACACGCATTTTCTTATTGTTTGAATTATATTTTATTTTATTTTTGTATTCTGGAATATTTATTTTATTTATTGTAAATATAAATTGTTTATATTGTAAATAAATTTGTATATATATTTTTGTGTGTTTTCTTCACCCTGAAGGTGAGCAGACTTCATACTCGTTGGTTATTTGATAGACTCTACTCAATCGCTAAGAACTCAGATTGAACCGAGCCCTTCTCCAACTGTGTAAAAGCTACCCAGGCTTAGGTAAGTGAACGACGTCATCAAGGAGTTGTGACCTTGAAGAAAATTATCACAACTGGCGCCCGAGGAAAGGAAACCGAAACCGTAAATCACCAGCAGAGAAAAAAAGGTCGTCACAAATTGGCGCCCGAGCAGGGACCAATTTCTATCAGATATCTAACCGTGGAGAAGAGGACATTACCGTTGGAGAGCCCGACAATGGAGGTGAACCGTCTGAGAGCAGAGGAGTTGGTATGGGAGCTCGAAGCACGTGGATGCAAAGCCGGCAGGACCGTTCAGGAGAACCGAGCAGCTTTACGCAGGGTGCTGGCTCAGAGGATTCCATTCCTACTAGTGTCAAGGAACGTAGAAGGGGAGTTGGACACCGCCAACAGGATCCTGAATTCCATACTAGAGGATGTCCGGGAATTCGATGAGGAAAACCCAGTTAACGAAGAAATTCGACTGAGAAGCCGGCTGTTCCACGTCCGTAACCGTTTGAGCCGATTGATACCGACCAACTTGCAGGAAAAGGTCAGGATAAACGACCTGGAGGAAGTCCTTACTCGGACTCAGGAAATGCTAAGGGATGCAAAAACCTTAGCTGAGACAAGGCGCATGTTACATGCATCCTTGGGGAAATGTATCGATGTAACAGGAGTCTCGAGGAATCAAGGAACCGAAGAAGTGCCCGAAGCTAACCAGGATGCTGACCTGATCTCGTTTCAGGACATCCCAGACAACCAATCACGTGATATTGGAACGGACAGCCCGCTGAACAGGACATGCCAGGGCAATTCAAGCCCCACAGGACAAGCGGAAAGTACGAGAAACCGACCAGTTAATAATGCAGCTTCAGTTTCTCTGCTGATTGGAGTACTGCTGGACTTCCTTCAGCGTACGCTGGATCGAGCTTCAGAGGCTGTCCGACGCCGACTGAACTTCACGAGTTCACTAGGACATGATGAAGAATTGCTGGACAGAGAAACTCAGGGAAGTTGACCCATTTTGGCTGAGTCAACCAGGAGGGTTCCGTTTCCCTTCCTGAATTTGGAGGACCAGGACGAACTTGGGAATTCTCAACCAGCACCGAACCAGCAAATTCCTGGATTTCAAAGAGGATCCGTGGCCGTTTCGACAGAATCCTGTCAAATTGTACCGGAAGTTGTGGAGTTGAATGGACATGACAACAATAGGACAATCGATAGGAGAAGCCCGAACCGCAATCGTCCAAGAAGTCCGAGGGAAATTGGCAGAACAACACTGATTCCAAATAGTTCCGTGACATCACCAGTCTATCCGTCCGTCCCTGTGTATAAGTGGAACATTTACTTCGATGGTTCCACTAGTGTGACTTCCTTCCTGGAGGAAGTCGAACAACTAGCCGAAACCCGAAAGGTCAGCCACCAGCAGCTGTTCGAAAGTATTTTCGAGTTACTGAGGAGTGATGCCAAGGAATGGTACATTCCTAGGAGAGGTACATTCGCTGATTGGGAGGACTTTAAAGATCAGCTGCTCGATGCTTTCTTGCCACCGGAATACGAGGAAAGCCTATTAGATGAGATCAGGCGAAGGACACAAGGAAAACAGGAGAAGATACTTTTCTTCGTGACTAAGATGCAAAATTTGTTCCTTAAGTTGACAACCAGGAGACCGTCTGAAGAAGAGCAGGTTAACCTTATTAGGAAACGCCTGCTACCTCATCTGCAGAAAGCATTGGCCTTTCAGGAAACCCGGACTTATAAGCAGTTGTTGGACAAGGGGAGAATAATTGAGTTGGTCCAGTGGCAGGCCGACAGTTACACTCCACCGCCGTCACAGAAGGGACTATTGGATGAACCGAACCTGGTATACGTGCATCAACGTCCGAAAGATGCAGTGCCAGGACCGAAAGAACCGACACTTCCGCCAGTTAAGCCGCCAGCACAGCCGAAAATCCGGCGGGAGGAACCAGAAAGGAAAGCTCCTACTAAATTTGGGGAGGTGAAACCAAATAGGGTGACCTTTAAGGACACAGAAGTTCAATGTTGGCGTTGTGGAAGGATGGGACACACGCGAAGGGAATGCCGATCTACTCCGAGGATATTTTGTTCTCGGTGTGGCAAACAGGGGATTTTGTCCAGGGACTGCCAGTGTTCGGAAAACTAGAGCGGAGCTGTCTAGTGGGGAGAAGGCAGATTCCGACAAAAGCATCCCCTATGGTTCAAAAACCTTCACCGAAAGAAAACCGACCGATCATCACCGTGTACATAGCAAGTGAATCTTTCAAAGCCTTGTTGGACACCGGAGCTTCGAGGTCCTTCCTGAGTCAAAAGACTGCCGATAGATGTAGGAGACTGGGAATAATACCGATTGGGGTCACCGACATGAGGACTACTGTGGCTGATGGGAATTCAGTTGCCGTTAAGAAAGTCTTCGAACCGACACTGAAAATTGGGAACGAGTTTATCGACTCGCACCTATTTTTAGTTCCGAATTTGCCCATGGACATCATTCTGGGAATGGATCTCTTGACATGTCATAATTTCCGAATAGATCTCAAAACCTCACGATGTTTCCTTGGAGATGTACCACTGTGGAATTCGACCGTACCTCCGAAAACACCTCAAAACTCGATGATGGATCCGTTAACATCACAAGAACAGCGAATTCTGGACAAATTCTTGAAGGATGAACTCAAGAAGTTCGAGAACGTGAGTGGTATAACTGACATGATCAAACACGAGATCAAAATCAAACCTGGCACCGAACCCATCAAGCAAAGGTACCGTCCCTACAATCCCAAAATGCAGGAAATCATCAATGAAGAAGTCGACAGAATGCTGGCTGAAGGAATCATCGAACCATCGAATTCACCGTGGAGTTCGAGTGTGGTTATCGTCAAGAAGGCAAACGGTAAACCCCGATTCTGCATCGACTTCAGGGCAGTTAATGAAGTATCAGTCAAGGACGCCTACCCCCTACCATACATAGCAGGAATTTTGGACAAGTTGCGAAAAGCCAAGTTTATTTCTACTTTGGACCTAAAACAGGGGTATTGGCAAGTACCTCTTACTAAGGAGAGCAAGCCTATCACCGCATTTACCGTTCCAGGAAGAGGCCTGTACCAATTCAAGGTAATGCCATTTGGCTTACATTCAGCCGGAGCAACTTTCCAAAGATTCTTGGACCGAGTGGTGGGACCCGAATTGGACCACTTTGCTTTCGCCTATCTTGACGATATTGTGGTGTTAGGTGAAACATTGCAGGAACACCTAGAAAATTTAAGAACCGTTTTCCGCCGACTTCGCTCAGCGAATCTGAAAATAAACCCGGAAAAGTGTGAGTTTGTGAGGAAGTCACTCAAATACTTGGGCCATGTGGTGACTGAAAATGGGATTGCGACAGATCCAGAAAAGATTGCCGCCATTAATTCCATGACACCACCGAAGAATGTCCGAGAACTCCGACGATTTCTGGGAGTAGCCAGCTGGTACCGAAGATTCGTTGAGGAATTCACGAAAATAGTGACACCACTCACCCTTTTGCTGAAGAAAAAGCAAAGGTGGAAGTGGGGAACCGACCAGCAGCAGGCTTTCGACCAGTTGAAACAGAAATTAACTGAGTCACCAGTATTGGCCTGTCCGGATTTTTCCCAACCATTTACGCTGCAAACCGATGCATCGGAAACTGGATTGGGAGCCGCTCTGACGCAGGTCCTGGAGGGTCATGAAAGAGTGATTGCTTATGCAAGCCGCTCGTTGAATGACGCCGAAAGGAATTATTCCGTTACCGAAAAGGAGTGTCTTGCAATAGTATGGGCTATAGACAAAATGCGACCGTACCTAGAAGGCTACCGTTTTACCGTTATTACCGATCATATGAGCCTCCGCTGGTTACAGTCCATTAAGTCACCTTCCGGACGAATTGCAAGATGGAGCGTATTTCTTCAGCAATACGACTTTGAGATTAAGTATAGGAAAGGAGCTTTGAACCGAGTGGCAGATGCCCTGTCTAGGGACCCGTTACCGTATGATGATCAATCTTGCCTGACCGAAAAAGCGATCCTTTGCCCATGGTACGTGAAGAAATACCAAGAAGTCTCCAAGGAACCATCCGAATATCCTGATTACCGTATTCAGGAAGGAAAGTTATACCGACATTTCTGGAGTTCTAACGACTTTACCGAACCAGAAATGGGAACTCCTTGGAAACTCTGCGTCCCGACCGAAGATAGGTTGACCGTGATACAGGAAAACCATGACGAGCCAGCAGCAGGCCACTTGGGAGTCGCGAAGACCATAACTCGAGTGGCCCAGAATTATTACTGGCCTGGAATGTTCCGAGAGGTGGCCAAGTACGTACGACACTGTGGACAGTGTCAGAGGTACAAAGTTAGCCAGCAGAAGCCTTCAGGAAAAATGCAACCGTATCACATAAGTGAGCCATGGAATACCGTCAGCACCGACCTGATAGGCCCACTGCCTCGCTCGAAAAAGGGAAACACTTTCTTGGTGATGTTCCAAGACCGTTTTTCGAAGTGGATTGAGTGCAAACCGCTCAGAGCAGCAACCGGAAAAGGAGTGTTTCAGGCTTTCTACGATCAAGTAGTCTTGAAGTTTGGTTGTCCCCGGACCGTCATCAGTGACAATGGATCCCAGTACGATGGACGACTATTCAAGGGAAACCTCCGACAGATGGGAATAAACCATAGGTTTGCACCAGTCTACTCTCCGCAGTGTAACCCGGTCGAGAGGGCTAACCGCACCATCAAAACCATGATCGCCCAGTTTTGCGAAGGTGATCACCGTAAATGGGACGAGCACATAGGCGAATTGGTTTTTGCCTTAAACTCGGCCAAACATGAGTCCACTGGATTCACACCGGCATTTCTGAATTTCGGCCGAGAATTCAGATCATCGGAAACAAACCGCCGTATCCCAGAGAGAGATACAACCGGTTTGGCCGAAGAACCGACCATCCAGGGTTTGACCCAATATGCCGACCGTATCAAACGACTCCAGGAGACGCATGAATTTGTGAAAATTCACCTGGCCAGAGCGTTCTCCCAACAGAGTCACCACTATAACCTCCGTAGAAGAGAGTGGACCTGTAAAATAGGTGATAAGGTTTGGCGTCGAGAGCACCCCTTATCATCTGCCGTAGGAGGTTTCGCCTCCAAACTGGCTGCTAAGTACGCCGGTCCGTATACCGTTACTCGAATAGTGTCCCCAGTCGTTTATGACTTGAGGGATGCTTCCGGCAAATACCTCCGAAGTATTCATGTCAAAGACTTGAAACCGTTCCGTGGAAATGAGGCAGGGGGTGAATCAACCCAGAGCAATGTAAAGTAGTAAAATTCTCAAGTAAGAGCAAAGAGAGCATGCGCGTGCCGAAATATCCGTATACCGTTACTCGAATAGTGTCCCCAATCGTTTGTGACTTGGGGGATACTTCCTGCAATATTCATGTCATAGACTTGACCGTTCCGTGGAGATGAGTCAGGTGAAGAACCGACTCAGACCCACGTGAGTCCGTAATATGTTATACAGTACTAGTATATCATATCCCGAAACCGCACCCAGACAATCCGTCTCTGAAAAAAAATAGAAGCCTACGGCTTCATTTTTTTTTTGTGGAGGAAAAGGGGGTGTGTAATGAAGCGTTTTTTTTCGCTCATTACTAAAGCCGCTAAATATACCACAATAATTGACTACTGGTAAAACAGTACGATATTATTCCGTTCATGGTAATAATTTCCGACCACCGTATATATCATTCATGTCGATGTCGAGGAAAATAAACCGAAGCAAGAATAATTTCGTTCCGCAATTGTTCGTTTGGGTCCCTCTCAATTCGGACATCCCCCGTATACCGTTTTACGATGTTTCTGTTGAGAGTGACCGCGTTTATTACTTTCTCAAGATGTCCTGCTCAGAGAATTAATAATTAGTTAATCCCTTAATAATGTTGTGAATAATAATAATTCTTATTATTATTTCAATCGTCCGTTTATTTATTTTCCCGACGATGACACATGAAAATGATACCGAATTATTTACCAGAGAAATTCCATTCTGTTCAATTTCATTCCGTTAAATTTACCCAATAAATAAATGAGATTGAAAAATTGAGAAATTTGGAATATTGTGATACGAAATAAATTATTTCAATTTCGATTTCCAACCTATGTAGAAAAACACCAGTCCGCGATGCAGTTTGTTATTTACCGTTTTTTTCTACATATGCTGCTCGTGTTTTTCAGAGGTTGGGAATTTGATAGAGAAATTGTCCGCCGTTTTGATTCCGATTTTAACCGAATGTTCCGAATTTTCTCGAAGCCGAAAATGGAGTTTTGGGAGAAGTGGCCAATCCGAGAGCACCGTTTTAACCCCGCCGTCGAATTTTCTGGAATTTTGACGCATGTCTTGGTCGGTGGGGACATGCCGTTAAAACCAAAATTCGCCCGAAAATCAGGAATTCAGCTCCGAGTTTTAGTATCGCTAATTAGTTGCCGTTCATTTATTTGCTCCAAAGTTAAATTCTTTATTTTAAATTATTCTTAAATTAATATTTGAAAGTTATTAGACTACTTTCGGATATTCGTTTTCGTTTTGGAAAAGAGATTATTCGAATCAGTGTACCAGTGATATAAAGGTAAGGCCCTTTTGGGGGCTTTGAAATACTTAATTTGGCTGCTATTTTACTTTACTGTGTTCCCTTTTTCCGACCCCGCTCCTGTAAAGTTTTACACGACAGAATTCCGTTGAATTATTCCGTTCATACAGAGTGTCTTTAGTAGAAGTTTTTTTTTATTTTTTTTATTTTCCGTTTCCGTCTGTCCCCAGGGCACTAGGTGAGGTGTGGTTGGCTATTGCGGCTTAAGCACGACTGGCAACCCATCTAAACTGGTGCAAGGGTGTGACCCGACCTGTAGATATTATTATTTTTCATTTTTTTTTTTTTATTTTCCGTTTCCGTCTGTCCCCAGGGCACTAGGTGAGGTGTGGTTGGCTATTGCGGCTTAAGCACGACTGGCAACCCATCTAAACTGGTGCAAGGGTGTGACCCGACCTGTAGATATTATTATTTTTTCATTTTTTTTATTTTCCGTTTCCGTCCGTCCCCAGGGCACTAGGTGAGGTGTGGTTGGCTATTGCGGCTTAAGCACGACTGGCAACCCATCTTAACTGGTGCAAGGGTGTGACCCGACCTGTAGATATTATTTTTTCATTTTTTTAAATTTTTTTTTATTTTCCGTTTCCGTCTGTCCCCAGGGCACTAGGTGAGGTGTGGTTGGCTATTGCGGCTTAAGCACGACTGGCAACCCATCTAAACTGGTGCAAGGGTGTGACCCGACCTGTAGATATTATTCTTTTTCATTTTTTTATTTTTTTTTTTTTCCGTTCCCGTCTGTCCCCAGGGCACTAGGTGAGGTGTGGTTGGCTATTGCGGCTTAAGCACGACTGGCAACCCATCTAAACTGGTGCAAGGGTGTGACCCGACCGATAGATATTATTATTTTTCATTTTTTTTATTTTTCCGTTTCCGTCCGTCCCCAGGGTACTAGGTGAGGTGTGGTTGGCTATTGCGGCTTAAGCACGACTGGCAACCCACCTAAACTGGTGCAAGGGTTTGATACCGACCTGTTGATCTTATTTTTTTTATTTCTTTTTATTTTCCGTTTCCGTCCGTCCCCAGGGCACTAGGTGAGGTGTGGTTGGCTATTGCGGCTTAAGCACGACTGGCAACCCACCTAAACTGGTGTAAGGGTGTGACCTGACCTGTTATATATTTTTTTTATTTTATTTTGAATCAGTTTTCCTGTTCCGAACCTATTTTTATTAGTGGACACAAGTAAAAATTTCTGTCGTGTACGTAATTGAACACAGTAAGGTACCTGTAGTTTCCAGACAGCCAACCGATAATTCAGATTACTGATTACCTATTTAAGTGTATGCTCTCTTGCTGAAGAAATATATCTGTTTCTGTGTTTTATTTTATTACCTGCTTTTACTGTTTATTTTACATCGCTCTCACCGCTTATTTCACCTGCTCTCACCGCTTGTATCACCTGCTCAGTTTGCTCACCGCTAAGGACCGCTTATTATTTTGAATTTCAGGTTGGAAGAACAACAGTGACACGCATTTTCTTATTGTTTGAATTATATTTTATTTTATTTTTGTATTCTGGAATATTTATTTTATTTATTGTAAATATAAATTGTTTATATTGTAAATAAATTTGTATATATATTTTTGTGTGTTTTCTTCACCCTGAAGGTGAGCAGACTTCATACTCGTTGGTTATTTGATAGACTCTACTCAATCGCTAAGAACTCAGATTGAACCGAGCCCTTCTCCAACTGTGTAAAAGCTACCCAGGCTTAGGTAAGTGAACGACGTCATCAAGGAGTTGTGACCTTGAAGAAAATTATCACAACTGGCGCCCGAGGAAAGGAAACCGAAACCGTAAATTACCAGCAGAGAAAAAAAGGTCGTCACAAGTGGGACATACTGTTTTGAGTGGGATGGAAAACTTCAGAGTATGGGTTTATCTTGTTATAATTGACTATCCATCAAGAGAATTGAATGGACGTAAAAATTGCTACAAGGGTTTTGCTGTGAAGTTCTCCTTTTTGTTAAAATTGCAATCGATTAGTCCTCAAGAATTAGGAGTAGCGGTTACTAATCTCATCTTTAGTTTTCCTGACGATTTAGATGAAAAACTTCACGGTTAATGTTTGCTCTTCAAATCCTACTTAGCTCAGTTAGAACAACCTCCATAAACTCTACACGAGATGAGTACCTTCAAGAGAAGTGTTTCCCTATATCAATCAATCAATCAATCATTTATTATCGTCATCAATACAACTACATGACACGTCTAAAAGATTTTACAATGATGTAAACATAGATGTATATAACAAATTTCACAAAAAAAACAAGAAGAACAAACAGAAGTGACAACATCAAAAGTTGGAATCTGAGAGATACTCTTCCACGCTGTAATATGCCTTCTGCAACAGCTTTCTCTTCAGCAGGGTCCGAATTCGTTCACCTGTCAAGGACTTATACTCTCCTGGTAGTTTGTTGTAAATTTTTATTGCAAGGTGGTTGACGCTTAGTTGTGTTGCCGAAATTCTGTGGAGAGGAATGATAAATCCGCCTGCATTCCTGGTGCTGTATGGGTGGTTGAAATTATTTCGAAGAAGAATTCCGCTATTTTCATGAACATAGCTGACACAGGCAATTATAAAAAGTGATGGAAGGGTCAATATTTTGTGTTTAGCAAAAAGTGGCCTACAGCTTTCGGTTCTTGTCAAGTCGAATATTGTTCGGACGGCATGCTTCTGCTTGATAAAAATCTTTTCCTTTCCTGGCATGTTTCCCCATGCTAATACACCATAATTCAGAGAAGAATGAAAAAGTCCAAAATATGCTAATTTTGCAGCCTGTTGATCGGCTAGTTCTTTTTTTCTTCTGATGGCGAATATTTCCCTTGACAACTTCTTACCTAGTTCATTTATATGATGTGTGAACTTAAGATCTGCTTGAAGGTATATTCCAAGGAATTTTAGGCAATCAGCTTCAGAGGACCTAGTGGAAAAAACTAGTGATTGTGTCTTATCAGGATTCATCATCATTTTGTTCGCATCGAACCATAGTTTAGCATCAGTCAAAGTTTCCTCAGTCATCTTCTCCAAGCTCCGGTGGTCAATAGCAACGTCAAGAAAGCTGGCATCATCCACGAACATAACCAGTTCTCTGCCTTCCATATTTGCTGGCAGGTCATTCACATATACCAGGAAGAGCAATGGCCCCAATATTGAGCCTTGGGGAACTCCACAAGTGATCTCTTCACAGTGGGAATGTTCTGTGCCTACCTGGACACGTTGGTATCTGTCCTCCAGATAGCTAGTGAAGATGTTCAAGGCAACTCCCCTTACCCCGTAGTATTCCAGCTTCCTCAACAATAACTGGTGATCGATACTGTCAAAAGCTTTGCTTAGGTCACATGAAGATAGTTCGCATTTCTTATCTTCATCAATGGCCTCTGCTATTTTATTCAACATTTCTGCCAGTGCTGTGGTGGTTGATTTTCCCTTCAGGAAGCCATGTTGTTGTTTGGTCCATATTTTATTGATAAAACTGATGTTGCAATATGAATTAATTGAGAAAATAAGATGAATTTATAATTCGTCTTTAATCAGAAAATATTTGTAAAACAACTACAACTGTCATAATGACACACATACATACTAGAATAAATTATAATTTTAACACTGCCCCTTAGTCGAATATGTTGATAATAATTCTAACAATAGATATAAATATTCGACTACAATGAAAATTCACAAATAAAAGAAAAATACAATTAAATTAACTTATTAATAACTCATTAACGAAAATTTTATGTTTTGTTCCTCCAAGAGGTTTTGTGAAAAGATCAGCAACTAATTCGTCAGAAGATTTATATTTGATAACAATTTCCTTTCTTTCAATAGCTTCCTGAATGAAATGATATCGCACATCAATGTGTTTAGTTCTTCTGAAATTTTGATTTTTAATAATTCTATGTGTACTCTGATTGTCATTATAAACTATAATAGGTTCAAGGAAATCTATAATTTTCAATTCAAAGAAAAAATTTCTGATAAATTTTGCTTCTTTGACAGCATCGCCCAAGGCATAATATTCTGCTTCAGTGCTAGAGCATGCAATTGACTGTTGCTTATGTGATTCCCAGTTAACAGTCGACAATCCAAATTTGGTCACAAAACCTGAATAAGATCTGCGATCAATATACCCGGCCCAATCAGCGTCGCATGAAATTGTGATTTTACAATCTCCCTTTTTGAAAAATAAACCGTGATTTTTCGTTGCTGATAAGTATCTCAGTACCCGTTTTGCCGCTAACCAATGTTGCTTATCGAAACAAGTATTGTATTGACTCAATTTGCTACAAGAATAGGCAATATCTGGACGAGTACAAACCGATAGAAACATTAAACTTCCTATTAGTTCTTGGTAGGGATAATTTTTATCACAAATTGAAGCTTTTTCCAATTTCAAATTAGCTTCCATTGGAGTAGGAATTGGATGGCAATATTCCATGCCAAACTTCTTCAATAATTGATCGATATAATAGCTCTGTGATAATTTCAACGTGCCATTATCTCTATTTCTCTCAATTTTTATTCCTAAAACTTGCTTTACAGGACCAAGAAATTTGATTTTGAAATTATTATTCAAAATTTCTGAAAGTTATTCTTTGGCCTTCTTACAATTACTGAATATAAATATATCATCGACATAAATTGCAATTATAATTTTTAAACCATCAAAATCTTTGAAATAAACGCATTTTTCACTTTTTAGTTGTTGAAATTCATGACTTTGCAGTAAACTTCGTAATTTTTCATTCCATGCCCTACTGGCTTGTTTCAAGCCATACAGACTCTTCTTCAACAAACAAACTTTATTCTGCCCCTCAATCTGAAAACCAGTTGGTTGTTCCATAAAAATTGTTTCATTGAGATCACCATTCAAGAATGCTGTATTAACATCAATATGTTCTATGTCCATGTCATACTCAACCCCTATAGCAAATAACATACGTAATGTAGAGTGTCTCACTACTGGTGCAAAAGTTTCCTCATAATCAACGCCATATCGTTGAGTAAAACTTTTGCCACTAAACGAGCTTTATATCTCGAAAAATTACCATCTTCATCGGTTTTTTCTTTGAAAACCCATTTACATTTGATAACATTAGCATTCTTCGGCCTATCAACAAGCTCCCAGACATTATGAGACAAAAGAGAGTTGTATTCTTCTCTCATGGCTTCCAACCAACAATCCCTATTATCAGAATTGATAGCTTCTTGATAAGTATTTGGCTCATTATGACTTATCAAGACAGAATTCATGAAATAGTTCATCTCATAATCCTTAAACAAAGCAGGAACACGCTTAACTCGTTTGTTATTATCTTCTGAATTTCCTTCCACGTGAGAAATCTGATTATTTTCAGAAGAATTTATAATCAATTCTGTTGAAGAATCAGAATCATCCGGTGAACAAACATCGGATAATTTTGGTTCAATGGAATGATGTCTCTGTGCTCCATTTTCATCTTCATTTGATGAACATTCGGTTTGTGTATTAGAGGAACTATTAGTTTCATTGTTATTGGGAATACTGCATTCATTTAGAACTAAACTTTCAAAATTGACAATATCAACTGAATCAAAACATTTATCATTAATAGTAGCATTAATTGAACTACCTTTCACATTTTCTAAAAATGCTACAGTTCTAGAATTAGTTATGAAACCATTGGAATCAGCTAATCTATATCCTTTTGAATTTTCACAGTATCCTACCATTATTAAAGATTTTGCTTTCGGATCTAGTTTATTTCGTAGCTGTTTGGGGGTCAAAGCATATGCTCTACAACCAAATACACGAAGATGACTTAAATCAACTTTGTGACCTGTCCACATTTCTTCGGGTGTAGCTCCTTTTATAGAATTTGAGGGTGAATGATTTTTCAAATAATTTGCAGTTTTAACTGCTTCCGCCCAAAATTTTTTATTCAAACCCGAATCCTGAAGCATACTACGAGCTTTTTCCATAATTGTCCTATTAAATCGTTCCGCCACACCATTTTGTTGTGGCGTATATGGAATCGTAGTTTCTTTAATAATTCCATTATTTTTAATGAATCCGTCTAAAGAATTATTACAATATTCACCACCGTTATCACATCGCAAACGTTTGATTTTACAATTAGTTTGGTTCTCAACTAAATTCTTGAATTCAATAAATACTTTCAATAAAGTGTTCTGATCTTTATTCTTCAAGAAATAAACGAAACTTTTCCGAGTGTAGTCATCCGTAAAAGAAATAAAATAATTCGATTCGCCAAAGCTAGAAGGAGACATTGGTCCACAAAGATCCGTATGTATTAACTCTAAAACTTGAGTAGCTCTACGTGCTTGTCCCTTTGGAAAAGATTTATTTTTAAGTTTACCTTCTATACAGGGTACGCAAGATGAGATTTCATCATTTTTATAGCTAATACCTGTTGCTAGAGAATCACGTAGTAGAGACATACCTCGAGCACTGAGATGACCTAAGCGACGATGCCAAAGTGCCATAGAGCTGCTTGCGGTGATCAAAACTGAATCATTATTTTTACTGATTGATTTCTCATGATCAAACATATATAAACCATTCACCTGTTTCGCAGTAAATTCACATGTGCCAGTTATTTTTACATTACCATTATAAATACGACAATTTTTATGATCAAAAATTAAAGTATAACCCTTTTGAGCAATCCTACTCACAGAAAGTAAATTGGCAACAATATTCGGTACATATAAAACATCCTCAATACTCTTTGTTGTATTTTGGATTTTTATATCTATATCACCTTTACCCTTACTATGAATAGTACTATTGTTAGCAATAGTGACCTGAGAAGAAATATCATCTTGAAAAGAAGTATACCAGTCCTTGTGATTCGTCATGTGAGTCGTACAACCAGAATCTAGAATCCATTTTTCACTGTTGAAGACACCACCAAACAAAGAAGTTTCTTCCAATGAAACCCAATTCATTTGTGCACTTGTCGATGCATTGCTTCCTGACTGGTCAGATTTATTCTTGCTGTTTCGGTTTTTCTTCTTCACTAGGTAACATTTTGGTTTGATATGACCTTCCTTCTTACAGTGATGACAAACAGGAACAAATTTAGCTCTATTGATAGCTAAGGCTTTCTCTTTGGTATCATTCATCAAAATTCCGTGTTTTAGTTCACTCTGAATAAGTTGCGCCTTGACAAAATCAGATGATAACTTTCTATTTGTAGCTTCAATTGCCATTATTAATGGATCAAATTCTACTGGCAAACCGATGAGCATTAATTCAGCTAATTCTTCATCATCCACATTACATCCAATATCTGCTAGTTCTTGAGTTGTAGATAAAATTTCCCCCAAATAATGATCCATCGAATCAAAGTTTTTATAAATAATTTGAGAGAGTTTACGTTTCAGTTGTAACCTTCTACTGATTCCAACATTTTCGTAAGCATTTTTTAAATATTCCCAAGTTTCTGCAGCTGTCTTAGCATTGCGAATGTGGGGATAACATATAGGTTTAACAGATAAGCAAATTTTAGCATATGTTTTTTGATCCTTTGTAATATCTTGTTCCTTCGTAGCTCCAGTTACATACTCCCATAAACCACATTCAATCAATAACAATTTCATTTGAAATTTCCAAGTTGAGTAATTCGAAGTCCCTTCAAGTTTCTCAATATTGAAATTATTGCCCGAACTAATAACATAACTCACACTTTGTGATGATGTACTTGTACTTGGTGTATTACTACTGGAACGGTTATTTGCCATTGACATTTTTTTTTATTTAAGTTGAAATATCAAGCTTCTTCTTGGTTTTTCAGAATATGTGTAGATCTCCCACTTCTGGGCCCATAACCATTGATAAAACTGATGTTGCAATATGAATTAATTGAGAAAATAAGATGAATTTATAATTCGTCTTTAATCAGAAAATATTTGTAAAACAACTACAACTGTCATAATGACACACATACATACTAGAATAAATTATAATTTTAACATTTATGACTCTCGAAAAAATCTTGAACCCTATTTTTCATTTCACTCTCTAGGATTTTTGATAGGGCAGGTTGAATTGAGATTGGTCTGAAGTTTTTCATCTCTCCTGGGTTTCCACCTTTGTGAACTGGAATAACTCGGCATCTCTTTAACTGGTCCGGGAAGTAGCCTTCAGATAAACACCTTGAGAACACTATGCTTAATGGAAGGGAAATGTTTGGGATTATTTCTTTTAGAACTCTCGTAGACATCCCATATATGTCCTTGGTATTTTTGCTTTTCATCAAATTTCCCAAACTTTCAACCTCAGCAATTGTTATTTCCTGCATATATATAGAGCTCTTTGGAGATTTACGAGCTTTCGTCAACAATTCCTCTGGTTTTTGACCCGCTTCAGAGCAGCGATTTGCATTTTCTTTGCCTATGTTAACGAAGAACTTATTCAATTCGTTGACGGTGTTTCCTGGTGTAGTGTTATGCACATGTGTTCGCGTTCCCTCTCTTATCAGTGACCAGATCATCTTTGTTTTGTTATCTGAGTTTTCAATTTTTTTCAGGTTGATGTTTCGGTTTATTTCGGTAAGTTTGTGCCTGTATGTCTTCCTGACAGAATCGTATGTCCTCCTACTCATTTCGTCCTTCCTAACCTCACAAACTGTAGCGAGTGCATCCAACGTATTTTTCAACTTCACAGTCTCCTCATTAAGACTTGCTTTCTTCCTACTTTTCCTTTTTTGTTTCTTTACTCTTTCTGGACATGACCTATTGTAGGCATCCATAAGTTTCGCCCAGAATGCGTCAAAAGCAGTCTTGGCCGATTTTGCTGTCGACAACTCGGACCATTCCATACTATCGAGCTCGCATCTTAAACGATGCGATCGATATTACAATTAGAATGTTTTTATGATGCACTTTTGCGACGAACTGTTCAGCAGACAGGTCGTTTTCAGCATTGAAGCGAATTTTATCGCATTTGCGATTTAGCATGTCTCAAGAGCGTTTGAATTCTCTGGCCGTTTTGTGCATTGAAGCTGAGTTGTTAGGAAAATTAGACTTCGACGTAGTGTTGCAACAATTAGCGGAAAAGAAGGCAAAAAGAAAACCATTATTAATTTGATGATGAAAACTGTAAAAATTTAATATGAAATATACACTCTGAAATATTAGATTATTTTATTTCCAGATAGAAAATTGTCTTAATCAACTTCAGCAAAAATCGCGTATTTAAAGAATTTTAATTTTTTAGAGGGGCGGCAAATTGTTTTTGGTCTAGGGGAGGAAAAAAGTTTAATCTGGACCTGTTTGAACTTACTATACTATCGAAATAGCATTTTCGATAATATTTGATTGAAAATTTATTACTTGAAATTTCAAGAGAATAATTATTAAAGTATGTATTTTTCACTACTTTTTTGATGATGTCGATTGAAAAAAACTCTATATTTTAGAATACCGGAGTTGCCCATTGTCTAGTGCTTTGAAGAGACAGCCTGTATAAGTGGCAAACACCCACATATCTGTGCAAAATTTACGATGACGAATCAATCGAATCAATAATATTGGGGTGCACCCTACACGACCATGTACAGATTTAACTGCATATTTGTATTCGTATTTCTTTCACAACGAGATCAATAGGGCAGTGGGAAACCTTACGTAAATTAACTTGAACCCTCGGTCCCTTTCAATCGGCAGGGAAGTAGGTTGCTTTGGTTTTGGGGGATGAATAGAAGTGGAGGTGGGTGGTTGAATTGAATCGTAAGCTCGGTATGAAATGATAGTAGCATTTTGGAGCCCGGATGTTCGTGTTTGAATTGGAGTATACTTATATTGGAACTCACGTTGTGTGTATGTCAACCCTATACCTACGCGGTTTTTTCGGTGAGGGTTTCTTTGGCAAGTGTAAGATAATATGTTGGTTTAGTTTCGTACACGTGAAGGTATTCGACGATATTGGAGTAGGAAATCGGTAATAAGAAGTGAGTATCGATGTTGAATATTTCATTTCATGTGTCTAATATTTTGCTTAGTTGTTTTGTCAACTCTACCGAAAGTAAATATGATGGTTTATCATTGTTGAAAATTTTGTATTCTTATGTTTCGTTCAGTTTTTTGAATCAAATATTTTGTTGTTTTAATTTTTGCACGATTTCAAGTAACTAATAATACTAGGAGGATCCAACAAATTTTGTTGATTTTAAATTGCTTTTTGATGTAGTCAACTTCACAGCAAGTGAAAATGATAGTTTGACAATGTTGAAAATTTTGTATTAACAATAACATTTACATACACCCCAAGAAAAAACAGTAAATCTCTATACAGAAAATATTATTTCACCTAAGATATGTATAGTGCCAGCAACCGAAAATTGAACGACCCTACAAAGAATATTTTTTGCATATTAATATTTAGGTTGATTAAATCAGGCTTTGATACACAATGAATAGTTCATGAACTTGTCAATCCTAGAAACTTCGCAGGTTCTTTATTGAAGGGATTCAAGTGATTAGAAGTTGTGTCCCAATACTTCGCCAAATTTTCTTTGAATTCCGAGGCATGTTAATTCATTTGATTACCATAATATATTCTGACATTTTTGTTGTCAATGACAATGCAGAAAAGCTATATGGATCTGTATTAAACAACAAATTAAAACTTTAATATCGTATACAGCTAAGAAGGAAATAGACTCTGTATAAGGTCTACAAAGTCATAAGTCATAAAACTATACATGATATGATTCAATAAGTAGATGTTACTTACACAATTCTTTTTGATACCATAACTTCATTATTAGGGTTTTAGTGGAATAGATTTTCGAAAAATACAATTCTTTTATGGTTTCTTATTCAATTCTGGAGAAAACAGTCTCTCTTAAAATTTTGATACAGTCGATACTTTTCTCGGAAAAAATAAAAACTTATAAGCAGTTATGATCACTCTTCATTCCATTTCATCATATGTTAATTCTGCAGAAGATTTTTTTCCTCCACAATTGAATGGGAAACCATAAGAGAATTTAATTTTTTCGAAAATCAATCACACGAAACCAATTTTTGAACGAAAATCATAGGGGTTGTTATTTTCAACCCCTAATAATAAAGTTATGAGATCTAGAAAATTTGTGTGAGTAACATCAACTTAGTGCTTTATATTATGTATAGTTTTATGATTCAGTGTTTTTGAGAAGCCTTAAATAAATTTAGAACTGTCAACTCTTCATCGCCTTTCAAAGGCTTTTTCTTGGTAGGGGGATCGATTTCGGAAAAAATTATATGAACTGCACCTGCTTATTTTCATCGAGGAATCATCTCCTAAAGCTCCCTCGCATTCGTTCACAGACACCCTGTATAATTAATGGTTTTCATAAATTTGTTGATTCCGTTCAATTGCTGTATACAACATTCCTTGTATTCATTTTCGTGACCAAAATAAAAGACAGTCTAAATCATAGTGATAACCCGATGTAATTCAACATAAGTACCTGGCTTCATGTTCATGTCAGCGCATCATTCGATGCTTTCAGTTTGTTTCCGTTTCACGCTGCCCAATACCTTCGTATATAAAAAAAATGAATTGGAAAGCGGATTTCCCAAGTAGTATCCTTTTTCCATTGCTAATTTCATTACATTTTTGAAATGAAGAATCAACATAATAATTATTAAGTAGACTAGGTTATTAAAGACAGCGACTAATGGTCAAGATATTTTAACGCGTCACCGGAGCGAACGCGTTAATCTTAGACAAAAGTCTAAGGCGTCAATAGTTCGAGACCATTAGTCGCTAGATGCTAGATTAATAACTGAGTTGATTACAAGATTTTTTCGAAGACTTCAATATGAGTTTTTTATACATTCCTGACTGAAATACATTCTCATTTTGCAAAAATGGATCATTAAAGTTAAATTTCGTACACATTAAAATCTCTTTTTATTTTGAGGCCGATGGAAAAATAAAATTAGCGATTTGATTATCCAATTCAGCTTTCCAAAATCCAACATATAGCTGCCAAAGCAATTTATATTTATACAGGGTGTCTGTAAACAAATGCGGGGGACTTTGGGAGACGATTCCTCGATGAAAACAAGCAGGGGTAGTTCATTTAATTTTTTTTTCGAATTCAACCTTCTTTCCAAGATATAGCTTTTGGAAGGCGATGACGAGTTGACAATTTTTATTTTTTTTAGGAGTCCTAGATAACACTGAGTCATAAAACTATACATAATAAGATTCATTAAGTAGATGTTACTTACACATTTTTTTGATTCCATATTTTATAATTAGGGGTTCAAAATAACAACCCCCTTATGATTTTCCTTCAAAAATTGTTATCGTGGGATAGATTTTCGAAATATAAAATTCTCTTATGGTTTCCCATTCAATTCTGGAGAAAAAAGTTTCTAGCAAAATTTCGATACAGTCGATATTTTTCTCGGACTAAGTATATCGGGATATAGTCTAAGGTTATGATCACTGTTCATTTCATTTCATCGTATGTTCCATAGAATGAATATTCTAAGATATTGTTTATGCTCAAAATTGGTTTCGACAGAATGAACAGCGACCATAACTGCTTGTAAGTTTTTATTTTTTCCGAAAAAAGTATCGATTGTCTCGACATTTCAAAAAAAACTTTTTTCTCCAGAATTGAATGGGAAACCATGAGAGAATTTAATTTTGCGAAAAGCTATCCCACGAAAACTATTCTTGAAGGATAATCATAAGGGGTTGTTATTTTCAACCCCTAATAATGAAGTTATGGGATCAAAAAAAATTGTGTGATTAACATCTCCTTATTGAATTATATTATGTATAGTTTTATGACTCAGTGTTTTTTAGGAAAATTAAAAACTGTCAATTCGTCATCGCCTTACAAGGGCTGTATCTTGGAAGGGAGGTCGATTTCGAAAAAAAATTATATGAACTACCCTTGTCTAAGGAACTACCTCTTCTTATTTTCATCGAGGGATCATCTCCCTAAGTTCCTGGCATTTATTTACAGGTATAATCATGATTTTCAAAAAATTTTTGATTCCGTTCAATCATTCCTTGTATTCATTTTCGTGACCAAAATAAAAGACAGTCCAAATCATATTGATAACCGGGTGTAATCGAACATAAGCACCTGGCTTCATGTTCATGTCGGCGCATCATTCGATGTTTTCAGTTTGTTTCCGTTTCACACTTTCACGCTACCAAATACATTCGTATATAAAAGAATCGAATCAGAAAGAGGATTTCCCAAGTAGTACTCTTTTTCCTTTGCGAAATTCAGTACATTTTTGACATGAACAATTGACATAATAATGAGTTAATAAACTAGGTTTTTAAAGACAGCGACTAATGGTCAAGATATTTAACGCGTCACCGGAGCGAACGCGGAGAAAATTCCTCGATGAAAATAAGCAATTTTTTTTCGAAATCGATCCTCCTTTCAAGATACAGCCTTTGGAAGGCAACGACGAGTTGAGTCATAAAACTAACATAATATGATTCATAAAGTAGATGTTACTCGCACAATTCTTCCTGATCCCATAACTTTATTATTAGGGGTTGAAAAAAACAACCCCTTATGATTTTCGTTCAAAAATTGTTTTCGTGGAATAGATTTTCGAAAAATAAAATTCTCGTATGGTTTGCCATTCAATTCTGGAGATAAAAGTCTCTTGCAAAATTTCGATACAGTCGATACCGAGGTCGATACCTTTCTCGGAAAAAATAAAAATTAAGCAGTTATGATCACTGTTCATTCCATTTCATCGTATGTTCCATAGAATGAATATTCAAGATATTGTTTATGCTCAAAATTGGTTTGTACAGAATGAACAGTGATCATAACTGCTTGTAAGTTTTTATTTATCGGAGAAAAGTCGCGACTATATCGAAATTTTACAAGAGACTCTTTTTTCTTCAGAATTGAATGGGAAACCATAAGAGAATTTTATTTTTCGAAAATCCATCCCACGAAAACAATTTTTGAAGGAAAATTATAGGGGTTTTTCATTTTCAACCCCTAATAATGAAGTTTTAGGAACAAAAAAAATTGTGTGAGTAACATCCCCTTATTGAATCATATTATGTATAATAGTTTTATGACTCAGTGTTTTTTAGGACTCCTAACAAAAATCTATACCTGTCAACTCGTCATCGCCTTCCAAAGGCTGTATCTTGGGAGGGTCGATTTCGAAAAAAATTTGCATTTGTTTACAGACACCCCCTATCAATTAAAGATTTTAAAAATTTGTTGATTCCCTTCAATGGCTGTATACAACATTCCTTGTTTTCATTTTCGTGACCAAAATAGAAGACAGTCCAAATCATAGTGATAACCCGGTGTAATTGAACATAAGTACCTGGCTTCATGTTCATGTCAGCGCATCATTCGATGCTTTCAGTTTGTTTCCGTTTCACGCTACCCAATACCTTCGTATAATATATATAAAAGAATCGAATTGGAAAGAGGATTTCCCAAGTAAACTCAACACGAGCACGTCTGGCTGAATGCGACGACGCTCTCTCGCTAGCGTTTAATAGTCCCGTCTCGGAATCGACGTCGAGCGTCGGTTTTCCACAGTCACGGTTGCGTTCCTTATGGGGTAGAACGTGCCGTAGAAATTGACGGATGTGACGTCACGTGGAAAACCCAGAGGTTGTATTGGAACTGAAGGTCAATTATCAAGGTAACCGTTTCATTAATCGTTTGGTATTTTTTGATTAAATAAATTAGGCGGTTTGTTTGGTGATGTTGGAATAATTAATGAAATATTAATTGAGTGACATATTATGAGATCGGTCATTATCAATTTAGATGAGGGTATAAGAGTGTTCCTCGGGGCATTATTTTTAAATTCTTGATACTTGAGTGTTTTTAACATATCTTGTTTAGGGATACATTGTTTGTGATTGTATACCTATGTTTATGCCTTTTGTTTCTATTTCACATTGGAATACTGACTAGCTCTACACCCTAACAGGGTTATTTGTATTGGAGTATCTAAATAAATGGTTATGATGATGAATCAGTTATAGTTCGGACCAAATGTCTGACATTTTTCGAAATTTATTATTATTGTTATAATTTTCCACTACATTGAAAACTGTGAATTCATCTACTATTCGAAATTCAAAACTTGACCTGCTGTCTATTTGTTGACAGGTTTTAATGTTATTTTGAATTCGGTTCAGCATAAAATTATCAAAAAATATTGAAAATAGGTATCTGGAGTTTTAAAATAATAAGGGATAGGTATATTCATCCCAGATAAATCGTTTGTTCATAGTCTAAATTGATTTAATAATTACACGTCACACATATTTGACATTGCATTACCGAGAATTGCCAAAAATTTCACGAAAAATATTTTCCAGTTTGATTGATTTAGAAAATGAATGATTCAAATTATTCAACACCTATAATCTGAATCTAATACCTGCGTAATGGTTCGGTACATACATTTAGAAGGGAATAAATTGACTTTATCCAGCACCACTGTATAATCTACCCATTAAACGTCTGTTTGCTTGGTCATAATAATACCCATTAATCACTAGTGAATAATGATTCATTACTTACTGCTGTCGGATGCATAATGGATTTAGCTTTGATTTTATATTAAAATTGATATTTGTTTAATATCCTAAAGTTCTCCAGCTGACAAATACGGGTATGCCTTTAGTCTAAGGGTATACCTTGTCAATCGAGGGCCATATCTATTTTTATTACATCAATTGAATTAACTTTTATTTCAAAATATACAATGACAAGTTATCCAAATAATTTCTCATATAGAAAGGTCCTGTTCTCGGTTTTGTCATGGTCGCCAAGAATTTAAAATCTTCAACAAATATGTATATTCAGTAGTCGTGGATAAAGTATAGTCTGCTACTCGCGTATAATGGCTGTTATTTACTTGGTGATTTGGGCCACTCGCCTACGGCTCGTAGCCTAAACTACACCTCGTGATTAATAGCTCGTTGCATAATATACAATATTTCCACGCATATTCATAATTTTTCGTGATTTTTATTCGTTTCTTCATAAATATTATATGAAGTCAAATTTGGGCTATTTGAATTCTATACAATCTTCGATAGAAATGCAATTCAATTCCGTATGTTCGAATCGTGAAGAACGGAACATAATTTGTACAGAAATATTGATCGATATAGTTAGTTATTACGAAACTATGAACAGAAGATTCTTTAACCTCCAAAATGCACCGTTTTCAAGATACACGGTGTCTTGATAGAACTTGTTGTCGAGGAATATAGTCAATTTTTTGACTTGATTTCTGAAATTATGTCCAAAAATTGACCATATTTTTCAACAAAATATTGAATTTTCTGGAAAACGAAAACTTAAGAGAGTATGACCAGGACGTTCTAGTGTAGGACACATTGGTCGTTCAAATGGATGTCTCAAAAACTGTACTTCTTCCATGAGCGTATAAGCTTGGGGAAAAAACACCCACTATACCTTCAAAGACCTTTACCAATTAAGACTTGAAAAAATTTCCACAAAAAAGACATATCTAGCTTTTTATGACTAGAAACATGAAAGCTCTTTTCTGTACAATAAAAGGTTCCGAAGAAGTTCGATAAAAACGTTTTTTCTTTCAATTTCAACTGCTGCACCTCTAAAACGTTGCATTATGTAGGGTGAGTTAACAGAATGTTCTGTGTTTTTTTTTGAACGAGCTATAACATCCAGTTTGTCGCTGACACTCTCTATATTGGAATGGCACAGACTTAAACTTTTCTCCTTTCTTCATATAAATGACAATTCAAATTTGAATATCCTGATAGCAATAACTTTTATTTTCTTCATTCATGAATTCAACTCTTTTAAAGTCAAATCCAGTCTGAAAATTTGTAGTTTGAAATGTATTGCTAAGTGAATGCACTAAAAGTTTTCCATTCAGGAATTATGTAATAAATAACGAAACTTCAAAACTCCTCATCCTGCATTGCATATAGCATTATCGTACTTAATATCGCTTTCAATGGAATGATTGAATTGGTATCAAAGGAAATTTCAAACTACTACAAACTACGAATCATATGTTATATGTATTTGAAGTGGATATGGACAACTCTGCGAATTTTCTTCACTTCATGTAATATAACAAGAATTTAATCGAATCACCTAACTGAAATTTGGTCATGTTTTATTTTCAATGCACTCTAAAATCATCATCGTCAAAAAATTATTGAATGAATCGCCATAATATGAGTTTTCCGTTGATGGAATGCATTAGATCAGATATAAAATTCTCGTTTATTTAATTCAACTCGAATAAAATAAACTTGATTTCAACATGATCGAGGTAGTAAACACTCTATTTCTATTGGTTTATATTGGAATATCAGTGAAGTTTCAAGCTCATACCTACCTAAACTTCATTTCATTCTGACCGTTTGATTTCAGAAACCAACAGTGATGCTTTTGAAAACATGGACTACAAGTGCCGTTTCGAACCGGATCATTGAGTTAACTACAGGCGATGTCCATTTTATTAGTCGGTTTATTTTTCGCGTATTTGCATACGACTTCAGGAGGAAACATAGGTGAGTTTTTCATTAGGTTATACACAAGGGTGGCAAAAAAGGAGGGAAACTTTTGAGGGGCTAATGGGGGTAGCATGCTCATTCCCACAGCTGTTCGACCATTTCGATTTTCAAATTTCATGAAAAAAGTCAACAAAAACCAATACATATACAGGGTTTTCCTTTTATGTAAGTTGGCCCATAAGACGTTTTTGGAAAACTAGTGAATATTTCATTCTGAAAATTTAGGTGAAGCCTTGAGGATGAAAGAACTCTTCGCCTAAAATATTTTCAAGTCGACAGTGTTGCCACGTCTATCTTAAACGTATATCTACTTTCTTATTTTAATTACAACTACCTATTCTTTCTATTTATGTATCGATTTGACAGCAAATTCACAGTATAACCTACTAAAAAAATGTCTCTGCCGTGCAGTGTTGCCAAGTTATGCACAAATTCTTGAAATTTTTTACATCTGCATTGCAAGATCGGAAATGCAATATTTCGTTTATTTTCTATGCGAACCAAATTCAGCAGTCTCATAGTAGATATGCCATGAATTCATGTGGTATATATACCATAGACATAGAGATGTCTATGGTATATTCAGCAGTTTGATACATCGTGAGGCTCTTCGAAAATTTTGATCCGAAAATGTGTAACTTAAAATGGAAATATTTCGAGATTTTCAAATGGCAACCCCATATTTTTTACAGCATTCGATTTAAAATGAAAAACTAATGGCAGTCTTCTCTTACACTAATTATTCATTTCGGGTAGTTTTCGAATGAGATAAAAAATACTGAAATTCGTCAGTATTTAGAGCACTGGCGCAGCTAGGGGGGGGGGCTTTGAGGCTGCAGCCCCCCCAAAGATTAAATTTATTCGTTATTTCTTTCTTCTTTATTTTTTTGAAACTTTCGTATTTGTTGTATCATCAAGAATTCTTTAGTTCAGCCCCCCCCCCAAAACAAAATCCTGGCTGCGCCACTGATTTAGAGTCGTGATCTATAGTCGTGTTTACGATAAAATGGCTCTATGATGAAATGTTGAAATCATGAAAAGTGTTCAATGATAATGGATATCATAGAAAAGTGTTCAATGATAATGGATATCATAGAAAAAAATTAACCCATGTTATTCAAACATGATTCAGGTTGTTTCACAATTCACGAGCATGCCAAAAATTTATTGAAAGGATCTGTAGGACCTTCAACAATCGTTATTCACATTTAGAAAGAATGACTAGAAGTAAATTCTAAAAACTGTTTTAACTTTCGGTAATCCTAGCACAATGTTCTTGGCCTCAACCATAGAATTCATTCCAATAATTACACACAGCATTATGTCCATAGATCATGACTATAAATACTGAAGAATTTCAGTAATTTCCATCTCATTCGAAAAGTATTCAAAATAAATAATTAGTGTAAAAGAAGACTGCCATTAATTTTTCATTTAGAATCGAATACTGTAAGTTTAATATGGGGATGCCGTTCGAAAATCTCGAAATATTTCAATTTTAAGTTCCACATTTTCTGATCAAGACGGGTAGTTGCATTTGAAATAAGAAAGTAATAATGCGTTCAAGATAGATGTGGCAACATGTCGATGTGAAAATATTTTAGGCCAAAAGTTCCTTCATCGTCAAGGCTTCACCTAGAATTTCAGCAAGAAATATTCACTAGTTTTGAAAAACGTCTAATAGGCCAAATTGTTCACCTATGTAATATCTGATATTACCAGGGCCGTATCTAGGTACTACTGCGCCTGTGGCAAGATTCTCTTCAGCGCCCCCAAATTGGCGTAGATTTTTTCATCCCTTATATATATATATCCTATGGGTTTTTTCCTATTTGAAGTTATTATCAATATTGTGGAATACAAAAATCTCTACAAATTTTGTTTGAAAAGAATTTCGATAAGGTGAACCGTTTTCGAGATAGAGGGCGGAGAGCATCACTTCAGGTCAACCGGCGCGGCGCCCCCGGTCGAAAACACGCAACATACAGTTGATGAACTATAGATAAATCAATTATTATGAATATTTGTCAATTTTTAACTATTTTATTATATTTCATCATTTTTTTCCTAACCTATCCACTTTTTATCCAGTATCAATTAATTTAACACTTATGTACCTGCCAATGTAATTGCAGAATTGTTAATGAAAATATAAGAATTATGTTTGAATTTCAACCTGATTAAAAGTAATAACTTTTTACATGATGAAAAAAAACAAATAAATTATAAATTAATTTTCTTGTTAAAAAATATCATTCAATACATTTATTTTTATTGAAAGTAAAAAAAATGTAATAAAGGGTGCCGAACCTACAATTTATAATTTTAATCATCTTCTTCCTCTTCATCGTCGTCTTCTGGCTGCTGGTAAATTTCAAACTGGTCTTCATGATCGTCTTCAACGACATTTGTCTCAATTAAGTTCTTCCATGATGTCGGGGTCAAAGGTTCCATCTTCGTCAATGTTGCTCTGATATGGTAGAGCATTGCAAGCCCGCTTTCCTGCATCCGCATCGCGAACCACAACCACTCTTGCCGTTGCAGAAAATTGTTTTTAGCAAATCTTCTGGAGTAGGTGGTAATATTGTCATACAAGGTTTGAGTTCCACTCTCTAATAATCTTTGGGCCGAACAAATTTCTTCCTCAAATGCTGCAGCTTATTCATCCAAATTTGTAAGTTTCTCAAAAAATTTTTAAAATGATTTTTTCTCTTTTTTTCATTAACAATTCTGTAATTACATGGGCAGGTAAGTGTTGTTAAATAAAGTGATACTGGATAAAAGGTGGATAGGTTAGTAAAAAAAATAATATAATATAATTCAATAGTTAATAAAAATTGACAAATATTCATAATGCGCGTTTTCGACCGGAGGCGCAGGTTGACCTGAAGTGATGCTGTGACCGCGCGCTCTCCGCCCTCTATCTAAAAAACGGTCCACCTTATCGAAATTTTTTCAAACAATATTTGTGGATAATTTTATGTTCTACAATATTGATAATAACTACAAATAGAAAAAAATCCATAGGAAATGAGATATTTACAAAAAAAGCGCAAAAAACCGATTTTTGTGACCTTCGACCTCAAAATTTAATAGTTGCTCACGCTCCCTATGTAGGGTTTGAGACAACTTTTAAGGTTGACGCTCACTTGGACGAGACGAGACGAAACTAAGCGACGCGTTAGTTCGCCTGGGACCGCGCACTTGGACGAAGCGAAGCGACGATCAGCCATCGGAAGAAATTCCCCCTATTTTTGGGCCGCAATAAATTTTTATTACCCATGCTGCATGGTGACTACCCGAATGAACAAGGGTAGAGCTATTGTTCGAATCGTGTTTTTGGTCATAATCTTGTTTTAATAGCTTCGTCGTCCCACCTTCATATAGGAATGAAAAAAAAATATGTGACGTGGAAAAAATTCGAAATTTTATCTCTGTTGGCAAGTTACAAAATATAACTTTTCTTCTCGAAATTACTGAGTGAATTAGTGAGTGTATATATGTATTCGGGAAAAAAGTACTCACTTTTCTGCCGGATAGAGTTTTTTATGTACTAAATGTTACTGAATAAACTCTCTTATTATTATTATTAATTTCGTGAAAAGTTATATTTCTTTCCATCGTCATTTTTTTAGTCACAGAAAAAAATTATGTATTATACAAGGGAAAAAAGTACTAAATTTTAGATCGAGGTTATGTTGTCTTCCAACGAGAAGCGGAGGGTGACAAAAACCGAGAGTTATTTTTTCAAAACTATATATAAAATCATTGATACGAAATTTTTATTTTCTCTTTAACCGATTGAAAAAATTAAGTATTAATCTAATTCCTTCATTCTGGTGATTTCAGAAAAAAATACTTTTCCTACGACAATATCGAAAAATTTCCAGTAATGAGTTCTGGGAAGTTGCATTTTTTATTACCTTGCTGCATACCGCTTACCTGTATTATAAGCTTCAAATCAGACTAATTTATATTCAATTTATTCTGAATATACTTTTGCCGGGGCGGTAAAATATGGCGCTGTCCTTGGTTATTTTTGGGTATGGTCAGCCACAAGGCCGTAGCTAGAAAAAATTTTCGGGGGGTCCACCGAATGACAATTTTTCTAGTCCTGTACTTCAGAAAAATTTAGGGTCCAATGGGGTCCGGACCCCCCCCCCTCGCTACGGCCTTGGTCAGCCATGAAACATTTGTAAGAATCGTGTTTTGGTCATGATCATGTTTTAATTGGGAATTTTCCAATGAAATCCTCGTAGTTCTTCATCCATGAATACAATTAAATATAAATAATTGATACGAAATGCTTATTTTCTCTTTAACCGATTAAAAAAAAACAAAGCAAGTAGTAATCGAAAGTTCAATGTTTGCATATCATATATCCCAAAAAGGAATTATTCCACAGTTTTCCAATTCTATCAGATATTTTAATTTCTTCGGATGAAGGGTTCCTCAATAGTTTGTTGTATTTACATAATAAAATACCTATCCTTCAGACGATTTGAATTCACATTCACAGTTGTACAAAATACATTAATTTTGTTCGTTTTGTATATAAATTTCGTTTTTCCAGATCTCAATCGAGAAAATTCTAACCAACACTCTCATGAGCCATTCAAAACAAACTCATTTCACACAAATTCAAAAATAACTGTGTATTTCCCCATTGACAAAATTTGAAATACAGCGCGCCGAACTTCCCGGCCGTCGGATACCTACTTGCCGCCTCGAGAAATTTCGCTCACATGCCCCAAAGATCTTCCTGGCGACCAACGACTCGCCGCCTCGTTGATCTTCGCTTCGCGTCTCCCAGGTGCGTGTCTACCCATTTATTTCAATGCAAAAGATCCCAGCGGAAAACGACGCGTTCCTTCCGACCGCTTCGCTTCGTCCAAGTGCGCGTCTGATCGGCCACGCGCCTAACGATTCTGATCTTCGCTTCGCGCCTCCCAAGTGAGCGTCTACCCATTTGATTCAGTGCAAATCGTGCCTGCGGAAAACAACTCTTCTCTTCGTTTCGTCTCGTCTCGCCCAAGTGAGCGTCAACCTTTAGGGTGTCAATATAAAAGTATTTACAGATTTACAGCTTAGTATCTCGAATTCCGAGGTGAATTCCTAATTTGACTGAACTATACGGTAGGGAATCTAGACGAGCCCTTTTCGGCTTGCCAGCGGACGCATCTTTGTAAACGCGGTCGGTTTTCACATCCTACCTGGCGGAGTCGCGACATCACTCCTTACGCAAAAAAATATTTTTGGCGTATACATGAAAACCGTGACATGTTACCCCAAAATTTGGCTGGCGCTTTTATATTTTATTCTTTGAATTTTTTTGGCGCTCAAATTCTTTTCATTCGATATTTTTTGGCGCCCCAGCGGACCTTGCGCCTGTGGCGGGGGCCACTTGGCCACACCCTAGATACGGCCCTGGATATTACTAATTTATCAGTAAAATGATGGAATCTTTAATATGGAAGGATTTCACAATAAGAATATCAAAAAATATACATGTTTTTACAGCTCATTTTAATGAAAAAGTTCATATAAACATGGAATCGAAACGAGTCGTTGTCAAAATACGGGATGTCAAAGTTCAAGAAAGTTTTTTTTTTGATATTTCAAAATTGACTATTGCTATAGGTATTGGATTTGAATTATTCAATCTTTTAGTTGCTTCACTTCGTCGTTCATTTTAATGAAAAATCATTATTATTGTTACCTTAAACTGTCATTTATTTTTTCTAATCTTCAAGTGTGTATTTCTTAAAAAGGTTGGAGATATCAAATCATGACAGAACTTACTTGGCTTTTTATTTCTGCTATACAGGGTCTTTCACGAGGAACCTCACCCATATTTATACGGGAAACTACTGAACGTATTTTCATGAAATTCAGCACTTAGTATAAGTTTTTCACGATGCTCATGAAATCTAAAATATTTTCAAGCGAGTTTTCAAGGCATGAGCACCTCCGGTTTTTCCGGAAATGACGTCAACTTCCGTTTTTCAAATTAGAACACCATTTTTTTATTGCAGAAATAGATTCCTTAGAAAATTTCAAGTTATTTTGATGTAACATTTTTGAGTTTTGGTTGAAAAATTCTCTCTGATCGGAAAAATTCGAAAAAAAATCGAAAATAGAGCTCCCCTGAAACAAAAATAACTTCGAGGTTTTTGGATGGAAATTTTCTTTTTTGAGATTTTTTAAGATGTAAGATTGATGTATCCACTCTAAAGATCGAAATCGCGATTCATGATACAGGGGGTGAAAAAATCGCTTTCAAAGTTAGGGATGACAAAATCGTGAAAAATCAATTTTTTCAAATTAGAACCCGATTTTTTTATGGCAGATATTGAATCTACGTTAAAAAATAATGTGAGTGTATGCATCACACCCTTGCCCTAAAGTGGATATTTTCTGAGTTATTCACAAAAAACTGTTTTTCGTCTTGAATTTTCAGCTATTTCTTTTCCCTTCACGCCAAAAGATGAAATTTTCAGGACCTGTTACTTAAACCATGTTTTAGATTTTACTACCCTAATATGCAAGAGAAAAAAGTTACAGGTTGTTCCTAAATAGATGGCGAATTTTGATTCGAATTTGTATCGGAAACCTCTTTATTTCAACTAATCGGCCATCGGTTTTCTCTCCAGTGATAAATAAATAATTCCTTATAAACCATATGCAAAAACGTACCATGTTTTACATTCTTTTTTTTTAATGATAGATATCATTAATTTGGCAGATGTAATTAATGATATCTATCATTAAAAAAGAGAATGTAAAACATGGTAAGTTTTTGCATATGGTTTATAAGGAATTATTTATTTATCACTGGAGAGAAAACCGATGGCCGATTAGTTGAAATAAAGAGGTTTCCGATACAAATTCGAATCAAAATTCGCCATCTATTTAGGAACAACCTGTAACTTTTTTCTCTTGCATATTAGGGTAGTAAAATCTAAAACATGGTTTAAGTAACAGGTCCTGAAAATTTCATCTTTTTGGCGTGAAGGGAAAAGAAATAGCTGAAAATTCAAGACGAAAAACAGTTTTTTGTGAATAACTCAGAAAATATCCATTTTAGGGCAAGGGTGTGATGCATACACTCACATTATTTTTTAACGTAGATTCAATATCTGCCATAAAAAATGGGGTTCTAATTTGAAAAAAATTGATTTTTCACGATTTTGTCATCCCTAACTTTGAAAGCGATTTTTTCACCCCCTGTATTATCAATCGCGATTTCGATCTTTGAAGTGGATACATCAATCTTACATCTTGAAAACTCTCAAAAATGAAAATTTCCATCCAAAAACCTCGAAGTTATTTTTGTTTCAGCGGAGCTCTATTTTAGATTTTTTTTTCGAATTTTCCCGCTCAGAGAGAATTTTTCAACCAAAACTCAAAAATGTTACATCAAAATAACTTGAAATTTTTTAAGGAATCTATTTCTGCAATAAAAAAATGGTGTTCTAATTTGAAAAACGGAAGTTGACGTCATTTCCGGAAAAACCGGAGGTGCTCATGCCTTGAAAATATTTTAGATTTCATGAGCATCGTGAAATACTTATAAGTGCTGAATTTCATGAAAATACGTCCAGTAGTTTCCCGTATAAATATGGGTGAGTTCCTCGTGAAAGACCCTGTATATGCTATATACATATTTGTATTCATAATTTTATTACTATTCGAAACTTTATAACACAAGAAACCTATATTCCAAAGCATGACTTAACGGTCTAAGTAACACTTTTCAATTTCGAAATACATATACGAATTGTATAACATGACATGGGGAATCTACATTCCAAAGTGGTCTAGGGGGTGGAAACCAGACTCGAAATTTAAAACAGTACAAAATGAGTCTTGGGGAAAAATGTACCACTTTTTAATACTAAAATATCGAAAAACTGTATTACACAAAGAAGCTACATTTCGAAGCAGAATGACTTCCCAAGGCCTAAATGGGTTCTGGGTAAAAAAGTAACAATTTTTAACAGTAAAATATAGGTAATCTTCATTTCGAAGGGGTTAAAAAGTTCTAAGACGCCCCAAAATTTTACTTCACCGACTTAAAATTTAAATTGTTTTCTCGATTTTCATAGACTGCTTTTAATGTGTAGTGTACACCAAATTCAAATTCAATAGCAAAAGTCAAAAGTCAATTTTGAAATATTAGAAGAAAGTTTTTTCTAGTGAACCTCAACGAAGCTGTTTCGGATCCATGTTTATATGAACTTTCTTTCCTTGATGGCGTTCTGAAACACGTTATATATATTATGTTTAGGTTCCGTTATAAAGTGTAGACGACGTTAAATGAACGCGGAAAAGCTTTTGGCTCCACGTCAGAGCTTTTCTTGATATTTCTTTTCAAATACATTAGAAAATCATAATTTATTACACCCCCGAATTGAACTCCCGATAAGCAAAAGAGCAAAAGAAAAATGTGAATTATTAATTCTCACTTAATGGAATTTGAAATGCATCCTGTTTCTTGGTTTTTCGGTTATTAGGTTTTTATGTATAGTCCAAAGTCCATCCAGCATGACTTATATCCTAGGTGGCTGTGAGAAATTAACATTAAGCGATATTTTGTGTAACATTTATGCACAACAATAAAGACCATTATTATTATTATTATTATTAATAGCCCATTCTGTAATATTTCAGTTTTGCAGAATTCGTATCGGTGTGAAAATAACAATGACATAGATATTCTTATTTTGACCATTTTGCTTTGTTTGGTTTTCATCGAACATTTAATCGATTAGTTCTGAGTATATCTTGTCCTGACCTATTAACAATATATAAATGTGATCAGGAATCAGGATACCTGTTTCGACATTGCTACAAATATTTCAGCGATTCTGCAGATAAATATGTATTTCCTCCAGGACAAATCGTATTTCTCTAGTTTTTTCTACATGAATAAATTTCAATCTTGAGATATTTTTCATACAAGTACAATCTTTTATTTATAACTTGGACATCTAAAGAGAAACAGTGCTTTTTTCTATATTTTACACCTTCATGAAATGGTATAAATTTTGAGATATGGTGCAATTGTCTTGTCAAAATTTCTTATATTGAAAATGTACCTACAACTTGATTTCTCATGTAGTCTTATTATGTATAACGGTTATTCTGATGATTCTACGGCTAGAATTCTGCAAAATATCCAGAGTCCGTCAATAATGCAATAATTATTAATGAGCCTTTGATAGACAGAGACATGCAGTTTATTGATTTTGCAAGTCTACCAAGGGTGAATCGAAAATGAATGTATATTTGTTTCATCAATCAATTTCATGTGCACCATTGCACTTTACAGGTTGTTTCATAATACATGCACATCACCTCAGGATATTATAGCTCTTCTAAAAATATGAACTAAAGATTCTATCAATTCACACTGTAAAAAATGCCTCGTTTTCGATGTACATGTTGTTAAAATTGAAAAAAAAGTTTTTTGAAAATATATCAGGAAAATAGCTTTTGTGAGCATTTTCTTATCATAAGAAGTTATGTTTTGTGCAGATTTTCTTCTTAAGTCTTAATAGGTGAACGTTTTGAAAGGTAAGTGGGTTAGTAGACTTTTCAGACGCTCACTTGAACCGCCAATATTTCTTACACGAAAAAGGCACCCTGGTCATACGCTCTGAAGTCGACGTTTCGAAAAAATCAACTGTCATCAATTTTTGAAGAGCAATTTTTCCTTCTCAAATGAAATTCATTAAAATAACGTTCTGTTCAATTGCTCGTAGATTAATTTCGAATTGTTAAGCCGTAGTTTTGACGTTAAAAATAAGTTGACTTAATAGTCAACTTTTTTTTATACTTTCCTTTTTTTTAAACGTTATTAATGTAACGAAGTTTGAAGAAAAAATTAATTCGAAAATTTGATTTTTTGATTTTAGACTGTATGACCAGCAGTTCTTTTTTTGTGTAGAAAACATGGGTGATTGGAATGTGCTTCTAAAAACTATTACCACTAACATTATTGGGTTCAGAGTCTCGTTCGGAAATTCTTTTTATAATCGAGTTATTTTTTTCATTCATTGATAAATTTATTTTATGTTTTTTTTCATACTGAGTTTATGAATCTATGCATCATAGAGCCATCTTCTGAAATAAGCCAGTTTTTAATTTCCTGGTTTGTCTATTCTCTTATTTTACTAAGCACTAGTGGTATATTCTTGAAACTATGTATGTGCAACTTCTCTGTCCTATTCTCTTTTTCGCTTTCAGTCTCTTGTAGTTGGTATTTCTGCTCTGGTAAGATGATTATGCTCTTCAATGATTAATGGTATCTTCTTCCGTTTGGTTTTAATTATAATTTTACTGGCAAATCTGTCTTATATCTAGTACATTCGATAATTCGTATATCTTTAAAATTGGGAATTTCATTTACATAATATGCTTTGAATAAAATACCCATTCAATACATTTTCGGTAATATTTCATCTGAAATAAACAAGGGAAATTTTCAGTAACTTTTTCGGATCCAGAAAAAAAGCGGCGCCTGGATTTTCAGGGTCTATCTCGGTGTAAGTAAATCATTTTCAGCCTTTGGATATTCACAAACTAGAACTTTGGCGGATAAATCAGAGATATGATATGAACTTCTGTTCTGTCGACTGAAATTTTCCAGATTAAACCTGTATCATTTCAAATCCGATTATCATAGGAGCGAACGGAAAATTCACCCGACCAACTGAAACGTTCGATAAATCGCGAGGCCTTGCCCTACAGCTGAAATGCAATTTGGCATTCAACATCGCTGAAGTGCATAAAACAATTTGGATATGCAGAATTGATTCCTCGTCATGAAATTTCCGCTGGACGCCCATCAATCGAGGGGGTATTTCATTATGGAGCAATCCTATTTGAAAATGACTGTTTCCGGGCAAAGTTTTGTAGAATGCTATATTTTTATCGTGATGAAATTTTTTTGATGTGTCGGTATGATTAGGTCATGACGAAGAGACCGGGTTATATGCATATGATTTAAGAATAACAAAGTAACTAAAATGAAATAATTATTAATCCAAACAAGAAAAAAGTTGAAATTGAATTTGTAGGAAGTTAAACAGATTAGAAACAAAAGTACATTATCTAATAATGTGAATCAATTTTCAAGAAATTTTGATATAACAAAATAATTTTTCAAATGTCAAAATTTACTACTTTCTTCAACATTACTGGTACGAAGATTTTCTGCTTCTGTACTATTCAGGAATGTCGTGAGATATTGGAGATCACCATATTTTCTCTTAGGGATAGGTAATGGCCCATTGTAAGAATTTTTCAATAATTTTGTTTGCGGTCTTGCCCTAGTTGTGTCCTTTATTTGGAGGTTCCTCTGTAATTTTCCTTGAGACATAGCTTCCAGAATATGTATTTTTTAAAGATATTTCTGGTGATAATATGACTTTCAAAGACCTTATGTGTCTTGTTAGAAAGGGGCATTTTTCTAGTATTTGATTTCATAAAATTGACCCATGCTTTGAACTGACTCGAGACTTGAAAGTTTATGTGGACTATCGTTCTTTATCCCGATTATGATATATACAGGATGAAGTACACTTTCTTTACTAGCAGATGGCACCATCTGTTGAAAAATTTAAAAAAGTGGACTACCGCTCTTCTTCCCCCTCACCCTTCACATACTTTTGCATATTTGAGTCATCTTCAGCGGTATTTGCATATTTTAGCTGAAATCCAGTTATTATCCTTATTCTCGAAACATTTTTTCTCCCCGTTTCAAAATGCGATAAAAGTGCTGAATCCGACCAAATTCCACAAAATGTGAGGTCTATTGAGTAATAATACCAATAATTGTGACTTTTGACAGATTTGCGAATCGTTTTTATCGTATTCCGGAACGAAGTATTAGTAGCCGGGCGCTACGAAAGTAGGTATCCAAATAATGAGTAAAACACGCCAAATGAACTGCACATTGCCATTGGCATTTCCAAATAAACTTGAAGAGAAGTTTGAAAGGATATTGAAAGAAAATCCAGGTTCCGAAGATTTGTTCATCATTGAAAATTTTATTAATCGGACGGCAGAAGTTTTTCCTGAAAGTTCTGAACTATAAGGGAGAACAAAGCACCAATATTCAAATCATCCGCAGTTACGTCCGCGGACGTGGAGTGAACCTTTTCCACATACAAAATATTCAAACTGATCGAAGGCAAAATTTAACAACTGAACATTTGGGACAATATTTTATTGTAATACCATATTTTTGAGAGTTGATTTTAAAATAAAAATAATTTTTTTTCAAAAATTCATTATACAATATTGCATACTCAGCACATTTTGACCATGCATATAACAACGTTCTTATGTTGCAAATAATCAGGTCTCTAGTCATGAGATTTCACATGAAATAGAACTGATCTATGAAGATTGAAGATACTTCACTTATTATCGAATTGTGGCTGATTTTTGAAAGGAGGACATTTTCAGGGTGATTGCAAGATCGAAATTGCTCGGTTAAGTTCGGTCGAAAAATTCTGGAGTTATCATGATTGGCAATATTTTTTTTAATATTTTCAAAACTACGAATCCGAAATTTGGGCGCTTAACGACGATACGAAGACTTCTACAGAATTTTATGGACATTCTGAGAATATGATGAAATAAGAGATTTTTCAGCGCTACTTCTATTTAAACGAGTGATATATCGTTTTGGCCAAATGTCTGTAATTTTTTAATTTTCAGCCGGAAATAGTCTCAAACGATAAGGTTTGACTTATGACGAAGCTTCGGTCAAATTCAATTTTTTTTCTGAGGCCGTCCGTCCATAAACACGATAACTCTCTAAAAGATTGTCCTGCTTAGGGTTATTTAATGGACATTTAAAAATTTTGTTCCAGAACAAAATCGATGGAAATGAAATTTTGCGTCCACATGCAAGATAATCATAAGAAGCTTCATACGAAGTAGTGTTAACAGGAACCATAAAAAATTTGAGAAAGCCCTGAGCAGGTGCCTTCGAGGGTTCGTTCATTGGTGGATAAATGAGGCTATTACCTTAAAATTTCGTATAGGACTAGAGATCGATGCTAAATATATTGATGCAAAATCTCAGCATGATAGGAATGATATTCTATAAATTATTCAAAAACTGAAATTTTGCATGAACATTCAGCATTCATACACAAAATAAATTTCATTCGAATATATTGTTATGGAAGTATAAAGTTTCTTCTTTTCAATATTCCAATTGAATTCTCTATGGTTCTGTTCACACTATGGCCACAAAAAATGATGCATATGGCCGCAAAATTTCATTCCGTTCTGCTATGCGTTTTGTCTGAGATATTGAAGAACAAACATTTTGAATGGCCATATGTCATGGAACACCCTGTACATTTTGCCAAGTTAACGATCTCAATCGAAGCATTTGGGAACCAAATTCATCCTGAAATTTTCAAGTCTCTAGGACCATACCTTCGAAAGTGATCGTGCTGACAGACAGAATTGAATTTGATTACGAATTCATCATCAGGGAGTCGAACCCTATCGTTTGAAATAATTTTCGGCTCAGAATTCGAAAATTACACACATTTGGGCAAAACGATAAAGCACTCGTTCAAGAAAAACGAACGCTCAAAAATTCTTATTTTCACAACAAAATATTTAATTCGCGTGAAATTTATTTTAAGGGCGAAGATTCTTATACTGAATGATAATCTAAAATTTCGAGAGGGCCGCTGGAACAGAACCATAGAATATAGTTTTTTCCAAATAATCAATTTTTTGAATAATTCAGAATTCGGTTATTCCATCGAGATAAAATTTTGTAGTACAGTTCATCATGACAAGTAAAATATCAGATGAGTTTTACCCATGAAAAAACTTAATCAAAGTATTCTGACCCAGCTCCTACCCTGATACTTTAGTCCCTAGCCCATTCCGTTTGAAAATGAGAGTGTTTAAGGACGAAAGGCCGGACAGAATTGATTTTGATCTCGAAGTCTTCATGAGAAAGTTCAAAGTCGTTCAGGTCCATAAGGATTATTTCCCAATTAGATTTTAAATGAGCTCCGATTTTTAAAGTAAATTAAAAATTATGTTTTCTCCTACGAAATAATTGAAATAACTATAATACAGGTACCGAAAATCGAAAATTTATGACCACATGATTTATGACAATATATGAGACTGGATTATATGCATTTGAATATTTGCATATGCTGTCGCATATTTGAGACATCTTCAGCGGCATTTGCATATTTTAGCTAAGATCCAGTTATTATGCATATTTTCGGTAAATATTTTCTTCCCTCTATCCCTGCGTTTCAAAATGCGATAAAGGTGCTGAATTCGACCAAATTCCACAAAATATGAGGTCTATTGAATACTAATAATTGTGACTTTTGTCAGATTTGCAAATCACTTTCATCGCATTTCGGAACGCAGTATTAGTAGCCGCCCGATACGAAAGTCTCCAAATAATGAGTAAAATACGCCAATTGAACTTTACGTTGCCATTAGCATTTCCCAACTTAACTTCAAGAAAAGTTTGAAAGGGTATTGAAAGGAAATCCAGGTATCGAAGATTTGTCTCTTATCGGGAGTTTTATTAATGGGACGGCAGCATAGCACCAAGGTTCCAGTTCTCCCCAGTTACGTCCAAGGACGTGGAGCGAACCTTTTCCACATACAAAAATATTCAAAAATTAACAATTGAACATTTGGAACAATATTTAACTGTAAACGTTTAAAAAACATCAAATTAAATTTCAATATTTATTGATGAGTTCCCAAAAGTCATTATTCAATATTGTATATTCTTCCATATCTGTATATGTATATGTATATATTGTATATTCTGCAAATTTTCGTGCATATTTCAAGCATTTTCCATGCATAATTGCCAGCATATAATAAGTTTGCATGTTGCGTATAATTTGGTCCGTAAATATAATACCTATTACAGTAGAACTCCAATTATCCGAACTCCGACTATCCGAATCACTTTCAGAAAAAAATTTGTCCAAAAAAGAGCTTACATTGACGGAGATGTTTGAAAAACAATGATTTTTATATATCGATTGAAATATACAATCAATGTATTCTGGGAGGATTCTGCATTTCTTAGAAACTTTATAGGTTTTCACTCCCAGTCTCTGAAACATAAATAATTAAAAAATGTTTGATTAAGGTGAAGTGCTCCTGCGAAAATCTTTGCACTTATTTGTCAGGAGCAAATTGGTCTTGAAAAAAATTGTTGCCTAACAGTAAAACTGGAAAATAAAACAAATTAAAAGGATATTGTAACGTTTCGGTGGCTATATCAGAATTTTAGAGTTTGTCTGAAGAAGGTGTCTAATATAGCCACCGAAACGTTACAATATCCTTTTAATTTGTTTTATTTTCCAGTTTTACTGTTAGGCAACAATTTTTTTCAAGACCAATTTGCTCCTGACAAATAAGTGCAATGATTTTCGCAGGAGCACTTCACCATAATCAAACATTTTTTAATTATTTATGTTTCAGAGACTGGGAGTAAAAACCTATAAAGTTTCTAAGAAATGATTTTTATTTCTAAACTTGTACATAAGTACATTTTATTTATATTTAAAACATGTGAAAATATCATGTTTCTTTCATTTAATTCAATAAAAAAAATAGTGCAATATCAAAACGTAGCTTCTTTTCTCTCCAATGGCAATTTTTTTTTAAAAACTCCGATTATCCGAATATTTGATTATCCGAATGGGTCCCGGTCCCCATTAATTCGGATAATTGGAGTTCTACTGTATATGATAAAATATATAATAAACTGTAATATAATATAAAATGATACAATATAATTTCTTCTCTTGCAGAAACAGTTTCAGCTAGTGGCTGCGAGTCTTGCAGCATTTATTTGACTTGCAAGCGATTCACGTCAATTATAGGAATACTCGAAGCAACATTTGTTCCTGATAATACCAACACATCTCTAGAAGTTTCGACAAATTTTCCGATACAAAGCCCAAGACAATGCCTGAATCATAGGTAAGTCATATTATTCGAACCTATTACCATCAACGACGTAGGAAATGAGCATTTGAAGTGCTTTCCAGAAAAAATATTTTTCAATAATGGACCCTCAGAAAATCGAATCGATTATCAGTTGTTTTTCGTTGTTGTAGTCCTAGGTTTCGAGAAAAAAAAATTATCACGAAAAATATCGAAATAAGCTAAGCTAACGGCCGAATTCAAGACTAGGTATAGAAATCTCATTTTTGATATTTGACACATAATGGAAATGCCCATTCTTTAATATTGACGTGACTACCTTGAGCTGAGTTTCGAAGTAGGTTTATCTTCGTAGTAGTAGTCGTAAGAAATTAATAGCTCTAATGAGCAACGAAGTTTTGAAAAAAATCACTTTTAACAATGAACTTAACTTACACATTTGCTAAAATTCTTTTTCTGATGTCACAGGGTCTCTTTGATATATTCAGAATGAAGAAGGCTTTTTACCACTACACTAGTAGTTAAGTCGAGTAGCGAGTACAGTAAGCGTACTTTTGACGAAAACACAGGTTTGTCGATTGATTAGATTGTGGTCGATCGGCACTGAGATTACCCTAGTGCACTGCGGCCAAAGAGGTCTTTCGTGCGTTACCATACTAGAGCTACATTTTGCCCTGAATATAACCTCCTTCGCTCTCCTGTCGCGTAAAGTTATGCTACCCAGTGGAGTGGAGTAAGACTGGTTCAATACATTGACATAATATGTGCTCGGTAGTTTTTGCGGCCGATACACATAACATACAGATATTTCCTGAGTTTTCTTTACCGCTCTTGTACAAGTGTTATCTCGAAAAACAGTGATCTGTGAGAAGCGCAGCAATCAGATGTGTGTGAAGTTGGCCCAGCACTTTTTGATTTTCGAAAAAATTTGTGTTGTGCTGTATTGTGCTAGGTTTGTGCTGCTTAGTGCCGATAATTTTTTTTCTTAATTCCAAGTGGTTTTCGAGATATGTATTTCCAAAACCGAAAAAATGAGCCAGCCCAGCACTTTTCGAAAAATGCGATTTAAATGATTGATAAAAATTGTGCTACACATGTACTGAGTTATGCCGTTCGAATTTTCTCGAAAGTCCCTCTCATTTCCTGAAAAATCGAAATTTAAGAAAAAAGATAGCCCAGCACTTTCGTTTTTTTCTCTCACAAACGAATGGAAAAATTTGTGCTACATTTGTGCTGCTTTGTGCCGTAAATATTTTCATGAAAATAATTCGCGTTTTCCTGAAAAATACGAAAATAAAAAAAAGTCATCCCAGCACTTTTGTTTTTTTTAAAGGAAACATTCACCCAAAAAATAAAGAAATTAGAAAAAAGTTAGCCCAGCACTTTCACTTTTTTTTGACGAAAATTTTTTTGTATGATTGTACTCCATTTGTGCCAACTTGTGCTGGTCAAATTTTCAGAAAAATCATCAGTTTTCTCCTTATATAGGGGAAAATAAAAAAAATCAGTACAGTGGAGGAAAAACCAGTATACCTGGCAACAGTGTGTGTGAAGTTGGCCCAGCACTTTTTGATTTCCGGAAAAAATTTTATTGTGCTGAATTGTGCTAGGTTTGTGCTGCTCTGTGCCGCTTAAATTTTTCTTTTATTTCATTCGATTTTTGGGACATTCAACAAAATGTTAAGTACGAATAAGCCTAGCATTTTGCGAGAAATTGGACTGGGGAAGGACTGTTCCATTGTACAGGCTGAGCTATTTGCGGTTCTTGCATGCGCACTGGAAAACATTCGCAGGGGATACTCTGGCCAGCACATTTATATATGTTGCGACAGCCAGGGAACTCTGAAATCTCTATCTGATGTTAGAGTTGACTCTCTTCTGGTAGAAGAATGCAGGAAAGCTCTGCGTGGGCTGGGCTCTGGTAACTTTTTGAAAGTGATCTGGTGTCCGGCTCATGCGGATATACCTGGTAACGTCAAGGCAGATGAACTGGCTAGGTGGGGAGCCGGATTAGCATTTGTTGGTCCGGAGCCTTCGCTGCCAATCTGTCGCACATCTGTCAGAAGTTTCTTCAGGAACTGGCTGAACAGGGAATTTTCCTCGGAATGGAGCGCAGGGGTGGGCCTGAGGTGGTCGAGGATTCTCATTGAGAGACCGTCCTCGCGATCACCCCGGTGATGTTAGCTCCCGGCCAACCAGCTCCAAGCGCGCCTATTCCACCACGGTCGATGAGGTCGCCCGGCGTCAGCTGATTTGTTTTACGGTTAATTCTGAGGAATGCTACATCGGAAGTGATCAAATTCATACCGCAAGCAAAGAATTGAACAATTCAAATATATTTAAACTTCCTTTTATTCAATTTCTATCACATTAGGGGAAAAATCGGTATTTACTCGTACGAAACAATTTATTGAAGTTTCATTAGTTTGAGATATCCGGCCAAGAATTCTGATGAATGGAATGGACTAGGCTTCATTCAACGTACTTTGGAGTAAATTTTCAATCATTTCTACCCCAGCTCCAAAGATCGAACTTGGGGTTTTCAAGTTTTACGGTTAGCACGATCGAATAATATTTTTTTTGTATTTCGAATGTCCGGCCAAAAAGTCCGGTGGATGATATAGTTAGGACATTAAATAAACTATTTCCAGAAAAAATGTTGTTCGTTTCTGAAAACCCCATACCCCCAGCTCCAAGGATAAAACACACTCTCTCGTCTCGAACTAGATATGACAACATTTCTTTTTTTTGTGCTTGTTTCGGGAACCCGGCCAAAAATTCCGTTAAAAGGTTTTCATCGTATATGATATGAGTTATATTGGAGAAAAATTTCGTTAGATTCTGAGAATCCTGCAACCCTATATGTGAGGATCGTTCTCAACACTGTTTAGTTGCGCTGTTGACTCGATGGCAAAAATCCATTTTTTCTTCTATTTGGGATGTCCGGCCAAGAATTCTGAAAAGTGGATTCGATAGAGCATTATACAAATTACGTCTGACATAATTTTCATTCGATTCCTTGCACCACACACCCCCAGCTCCAAGGATCGAACTTGGGGTTTTCAAGTTTTACTGTTAACACGATCGAATAATATTTTTTTTGTATTTCGAATGTCCGGCCAAAAAGTCTAGTTGATGATATCGTTAGGACATTATATGAGCTATCAGGAAAAAAAGTTTTGTTCGTTTCTGAGAACCCCATACCCCCAGCTCCAAGGATAAAAGCCGACGCTCTCTCGTCTCGAACTAGATATGGCAACATTTCTTTTTTGTGCTTGTTTCGGGAACCCGGCCAAAAATTGTGTTAAAAGGTTTTCATCGTGTATGATATGAGTTATATTGGAGAAAAAATTCGTTAGATTCTGAGAACCCTGCAACCCTATATGTGAGGATCGTTCTCAACACTGTTTAGTTTCACTGTTGACTCGATGGCAAAAATCCATTTTTTCTTCTATTTGGGATGTCCGGCAAAAAATTCTGAAAAGTGGATTCGATAGAGCATTATACATATTACGTCTGACATAATTTTCATTCGATTCCTTGCACCACACACCCCCAGCTCCAAGGATCGAACTTGGGGTTTTCAAGTTTTACTGTTAACACGATCGAATAATATTTTTTTTGTATTTCGAATGTCCGGCCAAAAAGTCTAGTTGATGATATCGTTAGGACATTATATGAGCTATCACGAAAAAAAGTTTCGTTCGTTTCTGAGAACCCCATACCCCCAGCTCCAAGGATAAAAGCCGACGCTCTCTCGTCTCGAACTAGATATGACAACATTTCTTTTTTTTGTGCTTGTTTCGGGAACCCGGCCAAAAATTGTGTTAAATGGTTTTCATCGTGTATGATATGAGTTATATTGGAGAAAAAATTCGTTAGATTCTGAGAACCCTGCAACCCTAGATGTGAGGATCGTTTCAACACTGTTTAGTTTCGCTGTTGACTCGATGGCAAAAATCATTTTTTTCTTCTATTTGGGATGTCCGGCCAAAAATTCTGAAAACTGAATCCGATCGAACATTATACAAATTACGTCTGACATAATTTTTATTCGATTTCTTGCACCACACACCCCCAGCTCCAAGGATCGAACTTGGGGTTTTCAAGTTTTACTGTTGAATTCGATAACACAGTGCACCTTCAGCTCCCAAGGTGAAATTCGCCCTAGCAAGTGATGTATCTTCGTTTTTCTCCCGTTTTCCTCTTGCCAAAACTGAAATCAGTTTTCCGATCTTTCGTTACCGAGATATAGACAGTTCAAAGTGCCCTGCTGGTGTGACGTTAAACTACAAACGGATCTTGCCGACATGTGTCATTCGAAAGGTCTCGTTTTGCACAACAATCTGTTTATTTTGCCCATTTATACATTGAAAGATTTTTGAAAAAAAAATATTTTCTTGTCCCGCCCTAGCAAGTGAGGTATCTGCGTTTTGCCCCTGTTTTGCTCCTTTCAAAACTGAAATCAGTTCATTCTACTCATTTATCCCATATTGTTAAAAGTAAAACTTGAAAACCCCAAGTTCGATCCTTGGAGCTGGGGGTGTGTGGTGCAAGGAATCGAATGAAAATTATGTCAGACGTAATTTGTATAATGCTCTATCGAATCCACTTTTCAGAATTTTTGGCCGAACATCCCAAATAGAAGAAAAAATGGATTTTTGCCATCGAGTCAACAACGAAACTAAACAGTGTTGAGAACGATCCTCACATATAGGGTTGCAGGGTTCTCAGAATCTAACGAAATTTTTCTCCAATATAACTCATATCATTTACGATGAAAACCATTTAACGGAATTTTTGGCCGGGTTCCCTAAACAAGCACAAAAAAAGAAATGTTGTCATATCTAGTTCGAGACGAGAGAGTGTCGGCTTTTATCCTTGGAGCTGGGGGTATCGGGTTCTCAGAAACGGACAACATTTTTTCTGGAAATAGTTTATATAATATCCTAACTATATCATCTACCGGACTTTTTGGCCGGACATTCGAAATACAAAAAAAAATATATCCCATATTGTTAACAGTAAAACTTGAACATCTCATGTTCGATCCTTGGAGCTGGGGGTGTGTGGTGCGAGGAATCGAATGAAAATTACGTCAGACGTAATTTGTATAATGCTCTATCGAATCCACTTTTCAGAATTTTTGGCCGGACATCCCAAATAGAAGAAAAATGGATTTTTGCCATCGAGTGAACAGTGAAACTAAACAGTGTTGAGAACGATCCTCACATATAGGGTTGCAGTGTTCTCAGAATTCAACGAAATTTTTCCTCAATATAACTTATATTATACACGATGAAAACCATTCAACGGAATTCTTGTTCGGTTTACCGAAACAAGCACAAAAAAAGGAAATCTTGTCATATCGAGTCCGAGACGAGACAGCGTCGGCTTTTATCCTTGGAGCTGAGGGTATGGGGTTCTCAGAAACGAACAAAACTTTTTTTCCTGATAGCTCATATAATGTCCTAACGATATCATCTACTAGACTTTTTGGCCGGACATTCGAAATACAAAAAAAATATTATTCGATCGTGTTAACAGTAAAACTTGAAAACCCCAAGTTCGATCCTTGGAGCTGGGGGTGTGTGGTGCAAGGAATCCATTGAAAATTATGTCAGACGTAATTTGTCTAATGCTCTATCGAATAAACTCTTCAGAATTTTTGGCCGGTCATCCCAAATAGAAGAAAAAATGGATTTTTGCCATCGAGTCAACAGCGAAACTAAACAGTGTTGAGAACGATCCTCACATATAGGGTTGCAGGGTTCTCAGAATCTAACGAAATTTTTCTCCAATATAACTCATATCATTTACGATGAAAACCATTTAACGGAATTTTTGGCCGGGTTCCCGAAACAAGCACAAAAAAATGAAATGTTGTCATATCTAGTTCGAGACGAGATAGTGTCGGCTTTTATCCTTGGAGCTGGGGGTATGGGGTTCTCAGAAACGAACAACATTTTTTCTGGAAATAGTTTATATAATGTCCTAACTATATCATCCACCGGACTTTTTGGCCGGACATTCGAAATACAAAAAAAAATATTATTCGATCGTGCTAACCGTAAAACTTGAAAACCCCAAGTTCGATCTTTGGAGCTGGGGTAGAAATGATTGAAAATTTACTCCAAAGTACGTTGAATGAAGCCTAGTCCATTCCATTCATCAGAATTCTTGGCCGGATATCTCAAACTAATGAAACTTCAATAAATTGTTTCGTACGAGTAGATACCGATTTTTCTCCTAATGTGATAGAAATTGAATAAAAGGAAGTTTAAATATATTTGAATTGTTCAATTCTTTGCTTGCGGTATGAATTTGATCACTTCCGATGTAGCATTCCTCAGAATTAACCGTAAAATAAATCAGCTGACGCCGGGCGACCTCATCGACCGTGGTGGAATAGGCGCGCTTGGAGCTGGTTGGCCGGGAGCTAACATCACCGGGGTCTCGCGATCTGAGGTCAATAGGCTTCTGCTGCTGGAGAGGAAACAACTCAGTCTGGTGACTGGTGCATTGACTGGTCACCTGTTTAACAAGCATTTGAAGAGAATGGGATTGACGAGCTGCTCCCTATGCCGGTGGTGCCTTACTGAGTTAAGGTCAACACACCTAGGAAATCCAACACCTTCTATTCCTATGGTGAGAGGGACCACTCCTGGCAGGCTCGCGGCATTTCTGTCTTCGTGTCTGAGGAGCTGAGTCTCTATAGAACGATGCGGGTGAACAATGGGCCACTAGGCCTCAGTTCGGCCGGTAAGGCACCTCACAGAGAAGAAGAAGAACGGTTGAAATGGATTATGGTATAAATGTATTAAGTTGGTACGGAGTAAGGGCTCTCAAATTTTCTCGAATATTACTCTGAGTTAGAAAATTCAAGTTAACAAGAAAAATATTTCAGAAATTGTATTTTTTTCTCTTCCGAAAATGTGAAAAAATACATATGTTGTATAAGTCGTGACTATTGTGAATATTCAGTATTTAGAAAACACTTCGAATTTTTCCGTCGAATGGTGGAAATTGAATAAATTAATCTACTGTAGGAAAATCGGTACACAGGGAAAAATAACATTGACGAATTTGCAATTCGTGCAAACTTTGGAATTTCGATAGACGTCTGAACTTACTCTGTTGCCTTGATTATTCGAAGGGGTCAAACTCATGACAATATTGTCGATAATAATAAGCTCAGAAGATTTGAATGATTTGATGATGTTTTCTCGTGAAAATTGAATTGACTATTCATACGGCAAAGTCGACGAGATATCGTTGAATTTATTCGCGCCTCTTAGATGAAATTGAGGTCGCATAATTTTCTTGGAGGGAAAATTATTTCTTTACTTTTATGCATTCAAAAACCTGAAGGAAAATGAAACATTATTACCACACCTGTATTAGTATACATAAGTATACATATATCAGGTGTCCCAAGGTGAGCGGCCTATTAGATTATTTTGGAAACTATTGATGGTAAAGATTTCAAATTTTGTGGATCGATATTTGGCCATATAAATGTATAAATATTAAAATTGTACCTAACATGGCCAAATATCGATCCACAAAATTTGAAATCTTTACCATCAATAGTTTCCATAATAATCCAATAGGCCACTCACCTTGGGACACCCGATATGGGTAGTTCAATTTTCACATAAGAGTATTATTTTTATTTCCATGAAATTATAAAAAACTCAATAATTTCCTTGAAAATCTTCGAAATATTAAATTATACCCAAAATAATAAGAAACGATAAAAAAAGTGAATTTTAATGAACAACAACAACAAAAACAAAGTATGATATTTCATGTAGATAACGAATAATGCTCGGTAGGATCGTACAAAACATTTTGTTGAATATCTCTAAAACTGATTGAAATAAAAGAAAATTTTAAGCGGCACAAAGCAGCACAAACCTAGCACAATTCAGCACAATGAATTTTTTTTCGAAAAGCAAAAAGTGCTGAGCCACCTTCACACACACTGTTGCCAGGTATACTGGTTTTTCCTCCACCCTACTGATTTTTCTTAATTTCCACCATACAAGGAGAAAACTGATGATTTTTCTGAAAATTTGACCAGCACAAGTTGGCACAAATAGAGTACAGTAATACAAAAAAAATTTCGTCTAAAAAAATGAAAGTGCTGGGCTAACTTTTTTCTAACTTCTTTATTTTTCGGCGTTTTTAGCGTGATATTTGTGAAAATAACTACGGCACAACTTTGCCTAAGAGTAGCACAATGCTTTGAGCATGTTTCCTTAAAAAAAAACATAAGTGCTGGGATGACCTTTTTTTTTATTTTCGTAGTTTTCAGGAAAACACGAATTATTTTCGTGAAAATATTTACGGCACAAAGCAGCTCAAATAAAGCACAAATTTTTTCATTCATTTGTGAGAGAACAAAACGAAAGCGCTGGGCAATCTTTTTTCTTAAATTTCGATTTTTCAGGAAATGAGAGGGACTTTCGAGAAAATTCCAACGGCACAACTCAGTACATGTGTAGCACAATTTTTATCAACCATTTAAATCGCATTTTTCGAAAAATGCTGGGCTGGCTCATTTTTTCGGTTTTGGAAATATCTCGAAAACCACTTGGAATTAAGAAAAAAAAATTATCGGCACAAAGCAGCACAAACCTAGCACATTTCAGCACAACAACATTTTTTTCGAAAATCAAAAAGTGATGGGCCAACTTCACACACACTGCCATAACTAGTTTTTTGACAACGATGGAGCTTGTTGAGCCTTCTCTTTTGAAGGTGCAATGATTACAGTATGAAATTTGAATGTGTAAACTTTTACACCGTAGAGTAGTACAACTATAGGCGTTTTCAGATAATAACTCAGGTAAACTGGATACCTAACCTTCGAGTTCGTTTACCTAACCCGAACATCCAACCCGTGTTCGGAAAGTACGGTGCTATTAACTCGATCGATTCTATTCCTAACAATTATGGAAAGAGAAGAGAATTTTGGCTCAGTGTAAAATGTGTGGTTCCATGAGCTGAGAAAATAATGTGAAACAACTTCTTCATAACTTTGTATGCAGATCTTTTTGCGGTAGAGCTGAAGCCTTCTTTACTTCTTCATTATAGGTACTCGAAGATAACATGGAAAAAGGGATATTTTACACCTTCCGGAAGTCAAATTGATACCATAGGTAGACAAATATCAACAACTGCCGGTGTAAAATATGTATTCCATGACAGTGTCAATTGAACACGCCACCTATAATATTGATTTGACACAAAAATGGATATAGACGCCGCTTGGTGTTATTTCGGTGTAAAAAATCCCGTAGATTTCTTACTGTGCAGTTCTTTTATTTATCTTTGACCTGGTGTTTTAATCCAGTAAGGTTGTTCTTCTCTTTTTTCGCAATTGCTATCGCCTTCCGTCCTGATCAGTATGGGTGATAAGATAACTGACATGAAGGCATGTTTGGGTGAAAGGAGTGTTAGAGTGTTATTTGCTCCTATTGGCTAGTGTTGTGAGAGCAGGGCCCCCGTAAGGGCTACTGGCGTCTGTGTTGAAAAAAATAATTTTGGCGCCCCTTAGGGCATTTTGGATTTTATTATTTATTAGGTGGGCAGGTAGATAGGTGCTTGAAATAAATCGAAAATCTGAACTTTAGAAGTCAAGAACTACATATTTCTTTGCAGACTAAAATATAAAACTAATAAATCACAACAGTACAAACAAACAGAATAAAATCATAACGAAATAAATAACTCAAAATAAATTCTTGTTCACAACCACTTAGAAGTATTTCCTTGACTAGTAGGGTACAGACACTCTGTTGATAAATACTATAAAATATCCCAAAACTAAAAATCACACTTTTTTAGGAACAAAAAACAGAAATATTGGCTAATGTATTGCTAGTCCAGGCAATCTTTCTTGAAGCATTGTCGATCTTAGTGAAATGCTTAGGTTTGGAGGGGCCAAGATTAAATTGTTTTGAAATATATATTGTAAAATACTTAATGGTATCATCAGGTAATGAGAACAACTTTTAAGCGTTAATTTCATTAAACAAATCATTGGAGTCTATAGTCCGTTCACGAAAGGTTGAGCATATAGTAGGCGTTTCTTTATTTATCTGAAGTTGGCAGTATTTACTGTCATAAAGTAAAATAAAGTCAACATTGTCGAATGTACCCGGTCTCGTCCGACGAGCTTGCGAGTTATCAGAGAACTCTATGCAATATTGACAACATTGCGTATCAACCTGACAAGACAATAAAGAACATAACCTAAAATTTTAATATACACAGTGAAATATGCCAAATTTCCATGGCCAACCGAAGGCTCAACCTTTCGTGAACGGACTATATATCCTTATTATCCTGATCTGTCAGTCGTTCTTCAAGAACAGAAATACGTTTCAAAAGATTGCTGTCACTTAATTCGAATATATCGCATAAAATCCCAGAGTATCATCATACTCTTTTAATAAATCAAATCGATTTTTATAGGAACTTGAAAGACGGGCTCAGAGGAAGAAAGCTTAAGACATCTCTTAGAGACGCATTTTCCTGGCTTCTCTGAGAATGTAGACACACAGGGTGTATGCCATCGACGGGCCTCATACGAGGACTGGAAGCTGGCTGCACGTGTAGTCACACATTCTCGACTTCGTTGGGCGATCAACGGTTTCGAGTCTTATAAAGCAGCTGGTGAGGATGGCATTGTTCCGGCTCTGCTGTCCAAGGGGCTGGAAGTGCTGGCCTCCCCACTGCTTCACGTTCTCCGTGCGAGTCTGGCTCTAGGTCACATTCCATTGTCCTGGAGAAAGGTGAAGGTAATTTTCATACCCAAGCCTGGAAAACCATCGCATACAAAAGCGAATGACTTTCGACCAATTAGCCTCTCCTCGTTCTTAGTCAAGACACTGGAGAGGTTGGTGGAAAGATACATCAGGGACGATGCTTTAGTGGCTATACCACTGCACCCCTCCCAGCATGCGTATCAGCTGGGCAAATCAGTAGATTCTGCTCTTCACTCAGTGGTTAACTGTATTGAGGACGGAATACATAACAAGGAGTACACCCTAGCTGTATTTCTTGATATAGAAGGTGCCTTCAATAACACTGCGTTTGGTGTGATGCAATCTGCGTTGGCCAGACATGGTGTTCCGCCTACTCTTTGTCGGTGGACGGGGTCTCTGCTTGGTTCACGTAGCATCGTGGCTCGGCTGGGCGGATCGACCATAGGGGGCTCGCCAGGAAGGGGATGTCCGCAGGGCGGTGTTCTGTCTCCGATACTGTGGAATCTCGTCCTGGATGAGCTCCTGGTGGAGTTAAGGAAGGCTGGGTTCGTTGTGGTGGCCTATGCGGACGACCTTGTTATATTAATCAGGGGTAAGGTGATCAGTGTCATTGGGGATCTGATGCAGAATGCTCTGCGACGGGTCGAACGATGGTGCTTGAAAAACGAGCTCTCGGTAAATCCTAGTAAGACAGAGATGGTTCTCTTTACTAGAAAGAGGGTGCCTAGCAACTTACGACTTCCCAGTCTGTTTGGAGTTGGGCTCACTCTATCCGAACAAGTTCGTTATCTCGGGGTGATATTGGACCGCAAACTTTTGTGGAACAAACACGTTGAGACTCAAACGAATTAAGCCAATGTAATATTCTGGTCCACTCGGAGGGTGCTGGGTAATGGATGGGGCTTCAAACCGCACATTATGCACTGGTTGTATACTGCCGTGGTGAGGCCTATCCTGACCTATGCCTCTGTGGTGTGGTGGCCTTCTATGGAGAGGGCCGTCAACCAGAACATTATGACTAAATGCCAGAGGAAAGCTTGTTTAAGTATTACAGGCGCTCTGAGGTCTACCCCTACAGCAGCGATGGAATGTCTGCTGGGTCTCCCTCCTTTGCACTTAGTTGTGAAGGAGGTGGCTATGAAGACAGCTCTAGGAATCTGGGAACGGGGACAATGGCGCGATGGAGGACTCTTCACTGGGCACGCGAGGGCCCTCAAAATGGTCAAGGATGCTCACGCTCCCCTTCTCCAGAGAGGTGACCGCGCGGGCACTAGGTTCTGCTTCGACGAACCCTACAGGGTAATTGTTCCCGACAGAGACCTATGGTCTTCATCAAACAGGCTTCTTAGTCCAGAAGGTCCCACCTGGTTCACTGATGGCTCTGTCACAGCAACAGGGTCTGGGGCCGGAATCGTGGGTCCTCACTTTAATCAGGCTATCCCTCTGGGGAAGGACTGTTCCATTGTACAGGCTGAGCTATTTGCGGTTCTTGCATGCGCACTGGAAAACATTCGCAGGGGATACTCTGGCCAGCACATTTATATATGTTGCGACAGCCAGGGAACTCTGAAATCTCTATCTGATGTTAGAGTTGACTCTCTTCTGGTAGAAGAATGCAGGAAAGCTCTGCGTGGGCTGGGCTCTGATAACTTTTTGAAAGTGGTCTGGTGTCCGGCTCATGCGGATATACCTGGTAACGTCAAGGCAGATGAACTGGCTAGGCGGGGAGCCGGATTAGCATTTGTTGGTCCGGAGCCTTCGCTGCCAATCTGTCGCACATCTGTCAGAAGTTTCTTCAGGAACTGGCTGAACAGGGAATTTTCCTCGGAATGGAGCGCAGGGGTGGGCCTGAGGTGGTCGAGGATTCTCATTGAGAGACCGTCCTCGCGATCTGAGGTCAATAGGCTTCTGCTGCTGGAGAGGAAACAACTCAGTCTGGTGACTGGTGCATTGACTGGTCACCTGTTTAACAAGCATTTGAAGAGAATGGGATTGACGAGCTGCTCCCTATGCCGGTGGTGCAGGAGTACTGATGAAACGGTTGAGCATATTTTGTTCAACTGTGAAAACCTTACTGTGTTAAGGTCAACACACCTAGGAAATCCAACACCTTCTATTCCTATGGTGAGAGGGACCACTCCTGGCAGGCTCGCGACATTTCTGTCTTCGTGTCTGAGGAGCTGAGTCTCTGTAGAATGATGCGGGTGAACAATGGGCCACTAGGCCTCAGTTCGGCCGGTAAGGCACCGCACAGAGAAGAAGAAGAAGAAGAAGGGAACTTGAAGTTTGATCTGCAATTGTTAAGAGAAAACTTATTTAAAAAGCGGTTTTTGGATCATGGGGGTCTCATCTCGGTGTTCATAGTCAAACAGTTTTGGTTTAAATTTCCTTCTGACCGTTGGTAACAGTGGATGTGGCGCTCGACGTCCAGTCCGAGGGAAGCGTACCTGTGCGTTGAAGAAAGTTTACAGAGACGCATCAAATACAAGCATTTTTATTTTAGCATTAATTTTTGTTTATTTTTTTCAAACATTTTTGTGATTTTTGACCCAGGATTTTGGTGCCCCTAAAAAGATGGCACCCGTGTGCATTGCACACATGGTAGCGGGGGCCCTGTGTGACAGAATGTTTACAGCTCCAAATGGTCCTTGATTTACAATCAACGGTCATCAGTTGCCTTGATGTCATCTCACTATTTGTTTTTCATTGTTTATTGTATTACCTCTTATTTATAACTTAATGAACAACTATAAATTTTCTTTTGAACGAACTCCTCATTATTATATCAAAATGATAGTTCTAATTGGAAAACATAGTGATACAGTATAAATGCTCTGCATTTTCTTCTTGGAAATTTTATTTTATTTCCTCATAACTGGGCTATTTTTAAACTTTTAGATTTTCACTATAATTTATTATGATAATTGAACTTCCAAATGAAAATAGAAATGCGAAAGCTCTGATGTAGATTACCTAGACAGAGAAAAATAGGCACAATTTAGAGCGAAATATAAACATCTGCTGAGATTAATCTGGTATCTCAAATACTTTTTCATAATCCTCTTTACGATACATTTAAGAGAAACATTCGAGTTCATATTGCATCAACGATTGCATTGCGCAATCCCATTCATCCTCTCTGATATATGGAGAGCCACTTAACAAAACTTCATACTCTGAATCTAAATCGATTTCTGGTGTATGGGGAGAAAGCATAAGTGAAAAGTAAAAATAGAAGAAGAAATATGTATGAACGGTATCGATGTTTCAGAAACCATCTGGTTATACTAGCTCGTAAGAGTCTCAGTTAGGGAAAATGTATCTGTTAAATTGTTTGTATTGGGAAGTGCAGCCATATTTCCAGATAAATAAGGTAAATGTACCAATTATCGACAGTGCCCCAATTATCGACACTTTTCATTTCTTTTCCATATATTAAGGTTTCGGGACCAGCCATAGAATTATTTTCTTCGCGAATATGTAACTTATAGTTTTCTTAGCATATATGAATATTATCCCGATTTTTTCTGAGTATCCTCAGTGCAAAATGTGCCCTCATTCAGTTGAGTTTCAGCCTCAACCGAGTTTAGAGCCTATTTGTTACCAATTCAGTAAGAAAAGCCTCCTCATCATATCCAAGCAAACTCGCAAGATTCAAGTGATATAAATTTTTTTGTACATTAACACACTTTCATATGGTTTGATGATTTCAGTTTTATCAATGGAATAAATTTTTCTGTGATATTTTCATTAAAAATAGGGTGTCGATAATAGGTACATCTAAAACATGACCATCCCCATTCATCGACACAAGTGTCGGTATTTGGGTAAAGTGTGGTGTTATTTGAAATACTTCCTGGAGCTTATATACTTCTTTTTTCGGAACAAAAGTAACTTTATTGTATGCGATTCAATCATTATTTATTATGTACCAATTATCGACATAATGATTTTCTTCAAATTTTCCAATTAGAAAATGAAATATTTCAATGTCTATAATAGGTTCAATTCTATGTCGAATAATGGTTAAATTTTTGCCGATCATAGGGCACCTCGACATGACTTTTCAATGTATTTTTTTGCGGAATTGGTGAGCCCTATCAACAATTTATTTTCAACATTTTGACCGAAAATGATCAAAGTTTCACTCCAAACAAACCGACACCAAATGATGATAAACTCTTATGATATTATTTCATACTTTTTCGCAGATGTCGATGGCGAGTGCATTACATTATCGATTATTGGTTTCGTTAATTTTTCAGTCTATTCCGAATAATTAAATGTCACGGATGTGAAAAACGAAATGCCTGCTCTAAGAACTTCCAAACAATTCGATGTTACCAGAACCACATTATGAAAGGCAGATAGGTTCTGAGACTGTCTTAACCAAAGAGGAGGATGAACTATTGCTGGTGAAATGGATGTTTCACGTCGCGAAATGTGGATCTTTCATAACTAAAGCTACTTCGTCAAGAAAATAGGTGAAAATCCACTAAGAAACTGCCAAATTCAACGACTCTGACTTGAAATTTTTAATCTCTTCTCAATTTTCACAGAGCACTTTGAATGAGTTTAGCGTACACCAAATTTTAAAACGATAGCAATAGTCAATTTCAAAATATAAAGAAAAATTTTTTTTTCTTGAATTTTGATATCTGGTCTCTCGGTAACGAAGCCGTTTCGGACCCATGTTTGTATAAACTTTTCTCCTTAAAAGAAGTTGAGAAGTCCCCTTTGGCATTTGGTAACGTTATTCTGGAACACCCTGTATATGTTATTCTATCAGATTTCACGATTTCATTAATTGAATTTATCAATTCGATTGAATATTTATTTTTCTCTTATCCATACAACTCTTTATTCTTCTTGATTTCACAGTGTCGATAATTGGTCCTCATGTGTGTCGATAATTGGTAATTTCAATTCCAGAGCTGTCGATAATTGGGACATCTGACTTTCACTTGATTTGAATTTTTTTTAAATATCAGAACTTTCTGTTAACGATTTCGTGTTTGTTTTTTGAAGTTAAAGGTACAATGAGTTTAAAACTGGCTTTTATGTGTGAAAAAACATTTGTTGACTATCCGAAAAACTTTGTACATTCCCAAGTGTCCACTATAGTGTCGATAATTGGTACATTTACCTTACGTCTATTCATTTTCCCGAATGATAAAAACCGGGGCACTAATCGAATATTTTATAACTCGATTCCTTTCCATAGCTGGCGTTATGGTGTATGGTGCAAAATCCTAGAATACATAAATTGGACTTTATTTGTCAAAAAGATCATTGTTTGGTTTTACATTGTGGAGTTTTCAGATATCGATTAAAATATATTCTGGGAGGATTCTGCATTTCTTGAAAACTTTATAGGTTTTCACTCCCAGTCTCTGAAACATAAATAATTAAAACATTTTAATTAAGATGAAGTGCTCCTGCAAGAATCTTTGAACTTATTTTTATTTGTCAGGAGCAAATTGGTCTTGAAAAAATTATTGCTTAACAGTAAAACTGAAAAAAGAATTAAATGAAAAGGATAATGTAACGTTTCGGTGTTTTTATCAGACACCTTCTTCAGACAAACTTGTAAAATCTCCAGAATTGTGTGTTTTTTCATTTCCAATCTGATTGACATTGAAAGTTGTCAATAGAGATGTTGATTTATTTAAAATGTCATTTCTTTCTTCAATACATCCATCCAAATACGATCTATTTCAACAGAGCAATTGACCAAATTATCTAGGTTCCGTCATTAGGATCTTTTTGTTGTTCCAGTTCATCATACGATCTCCGCTATTTGAACATACACGATCAGCGATTTGTGATCTTGTAATGTCTCTATTTTTGATATTGTTCTTATGTTATTTTCTTATCTCTAAAGGTCATACTGTCTCTCCTGTATAAGATTTTCCACATATACAGGGATTATTGTAAACACAATTTTTGATTTTTGTTGGTTTCGTTCTGGTTAGAATGGATCTCCAATCATTTTGTGTTTTGAAAACAGTTGTTATGTTGAATTTGGAACCAATTCTTCTTATTTTCTCTGAAAGGCCAGGAATATAAGGAATGACGTTCAACAAATTTGGTTGTTTATTTCTGTTTCAGAGACTGGGAGTGAAAACCTATAAAGTTTTTAAGAAATTGTGGAGTTTCACTATTAAACAGTTGTTGTTTTGTACTGGATTACATTTCTTTTGCTATACACCTCGTCATCAAAACGTACTTATGAAACTCGTCTTTCGATGAAAAGTGAAGACTTCCAAGAGACGTGAAAAAGATGTAGCTTTGAAGTATGCTATCTCGACAAACAGCATACTAGGGCGTTCAATAAAAAAAGATTTGTCAAAGTCCCCAAAATATGCTTCAGTTTTCTTTTGACGTCTTCATTCGTTTCAAATTTATTTTCCTGGGTCCATCTCTTCAAGTTTGGAAACAGTGGTGGAACCACAAGCGCTCGACAGCGTATCGATCCCGACATCGAAGTCGGGTACGTCACTGTCGAGTCGAAGAGAATTCGGTACCAACAATACTCGAGAAGGATATCTCGACAAGCGCTCGGCTAAGTTCGTTATCTCGACAAGGAAATATCGTCTGTCCCAAAAACGTTGACTGATATCTGTCACTTTTTGAGGTTTTGTTGATTGTTTACAGCAATTAGTGCTGCTGGGAATTTCGAATATCAAAGTTTAAAAGAGGGAAATTTGTCATGGCTATAAAATTTAATTGCCGTTAAGACCCAAATTTGTATAATCATTGAAAAATCCTTAAAGTATTGGTTGAGCCGGTTGAGGAATTATGTGTTTCAGTCTTTTTATATACAAATCTACAATAAAAATCATTTTTCCAAAAACTTTTATTCGATTTTCATAACATCTCAGTATCTCACCAATAAAAAGAATTTGTATTTAGAAGCGTAGCCATTGAATATACCTTTCCTAGTCCTTATCCCTTTGTACCTGCAGAGATCCCATTTGGGAGGTGTTTATATTTACAGGTGTTAGGCAAATGAACCTGTTGTTACCTAGCCATGTTGTTTGTCGGTGCAAAACGATCCTGGAAAAAACCCAAGCACGGTTTGGTATACGGATACGCATAAAGTTTCTTCCGCTGTAGGGTAATTCTGGGTATTCGCAAAATTGGGTTTTTCCATTTTGGAACTACCCCCAGACAAAGCTCAGGTGGGGCGCGCATTTTAGTCTTTAAGTAGAAAGTAATGCAAATATAGATCAGTCGAAGTTTGAAGAGTGAAAATTCCTGATAAGTATAAGAACATTTGGTGTATTGCATTGCTCCTCCATTTTTTTATTTTGAAAATGAAGAGCAATAAAATTTTAAACTTAGTTCAAACCAAAATTATTCAACTGATCGGAATCTACCGATTCTTGACGACGAAATCTACCGATCACATAAAAGTTGGAGTGGCAGCACTGGCAGCAGTTCAATGAAAAAACTTTTATACAACTTACACGAGTGTTGTCGGCAAACTGATTGTACCCGACAGTGGACGTGTCGATAAAATCGACAAAAGAGACCTTGTTGATCGCACGTGGTACCGATTTTACCCGACTCGTCTTGAAGAAGGGTCGTCGGAAGGAGGGGTAAAGGGATTACTGTCGAGTCGAGCGCTTGTGGTTCCACTGCAGGTAATAATCGCTTGGGGCTACATCTAGAGAATGAGGGGAGTGAGGAACCATTTTTGCCATCATTTATTCATTCCCAGTAATTATAATCGCAGGAATCAATAAACTTTTCAACCCATCAAATGTTTCATGGGGAGTCATGTAAAATTTTGTTGAAAAAGGAACACAAATATATACTTTACCTATTCTTTCGCACTTGATTTTTGCTTTCCGTGTTTATTATTTTCCATAAAGTATTATTTTTGTTTTCTGAATTTCTAATTTTACATAAAATTAGGTTCCTTTTTTGCTCCGTTAATTTCTCGGCATATTTCTTTCTGTATATATCCTCATTTCGTCGTTTCATTGATATGTGAGCTGGTGCATTGTTTTGCAAAAAGAATCATTTTTTCTTCAGTGAATGTCTTTCAATCGGTCTTATAATGCACAGTTATAGCCGCTATTGATCGTTTTTCCTTTTTCCAAATAGTCGATGAACAACATACTACTAACATCCAAAAAACAGACGCCATAACCTTCCCGGCGAATGGTTGAGTATTCGCACGCTTTCGGACCAAAAAATCAGTTTGATCACCGTTTAAAAGGTCCAAACAATTCTAAGAAGTGCGAAGACGTTCACGTTTTTGATCCATTCTTAACAAACGCGCACCAACTTTGCGCTTAGCTTTCTTATACCCAAATCATTATGTGAAATTGAAACGCACCCTATTGATATGCCTACTGCCTCAGCTATCTCACGTACTTTTTTTCGGATCGTCCAATACAATATCGTGGATAATGTTATGTAGTGTAGGTATACTGTCGAACGCAAAATTTTTCACAGTGAAATAAACGCTGGAGGATTATGTTTCCCCCTTGAGATGAAAGTATAGAAATTATACCCACGAATAACCATACCTTCCAAACTTTTACTTGTGAACACGTAAACTATGGCCATTATGAAAATTCAATGTTTTTTGTGCAAGTTGGCTAAAAAGGGTGAAAAAATACTTACGTTAAAATAACAACTTGGTAGGAGCACCCTGGCTGATAATCTTTATGAAGATGGCAACTTTCGCAGTATCGGGTATGACAGATTATATTTCGGAGAATCATGTATAGGGTGGACCGAATTCGACACTTCTGTAAGGCAGTCCTATTTCTGACAAATATAAAACTGATGTCGGTGTCTGAGGGCCAATTTTCATGAAAAGCTCAATGGTGAAAACCTCACGTTAATATTCATGAGCGTTTCATAGTTACCAGGTGTTTCTCGAAAATGGGCATTTTCTTGATACTGCTGTTTTTTCGGAGAAAATTTATTTATCATTTACATAGTATTTATTTCTGCTTGAAAGCTCCCGACGGGAACTTTCACGTAGACATACAGGGTGTTTCATCATAAACTGGACAAACATATATTTTCGTGTAGAGGACATCGGGAGAATCATTTTTGCCTTATACAATATATCCCGTTTTCGAAGCATAAGCGAGATACAGGGTGTCAAACGTCATTTTTGAGCAAGATTCTTATGAGTGTGGTCAGTTATGTATAACACTTGGTGTAACGGTTTTTGGTCAAATCTCAGTATTTTTGGGTCCTCTATCCAGAAAATTTGACGAACTCTGAAAAAAAAATTACAAAATGGCGGAAAACCTGCAATGTTCCAAATTTTTTTTTGCGGTTGTCAAATTGACTTTTGTTTTCTGAATGAACACAATTTTCTAAGACTTTCTGTGAAAAAATTTTTTCAAAAATCGAACACAATTTTTTTTTTACATGTCTACTGCGATGAAAAAATTTCACTCGAAATGGATGAAATTTTGTACAATTGTACTTCTTGAATTATCAATCACGAATATGAAAACAGAATCGTAAAATATCGAACGGTTTCGTTACTACAGTCATTCAAATGTTTCGTTCGGACCTCTGAAATATTGAAAATAAAATTGTTTTGGGTTCTAGAATCAAAATGATTGAATTATTGGCATGTCTAACCATTTAGATGAATTTAAACGAAAAAAATCAGTCAAACTTAGTTGGAACTCGAAACGACGTAGGTATTAAATAGGGAAATCGCACTGTTCTAAGGATATTAATATTCGTTGCCAGGCAACAGTAGTTCGTAGTTCATAGAGTTGGGCTGGTATTTTAATTTCAGTGAATATAATTTAGCCAGTAGTCAAACTCTATGAACTACAGATTACCGTTGCCTGGCAACGAATATTAATATCCTCAGAACAGTGCGATTTCCCTATTTAATACCTACGTCGTTTCGAGTCCCAACTAAGTTTGACTGATTTTTTTCGTTTAAATTCATCTAAAATGGTTAGACATGCCAATAATTCAATCATTTTGATTCTAGAACCCAAAACAATTTTATTTTCAATATTTCAAAGGTCCGAACGAAACATTTGAATGACTGTAGTAACGAAACCGTTCGATATTTTACGATTCTCTTTTCATATTCGTGATTGATAATTCAAGAAGTACAATTGTACAAAATTTCATCCATTTCGAGTGAAATTTTTTCATCGCTGTAGACATGTAAAAAAAATTTGTGTTCGATTTTTGAAAAAATTTTTTCACAGAAAGTCTTAGAAAATTGTGTTCATTCAGAAAACAAAAGTCAATTTGACAACCGCAAAAAAAAATTTGGAACATTGCAGGTTTTCCGCCATTTTGTAAATTTTTTTTCGGAGTTCGTCAAATTTTCTGGATAGAGGACCCAAAAATACTGAGATTTGACCAAAAACCGTTACACCAAGTGTTATACATAACTGACCACACTCATAAGAATCTTGCTCAAAAATGACGTTTGACACCCTGTATCTCGCTTATGCTTCGAAAACGGGATATATTGTACAAGGCAAAAATGATTCTCCCGATGTCCTCTACACGAAAATATATGTTTGTCCAGTTTATGATGAAACACCCTGTATATTTCTGCTGACTCTTCCATAAAATTATTCATATAATTTCGTATTTGTTCATTCTTTTATTTTCGATATTTTCTATTATGCATAGAATGTGAATTATAGTTGAAAAATGGATTTCATCAACATTTCATATGTCCACAGTCCCATGTTGAGCGATATACAGGGTGTTTCGAGATCATCTTTTAATTTTGCCGCAAATACTGGCAACATTTTTATGAAATTTGATTTGGATATGTTTTGGAAGCTGATACATCTAATAAATTTGTTCTTATGTCTGACCCTCATAGAGAGCGCTTGTAACACGGATCGTACCAACTATAAAAAAAATATAGTATTGATGATAACTTTTTCAATATTGGATTTATTGAGCAAAAATTCAAGTGAACTCAAACATTATTTAATTTTACACCAAAAAGGTACTCTTGAAAAAACTCGATAATGTGTACCGTTTTCGAAATATTCTGATTTGAAAATTACGAAGTAATACCCGATTCTTGTATGTATTAATAATAGTATAGTCCGTTCACGAAAGGTTGAGCGCATAGTAGGCGTTACTTCATTTATCTGAAGTTGGCAGTACTTGCTGTCACAACGTAAAATAAAGTAAACCTTGCCGAATGTACCCGGCCTCGTCCGACGAGTTTTTGAGTTATCAGACAATTCTATGCAATATTAACAACATTGCATGTCAATCTGACAAGAAAATAAAGAACATAACCTAAAATATTAATATACGCAGTGGAATATGCCAAATTTCCATGGCCAACCGACGGCTCAACCTTTCGTGAATGGACTATATGTAGTAGTACTTAGTTTGAGTGGTAATCTATCTTTGAAGCTAATTTTGTAATACACAGCAAATTTAACCTGATCAAATGCATCAATTTTCAATCTCTCTTTCAAACTCATCAGAGTTCTTATAGCTAACAAAATTCACAATGATTATTTGGCTTTTCGTGTTTTCTAAAAAGTTTGTTTGATCAATTGAAATCTCAGTTCGTATAATGTTACCAACATTATACAGTTGGATCAGATTTAGCAGTTCAAACCCACAAACCGTTGATTACACATTCTCATTAGCAAAGCACTACACTTAATTGACCAACATATGGTCTGGCTAGGCAAAAGCGTTAAAACGGTTTTCACGTTATGGTAGATCAAGGGAGATTCCATACCCTGATAACTGCTTGTAGGCCAGCGTTGGTGAGGTCATGACTGTGAAAGGGGCATTATTGATAAAATGCAGCACGTGTGTGACAGTCACGTGTTAGTTGCATAAATGACGTATGCAATTTTCCCATTCCCCCAAAAATATTCCATCAAGTAGGGTAAACTTAATATGCACCCTGCGGATTTTGTCACAGGACAGCTCACAATTTATCATAAAAGTGTGTAAATGTGAACTGTTATGTCATGGGATGACTGATTGGCAGATGTGTTTTGGACTGTTTGTTTAGGATATAGGTTATATGCATGAAGTACCTATTCAGCTCAATCTGTGCATAGGTTTTTGTGGCAATATTGTCACTGACAATGAATCAACCCTCCTTGCTATTTTTGAAATCATGATGATTGGATGGAACGGAAAAAATTCGTGTTGAGAAAAACATTATAGTTCATGGGCCAGCACCTGTTTTTCATAATGATTACTAACAATCTGAATATTTGCGAGTACCTTCATTTTGACGAGACGCCCAACTTTTTCCTCTACGAAAATTCTCGATAGTGAGAGCTAATACAGTATGGAGGCGCCAAAAGTGTTAAATGTGTGAATGTTCAATTTTAATTACTAACAGCTACTTTATAAATTAAATTTTGAAACAATTTTATCACAAATTGAAAACAATAATTGTCCGACAAAAATGATGATTCCATCAAAGTGTCCTCCACTCCCAACATATAGCAACAACTAGGTCTAAAAAAATTATTACTAACCGGCTGATTTATTCACTGTTGCTTAGCAAATATTTCCTTTATGAACTGGTCACATTGTCCTACAAATTGAGTGGTACGTTTTTCCAGTTTTGCCAACTGTGCATTGAAAGTCCAGAAAACCGATGGTTGGAGGGAGTGATATTTTGGTTTGGATATGAGTTCTGCTATTGTTTCCTTGAATATTGGTTCTACTAACGAATTATTTTTTGAAAATCGTAAAATGGTTCCAGTTTAATGAAATTTAGCAGACATGAGTACCTTATGAATTCGCATTTAAATTCTAAATTTCATATCAACGGGATAAGCAGTTATTGAAATAAGGAAAATATTCCAGTGACAATAATTTCGAAACTTTTGAACCGGCGATATGGCCCGCTGAAGAACTCTAATGAGATATTCAGGTCTCACACCTATCTTGAAAATTTGTACTTTCAAACTCTTTCCTTTCGAAGGTAATTTGTGTTTAATTCCAAACCAGCAATACTAGCCAAAATTTTTAGTTTTTTCAACATCATTTGATGATAAGATTTTGACGAAATGTAGGACGAATATGCTCGTCGCAGATTAATAAGTTTGAAATTGATCGGAATCCATCACCAGCGAAAATTATAGACATTTGGGCTAAACGACCGCTGTTCCCCTAGGAACAAGTGCTCAAAAAATATTGCCTGATATTATCAAACTTTTTTTTGAAGGAGTCAAATTCATTCATATTTTATAACAGTTTTTTGGAAACATGTGGGTATTCCAATTTAATATAAATGTTTCCAACTGAAATTTTTTCAACTGCTTCCAAAATTTTTCCGATTGCTACGAAATTTTGTCAACCGCTCTGAAATTTTTCGAACTGTTTCGAAAAACTACCAACTGCTTTAAAAACTTGCCAACTTGATCAACATTAGGCCTGTATCAACTCCATTGTAATTTTTCAAACTGTTTTTAAATTTTTCCAATAGTTTCGAGAATTTCCCAACTCTGATCTGGGCATACCCCTCTAGACCAACTCAATTGACATCTGTCCAACTGCTTCGAAATTTTACCAATTATTTAGAAATTTTTCCAACTACGTCTAAAACTTTTCCACTGCTTCGAAAAACTACCAACTGCTTTGGGAAATTACCAACTATGATCAACATTATGCCCGTTCCTGTATCAACTCCATTGAAAATTTTCGAATTGTTTTGAAGTTTTACCAACTGCTTTTACAATTTTTCCAACTGTTTCGAAAGTTTATCAACTTCTTTGAAAATTTGCCAACTCTATTCAACATTGGGGGGGGATCATCACCCCCCATTCTATTATATTGGGATTTTCTCTGTTGGAAAAAAGCTCCTTCTCAACTCCGACTATGATTTTCGGTGTTCAAGTTATCAACAAGAAACGGCTCCTCCACGAGATGATTCCCATTAAGATAATTCAGAATGGATTGTTTCAACCAATGCCTGAAAGCGCGACCGAAATGCGATTTATTGTTAGACTTGTTATCGGATATTGGACCCATCGCTAGAATTGCCAATTCTCATATCGTCGAATGTGTCAGATTATTGACACAATCTGAGGTCTTAGGCCTAAACCTTAATATGATCAATAGATCGGAAAAACCCGATGTTATCACTCTTGATTTAAATTTGAATGGGTTCAATTTAATATCTACATGATGAATTGAATAAATTCTGATAGGATAATTTTACTGTAATAAACTCGTCGAATGTTTTCATTTAAATTTATTATTCTAGAAGATTTGCCATTCTTATCCAGCGTGCCAAAAAAGTCCGGTAAATTATTTTTCCTTTCATTTTTGTTATATTCTCGTCCTTTTTCAACGGGTTTCGTCCTACTATAATATTTTTTGGTTTCAAAAAATATCGATCCTGATGGTCTCGAGCAGAGTGCACAAAAGTGTTTTGAGTGCTTTCACGAGCACTAAGCACAAGGCTTCGGCAATGTTGAAGTCTCTATTCTCTAATTTATCATTTTTTAAGAATCACGTAGAATTTTCTCATTCTTCTGAAAAACTGTGGTGCTGACATGCATAAGAAAGAAATGAAAAATGTATGATGAAAAAATTCAAGCCAGTGTTTATTTTATGACAATTATAAGCGATTCCAACCAAGTAATGGCCCAATCTATCAAAAGATATAAGAATCTATGTATGTGATCCCTACCAGGAATTTGTGGAATTTTATCTGTACAGTTATTGACGGTTTCTAATATCCACAAATATATATCTAATAACAAAATTTTTGGGAGTGATCAATCTAGGGGAAAAAGCTTTTTCAACCCCCGCACCTTTCACTGGGTTTTATTGGTTACAATCTATTTTTGACTAACGATGAATTAGATATCCAATGTGGTGCCTTATCTGGGTTATTTATCTTTAAATTAATTCTTTCCATATATCGGGAACACGTGTGGCTCCAAATTTTCGAGGGGAGGTTCTCTACAGGGGGTGAATTATGTTCACTTCACAGATATGGGGTAAGGGGTATGGCATGATATCGATCTCTCCCCACATTGGGTCGTTTTGAGTTCAAGAGTAATTGCAAGGTGTTATGTGGAAGGACATATCTTTTATTCACCATTTAAAATTGAGGAGATAGATCAAGTTTGTATCGTTATTGGACAGCTAAATATTTATTTATTTATTAGCATAATTCTACAAATCATCAATCATGATGTTTCCGCAGAATAAAATAATTCAGACGAAAAATATCCTAGAAAAGTGAACACTATGCTGGATGTGTCATTGCAAACCTCTTGAGTGCTCCAGTGAATTAAGTTGAAGGATTTTTTCTTTTTTATTTCTTCTGGTAAGGTGTTGTATACCGTTGTTTTTCTGTTTGATTTTGATTCCGTTAAGTTTTATGTTCAGTGGTTTTGTGGGCTTATTTTTCTGACTAAAGAGAAGAGCAACCGTTTTATCCACATTCAAGATGAGCTATTGATTAGCCAGTCCTGGAATCTTTTGAGGTCAGCCTCAATTTTCTGCTGCAAAACGTCTAGATCCCTACCCTCGTAGAACAACGCTGTATTGTCAGCAAACATCTAGTACAGTGCCTCCAATCCTGTAGCTTCAAGATCTTCCACATACAAGACATACAAAAGTGGACCGATCACCGATCCCTGCGGTACTCCCTTCAATACCCTTTCCTCTGAGCTTCTTGTATTTCCTATAACTTTGTGATGTCTTCTGTTCTTTGAAAATATTTTTATAAGTGTATGGACTTTTCTTTTAATTCTCATTTTTTAAACTTTATTTAAGAGTAAATCATGGCCAACCAAGTCAAAAGCGTTTCTTAAATCTATAAACACTACTATCACATATTTTTTTGAGTCCATACTAACACTTATTCTTTGTACTAGGTCTGTTGTAGCCCCTAATGTTGAGCTATCACTCTGAAAGCCATACTGATAATTAGAGAAGCTGAAGTAAGCGCAAATTCTATTTTCAATTACTGTTTCCAGAATTCTTGAAAATACCGACGTGAGTTCTATTGGGCGGTAGTTGTTGGGATTTGTTTTATCTCCCTTCATGAATATTGGGATTATTTGGATTTCCAGGCACTGTGTCAGTATTTTTCCTGATTGTAAAGCATTATGTATGAAATATAATAGGTGTTCGCTTATTACTGGATCCTATAGCAGTTTCAAATCATTTGCAGTAATCTGATCGTTTCCTGGAGACGCATTTGTCTTGCGATTTTGTATAATTCCCTTCAGTTCAGCCTCTGTGCATTTTTTCAAATATATGAACCTATCAGCGCCGTCCCATTCAGTTTCATTTTTTTTTATTGAACTCCATTTAGTGTTCGTATCAACCCGTATGAAGAATTTATTCAATCTATCGGAAATTTTCTTAGGGTGTTCTTTTCCACTGATGACGAATTTTTGGAAGCTAATTTGAGTTATATTTCTTGTGTTAATTAACACCTTGATTGTTTTCCATAGTTTATGTGTTTGAGCTTGCATTCATGAATTTTTTATCGAAATATTCCAGTTTTGATCTTCTAATGACTTTGTTTACTTCCTTTTTGAGTTCTATGAATTTTTCTTTTAATTTCATATTTGTATGTTTTTTTGTCTTTTATGTAAGTTTTATCCCTTTTCCTAGCAATCTTTGCTATTCTTCTATCGAACGATTGTTTATTTTCATTTTTTTAAAACATTTTGAGTGATGTTGCCTCAATTTCTGCTAGTTTGATTACTTATACAAATAAAAGTTTCAATATATGAAATTTCGATCCGATTGGATTTGTAATTTTGAAAATAAATATTGAAAATTTTTTGGCCGATTTGCCCATTAGTGGATTTATTATTATTTTTGTTATTATTATCGAAGAACAATTAAAGCTGAGGTAATAACCTATAAAAGCTAAGGAAATGAACAAATGAGAAACTAATCACATAAAATTACGACTCCGCCACATGCTGAAACTGAAATGAACTAATAAAGCTACATTTGAACTATACGTATATAATTTAGTTCAGATTAGTTCCGACCAAATGCAGGGATTGGTGATCCATTTCCCAGATGGTGGTTGCACTTAGCTAGCAGACCTTTAGGCTAAAGTTTCGTTGAGTCTTCGTTTATGAGATACAGGAAAAAACGAAAATGTTTAACCCAAGTGTCTTTCGAATCACTGAAACAATGGATTGATATTTTGTGTAACAATACGCTATGCCAACCACTATCCTTGAGTGGTATTGAATATCGGATAAATATATCAGTGGCGTAGTAGAAGTACATGATGCGAAAAAAACTATTTTTATCAATTATTCTTGAAAAGATGAAAAAGTTGTACCAATGACATATTTAATTCCCAATTGAATTTTTATGGTTCAGTTAACACTATGGCTACATTTAGCATGAAAATTCAGCATATCAGTTTTTATTTACAAAATGAATTTCACTCGAATCGGATATCCTGTCATTAAAATATAAAGATTCTTCATTTCAATATTGAATTTTCTATGATTCTGTTGACACTATGACCACGAAATTTTGCATGAACATTCTGTATATCAATCTCAATACACAAAATAAATTTCACTCGAATCGGATATCTTTTTATGGTAATATGAAGTTTCTTCTTTTCAATATTTCAATTGAATTTTCTATGGTTCTGTTCACACTATGGCCACGAAATTTTGAGTGAGGCTTGTATGAGAATATCTGAGATATTGGGGAACAAAAATTTTGAATGGTCATATTTTATGGAACACCCTGTACGATTTGGCTGGTTAACGAACTTAACAGAGGCATTTGGGACCCGAACTCACCCTGAAAATTTCAAGTACCTAGGACAATCCCTTCGAATGTTATGGTGCTAACGGCCGGACGGACGGACCACGGATTCTTTCTTCAACAGGAAGTCAAACCCTATCGTTTGAGGCCATTTCGAAAATCACAGACAGTTGGGCAAAATGATATAGTAGAACGAGCACTCAGAAATGCCACCTTTTGACAACTTATTTCATATGAACTGTCGGGCGTTATTTTTTTGCAATGTAGTGACCAACAGTATTCATCGATAGTTATTTAATCAACTAGGTTATTAAAGACAGCGACTGATGGTCAAGATATTCTAACGCGTGAACTTAGTTCGAGACAATTAGTCGCTTGATTAATAACCTACGAGAAATGTCAAAACTCTACTGGAACATAGAAACAAAGAAATTCCATTTTGTCAAATGTATGTCTTGTGCAAAATGAGAATGTATTTTAATCAAGAATTTATACACTATTCATGTGGAGATCGTCGGAAAAATCTTGTAATCCACGCGGTTATTAATCTAGTGACTAATGGTCTCGAACTATTAACGCGTTCGCTCCGCTCACGCATTAAAATATCTTGACCATTAGTCGCTGTCTTTAATAACCTAGTTTATTAAATAACTATTTCTCACAGTAAATAAGGAAGTATCGACTTTTTCATTGAGGAAGCTTTTGTGTTTTCCTATGGAGTCGAATCAAACTGAATTATCCTAAACGCAAGTGGCGGATGATTCGTACATAAAACAGAATGAATCTGCGAGAGTGGGAAACTCGAATTACTCCAGGAAATTCGGGCGGGAGGAGTGGAAAATCGATATAATGCGTAATGAGATAGTAGGCCATGAACCTCCAGCTTCCTGCCACGTAATGGGGCCAGTACGTCGAAGTTCAGGGTGTAAAGAAAATGGCAAACTCGTGACCTCATTCGACGACATTCTACCGGTAGGAATTCCTTACATTTCTTTTTTTCTCGGGCATATTTTTTTCAACGATTGCGAGTAGGATTGTGTAAATATTTTTATATGTAAGCAATAGGAAGCCATTTCAAGTGAATGGTTGTTTGTATAGGAAAAACATTCAATATATTCAAGCTGTTGGACGCGTTCCAGTAGTATTTCGGATTTTTATTTCCAGTGAATCGGTTATGTTGATTTGTTTTCTAAATTTCGTACAACATAGAGGAAGTGTATGTAATCAGGTTTTTATTCAAGTTTTAACTCTGACAATTTTTTATTCTGTGTTTGAAATGATATTTCTCTGATTAATTCAAATATTTAATCATTTTTGTAGGAAATTTCATTTTGATAATATTTGCCATCAAAAGCAGTTCCCGAAACTGTCTGTTGACTGTTCACATACTCGTCCGAGTAATGTTAACATATTTTGTTATTGAACCGGTTTCCAATCTTTTCGGATATATACGAGCTTCCGTTATTTGAGGTAAACGAACAATATAATTGATTATTTCTACATGAAAAAAATTATGACATTATGCTACATAACTTTTGTCCGCAAATGCCTAGTTTTCCGAAATGAGTGTTGTTGAATTTAAACGATGAAACTAAAAAAATTGTACGCCACTGAGATATTCCGAAGTAACGATAATTTTTGAATTTTTCCGAATGGGGCGCCGTTTTCATTCTAAAACAAAACATTTTAACGCGTATTTTCGTCCCCCTTAATACACATCATAAAGTAGCGTCGCTACATTAGAATGTTTTATTTTTTCAACAGTAATATACAAGAGCTTATTTTATCGAACAAATTTCTTTTTAGAATGAAACAGTTTTGCCAATCACTAATTTTACGAGAAAAACCGACATCTGATGTCAGTTTTTCGAACAAATTTACTGATTGGTAAAACTTTGAGTTAAAGAGAAATTTATCTGATAAAGAAAAGTTCCAGTGTTTTTTGGCAAGATGGATTAACGACAGAATATACAGGTCGTTTTCGGAGGATACTGTCCTATTTCAGGGGAGGTTTACATTAGTCAACGCAGGTCCGAAACAATGTTTGTTTTATGAGGGCCTTTATTGACAGTCTACAGGGTGATAGGTCGGATTTGACCGATTTTTCTTTCATTCATATCTTTGGTATGGCTTGATCAATCTCAATGAAGTTTTCAGTGTGAAACAATATGATTGTTTACTATCATTTAGTCCATTATTTTTTCGAAAATACAGGGTGAGCATTATGACGAGTTCAGATCGAGTTTGCAGGTTGAAAAAACACCCTTAACATTCCGTTTCCAAAAATTCGTTACCTGCTTCAGATTCTATCGTCAGTTCACATTACTGAAGCGGTTTTAGTTTTTTGGCACACGTCCAGTTTTAGCTGAAAAAAATGTTGAAGATGAACAATATCGTAATTTCGCTCCTAGGCAGTGGAGATATTCTGAATTGGGTAATAAAGATGTATCGTCTAATGATACGAGACTGTTTCTGAGTCCTAAAGTAGGTTTTCCAAATTCGAAATTCATTTTTAATCTGCGTTAACCAAAAAGTCTACAATAACTAATACAGAATAAACATTCGATATAATCATGAAAGGCAAAACTAAGGATTAACATAAAATTTACATCGAACGGTTTTCTTTTTTTGAATACATATTCGCGACCTTTTTATTGAATTGTCCAATTGAACTTTTAATGAGGGATGAATTTTGCTTTCAGATAATACTTTATTAAATTATTTCAACTGAGTGTTCTCCACTTCTAATTTCAACCGTATAAACTTTTGTTTTCAGATCTCACTAAATAATCTAAAGGGTTTAGATCAAGTTGTTTTTGTGGCCAAGCAATAGGACCTTCACGACCGATCCATCTGTTCGGTTAATTCATACACAATTTTCTCACATTCAATGCAAAAAGAGGGGGGCTATGTTCACTAAGAATGAAATTTTCAATGTCCGCAATTCTCACGAATAGGCAAGAGACAACCCGCATTTGAAGAAAAGCCATAATACACAACACAGATTTTCTGCCAATATTTGGCTTGGAACAATAGACGGAAATTAAGTTGACCCTTCCATTTTTGCAGAAAGATTGAATGTTGAAATTTACCTAAACTTTTTGGAAAATATTTTACTGAAATAATTAAAAAATGTACATATCCGCTTCGTGTATTTTCAGCATGACGGAGCACTACTTACTTGCGTGTAAATTAACCGAACAGATGGATTGGTTGGGGTCCTCAGAGCCGGACCGTGGGCGTGGCGAGAGAGGCATTTGCCACGGGCGCAAACGACCTAGGGGCGCAAAATGTGAAATATGATATATGTTTTCCATTTTAAATGAAGATTGACAACAAGCTCTATATTTCAAAGTGGCGAATTTAACAGTTTACAAAATTGAGAAACACGTAGTTAACGAACACTACCAAAACGGAACAAAATCCTAGAAAATTATACATGGAGAGAAACACGACTCGCGGTGCATTGTCCATTACCTTAAAATATGGGAGATTATTGTCAATAAAAGGTTCTTCAAAATAAAGGGTTTTCCAAAAAGAGGTGTTATTTCGAATAGCCCGCTATTTCGGTAGATATCACGTTTGAAGCTGTCAATTTTTGACATTTGACAAGTAGAAACTACGTCATTAATAAAAATGGAACGATACACGCTTCAAGAACGTATTGAAATCATTAAAATTCACTATAAAAATGGTGGAAAATGTGGGTCGTCGGAAGCACCTTGTCAAACCGCAATGAAGAAATTGGTGGAAAAAGTCGAGTTCTTGGGACAAGTTAGTGATGTGAAGAATAAAACCCGTACACGTCACTCGAGAACAGCCGAAAATAATGCTGCTGCCGCCGAAAGTGTTAAAGAAAACCCAGATTTGACCATTCCTCGTCGTTCTTTGGAATAAGGCATACCACAAACGTCATTACACCGTATTTTGCATAAAGATTTGGGTCTTATGGCTTATAAAGTTCAGTTAACACAAGAACTCAAGCCGGCAGATCATCAACAACGACGTGTCTTTGCTGATTGGGTCGTTGACATGCATGAAATTGATCCAGAATTCCGTCGAAAAATCATCTTGAGTGATGAGGCCCATTTCCTCCTCGCTTCGTCAACAAGCAAAATTGTCGCATCTGGGGCTTGGAAAACCCAAGAGTTATTGTTGAAAAGCCTCTCTATCCTCAACGTGTGACTGTTTGGTGCGGTTCATGGTCCGGCGGAGTCATTGGACCTTACTTTTCGGAAAATGAGGCTGCAGCAACTGTTACGGTGAATGGATTGCCCTATCGAGAGATGATCAATGATTTTTTATGGCCGAAATTGGATAGTACTGATCTGGACAACGTTTACATTCAACAAGACGGCGTTACGTGCCCCACAAGCAACGAAACCATTGTTCTTTTGCGGGAAAAGTTTCCGAACCGTGTTATCTCTCGAAGAGGTGATTACAATTGGCCACCGCGATCTTGTGATTTAACACCTTGCGATTTCGTGAAAGAGAAGGTCTACGCCAGTAGCCCAGCGTCGACTCAAATCTCAAAGATGGAATTCATGAGGCTATCGTGGACATAGGAGCGCCACTTTGCGATTTGGTTATGGAAAATTTCATTAAAAGGATATGGTCCTGTAAGCGTGGTCGTCATTTGCTTTATGTTATTTTTCACTATTAACGGCATAGCTTCTTCTTCATAATGAAATAAACATCCGATCATTTTATTGAAAAATGGCTTTTTTCTTTTAATGTCAAAATAATACCTTTTATTGGAAAACCCCTTATAATCGGTAAATGTCAATTATAAAAATCATATATGTATTGAAAAATAAATTTCTTCAAGGGCGCATTTTGTAAGTTTGCCACAGGTGCTAGAATCCTAGTTCCGGCTCGGGGGGTCCTACTGCTCAGCCACAAAGATCGCTTGATTTGAACCCTCTAGAGTCTAGAGTATATAGTGTGAGGACATCTGAAAACAAAAGTTTAAAGGGTTGAAGTTAGAAATAGAGAAAACTCAGTTGAAATAATTTTCGAGGAAAGTATTATCTTAAAGCAAAATTCATCCCTTATTAGAAGGTCAATTGGACATTTAATAAAAAGGTCGCGAATATGTATTAAAAAAATGTAAATTTTGTGTTAATTCTTAGTTTTGCCTTCCATAATTTTTTCGAATGTTCATACTGTATTAAAAAATGTCATAAAATGTGAAAAGTTCCAAAACATAACCTTTGTTAATTTTTCCAGATGTTCTGGCAATAATCATTGCAGTTTCATCCTCAACGAAGATTGTCCTGGGGCAGAAAATTATTGGGGTGAAGGAACACTCTACATTAAATATTCTTGTATTGCAGGTAAGTGTTGAAGTGAGTAAATAATTAAGTAATAATTTGGTAATAGTTAACGATAAAATCTTATCAAATCAAAATTATATTCTTCAGTTAATCTATTTTCATGAGATTCAGACACATTATCACCATAACATAAATTTTGTATTTCTAAAAAACTTTTTAGGTTTTCACTCCCAGTCTCTGAAAAAAAAAATAATCAAAAAAAATTTTCAATTAGGATGAAGAGCTCCTGCGAAAATATTTGCACTTATTTGTCAGGAGCAAATTGGTTGTGAAAAAAATTGTTGCAGTAACACTAAAAAAGGAAATAAATGAAATAAATACATTTCGTAACTATCCCCCAAATTCTGATATATTCGAGTATGTTTTTTCCCATTCGAATGATGAAAAATACTTTGAATAAGCTTTTCAATAATCCAAAGTCATCTTTCAAAAACATCGATATCAAGCTTCTGAACCGATTAACTTTCACTTCCGCTCAGTATTCAACCGAAGATAAATTATTACAGACAATTTCGTATCCATAGTAAACGAACATTATGATTTATAATCCTTCCAGTGTGTCTAACCGATAAGAATCGATTTTACCCAAGAATATTAATTTCCATAATATTTCACCTTTATAAGAAATTTATTACTTTTACGTACCTCATACCCACCTACATATTGCGCTTCTGGATAACCCACTATTAATGATCGCATATATGAAAATTTGCAGCTATTTTGTATAAGATATTGTTGACACCGTGTTTGATAAACGATTCGTGGGTTAAATTGTACCACTGTATTCAGAAAGTAGGCACCCATTAGAAATTCGTTTCCTATTATTTGGAAATGTATATAAATTTCCAATATGTACAGAATCTTGAATGAGCACATACCACATTTCAAATACCTATATGAATTTGTAGATAATATGAATGAGACCACATTTACATTAGTTTTTATTTGTATGCTTATTTTCGGAATGCCTAATTTTTGGGCACTATGCATTTTAAGAAAATCGATTTTTATATTTAAATTGCGTTGTTGAAATTAGCAATAATCAATCAATTTTTGAGCGCTTTCTCCTAGGGGAACAGCGTGATATCGTAGTGACCAAATTTTCATAATTTTCTTATTTTGAATCAGAAGTCGTCACAGACGACTCTGAAGGACTGACTGAGGAATAATCCGAGGTAAATAATGATTTTGAATACAATAAATAACTCCCGAACAGATGGAGTTAGGGCTTTGAAATTTCGAAAGTAGTATAGGTTTAGGTATTGGGATAAAGGACAATCATGCGTTATTTAGTCACAGTGTTGCCAAATGTAACTCGTGTATGATGATGAAACCATTGTTTAAGGAGAATCCTTAATCAATGATGAAACTAATAGTAACTTGCACATCATGAAATAACACGGACAAATGATTTGCTTTTTACACTACTGGAAAAAATTAAAGGATCAAAAAAAAATTCCAAATTTTCCGGCAATTTTCAACATGCCGTAACTTTGTCGTACAAGGTATTTAAAAAGAGGAAATTGTAGCTCCAGGTGTCTAGTTTTTGGATTAGAACTTCAAAAATTTTAAGTTTCAGTGGTTTTCAAGTAATGATTGAAAAATTAGCAACAAAAAAATTCTCAAAATTTTACCACTTTTTTTTTCTTATCTACGTGCGTGGAAATTTTATTTCTGCATAATCGTTATAATGATGGGATACTTTGTTAATTCAGCGGTAGATTTTCCAAGAAACCATCAAAAGCCCTTTTTTCGTTAAATTTTTATATTGATGCGACATGAAGAAAAAAAATTTCTATGAATAAGCAATGGTTGTTCATTAATGAGAGTTCATTTAAGGTCTTGAAACCCTCCTTCAATTTTCTGTGCGATCATTGGTTGCTGAGAAATCAATAATTAAAGACAAATGGATCCTTTTCCATTTGAAGACCGATATCTCGGCGAGAAGTGGACGTACTGAGGTCAATAAAAAAATAAATTAAAGCTGAATTAACGAAGTATCCCATCATTATAACGATTATGCAAAAATAAAATTTCCACGCTCGTAGACAAGAAAAAAAAAGAGGTAAAACTTGGAGAATTTTTTTGTTGCTGATTTTTCTATCATTACCCGGAAACCACTCAAACGTAAAATTTTTGAAGATATAATCCAAAAACTAGACACTTGGAGCTACAATTTCCTCTTTTTAAATTCCTTGTACGACCATTCTGAACTGACCAGCCACGGCTTTAGCGAATACTGTGTAGAGGGGTTATCCGCGGCAGGTGGCATTTTGAACAAAAATTTTTTTGCATATTTTTTTGAACACATATATCAAATCTAATGAGACATTTCTTTGGGCGTTTGTCGAAATAAGAGAAAAAAAATAAAAACTGACCAGCCACGGTTCTAGCGAATAATGTGTATGAGGAGTTATCGGGGCGAGATAACCCCTCTACACAGTATTCGCTAAAACCGTGGCTGGTCAGTTTAGAAGTTTACGTCTGTGAGCTCAGTTGAAATTATTATATACATAAATTACAAGTGATTTATGAGATTCAATTAACTGCTGTCTGATGATTAATAGATTTAGCTTCGATGAATATTATTCTCAAATTTGATATTTCTCCAGTATTCTAAAGTACCCCAACTCACAAATATGGGTATACCTTGTCAATCGAAGGCCAAATCTACTCTTAATAATAATAATAATAAACGCAATTTATTGACCCAAAGGCCAAATGGCCATCGACAGTATAGTCCTGCAGCCAGGCAAAATTATAATACATTGGAATATGTGATTTCAGAAGTGACTGTAAGGTAAAAATTGAAATTTTCGAAGATACATATGGACAAAAAAAAAAACAATTAACTTGAATATGAAATATTGATTGGTTAATTAATGGTCTCTCAGTTTACAGGATTGGCCCTAAACTCCTCAAGATGTTCCCTTATTGTTTTTAATGGGAATTTGGCTTTTGAATTTGTAAGGGGCTCTCGTTGGTTCAAGTGTGGTTGCAGGATATCCCAGTTGTGCGGCCTTTGTGCGAATTTCATGGACAGTGTTCTAATTCTGTCTCCTATGGGCTCGATTTTAAGTTTGTTATATAGCCCAGTCAAATTAGATGAAAAAGGGGGTCAACCTCGGAATGAAAGATAATAAGCTGAAAATTGGTATGAACCTTTGTTTTGTCATTCTAAATGTTGTCTCAAAAGTCACAATTGCTATCGTGCCGGCGTCTTAAGATATTGAAGGTCAAAGGTCATAAAAATCGGTTTTTTGCGAATATCTGCCTTCTTATTATTTAAATGAGATTTGCAGTTATTATGAAAGTTGTAGACTATAAAATTGTCTACAACTTTTGTTTGAACTTTTTTTTCATACGACCAACCGTTTTTGGGGTAGAGCGCGAAGAGTGCGCAGCGTACAGTCATATATGACCTAATGCAAAGTCGAGCATGAGTTACGGCTATCAGTCCGTTGTATTTGTATAAAGTCAATTATTTACTTAACAATTATAAATATTAAACAATGCCCATCATTTGTGTACTATTTGTTGATTATTTATATTTAATTAAAATAAGTAATTAAATTATTTATATATAATTATTATAATTCACGATTCACGAATAAAAAGGGATGATACTGATGTGAATGAACTGATTGGTTGGTTTACTCTTTATAATCCCTTTCCAAATACGAATCAGTTGGTATCCTTAGCTTCAGGAATCGTTTTAAATGACCAAATTAATTGTCACAGAGCTCATGAAATCGGATTGCAATCTATGGTAAAGATAACTGGTTTGAAGTTTAATGAGATAAAGTTTAAACGCGTCGATAAGGTTTTACCGCTTTCAGCCGTTAACAAATCTATCAATATTAATGATTGTAAAGTCTCTGTAGATCTCTTGTTACTTTTTCAGAGAGTAAGTGTAAGCAAAAAATTTGAAAGTAATTTACAAAAATATCTTCAGTAGGAACTATGCCCGTATCCGACATCTTTATTTGATAGTGATGGCATGAGAAAAACCACGAAAGCGACATTATACTCGTATGACAATATGATACCTGTCGATATCGATCTTGATGAAAATAATGTAACTTACATTAACATAATTATATATAAATAACTTAATTACTTATTTTAATTAAATATAAATAATTAACAAATGGTACACAAATAATGGGCATTGTTTAATAATTATAATTGTTAAGTAAATAATTGACTTTATACAAATACAACGGACTGATAGCCGTAACTCAAGATCGACTTTGCATTAGGTCATATAATATGACTGTACGCTGTGCACTCTTCGCGCCCTACCTCAAAAACGGTTGGTCGTATGAAAAAAAAGTTCAAACAAAAGTTGTAGACAATTTTATAGTCTACAACTTTCATAATAACTGCAAATCTCATTCAAGCAAAAGGAAGGCAGTTATTCGCAAAAAACCGATTTTTATGACCTTTGACCTTCAATATCTTAAGACGCCGGCACGATAGCAATTGTGACTTTTGAGACAACATTAAGAATGACAAAACAAAGGTTCATACCAATTTTCAGCTTATTATCTTTCATTCCGAGGTGAAATCCTAATTTGACTGGGCTAATATAGCAGTGAGTTTGGTGGGTTGTGCAGTGGATTATTTGGATGGCGGATTTTCGTAATTTTCCTCATTGCGGTGGTTTCTGCTGTTTGTAGATTTTTGATGGTAGGTCTTCTGCAGCCTAGGTATAAGTTGTGTCCATATTCGAGAAGTGGTCTGCATATGCTTTTGTAGATTTTGGCGGCTGTTTGTTTGTTTATACCTTTGTTTTTATAGGTAAGGCAACGAAAGACTTTAGCTCTGGTAAGTACCCTCTTCTTGACCGAATTGCTGTGGTGTTTGAAATTTAACTTTGTGTCTATTTGAACTCCTAGGTATTTTATGTTAGTTTTAGGCTGGATGTTGTGTTGATTGATTATGATGTTCGGAGAAGAACTAGTGATTTTGTGGTTGAATATCATCAAATCGGTCTTTAAAGGGTTTAATAGTAGTTTCCATTTGTTCAGCCAATTTAGTGTAGCATTTGTTAGTTTTTGTAAGGCTTTTATTACTCGTGGCAGTGTTCGTTCGTGGGAAATTAATGCTGTGTCGTCTGCGAATTGAAGTACGTACTGGTCACAGTCATCAGGAACAGGCATGTCATAGCAGTAGATGTTGTAGACAAGGGGTGAAAGTGGTGAGCCCTGTGGAAGACCTTTACCGATGGTAAATTTTTGAGAGGTATACTTCCCTATTTTTACTCTTAATTCTCTGGCATAGAGGAATTCCTTAATGATTTTTATTAAGTATTTGGGTACCTTCAGTTTTTTTAATTTGTAGAATAATCCCTTGTGCCATACACTGTCAAAAGCCTTTTTTATGTCCAGAAACAAGGCAGCGGATTTCAGGTTGTTCAGTTTGGCAGTTTGTACATTGGATGATAGTATCGTTAGAGGATGGAGTGTTGAGCAGTGTGTTCTGAAACCAAACTGGTGGTTGGGAATTCGATCTGTGATTACTTCTAATAGTTTATTTTTTAAAATTTTTTCAAATAGTTTTCCGATACTTGGTAGCAGTGTAATTGGCCTGTAATTGTTTAATTTCTTAAGGTTACTGTTTGATTTGGGTATAACTATAATATCTCCTTTTTTCCATTCTGGTGGGAAAAATTGGTTGTTGAGGCAGAACTGGAAGATAGTTATTATAAATAGGTGGACTTCGAGGCTTAAATTTTTCACCACTTTCCAAGATATTGAGTCAGGTCCTAGAGATGTGTTTTTCTGTCTCCGTAGAACATCGAAATATTCTTCTTGGCTGACTGTAACATCACATGTTTCAATGGACTCATGCTCGAAAAAGTTTTTGTGCCAGTCATTTACCATGGAATCAGTACATTTATCAAAATTGTCTAGTGGTGTCTCTTTATACAGTTCTGAAAAATGATCTCCGAACAGCTGGGCATGTTGATCTTCGGTGTTGTAAGTTATTCCATTTTCTTCAATGGTTTTGATAGGGGACGATTTTTTTTTGTATCTCGACAGTTTTTTTATTTCTTGGAAAAATGGTTTTCCTTGGCAGTTATTGATTTCTTCGCATGCTTCCAGCCATTTGTTACGTTTATATTCCTGGATTAGCCTGTGTATGTTCTTGTTATATCTGTTTATGTGTGTTTTGTATTCCGGTAGTGGGTTGGTCCTATATTCTCTGTACATTCTTCTTCTAATCTTTATCAACCGGATAATGAAGGGTGGAAGTTCATGTGTATTGAAGTTGTTTGCCTTTTTGGGAGTGTTATTCAGTGTACTGTCTTCTAGGGTTTTTAGGAACTTTGATATAGTATTCCTATCAAGTGGTTGGTCTCTGACACCCTCGATGAACTGCTCCATATTTGTGTTAATTTTCACCATGTCTGACTTGTGAAAATTGTAGTAAAGATCGTCACTTATTGTATTATTTAGCTTTACCTGAAGGTTAAATATGATAGAAAGGTGGTCTGAACCTAAGTCTGGTATGACATCAACTATCTTGAGGCATTTATCAAGTGCCTTTGAAACAATAATACGGTCTGGAGTGCTATCATTGTTATTGGGCATTATGAATGTTGGAGGGGTTTTTTCCATGATGAAGTTTGAGTTTTTCAAAAAGTCTTTGATTGTTTTACATTTCGATGCGGTGTTTGGATTGAGGTCGCCGATTATGATGCAGTATTTGTGGTTAACTGCCATATTAAGTATAGTTTCCTCTAATTGGCCAGTGGGATGGACATACAGCAAGAAGACATGTAATAGGTCGTTTTGTAGAGGAATTGTGAAATGAAGAGCCTCGTTCAGTGGATTGTTGATAGAGGGACCATTGCACTTTTTCATATTGAGAGACGGATGGGACATTGCTAGACTTCCGCCTCTGGTGTTAATATTTGTAATATTGCCATCGTGTTTTATAGTGTCCCAGTTCCTGTATCTTACTTCATGTTGTGGTTTAGTTTTTGTTTCGACGAATAGTGCAGATTTAATGTTGTATTTTTCAATAGTGTTATTGATGAGGTGTTTTTTGGGTAGGTAGCTATTAATATTGCAGTATATGAAATCAATTTCACAATCGAACTTGCCGGCTCATATTTTGGTGTACTGTCTCGGTTGGGGAAATAGGTTCGTCAAGGTCTAAATCGAACATTAGTATGTAGACCCAGTTGTTACCAACAAAGGTAATTGCTGTTTCAATATTATATTCAGTGACGAATTTCTTCTTCAATTTTTGTATAAGATCTTCTCTGTTGGAATTTTTGGGATTGTTCAATTTTGAAATATAAGTGTTGACAATTGTATCATGGATGGTAACTGGAGCATGTATTCTGGAGTTTTTACGGAGGTCATTCTTGATTTGGTCACTTTTCTTGTTGAGCGTTTTCACCGGTAGGTTGGGTATGCCTTCAATGGGGCGAGTGGGCCGATTAGGACATTTAAAAGACCAGGCTTGATGATCTGTTGAGCCACAGCTGTTGCATTTAGGTGGGAGACTTGATTTGCACCTATTTGTAGCATGATTCTCATTGCATTTCAGACATTTGATAGGTTCAATGCAATCTTTGGTGCAGTGTGTGTATTGCATGCATTTGCTGCAAGGGAGCGGAGCTGGTTCAGGGGCATTGCTTGGATATGCAGGATAGTGTCTGCTTTTGTAAAATACACCTTCGGATAGGAGTTTCTCATAAGTACCTATGTTTTCGGTGATAATCCGTATCATGGAAGTTGGGGCGTTAGTTTGTTTGGATATGATTCGCTTGCAATATCTGAATTCATATTGTTTCTGTTTCAAGTGGTTATTTAATTCTTCGTCCTTGATTTCTTTCTCGACATTTGCAATAACGCAGGAGTAGTTTGGAAGTGGAAGAGCTTTGTCTCGGTTCCTCTGGTTGTAGGGTGTAGCGGTGGAATATTCATTAATTTTCTTGTTGTTTTTCATTTTCTTGAGAGTTTCTTCAATAATTGCTTTTGGAGTGTCTGTTTTGAGCAAAAATCCTTTTTTTTTTCAGAATTGTGTCTTTATTTTTCGGTCTTTCTATTTCCCATATATCTGCCATTTGAATTCTTGTATTGATATTGGTATTTGTATTTAAGTAGTAGAGCGAATTGTAATTTCTATTAGTCAATTCTTTCATTTTTTCGGAGAAATTATTTCTATTACGAAATGTTTGTTGATTGTTTACATTCTCATTTTGTGGGGTTATCTGTTTGTTTTGAAGTTTGTTTGTTTTGATTGTGAATCAGATGTTTTTGCTTTTTGTGTGGTAAAATGAACTGGAATGAAATCGTCGTTATCTGCGACATCTGGGCTTTTTTTACGATATTTTTTTGTGAATCCTATCAGTTCTTCGATTTCAGCGTCAGATAAATCTTGGATGGTTTCGTATAATTCTGCTTCGCTGGCGGTTCTTTTATTATTTGTATCTCCAGGGTCAACATCCATATCCATTTTTGAGAAAATTCCGGATTACCGGAATTACGCACTTTTCACTGATAAAACAGGCCAATAAATCGCTAAATTTCCGTGCAGGGCGTCGAAAAAGAAGACTGTTCGCGTCAGCTGTTCCACATGGAATGAATCTACTCTTATTATATCAATTAAAGCATTTTTATTACTAAATATACAATGACCAGTTCTCCAAAAATTTGTTATGTGTCAACTTGACTTTTTTCACGCTTGTCATAGAATGGTCTTGTCGGGGTCGCCAAATGTTGAAATCTTCAAGAAATATATTCAGTAGTCGTGGATGAAGTGTAGTATGCTACTTGCGTATAATGGCTATTATTCGCTCGGTGATTTGGGCAATCATTATACGCTCGTTGCATAATATACTATTTTCACAAATTTCTAATCAAAGTACTATATAGTGAATTCATTTTTTAACAAATCCAAAACATTGATACAAATAACATCGAATGTCTCTATAGAAATCCTGTATTCGGAAGATATCGACGTTGGTTAAATCTTGATACGTTTTCATAGCTGAAATAAAAAAACTCGTTATTAAGAAATATCTGTATGCGTACATATAATACTCGAAATATATACATTCATCTCCAGTGTTACAATTCGATTTTGAAATTGCTTCTGCAATGCATTCACCATTCATCAGTTTATTAATTCAATAAGACTCATAATCAGACAATTCTGTTGAATCGTCGATTCCAAAATATCCTGAATACAGGAGTAGACCGATTTCAACTCACGGACTCATCTTTTCATACATTGTCTTTTCATTTCGAATTACTTTCAGCATTTTTATTAAATATAATAATAATAAACGATATATCAACTGCTACCAAGGTAACATAAATAATTCTTGACTAACCTACTGCTTTTAAATGTGTGAATGGATCAATAATATTTTACTCATGAAAAGAAATGCGGTGAAGAATTTTTATGGGAATTATTATGACTCTTTCTACAGAAAAGTATCATTCTATAAACTCCCGTAACTGTCGAAAGTAGGCTCACGGAGCAGTGTCCTTTTCGATATCCTTCGGATTACAGGAATATCACATACCTCCGTCTAAAGAATAGGGTCGTGAACCAATGAATTCATAGATCGAGGATAATATGTTGTAATTCGTCAATGGGGTGTTCTCAAGGTAATAACCTTTCGAAGAGCATACATAAATATGTATAAATCAATAATTTTCATAATTTTATTTATATAGTGGATAGTTTTATCGAATCCTTATCTTGGACTTCTCTCAAACTCATCGAAGTTGTTACTGAATATGAATATAACGAAACCCAGAGAATTGAACAGACTCGCATATAGTTGAAAATAATCGAACTTGCATACCTAAGAAAACCGAAAATAATATTGGGCCGATATTCAAACTACTACGTACGGAAACCTTACTCTATAACAAATAGGATAAAGGCGCTTTAGTTGAATTGGCCGGATTTCTTCATTAATAGTCTCTGTTTTTATATACCGTTGATTCGAACAAGAGAGTTGAGTTCTTCACTATGAGATGAAACAGTGCATTATATTCCGCATAAGTTTGTCGTGTTTCTAGTTTCTTATAGATATAGTCCGTTCACGAAAGGTTGAGCACATAGTTGGCGTTTCTTTATTTATCTAAAGTTGGCAGTATTTGCTGTCACAACGCAAAATAAATTCAACGTTGCCGAATGTACCTGGCCTCTTCCGACGAGCTTGCGAGTTATCAGAGAACTCTATGCAATAATGACAACATTGCGTATCAATCTGACAAGAAAATTGACAGCATAACCTAAAATTTTAATATACACAGTGGAATATGCCAAATTTCCATGGCCAACCGACGGCTCAACCTTTCGTGAACGGACTATAGATAGATTGTCGTGCTTTTAGTTTTTATAAAAACCGAGAAGGCGAAAATTTTTCGTAATTTTTTTGAGTCATAATACAGGGTGAACCGTAATTAGACCGAAAAACTTCTAGTGGACATTATAGATCGTATTTTAGACAGATTCGACCCAAATCATATAATGCAAAATTGATACGTTAAGGAGCTAGTGCCCTTTGAAGATGACGACCTGTCCACACTTTTTGCCACATATTCGGAAAACGGAATCACTTAAAGTGCTGAAAGTTTAAACATTGGCTAATATCAAAAATACGCATCGATTAGATGAGTGCATTTCTTTCATGCCAATCACAATCGTATCGTTTGGGGGGAAGTGAAGGGTATTTTTAGTTGAAACTTTTTTATCTTTCATTATTTCATTATTTGGAGGACATTTACACATGTTGTGGTTTGTTACTCTTTAATGTTATTTAATCGTTTAGTTTCTTGTTGCTCCGTAACTACAAGTTTTCTTCTTCTAGGTCTTTAGAGTTAGTTAAATGATAATAGTTATTTAATCAACTAGGTTACTAAAGACAGCGACTAATGGTCAAGATATTTTAAAGCGTGTGCGGAGCGAACGCTTTAATAGTTCGAGACCATCAGTCGCTCGATTAATAACCGAGTTGATTACAAGATTTTTCCGACGATCTGAATATGAATTGTGTATAAATTCTTGATTGAAACACATTCTCATTTTGCACAAGACATACATTTGACAATATGGAATTTCTATGTTTCTATGTTCCAGTAGAGTTTTGACATTTCTCGTAGTGCTTCTGAATACTTTGAGTACGGTTGCCATGAGGATTGCACATTAAAATGAGAAAAAAATTGAGCATTAAAATGAGTCATTAATGCTCAATTTTGTACACATTAAAATCACCTTTTATTTCGAGGTCGTCAAAAAAATAATTTTTTTCTCAGAATTGCTGCATCTGGGCGTTATTATACATATTATTTTTTCAAGAAAAAACATCGGAGTTTATGAATATGATGTAAACTCACGAAATAATGAGAGTTAAAAAAGTTTCAACTAAAAATACCCTTCGCCCACCCCCCCCAAATGATACGATTGTGCTTGACATGAAAGAAATGCACTCAATCTAATCGATGCGTACTTTTGCTATTAGCCAATGTGTAAACTTTCAGCACTTTTTGTGACTCCGTTTTGCGAATATGTGGCAAAAAGTGTGGACAGGTCGTCATCTTCAAAGGGCACTAGCTCCTTAACGAAGCAATTTTGCATTATATGATTTGGGTCGAATCTATCTAAAATATGATCTATAATGTCCACTAGAAGTTTGTCGGTCTAATTACGGGACACCCTGTATATGGGCTTCGACAAATACTCTACAATCAATAAGAATCTTTTCGATGATTATTACCTCCCTTAACTTCAAAGAAAACTTAAGGCGCGACACATTTTCGACAATTAATGAAATAGGTTTAGACGATTTAGGAGAATGTGACACTGCTATAATTATGGACATTCAATCCCGACTTCGTGATCTCCGATTCATTCCCTAATTACACGATAGGTCAACAGATTGAGCATCTTGGCAACCCCTGGTATGCAACATTCCCCCAACACTGATTAGGTTTTTTTCCTTTCAGAGGATCGAGTAATCAAATACTGCAATCGTGATATAGTTCTTCCAGACTCAAATAATGTTGGAATATCCGAAGGTTTCATCAGAAATCCAGGATATCCAAGATTCTACGGTGGTCAGTCGCCCTGCAGGTGGAAGATTAGGGTACCTGGTGAACAAAGGATTCAGCTAACGATACTTGATATTTCAGTTATTGGTGAGTTTTTAATGGAAGTAGAATATAGGCGTTTCTGAAACTTACTCAGGTTTACTCGATCCATTGGGTCACGTGGCGAATTTACTACACGGTTTAGGATTTGAACTGACGGTCATATCAATACATAACATAATTATTTTCGGATTGTCTCTAGCTTAGCTTGCATTTATTGGCATTTGTAAAATATTTCTTCTAATTTATGTTGTGCTCTTCCATGTTTAATGTTATTTTTGATTACCTATGTTAAAGTAGTAGAGAAATGTTCAGTTCCAGTTTATTCACTGATTGTCTCTAGCTTTGCTTGGATTTATTAGCTTCTGAAAAACCTTTCTTATAATTTCTGGTGTGCCCTCGCATGTTCAATGTTATCTTTGAGTACCTATAGTAAAGAAGTAAAGAAGGCTTTAGCTTTAACTCAGAAAGATCTGCATACAAAGTTATGAAGAAAATTCTCTTCTCTTTCCATAATTTATAGGAATAGAATATATGAAATTACTAAGAAAAAAGTAAAAGACTTATTCCTGCCTTGTTCAAATACAAAATTGAACTGCAGTGCGCATGTTGTGACTCTACGACCCTGCTCTCGTGTAGGGTTACGATAGATCAACCTGAGTCAGTGATCGAGTAGTCGGGATAGGCAAACGAACGCGTAGGTTAGGGATCCAAAACCGCATTATGATACTTATGTGTATAAGTTCAGGCGAAGGAAAGTAAGAATATAATTATGTATATCAATTTATCAAAATGATTCCAATTATTAAGGTTTGTTCCGGTAGCGAAACCGAAACGGTGTGAGATTGTGAAGAATTGGTGCTTGGTGCTTGAATACTCAGAAAACTCTGAAGCGGAAAGAAAAATTAGGTTTCGCTTTTGTCCTTGATATTCAAGTCAAATCAAAATACAGGATGCTCTAGATCTTAACATTCTTAACCAAGAAATTTCAATCCTGAATTTTATGTCAAAAATAAGCCCTATTTTTTCATATGATCATATGTCGAGAAATAATTCCTTCCTGGATACAGGTTCTTGAAATTAAAGGAAAAAAAATGACACTCCTCGACATATCTTCATGATATTTTGAATATATATTTCAATCTACAAGAAGCACTTTCTGCAGGAATTGTTTTTTGTTCTACTGGTAGCGTCTGGACTGAATATTTTCAGAGAAGAAATTGATACATCACTGGTTTCCCCAACCAAAAATTTACCGAGGCAATTCTTATTGTTAGGTGTGAATTCGCTGCCTTGCTTTCTTTCTCGTGCAAGGCACCTTTCCAAAAAATAAAACACGATAACTTTCGGAGGGATTGTCCTAGAGATTTAACATTTTTAGGAGTTCGGTTCCCAAATGTCTCGGCTGAGTTCGTTAACCAGCCAAATCGTACAGGTGTTCCATAAATTTGGCCCTTTAATATCTAAGACAAAACGGAACCAATCGAAATGAAATTTTGTGGCCATAGTAAGTCTCATGCACTCGTGGACACAGTGTGGACAGAACCATAGAAAATTGCATTGGAATTTTGAAAAGGAGAAACTCCATATTTACATACAACAAGACATCCGATTCGAGTGAAATTCATTTTTGAATGAAGATTGATATACTGAATGTTCATGCGAAATTTTAAGAGGATCGCATAATGAGAACCATAGAAAATTCAATTGGAATATTGAAGAGAAGAATCTTTATATTTCCATAACAAAAGATCCGATTCGAGTGAAAGTTATTTTGTGTATAAAGATTGATTTACTGAATGTTCCTGCAGAATTGAGAGGGGAGGTCGCGTTATCAGAACCATAGAATTAAATTTTTTCAATTTTCAAGATTTCACATATTTCAGTTTTCGAATAATTTCCAGAATATTATTCCGATCGTGCTGAGATTTTGCATTTATATAGTTAGATCTCTTCCTCTTCCTCTTGCTCTGCAAACCAGACCACCACAGCTTTTATTACCTCCCCGTCGAAAGAAAATTTACAATCTTTTAAACTTTTTTTCAGTTGAGAAAAGAGATGATAGTCGAATGGAGCTGAATTTGGTGAATAAGGGGGGAGTTCTAGTAATTCTTATCCTGAATCACGAATTTTCTGCATGGCAATATGAGATTTGTGTGCTGGCGCTTTGTCTTGTCTTTTGGAAAGCTTTCCGCGTCTCTTCTCTTCAATGTTTTCCCGTAGAGTGGTCAATAATGTTGAATAGTAATTTCCAGTTATTGTTCTACCCTTCCAGAAAATCGATCATGATTACTCCTTGGCAATCCCAAAAAAGTGAAGCAAGAACTTTTCCAGCAGATTTTTGGACACGAAACTCTTGGAAGTCTTAGAAAACCCGAGTGTCGCCTTTCCATCGATTGTTGCTTTGTTTCTAGATCGTAGAAATGCACCTAAGAATCATCCATAGTAACAATTCGGTTTAAGAAGTCTACAGTCGTCTCAAATCGAGCGCAGATCGAACGCGATGTTTCTAAACTTGCACACTTTTGGTCAACATTCAAATATTTGGGGATTGTATCTCAAAATTTAGCACGTTCACTACATACAGGGTTTTCCTTTTAAGTTGGCCTATTAGACGTTTTAGGAGAACTAGTGAATATTTCGTTCTGAAATTTTAGGTGCAGCCCTGAGGGTGAAGGAACTCTTCGCCTAAAATATTTTCAAGTCGACAGTGTTGCCACGTCTATCTCAAACGCATATCTACTTTCTTATTTCAAATGGAACTACCTATATTTTCATTTACGTATCGATTCAATACCAAATTTGCTGTATAACGCACTGAAAAAAATTTCTCTGCTATGCACTGTTGCCAAGTTATTCACAAATTCCTGAAACTTTTGACATTTGCATTGCCAGTTTGGAAATGCAATATCTCGATTATTTTTTATGCGAACGGAACCAAAATCAGCAGTCTCATAGTAAAGACTCCGTGCATTCATGTGGTATATTCAGTATTTTGATACATCGTAAGGTTTCTCGAAGATATTGCTCCGAAAATGTGAAACTCAAAATTGAAATATTTCGAGATTTTCAAATGGCAACCCCATATTTATTTTACAGCATTCGATTCGAAATAAAAAAAGAATGGCAGTTTCCTTTCACACTAATTATTTATTTTGGATAGTTTTCGAATGAGATGAAAAATACTGAAATTTTTCAGTATTTATAGTTCATGATGGTTCTGTTTACGATGAAATGACTCAATGATGATGGGGTAAATTATTGAAGTATATTCTTTGGTTGAAATCATAAAAAGTGTTCGATTATCATGGATGTCATAGAAAAAAGTTTACCCGTATTATTCAAACACGATTCGGATTTCGGGTTGTTTCACAATTCATGGGGAATGCCAAAAAATTTTTGAAAGTACCTGTAGGACCTTTAACAATCGTTATTCACATTTAGCAAGAATGATCGGAAAGAAATAGGATTCATTCCGATAATTCACTTTATAATCACACAGCGTTATGTCCATTGAACATGACTATAAAAACTGAAAAATTTCAGTATTTTTCATCTCATTTGAAAACTGTCCAAAATAAATAATTAGTGAACATAAGGCCAGGATTACAGAAAGCCTAAACAATTTTCGGAATTTCTTTCAAGAAATTCTTGCTAAAAGTGAACAACGATTGTTAAAGATCCTACAGGTCCTTTCAATAATTTTTTGGCATTTCCCGTGAATTGTGAAACAACCCGAATCGTGTTTGAATAATATGGGTAACCTTTTTTCTATGACATCCATGATCATCGAATACTTTTTATGATTTTAACCATAGAATCTACTTCAACAATTCACGCAATAATCATAGAACCATTTCATCGTAAACAGGACCATTGATTATGAACTTATAAATACTGAAAAATTTCAGTATTTTTCATCTCATTCGAAAACTATCGAAAATAAATAGTTTGTGTAAAAGGAGACTGCCATTCATTTTTTATTTTGAATCGAATGCTGTAAAATAAATATGGGGTTGCCATTTGAAAATCTCGAAATATTTCGATTTTGAGTTTCACATTTTCGGAGCAATATCTTCGAAAAACCTTACGATATATCAAAATACTGAATATACCACATGAATGCATGGAGTCTTAACTATGGGACTGCAGAGTTTGGTTCCGTTCGCATAAAAAATAATCGAGATATTGCATTTCCAAACTGGCAATGCAAATGTAAAAAGTTCAAGGAATTTGTAAATAACGTGGCAACAGTGCATAGCAGAGAAATTTTTTTTAGTGGGTTATACTGCGAATTTGGTATTGAATCGATACATAAATGAAAATATAGGTAGTTCCATTTGAAATAAGAAAGTAGATATGCGTTTGAGATAGACGTGGCAACACTGTAGACTTGAAAATATTTTAGGCGAAGAGTTCCTTCACCTTCAAGGCTGCACCAAAAATTTCAGAACAAAATATTCACTAGTTCTCCTAAAACGTCTAATAGGCCAACTTAAAAGGAAAACCCTGTATGTTCATATGAAGTTTTCTTCTTGAAATAGCTCCTAGAATCTCCCCTTTAAATATTAGCATATCATTCGGGAATACTTTGTATAATATGCTCAATGCAGAAAACCAATTATGTTGTGTATACCTACACAAACTCTTTCGAATTGGGTTTCTTTTTAGCAAGGATTTGATTCACTTCGAGCAGGAACATGTTTCCTGTTTTCGTCGTCTTCGAACTGTCTTGTATGTCAGATATAATAAAATATTCATATTTCAATTCTAGTGAAGAGGGTCAACTCAATTTCTCAGGATTATTTTCACGTTGGAAATGACATGACGTCCCCGACTTCTTCATTTTTAATTCAGGATTGCGCAATTATCTGACACATAACTGTTCCACAATGAATATTTGAAAACTCTGTAAACAATTACTAAAAAATTCGGAAGCGAAATGAAACAAAGCTAGTAGCTCAGCAAAAAGATCTATAACTTACACAATAACTAATCAAAATTATTTCATATACAGGCGGTGTTTGTAAACAAATGACCAAAGGAGATGATTCCGCGATGATATTCGATCTCCCTTCCAAGATAGGTACAGCCTTTAGAATGCGATGACAAGTTGGCAGTTTCTGAATTTTTTTACGGGTTCTGAAAAACTCTAAGTCAAAAAACTATATACAGGGTGAATCCGGTTGAACTGTACATACTTCACACAGAGATAGAGGACACTATGCTGGTTTCAAAAAGACCCCACATGAAAGGTCTCAAACGATTCGTTTGAATTATACAGGGTGATTTCCAGTTTTGGGTCATATTTTCAAAATGCTCTATTGGACGAACGAATAATCACAAATTCATCAAATTTGGTACGTAGGAGGACTGTATCAATCTCCATACAGCTGAATTAACAGATCATCAGTTTCCAGGACCGGACTCTATTTTTCTGATATTATCGGAATTTATGAAAAAACAACACCCTGTAGATGAAAAAGTCAATAAACCTGTCATGACAGTTCAAACTACACTAAAAACTCTACAATGGAGAGTAATAAAATCACGTGGCACACCTACAAATTTAGAGAAAAAAAAATTGAATATGCGTACTCGGAGATAAATTTTTTGGACGGGCCTAATTCACATGGAAAACCATACCCAAATGTATCAAAAGTTGAAGACAGGAGAATATTATCAGTTTGAATCCTCTCGATATTCAGGTAATTTTCGTCAGTTTCCAGGACCGGACTCTATTTTTCTGATATTATCGGAATTTATAAAGAAAATCACCCTGTAGATGAAAAAGTCAATAAACCTGTCATGGCAGTTCAAACTACACTAAATACTCTTCAATAAAGAGTAATAAAATCACGTGGCACACCTACAGATTCAGAGAAAAAACATTGAATATGGGTACTCGGAGATAATTTTTTTTTGTACGGCCTAATTCACAAAAAAAAACATACCCCAATTTATCAAAAGTTGAATATAAATGGTTAAGATCTTCTACGCATTCAAGTATTCCAATATTCAGGGACGGACTCCCATTTTAGATTGGGTTTTTCAATAGATGATAGGTCGATTCGCCCTGAATATGGAACACCCCAAAAACTGTTACGGGAGACCGAACAACATTAAATAACCTACAATCCAGGGATTATGGAATACTTTCATGGGGAGTGGATATAACCTGATAATATTCGACTTTTCATGCATTTCGGTATAGTTCTTCTACTAAACTTCAGCCGCCCAAAAAAATTATCTCTGAGTACGAATATTAAATTTTTTGTTAAATCTATTTGTGTGTCTCGCGATTTCATGAAATTTCCTTGTAGGTTATATAATGTTGTTCGGTCTCCCGTAAAAGTTTTTTGGGGTGTTCCAAATTCAGGGCGAATCTTTCGACCTATCTATTGAAAAACCCAATCTGAAATGGGATTCTCCTGTCTTCAACTTTTGATACATTTGGGTATGGTTTTCCATGTGAATTAGGCCAGTCCAAAAAATTTATCTCCGAGTACGCATATTCAATATTTTTTTTCTCTAAATTTGTAGGTGTGCCACGTGAATTAGTTACTCTTCATTGTAGAGTTTTTAGTGTAGTTTGAACTGTCATAACAGGTTTATTGACTTTTTCATCTACAGGGTGTTTTTCTTCATAAATTCCGATAATATCAGAAAAATAGAGTCCGGTCCTGGAAACTGATAATCTGTTAACTCAGCTGTATGGAGATTGATACAGTCCTCCTACGTACCAAATTTGATGAATTTGTGATTATTCGTTCGTCCAATAGAGCATTTTGAAAATATGACCCAAAACTGGAAATCACCCTGTATAATTCAAACGAATCGTTTAAGACCTTTCATGTGGGGTCTTTTTGAAACCAGCAAAGTGTCCTCTATCTCTGTGTGAAGTATGTACAGTTCAACAGGATTCACCCTGTATAATATGAAGTACTAAATAGATGCTATTCACACAATTTTTTCAGATCTCATAACTTTATTATTAGGGGTTGAAAATAACAACCCTTTTGATTTTCCTACGAAAATTGTTTTCGTAGAATAGATTTTCGAAAAATAAATTTTTTTTATGGTTTCCCATTCTGTCCTATTTTATCTGACCGTTGAAAATTCTAGCACAGAAATGGGTGAATGTTATCGTCGATTGAAATAAAATTTTTCCTTATGCTGAAACAAAAAAACAATCGGATCAATAATCAGGTCTCCATATCCTACTACTGTCAGGTCGTAAATGCTGAAGAGAGTCTGAATGGAGGGTCCAAAAATACTGAGATTTGGCCAAAAACCGTTACTTTAAGAGTTATACATAACTGACCACACTCATAAGAATCTGGTTCAAAATGACGTGTGATACCCTGTATCTCGCTTATGCTTTGAAAACGAGATATCCATACTAATCTAATCCATACTAATATTATAAATGCGAAAGTAACTCTGTCTGTCTGTCTGTCTGTCTGTTACTCTTCTGAACGGATTTTGATGAAATTTGGTATGGTGATAGATGATAACCTAGAAATGGTCATAGGCTATAAATAATCACCCCATCGTTCTTAGGGGGTAGGCAGTAGGCAGATAACTAAATTGAGTTAGTGATTTTTAGTCGTTTTTGTTGGGACTTTTGCTCTTTCACGTCTAAACGGCTGAGCAGATTTTGATGAAATTTAGTTAGGTAATAGATGGTTACCTAAAAACGGATATAAGATCAAAATGATCATGTCTTCGTACTTAGGGGGTAGGAAGAAGGTAGAAAACTGAATTGAGTTAGTGATTTTTTTTATGGTTTTTGCTGGGAGTTTTGCTCTATCATGCCTAAACGGCTGAACGGATTTTGATGAAATTCAGTTAGGGAACGGTAGGTTATAGAAAAAAAGTGGTCAATAGGGCGTTTGTAGAGAATTAATCACTACATAGTACCTATAAAACAAAGTCGCTTTCTCTGTCCCTATGTCCCTTTGTATGCTTAAATCTTTGAAACTACGCAACGGATTTTGATGCGTTTTTTTTAAATAGATAGAGGGATATACATATAAACCTTCCTCTTGAATCACTCTATCTATTCAAAAAAACGCATCAAAATCCGTTGAGTAGTATCAAAGATTTAAGCATACAAAGGGACATAGGGACAGAGAAAGTGACTTTGTTTTATACTATGTAGTGAAGCCAAACATGATTCTCTCAGTGTCCTTTACATGAATATATGTTAGTATTGTTTGTCCAGTTTAGATGAAACACCATGTATAATGCATGTAGCGTACAGTGCATACCATTTTGCGTGAGACAGCCAGGTTTCTCGCTTGTTATTTAAGAGCCTTGCGGTTTTCACTTTCCTGTCCTACTTTTTCTTGAAACTCGAGCTGGTCAAATCAGATTTTGCATAACTGTTTCCGTTCAAGAGCTACATGGCGATTTTGGAAATTGATACTTTTCGAACCCCTCCTTTATCTACGAAGTTATTAGAAAAAATGCTGAGCTAAAAACTACGTCTGAATCAGAATTCTGCGTAGAATCCAGTGGCGTACTAATTTTTTTTTTCGAGGTATGGTTTTGAAGATTTAAAACTTTATTTTTTAATGGAACTCCCTGTATATTATTACTTCGTTGAACTTGCTATGTTTTCCCTTCAAAGTAATACTCTGTAGGTAGGATGTTCAGAAATGTTTAAAAAAAACTGATAGGTCAAATAATGATGATTTTTTGTTAATCTTCAATGGATTTTCTAAGTTTCAGTAAGAGAATTATTACTTTTGATTTTTAGTTTGAGAAATAAAATATACTCGTACAGTAAGAACTTCATGCATCAACAGACACAGTTTTCCAGGATTTATAACACCGCTCTTTTATAATATTAAAAGCACTCAGGCGTATCGAAAAGTTTGGCAATTACGTATTAGAATTAGAGAAAATGGACAGCTATTTGAACAGTTTAATCTGTAAGATATGCGATGTTTATGAATTTTTTTATTATTTATTTGTTGGTGTTAGGTAAGTACCTATGTGTTGTTTTTTATGTTAGTGATGAGTGTATAATATTTGTTTGCTTAGTCAACTCTAAATAAAAAGTCACAAATGAAAATCACCCAATTGATTATTTTTTTATATGGGAAATCCTTTGCCCACAAACAAAAAATCATCATTATTAGATGTTTTTGTATTTTTTTTGAATTTCTGAACATCCTACCTCCATAGTATCAAGAATCATTTCGAAGGGATTGAAATAACTAATTCAACAAAACAAAATTATTGTTTTGTGTTAAATCTTCAAAACCTTGCCTCGAAAAAAATTAAAACGCCACTGGATTCTACGCAGAATTCTGATTCAGACGTAGTTTTTAGCTCAGCATTATTTCTAATAACCTCGGAGATGAAGGAGGGGTTCGAAAAGTACCAATTTCCAAAATCGCCCTGTATCTCCTGAACGGAAACAGTTATGCAAAATCAGATTTGACCAACTTGAGTTTCACGAAAAAGTAGGACAGGATCTTGAATAACAAGCGAGAAACCTGGCTGTCTCACCCAAAATGGGATGCACTGTACCATGGTAAACTTGCCATTTTTCAGGTTTCTCCTAAATCCCCATTAGTCCAGTCAATTTGTGCTCAAAAGAACCCCTAGCAGGAAAGTTCTGGGGTAGTTTTGATTTTTTCGATTTTTTATGTTTTTTGGGGTGCTGAATCCGAATCTGAGGTTTGCTAACAAAATTTCGTGAGGGGACATTGAAAAAAATACAAAAAAGAGAAAAAGTATCATTCTTTGGCAGTTTTCTGCTTATAACTCGGAAACTATCAACTTTTCGTGAAAAACCTTTCTATACAAAATGAAAGTACGTGAAATTTCCTACAAATTGTATTACCACAACTTGTTTTGCGACAGCCCGTTCTGGCTCAAATTATAGTTGAAATGAGGAGTTTTTCTATGACTCAATAAATGAAAATAAATTGAATTCCGTGGTTCCGATAATGCGAACGTCTTGAAATTTTGCATGAACATTCAACATATCAGTCTCGATTCACAAAAAAAATTAACTCGAATCGGATATCTTGTTATGGAAATATAAAGATTCTTCTTTTCAATATTCCAATTCAATTTTCTATGGTTCTCTTCATACTATCGTCACACAATTTTGCATAAGGCTTATTATGAGCATGTTGCATTTGGCCGCACCATTTCATTTCGATTGGTTTAGTTTTATCTGGGATATTGAGGAACAGAAATTTTGAATGGCCATGTTTTATGAAACATAGAATATGGCCATTCAAAGTTTTGGTTCCACAATATCTCAGACAAAACGAAACCCATCGAAATGAAATATTGCGGCCATATGCAAGATGCTCATAAGAAGCTTCATGCAAAATTTGGTGGCCATAGTGTGAACAGAACCATAGAAAATTGAATTGGAATATTGAAAAGATGAATATTTATATTTCCACTAGCTGATCCGGCAACCATTTCTTGCCTTATAAATTATAAATAACCTAGATACCGACTGCAGCGCCACCTGTCGGGCTGATTTGTGAATCTAAACCATTCTCGAATCTCCACGAACACACACAAAAAATTTCATCAAAATTGGTCCAGTCGTTTAGGAGGAGTTCAGTCACATACACACGCACACAAGAAATATATATATTAAGATAACAAGATATCCGATTCGAGTCAAATTTTTTTTGTGAATCAAGACTGATATACTGAATGTTCATGCAGTATTTCAAGACGTTCGCATTATCGGAACCACGGAATTTAATTTATTTTCATTTATTGAGTCATAGAAAATACCTCATTTTCAACTATAATTTGAGCCAGAACGGGTTGTCGCAGAACAAGCTGTGATAATACAATTTGTAGGAAATTTCATGTACTTTCATTTTGTATGGAAAGGTTTTTCGCGAAAAGTTGATAGTTTCCGAGTTATAAGCAGAAAACTGCCAAAGAATGAGATTTTTTCTCTTTTTTTGTATTTTTTTCAATGTCCCCTCACGAAATTTTGTTAGCAAACCTCAGATTCGGATTCAGCACCCCAAAAAACATAAAAAACCGAAAAAATCAAAACTACCCCAAAACTTTCCTGCTAAAAACCCTATTTGACTGTACTACATTTCTTTTTCAATTTTCAGTGGATAATCCTCCATCAGAAGGCGCCTGCACCAGAGATAGACTGGAAATTATTGACTCGGAAAATATTGTCTATTCTACATGTCATCAGAGGGAACCACCTAAGGAATATCTATCCATATCAGATAGTTTGGAGATAGTGCTATACTCCTCCCAAAGACTGACGCCCCTAAGGGGGATTTTGTTACATTACACTGCCGTTGGATGTCCGATTCCTATACCACCAGCTGATAGCTACTTGGTGTACATAAATGATACGTTTGCTGCTTTTTCCTGTTGTGTCGGCTACGTTTTTCCTGATACTAGAGCAAGGATTAGACAGTTGACCTGTCTAGGATCTCATTGGAGTGAAGCTATGCCCTTACCGAATTGCGAACGTGAGTATCTTTTTGATTCTATGAGAGTTTCACATAAAACTGTTTTTTTCAGCGCTCTTCTTACTGCTATATCGTTTTTCCCAATTGTCTGTAATTTTTTTAATTTTGAGCCGATAATGGTCTCAAGCGATAGGGTTAGACTCCCTGATGACGAATTTGTGATCAAATTCAATTCTGTCCGTGGGGCCGTCCGACCGTCCGTTAGCACAATAACTTTCGAAGGGATTGTTCTAGAGACTTGAAATTTTCAGGGTGAGTTCGGTTCTCAAATGGCCCGGTTGAGTTTGTTGAACAGCCAAATGGTATAGGGTGGTCCATAAAATATGGCCATTCAAAATTTATGTTCCTTAGTATTTCAGAAAAAATGAAACCAATCGGAATGAAATGTCACGGCCAAATGTAAGATGTTGAAAACAAGCCTTCTGCAAAACTTTGTGGGTATGGTGTTAACAGAACCATAGAAAATTCAATTAGAATAAGGAAGAATCTTTATATTTCCATAACTGAATATCCGATTCGGATAAAATTTATTTTGAGAATGAAAACTACCATACAGAATGTTCAAGCAAAATTTCAAGAGAATCGCGTCATCAGAACCATAGAATTTAAGTTTTGTAATTATTTATTTTGTACATATTCCATTGTTCGAATAATTTTCAGAATATAATATATATAACCATATATAATTTGAACACATCAAATATACCTAATATTATCGACGAAAACACCAACATTGGGAAGTTTACCCTCTTAGTTTTAAATTTACTTTTCCGTCGATCTCAAAATAAAAGGTTATTTCAATATGTACGTATTTTAATGTGCAATCCTCATGGCAACCGTTCACAAAGTATTCAGAAGCAATACAAGAAATGTCAAAATCAAAACTCTACTGAAACATAAATACATAGAAATTTTATTATGTCAAATGTAAGTCTTGTGCAAAATGAGAATGTATTTCAGTAAAAAATTGATACACAATTCATATTGAGATCGTCGGAAAAATCTCGGTTATTAATCGAGCGACTAATGGTCTCAAACTATTAACGCGTTCGCTTCGCTCACGCTTGACCATTTGTCACTGTCTTTAATAACCTAGTTGATTAAATAACTATTTTTATTTTCGTTGACCCTTCCAAATATTATCGATTTCTTTGCACATACCTAAAGGTGCTAGATATAAGAAAAAAAATGTTTTTTGACAGATGACACTACTACCTTTCATTCAAGTAGAACAATATGAAAATATTCATCTTGAAAATGCTATAAAAAAATTCTTTAAAAAAAAATTTTGTAAAAAAGTGTACTGATTTTCTTAGTAAATCCGCAATAGTACAAGAACTAGCATATTGAAGTACCTATAATTTTTTTCAATAATTTAACACGCAAGGATATTAGCTACAAAACAACACCGTCATCATTTCTGTAAGTTATATAATTTGAGAGTTATTGCTGTTCGAACATGACCACTGCGCGAGCGCCTCAAACTTTCTTTTGTTGCTACAGGTCGTCATGAGGGCCACTGCCTGTTTACAAAGCAGAGGCAGCCATTTTAAGCAATTTTTATGATTAATTTTGCTTGTTTGATCATTAAAAATTATCGAAAGTACAGTACTGAGTTTTATTTAATATTATCAATTTTCATAAGGGTCATGTTCGAACAGCAATTACTTTCTAATAATGTAACTTACAGGAATTATGTTGGTATCGTTTTGTAGCTAATATCCTTGCGTGTTAGATCATTGAAAAAAATAGGCACTCCAATTTACTTTTTCTTGTACTACTGCGGATTTACTAAGAAAATCAGTACGAAGAATTCTTAAATAATTGTTAACTTCAACGCCCTGTATCTTGAAAACAATGCATTTCCGTAACTATATTTATGGAAACCTACTTTCATAAAATATTCTGGGGAATCATCCCCTTAAATCTTTCGCATCGATTCAGGAACACCCTGTATATAATATAAAATATAATCAATAATATAATACAACCAGAATTGACCACTTTTTCGTAGATTGTGCTAATTTTTTAATAGTCCATCAAACCTGCACTGTTTGCTTTGCCGCAGCCTGTACGTACTAACAAGAACTTTTATTTTTTCGGAAAGCCTCTATAACGACTCTGACAAAATTAGACACGAAGATATGCTCCATTGTCTACAAGTTCTAAAAGTTTGACATTGAATTGCAACTAAAAACTCAATTTGGGAAAAAATGGCACTTATGCCCTTTTGGCTAGAACACGTCGATATGATTTTTTTCGTCGTAAAACTAGCATCCAATAAAGAAATACCCTCTATACTGTTTGTCAAAAATCAATAAAAAACTACGTTACCACTTTTGTTTCCATAATTGTTTTGAGCAGTTTAGAAGGAACAAACTATTTAACATTTCTTATGCAAGATATTCGTTGATATTCCTGACTGGATGTTATGTTTGCTTTAATTAAAACACTCGACCTTTCGTGTAAACGAACACTGACCTCGAAGAAGCTGTTTCAAAGGGCCAATCGGAATAATGATATACATAAATGAATTCAAACGATTTGAATTGAGTTGTTCCAATTGTCGCTTATTGTGTCGGGTGGAAGTTGTTCTACTCGTTCTTGCCATTTATTTCGCTCTTTGATTATGGAGGAGAATTGTAGACCCTAAATGAGTTTGTGAAATAACATTTTTCTACAAGTGAATTGTTTTTATTTATGATATTCTTGACTTCAGACCTTCTACTGTATTGCGTTGATATTTACAAATTATCTCAATAAACTCGAATGCGTGTGAAACTACAGAATAAGAACCTATTTTAACGATGTTTCATAGTTAACCCTTAACGTGTATCGTCGAGTCATTTTGGACCTTCTAGTCCTTATTATGAATACAGGGTGTTCGGTTATTCAATGTGATCCTTCGTAGAGGATATGACGATTTTTCGACATTTTTGAAATCTTCTGTATCGTTAATAATCAATTTTGTTGAAAATGCTTGATTCCAAATATACAATGAAATTTTTTTTCAGAGTTTAGGGGATGGTCTTCATTTTTTGCGGAAAATTGTCCACTTAAAATTCAGATAACCAAAGATATACAGGGTCATAAATGGCTACACTTGTTTTTCTCATAAAATATTTATGATAGAGTTGAGATTTACTCGGAGAAAGTATTATAAACTTAGTGTATAAATGTAAGAAAGAACTCCCCTATTACATTAGCTTTTCGAAAAGGTACATACGTGAATCATTCGTTCATGCAATGAAAAACTATGGCCGGAAAACCGAACAGGTAACTGACTTTTTCGAGTCATTCAGATTCCAGTGATTCTCAACCTGTGGTCCGCGAACGGTTTTCTTGTGGTCCGCGAAAAGAATAGTCATAAAATAATCAATTTAAATCTTGCCTCTTGAGACATAAATTGAGGCATCTGCCAATATTTTTTTAACTCAAAACGTTTTTAGTATTGTGTTGACCAGAACCAGACGACCAAACGCGCCTGAACTCATTTTATCTATTATTGGGAAATGTTAATGATAATATCTAAGTGGTCCGCCAAGAATTCTGATAGGTACAAGTGGTCCGCCAAGAAATCTGATAGGTACAAGTGGTCCTCAGTGGTGAAAAGGTTGAGAACCACTGCTCTATTCCACTCGGATTCGCAAGCGGACCATGGGTCGGTCAGAAAATTAGGACCACATAAGCTTTGAAAAATATTCTTTGAAAATTTAGAGTCGAGCAGTTTTCACAAAATTAATTATTTTCGATAACGAAGCATAAAATTACAAAAGGAATTGAAAAACCGTCATATCTTCCTAACCATAACCTAAATAGAAAATCTCACATAACCTTCACCGTTAGTTCTATAATCCAGACATGCAAGAATTATCTTTCAATGACGCACTAATTTGGCTTCCCTTTGGTCCGCAGTACCTGCCCAGCTATTTTTAAATCTGGCTGGAACCACGTGATTAGAAAAAACTAAATATGAATAGTTTCTATTACAAAACACTCTTCTATGGTGAAAATTAAGACCTAGAAAATTTTATTCGGATATGTATTTTACTGATCAAACTTAAACTTAAATTTTTCTGATAAAGTTCGATGGTCTATCATCTCCTTGATCATTTGCCTCTCGAAACTCGAACTATTCCATAAATATAAAAAGCAAAAATCGTATTAACCCAAACATCAACTGTGTGAAGGTGGGGCAAAATTTTCCACCACTTCATTGTGAAGTAGAGAGAAGCCGGCCCTGTACTCAAATGCATCAACATTTCCACTCCTTGAATCGCTTCCGATTCGCCAAAATATTGATACCTAAATAGAAATTCTCCCAACCTTCACCTCTCGTTCCATACTCCAGACATCCAGGAATTATCTTCCAACTACGCACAAATTCGGCTCCCCTTCGATACGCTGTCTCCCCAAGCTCTTTTTCAGTCTGGCCGGAACCATGTGCTTAGAAGAAAAACAAAATATGTTAAATTTTCATCACAAAACACGCTTTGATTTTTACCAAATATATTGAATCATAATATTCTCGAATATTGTACCTGGATTTTCGATAAAAATTTTGTGCTGCTTTGTGTCGTTCTTTTCTTTCTTAATTCCATGTGATTCTCGTGTTATTTCAAAAAAAATATTGAGCTTTACATAACTGAATGGTGCCTTCCGAATTTTTCCGGATTTTTTACGAAAATTATCCAGATTTTCCGACAGATCACGAAAGTAAAAAAAAATGTCAACCCAGCACTTTTCGTCTTCCAGAATAACCATTGTACTTTCATTTTTTCGACGAAAATTGTTTAATTATGTTGTGCTATAGTTGAGCCAACTTGTGCCATTCAGATATTCAGAAAAATTCAAAGCTTTTCCCCAATTCGGCGAAAACAAAAAAAAACAGTAATTTCAGGAAAATTTCCTGTTACCAGGTATATTAATTTCCCTTTAATCAATTGATTTTTTAAGTTTCGATGTATTAAGGAAAAGCTGAAATAAAACAATTTCCGTAGAAAAAAAGTGCTGGGCTAACTTTTTTTTTATTTTCGTGTTCTGCCGGAAAGAATAAATGCAGGACAAATTTCAATTATTAAACAGAAAAAACGAAAATGCTGGGTTAATTGTTTTCATAATCGATTTTTCTGAGAACTAGAGGGACGGAAAATTCGAACGTCGCAACTTAGTAAATGTGTAGCACAAATTAAAAAAACAAAGCAGCACAAACCTAGCACAACTGAGCAAAACAAAATTTTTATGAAATCCAAAAGTACTAAGCCATATTCAAAAACATATCACTTCATCGTGAAATAGCTTGAAGCCGCCCCTGTACTTGAATGCATTTCCACTCCGTGAATCGCTTCTGATTCCCGAAAATGTTTGATACCTAAATAGAAATTCTCCCAACCTTCACCTCTCGTTCCATAATCCAGACATCCAGGAATTATCTTCCAATGACGCACTAATTCGGCTCCCCTTTGGTCCGCAGTATCTCCCCAGTTATTTTTCAGTCTGGCTGGAACCACGTGGTTAGAAGACGGTGAACCCGTTCACATTGTCCGCTGTTCCGCACGCGAGGGCAACCCATCGAAATGGAAATGCAAGGTTGAGCTTTCCCTACTTCGTTTTATTAATTTGTTGTTTGTTGTGATCAACGACAGTTGTAAGAAAGGTGTTTTGAAATCGATTCGATTGGTATGTATACACTATTGATTATACGTGTGCGATTGTGAAAGAATCATCATTTAGAACAATGATACTTTTGGAGTGAATCCGAAAAATAGCGGGTAACTACAAAGGAAATTTAATTACATCGTGAAAAACTATGAAAGTGATATTTTTCTTCAGTGCATTGTTTCTACAACGGAACTTTCTCGAAATGTGCGTCTGATGATTTTTTTCTCATTGAAATGTTAATTGTGCTATGCCCATAATTTTCTACTGAAGTAACTTTAGTCCCTTTTGGAAATAGTTGACAAATATTTCCGAGAGTAATGCAAACACAAAGGAAATTTAATCACATATATCTATATGTATAGTGATTATCTTTCTGATAATATTGTTTCTGCAAGACATCTTCGCAATGTAGTTTATAGTTATAGTTTAAAAAGGGGTAACAGTTTACTGCAACCTCAAGGTCTATTGTGCCTCCTTACAGAGCTATTCTGACCACGCCCTTTACAGCTTGCCTTCCAGTTCCAGAGATCTGATGAAGTCCAATATCTGTGAAGGCTTCAACGAGGCTAGTTCCTCACTCTTGCAAGTTTCTATAGTCTGTTCAAATGTAAGAAGGAGCTTTGTAAACAAACAAAATCGTCTGGTTTGCGCACAATAAAACTCCTATTGGTCAAACGGTCATAAAAACGCTTTCTTTTACCGCCCTAAGAGACTGCCAGTATTTTACTCGGAACGGACTGTGCATGGTACTGAATATGTAGAAATAGAGAAAATCTTTTGACGAAGTGTATACAGTGTGGGACCTCCAAATGGAATAAATTAGATAAGGAATGAATGAGAGCGTGTATATATTTCACTTAGATGTGCTGTAAGAATTGCATTCGTATAATAATATTCAGTTAAAACTGAACGATTGAGTGAAATCCCCTGGATTCGACTCTGGACGGAAACTAACTGTCCGAAGCCCCTCCTACCGCTGCGCCAAACTTGTTGTTATTGCTCCTTCTTACGTTTGAACAGACTATAGCCCAAGGCTCGCAATGCCAAAGCATTCCGTTACTAAGTGAATAGGTGTTTCTTCCTCCCCCCCACAGAACCTACACTAGTCAGTGTCTGATAATCCCTTCCTCAACAGGTGCTTCCTGAGGCTGCAATGTCCTGTAAGAAAGCCAGTGGGGAAGTGTGATTGTTTCTTACCAAGATCCAGATATTTGTTGGATATTGCTGTTTCAAAGTTCCGAAGGATCTTAGTGGAATAATCCATCCCTGAAAGATTCCGCCAGAGTTTTTCCTTCTCGGCTTTCTCCTTCTCCAGAAACTCCTTCTTATAAGTACATTTACCTATACCACAGAAGGGTTCTGGGCCAATGAGTGACATTCGTGCGCCCTCTTTGGCGAGTGTATTGGCCTTTTCGTTTCCTTTGACTCCCGAATGGCCGAGAACCCAGATCAAATTGAATTCGCATCGAAAAAAACATTGGAAAATAGGACTAATTTTCTTAACTTCAGAATCGTGATATTCATCTCCTTACCACGGCCGCAATAAGACTGTTTTTTGCACATACTCTCTCATCTTGTAGAAAATTTATTGCCCTTTCTGAATATGTGGTCCAATTTGATGAGACTACAAGGAAAACTGAATGATGAAAATTTTAGAGGAAAAACTCGAAATCAAGAAATGTTAAACTGAAGAATAACCGTCAACATTTCGACCATGTGTTGTATGACATTTTTTGTTGCAAATCACTCGTATAATCGCCCCTTGAAGTTTGTCCACTTCAAAAGTAGACAGCCTGTATAGTATTAATCTCAAGTCCTGTACAAAATTTTGAAGTGATAGCCTCATAATTCCACCAATGAACGAGCGCTCAAAAGAACCTGCTCACAAAAGGACAGTAATCGCAGCCTGCCAAATTAATGCTATATAATATAAATTATAAGATAAATTTTTTATCAAGTTCGCGCATCATGGGTTCTTTCTTAATTACTTTTGATTCTGATTTTCTGAAGTATTCATGTGAATGAATTTGTAATATGTAATAGGTGATGTAATATAAAAGAATAATAATAAAAAAACAGAGGTTTAACGCGTTACTTCGCCATGAATACGAAAATAATAATATTATATTCTCCAAATCCACTACGATTTCCAGAGATCAGATGGAATGAATTCGAAATTAATTATATTGCGAATCAATCTGGGCTCCTGGTTGGGATCTATAAAACACCAGAATTTCTTTCATTGCCGATATTATGAACCAGTCAATTCAATTGTAAGGCTAAATGAGTGATATAAATTCGACTGAATAATAATCTAATTATTCATTTTGGTGAAATTTTTTTTATCTTCATCTGCTCAGATTATGTTCAAAAATGTTATTTTTCATTTTCAAAACAAGAAAGGAAAACGATCATAAAGAAGCAAATGTTAATAAATGTACGAATGAAGAAATTCACTAGCAAAAATGACATATAATTCACTAAACGATTTCTCTTCTCCGTTTAATGTGGAAAAAATGTAGCTCACTAAATCAATTTTATTGCTGTTTGTTAGCTATAAAAATAAATGTATCTTTTGTGGGATAAAACATCGAGAAATTCAGGATAAACATTTAAGAAAAGCCCTGAGCAGGAGCTTTTGAGCGCTCGTTCTTTGATGGAGCAATAGAACTATCACCTCAGAATTTTATATGGGATTTGAGATTGATACCAAATATACAGGGTGTTCCTAAATTAAACGTACAAACGAAAATGGGAGATTCCTTAAGTGAGTTCAAGAAAAAAAAGTACCGTGAACATGGGGTCGCAAACGTTTCGTTTTCGAGATACAGGGTGTTAAAGTTTTAATCAAAAACATGTGTTGATTATACGAGTTTATCGAATCTTTATGAATCATCGCTACAAATCAGGAAAATTTCCATAAAAACTGACACTGAGTTCATTCACCACAGCTTACAAAGTGGCCTTCCCATCATAATTTGTATTTTCACGAGGATTTCGAGAGAATCGTTCAAAAATTTTTTTCTCGAAATCGTTGGTAGATACGACAAAACTACAAGAGACCGAAAAGTTTAGTATAAGAACAAAGCTTCTTTTTACATTTTTTCAAATTAACAGTTGCTCACCAAAAAAAAGTTCTGCAGAAGAACAGTTGGCAGTGTTCCAGAAAAAATATCACCCTGTAGATCTTCTATCGAAATAGCCATGTCACGTGGTGAGAACTCTCAAATGTAATATCTATGCCAAATTTCAGTTTAATATCTTGTGAAGTATAGATACTATGAGAAAAAAACTTGAAAAAAATTCAAACTTCAACACTCTGTATCTCGAAAACGAAACGTTTGCGACCCCATGTTTATGGGACTTTTTTTCTTAAACTCACTTAAGGAATATCCGCTTTTCGTTTGTACGTTCAATTTAGGAACACCCTGTATAAATGCAGTAAATCAGCACAATCGGAATTATATTCTGAAAATTATTCAAAACATGAAATATGCAAAAAATAAATAACTATTGGTGTACAAATAAGTTTCCGCGGTTTTTCATTTGACCTCGTCATCCCTCTCGAATTTCTTTCCCTAGAACTATCTCTTCAAGTTTAGAAATAGATAATAATCACTTGGGGTTGAATCTGCAGAATGTGGGGGATGAGGAAGCAATTCGAGGCGTAATTCTACCATTTTGCCACCGTCTTTATTGATTTGTGAGCTGCAGCATTGTCTTGGTGGAAGAACCCTTTTTTCTTTGATAAATTTGGGAGATGATTCCTCGATCAAAATAAGCAGCCTCAGCTGCAGATTTTTTCACATTGAAGAAGTAAATCAAAAGTTCCCGCAAATGATGCTTATTCGGAATAAAACTTGACATTTTTGCACGAAAAAAATTACGTGATGCTGATACGGAATCACTAGTACTTTAAGGTTATGGTGTTGCCAGATGACTAAACTTGGGATATTACGTTTTACATCTGACAATTTCTCCATAACCTTCTGGTGGGGCCATCTTTTGACAAACCGCGGAAACTTATTTGTACACCTAATACAAAAATTGAATTCAATCGGATATCCTCTTATGTAAATATAGGTATTCTTCTTTTCAATATTCCAATTGAATTTTCTTTGGATCTGTTGACACTATGGCCACAAAATTTTGCATGAAGATTGTGTTCATTTACAAAAAAATTCACTTGAATCTGATATCCTGTTATGGAAATATAGAATTTTATTCAATTTAATTTTTTATGGTTCTGTTGATACTATGCTCACAAAATTCTGCATGAAAATTCAGTGTAACAATTGTCATTTATAAAATAAATTTCATCATTGGATATTTATTTATGGAAATATGAAGTTTCTTTTTTTCAATATTCCAATTGAATTTTCTATAGTTCTGTTTACACTATGGCCACAAAATTTTGCATGAATCTTATTGTGACCATCTTGCATATGGCCGCATCATTTCATTTCGATGGGTTTCGTTTTGTCTGAGATATTGAGGAACAAAAATTATGAACGGCCATATTTTATGGAACACCCTATAGCATTTGGCTGATTAGTGATTAACGAACTCAACTGAGCATTTGGGAACCGAACTCACCCTGAAAATTCCAAGTCTCTGGGACAATCTCTTAGAAAGTTATTGTGCTAACGGACGGCCCCACGGACAGAATTGAATGTGACCACGAATTCGTCATCAGGGAGTAGACCCTATCGTTTGAGACCATTTTCGGCGGTAATTTAGAAACTGCAGACATTTGGGCAAAACGATATAGCACTCGTTTAAGTGAACGAGCGCTCAAAAAATGTAAAACAAATAAAATTTCAATATCTACAGGATTGAGTTGACTTTTGACTTTCAGTAAAAGTTATTCCTTTTTTCTTCGTCTACATTGAATTTGTTCGTTGATGATATGTCACTTCCAAATAATATCTTGAAAAATTAGAGTTTTTAATTTCCCTTCAGAAGTTATCATATTATACTTGAATTCATAGAAAAGTACAATGCTGTTAACAAGGGCGTGGCCAGGAATTAATTTCGGGGGGGGTTTTGACATTTTGGCAATTGAATTTGTAGGTGCCGGGAATTATGAGGGTCGCTTTCTGTAGCAAGTATTTGTTGTTTTTGAGAATTCAATAATCCTTTTTCTACTTCGGAAACAATATTCAACATAGATATTCCTGGTTAGGTTAGGTAAACCTATTTTTCAAATATGCTTCAGAATTTAATTTTTATTCACTCAAACTAAAACTTAAAAAACAATATTTATTTCCCAAACAATACTTACGGGATGAATCAATATGAAATTAGTGTGGATGTGTTCTTTCATTGAAACTAAATAGAGTTTTTTAATGTTTTACCTACCCCAAAATAGAGCCAACAACATATGAATAGGTATTAAAAATGAAACAGTGAGAAAACACAAACAATATTTTTTATGGTGAATTCCTTCAGTTAAAGTCTATCCGTCTTTTTTTTCTGGCGAATTCCACTTCATTTTCATCAATTTTCACACTATAATGAATATTCAAGCGCCAACCCATTCTAGTTTCGCTAGAAGAATTGCGCAGGTAATTTTTAATTCTCCTCAAGCTGGAAAAACTTCTTTCTGGAGTAGCAGTAAATACTGGAATCGTAGCTAAAATTTGTAGTAGGATGTAGATGTTCGGATACATATTCTGATTGCACTCATTTAAGCATTCTAATGCCGATTTTGAAATGGAGTTCATTGACATTTTCCATATTTCAAATTCTGCTTTAATGACGTTTTTATTTTCTTCTGGTAGTAGTGAAGAATACATCGATAATGCGTCTTCTAATTCATATTCTCTGTTCATTCTCTGTTGAACCACCAACCCCCCCCCCAGGCTACGCCCTTGGCTGTTAAGTAAGTAGATCTCAGGGGCAGATCATGAATAGTGTTCATGGTCTGCAGTTTGTTTGATCGAACGTAAAACAAATCCAAAAAACTGACATTTTCAATCTAGGCTTAGGGAAAGAATGAGACGAATTCATTCATGAATGAGATGGAGTGAGCCCTTAGTTCTTTAGATATGCAGATCTGAATGACCATTTTCCCAATCTCACAAACTATTTCATTAAATATTCCAGCGCTCTTCTCGGTCTTTTCATCATCGGAATAATGATTGATAAAATTATCTGGAAATTCATTAAGGAATCATTTTTCAATAACATGATAAGAAAAATGATAAAAATTAAATTAATTGTGTAATATCGGCAGCGTTTTTGAAATCTGGCGAAAACAAAACCATGATTGAGATCGTCTCTCTTGAGATGCGCCATGAACATAAATAATTATTATCTCCTTAACTCTGGTTGAGTCAGCCAATAAATAGAATGAACATACTTTTAAAGCAATAACGACAAGTGCATGGGTTAGAGGAAGCTATCGGTCACTTCCTTTTACTAAAAGGAAAGGAATTTATGGCACTAAAGTTGTCCGTCGTAAACCTTTTAACTTCAGGTCACAAATATTTGAGCCATTTTTCGGAGGGCGTTGTGAGTTTAGTGTTACGCAGTGGAAATAAAATTGTAAGTGATCTCAATTTCGCTTTTTTCGTAGTGTTATATTTGATTTATTCGAATTCACCTGAAACCTTTTAAGGTTTTTCGGGAAATTGCAAGGTGGTAGGATCGAATTTATTAATCTTCCATATAAAGCTACCCCAGAATATCTTATTGAAAGTTACTTTGCACACTGTCTGTTTTAGTCTTTCCTTGAGTGAAATAAGTTTCAGTAATGTTCGCAACATATAAATTTATTTCAAATATCTCATGACTTATATCAATATCAATTTCAGTTATATTTAAGTGTTTTGTTGATACATTAATACAATATTAAGAAATAGTTATATCCCAAGGTACTTAAAAATATTTATTTCGAAGATAGTTTTGGTGAAATTAGTGGATTAGGTATTTGAAATACCTGTAATAGAGGCATATTATATACCTATGTATGTGAATAAGTTCTGAAAACTTCTGGAGGTGATCAGATACGCATGAAAATATATTGATATTATGCTCCGTAACTTTGGCCCGCGAATGCTTCGTTTACCGAGAAACGGGGTTGATGATTTAAAGACTTAAAACCCTTTCGAAACGATATTCGTTTATAAAAAATATTAATAATCCAATGACTGTTTTGGGTTTGATTGTGAACATATTTGAATTCTGTATTTGAAAAACATGATTTTTTTATTCTTTTAGAGGTGGGGGTGTGGTACATTTGTGTACCATCATTTCTGTAGTATGGTACTAATGGTACCACTAGTCTCATTTGAGTTTTTTCGCAACTATGTACACTTCGCTTATCCTAAGTTGTTTGTTGATTGTAATTCATATAAATATCAAATCGTCTTCGAACATCCAATGCTATTTTCAAGATATAATATAATGAAAATATCCTGAAAATAGTACATAATAATTTCTCGTTAATTGAAATTTCTACTTTGTGGTAAACACTCTTCAAAACAAGATGAGCGATGTTGTTCTGAATTTAGTTGGAGACGATGGATTATAATTATTTGATAACATTGTATTGTATAGAATGTTGATACTAATTGTAGAACAAACATTTGGAAAAGCATTGTGTGAAGTGAAGACAGAAGCTCTTGCTCACTTGTTGAAATAATGCAAATTCTAATTTGAGTATCCTGAGGACTATTGGTGTTATTCTGAATAATTCATGCTCTAATGTTCTCTATTCAAACCTTAAACCTACCATGAATATTTTAAGTTGCCCCATAAAGAATTTATTGTGTGTAGAGTGAATATTTAAAGTTTGAAATCTAAATACCCAAATGCGTAGAATGAATACAACAATTATATGGATATTCAATAAGCGTGAAAATGCTTCTGATTTAACGAATTTCAGGATGTTATAGCGTTTACAAAAATTTGAACGAAAGATTCAATTACTTAACTATACTCTTAAATGCACTGTTTTCGAGATACAGGAAGTTGTAATTGAAAAAAACATCGATTTTTGCGATTTTTTTTCTCAAGTCTTAATAAGTGTAGGTTTTGAAGGGTTGGTGGGTGTTTTCCCCCTAACTTCTACGCTTATGGAAAAAGTACGGTTATTGAGGCGCCCATTTGAACCGCCAATGTTTTCTACTCTGGTCATTCGCTCTAAGGACGACCGTTTTCCAGAAATATCAACTTTTGTGTTGGTCAATTTAAAAAAAATATTTTTTAAGCTTCTTCTCTAACACAAAAAAAATTAATCATGTTTTTCAACATAAAAAATTGAGTTTCCTTTAAAACTGTAGAATTTAGAGCGTATGACCTTTTTTGGGTTCATAAGGGCGTCTCAGAAACCATACTTTTTGAGCGATCTTTCTACTTAAACGAGTGTTATGACGTTTTGTAAAAATGTATCTTATTTTCTAATTTGGAGCCGAAAATGGCCTCAAACGATAGGGTTAGACTCCCTGATGACGAATTCGTGGTCAAATTCATGTCAGTGCGTGGGGCCGTCCGTTAGCACAATAACTTCCGAAGGAATTGTCCTAGAGATTTGAAATTTTCACGATGAGTTCGGGTCCCAAATGGCTGGATTAAGTTGGTGAACCAGCCAAATCGTACAGGGTGTTCCATAAAATATGGCCATTCAAAATTTTTGTTCCTCAATATCTCGGAAAATACGAATCAATCGATATGAAATATTACGGCCAAATGCAAGATGCTGCTAAAAAGCCTCATGCAAAATTTTGTGGCAATAGTGTGAACAAAACCATAGAACATTCAATTGGAATATTGAAAAAAAAATTCTTTATATTTCCATAACAGGACATCCGATTCGAGTGAAATTTTCTCTGTGAATAAAGATTGATGTACTGAAACTTTGAGCAGAATTATGTGGCCATAGTGTTAACAGAACCATAGAAAATTCAATTGGAATATTGAAAGAAGAATCTTTATCTTTCCATAACAGAATATCCTATTCGAGTAAAATTCACTTCGAAAATTAAAACTACTATACTGAATGTTCATGCAAAATTTCAACGGTATCGCATCATCAGAACCATAGAATTCAATTTTTTTAATTATTTATTTTTTACATATTTCATTTTTTATTTAATTTTCAGAATGAGAATATATTTCCGATTGTGCTGAGAAATGGTATCAATCTCAAATCATTATAAAATTTTAAGGTATTAGTCTTATTGCTCCACCAAAGAACGAATTTTTTTCATTAACATAGAAGTTGGCGGAAAAATATCCACCAACCCTCAGAATGGAGACTTGAGGAAATAAAATCCGCAAAAAAACATAGCCTATTATGATTAAAAAATTCTCAGGACAGCTGTTTTCTGTACGATAAAAGGTCCCGCATATATACAATTATGAACAAAATCAGTGTTGTTTTCAAATGAAGAATTAACAATCCCAATAATGATATTTTGTCATTGAAAATCTAACTAACTGCACAGTAGGCTGTTGATTGAAATCTAAATTAATTCGTTTACAACTCGTTATTGTTATTGAATATATGAATAACTTCGTTAAAAAACAAAGTTAACTATCTATTTCCCATTAAGCATACTGGACATAATCTTTGAGGTTTACGTTTATCAAATCGAAACCAGTTAAAAGATAATGAATCCATTCACTTTTATCAGCCAAACATAATTCATTCAAGATTCCATCACATCTTCATTTGTGTGTTTAGTGATGTAACAATTGTCTGATCGAAATTTTTCTTGCAGAATTGGAATATCCTAGTGTAGCCGAACCATTGCCGCAGTTTCCTGAAGTCATGGCCTCAGGTATGTTTTCTTTTATTTGGATAATATTTTTGACAACCCACATCATCTTAAAATAATGAACAATGCAAAAGTCGAAAGTATTCTCTCTTCCGAAAGAATGAGATAGACTTCGAAGTTTAAATTGTTCTGGTAGTTCGAGGGTCGAAATATTTCGGTTTGTTCGTGTATGGACCATGGACCATGGAGCGCTCGTTCTACATACTTAAATAGGTGCTATATCGTTTTGTCCAAATATCTGTAATTTTCAAATTTTGAGCTGATGGGCTCAAAACGATGGGGTTTCAGACTCCCTGATGATGAATCCGTGGTCAAATTCAATTCTGTCCGTTGGACCGTCCGACCGTGAGCACGATAATTTTCGAAGGAATTGTCTTAAAAACTTGAGATCTTCAGGGCGAGTTCGGTTCCGAAATTCCGCGGTTAAGTTCGTTGATCAGCCAAATCGTACAGGGTTTTCCAGAAAATATAGCCTTTCAAAATTTTTCGTCCTCAATATCTCAGTCAAAACGAAACCATTCGAAATTATATTTTGTGGCCATAATGTGAACAGAACCATAGAAAATTCAAATGGGATATTGAAAAGGAGAACATTTATATTTTTATAATAAGATATCCGATTCTGGTAAAATTTATTACCAGTGTGAATACAGCCGAACGACCCAGCCGAAGATGACCTTGAAATCATCGCACGCTAGCGGACGATAGGGCGGATAACTATGCAAACAGAAACGAACGCTCGCGTTGAAGCAATAGTAAAAAATTAATATCTACAGAACTGTACGAAGGATCGGTTTCAAATTTGGTGTGAATGTTGAAGAGAAACTACTGTTGAAAATTGCATCCACACCTTGCACTCATACCTCAAGAGAACAAGGGGTGGGACGTACCAATCTGAAAAATTCGATTTCTCGAAAACTGCACATAGAATCGATACGAGATTTGGTATGCAGATTTGAGAACAACAGCAGAAAAAAACTACATACACGTCATCTACTTGCACCCCCAGGAGGTGAGGGTGGTCATATGAAAAATCAAAAAATTCGATTTCTCGAAAACTGTACATAGAATCGATACGAAATTTGGTGTTAAGGTTTAGGAACAACAGCAGAAAAAAACTACATTCGCGTCATCCACTTGCACCCCCAGGGGGGGGTGGATATATGAAAAATCAGAAAATCCGATTTCTCGAAAACTGTACATAAAATCGATATGAAATTTGGTATGCAAATTTGGTAACAACAACAGAAAAAAACTACATACACCTCATCCACTTGCACCCCCAGAGGGTGGGGGGTGGACATATGAAAAATCAAAAAATTCGATTTCTCGAAAACTGTACATAGAATCGATACGAAATTTGGTGTGCAGGTTGAGGAACAATAACAGAAAAAAACTACATACCCGTCATCCACTTGCACCCCCAGAAGGTGGGGAGTGGATATATGAAAAATCAAAAAATTCGATTTCTCGAGAACTGTACATAGAATCGATACGAAATTTGGTGTGCAGATTTGGGAACAACAACAGAAAAAAACTACATACACGTCATCCACTTGCACCCCCAGGGGGTGAGGGGTGGACATATGAAAAATCAAAAAATTCGATTTCTCGAAAACTGTACATAGAATCAATACGAAATTTGGTGTGCAGGTTAAGGAACAACAGCAGAAAAAAACTACATACACGTCATCCACTTGCAGCCCCAGGGGGTGGGGGTGGACATATGAAAAACCAAAAAAATCGATTTCTCGAAAACTGTACATAGAATCGATACGAAATTTGGTGTGCAGGTTTGGGAACAACAACAGAAAAAAACTACATACACGTCATCCACTTGCACCCCCAGAAGGTGGGGAGTGGATATATGAAAAATCAAAAAATTCGATTTCTCGAGAACTGTACATAGAATCGATACGAAATTTGGTGTGCAGATTTGGAAACAACAAAAGAAAAAACTACATACCCGTCATCCACTTGCATCCCCAGGGGGTGAGGGGTGGATATATGAAAAATCAAAAAATTCGATTTCTCGAAAACTGTACATAGAATCGATACGAAATTTGGTGTGCAGATTTGAGAACAACAACAGAAAAAAACTACATACACGTCATCCACTTGCACCCCCAGGGGGTGGGGGGTGGACATTTGAAAAACCAAAAAATTCGATTTCCCGAAAACTGTACATAGAATCGATACGAAATTTGGTGTGCAGGTTTGGGAACAACAACAGAAAAAAACTACATACACGTCATCCACTTGCACCCCCAGGGGGTGAGGGGTGGACATATGAAAAATCAAAAAATTCGATTTCTCGAAAACTGTACATAGAATCAATACGAAATTTGGTGTGCAGGTTAAGGAATAACAGCAGAAAAAAACTACATACACGTCATCCACTTGCACCCCCAGGGGGTGGGGGTGGACATATGAAAAACCAAAAAATTCGATTTCTCGAAAACTGTACATAGAATCGATACGAAATTTGGTGTGCAGGTTTGGGAAGAACAACAGAAAAAAACTACATACCCGTCATCCACTTGCACCCCCAGGGGGTGGGGGGTGGACATATGAAAAATCAAAAAATTCGATTTCTCGAAAACTGTACATAGAATCGATACGAAATTTGGTGTTAAGGTTTGGGAACAACAACAGAAAAAAACTACATACACGTCATCCACTTGCACCCCCAGGGGGTGGAGGGTGGACATATGAAAAACCAAAAAAATTCGATTTCTCGAAAACTGTACATAGAATCGATACGAAATTTGGTGTGCAGCTTAAGGAACAACAGCAGAAAAAAACTACATACCCGTCATCCACTTGCACCCCCAGGGTGTTGGGGGTGGAGAAATCGAATTTTTTGGTTTTTCATATGTCCACCCCCCACCCCCTGAGGGTGCAAGTGGATGACGTGTATGTAGTTTTTTTCTGTTGTTGTTCCCAAACCTTAACACCAAATTTCGTATCGATTCTATGTACAGTTTTCGAGAAATCGAATGTTTTGATTTTTCATATGTCCACCCCCCACTCCCTGGGGGTGCAAGTGGATGACGGGTATGTAGTTTTTTTCTGCTGTTGTTCCTTAAGCTGCACACCAAATTTCGTATCGATTCTATGTACAGTTTTCGAGAAATCGAATGTTTTGATTTTTCATAAATCCACCCCTCACCCCCTGGGGGTGCAAGTGGATGACGGGTATGTAGTTTTTTTCTGCTGTTGTTCCTTAAGCTGCACACCAAATTTCGTATTGATTCTATGTACAGTTTTCGAGAAATCGAATTTTTTGGTTTTTCATATGTCCACCCCCCACCCCCTGGGGGTGCAAGTGGATGACGTGTATGTAGTTTTTTTCTGTTGTTGTTCCCAAACCTGCACACCAAATTTCGTATCGATTCTATGTACAGTTTTCGGGAAATCGAATTTTTTGGTTTTTCAAATGTCCACCCCCCACCCCCTGGGGGTGCAAGTGGATGACGTGTATGTAGTTTTTTTCTGTTGTTGTTCTCAAATCTGCACACCAAATTTCGTATCGATTCTATGTACAGTTTTCGAGAAATCGAATTTTTTGATTTTTCATATATCCACCCCTCACCCCCTGGGGATGCAAGTGGATGACGGGTATGTAGTTTTTTCTTTTGTTGTTTCCAAATCTGCACACCAAATTTCGTATCGATTCTATGTACAGTTCTCGAGAAATCGAATTTTTTGATTTTTCATATATCCACTCCCCACCTTCTGGGGTGCAAGTGGATGACGTGTATGTAGTTTTTTTCTGTTGTTGTTCCCAAACCTGCACACCAAATTCCGTATCGATTCTATGTACAGTTTTCGAGAAATCGAATTTTTTGGTTTTTCAAATGTCCACCCCCCACCCCCTGGGGGTGCAAGTGGATGACGTGTATGTAGTTTTTTTCTGTTGTTGTTCTCAAATCTGCACACCAAATTTCGTATCGATTCTATGTACAGTTTTCGAGAAATCGAATTTTTTGATTTTTCATATATCCACCCCTCACCCCCTGGGGATGCAAGTGGATGACGGGTATGTAGTTTTTTTCTTTTGTTGTTTCCAAATCTGCACACCAAATTTCGTATCGATTCTATGTACAGTTCTCGAGAAATCGAATTTTTTGATTTTTCATATATCCACTCCCCACCTTCTGGGGGTGCAAGTGGATGACGTGTATGTAGTTTTTTTCTGTTGTTGTTCCCAAACCTGCACACCAAATTTCGTATCGATTCTATGTACAGTTTTCGAGAAATCAATTTTTTTGGTTTTTCATATGTCCACCCCCACCCCCTGGGGGTGCAAGTGGATGACGTGTATGTAGTTTTTTTCTGCTGTTGTTCCTTAACCTGCACACCAAATTTCGTATTGATTCTATGTACAGTTTTCGAGAAATCGAATGTTTTGATTTTTCATATGTCCACCCCTCACCCCCTGGGGGTGCAAGTGGATGACGTGTATGTAGTTTTTTTCTGTTGTTGTTCCCAAACCTGCACACCAAATTTTGTATCGATTCTATGTACAGTTTTCGAGAAATCGAATTTTTTGGTTTTTCAAATGTCCACCCCCCACCCCCTGGGGGTGCAAGTGGATGACGTGTATGTAGTTTTTTTCTGTTGTTGTTCTCAAATCTGCACACCAAATTTCGTATCGATTCTATGTACAGTTTTCGAGAAATCGAATTTTTTGATTTTTCATATATCCACCCCTCACCCCCTGGGGATGCAAGTGGATGACGGGTATGTAGTTTTTTTCTTTTGTTGTTTCCAAATCTGCACACCAAATTTCGTATCGATTCTATGTACAGTTCTCGAGAAATCGAATTTTTTGATTTTTCATATATCCACTCCCCACCTTCTGGGGGTGCAAGTGGATGACGGGTATGTAGTTTTTTTCTGTTGTTGTTTCCAAATTTGCATACCAAATTTCATTCGATTCTATGTACAGTTTCCGAGAAGTCGAATTTTTTGATTTTTCATATGACCACCCCCCACCTTCTGGGGGTGCAAGTGGATGACGTGTATGTAGTTTTTTTCTGCTGTTGTTCTCAAATCTGCATACCAAATCTCGTATCGATTCTATGTGCAGTTTCCGAGAAATCGAATTTTTCAGATTGGTACGTCCCACCCCCTGTTCCCTTGAGGTATGAGTGCAAGGTGTGGATGCAATTTTTAACAGTAGTTTCTCTTCAACATTCACACCAAATTTGAAACCGATCCTTCGTACAGTTCTGTAGATATTAATTTTTTACTATTGCTTCAACGCGAGCGTTCGTTTCTGTTTGCATAGTTATCCGCCCTATCGTCCGCTAGCGTGCGATGATTTCAAGGTCATCTTCGGCTGGGTCGTTCGGCTGTATTCACACTGGTAAATTTATTTGGTGAATGAAGAGTGATATATTGAATGTTCATGCAACATTTCAAGAGGATCGCATCATCTGAACCATATAATTTATTTTTTTTAGATCATTGATTTTTTACATAGGTATTAAAGGACCCCGCACATTTTGTATGGGAATTGGCTCCCGGTGGATTTGGCTGAAAATTTGATATGATGTTTTACTAATCCTTCTGATCAAATGTCTAAACAGTCACGAAGCTGAAAAATGCATACTTTTAGGAGTTTTTAGCGATTTTTTGTATCCATTATGGCTTACGTATTACCGTTCACACAGAAATGTTTGAAAATATTTCGAATTGACAGAATCTGCTTTCAATAATCACGAAATATTCTCAAACATTTCTGTGTGAACGGTAATACGTAAGCCATAATGGATAAAAAAATCGCTAAAAACTCCTAGAAGTATGCATTTTTCAGCTTCGTGACTGTTAAGACATTTGATCAGAAGGATTAGTAAAACATCATATCAAATTTTAGCCAAATCCACCGGGAGCCAATTCTCATACAAAATGTGCGGGGTCCTTTATCATACAAAATTTTGAGGTACTAGCATTATAGCTCCATCAATGAACGAGCGCTTAAAAGCACCTGCTCAGGGCTTTTCTGAAATTTTTTTATATTTTCAAGCGCTTGTTCCTAGGCCTAGGGTAACAGTGTGTTACGTTTTTGCCGGAAATTCAAAGTTTCTTATTTTGAGCCGGGAGTTTAATTCACTGATGAAATTTTGAGATTTCGTTCACGGCTCGAATCATTTGAATTTTTTTCTTATGTTTCAATATTTCCGAATTCCAGAACAAAAATAATGCATACAAGTAGGGCCGTCGTGTTACATTTCGGAATGTGAAATGAAAAACTTGGAATCAGTTATTTAACTTAATTCTCTCAAAATTTATGGATTATCATTAGCATTTCAAGATATCCCAAATCAAACGGACAAAATTCATAAAACTCTCGTATCTCTGCTACGAGGACTGTTAGAGTGGGAAGGGCGATACAATACGATATTTGCGAGTATCGATATTTCAATCTACAATACGCGATATTTTGTATCGATATTTTCAACTTCGATATTTTGGTGCCACTGGCACTTTTAAAAAAACGGGTAAAGTCCAAGAAAGTAGCTATTATTTGTGACAATGTGTATGCAAACTCAATTCTGTAATTTAAATGGTTCCAAAGATATTAGCAAAAAAAACTGAAAAACATATAAATTTTTGACACCCTGTATCGCTGAAACGAAGACCAGGAGGAAAATATGGAAGAGGATAAAGAATGTTATTTTATTATGAGGAATCTACAGTTGGCAGTTGATACACTTATTTACACTGTTTTCATAGAAACAAGAGCAGAAACAAACGTATGTGTTTGCTTCAATGAGAATAAACGAGGAAAACATACAATTAATTATCTCTATCTCTAATTTTGATCAATACTATGTTAGCTCCATTAAAGCTATCTAATATCAGTGTTATATTTCAGTCTCATTCAGAATAATGAACATTATTCGAACAAGCACTTCGTGATGATTACTCGTACGAAATTAAGTTGGGTCTTTCCTATAATAAAATTTCCTCAGCCCAACCCTTTCCGAGTTATCACCTCCAGTTTTATTTTTTTCTAAAATTCTAGTGAATCTAGAAAATTGAAATTCTGCAATTTTCGTGTACTAGCAGAGGACTAACCACTGGTATTTTCCAATATTCCTGTTACATTATAAGGGGGTGAAATCAGCAACTCTTACTTTTTCCCGAAACTTTTTTCAATATGAAGTTTCATGAAATAAAATTATAAATTGAAATCCTTGTTTTGTTCACATATGTATTTTTATTTTTGATTTTTTTCTAAACTAATAGCTGAAGAGAAAAACCATATTTTATTATTATTTTGATAAAATTAATGGTAAAGGCTTTATATTTATAATGCATGCTGGAAATGACCAGCCAAAATAAACGAACGTAGTCTACGTTTCATACATTGCCGTACACGTTCAAAGATTTGAGGTGTACCTATTTCTTATGGTGTGACGGTTTTTTTAGTCGCCACCTATTAAGGGTGGGCTGGGGAAATTTTGTTATAGGAAAGACCCAGGCCCGTAGCCAGGATTTTTTTTCGGGGGGGGGCTAACTTTAGTACAATGTTAATTCATGATTGCCACATCGTATAACTGAACACATGCTTATTGACATTTTAATAATTTCGGGGGGGGGGCTTCAGCCCCTTAGCCCCCCCCTAGCTACGTGCCTGGAAAGACCCAACTTAATTTCATACGATCACCCCCTGAAGTTTGTCGCATGAATTTAGGAATATCCTGTATCTTTATATAAATATTTCGTAACACACAGCTTTTTATATGGTTATGTTATAAATTTTATTTTATTTCAGAATTGATAGTTCCTGCTGTTATAATAGTAGCCCTTTTCGTCGTGAACAGCGTTGTGCTTTTCTTCATCAACAAAGCAAAGAAAAGGTGAGATATTAATTAATAATAATAATAAGTAATAGAAGAGTATCATAATAAAGCTTACTTTAATGTAATCAAAAGCTGTATTTGCATCATATCATTCTCGTACGCGTATGCATATCAAACAACTTTGAATTACCTTTATCGTAATAGTATTTAGTTAAGCAATCGATATAAATTGAAGCTTGTTTCAAGGCCTGAACTGTCAAAGTCGTCTCTAGAAATAAGACATCAGTGGGGTTTCCACGAAACTTTAAGGGTGGTTTATCGCCTGCTCATTATAAATGAATGAGTAGTATCCGGATGAAGCTCAGTTGTAAATATTTAATATACAGGACGTCCAGGCAATTGACGTCAATAAATTATTTTTAGATTCCTCAGACCTGTGGCTATGCAAAAATACCCCATGTATGTAATGCGATTCTTTGTAAAGGGTTTTCCAATAGGGACTTGACAACTTTGAATTCAATTTGTGAACGCACCCTTTCACTAATCATCGGACTGTCATTGTCAATTTGCACAGTAAGAATAGTAAGATGATCCATTTCATACCGCCTCGGTGGCTGTAAGGGTATGGCGTGTGCCTACAAGTACTTACGAAGCTGTAGGTCTGGGTTCGAATCCCGGTGTGGGTATGGATGTTTGTGTATGTCCCAAGTTTGTCCACAAATAAAAATTGTCCCAGATATATTAGTGTAGTATGATTGAGATATATGTAATGAAATAAGGGTAAATACCCAGATCTGTGTACATGGCCAAAGAGCCGAGCACAATAAAGAGAGAATGAATGAATGAATGATCAATTTCATCGCAAAATCATCTTCAGTGACGAAGCTAATTTTTGGCTCAATGGGTTCGTCAATAAGCAAAATATGCGTTAATGGTCGGGTGAAAATCCACATGTGCTTCATGAAACACCACTTCATCCACAAAAAATAACTGTTTGGTGCGGTTTGCATGCCGGCGGCGTCATAGGGCCATATTTTTTTGTCGACGATAATGATCGTCACGTTACTGTGGATGGTAATCGTTATCGCACCATGATTACCGATTATTTTGGCCCGAATTGGAAGATATGTGGTTTCAACAGGACGGTTCAACAAGCCACACAGCACACGTTACAATCGATTTATTGAAGAGTAAGTTTAATGAGCGTGTTATCTCCAGAAATGGACCAGTCGTTTGGCCGCCTCGTTCGTGCGATTTAACGACTCTAGACTTCTTTCTTTGGGGCCACGTGAAGTCATTGGTCTATGCCAACAAGCCGACGACGTTGGTAGAGCTCAGAGCCAACATTGAACGCGAAATAGCTGCCGTTTCGGCCGAAATATGTGGCAGAGACATCGAAAATTGGGTCCAACGAATCGACCGCTGCAAACGTGCCCGCGGTGGCCATATGAAGGAAGTCGAGTTCCATTCATTAATGTTTTGATTGTACTTCAACCCGATAATAAAGTTTTTGATATATCTCAAATGGTTGGCTTTTTATTTCGAAAAAAAGTTGTCAAGTCCTTATTGGAAAACCTTTAGTTCTCGCAATATGATTTTTTGAGTATGTTTTCAATGTATTTTACCAGCTAGGTTTGAAAAATTCATATCTTCCTATGCAGTTAGTATTTTTCTTACATGGTCGTCTGGAATGTTGCTTCAATAAAAAAAATATTCAGCTTCCTGAAATCACTGCAAGGTAGTCAAAAAGGCTTGAAAGCTAGAAATTCAGTTTTCAGTAGGATATACTAAAACATTAATTAACGATTCAGAAATAAAAAAGGTGTTTTCTAGCATTTGGCTTAGTTTGGAAACTTTGCGATGTCCTAAGCCACGAGAGTCATAGGAAAAAAAGGTGCTTCATCGTACCTTTTTTGTTGTAATCAGTCATGGAAGGCGGATAGGCAGAAAATCATTGGAAAAACACTCAAAAAATCATAACTTGATCAAAAAATTGCAGTACATACATATTTTTGGATAGCCACAGATCTGAGGAATCTAAAAATAATTTATTGACATCAATCGCCTGGACACCCTGTACATTGTTAATTCTTGAATCAGAAAATTTTAACATAAAAAATTCATCTTGTTTTCTTATACAACCACCATTCGTAGGCACTTGACTAAACGTTCAGATACACACAAAACTACACCACCTTCATAATTTTCAGGACTGTAAAACTGACTGAGATCATCATTATTTAATGACCCAGCTTGTTCAATTTCTGTCTTGATAAGTTCCCATATATTTTCAATGGGTCTAAGATCTGGTGAATCATTTGTGCCTTAATACCAGTTTCGTTAACTTGTTCATATAGATAATCAATTTTTCTGTTTCAGAAATGAAATCCAACATAAAAACGAAGAAATAGGAGCCTTAAATTCCGAAGAGTTATCTGCCGTTGTAACATAGTATTTATTATTATTTTTAACTTATTTATAATGCTCACAAAAAATGTTCTAGAATAAATATTTTATATTTTCTCTAAACTCTTAAGTTCGAAATAAAGTTTTAAATATTGAGATTAGACATTAGTTTCAATAAACACCACATTAAAAAATTCCGTAAAATTGTCGTAAGTGAGGTTATCATCTATTTCATATTGTTATACAGGATGTTTCATTGGGAAACGGAAAAAAATGCAGGATGAATAAAGCACCTTTAGGTGGTTCCGAATATACTATATTTTATGGGTCTAACAAGTTTCATTTCAGATACAGTCAAACCTGTGTAAGTGACAACTGGGTAAGCGAGAAAACTCTTTAAGTGAGTGTAATTGCCTGGTCTCGTCATTTTTAGCCCCTAAAACCTCTATGTATGAGAAATAGAAGCCTCTATAAGAGAAAGTCGTAAACCACCAGTTATATTTGTGCGACACTGCGACCCGAGGTGCGGCCTCTATAAGTAAGACTGCTATTTATCTATAACTCTACAGATGTGGAAGAATCGGAATGAAACACGGGAGTTCCAGTGTTAAATTCAAGCAGGCTCGGAGTCCAGTGGAACAGTGGAACAATCGAAACCTCAGAGCGATGCGATATTGAATAAGCGGCTGGTCTGTTGGAATGGCATTCTGAAAACTCTGATAAGGGTAAGATCGGAGCATTGGTTACAGCAAACGCTACGGTCGGCAACGACACAGGCAACGTCCCGTCTTGCGACTACCACCGAAATACCAGCGTTTGCTGTAACCAATGCTCCGATCTTACCCTAATCAGAGCTTTCGGAATGCGATTCCAACAGATCAGCCGCTTATTCAATATCGCATCGCTCTGAGGTTTCGATTGTTCCACTGGACTCCGAGCCTGCTTGAATTTAACACTGGAACTCCCGTGTTTCCATCCGATTCTTCCACATCTGTATAAGCGAGAGTCAACCATGGAGATAGTTCCCCGAAAACATATGTTTATGTTTTCGAGGAATTACCTAACATTGTCTCTGCGGGCATTTGGCCCTTACTTTTGATACAGTCGATGTTTTTTCTCTCTTAGAACAGTTCCATTTCCCTTTTTAATACCTACGTCGGTTCGAGTCCCAACTGAGTATCACTGATTTTTTTTTATAAATTAATCTAGAATATTTAGACATACCAATAATTCAATTATTTGGACTTTAGAACTCAAAACAATTCTTTTATTATTATTTCAGAGGTCTGAACGAAACATTTGAATGGCTGTGGTAACGAAACCGTTTGATTTTTTACAATTCTGTTTTCATATTCGTGATTGATAATAATTTAAGGAGTACAATTGCACAAAATTTCATCCATTTCGGGTGAAATTTTTTTATCGCTGTAGACATGTAAAAAAAATTGTGTTCGATATTTGAAAAAATTTTTCACAGAGATTCTCAGAAAATAGTGCTCATTCAGAAAATAAAATTCAATTTGACAACCGAAAAAAAAAGTTTCGAACATTGCAGGTTTTCCGCCATTTTGTGAATTTTTTTTGGAGTTCGTCAACTTTTCTGAATAGAGGACGCAAAAATACTGAGATTTGACCAAAAACCGTTACTTTGTGTCATACATAACTAACCACACTCATAAGAATCTTGCTCAAAAATGACGTTTAACACCCTGTATCTCGCTTATGCTTCGAAAACGTAATATATTGTATAAGGCAAAAATGATTCTCCCGGTGTCCCCTACACGAATATATATGTTTGTTCAGTTTATGATGAAACACCCTGTATACATGTGTTACGTTTTTTATTCGACCTCTATGAGTGATAATGATAATTTCGGAACCTTCATAAGCTAGAAACTCGGGTTAGTGAAAAACCTCCATAAGCGACAAAAACATTGCGGTCCCTTCAACTCTCCCTTATCCAGGTTCGACTGGCTGTTTTATCAAATTGGCCTATTTCTTAGAGTGGCCATAACTTACGAACTACTACATATTTTTATGATTTTTGGTACGAACATTCTACTTCTACACAAGCGACCTGACTATCAGTTTAGAAATCCAGGTCCGGATTAACAAAAATGCATATGCCCTCGCATCCCGAAAACAACACCCTGTATTTTCGAAATACGGTTTGATATTTTGGAACAGCACAAAAAACTGGAGTAAATTGTGTACTTTTCCTTTTCCAACATGCTCTTTGTCTACTATCTTTTTAACTTCACATTTCAGGTTTATGCATTTGGACAATAAAAAATAGATGATTGTCTACTTTGTGGGATAATAACTTACTAACCACCAGGAATATTTTTATGAAATTTGGACACATATTCTAGTATTACTTCATCAGCGATCTGAGCTTCAATCACTGCAAAAATCCAGGTCCTGATCAACAAAAATAGGTAATGTATATTTGAATTTTTGAGATATAGTTTGATATTTGGAAACACCACAAAAATCTGAAACCAACGGTGTATTTTTTACTTTTCCGCATATTATTCACCAACTAGATTACTTAATTTGAATTCGAAATTTCAGACATTTAGATATTTACAAATTTCCTCTCAATAACATGCAATCAAAGAATGTAATATGGCATAGGTATCGTTTGAATATTCATTATCGTACTTTCATGAGCCTAAAGTAGTGTGTAAAATCCAGTTCCGGATTCGCAAAATCTCAATATATTATTGGGTTAAAAATTATTCGTAATATACGAATTAACGTATTTATTTTCTTCAATTTCTTAATTGGAGTCTGGACTTTTGAACTGACTTCAGGGTAACAATCGATGCAGATAATGCACATTTTTTATTTCATGTTTCGAGTCGAAAACTTTCAATAGGTACATAGTTTATCCACCAAAATACAATAAACAAGAAATTCAAAATTAGAAAGACAAGACAAGAAAATGCAAAATAATGAGAGGAATTAAATTCACCTCTATTTTTTTGGGCTGTTTCCAATCATCATATTTTGAAATTTCTGATATACAGGGTGTTTTTCGAACATTCTATGCATTTACAATTTCTGTTAATCCGGACCTGGATTTTTTCAGTAACTGAAACTTGGGTCGCCGGTATAAAAATACAATAATGTGTGTACCAAATATCAAGAAAATATTGACCACCCGAAGTAGAAAAGCATCAATTTTTAATTCTCAAAATGAATAAATGTGGAATGCAAAGATTAAAAGGAAATCGACGAAGAACATGCGCGAAAATGAAAAGTACATATTTCAGTTTTTTGTGCTGTTTCAAAACATCAAATCGTATTTCGAAAATACGGGTGTTCTTTTCGGGATGCAAAGGCATATGAAATTTTTGTTAATCCGGACCTGGATTTCCAAGGTGACAGATAGTCAGGTCGCTTGTGTAGAAGTAGTATAATGTTCGTACAAAAAATCATAAAAATATTCGGAGTGGTTCGTGAGTTATGGCCATTCAAAAAAATCGGCCAAATTGATAAAATATAGCATATTCGGAAACCTGTAGAGATCTCTGGAACTAGAAGGCGAGCTATGAGGGTATGGTCCGAACAGCTCTGTAAGGGGATACAATAGACCTCAGTGAACTTGTTGAACGTATTTTGTCCACCGTGTTTCAACGTGACAACGCTGCTCATCCCCCCAATCGGTTATCCCAACTACCTGGGATATTTTAGGGTTTATATACCCCCGAATCTCTCGAACCTAGTAATATTAGTATCTCGAACCTCGTAACAATAGTAATTATTCAGTCTCGTAACCTGTAAGTATTATATTTAATATTATTCTCGTTCTCGTACTCGATCTCGTACCACGTAAGTAACCAGCTTACTTCCACGAAGAAATACACCAGCTGTAAATATTTTACCCTGTGTCTTATTTCAAACATCACGAACACGATTAGGCTTTTTGTTCCTGAAGTAATTCTACCGACGACAAAACCCTAAACAGAACTGTAACCCCTTTTTTAAACTAAACTAAACCATCCAGAGGTGCTTTATTCATCCTCCACTTTTTTTCCGTTTCCCAATGATTACCCTGTGTATTGATGCTTAGCTGAAAGATTTTTGCTCTAATATCAGTTGGCATTAGAGTCCAGTTTGAGCCACAACTTTGGTTTGGCAGCGTATGTTCGATGGTTTCTATCTTAGATTATTTACAATTATTGTAAATAATCTAAGGTTTCTATACATTCTAATGTCTCATGGCACTCACCATGAGGGTGGAGTGAAAAATTTCGAAAGAATAGAAAGAAGGCAGTAAAGGGGTAAAAGCACTAAGAAAAATAATTAATTCCAGTCTTCTCCACTCAGCTTACATATCGTCAGTGTAAATCGCAAAGTGTGTAACTCCATTCGGAGAAATTTTACAGGAGACTCGAAAAACTGTTCAGCATTGTTGGAGCGGAATGCGTATCTCCTAATATGAACACATAACCTCCTATCAAACAATGCTACTGGCGGGACATACGCATTTTGTCCATTCACAATTTGAAGAGTGGAGATGGGCAATATTCTAAATCAGCTTTCCTTCAAAAACGGTTGATCTTCTGGACTTAGTCTTTTTTCAGACTGTAGATATTATATTTTAGTGTTAGATGGCGTAATAAAACGTATTTCAGAAAAATTGGAGTTACGCAGTTTGCGATTTACACTGACGATATTGAATTTAATATATAGGTGAAATTTGAAATAATCAAATTAAATTATTCTATGTTACACTGCTGAGTTCAAGTGGATTGTCAGCTACGAATAAAAGAGTAAACAGTTTACATAGACTTGTTTTCTTTTAATCCACAAACGAAATTGGGTGGAGGGCGCAAATGAAAGAAAGTCGCAGAATAAAAAGAGAAAATTGAATTGAAAGCTTAGGATTAGGGTTTCATTGATATGGGATGTTATACATTCATTATATGAACAAAACACGGTTTTTCTCATTTGAAAAATTTATCTCAAATACATTTTTACTAAAATATTCATGTCTTTACCATACATTTGTTTAACTAAGGCTCTAGTTTAACGATGATGTAACAAAAATATCAATTTAATGGTTTCAACAAATGTACAAATGACTATTTTTGTTTACAGACTGGTAAAAATTAAAAATATTTGGATAAATTTTCACCCAATACTGACAGCACACCGGTCACATCGGAGGTATAACAACCCCACTTTTCCTATGAAAACCACGAGAGATTTTGATGTTTTTCGAGTGTTTCAGTTAATTCATTGCTTCTTTGGACTGAAAAATAGTGAAAATAGACCTATCAAATTATTTATTGAGTTCAGATCATATTCATCGAGGACGATATCTAGAAAAATATCAGTTTTTTTACATATGAATATGATCAGAACTTAGGGGTCGTTTATACTGGCCCGCACAGAACATATAATAAACTGGCCCGTAACTTATGCCCTTAAATTATGAATGAAAAACTTCTAAGTAAGGGAATAAGTTAAAGTTCGAGTATAAACCATAGCATGAAATTTCTATGTTTCAATTCTTAGGGTAAGGGAAAAGTTAAAGTTACGGGCCAGTATAAACGACCCCTTAATAAATAATTTGATAGGTTCATTTCAATCCAAAGAAGAATTGCCTATGTTCTGTGGACTATACCATCACAGAACAGAACACATGTTCTGTGTCTATACTGTGGTATAGCACTGCACAGTATAGACACCAAACCAACTATACTGTGTCTATACTGTGTGTGTAACTCTGTGAAACAGATGTCATTAAATTAAATTTGTTTGTGTGTTTACTGTGTTTGAATAATTGTTTTCTGGTAAGTGCTTTCGTGGTATTTATTAATGTTTATGAATGTATAAACCTGGGTAGTTGATGTGTTAGTATCTTAGATTAGTGACCAGTAGTTGATATTCCAAAATTCAACGTACCTGAATACGGAATGGAAAAGAAATTGGATGCTTTTATATATATGGGCCCCTAACGTGGTCGGTGGTCCTATTATGGGACAGGGCTCATATTTAGACCAAGTCTTGATAAAGTGTATCTTTTGCAGTTGAGGATATGGATACAGACGGAGTTAGAAAATCTGTTCCTGATGAAGCATGCATGTTTTGTAGTCGTCGCTTTTCTGATGACCAAAGAAGAGAGCTTTGGATTCAATGCTTCATATGCGATCAATGGGCTCACGAACAATGTACCAGCGGCGCCGGAAAAGAATATATATGTGACTTTTGCAAGTAAAATTAAGTTTTCAGGTTGAAATATATTTTTTTTTCTGTGACGGGAAAAAAATATGACATTTTATATCTCTTGAAAGGCCAATTTTTCTGTTTCAGAAATGAAATCCAACATAAAAACGAAGAAATAGGAGCCTTAAATTCCGAAGAGTTATCTGCCGTTGTAACATAGTATTTATTATTATTTTTAACTTCTTTATAATGCTCACAAAAAATGTTCTAGAATGAATATTTTATATTTTCTCTAAAGTCTTAAGTTCGAAATAAAGTTTAAAATATTGAGATTAGACATTAGTTTCAATAAACACCACATTAAAAAATTCCGTAAAATTGTCTTAAGTGAGGTTATCATCTATTTCATATTGTTATATATTATATTGATGCTTAGCTGAAAGAGTTTTGCTCCAATATCAGTTGGCAAAAGAGTCATTAGAGTAAGTCCAGTTTGAGGCTTGAGCCACCATTTGGTTTGGCAGTGTATGTTCGATGGTTTCTATACTTTCCAATGTCTCAGACGTGGCACTCGCCAAGGGAGGGGCGCCAATAATTTCAAAAGAATAGAAAGTAGGAAGTAAAGGAGTGAAAGCAACAAGAAAAATAATTCATTCCAGTCTTCTCCACTCATCTTACATAATATTGAATAATTAGGTGAGATTTCAAATAATTAATTTATATTCTATATTACACTGCATAGCTATAGTCCGATCACGAAAGTTTGGGCGCATAGTAGGCGTTTGTTTATTTATCTGAAGTTGGCAGTATTTGCTGCCATAACGTAAAATAAAGTCAAAGATGCCGAATGTACCCGGCCTCGTCCGACGAGCTTGCGAGTTACCAGAGAACTCTATGCAATATAAATTGACAACATTGCGTATCAATCTGACAAGAAAATAAACAACATAACCTAAAATTTTAATATACACAGTGGAATATGCCAAATTGTCATGGCCAACCGACGGCTCAAACTTTTGTGAACGGACTAAAAATTCAAGTGGATTGTCAGCTACGAATAAAAGAGTAAACTGTTTACATCATAGAGATAGATAGACTTGTTTTCACTTGATTCGCAAACAAAATTGAGTGGATGGCGCAAATGAAAGAAAGCCGCGCAGAATAAAAAGAGAAAATTGAATTGAAAGCATAGTAGGATTAGGGTTTTATTGAGATGAGATGTTATACATATTTCTATTATATGAACAAAACACGGTTTTTCTCATTTGAAAAATTTATCTCCAATACATTTTTACTAAAATATTCATGTCTTTACATAAATTTGTTTAACGATGATGTAACAAAAATATCAATTTTATGGTTTTAACAAATGTACAAATGACTATTTTTGCTTACAGACTGGTAAAAGTTAAAAGTATTTGGATAAATTTTCACCTAATACATCTTCAAGTTCTTGTATAGATTTTTTACAATTTTCTTGAACTAATTCATGATCATCTTCAAGAAGTTCTGACAAGAATGGAATTGTTTCAGGCAGTAAAGGTAGAAAGTCTTCACCTAATCGCTTCACTACTTCTGTTAGACATTTGAGACTGATAAGTCGAATTTTATAGTTAGCATGTCTCATTTTCAACAAAATTTGGTAATTTAGTTGCTTCCATAATGAATCATCTCCTGTTGCAACAGCAAAATGAACTATGCAAGGTGTTAGAAGTTCATTATTCCTCGATTCTAAATCTGCTATACCATTTAAATCATTCTCTAGATTATCTACAATAGGCTGCATAAGAGCCTCAAATCGGTCTTTAGTAACAAACTTCCTGGTTGTGTGTTCAAAAATTAGTTTGAGAGTCTCAAGAACCTTTTCCAAAAGTAAAGTATTTTTGGTTTGATCTTCAAAATACAAGGAAGTTGATTTTCTTTTGTTGCAAGCATCGAGGATTTTAGAAGCATTATTTATGAATACATCAGCGAAAAGAACGAATAAACTCTTCAACTGCTTGGCTAAACCACAAGACACATTATAAAATGTAATGATTCTATTATTTTTATCTTCGCTTCCTGTAGCCCAATTGAAAATTTTAGAGTAGAAAGGTTTGAAAGCCGAATCAGACAGTTTTAAAACTAAAGTTGATAAAGCATCAATGATATTATTCTCAATGATATTTGTTTGCTCTAAGGAACATAATTCAAGATTTCTGAACTCCAGAGCATCCAAGAAAAATTGTTTAAGTTTAGGTAAATGTGGTAAGACTTCTGCGTTGGATGACAGGTGGCGTAAATGTTCCGATAGTATACCCATTATGGGTCCAATAGATTCTAGTTTCTTCTTTTCAATTAGATCTGAATAACATTCTTCAATTTCTAATATGAGAATTCTGGTTGGAATATTTTCTGCTAATTTTTGTTTGATAATTTTCAATTTTTGTACAAATTGAGATAATTTTGGATCATCAGTTGCATCAATCCATTTACCGTTTAGTTGAGATATTTCAAATAATAATTTTTTCAGGTATGGACTGATAAATAACGAAAGGACTTCAAATATTTTTTGAATTGTTGTCAACAAACTGAGACACAATAGAGTTGGAGATTCTTGATGCTTCTCTTGTTTCAAAATTTTCAATAGAACTGGCATGAAGCTGGGTAGATATTCAATGGCTCTCGATTTTAAAGTAACACATAACTCAGCTAAACATAAAATGAGTGATGAGAGTACATAACCTTCAGCTTTATCCGATTTTATGATGTTCGTTATAAATTCTAATATCTTAACATATTTTTCTGGATCATCGGAACCTATGGTTTTAATCAGCAATTTCAATGAAAGAAGTGCAGTCTGAATTACTATCAGTTCATCTTCGTTAGGATCAGAATTGAGTTTATCGATTATGGTTATCAACGAATTTACAGTCGAATGTAACTCCTCAACGCTACATTCCTCAATGAACGAATTGGAATATTGTAATTTCGAATTCAATAGATCTAATGATCTCTTCTTGATACTGGTTAAGTTATGTGACATTAAACCTTTTATGACCAATAAGAACATTTCTGGAGTTAAAAGAGCATTCATGCAATCCAGAATTTCTAAACTCTGATGTTGTATGGCTTTCCAATAATGTCCAAGAGGAGTATTTATGTTTCGATCCAGAATCGGATGAGTTTTCTGTATATATGACAGAATTCCAACAATAATATCCTTGTAATAAGGTTCGAGATCTTCAAGATCTTTATTAGGAAGCACAGCGATTTTACCCACAAAATCTTTTGATGAAACAAGACCGTTTATAAATATTAAAATTGTGTATTTGAAATGACGAAATTGTTTTTCTGTAAAGTCTGATATATCTATATCGCATTCATTTTTCTGTAAATCTTCTTTATTAATTGGTAGTCTTCTGATATTATGAATCAATTTTTTACAAGCATTAAAACCTACAGAAGGAGGAAATTCCATCACAAGTTCAATAGCTATATTCAAACGCTTGATTGTTGAATGATCTTCAAACTTATATTTTTTCTTTGCATTGTTTTCTTCCATACCATGTAAAACATGAGAAACAAATACTAAAAGTAAGAATAGATGTAGATGATTCTCCACATCAATTTTTTCAAGAAGATGTGTGTACAGTTTCAGACGCCTATGTTCAGGTACATCTAGGAGTGCATCAACAAATACTCTCAACACAGATATAATGGTTTCAGTGGTACCATCTTTCACTAATATGGGTATGACAGATTCAATAATGCTAGAAATCAGTTGGAAACTATAATTATCGTCATGCCTTAAAACTGAAGATCCCATAAAAGTGAAAATTGCCATGATATGATGTAACACTTGAGTGGGGAACAATGAAGCACAATGTGCTAATACTAAAAGGGCATGATGGTGAGTTTGAGGATTAGAAGAAGCTCTGATACACTGTACAACCAACTCCATGTCAAAAGCACTTTTGGAAACTTTTACATTTTCCAATTTTTGACAACAAGACAAAATTAATGAAAGAATTAATTGTTTGGGGTATTCCACACCTGCTTGTTCATCGAAATCTAGACATTTTTTCAAGATGTTGAATAGTTTTGGTATCAAAGATTCTACATTAAATATTTTCTTCTTATCTTGAATTAGTTCAAGAACTCTCACTCCTTTCTTCCATTCTAAAGTTTCCAAAATATCAACAGTTGGAACTATGGAAGTACGTTTTCTCTTCTTGTTCAAAGAAACATTAACAGACTGCACTTCCTCCATATCAACTAATTGAGGTATTATATGATCAACATTCAAGTTGACATGTTTGAATAATTTATTGGAAGCCAATAATATATTAGGGTTCTGAGGATTTGTCGATACTTCAATTATTGAATCTAATACAATTGATTCTATTTCTTCAGACAAAGATGAAAAGAATGCTTCATTGAGACGTTTCATTATCGAAAGTGATGGTGAAATCAACTCACCATTGACGCTCAAACAATCTTTGTCGTTCTTTATGGCTGATACTAGAAGCTTGAGTGCTTCATGATCTTTCTTTAATCCCTTACCGATGGAATCATCAAATCTATGTAGGCAATTATGAATGATAGTTGATTCTGACTCTGTGAATACTTTAGAGCCTTTTTTCAATAGGGAACTTGTTAATACTGATAATTTCTCTAACATGGTTATGTTATTCACGCCAGACAAAACCTCTGAAATACCTGCTACAAGGTATAATGGCTCTTCAAAATTGCAGCAGAAAGTCACTAAGGCGCTTTTGACAATATCATTTTGTTTTGAATTTAAAATATTTGATACCATAACAGGAAGTTGATCTGCATCCAAAACTATTTCTTCCTGATGTTCCATTAAATATTGAAATAGGGAACAGTATGACTTTTTGTTCTCACTTGGATATTTCGTTATTAATGCGCCTAATTCAAAGGTTTTTTTTCTAGTCTCCTCATCTTGAGATGTTAATAAAATCAGAAGATATGGTACATACTTTTCTTTCAAATCGAAACATTTGGATAATGAATAATTCTGCAATTTTCTCAATACAATATTGAGCATCTCATTTTGACCAGGATCTTCACATCTTTCTCTATAAACTGCTAAATGCAGAATGAAATCAATAGTTGCATCCATAGACTTAAATACAAAATTATTAAATTTATCGAGAAAAAGTTGATGCACTTCATCATCACAATAAAAAATAGAACAAGATGAAAGTAAGAACTTACTTGTTGGCTTCATTGATGTGAAATCTAATTTTTCTATTTCTATTTTGTTTACATTCATAATCATATTGAAGACACATTCTAAATAACCACCCATAGGGAAATTACCCTTTTTAGCTATTTTTAAATTTTCTAATATGGAGCATTCAGTCTTTGTTGATTTCGCACCATCAGTTTTAGAAAGTTTTTCCAAAATTTCTAGAAGTGGTTGAACTTGTTCCAAAGAAAAATTCTTATCGACAATATTACTGATTAAAAGTGCAACTATATATTTTTGAAGAGGAGAAAAATTCTCAAGAGCATCTTTTTCAGTGTTTTTGTACAAATTGAGTATAATTTGATCATTGCCAGAAGTTTTCAAGCATTTGAAGAGTTCGTTCGGAAAATCACCTGCTATATTTAGATCTGCTTTTGAATTGAACTGTTTGAATAATGGACAATTCAAGAACAAATCCGATTTAATGATAAGTTTAGCAATGTTTATTTCCTCGCTTGTTTTTGGTAAAAGTAATGGAAGAACCATTGTTATAACATTAAAATTATCAGCATTATTAGATGTGCAAAGAAGTTTTATAACTTTAACCAAAATCTTACCCCAACAATGTTTATCCTTGTAACATTTACATAAAAGTTCTGAGAGAATCCTGTTTAGTTCAACGCCTTGCATAATTTTAGTGTTTTTAATAATTCCTAATGCTTCCTTAACTACGTCATAGCTTTCATCATTTAGCCTATGTTCCAAAGAAATCTTCAGTATATCTTTCTCTTCTTCTCTGAGCTCATTATAATTTGTTGATATAAATTTGATTGCATCGATTCTTATCAAAGCATTAGAATCATATAGTTTATCAAATATATCAAATTTCTTCTGGAGTCTCATGACACCCTTAAGGATTTTCTGAAGACGTACTTTTCTCTTTTCGTTTTCCTTTAATGTCAATATCTTGTAAACTTGCTGATCAAACTGGGTTGGATATTGTTTTTCTATTTTAGCTATTATTTCCATTATCCAAGCTTGAACTTCAGGCTTCTTCTTCAATTTTAGAGGAATCGAGTCAATGATGACACTGAAAAAAGTTCACATTTACACAAAAATAGAAATGCATGATCTATGTTCAAAGATTATCATAATATACAGGGCTGTTCCATCATAAACTTGACAAACAGGTTTTTTCTTTTAAGTTGGCCTATTAGCGTTTTTGAAGAACTAGTGAATATTTCGTTCTGAAATTTTAGGTGAAGCCTTGAGAATGAAGGAACTCTTCGCCTTAAATATTTTCAAGTCGACAGTGTTGCCACGTCTATCTCAAATCTACTTTCTTATTTCAAATGCAACTACATATATTTTTTATTTATGTATCGATTCAATACCAAATTCGCAGTATAACCTACTAAAAAAAAATTCTCTGCTATGCACTGTTGCCAAGTTATGCATAAGTTCTTGACATTTGCATTGCAAGTTTGGAAATGCAATATCTCAATGTGGAACTTGAAATTGAAATATTTCGATATTTTCAAATGGCAATTGTGCATAACTTGACAACAGTGCATGTCTGAGAAATTTTTTAAGTAGGTTATACTGCGCATCGATACATCAATGAAAATAGTTGCATTTGAAATAAGAAAGTAGAGATAGACGTGGTGCGTTTGAGATAGACGTGGCAACACTGTCGACTTGAAAATATTTTAGGAGAGGAGTTCCTTCATCCTCAAGGCTTCACCTAAAATTTTAAAAAGAAATATTCACTACTTTTCCGAAAACGTTTAATAGACCAACTTAAAAAGAAAACCCTGTATATTCGTGTAGAGGACACCGGGAAAATAATTTTTGCCTTATACAATATTTCCCGTTTTCGAAGCGTAAGCGAGATACAGGGTGTTAAATGTCATTTTTGAGCAAGATTCTAATGAGTGTGGTCACTTATGTATAACACTTAAAGTGACGGTTTTTGGTCAACTCTCAGTATTTTTGGATCCTCCATTCAGGAAAGTTGACAAACTCCGAAAAAAAATTTACAAAATGGCGGCATATAATGGAAAATATTTTTTTGAAAATTGAGGATGCCTCATATCAAAATCAGAATTCTCTAAAGTTAAAGTTACGTGATTACGTTTAGAAGCCATGATTCGAACTGAATATGCAAACAAATACACATATATCGTACGCACGTACGTCCCACAAAAAAACAAAGTGGTTGCGTTCAGATCGCAGAGATCAGGCTGTTCAAATTATACAGGGTGACCGGACGATTGACGTCAATAAAAAAAAACAGGTTCCTCATGTCATGGGGTATTCGAATCACCCCCATGTATGTTATCCGATTTTTCACGGTTTCCGAGTTATGATTTTTTTTATGAAATCTGAGAATTTTCAACTTGAACATCTTCGAAAATTTTTTTAAAGAAAAGTAAAAGACTTTTCTGATATTTTTTTGTTGTAAATAGATCGCCATGAATTGTACTTTTATACATAAAATAACCAGCATCGTAACTTTGATTAAAATTATGGAAATGTTGGTCTCAAGTGAGAAAGTTAAGTATTTTGGATCATGATCTAAATTTTCAAATTTGAATTAAAAATGTAAACAGGTTACTTCATGGTTTCTTAGTAGGCTTAAAAACTGCGCTCAACACTCAGCTTTCAGAATCATTAATAAAAAATGGTACTCAACAGTCTACTTTTGCTAGAATTAGCCTTCAAAGTCAGCGAGGTGGAAAAAATCAAAGAACTACACGATTACTCAAAATTTATTTTTTGCCATTTTGAGATAGAAAATGCTGAAAATTAATTAAAATAAGCTTTATAAGAAAAGTTTTAGATAAGAAAAAGAAAAAGGTATGGCAATAAATCACACATCATGTAGATAAAAAGAAATTTATTTATAAAATTTACAATAGGTTTTCAAAAAGGCCAACTCCAGCCTCAATACACATTCTACACCTTCCCAAAATTTATTTATTCATTTATTTTTTTTATTGTAATTTTTATAAATAATTTTTTTTATCTACATGATGTGTGATTTATTGCCATACCTTTTTCTTTTTCTTATCCAAAACTCTTCTCCTAAAGCAAATTTTCAGCATTTTCTATCATAACTTGATCAGACAAATCTTAAAATGGCAAAAAATAATTTTTGAGTAAACGTCTAGTTCTTTGATTTTTTCCACCTCGCTGACTTTGAAGCCTAATTCTAGCAAAAGTAGACTGTTGAGTACCATTTTTTATTAATGATTCTGAAAGCTGAGTGTTGAGCGCAGTTTTTAAGCCTACTAAGAAACCATGAAGTAACCTGTTTACATTTTTAATTCAAATTTGAAAATTTAGATCATGATCCAAAATACGTAACTTTCTCACTTGAGACCAACATTTCCATAATTTTAATCAAAGTTACGATGCTGGTTATTTTATGTATAAAAGTACAATTCATGGCGATCTATTTACAACAAAAAAATATCAGAAAAGTCTTTTACTTTTCTTTAAAAAAATTTTCGAAGATGTTCAAGTTGAAAATTCTCAGATTTCATAAAAAAAATCATAACTCGGAAACCGTGAAAAATCGGATAACATACATGGGGGTGATTGGAATACCCATGACATGAGGAACCTGTTTTTTTTTTATTGACGTCAATCGTCCGGCCACCCTGTATATCATTTTACCAATTGGGGCCGTTCGGATTATTGGGTACCTACTTTGGATTATCTAGGGTTCAGACTATCCATAATGTATTTGCAATTGGTCATTCATTTAGTCAGCAACGTAGCACTTAAATATTTCAAATATACAACTATTCAACTGGACAGTAAAATCAACTTTCTGATGCATTGAATATAGTGCTTCTGATGTGAATTTCCATACCTGTATATATTTTTTTCCCAAAAATCAGTACTTACTTCAAGATAGCTGGCACACTGTTCTCATTTATATTGAGTTGATCAAGTAGATTCAATAAAAACTTTTGATAATAATCCCCATCTTCTTCTACACCATTTTCCATGAGTCTTTTGACTAGTACTTCCAAAAAAGGGTAGATATAAGTACCCTCACTATTCAATTCTTGTAATGTTTTTGGAAACCATTCTTGAGCAATTATTTCTGCAACCGCCTCATCAGGTATAGTTTTGTAATGGGGCTGCCCTTGATACAAAATTGAATAAAGCAACACTGCTTCCTTCTTCAAATGGGTACCGTCATTATTGGAAATTTTTTGCATAAATTTATCAAGAACGACATCTGATAAGGTACATTTTGTAACAATCCTTGCCGTTATGACGTAAGAAGCAGATCTGAAATCTAGAATCTCTGAATTTAGACCTTTCAAAAGGGCAGGAAACATTTGCGTTATTATAGATTCTGGCGTTTTTTTAGAATATTCAATGGCTCCAAGGAAAACTTGATTGTAGAAATTGAATGTAACAATGAGGGTGTTTGGCTTTTCATGAACCTGAAAAAAAATGAACATTAATAGAATGCACATAAAAACATCTTTTTTTCAAGAATTAAAAGGAACAGTGAGACAAGATTTCAGTCATGAATAATAAACCTTCCAATAGATATTACTATTGTATAGAATTGAGGGAAATTTCTGAGTTTCAAGATTAATGCTTCTCAGAGTAACCATGTTACAAACGGCATCTAAAAATCTACTGATTTTCTCAGAAGGCTGAAGTAATCGTTACAGAATATCAGTAGATTCTTAGATACTGATGGGTTCACTGTTTCTCTTTTTTTTCAGATATTATGGCAATAAAACTTCATTATCCTGCCGTTAGGGTGTGCTGAATTTGAATTTCCTTAAATTTATTCTTTCGAGTGGCAATGATTCAACCTAAAAATGTTTGTTTGGCATAGCAAAAATGTGAGGGACATACGAAATGTAGTGGCAATAAAACGGTTTGGCCAATCGCGTTTAAATTGGGCAATATCTGAGTAAGCCTTTTCTGGATTTATAATCAGTCAGATTTTATAGGTTTTCACCTAGAGTGATATCAACATTACTTTTATATATATCAGTTGTATTTGTCATTCCCTAACATTTCATTATAGGTGATTTCTACAGTTTATTGTAACCTTTTACGAAATAAGTTCTTTAGGGTGAAATGAGATATAGAATTATGAATAGACCAGGTTTGGGCAATGACGGTCAAAGAAATTTCACAGCGACCTAGTTAAATGAAATGCATATTATGCTATTGCATATTTGAGACATCTTCAGCGGTATTTGCATATTTTAGCTAAGATCCAGTTATTATGCATATATTCGGTACATATTTTCTTCCCTGCTGAATCACACACAAAAAATGAGTTCTATTGAGTAAAAATCACTTTCATTGAATTTCGGAACGCAGTATTGGTAGCTGAGCACTACGAAAGTATCCAAATAATGAGTAAAATACGCCAAATGAACTTTACGTTGCCATTGGCATGTCCAAATAAACTTCAAGAAAGGATTGAAAGGATTTTGAAAGGAAATCCAGGTTTCGAAGATTTGTCTCTTATAGAGAGTTTTATTAATGAGACGGCAATGAGTTTTTATTAATGAGACGGCAGAAGTTTCACCAGAAAATATAAGGGAGAACATAGCACCAATTCAAATTGTCCCCAGTTACGTCCATGGATGTGGTGCGTACCTTTTCCACATACAAAAATATTCAAAATTTTACAATTGAACATTTGTAACAATATTTAATTGTAAAAGTTTAAAAAACATTACATTAAATGTTAATACTATATTATTAATATATTGATGATATGTTGATTTTGAAATGAAAATTACTTTTCTTTTTTTTGAGTTCCCAAAAGTCATTATTCAATATTACATATTCTGCAAATTTTCGTGAATATTTTGCCTATTTTCGTGCATATTTCAAGCATTTTTTATGAATATTTGCATACATATAACAACGTTTCTACGTTGAATATATTTGGGTCTCTAGTAATCACCTACTGTTAGGGGAGCGTAGACCGATAATTTAGAAAGCATAGAGCAGCACATGTGGCAGCGGCGGGAGCAGGAGAAGTGCAGTGATTTCTTTCTCATGCCGCCCACTTCCCTGCTCCCTGCCATAGAAGTGAGCTGAGAGTAATCAGGGTGATTAATGTAACCTTAGGAAAAGTCTGAAAATAATATCTATTCAATAAGAATAAAATGCAAAAATAACAAAATACATATATAAAATAAAACTTCCCAATGAACTTGAAACTTACCTTTATGATTTTCAACATCAACTCTGAGACAAATTGTATGAAATAAGGATCACTTGCTGCATGGTTATATAAAAACTGATTGGTTAAGGGTACTCCAGCTTTTTGGGAATCTTTCAGGAAAGCCCAAGGGTCATTAACATCTTCAAACTTCATTAAAGCTACTATTCTTTGAAAAATCCTTGTTTGATGATATGGTAGGACCAACATCAATAAATCTTCTCTGTTATATTGATGAATTGAGTATCGATAAATCAGCCATTCTAATGCCTTGTAACAGCAGTGTAGAAGAATATACGGTGATAGCAACAGTAAAAACTTGTTGATTTGTTTATCTAGTTTTTTGTTACTAGAAGTTGATTCTATGCTTCTCTCGAAATCTCTTGATTCCAGAGAAAATAATGTTTTTGTGAACTGATCAAATACTGCATCTTTAGAAATCAATTCCTCGAGTCCATTCAATCCAATTTCATAAAATTTTTCTTTCCTAATTCCAGCTGCTTCTTTACGATCAAATAAAAGCGAAGCACGACTTTTTCCTCTGTATAGATTAGAAGTTTGGGGGGCTGAATATCGTTTCAGCTGTTCTGCTAAAGACGTACTCATCTGCAAAAGTAAATAAGAAAATTGAATGCTAATTTCCCATAATATCAACGATTCAACAAAAGCAGAGACATATTCACAGCTGAAGAATAATCACGTTAAGGGGACTATGTTATTATCTAAACAACGTCCAGTGTTAAATCAAAATTCAAATGTGGATTTCGATAAACTGAAGAATATACATTATATACTAAGTTATTATGAATACCTCTTTCGGCGAAATAGGTGCTATACTTACTTTGTAACCTTAATTAATACAAACAAATACTTCTTTTAGATATATACTCAAAGAATTCAATAAAACTATCTACACTCTTCACCTACACCACACGTGCCACTTTCAAATTTGATCTTTGTTGTTTGAGGTTAAATCGTTGTCAAGTATGACATGTCCATAGAAATGCATATAAATAGAAAGATATATTATTTCTTTTTTTTTAATAGTTCCATACTATATTTTCTCTCAATTGAACAATTTCTTATTACCATTTACCATTGTTTAGAGAGAATTTCGCTTATAACTCGAAAACAAAAATGCCACAAATGAATATTTCTCTCGTTAGTTTCTTAGAAATATAGACTTTAAAATCTAGTCAATCTGAACCATGAGTAGAAACAAATTCGACTGAATAACAAAATATTAAAGATTTCCTTGAATGTAAGCCTGATAAAGGCATTCTAAGAAAACACTTTACATTTTTTGAGATCATAATTTTGGGCCAGGAGTGCACTCAAACGACTCGGTTGGACTCACTTATGAAGAATCCAGGGCCGTTCCTAAGGTATATATGCCGCCCCTATACAGAGTGTCTATAAAATAATGGATAAACCTCTAACTAAAGATAGATGCTTTCGTGGTCTCCCTTATCCCAAATTTCTACCTTCGTAAAAATACCAGTTTTTGTGTTTTTAGGAAATTTCTAAGTGCGATTAGTTCTTCTAGTGCCATTTCTTCAGATGGAGAGGAATTTCAATATGTTTTTTCAATTTCACATCAGATAGTTCAACTACCAGTAACAAAGAATTAAATTGATCAAACTACTGTGAAGATTTAAAAAATGTGTAAAATACAAAGAAAAATTCGAAACTTAAAACCATATCTAAGAGTTCTTTCAATAAAGCACTTCATTATATTATTATTATTAAATTCCTTTCAAGGACCCCGCACATTTTGTATGGGAATTGGCTCCCGGTGGATTTGGCTGAAAATTTGATATGATGTTCTACTAATCCTTCTGATCAAATGTCTAAACGTTGACGAAGCTGAAAAATGCATACTTCTAGGAGTTTTTAGCGATTTTTTGTATCCATTATGGCTTACGTATTATGGGAATTGGCTCCCGGTGGATTTGGCTGAAATTTTGATATGATATTCTACTAATCCTTCGGATCAAATGTCTCCACAGTCACGAAGCTGAAAAATGCATACTTCTAGGAGTTTTTAGCGATTTTTTGTATCCATTATGGCTCACCGTTCACACAGAAATGTGTGAAAATATTTCGAATTGACAGAATCTGCTTTCAATAATCACGAAATATTCTCAAACATTTCTGTGTGAACGGTAATACGTAAGCCATAATGGATACAAAAAATCGCTAAAAACTCCTAGAAGTATGCATTTTTCAGCTTCGAGACTGTAGAGAAATTTGATCAGAAGGATTAGTAGAACATCATATCAAATTTTCAGCCAAATCCACCGGGAGCCAATTCTCATACAAAATGTGCGGGGTCCTTTGATCAGCTACAGTGAAAACAATGTAAGACAGCCTTGAAAGCCATCATCTTAAAAGCTTGACTATTGCAGTTGCAGATTCCATTCCTAGGATCATAAGCCTAGGCATTCCATATTTTTTCATTCTCATGAATACTTGATAATCAAATAATTTAAAAATTTCAAAAAACTGTTTTTGTTGTAATCGTTATTCTGAGCTCATATGTATGAAAGGTATGATTATTCTCTGATTGGCTTAATCTTTATGGTTATTCTTGAATAGCAAAATTTGAATCTTTCAAAGAACTTTGATAGCTAATTAAGCGTTAAAATGATGGTTCAAGGTGGAAATAATTCGATTCAGATATGGTTAATGGCTGGGGACCAATGGATGACTGCCCGATATTTTCTGACTGTAGGCCTGAATATCGCAAACATTTTTCCACAGAACCAGGTGGTTCAACCTTTTCTTCCTGCTTTCTTGCCTTTTCTTCCTGCTTTCTTGCCTTTTCTTCCTTGTAAAAGAATCCAATTTTGTTTTTGTATTATTCATATTGTTATCAGATGAAACCGTTAATAATCAGTAGATATGATAGCAAAGGAATTTCAATAAAAACAATTTAGTTCTGTTCAGAACTTCGAAGATCTTATCAGAACTGCGAAGGTTTGCAACTGATATTTTCTACTTTATGATTTATGAACGGTGCTTTTCTCAGAGTAAAAAGTGAAGAAAAAGTTTATTTCTTATTGTGAGTGTTTTCCATCTACCCTTGTGTTTCGAAACAGTAATAACTAGACTGTCTAATAAATCTAATATTATCATTCCCCATTTGTTGTGTAACGAAATAAAAAAACTTACGTTTTTGTTGCCAAAACTGAGAAATCTGTAAATTTTCCTGAATTGTTTAATACCTAATAATAACCCCAATTTTCAAGCGAGTAACAGTCCCAAACAGAGACAAAAAACACGAGCAAACGTTTATTGACGGCGTAATTCCCCAAAAAAAGCTAATCCTGAGATCGTTTCATTCGTTTTCTACGATTTTTTAGGTGATATTTTTTTTAACAATTGATTTAGGTACGTAGGTGAAATTAGGAGCATGTTATGAGTTGATGAGCTTCCGTAGAACTATTTTGAAATTGTTGACATGCCGCTTTTATTCTGTTCTGAGTAAAAATCCTACACAGTTTACAATATGCCTAATATTTTTTTCACTATGACTGCCGCCCGCGTGCGGTGCACGCGCTACACCCTTAGACTATAGTCTATATTGGTCTAAGGCTACACCCTCTGTTAGAACGACCCTGGAAGAAACCGAAGTAAAAGCATTGAGTTTAAAAATACTATATTTTTAAACTCAATGGTAAAAGACAAATCTATCTGGTTGCTCCCGCAATTATAGAGCAAGAGCTCGTGAACCCCAGACCTTCGTTATTTTATAAAAGCTGAAAACTTGTCTATAAGCATTGTATAAGGAAGGATAGTAGGCCAGCCCCCTTGGTTTCACGCTTTCTTGAGCGCCATCTAGGTATATTTACCACGTTCTTGGTCTCCGACTATGCCGTGACTTGGCGACCCCTTCAAAATGGTTTTTATTTTTGTGAACTAAATATATTTGAGTAGATGTTGATACAGATTTCTGCATATTCTAGTAGGTTGCGCATCAACAAGCACATCTTGATGCATTACATATAAAATGAAAGTAACACAGTGGCGTGTATTATGAAGTACATAAAAGAAAAATAGTAAGTCAATATCACTTTATTGGTATTCAAATAATACATGATCACATTATACAAATAAAAAGTCTTTTTGACATAAAAATCTTTTTATGTCTATTAAAAAAAATCATTTTATGGATTATAGTTACAAAAAAAAGAATCGAGGAAATTTTTAAACATCAGAAAAAATTACAAAATGGGGCTAACATACTTATTACTTTGAACATTGTTTAGGGAGAAGATAGTTGGTTCTGTTTTTGCAACAATAACCATATTTATTCTTCGGCGGGAAACAACAGCAGAATCAACTTTCTAATTTGCATATTCCTTCAAATTCAGATTAATGTTTTGGCTAGAAGTTTCATTAAATTCTTATTTTTTCATTCACATACTCTGAATCAGAAAACCGTACCTAATTGATTAAACGAAATGAGGCACTTAACTAGACTCTGTAGAAGCTATTTTTCATCAATTTTATAAGCGAAAAATCAATTTCGATGGAATGATAATTTCAAATTTTAAGATGGAGTTCACAAGTTCGAAAAATGAGAAGAAAACGTAGAGAAAATGGAAATGAAATATTAAGCAATTTCAACTGTAATTTAAGTCAAGATGCCAAATTGCAGAGGAAGCACGTTTTTTTATTGATATGTAAATGAGCATATTGAAAAAATGACATTTTTCATTGTATTGCGAACGAAACAGACAAAATTGATATATTTTTCATTAATCGTGCGTTATTATCAATTCTTACTTCTATAAAAAACTTAATACTCGATAAATTGACCATGAAATTCTGATGACAAAAATGTCCTATTTCTTACTCAATATACATATAGTATAACATGGTATCATATGAGTTAATTTGGCATAAATAAAGTAAGAAAAGTTAATTGGTTCCCTCTTATTTAACATTTCCTTATAATGGGTGTTTTTTTAGAGGTTTGATTTTTTAATTAACAATAATTGTTTCTAGTGATAATCAATTTGTGTATTTGTTGCCAATACGTTTTTCCATTTCACAATTCAAACTCACTTCAGAAGAACGCTTGCAAGTTGTACAAATTTATTATGTATCCGTTACCCGACCCGAATAGATAAAATAACGCTCGGCTGATGTGGTAAGGGCGGTAGCAGATGGTTTTTATGACACAGTCGACTGGGCAAAACTGAAATAATCACAACTACCTGCTGTGGAGTTATGCACGAAAAAGATAAATATATGCAATCTTTTCAGAGACTTGGCAGCAATATTGAGAGAAATACCAAGGACTGAAACTTTTAACACACCTTCATCTTAATAAAATTATTAAGCTGTTCTTTGAAGTTCGATTTTTTGATCGTTGGACACTTGGTAATTCAATATTTAAACGGTTCTTGGATTTCCCTTAAAACTAGATCGCTCGACATATGATGCTCAAGTTGAAAAATTAAATTAATTGCCCCGTTAAAAACCCTGAAGTATCTTCTGATTAAAGGAAAATATGAAAAAATTTTATTCGATGAACTCTCAAAATTATGCAACAATTATCAATTATGTTACACTTTATTGTTCAACCCTATTTTTTTTGAAAAATTATGTTACAATTTACAATCTGAGAATTATGTTGAACCTGGCAACCCTGCGTAGTGTTGAAGGGCACCCAAATGACTTGTGCACAGCAGCATTGTATAAAATCTTCTTCATAAAAATAACAGCAAGTACAATTTGTGCAAAAGCTGAAACCGCTCGCCGTACGTTCGGAAAATGGACAGAATATTCGGAAACCTCATAATTTCGCGAAATGGACCTGTGAGGTCTTCAAGTTCGTTCGATCACTTTCTTCGGAGATATGTGAAGTCATACGTCTACGAAGATAAACCACAGGTAATAAACAATTGGAAGACAACATTTGCCGCGTTATTGCTCGAAAAAGTGGTCGAAAATTGGACTTCATGCGTACGCTTCATTCGGGCCAGCCCCTATTCCCGAAATTATTTTTTACACTAAGAGCTTATAAATTTTTTTTAATAAAACCGATATCGCGATAATGAAATTCATTTTTAGGTTTTTTATTTCATTTTGAAGCTGTAGACCTCAAAAAACACCCTTTATTCAGCGCTATTAGAGTGTCATTCGTTGACCATCATTACGAAGACTTGATGAAACCTATGCTTATGTATAATAATAACCTGAACCAATAACGAATTATAGTAAGCTTGAAGTCGCTGGTTGAATCATAGTGTTCATGCTGCTGATGCATACAGTAAAAACAATGCCCACTTCATAGAAAATGAATAACTTTATATGACGATAGATCCCGAATACTGTAATCGCGAATTATGTGAAAACATTGTTTACAGTTTTTGGAGTTTACATTCCATCATAAATTAGGCAAAGCTTTTTGCAATCGTTGAAGAAAAGTTGACGACCTGTAGCATAATAGGTACCATATAGTACCTATTATACCATGAAGTATTCAAAAGTAATGGTTCCACTCTACTGAAACATAGAAATTCAATTTATATTCTGTGAAATGCATCTCTAATGCAAAATAAAAATGTAATTCAATAAAAAATTTCATAACACGGGGAAAAATCTTGTGATCCACTCGTTTATTAATCTATAGATTATTTAACTAGTTGATTAATTAACTATTAGCGCACACGTAATTTGAATTCAATTGCAATAGTAATTTTTGTTATTAAAAATATTTCTTTTAACTCTGACATCCACATAGGTATATCTTGGTAACGAAGCCGTTAGATAAGTTATTCTAAAAAAAATCTGAGAAATACTTCTGGTTCAACTTGCTGATAAACGACGAACGTAAAAGTTTCAATTTGAAAAACATCCTTCATATATGATTTTTCTAAACAATTTGTGAATCTAGCAAATTATGCTAAAGCATTTCTGACTGTTACGTTCGTCATAACAAATTACGGTGAACAAATATTTCGAAAGTGGTTTCGCAAACTTTAACCATATTGTTCGCTTGTAAACAGTGAGGGTAATAAACTTAGAGGAAGAAGCGGTATTTCATTCTTCCATTGGGCCCATTGGGGTAACAAACAAGAATATCTAAAGTATTTTCTTTATTCGCCTTTCCTATAGTGGCATCCAGATGCTTGAATAATTAAAAGATTGAATGTATTGATTTCTATCAAAGTGATGGTATTTTTGGATGAGTTTGGTGAATAACGACGAACAGAACTCAAATTGCAGTCAAAATAGCATTAATTCAAAATAAGGGATGAAAGTATCTCAGATGCCATTTATCTAACAATTAGTTAATCAATGTAATTTCCAAATTCACTAAAAAATATTTCCAAAAGTGGTTTTGAGAAAACCACACCCATGTTACACACTTTTTACCTGGAGGGGTAATAAACAACACGAGCACCGACAATAAAACTTGGTTAGCCTATTTTCTAGTCGCCTAGGTGTTCGAATAGTTACGCTTTTTCGATGAATACAGAAATTTAGATTGAATCTATTTATTTCCAGCTGTGAAATATTATATTTTTCATTTTGAAGTTACCAGAGTTCAACTGGCAAATAAAAAAGTATAAGTTAATCTCCAAAAAAATCGAATGATTGAAGACATAAATTTTTGGGCAAGTTTCGTAATACACAACAAAGTACTAACCGTGCAGTGAAAAAAGATATAGTTCGCAAGAATTATATTTTCATAACTCTTATATACAATCAATGAATGCAATAATAGTTATTTTTGTATCTAGTGCGCGAAATGCTACTTTGGTGATCGAGAACTGATTTTTTTAACGAGGCGCCGCCGAGTTAAAAAAAATAGTCGAGATCACCAAAGTATTTCGCGCATGAGATGCAAACAAAATTTTTTCTACAAACGCTTAGCTTAATATGAAAAAAAATATTGAACTGGTTTGAACTGTTTTTCCAAATCAAGTAATTAGGTATTATAACTATGGGCAATATATTCTATGTTGAAAGCAACACTCAATGTTGAAGAAAACGTGGATTTCAAGAAATTTACCAAGTTAAAATATAAAAATCCCATATAGTTTACATGCAGTGTGCGAAGTAAGTATTTCGCACACTACTTCGCGCACGGTGTCATAGTAACGAAGGAAATGAAAAAAAGGGCCACTTCGCATATTCTTGCCAATGCGCGAACCTTGTCATTTTTTGACGTTTGTAGAAAAAATTATTATTTTTTCCCTATATGGATGTTCAGGTTTCGTGAGTGGATACTCATGATAGCCGAGAAATATACCGAAGAAATTGCCAATAAATCGTTTATTGCGATATAAAAAAACTGTATATCAAAGAGCACTGAATAAATAAATATATATGCCTTACCGGAAAGAATAATCCATCTTTTACATCTTTCTGCGTCCTTTGCTGGAAATCGGTACATTCTAATCGAAGCATCGATTCTTTTGCTGAGACCACAGTTGAAATAAACACACTTATTTCCTGCCATTTCTAGAATATGTTTGTATTTTAATTTTGATCGGAAATTCTGAAAGAGATTTTAAATATCTTTCGAAGTTTAACCGTAGTATCTTCTAAAAATTAGCAAGTTGAATGAATAAATGATTTGAACAGTAAACTTACCTCAGGATAACTTTTATCAATTTCTGGAATATTAAATTGATGTAGGAATCGAAATCTTGTCTAGGTAACTCAAAATTCACGTCGAACACGATATGATACGTATTTCGCACAACTGATAGAAGTGTTCGGTCTGACCCAGCAAACACTGAAACGCAGGAACTGTACAAAATTCGTACGGCGTTGCTGCACTCCACTGCAGCGATGGTAATGCAGTAACTGTATCGAAACGGACCGTATATGTCCCGCTGAATTGTACAGTCACTGTACAGTACAAACTGCATTCATATACAGCCATTGTTCAGCGTTGCTGCAATTCATATGAAGCGAGGTTTTGTAGTAACTGTACAAAAACTGTTCAGCCTCGCTGCATTTAAAATGCGGCAACGCTATAGAATGGTTGCATACTAAACGCAGATTGTACTGTTCAACAACTTTAAATTTGATTACGGAATTCAATATGTAAATGTTTTGAAACAAACTGAATATTTAATAATCTTGATCCTATCATTTTCGGTTTTGGTGTGAAATCCAATGAAAAGTTAGCTTAAAAAAATTCTATATTAAAGAAAAAAAATATATAACTAAAACAGGAATATTCATACAAAATATAAAATAAAATATGTGTATATAAATCAAAATATAATAAAAACAAAATAAATTTCTTCGGAGGTTTATACATTTTGGGTTTGGCTGCTCCTCACTCCTCATACAGGTTTCTCAACCATGCTTTTATTGTTGTTTCAACATCAGTCTGCGTGGCATTTTCGCAGCTCTTGTTCCTACGTATGGCTTTTTAAATAGGAGGAATATGAGGTTAGAAAAAATGTTTACCTTGTTTCATCTTGATAGGACTGCATCATTGCGGTCGCATAAGATCTAGCGGAGAATACACTGCACACTTTCAAAACCGAATTATTTTATAAGGCGCTCAATCCAATATTTTATCGCTTTCCACAATCTTTACGCAACCTCCCAACAACTACACATGCTAAACAATAAAATGGTGGCACCTGAACCTAACGTAAAGACACCGCGTACCGAATAGTAAGGACCCCGACCTACCCCACGATGGGGACATGTTTTGATTGGTCGGAGTCCGTACGATGACGTGCGTGGTAACAAGCATTTGAACTTTTTGCAGTTATTACATCACAGTTACTGCACATTTACTGAACTTCACTGGTTGCGCATGAGTCACTTAATTTTTGTTGCGCAGAAACTGTACAGCAACTATACTTCAAATACTGAATTCTTTGAAATGCATTATTATCAATACAGAAACTGTGCAGTTTTAATACAACAATTTATGTGCTGCATTCAGGTGGCACTTGTAACGCAGTATCTGTACAGTTGCTGTATGTTGTGTTTGCTGGGGAACCAGTATTTAAACTGATATATTTTATACAGGTAACACAAAGTGTACCATTGGAAGTGAATATGAATAATGTACACCTAGAAAAGGTGTTTTACGATAGGGATTTCAGACAATTTTGAGAATACCTGGGCCCTAGATGAAGCTAATTTTTCAGCATCACAGGTACATATCATGAAACTCGTGTATTTTGAATCGATATTTAATCTTCAGTATTACATATTGGAACTAGTATTTTCGATATTATACTAACAAAATATACATGTATGTATAAATTATGTATTGATATCATGAAATCTCCTATAACTTGATCATATCACATCAGGCCTAGAAAAAATTGTCAGAATGGAACCCAAATAAAAACTACCTATCTACGTATTCGAAAACTTCCAGGAAAGATTAAGTGTTTCTGGAAACTTTCGAACATTTTTGTCTTCATTTACTCAGTTTCATAAGATACTTAGGGCACTACGAAATACTCAGGTAGGATGGAAACCAACATTAAACACAATTAATCATCGAGAAAAAAATACTATAAGTCTTTCAGATATTTGGATTTCGCATGTACCAACTCAATATGAAATATTCAAATTGAACTCAATTCTTATTGATTCTTTAAAGCATTTATTATGAAAATATATCGAATTCACTACAGATTGAACGAAAACTTTAATAGAACGTCTGTAAACGTGGGACAGAATTATTAGCATAATATAATATAATTGTTAAGAGGTTAGAAGAATGATAATGTAATTGTTTTGTTATTTTGTATTCGGTATTATCGAAATTACCGGCGAATTACTGGAACGAAAAAAATCAGAATATCGCAAACTCTGAAAAAAGTATTAGGGTAGTCATAATCAACTGAAAAAGTAGCCCAAGTTGAAAACACGCAACTGGCCGTCTTTTCTCCTGTTTTTGGCGACATCTATTATTTAGTAGCCGACGCAAATGGAACTTTTGAATCTGTACGCTTCAATCTACGACATTACCAACTGCACTTAGCTAAGACAAGCCGAGGACACCGGCTCTTTTGCGCCACCTATCGGCGTTATCTGGGCTGTGAAACTAAAATCCCGTATGGTTGACCTACTATCCTTCCTTATACAATGCTATAAGCATGCTCCCAACACAGGTAAGAACGATGGACCATTATGAAGTTCGGGTTGCCCTGGCTTTGGCAGGTACACGGTATTAAAGGGGTGTAAAATACTGATCTAGTTTCGTCATTTTATAAAGTGTGATTTTTTGATATTACCTTCAGAATATCATTAAAAATCACGTCATTAATTGCCAGACACTCACTATAGTAGCAACCCCTTGCCAGACACCCTTAATGTTCATTAAATTATATGTAATTCTACTTACGTTATAGTATAAAAGCTAATTTTTATATATAATACTTGGGTAATAATTAGATAAGTTTTCTCATTAGTCAGACATTTTTTATTGTGGCAACAATTTGCCAGACAAACTTGTAGTTTAGCTGCAGGTGCGAGAGCGAGACAGTATATATGAGTGGGCGTGAGTGAGACGGCATGATTATAATGACTTATGCAAATAATTTTTTTGGTACAGATTCATATAACTAATCATTTAAGTAAATCTCAAAAACATCTGAAGAAAAGACATTCGATGCTATAACTAAATAAAATTGTTAAAAATTTTAATTTATTCAATTAACAATTTAATTTAGTTGTAGCATCGAATGTCTTTTCTTCAGATGTTTTTGAGATTCACTGGAATGATAAGTTATATAAATCTGCACCAAAAAAAGTATTTGCATAAGTCTTCATTATGCCGTCTCACTCACACCCACTCATATACATATACTGTCTCGCGCTCGCTACCTGCTGCTAAACTACAAGATTGTCTCAATTGTCTGGCAAATTGTTGCCACTACCAAAAATTTCTGGCTAATGAGAAAATATTATCTAATTATTACCCAAGTATTATACAGGGTGTCTGGTGAGGAATGGGACAACGTTTAGGTGGTGATGAGGGATGTCTCAAGGAGTGAGAAAATGCCATTTGAAATCATCTAAGGTACATGATTCCTGATATACAGGGGGTTTTAGAAAAAATTAGGAAATTTCAAATGACCATAATTCAGGAAATATGAGAGCTAATCCGATGAATTTTCGTACGAACAATGATAGAGTGAGTACGAATCTGTTTGAACAAAAAATTCGAAATAAAATCAGATCCGGACTCAGAAATTTTATTTTTTCTGAAATTAGGTAAAAACAACACCATGTATGCGATTTTCAATTTTTTTGGCTTCATATTCTGAGAGAGCAGGAAAAATACATTCAAACTCAACTGTCATCTCGAATGGCACAAATTTTCCCTGCTTTCTATGACCCTTCGAATGTCAATCCTCCGATTTTCGCTACTTACATATTATTTTCTCGACATTTCAAATGACCATAATTCAGGAAATATAAGAGCTAATCCGATAATTTTTCGTATGAACAATGATAAAGTGAGTACGAATCTGTTTGAACTGAAAATTCGAAATAAAATCAGATCCGGACTCAGAAATTTTAGTTCTTCTGAAATTAGGTAAAAACAACACCCTGTATGCGGTTTTCAATTTTTTTGACTTCAGATTCTGAGAGAGCAGGAAAAATACATTCAAACTCAACTCTCATCCCGAATGGCACAAATTTTCCCTGCTTCCTATGACCATTCGAATGTCAATCTTCCGATTTTCGCTCCTTACATATTATTTTCTCGACATTTCAGAAACATGAGATCTCAGATAGTTACTAATAAGTAAAAAAAAGATCATAAACGAATCAAAATTTTTATAAAAATTATCAAAAATGCGAAATTTGGAAAATTAATAATTAATTCTTCAAATATTGTTCAAAATGAAAACCACCAACTTCTACACATTTATCTGCTCTTTTCATTAAGTTCAAAACTGCTTTCCTTATCACATTCGGGTTGTTTGGTATTTCGTCACATGCGTCTATTATGCGCTGAATTAATTGTTTTCTTGTATTTATTTTTTTTTATTTTAAGGTGTCCCCAAAGGAAATAATCTAACGGTGTTATGTCGGGGGACCGAGGTGGCCATGCTCTTGGACCACCACGACCTATCCATCTATTTGGATAGACCTCGTTCAAATGATTTCTCACTAAAATTGAGAAATGTGGGGGTGCTCCATCATGCTGGAAGATAAGTCCTCTTTGATTAATATTCCCTAATAAATTAGGAAGCATTCATAAGGAAATCTCTATAAATTTCTCCGGTGAGTTAAATTATTATCATAAACTGCGCACCACACATTAACACTGAAACGTCTCTGTGATTGTCTTTGTACGACAGCGAAAATCGGAAGATTGACATTCGAAGGGCCATAGAAAGGAGAGAAAATTTGTGTCATTCGAGATGACAGTTGAGTTCGAAATTACTTTTCATGCTCTCTCAGAATCTGAAGTCGAAAAAATTGAAAACCGCATACTGGGTGTTATTTTTACCTAATTTCAGAAAAACTGAAATTTCTGAGTCCGGATCTGATTTTATTGCGAATTTTTCGTTCAAACAGATTCGTACTCACTCTATCATTGTTCATACGAAAAATCATCGGATTAGCTCTCATATTTCCTGAATTATGGTCATTTGAAATGTCGAGAAAATAATATGTAAGGAGCGAAAATCGGAAGATTGACATTCGAAGCGTCATAGAAAGCAGGGAAAATTTGTGCCATTCGGGATGACAGTTGAGTTTGAAAGTATTTTTCCTGCTCTCTCAGAATCTGAAGTAAAAAAAATTGAAAACCGCATACAGGGTGTTGTTTTTACCTAATTTCAGAAAAACTGAAATTTCTGAGTCCGGATCTGATTTTATTTCGAATTTTTCGTTCAAACAGATTCGTACTCACTCTATCATTGTTCATACGAAAAATCATGGGATTAGCTCTTTTATTTCCTGAATTATGGCCATTTGAAATTTCCTAATGTTTTCGAAAACCCCCTGTATATCAGGAATCATGTACCTCAGATGATTTCAAATGGCATTTTCTCACTCCTTGAGACATCCCTCGTCACCACTTAAACGTTGTCCCATTCCTCACCAGACACCCTGTATATAAAAATCAGCTTTTATACTATAACGTAAGTAGAATCACATATAATTTATTAATGAACATTAAGGGTGCCTGGAAAGAGGTTGCCACTATAGTAAGTGTCTGGCAATTAATGACGTGATTTTTAATGATATTTTAAAGGTAATATCAAAAAATCACACTTTATAAAATGACGAAACTAGATCAGTATTTCACACCCCTTTAAAACCGTTTACCTGCCAAAGCCAGGGTAACCCGAACTTCATAATGGTCCATCGTTCTTCCCTGTGTTGGGAGCATGCGTAGACAAGTTTTCAGCTTTTATAAAATAACGAAGGTCTGGCGTTCACGAGCTCTTAGACTATTACTTTCGAACCATAGTTTCGGAGACTACATTAAAAGGAGCGGATTTTGAACCAATCAGAGAGCAGTAGGGATTTTCAAATTTGACAGACGAAATCTGTTTACATTTTCGTTGGTTTTTCTATGTTTTCGTCAAATGTCAGCTTGACATTTGAAAACATTACGGTTTTTACCTATTTTAAACGTTATTTAGAGCTTGAAATAATGGGATTCTCAATTAAAACTCAAGTAAGAGGAGATTGTTGTACGCATTTCCGTTAGATGGAATTATTTCATTTTCGATGTTGTGATGTTGATATGAAAATGGGCAATGATGACTTTGCTACTTGGAGGTAACTTTATCCCTAATTTTCATTATTGAGAATCCCTTCGACTATTGATATTATTTCAGGTTTCATCTTATTCAGCAAACCAGGGAAAATGTGCCATCAATTAAGAGCCCGAACAATGACTCTCAAAATGAAAAGAACATGCACACGAATCAATCGATATTTTCTAACTGTCTACATAACATAGACTTCAATCAGCATCTATTATTATAATTGTTTTAATTTTATCTTGCAATTTTCAGTTAGTTTAAAAAAAATCGAGATCAAGTGAAGTTTCTCTACGACAGAACTACTTATTATACCAGAAAAATATTATGCCATGAATTGTGATCCATATTTCCTCCTTTATTATGATTCCGATAATAATTACTAGTTTTGTCCTATATCAGTTTACCCTGTTTTATTTTCTATTTGTTTCAGTGAAGTCCTTCAGCATTTGTGCAATAGTACCTACCTTTGATCATATTCAGAAATTTTTACTAATTAAACACATATTGTACTTCCCAACATTAATATTTTCAATAATCGAGGGCACTAAAAGATTATAGCATACAAAAAGTTATTGTTTACAATTGAATTATACAAAAATCAAGTTTGACTAATCAAAGCATGGTTAGTATCGAACTGAAGTTCCATGTTAAACGCAGAATCAGGTTTAAACAATTTACACTTTTCTGAAACAATTATGCTCAACTTATTCGCTGTGGGTTGAAATGAAAATATTGTTATCGACTTCAATCCTCTTTCCGAAAAGAACATCAAAATATCTGGTACCTGTTTATCAAGATCCTAGGCCAAAATCGGTAAAAGCATTGATCAGGCACTAAAGGTAATCATTCATTAAATCTTTCAATATGAATAATTGATTTCCAATATTCCTGTTCAGTTGTGAGAGTGCACATAATTGAAATTCATATAAGTAAAGGACAAGAAAGTGAATTTGAAAAGTGATACTGTTCTTTCTTTTTGAATAAATATTAGATAGTGGTTCAAATAATGTGTTTCTTCGTTTTGATACATCAGTTTTCTCGTTCATTCACTTCAATTAAGCCTGATAGAAATTTTATGCAGTAACACCTTCAATCGTAATCAGCAATCGTTCACTTATTTATGAAAATAGAACTTAATGTGCTTTATTACATTCATACTCTCTGCTAACATTATACCCAATTCAGTAAAAATTAACCACAAACAAATCCATCATCGCAACTTATTCATTTATCTTGTAAGATCAGCACATGATTAGATATCACAAGTTAACTACTAACTAGATACTTTGTATTCTGGACAAAGAGTAACAATCAAGTTAATTCAATTTCCACTAGATTATACTTTTACACATATTGAAAAAAAAACTTGACATATCAAATGCTTCTTATAATAACACAACGATTTATTCACATCCAACTTGAATAATAAGATTGACCGAGTCAAATGACCATTGACTGAAGTTCTTCAGCCCTCTCGAACTATTTTCTCTATTTGTGAATCATGTAGATATAGGTCCCTCAATTGAATTTTGTCTTGATATATTGATTTCTCTCATGCTTTATTGACAATTGGAATATAAGAATACATTTTCAAACCAATTTGATAACTCAAACAAGTTTCAAAGTACATCATTCCATTATATTTTATTCGTATTGATGGCACATTTTTCCTGGCATACTGGACAAATAAGATGAAATCTGAAAATGAAATGAATACTTGAAAATATTATCAATAATGGATATTAGGGATAAAGTTACCTTCGAACAGTAAAGTCATCATTGCCCATTTTCATACCATCATCGAAAATGAAATAATTCCAGCTAACGCAAATGCGTACAACAATCTCCTCTTGAGAATCCCATAAATTCAAGCTCCAAATAACGTTTAAAATAAGTAAACACCGGAATGTTGTCATATGTCAGGATGACATCTGAGGAAAATGTAAACAGATTTCGTCTGTCAAATTTAAAAATCTCTACCAGTCTCTACTGCTCTCTGATTGGTTCAAAATCCGCTCCTTTTAATGTAGTCTATAGTTTCGGCTGCAAAATAACCATTAGGTCTCAGAGTGCTTCAAAGAATTTGGAAAACTAATTGATATTTTTGAAAAAATCGACAAGTATCATCAAGCTTTGAATGCGAATGATGAATTATGAGCTACATAAGAACAATACCTCTGCTCTTTTCACTAAATTCGAATATTTTTCCTTGCGAACAAGCTAGTGTGCAACTGATTTTACGTTCCAAATTTCAGTGAATAATGTTCAACGGTATTTCTGAAAATCTGAAGTAACGAATTTTTCGGATTTTTTTCTTTATTTACTATATAACGGATCCTCAAGAATGAAAAATCTAAAAACCTCAGCATCGAGATAGAATGACAAAAAAATTCGGAATACATTGCTCATAGTTCCTTATTGGTAGGAATCAGTGGCGCAGCCAGAATTTTATTTTGGGGGGGCTCAACTGAAAAATTTTTGATGATACGGTGAATAAAGAAAGTTGCAAAAAAATAAAGAAGATAGAAATAACGAAGGAATTAATCTTTGGGGGGGGGCTGCAGCCCCAAAGCCCTCCCCCCCTAGCTGCGCCAGTGGTAGGAATTGTACCGAGTGTCCGAGTAAAAGGCAAGCCGAAATACAAATGAAATTGAAACATTATTTATAAATAGTGTATGTCATTTAATACTGTTTCAGAGAATAGGATAAATTACATTAAAAACGAATACAATAAATAACGTAGTTACAAAAGATATTGTACAAAATAAATACTTCATTCTCTTGTTGAGCTATATCAAGGATTGAGTTCGATATTTTTGGCAGAGCAGGTGTAGGTATCTTATTTGCCATTGAGATTAGATCTGAAACTAAAGAAATAAACTACTTTTTGCCATCAAATTCCTTGACATATGTTCAGCATAAGAAAATGATCAAATCGAACTAAATCTATATAACATCATATAACTTATAAAATATGTGATTCGATATCATTTGATTAAGTCATATTTCAGTCTGAATACTTACACTTACACATCTTATTTATGTGTTACCATTGAGTTTCAAAATATACCAACTACTGACTGAGATATTCCCACACAATACCCATACAAGTGCTACAAAATCGACATTGTAGTGTCTGATCCATAGATAAATAAATTCTTATTTTATTATTGTTACTTGTCTATGAATAAGAGACTCCTTTGGGCCCGTCAAAAGACCGACAACACCTCGAATCGACTGTATTTATTCTACACCCCGATTACACTCAGCTCACTGCCACGGCAGGGAGCAGGGAAGTGGGCAGCACGATAATGTAATCACTACACATCCCTGGGGGTCGATTCTTGAATTATGTCGTATTCGCGAATACGACATTAATCAAGAATCACCCCCTTGGTCCCTGCCGCTGCTGCTCGTGTTGCCTTACGCTCCCTGAATTGGCGGTTTTTCGAACGGAAGTCAAAGGACCGGCAGCATGACCGCCAGTAAAAGTGATTAAATTTAAATAAGTTGGTCGCGAGAGAAATGTTGCAGCTGAGTGTGAATGCTCACCGCCTTCGATACTGTCGCAAAAGTATTTCGGGAGTTGAATTCAATCACTTACAGCTGTTCATGCTGCCGGTCCTTTGACTGAAAACCGCCAATTCAGGGAGCGTAGAGCAGCACGAGTGGCAATGGAAGGCAGCAGGTAAGTGTAGTGATTACATTCTCGCGCTGCCCACTTTCCTTTTCAATTCCCTGCTTCCTGCCGTGGAAGTGAGCTGAGTGTAATCGGAATCGGGGTGATAACGCGAGTGGCCGTAGGAAGGGTTGAGTGTAATTGAGGCTTTAGATTTGGGTGTTGTGTACTAGTCTCTCAGTGAGTAGGTCCCCATAATAATGGCGTCAAATTACTTTTAAGGTTTGTTATGTTTTTGTAGATGATCCTTTTTCATTATTGAGATAAACTATTTAATATACACATTTAATATAACATCATCAAAAGCCGAAAGGGAGATTTCCATTTTATTTCAAGAAGAAACATTTATACAGGGTGTCTGGTGAGGAATGGGACAACGTTTAGGTGGTGATGAGGGATGTCTCAAGGAGTGAGAAAATGCCATTTGAAATCATCTGAGGTACATGGTTCCTGATATACAGGGGGTTTTAGAAAAAATTAGGAAATTTCAAATGACCATAATTCAGGAAATATGAGAGCTAATCCGATGATTTTTCGTATGAACAATGATAGAGTGAGTACGAATCTGTTTGAACGAAAAATTCGAAATAAAATCAGATCCGGACTCAGAAATTTCAGTTTTTCTGAAATTAGGTAAAACCAACACCCTGTATGCGGTTTTCAATTTTTTTGACCTCAGATTCTGAGAGAGCAGAAAAAATACTTTCGAACTCAACTGTCATCCCGAATGGCACAAATTTTCCCTCCTTTCTATGACCCTTCGAATGTCAATCTTCCTATATTAATCAAAGAGGACTTATCTTCCAGCATGATGGAGCACCCCCACATTTCTCAATTTTAGTGAGAAATCATTTGAACGAGGTCTATACAAATAGATGGATAGGTCGTGGTGGTCCAAAAGCATAGCCACCTCGGTCCCCGACATGACACCGTTAGATTATTTCATTTGGGGACACTTAAAAACTATGGTGTACGGGCGAGAAATAAATACAAACGACCAATTAATTCAACGAATAATAAACGCATGTGACGAAATACGAAACAACCCGTATGTGATAAGGAAAGCAGTTTTGAACTTAATGAAAAGAGCAGAAAAATGTGTAGAAGTTGGTGGTTTTCATTTTGAACAATATTTGAAGAATTAATCATTAATTTTCCAAATGTTAACTGTTTTTCGCGTTTTTGATCATTTTTATGAAAATTTTGATTCGTTTATGATCTGTTTTTTACTAATAAGTAACATCTGAGATCTCATGTTTCTGAAATGTCGAGAAAAAAATATGTGAGCGAAAATCGAAAGTATTGACATTCGAAGGGTCATAGAAAGCAGGGAAAATGTGTGCCATTCGGGATGACAGTTGAGTTCGAAAGTATTTTTCCTGCTTTCTCAGAATCTGAAGTCAAAAAAATTGAAAAACGCATACAGGGTGTTGTTTTTACCTAATTTCAGAAAAACTGAAATTTCTGAGTCCGGATCTGATTTTATCTCGAATTTTTCGTTCAAACAGATTCGTACTCACTCTATCATTGTTCACACGAAAAATCGTCGGATTAGCTCTCATATTTCCTGAATTATGGTCATTTGAAATGTTGAGAAAATAGTATGTAAGGAGCGAAAATCGGAAGATTGAAATTCGAAGGGTCATAGAAAGGAGGGAAAATTTGTGCCATTCGGGATGACAGTTGAGTTCGAAAGTATTTTTCCTGTTCTCTCAGAATCTGAAGTCAAAAAAATTGAAAACCGCATACAGGGTCTTGTTTTTAGCTTATTTCAGAAAAACTAAAATTTCTGAGTCCGGATCTGATTTTATTTCGAATTTTTCATTCGAACAGATTCGTACTCTCTCTATCATTGTTCATACAAAAAATCATCGGATTAGCTCTCATATTTCCTGAATTATGGTCATTTGAAATTTCCTAATTTTTTCTGAAACCCCCTGTATATCAGGAACCATGTACCTCAGATGATTGCAAATGGCATTTTCTCACTCCTTGAGACATCCCTCATCACCACCTAAACGTTGTCCCATTCCTCACCAGACACCCTGTATAAACACTAGCTGACCCGGCCAACGTTGTTTTGCCATATGAATAATTTCCTAGTAATTTCTAGGAAAAATTATTAAATTACTAAAATGGCTATTAAAAAATAAGGGTTGATCGTAGAAGGGTGAAAATTGAGGATTGTATGTATTTTTGTATGTTGTATCATAAAAAAATAGAAATTAAAAATTTTGTCTGAAAAATAAAAAAAAATAAAGGGTGGACTACCCCTAACATTTAGTGGGATGAAAAATAGATGTTGGCCGATTCTCATAGATACCGGATTAGCACAAAAAATTTCATCAAAATCGGTCAAGCCGTTTTGGACCCTTTGTAACCGGAAGTCAAAAGTTCAAGAATTTTTTTTAATATTTCAAAATTTACTATTGCTATCGAATTTTGATATACCTAGTATTCACAAAACACATTAAAAGTGCTCTGAAAAAATTGAGGAAAGATTGAGTATTCAAAAGTTTGGAGCGTAGAATTGGAGGGTGTCTTAATGGCTTTTCGTCTCTCATTTTCAACGGAGTAGCTATTTTGAAATTTGAATAGCACAAATAAAAACCTGCTGAGTTTTCGACAAAATGTACTCATTCTTGCTCCAATTTGATATACCTAACCGTTTTCAAGAAATATACTTACACTTAAATATTGAAATACATAAACAATGACGTGGCTTAACTATAAAATTGTAGAAGGTAATATTGAAATTACCGTCATCAACTATAATGCACAAAATAGCTACCCCGATGGGAAAAAGCGGTAAAAATCTACTAAGACACCCGTCACCTACTTTAACAAACACATCGAATAGGATTGGCGTATAGCAAATTTGAATTCAAAAGCTACTAGGCCACTATAATATAGTTGCCCAGCAACTAGTGCGTAATGAACAAAGATTATTACAATGTACTACAGTTAGAAGTCATCATTGAACATAGAATGAAGGCATGTTGTGACAGTAATAGGAAATAGTTATTTTCCAAAAAAAGTGCGGAAAGTGATACTTTCCCGAACGCGACTGCCGTTGACCCGAAGGCCGTGAAGCGAAGTTCGGGCAAGCAGTCAAGAGCAGAAAAGACAATTTACGCATGAATTAGGAACATTATTTTTTTACGACCACATAAAGGTTCAAAAAGCACATTGAAAATATATAAATGAACTTTCCCGCACTCAGTGTCACTTTCTAACCATAGATAAACTAAACTCCGTTTAGTTAGTCTATGTTTCTAACCTAAAATGAGTGCGGGAATGTGGGTAAAAAAGCACGGTCGTAGAAAGAATATGTTTCCAAACATTTTGTAGGTAGTTACATATTTTTTTTTATTTCTTTCTTTCATTCAATTGTTATTTGACGGACATCCAATTTTACATGGTGATCAACAATTCTGATATTTGAATTTCGTATATCGTCTATTTTTCCTAACCCATATTTGGATTAACACTTAGGTAATATCATTATCAAGTTATAAACACAAACACAACCATTCCCAATTATTTGCAAACGCTAATCCACTCATCAATTGTACAATTTTGACACTCAACTTCACAGCACCATTGAAATTTACATTTACAAAGTTCAGTATGCACTCTTCTTAACAAATTGTAACCACGCCCACAACACAGGGAAGAACAGTTGTCTGGACCATCACTGGTCCTGTTGCAAAACCTTCCAGTTGTTCCAGGAAAATCCACTGAATTGTCGGCATCACAATAGCTGGGTGACTTTTGGTAATATAACATATTGTTATGAAGTTTCTTTTTGTCCTTATCGTTGCTGCGTCTTCTTTTACGCTGAGCTGCTATGTAGAGTTCATTATTGTCTTTCCTGAAAAAGAAACAAATTCAATTAGAGCAAGTAATGCTGCCAATATACAGAGTGTTACATAATAGTATGTCAGAACTTAAGGCGATGAATCCTCTTGTAAAAAAGTCACATTCCACATTTGGTTGGAGTTTTGAGGAAAGAACAGTTTTTTTTGGAAATTTCAACACCATGTAACTAGGTAACTAAGCTTTTGCGGACCCATGTTAATATAAACCTTTTTTCTGAAAATTACATATAGATTCACCCCCTCAAGTTGTGACATACTATTATGTAACACAACACCCTGTATAGTATAATAATAACAATGAGATCTGGGTGTTCATATTTGAACGAATGAAGTAAGGCCTCACAGATTTTGAGGGTAGGTTTGGTATCCGAATACAGCAGTTGAGTTCGTTAACGAGTTTTTTTACCACCTTCTTTTTCAATATTTACAAAACCACATACCTATTTGATGATGGAAAAGAGAATAGTGTTGCGCGAACTCGTGCAATATTCCGTGCCAATAAAATTGAACAAAAAATTTGTCTAAGCGATGTGGACCGACAACTTTAACTCTCGAACAGAACAAGTGAGGAGACTGAAATTTTCACGATGGATTTTAGAATAATTCTATTTGTCCATATGCTTTCAGCAAAATTTAAAAATAAAAGCACACAGAAGTGGAGTCAAAAGCTTTTGCGCGCTTGTTTCTATTGGGATTAACGATAAATTCAATTCGAATATCCTGAGGGCTATCAGTTTCATTCATGAATTGATCTTTCCTTTTCAAATCTTAAACGAACCTCGGAAATTTTAAGTTCTTAAGTCGGCCTACGGCCAAACGTGAACATACAGACATGTAGTTGTCCTAAAAATACCATGAAAATTTCAAGGCCGTAACATGTTCCGTTCGAGAGTTATAGCGACCAGAAATTTATCGGTTTTTATCGGATTTCAACTCAAAGACAAAATACAGGGTGTTACATAATAGTATATGTCACAACTTGAGGGGGTGAATCTACATGTAATTTTAGAAAAAAAAGTTTTTATAAACATGGTCCGTAAAAGCTTCCTTACGGAGCTACATGATGTTGAAATTTTCAAAAAAAATGTTTTTTTCGTTATAACTCCTGCAGTTTTTGGGATATTCAGTCCATATGTGGAATGTGACTTTTTTTCTTGAAATTACAAGAGGATTCATCGCCTTAAGTTGTGACATACTATAATGTAACATTCTGTATATTGTCTTTGAGTTGTAAACCGATGAGTTTCGAAGTCGTTTCTTTTGGAAGTTAATGTGTTAACTGTTGTTTCTAGATTTGAACAGGAAAGGTGAATTGCAGAGATGAGCGCAAATTGTACGAATACTCACAGTTTTTTGTTTTTTCTGGAACCCCTATTCAAGCTATAAAGCATAGCACTTCGATATTTTTCATTCAGTATGTTTCCAATAACTCTCATGTCAGGAACTATTCTCCAGCATGTCTTGAACTCGCAACTACCTGACATGCCATGGCACTTGCACTTGACCTGCATATTATTTTTCACAACCTGCAACAATTATTACTATAAATAATAATCACAAGGATTTTGAAAAATATTTCATCTAAAAGAACGATTCTCAGACAACTTTACAAAAGTTATAAATATCCCGACAGGTGGCACTGTATACTTTGGCAGACAGAAGAATCCTATACGTTGAACAACCGCTTACCAGTTACCTAGTACATAGATGGCGCTGTATAAAACAATAATTTTGTGAAAGGAATCTATAATGGTCAAAGGATCTTGGTTCTTAGTAACATACGTTCAGCATAGATGTCCCTAATAGTTCTAAATGTTATCTAAAAAAAGTAAGAAAATCCCTGAACAGGAGATTCATTCGTTCAGCAATATTACCTCAAAATTTTGTTCATTTACGTATATTAGTTTGTGCTACCTCAAAGTAAACATTTACCCTCTTCTACCATAACTGTAATAGGGTCAAATTTTGCCTATTTAGTAGCAAGTGTTATCCATTTTTGAAAAGCTCAGAGGACGGAGACATTTTTAAAAGCATCTGCAGAATAACTTCTAAAAATTTTTTTTCGACAAAAGCGCTTCAAAGTTTTCATTCGGTTAAAATTCTTCAATTCTAACATTGGTTGGGCTGTCTTCTCTAACTGTTAGTGATAGAGGTTCTGTTTTTGCTGATAATTTTCATTAAATAACATCCTCTCTTCCTGAATACATCAAAAAACGGAACTAAGGAGCTCCAATTGGGAACGGGAAAACACAAAAAATGGGGGTTTTCAAAAAAAAAAATCTTCAAAACTCAATATGCCAATAACGGTGAAATTTCAGATAACATATTAAAGGACCAAATTTATCAGAAATTACCTGAAAAATAACGTCCTTCAATATTCCGTACGACTCACCCAGTAACCCTGTTTAATAATTGAAAAAAGTTTTTTAATCGAGAAATGTGGAATTTTGAGCATAAAAGAGTTACCCCAACTTTCTAGATAAAAGCAACATGCTTTTTCAATTCATTATTTGCGTTTTGCATAAGCCAATTTTGACTTATCGTAAAGATAGGCAGAAAAATTCAGGATGCTAGGCGAAGTATTTTTCCCTTTTTCATGGTGATACGAAATATGACTTCGTTCTAAATTGCTATCCGCTAGAAAACTGCAGGGTCATTAATGTTAATTCTAATCAAAATTCATATTTTTTGTCATCCCACTGAATGTATGCTTCATGTTTTGGAGATACATAACATTTTTTAGTGAAATCAAGAAGGCCTTGTGACAACATAATTTTCTCTTGTAATATTTAACGAAAAAAGTATTATAACCACCATAATCATTTTTTTAGTAACAAACTATACATATATTAAATTTCACTTGTCCTATATGTCCACCATTATAATTTTTCTCGTTATTCTTTATTTGCTTGTGCTTTACCTTCGCTAGAATTTTTGGATTTACACGCACGCGTTTGTGAATTGATATTCATTTTAAATGGTGTAAATTATTAGAATAAATTTTGTATACCAAGTTTTTGTTGATAAGCCTTCATGGAAATATGGCTCTATCCAATCAAATGATGTCCTACAGTGGCTACAATACTTGAATTTTATCATTCATCGAGCGAAAACAGTAATAAGCCATTTTAAATGAAAATCCGAAGAGTTTTACAGAGGTCTCTTAGTCAAACTGAACTGCCAATGCGAAGAAATGGTTTAACCTCCTTGATTTTGTGAAAAAAGTCATAGCTATTCAGTATTCCCCCAATCAAGGCAAAAAATAAGTACTTTAACAGTTCAAAATTTAAAAAAGATGTATATGAAACAACATAGAGGTGTCCCCATTTTTTAATTTAAAGGGGCGATCATATGTAGAAGATATTTTAGTATAAGTTGTGGACGTGTTATTTTTTGAGGTAAAGGATGGAAAAGTTTTCAGAAAAACATCTTTTTGAGCGCTCTACTTGAACGAGTGCTATATCGTTTCGCTCAAATGTCTGTAATTTTCGAATTGTGAGCCGAAAATGGTCTCAAACGATAAGGTTCTACTCCCTGATGACGAATCCGTGGCTGAATTCAATTCTGTCCGTGGGGCCGATAACTTTCAAATGGATTGTTCTAGAGACTTGAGATTTTCAGGGTGAGTTCGGTTTCCAAATGCCGCCCAAATTCAAAATTTTTGTTCGTCAATATCTCAGACAAAACGAAACCAATCGAAATGAATTGCGGCCACATGGTCATAAGAAACCTCATGCGAAGTTTTGTGGCCATAACTATAGAAAATTCAAGTGGAATGTTGAAAAGAATAATCTTTATAGTTTCATAAAAAGATATCCGATTCGAGTAAAATTTATTTTGTGAAGAAAGATTGATATACTGAATGTTTATGCAAAATTTCAAAGGGATCACATCATCAGAACCATATAGAATTTATTTTTTTTCAATTATGGATTTTTACAAATTTCTTTTTTTGAATAATTTTCAGAATATATACTTAGCATGAATTTCAAGTGCTATACAATATTTTGAGGCAATATTGCAAGGGAGATTCAGTCTAAACCATGTTGATGGGTGTCGCTAAATGTAATTTAAGGAAACAATGAAACAAACGATAATTTGTATGAGAAATGACGACTGTCATGTCGATCAAGAGTTATAAGAATATTGCACTCTTTATCTTTCATTTATGTATATTAGTTTATTTTGTCTCAAAGCAAAAATGTACCCTCTACTACCTTAACTGTTATTACTCATTGGGTTTATTTTTTGCCTATTTAGTAGCAAGTGTTGTTCCTTTTTCAAAAGCTAAGGTGATGAAGAAATTTTTGAAAGCATCTGCAGAATAATTTCTGAAATTTTTTTTTCGAGAAAAGCGCTTCAAAGTTTTCATTCGGTGAAAATTCTTCAATTTTAACATTCCTCGAGCTTTCTTTTTTAACTGTGAATATTGTTGATAATTTTTATTAATTGTCATTCTATTTTTCTGAATACACCAAAAAACCGCTCTAATTTAAAAAAATGGGGAAAAACATGCTTGATCTAAAGAGAACATTTTTATTTTTTTCACTTCGTTTTTCAATAAGCTGTTCCATTTCTCATCGGAGTTGTTTAAAATGTTCTTTTAGGTAAGAGTCTTATAACAATAATGTCTTCATATTTTGAATGTTCTCCATCTATCAGGGTATTATAATATAACGCAAAATTTAACCCGTAGTCATATAATCTACAAAATTCAGTTGCATATGGTGAATGTGTATAAAAGTACGCAATTAGTGATTTAAGTTCCATATATCTTTTCGATTTTCAATGCAAGGGCTCTTTTTGACGTTTTTCCGTCTTCTTTGAACATTGAAGATTATATTTCAATAGCATTTTAAATCTGAAAAACATATACAAATAAATCATTCAACTTTTCCTGGACCTATTCGAGTGCGTACTCTTAAGGCTTGTTCGCACTACGCTAGTAGCTTAGTCGAGTAGTGAGAAATTTAGTAGCTACTGTCAATCCAATCGTTCGCACTTTGGTCTAGTAGAGTTCACAAGTGAGAAGCGCTTTGTCGAATGAACAACTCGTATCGTACAAATTTTACGCGATTTCTTCGAAGCGAAACGAAATCATTCGTAAGATGGACAAATTGCAACGTAATAAAATAAATAAACTTGTGAATCTAATCGTGATGGCTATTTTAGAAGAAGTGGATGGTGAAATTTGTATCCTGGTATGCGGACTGCTTCATTTGCTTGTTTTTGTATGATTGATATTTAATATTCCACAAATATTCATGTTCGAGGTATTTTGTTACGGATTTAAGGGACCGATGTGAAATTAGCAGCCAAAATCTGGCAGCCAATTTCCGAATGTGCCCGAACGATCAGTGGCGTCGTGAACTAGGTCTCCCAACTATATATGACGAAATCGAAAAATCTTCCGTGCTTGAATGGTAACTATGGTGTAATATTTCATCGGAATGAACGGAATACGTAGATAACCGGTTCTGTAACTGAGTGAAACCTCTGAAACAAATATATCGTATTAGGTATTATAAAAAACATTATTTTAACAAGGAAGACGACGGAAAGCCACCTTGAGACTCATGAAGTGTATTGGGTTTGATATGAGGAATCTACGTTATGGAGGAAAATCCCTTCGGCCCCGTCGAAGGGGGTGAAAATGCACCCCAAAGTACGAAAAAATTCATTTAAATAATATGAAGACGATGAAAAGCCACCTTGAAACTCGTACGGTATATTAAGTTTAATATAAGGAATCTACGTTATAAAGGAAAATCCCTTCGGCCCCGTCGAAGGGGGTGAAAATGCACCCCAAACTACGAAAAAATTCATTTAAATATGAAGACGATGAAAAGCCACGTTGAAACTCATACAGTATATTAAGTTTAATACAAGGAACCTACTTTATAAAGGAAAATCCCTTCGGCCCCGTCGAAGGGGGTGAAAATGCCCCCCAAAGTACAAAAAAATTCATTTAAATATGAAGACGATGGAAAGCCACGTTGACACTCGTACAGTATATTAAGTTTAATATAAGGAATCTACCTTATGAAGGAAAATCCCTTCGGCCCCGTCGAAGGGGGTGAAAATGCACCCCAAAGTACAAAAAAATTCATTTAAATATGAAGACGATGAAAAGCCACGTTGAAACTCATACAGTATATTAAGTTCAATATAAGGAACCTACTTTATAAAGGAAAATCCCTTCGGCCCCGTCGAAGGGGGTGAAAATGCCCCCCAAAGTACGAAAAAATTCATTTACATATGAAGACGATGAAAAGCCAAAATGAAACTCATACAGTATATCAAGTTTAATATAAGGAACCTACGTTATAAAGGAAAATCCCTTCGGCCCCGTCGAAGGGGGTGAAAATGCACCCCAAACTACGAAAAAATTCATTTAAATATGAAGACGATGAAAATCCACGTTGAAACTCATACAGTATATTAAGTTTAATACAAGGAACCTACGTTATAAAGGAAAATCCCTTCGGCCCCGTCGAAGGGGGTGAAAATGCCCCCCAAAGTACAAAAAATTCATTTAAATATGAAGACGATGGAAAGCCACGTTGACACTCGTACAGTATATTAAGTTTAATATAAGGAATCTACCTTATAAAGGAAAATCCCTTCGGCCCTGTCGAAGGGGGTGACAATGCACCCCAAAGTACAAAAAATTCATTTAAATATGAAGACGATGAAAAGCCACGTTGAAACTCATACAGTATATTGAGTTCAATATAAGGAACCTACTTTATAAAGGAAAATCCCTTCGGCCCCGTCGAAGTGGGTGAAAATGCCCCCCAAAGTACGAAAAAATTCATTTAAATATGAAGACGATAAAAAGCCAAAATGAAACTCATACAGTATATCAAGTTTAATATAAGGAACCTACGTTATAAAGGAAAATCCCTTCGGCCCCGTCGAAGGGGGTGAAAATGCCCCCCAAAGTACGAAAAAATTCATTTAAATATGAAGACGATGAAAAGCCACGTTGATACTCGTACAGTATATTAAGTTTAATATAACGAATCTACCTTATAAAGGAAAATCCCTTCGGCCCCGTCGAAGGGGGTGAAAATGCCCCCCAAAGTACAAAAAAATTCATTAAAATATGAAGACGATGAAAAGCCACGTTGACACTCGTACAGTATATTAATTTTAATATTAGGAATCTACCTTATAAAGGAAAATCCCTTCGGCCCCGTCGAAGGGGGTGAAAATGCACCCCAAAGTACAAAAAAATTCATTTAAATATGAAGACGATGAAAAGCCACGTTGAAACTCATACAGTATATTAAGTTCAATATAAGGAACCTACTTTATAAAGGAAAATCCCTTCGGTCCCGTCGAAGGGGGTGAAAATGCCCCCCAAAGTACGAAAAAATTCATTTAAATATGAAGACGATGAAAAGCCACGTTGATACTCATACAGTATATTGAGTTCAATATAAGGAATCTACGTTATAAAGGAAAATCCCTTCGGCCCCGTCGAAGGGGGTGAAAATGCCCCCCAAAGTACGAAAAAATTCATTTAAATATGAAGACGATGAAAAGCCACGTTGATACTCATACCGTATATTAAGTTCAATATAAGGAACCTACTTTATAAAGGAAAATCCCTTCGGCCCCGTCGAAGGGGGTGAAAATGCCCCCCAAAGTACAAAAAATTCATTTTAATATGAAGACGATGAAAATCCACGTTGAAACTCATACAGAATATTGAGTTTAATATAAGGAATCTACGTTATAAAGGAAAATCCCTTCGGCCCCGTCGAAGGGGGTGAAAATGCCCCCCAAAGTACGAAAAAATTTATTTAAATATGACATCTTCATCCGAAAACCATATTCGTATTGAAAACATCACCAACAAAAAACAATTTAATTATTCTTCAGCACGATGGTGAGTAATCGGTTTAATAAATAACAATAAAAATATTTCACTCAAAAAAAGTAACTAATGAGATGTACCTTGAATTACCGAAGTAAGATGAATATTTTTTATTGTTTCAGATAATGAACAGAACGGCAGCGAGAAGGAAGATGCTTGTATATTGAACGCGTCAATTCAAAGAAACTTTCATATTGAAAGCGAAATGAATACAATAGTTTAAGTGAAGGTGTTCAGTAAAATTCAACATTAGAAATACAAAACAATTTTATTTTGTATTGAAACCTTGCTTTTTCGAAATATTCCGAATTTACATTATAGATGTCTCAAGACCTTTTCTCCAGTTCAATTTATGTGCCAAACATTCATCGCACTTCGGTGTGTAAAGTGCGTATAATTGAGACCCTTTTCTACATTATGTTTTACTTTCAACATCAAGTTGTAAATATTTTGTTTTTGGGTTTTGTTTTAAGTCTTGTTCAAACCAATTGTTTTTGACTCATTATAGAATAATTTTCTGTATTTGTGTTTCTCCCTGTTGGAAATAGAAAGATTATTATTATAATTATATTATCAACCAAGTACTCTGCAGGGACAAATACCCGACTAAATTAGACATATATGTAAATCTTGAGATGAAAAGAATAAAATTTCGAAAACAATTTTAATTTTTTTAAGCTGTTCTTTACATGGGATTAATTTGAAATGAACTATTTTATGTGTATGAAGGAGTTTATTGACAAAAATATTACATATTCATACTTGCTGCTTGTTAGACATGTTAGAGATTTTTCTACTTGATAATGGTCTAGAATATATAATCAAGAAGTATAGTTGATTTTTCATTAATGATGCAAAGAATTGTGAGAGATTAATTGTGGCATTTCTTCGTCTTCATAATTAAATAAATTTTTTCGTACTTTGGGGGGCATTTTCACCCCCTTCGACGGGGCCGAAGGGATTTTCCTTTATAAAGTAGATTCCTTATATTGAACTCAATATTCTGTATGAGTTTCAACGTGGCTTTTCATCGTCTTCATATTTAAATGAATTTTTTCGTACTTTGGAGGGCATTTTCACCCCCTTCGACGGGGCCGAAGGGATTTTCCTTTATAACGTAGGTTCCTTATATTAAACTTGATATACTGTATTGAGTTTCACTTTGGCTTTTCATCGTCTTCATATTTAAATGAATTTTTTCGTACTTTGGGGGGCATTTTCACCCCCTTCGACGGGGCCGAAGGGATTTTCCTTTATAACGTAGGTTCCTTGTATTAAACCTGATATACTGTATGAGTTTCAACGTGGCTTTTCATCGTCTTCATATTTAAATGAATTTTTTCGTACTTTGGGGGGCATTTTCACCCCCTTCGACGGGGCCGAAGGGATTTTCCTTTATAACGTAGATTCTTTATATTAAACTTAATATACTGTACGAGTGTCAACGTGGCTTTCCATCGTCTTCATATTTAAATGAATTTTTATGTACTTTGGGGGGCATTTTCACCCCCTTCGACGGGGCCGAAGGGATTTTCCTTTATAACGTAGGTTCCTTGTATTAAACTCAATATACTGTATGAGTTTCAACGTGGCTTTTCGTCGTCTTCATATTTAAATGAATTTTTTTGTACTTTGGGGGGCATTTTCACCCCCTTCGACGGGGCCGAAGGGATTTTCCTTTATAAGGTAGATTCCTTATATTAAACTCAATATACTGTACGAGTATCAACGTGGCTTTTCATCGTCTTCATATTTAAATGAATTTTTTCGTACTTTGGGGGGCATTTTCACCCCCTTCGACGGGGCCGAAGGGATTTTCCGTTATAACGTAGATTCCTTATATTAAACTTAATATACTGTACGAGTGTCAACGTGGCTTTCCATCGTCTTCATATTTAAATGAATTTTTTTGTACTTTGGGGGGCATTTTCACCCCCTTCGACGGGGCCGAAGGGATTTTCCTTTATAACGTAGGTTCCTTGTATTAAACTCAATATACTGTATGAGTTTCAACGTGGCTTTTCGTCGTCTTCATATTTAAATGAATTTTTTTGTACTTTGGGGGGCATTTTCACCCCCTTCGACGGGGCCGAAGGGATTTTCCTTCATAAGGTAGATTCCTTATATTGAACTTAATATACTGTATGAGTGTCAACGTGGCTTTTCATCGTCTTCATATTTAAATGAATTTTTTCGTACTTTGGGGGGCATTTTCACCCCCTTCGACGGGGCCGAAGGGATTTTCCTTTATAACGTAGGTTCCTTATATTAAACTTGATATACTGTATGAGTTTCAACTTGGCTTTTCATCGTCTTCATATTTAAATGAATTTTTTCGTACTTTGGGGGGCATTTTCACCCCCTTCGACGGGGCCGAAGGGATTTTCCTTTATAACGTAGATTCCTTATATTAAAATCGATATACTGTATGAGTTTCAACGTGGCTTTTCATCGTCTTCATATTTAAATGAATTTTTTCGTACTTTGGGGGGCATTTTCACCCCCTTCGACGGGGCCGAAGGGATTTTCCTTTATAACGTAGGTTCCTTATATTAAACTTGATATACTGTATGAGTTTCAACTTGGCTTTTCATCGTCTTCATATTTAAATGAATTTTTTCGTACTTTGGGGGGCATTTTCACCCCCTTCGACGGGGCCGAAGGGATTTTCCTTTATAACGTAGATTCCTTATATTAAACTCAATATTCTGTATGAGTATCAACGTGGCTTTTCATCGTCTTCATATTTAAATGAATTTTTTCGTACTTTGGGGGGCATTTTCACCCCCTTCGACGGGGCCGAAGGGATTTTCCTTCATAAGGTAGATTCCTTATATTGAACTTAATATACTGTATGAGTGTCAACGTGGCTTTTCATCGTCTTCATATTTAAATGAATTTTTTCGTACTTTGGGGGGCATTTTCACCCCCTTCGACGGGGCCGAAGGGATTTTCCTTTATAACGTAGGTTCCTTATATTAAACTTGATATACTGTATGAGTTTCAACTTGGCTTTTCATCGTCTTCATATTTAAATGAATTTTTTCGTACTTTGGGGGGCATTTTCACCCCCTTCGACGGGGCCGAAGGGATTTTCCTTTATAACGTAGATTCCTTATATTAAACTCAATATTCTGTATGAGTATCAACGTGGCTTTTCATCGTCTTCATATTTAAATGAATTTTTTCGTACTTTGGGGGGCATTTTCACCCCCTTCGACGGGGCCGAAGGGATTTTCCTTTATAACGTAGGTTCCTTATATTAAACTTGATATACTGTATGAGTTTCAACTTGGCTTTTCATCGTCTTCATATTTAAATGAATTTTTTCGTACTTTGGGGGGCATTTTCACCCCCTTCGACGGGGCCGAAGGGATTTTCCTTTATAACGTAGATTCCTTATATTAAACTCAATATTCTGTATGAGTATCAACGTGGCTTTTCATCGTCTTCATATTTAAATGAATTTTTTCGTACTTTGGGGGGCATTTTCACCCCCTTCGACGGGGCCGAAGGGATTTTCCTTTATAAAGTAGGTTCCTTATATTGAACTTAATATACGGTATGAGTTTCAACGTGGCTTTTCATCGTCTTCATATTCAAATGAATTTTTTCGTACTTTGGGGGGCATTTTCAACCCCTTCGACGGGGCCGAAGGGATTTTCCTTTATAACGTAGATTCCTTATATTAAAATCGATATACTGTATGAGTTTCAACGTGGCTTTTCATCGTCTTCATATTATTTAAATGAATTTTTTCGTATTTTGGGGTGCATTTTCACCCCCTTCGACGGGGCCGAAGGGATTTTCCTCCATAACGTAGATTCCTCATATCAAACCCAATACACTCCATGAGTCTCAAGGTGGCTTTCCGTCGTCTTCCTTGTTAAAATAATGTTTTTCATAATACCTAATACGATATATTTGTTTCAAAGGTTTCACTCAGTTACAGAACCGGTTATCTACGTATTCCGTTCATTCCGATGAAATATTAACAACATAGTTACCATTCAAGCACGGAAGATTTTTCGATTTCGTCATATATAGTTGGGAGACCTAGTTCACGACGCCACTGAGCGTTCGGGCACATTCGGAAATTGGCTGCCAGATTTTGGCTGCTAATTTCACATCGGTATTTAAGGGTGATTTTTTCGCTCCAACGGAAAGACATTTTCGGCAGAGAACAAGTTTTTTACCTATGATTTTAGGTTATCTTTGGGACATGTTGGGGGCAAATAATAATACTAATGCACTCGACTAAACTGATCGGTTCGGACCTGTCTAGTCCGTGAGCGAGTGAAAAGTATCGCGTGGTAGGGTACTCTACTCGCCCGATAAAATAGAACCAAATGAATCGACTCGACTAAACTACACACTAATCTACTCGACTAAATTCTAGGTGTTCACACACGTTTAGTAACTAAATTTTTAGCTACTCGACTGAACCACTAGCGTAATGCGAACAAGGCTTTATGCACACCTGTGCATAAGAGTACGCACGCTCATAATTAAGAGTACGCATATTATTATAATTCAATATAACACTCATTTCTGGATGAAAAACGATTAGAAGCGAACCAAAACATGTCTATTTATTCAACTTTTTTTTTTAAAACATAACATCTTATACGTACTAAGTGGACTAGGGAAGTTATTATGACATAAAATAAAACTCTCCTTCACCTTATATGACTCAACGAAGTATTAGCGGAAAATCTGATGAAAAAAATACTATTTTTCGTTGGAGCATATGACTTTTCCTATACCTAACATAATTTATTCACGACTATTTTATAATCTAAACATATGTCTATTTATTCGGTCATAATAATACCCATTAATCACTAGTGGATAATGTGTCATTATTCACTGCTGTCAGATGCTTCTCATTATTTTATTATTATTCTATTATTACTTTTATTACAAAATGAACACTGACAAGTTAATAAAAAAATTAACTATGTCAACTCGACATTTGCCACACTAGTAATAGAAGAAACATACGCGAGTAGTATAAGAATAACATTATATCTCGCGTATAATCGCTATTATTCACTCGATGGTTTATGCGCTTGCCGCTCCTAGCCTAAACTTCACCTTGTGAATAGTAACAAGCATTATACGCTCGTTGCATAAAATACTAATGTGCACGTCTAATGCCACCACTGGGAACACATAAAATAGTCTTCTACTGCGTACTCTTATACAGATAATTTTGCGTACTCTTATCCACATCCATGAATTTCGATACTTTCGGCTTCAATTATGACAAAAATATATTTTGTTTCTGTTTTCACATGAATTGAAATGAAGTGAAACTTATTGTGACATAATTTAATATTTACAAGGTCAAAGCGCTAGTTTTTACTTGTAGAAACACAAAACTTTGAACGGTGAAAATTACAGTGCGCGGCAACGAAAACTTCTAACCTATTTTTCTTTCAATCGACGATCGCAATTGCAGCATTCGGATTCAAATAGGCTTTTCAGAATCAAAAACAGGTGGCGGTCTATTGAAAAAATAGTGGTGCTTACCGACTCTTATGCACATGAGTACTCTTATACACATTTACCCTAATTATGTTATAGGTAAAATCTATAACCCTTACTCTGATGCTCAGTTGCAGGAACGTCCATTTAAATTTAAAGGTCCATTAAACCCTTAATCCTCCATTAGTTCCTTGTAATAATGGAGGATTAAGAGTTTAATGGACCTTTAAATTTTAATGGACGTTCCTGCAACTGACACTCAGTCTCATTAATTGTTGGAGTAAATGCTCTGTGGCAAGTTGCTTAACATTTTAAGATCATCGGATCAAATTCCAAGCGCGCTTTCCCGAATTTTTTACCGAATTGAATCCTTCAAAGATAATCGGTCGGTTACAACACAATTAAGTAATTATTTCCGAAATAAAACACACCTCTACCTCGATTCTTTACCACCTCTGAAAGTGGCTGGAAATGATACGGCGCCAAAACCTTAAAACGTATGATAAAATCATTACAAAAACCAGATATGCCCCAATTCTCTGGCAATCCATTTAGAAAAAATTACATGACGATGGTTTTTTAATGTGTATAAAAACGTATATTACCGGATGCATTCCTCTCGAATGAAACATCTTGGATAGAAGGTTTGGAGCTCATTCCATATTTTATTCTTTTTCTGATATATTTTAATTATATTGGCACGAATCCAAAGGCCCCTATGGGGTCTCCGAGACCACTGGATCCGCCTCTCATCGTGTCAAAGGACCGCCATTACAGCTTTCGTGTTATTGTAATTACCTATCCGTGGACCACACGCGCCGAAAATATATATTGAGTATTTTTTATCTGCCCTACCGACCGTCCCAGTGTTTATTAATGGAAATTTACGTTCTCATTCTGCTGATCTCGGTTATTGATTCCTTCCATCTTTGGCGAGAAATTTTCTACGGCTGCAATTTCCTAATTTTCGAAAAAGTTATATTACGAGGAGAGTAAGGATGTCTATATTGGGAGTGGTGTATATAAATGCAGATATTTTCGTAATTTTCTTTCCATGATGAAGGTTGGCGATATCAGGATTTTTTTTAAGATGGAAAAGTAAGTTCAAAATTATTCAATGAATAATATTATATTATTGTGTCCTACTCTCCTTCTTATTTTGTTTTTTGTGTTCAGATATTAATATTTTTTTATATACAGGGTGTTTCCTAAACATGCGGCAAAAAAAGGGGGTTGTTCCTTGGACTATTTTAAGAATGTTTTGTCCTTTGATGATTTTTGAGAAACTTCTTTGTTTCGAAGATACAGGGCGAACAACATTTTTCATATTTTTAAAATTAATAATAGTTTAAATAAAAATGCGCACTAAGAAGGTACAATTTATTTTTAAAGGACCCCGCACATTTTGTATGAGAATTGGCTCCCGGTGGATTTGGCTGAAAATTTGATATGATGTCCTACTAATCCTTCTGATCAAATGTCTCTACAGTCACGAAGCTGAAAAATGCATACTTCTAGGAGTTTTTAGCGATTTTTTGTATCCATTATGGCTTACGTATTACCGTTCACACAAAAATGTTTGAGAATATTTCGTGATTATTGAAAGCAGATTCTGTCAATTCGAAATATTTTCAAACATGTCTGTGTGAACGGTAAGCCCCATTTCGCACCAAGCCAGTCCAGTCCAGTCAAGTCAAGTCACTTCAGGATTGGAACTATTAAATTCGTTTAAAATCGTTTAAAACAAATGGAATGTGAAATCTAGTTTCATACTAGGCCCTAGATTTCACATTCCATTTGTTTTAAACGATTTTAAACGAATTTAATAGTTCCAATCCTGAAGTGACTTGACTCGACTGGACTGGACTGGCTTGGTGCGAAATGGGGCTAATACGTAAGCCATAATGAATACAAAAAATCGCTAAAAACTCCTAGAAGTATGCATTTTTCAGTTTCGTGACTGTGGAGACATTTGATCAGAAGGATTAGTAGAACATCATATCAAATTTTCAGCCAAATCCACCGGGAGCCAATTCCCATAATGCGTGAGCCATAATGGATACAAAAAATCGCTAAAAACTCCTAGAAGTATGCATTTTTCAGCTTAGTGACTGTTTAGACATTTGATCAGAAGGATTAGTAGAACATCATATCAAATTTTCAGCCAAATCCACCGGGAGCCAATTCCCATACAAAATGTGCGGGGTCCTTTGTTTAACAACATTCCAATTACTAAAAACGGCCAGTTTTTTTTACTTAAAATTGATAAGTTCAGATGGTAAAGGAATACAGATTAAACACGGTTTTCATTTGAATTCGTTTTTATGGCTAGAGGTGGTCATTTTCAACAGTTTTTGTAGGTTAAGTTAAATTTTCATGTAATTTTTCATAATAAAATGTTATTATCTAAAATTTTGTTTCCCCTGTATCTTCGAAACAAAGAGGTTTTTCAAAAATCATCAAAGGGCAAAATATTCTTAGAATAGTCCAAGGAACAATCCCCTGAATTTTTGCCGCATGTTTAGGAAACACCCTGTATATTGAAGAAGGAACCGTCCAGTACAAATGAATCTTTTTATTATGTAAACAAATCCAAACATACAATCACTACACGCCTATACGCTGGAAGGGGGAGACAGAGCTTATTCCGGAGGTTTTTTCTCTGTTTTCTTGTACTATCATACGTAGAATTGTATGATGACCTGTCTACAATTTACAAGCTTAAGCTGACAAATGATCAGATTAGTCAGGTTTCACTCTTTACACCATATAATACAAATACATAGTGGTATTTTTGGCATTTGCAGAAATGTGTGTGAAGTTGGCCCAGCACTTTTTGATTTTCGAAAAATTTTTGTTGTGCTGAATTGTGCTAGGTTTGTGTTGCTTTGTGCCGATAATTTTTTTTCCTAATTCCAAGTGGTTTTCGAGATATTTCAAAAACCGTTTCTTTTTTCACAAACGAATGAAAAAAAATGTGCTACATTTGTGCTGCTTTGTGCCGTAAACATTCTCACGGAAAACACGGAAGATTCTCGTGAAAATATTTACGGCACAAAGCAGCACAAATGTAGCACAAATTTTTTCATTCGTTTGTGAGAAAAAAACAAGTGCTTGGCTATTTTTTTTCTTGAATTTCGTTTTTCCGGAAATGAAAGGGACTTTCGAGAAAATTCGAACGGTACAACTCAGTACATATGTAGCACAATTTTTATCAATCATTTAAATCCCGTGTGTTGAATCTCTGTTTGGAAGAAGTCCCATATTTTTCAAGTACGGACCTGGAATTTTTAGGAAATTCAAATATCAATCGATCGAACTCTGGAACTGAATCATACGTTTCAAATATCAACCGTTTATACTGCTTGGTTCAAAAGTTATGAGCATTCGAAATTTTTGATGAATTCATGAACCGCCCAGTATCTCGGGTAGAAATTAATTAAACCTTTCAACCTATCATAACATAACATATAGGTTTTTTGGACTAGGAAGCTTCAGCCTAGGTTACCAATGAAATACTCTGTATAGGATATCCTTCATGTGTTGTCTTTGATTTTTCGAAAAATCTTCGCCATTGCAAGAGAGTCTAATGATGGTTCAATAATTGATAATGTGTTTTCGATACATAATAGGTTCAAAATAGTAATTTACGTAAAGCCGCGTACACATCTGAGCAAAAGAGCCGAATGAGCACATCGCGCATCGCGCCGAATGAGCATTCAGATGTGGACGGACAAAACGCGCCGAACCGAATGAGCGTTTATGCGGGCAATTTTTCTTTCCGACGCACGAACAGAATGAGCAATATGAGCATGACATGTTCGGTGCCGCACAACGGATGTGTCAGTTCAGTGCTTACGAATGTAAACGATGGAAAACTTGGGATGTGCTAGTGCCTCTTTCATAATTCTGTACGAGTTGCTAAAGAAAAAGAGACGACGGCGAACTAGATGGTCTTCACAGTTATATCTACTAAGAAGTCGAGACCGTAGCCTCAACAGCACTTTTTTATTACACGACATTCAAAGTGACGGCGACGGCAGGCTATTCAAAAATTTTACAAGAATGTCAGAAGCAGATTTTTCATTTCTCCTGAATGAGATTAAAGACAAGATATCCAGACGAGATAGTTCCGAATGGCAATCCCTGCGGAAGAACGTTTAGCGCTAACACTGCGGTTCTTTGCAAGTGGCGATTCATTAACAAGTCTCCAGTATATGTGGAAAATATCCAAACAATTGATATCCACAATTTTTCCCAATTGCAGAATATTTTTGTGATTGTTACAAGACCACAGAAGCGAAAGCTCGAAAAAATTTATTGGCCTCCGGTGCTGCTTTCCAGTCACGGGGGTGAGTTGCTCTGAGCAGCTCAGAGTTGCACCCGGACTGTTGTCTGTGTTTCAAAACAAAGGAATCCTTTGTTTTGGACCACAGACAATAGTCCCGGGGCGACTCACCCCCATGAGTGAAAAGCAGCATGGGTGAGGATAGATATTCTGTGATAAGACGAAAATTATGAATATACAGTGCATCCTCGAGTGCATCCCATTTTGGGTGAGACAGCCAGGTTTCTAGTTTGTTATTTAAGATAGAGACTTGGGGTTTTCACGTTCCTGTCCTACATTCTTGTGAAACTGAAGTTGGTCTGATCAGATTTTGCTTAACTGTTTCCGTTGATGAGATACAAGGCTATTTTGGAAATTTATACTTTTCGCACCCCTCCTTTATCTCCGAAGTTATTAGAAATAATGCTGAGCTAAAAACATTCTGATACAGAATTCTGTGTAGAATACAGTGAGGAACTCAACTTTTTTTTCTTGGTATGGTTTTGAAGACCAGGCTGTTTCACCCAAAATGGGATGCGCTATACGTTATTTTTGAACGCCATGTTCATTATATTTCAAAACGGATAATAAATGTGGCTACCTCATATCGCAGATTATATGTCAATACATTTCTGTGTGAGTAATACAATTATTCAAATACGCCAACGAGGTGGAAAACGAGGTCAGAAAACTGATGGCTTTGAAGAATAAGTTAGATTAATCTAGAAAAAGATATTCCAAAAATGAACGAATGAAGTATGAAAAATAATATTGTACAAAAAATATAATTATGAAACAACAGAAACATAAATACTTATCAAAGTTGACTACTAAACAAATGAAAACAATACATAATAAATCTGTACCATAAAATCTGTTTTTACTATCCTAACTGAATAACATAACAGTCTCCTTTTGAATTTTGATTGTTTGGAAATAATTTCTAAACTATGGTTCATACACTACACAATGCCACTGCAGTACTTTCACACGCATTAGGTATCATTATTATTATTATTATTTCTATTTTTTGTATATATGGAACTCCTATACTCATAATCTAGAAGAATACTAACTGATAGTACCTTGAATTACTCATTCGATTGAATTTCCGTCCGAAAGTTATTGCGTCGAGAAAACATCGGAAAACATTATTTGGTAGGTACCGAAGTAGAAACCAACTGTTTGGAGTAGTGGAGTAGAAAGTAATCAAAAGGATCAACTCCATTCGGAGTGAGTAACTGTGACAACCCGTCTACACTGAGCACAAATTTCCTTTGATAGACCGACAAATTTCGGATCGGCTCCGCGCAACATGAGCGCGCTCATGCTGTGCGTTTTGACCGTCCACATCTGAATGCTCATTCTGCGCGATGTGCTCATTCGGCTGTTTTGCTCAGATGTGTACGCGGCTTTTACCCGTCCATACTGAGCACGAATTTTCTTTGATGGATCGACAAATTGCGGATCGGCTCCGCGCAACATGAGCGCGCTCATGCTGTGCGTTTTGACCGTCCACATCTGAATGCTCATTCTGCGCGATGTGCTCATTCGGCTGTTTTGCTCAGATGTGTACGCGGCTTAACAATAAATAGGGTTTTTTTCTGGACGAATAGACAAAATTTTTTATTCTATTCTGTGGGCCCAAAAAAAAGGAAAAAACGTCGGGAAGTGGGCCCATCCCAGGCGGTTCCGGAACCATGTTATGGATAACCATTCTCCACCATTTTGAAATACAATTTTTCATATAGCATACTAACTACTATAATTTAAAGAAGAGGTCAGAGGGTGAAATATATCATTTCAACCAAAACATCTTATATTGGGTGTCCCAAGGTAGTAGTGGCCTATTAAATTATTATGGAAACTATTGATGGTAAAGATTCCAAATTTTGTGGGTCGATATTGGTAAATGTACATGTACATTTTCAGTGTTGCCAGATGTACGATAATTTGGCAATAACTTTGTTATTTTAAATGGGACATCCGGTATTTCTATTTTTTATGATACTCCATAAAATATTGAATCTATTTACTCTCACTTTTTCATACCTATCTTTAACGTTTTTTGAGTTATTAGTTATTTTTCAAAATTTCAGATCGAATTGGCGTGTTACGAAAATGACTCCAGTTCGATCAATATTTGAGATTTGAGTCAGGAATTCGGGAAGTCATTAGATATTGATCTGATCCATGTCACTGCTTTTGAATTATACACTACTGGAAAAAATTAAAGGATCAAAAAAAAATTCCAAATTTTTCGGCAATTTTCAACATGCCGTAACTTTGAGAGGAATGGTCGTACAAGAAACTTAAAAAAAGAAATTGTAGCTCCAAGTGTCTAGTTTTTGGATTAGAACTACAAAGATTTTAAGTATCAGTGGTTTTCGAGTAATGATAGAAAAATCAGCAACAAAAAAATTCTCAAAATTTTACCACTTTTTTTCTTGTCTACGAGCTTGGAAATTTTATTTTTGCATAATCGTCATAAGGATAGGATACTTTTTTAATTCAGCTTTAATTTATTTTTTATTTTCCTTATTTTTTTCAAAAATTCAATCGAGTCAAACAAAAAAACGGCTCGCTGGATTGAGTAGACTCTTCGTAAGGTTTTTATCAACATATTGAACTCTAAAAGTCACACTTAACATTATTGGTTTCCTCAACATTTTCGATACAGCGGTAGATTTTCCAAGAAACCACCAAAAGCCCTTTTCTTGTTAAATTTTTATATTGATGCGACATGAAGAAGAAAACATTTCTATGAATAAGCAATGGTTGTTCATTAATCGGAGTTCATTTAAGGTCTCGAAACCCTCTTTCAATTTTTTGTGCGATCATTGGTTGCTGAGAAATCGATAATCAAAGACAAATGGATCCTTTTCCATTTGAAGACCGATATCTCGGCGAGAAGTGTAGATACGTATTGAGGTCAATGAAAAAATAAATTGAAGCTGAATTAACAAAGTATCCCATTATTATAACGATTATGCAAAAATAAAATTTCCACGCTCGTAGACAAGAAAAAAAAGTGGTAAAATTTTGAGATTTTTTTTGTTGCTGATATTTCTATCATTACTCGAAAACCACTGAAACTTAAAATTTTGGGAGTTCTAATTCAAAAACTAGACACTTGGAGCTACAATTTCATTTTTTTACATTCCTTGTACGACCATTCCTCTCAAAGTTACGGCATGTTGAAAATGGCCGAAAAAATTGGAATTTTTTTTGATCCTTTAATTTTTTCCAGTAGTGTAGTTGTCAGTTATACAGATTGGACCAAAAAAATCATTATTTGGGAAGTTACAAAATCGTAAAAAAGGTTTTTTTTCAAATTGAACATCTAGTATATTTTTAATTTTTGGAAGCAGTACAACATACTGTACAATTTTTCATTTTACGTCTAATTTGGAAAAACAGACCCTTTTAGGATTTTGTAACTTGGCAAATAATGATTTTTTTGGTGCATACTGTATAACTGATCTAATGACTTGCTAAATTTCTGAACTAAAATTCAAATATTGAGCGAACTAGTGTCATTTTCGTAACACGCCAATTCGATCTAACATTTCCAAAAATAATTAATAACTCAAAAACCGTTAAGGATAGTTATGAAAAAGTAATAGTAAATAGATTCCATATGGAGTGTCGTTAAAAAGTAGAAATACCGGATGTCTCATTTAAAATAACAAAGTTGTTGCCAAATTGTCGTACATCCGTCTACATTGGAAATGTGAAATGATTTTAGAACCTTCCATGGCCAAATATCGATCCACGAAATTTGAAATCTTCACCATCAATAGTTTCCATAATAATCTAATAGGCCACTCACCTTGCGACAGCCGATATAAGTTTATCGTGAATATTTTCATTTCTTACCATGAGACCTAATCGGTTGTTGTGGTGGTTGACATTCGCATGAATGTCAGTAGCCTTCTCTCTCCTATCGAGAAATGTTCTCGAAAATCGGGATCCATAGTTAATATTATGGGAGCAGCCACTCCATTTCCAGTTGGCGGTTTCCCTCATCATGTTTTGATATTTTCTAGAGTCGCAACCACAGTTCAGCAACAACCCTTGGCTACATCCTCTTGCTATCGAGATAGCAATGCCGGCTGCAGATATCGCTTGTGCGAAAGATGTTTCTTTATAACCTTAAAGAAGATGAATTGATGAAATAACAATTTAATATATTCAAGATTCAAGATTCTTTATTCATGCAAAAAATTCACAACATGAATGAATATGCGTCTCATCAAAATCTACCTAGGGTGTCAGAAATAAAACATACAATTCATATAAAGGGTTTTCCAATATGAAGAGTTATTTTGATATTCAAAGAAAATGCCATTTTTCAATATAAACGATCGGATGTTTATTTCATCACAAGGAAGAAGCTATGCTGTTAATAGTGGAAAATAACATCAGGCAAATGACCACCACGAAAATTCCCAAACCAAATCGCAAAGTGGCTGATCCATGTCATCGATCGCCTCACGAATTCCATTTTTGAGGCCTCGAATCGACGTTGGGATTTTGGCGTAGACCTTCTCTTTCACGTGGCCGCAAAGGAAGAAGTCGCAAGGTGTTAAATCGGAAGATCTCGGTGGCCAATTGTGATCACCTCTTCGAGAGATAACTCGGTCCGGAAACTTTTCCCGCAAAAGATCAATGGTTTCATTGCTTGTATGCCACGTAGCGCCGTATTGTTGAAAGTAAACGTTGTCAGAAATAATTTCGGCCATAAAAAAACATCTCACGAGAGCCTCAGATGCGACAATTTTGCTTGTTGACGAAGCCACCGAAGTTGGAAATGGGCCTCATCATTCAAAATGATTTTTCGATGGAATTCCGGATCGTTTTCATACATTTCAAAGACTCAATCAGCAAAGACACGACGTTTTTGATGAGCGGCCGGCTTGAGTTCTTGTGTTAACTGAACTTCATTAGCCTTATGACCCAAATCTTCATGCAAAATACGGTGTAATGACGTTTGTGGAATTCCAAAGAACGACGAGAAATGGACAAACCTGGGTTTTCTTCAACACTTTCGGCTACCGCAGCAATATTCTCGTCTGTTCTTGAGCGACGTGCAGGGTTTTATTCTTCACACCACTAACTTGTACCAACAGCCCGATTTTTTCCACCAATTTCTTCATTGCGGTCCGACAAGGTGCTTCAAGATGAACCAAAAATGTTCGAATTTTACGAACCCTCTCTGCCGAATTTTCACCAGTTTAATAGTGAATTTTAATAACTTCAATGCGTTCTTGAAGCGTGTATCGTTCAATCGTTCCATTTTTATTAATGGCTTAGTTTCTACTTGTCAGAAGTCAAAAAATGACAGCTTCAAACGTGACATCTACCGAAATAGCGGACTATTCAAAATAACCCCTCTTATTTGAAAACCCTTTAAATATAAATTACAATACAAAAATACCGATAAGTACAAACAATTAATTTCTGCGGAGTACTTTTCACTGTGCACTTGACTTTTTACATTGTATTTTTGAATTATGATTGCGTTTGATGCAACTTAATTCATTTGAAAAGTGAAAAGTGCAAAGTGAAAAGTTGCAAAGAATTTGGTGCAATAGGCCCCTGGTCATAGTTTCAACAGCCTTATGCAAAATTGTGTGGCTATAGTGTACACAGAACCACGGAAAATTCAATTGGAAATTAGATTAGTTAATAGTTAATAAGATTAGGAAAATATGTACCGGGTGTCCTAAACTCGTTGTCTAGTGAGGGGATCTAAGAAACCCGATGAGCTAGAACAAAATGCAATGAAGAAAAATTGAATTTTACTGAAAAAAGTGTCTGTACAACGTTTTAGTTTCATTTAGTTTCATGTTTATACCTTCAGTAATAAATAAGTTATGAGAACTTTTCATTTGACGTCATTCCCCAGTTTTCTCTAACGGATCGAAAACGGTTTGACTGAGAAAGTTGCGGTTTTCACCAAATGAATTCTCTCAAAAATCGAGCTAAAAAATACTACTCATTTTGTTCTAGCTCATCGGGTTTCTGAGATCCCCTCACTCGACAACGAATTTAGGACACCCGGTACGTACAGATTATTTTGATATGAAGAATGAAAAAAAAGGAATATTACAAGAAATTACAAATTTAACGCATTTCTAACACAAAGATGATATACCATCTCAAATGTTAGAGAACCCAATTATTACAACGAAACATCTGCCCATATAAATGTCAAGACCTTTCATTCTATCTAAGAATCCCGTCTTAATTTAGAAAGTTCCGCATATCACGAATTATCACGGATTTCAGACGACCAAGTCCTGAACGGACGATATCTGTCACCTCACCTAGGAACAAATAAATCGTAATTTGTCATGGATACTTAGTGTTCAAATCTGACGTCATTATAATGAAGCTGTCATCACTACCTACCACGGTTGACACCTGGATAGACCGATCTTCTATTGTTTGCAAATAGAATGCTACTCTTTCACAAATGCCAGAGGGTACCACCCTATATTCTCGTTTACATTTTTTTCTATACCTTATTATTATCTATTCATCCGTTTATGAGTGCACTGGGAATTTATTATTATTGGTGTTAATTCTCTTGTTTCTTGTTGGAGTATTATCGATGAAACCGTGACGTTCTGGACAACTGCCATTATTTTTTTCGATGGAAGTATATTACTGGAATTATTTGATAAAGAGATTGGCAATCAATGTAAATCTAAGATTATTGATCATAATCAAAAATATAGATTTTTTTTACTTTGATTGAAATCAGCTATTTTTTCATTGTCCGAAATTGTAGCAGAACATTATTTCAAACGAAGGCTGATGAAGAATCTTGAGCTCAAGGGTTGCCCTATCTGACCATAACCACTCAGACATTCGAGCTATAGGCTACGTGCAGTTCTGACAGTTGTCTATGGTCCAGGCGAGATTGGAGGACCAACATTAACCTACATTGAACTGATTATTGCAATCTGAGTGCGATTAATTGAGGAATTTTGTGGTTTTTCTATACTTGGAACTTATTATGCATTAAATTATACTAATAAATATAATTTCACCTTAAAGGCCCGTTTACATTAGTCAAGCGAGTTGATCAAGTCAGTTGAATTCAAGTGACTTGCACAAAGTTGAGCATGCTTCTACTGAGAAGCCGTTCAATTCAGCCGATCGAGTGAAACGAAAAGGGCGGTTTACACATTCAATTCGCTTTCAATTCAACTAAGTTGATCAACTCACTTGACTAATGTAAACGCGGTATAATTCTCTTAAAAAGCAGATCAAAATATCTGTTAAATATGCAATATTTCTGTGTTATAGTGGGCTGTGACAACAAAGAAGGAACTAAAAACTTACAAATTCTAGTTTCTTCAGGTGAGTTAAAATATCGAATTTAAATTACAACAATGAAGAATATCACTGATACGAATTTATGCAGTAGTAGTTTTGGTATTTTCATTTCAGTACTGTATAATTGTTAGATGAACTCGACTTATTCATGTTGAAAGTGAGTAAATAATAGACTGTTATTGGATATGAAAAGAAAATCATCCTTTTTGACGCTCGTTATGAAGACTTTTGAGTCCTAAAGTATAAAACATGAAAAATGTAATTAAGAGAAATCAGGAATGAAGACATCGGATAAAGCAAGTACTTGAAAGTAGGTACTTACCTTAAACAAAGGTCTAAGGTACTTACTGTGATGCTTTCAATTTTAGGACTCAAAGTCTTCTTAACGAGACTTGAAAACGGAATATTTCTGAATAGTTGGCGATGTTGTTACAAACTTTACATACATTAAGTATTCAACGTTCCAAACCAATAACAATCGTTTTCTCACGTTCAATATGAATAAGTCAAATTCAACTTCACAATTATAAGGTATTGAAATGAATGTACCAAAACTACTGCATAAATTCGTGTCAGTTATATTCGTCATTGATGTAATCCAATTTATTCAATATAAAACATTAACGTAGGTACCTACTTGCCAGTACTTGCTTCATCCGATGTCTCATTCCTAATTTCCTTTCATTAAAATTGTCATGTTTTATTTTCCATAGCTCAAAGTCTTCATAAGAAGCCTTAAAGAAATGTTTTTTTTTCAAATTCAATAACAGTCTAATATATTATCTCACTTTCAACATGAAATGTAGAGTTCATCTAAACAATTATACAGTATTGAAATGAAAATACAAAAACTAACTGCATAAAATCGTATCAGTGATATTATTCATTGTTGTAATTTAAATTCCGTATTTTATTTAATTCACCTGAAGAAAATAAAATTCGTAGAATATTTAGTTTCTTCCTTGCTGTCACAGCCCACTAGAATACAAAAGGATGGCATATTTAACTGATATTTTGAATATTTGATCTGCATTTGACGAGAATTTAGGTGATATTATATTCATTAGTCTAATTTAATATGAATAAATGTTCAAAGTGCCGAAAAACCACAAAATTTCTCGATAAATCGCTCTCATATCACAATAATCAGTTCATTTCAGGTTAATGTTGGTCCTCCGGTCACGTCCAGCTGTCAGAACTGCTCGTAACCTATGAGATATCGATTAAAATATAATCTGGGAGGATTCTGCGTTTCTAAAAACCTTATAATTATAAAAACACTTTATGACAGGGCCTTTTTGATTCCATCCACACCTGAAATTAAAAATAAAGAAATTGCCTTCATTAAATAGTTTCTACTAGATAATCAATACCCACCAAATTTAATAGAAAGAACAATTTCAAATTTAGAACGAAAAATATCTAATCAAAATTCTAATGATGATCAGGTACAAACAGAAAACCGTCAAGAACAACCAAATTTGTTGAACATCATTTCTTACATTCCTGGCCTTTCAGAAAGAATAAGAAGAATTGTTTCCAAATTCAACATAAGAACTGTTTTCAAAACACAGAATGATTTGAGATCCACTCTAATCAGAACGAAACCAATGAATGAGACACAAAAATAAAAAAATATTCCCTGTATACTTATGTGTAAAATCTTATACAGGAGAGACATCAAGACCTTTAGAGATAAGAAAACGGAAACATAAGAACAACATCAAAAATAGAGACATTGCAAGATCACAAATCGCTGATCATGTATGTTCAAATAGCGGAGATCATATATGATGAACTAGAACAACAGAAAGATCCTAGTGACGGAACCTGATAATTATAAAAGGAAAATTAAGGAATCCACATGTATTTTGTTAGATAAAGTAGATAATTTTGCCAATGGTTCTGTTGGAATAAATCGTATTTGGATTGATTTATTGGAGAAAGAAATAACAATAATGACATCAGGAAATTTCAAAATTAAATAAATCAACATCTCTATGTGCTGACAACTTTCAATGTCAATTAGACTGCGAATGAAAAAACACACAATTCCGAAGAATTCACAAGTTTGTCTGAAGAAGGTGTCTGACACCGAAACGATACATTATCCTTATCATTTATTCCATTTTTTAGTTTTACTGTTAGGCAACAATTTTTTCAAAACCAATATGCTCTTGACAAATAAGTGCAAAGATTTTCGCAGGAGCACTTCATCTTAATTAGAAGTGTTTAAATTATTTCTGTTTCAGAGACTGGGAGTGAAAACCTATAAAGTTTTTCAGCAATTCGAACTATGCCTGAACATTTTTTCATTGGGTATCAATCCTACTGGAGTTATTTCTCCTCAAGTATTTCTTCTACTTTTTTCCAATATTTCCATAACTATAAATCGATCCATTAGGAATACATGCTCATGAGTGATTATTAAGACACAGGTTTTAGCAATATTTCAAAAGGATCGTGTAATGCGAAAAATTTAAAAATATACACATATCGTCAAAACTCTTGGCTGCCCTATGAACTCTCAACTTTTTGAATGTAACATTACATCTTCTATACAGAGTTTTACATAATATTATGGCACAACTTGAGGGGGCGAATCTACATGCAAATTAAAGAAAAAAAGTTTATATAAACATGAGTCCGTAAAAGCTTCATTACGGAGCTACAGGCTGTTGACATTTCCAAAAAAATTGGATTTTTCTTCAAAACTCCTGCAATTTTTGAGATATTCAGTCCTTATTTGCAATGCTAGCTATTTTCAATAGTCTCCATCATTGCACGTGAATCTTAACTAGAATATGCAGGGTGTTTTTTTCCGAAGCCATGTTGCCTTTTTCCTCTCAAACTTTTTTGCTTTCGAGTAAATCCCGATTTATCTACGTGGTCTCCCCTACTATTTCCTAATACCATTTCTTCGATGTTATTCTGTCCTCATCCCGCACAAATTGTATATTCCCTTATAATTTCAGCGCGTGTAGAAGAGAATGCGTGAACATCTGTCAAAAAACCATAACTCGTTCGTCAATCCACCTGTTGTACGGCAATAACGTACGTAAAAAGGCACGTGATTACATAACAAAGTGTCCAGCACCCGCAAAGGCTCTTTATAATTCGTTAATTGTCACAGAGTTTCCGCGAAAGACACCAAACGTGACACCCATTCTTATTGCCATTTTGTATTTCACAAGGGCGAAGCATACGCATAAGATAATACGGTCTATTGAATTCGAATTCAATTGTGGAATACAAATATTTCAGATTTTTCTCATTTTCCCATTTTGTCTGATTACGCAAAAATCAACAAATAACCAAATAAAAGGCATTTCCAGGACGTAAATTGTTCATTTCTCGAGACACTTAGTACTAGGGGCGGAGCCAAAAACTTTGACGATGTGTGTATTTGTTTGTTTTTTCCTCAACAATGAAATTTCAAGTTCAACTTTTTCAAATCTAAGAAAACTACAATGTAAATTACACAAGAATTATACAGAATCGAATTGTCCAATACATAGATGTGATCATGTTAACATCAAAGCCGGTCAACATTCAGTCCTTATCACTCTAGTCCGTTACCAGTGATCTCAGTCTCACACCATGATACTAATACAAAGTAGATTTTAGTATCATGGTCTCACACCTAGTACCTACTCATAATTCCTTATCTAGAAATTTGATCGAATCCGTATTTGATGCTATTTCTTCGATGATATTCCCTTCTCATATTGCACAAACTGTATATTCCCCTATAATTTCAGCGCGTGTAGATGAGAATGCGTGAACATCTGTCAAAAAACCATAACTCGTTCGTCAATCCACCTGTTGTACGGCAATAAGGCACGTGATTACATAACAAAGTGTCCAGCACCCGCAAAGGCTCTTTATAATTCGTTAATTGTCACAGAGTTTCCGCGAAAGACACCAAACGTGACACCCATTCTTATTGCCATTTTGTATTTCACAAAGGCGAAGCATTTTGATTGGTGGACATGCAAGCCCGGTTGCGTCTGATTTTCGCGAAGCAATTAATTAAGCGCTCCTTTTTGGTGTTACGGGCATATTTGACATTTTTACAAGCCATCACAATGCAGAGTAGATACGAAAAAATCAATTACTATGTAAACCAAATTGCGTTCATTCGTTTGGCCTTTCGATAAATGATCGATAAAAGAGATACTTAATTGGGAAATGCCAGCTAATTACAGAAGCTGTCTAGTTGAAAGGTTCTGAATATCTCACAGCATGCAAATAGAGTTTCAGCGTATATCTGATGGAATAAATTAAGGATCATTGAGAGTTTGTTGAATAATATGATATGTGACTTGTGAAATAGATCACCCCGTGAAAATTAATTCATTACGGAAAATAGTTCTGAATATACTGTGATTAAAGCAGATATGGAAAAAAATGCACTGGATCAATTATATTGAAACCAAGACTGCCAGGAAGAAAATTAAAGAAAAAATAATAAAATATAAAAATAATTTGGTATTGGACTTGGAATTCATGTAAAAAATCAATACATAATTAAAGATATTAAATTTTATAGTACTGATGATGCGATCTTTTATTCAATACCCTGTACGATTTGGCTGGTGGACGAACTTAACCGCGGCAGTTGGGAACCGAACTCACCCTGAAAATCTCAAGTCTTTAGGACAATCCCTTCGAAAATTATGGTTCTCACGGACGGACGACCTTGACCTTGGATTATCGACTCAAAATTCGAAACAGACATTTGGGCAGAACGATATAGCACTCGTTTAAGTAGAACTAGCGCTCAGTACGTGGAGGAATTTCTCATAATTTTTTTCAACATTTCAACAGTATCGAATATTTCATGAAGTTAACGATGAAAATTGAAGAGATTGACAAGCTCCCTTTCATAGATGCTCTCTTACATGAATTTTATGATATTCCTGAAACTACTGTTTATCGAAAACCAACATAATAGGACAGTACGTTCATTTGGAATCAAAGCACCATTTTAATACCAAAATTTTGGCTATTCAAAAGTTTGGGTCCGTGAGGTTAGCGAAAAGTTGGAAGCACTAATTCTGAAACTATGATTACTATTTAGTGCTTAATCAGTGCCAATTAGTGCTTCATCAAATTCTTATTGCACCATTATAGTTTTTGAGAAATTGACAATTGAAGTTTTTGGTGCTAACTTCACGCTCAGCACCAACATGTTCAAATCACAATGAAATTAATATGCCAATATTTAGTGCTTAATTGGTGCCTATTAGTGCTTCATCAAGTTCTTATGTCACCATTGTAGTTTATGAGAAATTGACAATTGCAGTTTTTGGTGCCAACTTCTCGCTCAGCACCAACATGTTCAACCTACTATGGAATTAATATGCCAATATTTAGTGCTTCATTAGTGCCTATTAGTGCTTCTGAAACGGCTGCGATATCATTTTTAGTTTTGAAGTAATTGAGTGTTGTTTTTAGCCAAGCGTGAAGTTAGCGAAAAAGTTGGAAGCACTAATTCTGAAACTATGTCAAATATTTAGTGCCTGGTTAGTTTGAATTAGTGCTTCATAAAGCTCTCATTCCACCATTCTAGTTTTGAGAATAATGCAAATATATGTTTTTATACTGCATCGCCATCTATGAGAAATTGGGCGAGTCGTTCCGTCTCGTAGATTCGGCTCATTACGTCGTAATATTATCATTGCCTAAAGGGGCTCACGGACGCACGAGTTCTGTTCAATTGAATATCTACTACCTATACTATGAAAAAAAACCTGAAAAATATTCAAACTTTAACAACCCGTATCTCGAAAACGAATCTTCCTTCTTCGATTGTACCTCCAATTTAGAAACATTTTTTTATCGCACTTCAAATTTTGTTGTTGGAATTTTTATACTTTAATTGAAATAAAGCAATATACCTAATACCTACTCTTGTTGTTCTGGCCCGAGCAATTCATTTCACTTTATTCTTTTATTCACTATATTCTTCTATTCATCACAAAGACTCGAAAAGTATTCGTGAATGATTTCATCACTTCATATAATCGATACATGAATATACTGCAGAGAATGATTTTGCCTCCACAAATTAATATTTTTCTTCAGAGCCGGAACTAGGATTCTAGCGCCTGTGGCAAACTTTCAAAATGCGCCCTTGAAATTCATTTTTCAATAAATACATGTTTTTCATAATTGACATTTATTGATTATATTTTGAAGAACTCTTTTATTCAAAATAATCTCTCATATTTCTTAAAAGGTAATGAATAAAAACGATGAAAAAATTGTTATTTATTCTCAAAATACTAAAAGTATACTTTTATGTATAGAGGGTGTCCAGTCGATTGACATCAATAATTTTTTTTAGATTCCTCAGATCTGTGGCTATCCAAAAATACCCAATGTATAGAATGCGATATTTTGTAGTTCTTGGATTATAATTTTGTGAGTGTTTTTTAATGAATTTTGCCACCTTGGATTGAACAATTCATATATTTCTATGCAGTGAGGACTTTGCAATTTTAATTTTTTCAACAAAGCCATTTTGATGTACTCAAATATTTATTTTCGATTTAGAAATATAAAGAGCTTTTTTGCAGCTTCTGGCTAGATTCAGAAACTTTGCAGGATACTAAGCTACAAAAGTCATAGGAAAAAAAAGGTACTTGATGGGACTTTTTTTGTTGTAATTTGCCTTGGAAGGCGGATAGGCATAAAATCATTGAAACCCGATAAAAGTGGTTTTTATTCTTTTTATCATTTTTATGGTAGATTAAACTAAAAAATGGGATTTCAATTCGATTTTAATTAAAATTCTCGTGAAACAACTGTAGCTCGTGTCTTTATTAAATAATTTTGGTCTCACACCACTGATTGAAGATGTTAACATTCGTCAAAATTGTTGTGAACTTACCTGCTTTAGGATAGAATTGAATACATAATACGGAAAAATCACCTTCCGCTTCAATAAATTTGCAAAATCTGTGCCTCCAATTTGAATAGATTATCGACAACGTACTGAAAAGTGACGTGTCAATTGCTTGCAGTTCGAATATTCTTGATTTATTTTTCTTTTTGTTTCTGTTTCGTTGTTGGTTCCCTTTACGCACATTGGTACTTTGTAAATCTCCAAACAAAAAAATCGATTCCAGAAAGATGGATTGGGCGTGCAAGGCTGATCGAATAGCCTGCGCATTCCCCAGACCTCAATCCCATCGATTTTTTCATTCGGAGATTTTACAAATAGCTAGTGTACGTGAAGGGAATTCACAAAGAAACAGAATTGAGTCAAAAACTTTCAGACGCGGAAAGAAAAATAAATCAAGAATATTCGAATAGCTCCAGGCAATTGACTCGTTACTGTTACGTTGTCGACCATGTAATCGAATTGAAGTCACAGATTTCGAAAATTTTTTGAAGTGAATAGTAATTTTTCAGTATTATGGTCTTTAATTTTCTATCCCAAAACAGTTAATTTCATAACTAGCAATTCTCACGAATAATAACATTTTCCATCGAAAATGAATGTTTGAGTACATCTTACTAAAAACTTTAGTTCTAGCTCTCAAGCCTTTTTTTGGCAGTAATTCTAGAAATCTAAATAATTTCTTTTATTTTATTTTATTTAGCAAAATTCAGGACTACCATGTTGAAAATTTAGAAACTGCAAAATACTCACTGCATAGGAATATATGAATTTTTCAAACCTAGCTGACAAAAATACATTGAAAAAACACTCAAAAAATCATAACTCGAGAACTACAAAGAATGGCATTATATACATGGAGTATTTTTGGATAGCCACAGGTTTGAGTAATATACAAAAAATGTATTGTAGTCAATCGACCGGACACCCTGTATAAACATTAAAGAAAATATTAAAACATGAAGACAACAAAAATAAATGGATGAATGAATACGCCACTCTGAAATATAGAGCTTGTAGTCAATTTTCATTTGAAATGGAATATATCATTTTTTACATTTTGCGCCCCTAGGTCGTTTGCGCCCGTGGCAAATGCCTCCTTCGCCACCCCCACGGTCCGGCTCTGTCTTTCTTCGATATTGAAATTGGCTTGGCAACACAACTCGTGCGTCCGTGAGCCCCTTTAGGCAATGACAATATTACGACTTAATGAGCCGAACGAGACGGAACGACTAGCCCAATTTTCCATAGATGGTGACTCAATATAAAAACATATATTTGCGTTTATCTCAAAAACTACAATGGTGGAATGAGAGTTTCATGAAGCACTTATTCACACTAACCAGGCACTAAACATTTGACATAGTTTCAGAATAAGTGCTTCCAACTTTTCGCTAACTTCACGAACCCAAAAAGTTTATGTAATAGGGCATCAAAAATATGCTCTCTTCGAAAAGATAAAATCGAAAAAATTGAAAATATCTCTTGAATGGATATCTAAATTGAACGACATAATATAAAACCACAAGCTACAACAAGTTTTACCGATCCAGCACAAACGATAACCAATGTAATAATAGATGTTAGAGGGTTATCTGGAAGATAAAAAGAATTCAAAAAAATTTCAATGTGAGAACACTATTCAATACTCAAGATACCATCAGGGCTTATCTAATAAAAGTAAAACCTGATGATAAAAATCAACATTCCAAAAATTTCATATATGAAGTACCTTGTGAGTATGGTAAAGCCCATACTATATTTATTAGAGAAACTTTCAAATGTTCGAATCAAAGAACAAGATAAATTGGCTCGACAGGGAGATAGCGATAAAAAGATTGTTCACCATTCTTTGAATGAGGATCGTAGTATTTTATGGTGTGATGCCCTCATACTTCTAAAAGAAGAAACACTGAAACGTAAAAATGAAAGGAAGAAGCTTTTATGTCAATTACCCAAAATCGCATCAGTCAAGCGTCTGTTGATCTCAAAATACTCTGGGCTCCAATAAAAAGGTCCACCTTAAAAAAATTAAGACAAGCCCTGAGCAGGAGCTTTGCTTTGATGGAGCAATAAAACTATTACCTCAAAATTTTATATAGGGTTTAAGATTGCTACCAAATATATAAATGCAGAATCTCAACACAATCGGAATTATATTCTGCAAATCATTAAAAAATTAAATATGTAAAAACTAAAAAATTACAAAAATGGAATTCTACGGTTCTGATGATACGATCCTGCATTAACATTCAGTATATCAGTTTTGATTAACAAAATGAATTTCACTTGAATCGGTTATTCTGTTATGGAAATATAGAGATTCTTCTTTTCAATATTCCAATTCAATTTTCTCTGGTTCTGTTCACATTATAGCCACCAAATTATGAATAAAGCTTATTATGACCATCTTGCATATGGACGCAACATTTCATTTCGATGGGATTTTGAATGGCCATATTTTATGGAACATGTGTACGATTTGGCTGGTTAACGAACTAAAACGAGCCATTTGGGAACCGAAATTACCCTGCAAATTTCAAGTCTCTAGGACAATCCCTTCGAAAGTTATTGTCCTAACGGCCGGACGGCCCCACGGACAGAATTGAATTTGACCACGAATTCGTCATCAGAAAGTAGAACCCTATCGTTTGAAAACAGTTCCGGCTCAAAATTCGAAAATTACTGACATTTGGGCAAAACGATATAGCGCTTGTTCGATGAGAGCGAGCGCTCAAAAAAATCTAATTGTTTGACAACTGATTCAATCAAAATTAGATCTAAGTCATCGATGATTGTTTTCTGAGAACTGTCAAATATGACGAACTTATTCAAAAAGTAACGAAAGTGGCTTTTCTTAAAGTTTCAAGTTTTGAATGTTTTCTTGACGAAGCGAAGGCTGTCGAATGCTGGCGTAACGTCGAATACAAGAAGTAAAAATGATGGAAATAACCTTAGACAACCTTTGTCTAAGGAAATAACCCAAGTAATATTTCAATCAATGTTCCATCATCAAAAATTTCAGGTCAACAACACGGTTTAAATGTGGGTACTATACATGCCAAATTATCAAATGAAGAAAAATATAATATTGAATATATTAATTACATTATGATATGCGAAGAAAAGGGTACATTCACCTTCTTCTTCTAAATTAACTGTTCAGTGAACTCTATGGCTTTGCCCAAGCATCTATCCAGATTGGTTACTCTTGTTTCCTATTTCTTATACTTTTCAAGGTTTTCAATTTCTCTACTCTTCTTCCATCTTTTTCATTATAGTTGAGGGATTTTCTTATTTCACTGTTTCGTTACTTCTTCATTTTGTTGTTTTCGTCTTTTGGCATTTTTTATTGTTTTCTAATTTTAGTGTTTCCGTCATAGTTACTTATACTCATATAAATTTTTATAATCTCAAAGAATTCAAGGTTACAGTTGAAAGAGACGATTCACTTGAAATTATTCAAATTAGGATCTGTTCAGTCACGAATGTCCCTAGTTCTTGGAGTAAATTGTCCCGATCGCTGGCGCCACCTGCGGCCGCGCAATGAACCCCGTCGGTAATCAAACTTGAGTTATTGATAATTTAAAATTCATCCTTTATCTCCTGATAGGCACCTATTTCAATTTCATCTGTTCTTCTGTTAAAACCGATAAAGCAATTTCGAGTGAAGTGTGTGAGACTCGACCAGCTAGGTGATAACCACAAAGCCGATGCAGAAAAGGTTATTCATCCCTTTTTCCTATCTCCAACGCCTCTTCTGTTACCAGATTAGGGGTAATTTCACCGACACCTTCTCCTTCAACTCTTTAGGTAAGTGTATACATATTCATTCAAGAAATTACTCAATCTTGTAATTGTCGTCTGAAATTGGTTGCAGCCATTTGCAACTTTTAGGATCACTTGTATATAAAAAACCCCATTTTGAAAGATGAATTTTTCAATATTGAATAAATTAACTTAGAAACAAGTTGTGAAGTGAAGATTTTCTTTACGTTTCATTGTTTTCGATTTGCATTCTGTACAAGGGTCAAAAAATGAAAATTGAATCTAAAAGATTTTCTTGTTAAGTCTTCATCGGTTGTATTATCTGCTTCGAAAAGAAAGCAGAAATAATGCTGAATCCCAATGTTCAATATCATTGTGTTTCTTTGAAACGCCTTCGATCCTCAATACCAAATCGGGTAATCTCGGCTTCTCACGTTAAATAACAAATAATTTAAACATTGACTGGTCGACTCCTGCAAGGCGCAAGAAGTAAAAACCAACTCGTAATATAGGTTCTGATAGATTAGAATGACAAATAGCAGATCCCATCCTCGCAGTTGGTAACACTGTCGGAGACAATACCATAGAGGGATATATTATATAATCAGTGCTGGTGGTCGACCATAGACATTCGACCATAGACAAGCCATTACCACTAAACCAATTCAAATGATACGGTTCTTGTGTGCAGCAGAGATCGTAAAAGGCTCTGTAGTGATATACGAAATGTGGGTTCTCTTATTTAGATTCTACACGCTTGGCGGGAAAAAACACTAGTGAAACACCGCAAAAGGCGGAAAAATGAGTCGATGTACTACTGAACGCTTGCAAATTGTCGGTAACAAATTGAAGTTGTAAACCGTCCATTTGGAGTTTATCGAATACTGTTTTCTATTTGAGATGTGTCTTCGAAGGAATACGGTAATGGCTTGGATGAGGCAGAAAATTGTTCACCATAAAGAATTTCAACTTTTTATGTTATATTCCCAGAGGAGTAGCGTAACTGTGAATTGAAACAATTGTTGACGTTTTATACGAAGATGTGAATATGTGTTCAATGGAAATAACTATTGATGCATCAATCATTATTATACTATTTTTAATGATACAGATATCACGCTATGTTTTTGAGGGTGAACCATCGGTTTAGGCATGTAATATGGCGGCGATTTGTTGACAATGGAATGACGCATGCGCAGTAAGTGCCATACGTCGTTTTGGTTGTCAGATTGTACAAAAGCCATATCTTTGAAATCAAAGTTGACTTGTAACTAGGATTAACGAATTTCTTTTGAAAAGAAATTATAAAAGAGTGTAAACAAATATTGTTTATTCAGATGATCTGCACAATTATTACCGAAATGAGGGGTTTAAGAAGGAAATATAAACACGACCAGTTGTTCCAAAAATTAATAAATTACGCCATTCCTCAAAATTTTCCTATTTTCAGAGAGTTCGGAATTTGCTTTTTTTTACCACCTGATCACAAATGATTTTGAAATTAAATATAATCAAGCCACACTTTGAAATATAATGCATATTTGCACTATATATTTTATTCTTGTTATTATTGTTATCTCTTCAATTAGAACTTTCAGGACATATTTACTGTATGAAAAGAAATGAAATGATTTTAATTGATATATGCTTAGTTCGAAGTGCTAAGGAAGGAAAGAACTAATAAGCAAGAAAAACATATACATATACATTATGTAATCACTCATATTCATTATATAATCACTCACACAACTATGTAAAAAAATATGTACCTATATATAATCACATTTCAGTTCGACAAAGAGTTAAAGCAGACTATTTCACTTGAATTGACTCAGTAAAAATTAATTTGAATTGTATAGTCATAGTGGAACCTCAATATCACAAATCGAAAGGCAATTCAATCGATTCTTCAAATACAAGATTAATCGTCATACCTGGCAACGTTGCTGCCACTAGAACGGACCGCCGCCTTCTTACATGCCTAAACCGATGGATTACCTGTTTGAGTTTGCAGAATATAATTTTTCAAAAACAATACTAGATTGATACGAGGGCTGCCTTTAATATTTTGGGATTGGATAACCCTAGAGCACTTGACAGCTCTATCGTGAAGTTTGACATAATCGAGGTTATGGTTACTCAGGGTGTTTTCACATAAAATCGCTATTTGTGTTTTCAGTAACTTGATATTCTACTCTCCGAAAGAATGGAATTGAAGTCACACTGCAATGATACACTCAATTGAATTTTAGGCGATGATGCTCCATTAAGGTCCAGTGGTAATTCATGGTATGGTGTATTCAATCGAGGTCGCAGTTCGCGATAATTGACATTGACGTTTGGTCCTGTTGTGTCCCACACAATTTGTCAATCGTTCGAAATAAGGGTTGTGCCACTAAATCAATTCAAATAATACGGTTCTTGTGTACGCAGAAATCGTAAAAGGCTCTGTAGTGATAAACGAAATGTGGGTTACTTTATTCAGATTCTACACCATTGGCGTCCTTTTAGAGTTTATCGAATTTCCTCTTTCTATTGGAGATGTGCCTTCGGAAATGGCTTGGATGGGGCAGAAAATTGTTCACCGTAAAGAATTCCAACTTTTAATTGTATATTCCCAGAGGAGTAGCGTAACTGTGAATTGTAACACTTATTGACTTTTTAGATATGGGAAAATATGTTCAATGAGAATAACTATTGAAGTTATTTAGAAAATTAGGGGTAAATCCAAAGATTCATCCATCATTATTATAGTATCTAGTTTCAATCACACGGATATCATGCTATGTTTTTGAATTTCAAAATAGTATATTTTGCAAGACGCTACTGGATTCATTGATAAACTCAATTGAAATTTTTCAATCGTTCAAAAGAGGGGTTGTGCCATTAGTGAAAATATACTCAAAATACCAGCCTGTACAAAGTAGATACTTTCAAGAGCGTCGTTGCAAACTTTACCGTTAAAACTACAAAAAACAGTAAATTCTGAGTGGAACACAACCATTCGTTTGTCATGTTTTTCAGGTTAATAATAAATCTGCAGAAAATGTATTCCTCCAAGTGAGCGCAGAGATTTCGCCATAATTTTTAATTATTTTGAAGGGTTGAATTTTCGAAAGATGATAAAAAATTATTTCAATATTCTTTTTCTTTCACTTGGAAATCGTTCAGAGTGAATAGAATCTGGGGGTTCGTAGTTGTAACGGTTCAATAGACTGCGAATAATTTTTCCCCTGCCAAGTCGACGCGACGCCACTGATCCCCGATGTCATAAATCGATCGATATTGATTTTGAAGTTTCCGGCGAAGAATGCCGATCGAGGATTGTCGTTCAATGTGGAATTTTCGGTTTCAGCCGAAGAACATTACTTTTGATTTTGACTACGCTGATAAAACAGGTGGAAAGTGAGTGTGAATATTTTTTGGTGGCTTTATTCTGGTTGATTATTTTCAATCTTTCTTAAACATTTCTTTAATAATTTGAATAAGTAATTCTTATTGATAATTATTACATTACTTTTTGGAAAATTTAATATTTTCTTGCATTTCTGTTGCACACCGTCAGTGTGTCACGTTTCTTTTTTTCTTTTCCTTTGTTTGAGAGCCGCCAGGAAGTATATATTCTCTTTCTCACTGTTTCATATTGAAAATATTTTCGTTGAAACAATTTAGTTTCATTCTTATAATAGATCTTTCGGATCATATGTACCATTTTTTTTTTGTATAACTGATCTGTCACTCTATAACATAAGTTTTTTTTTCACTTTCCGGAAAGTATTTCATTCTATTTTAAGTTACTTTAAGGTTTATGATTCCATTCAATTTTCAAGTTATATACCGTTAATTTTCATTCTCAATTTTTCCAAATTCAAACAGAACATATTTCTCTCAACCATTTGTACCAAAATTAATTCCTGATCTTTTTTCTCCACGCATGATCGAGATTCCATTGACTTCTGAAGAAGGTTCCAGAAACACATGGGAAGTTCCTAATCAGGCCGTATTGAAACTGCATCCTGATCAAAATTCCAACTGCACTTTGGACTATTAGAAAACAACTTGTCGTTGAGGCTTAAATTCTCATTCAGGCGAGCATCCACCAAATCGAATCTACCACTGACGATTGGTACTTCTTTTCCAAATTTTGCCGAAAAGTGAGATTGTTATTTCAAGCGAAAAGTTTGAAGGACCTACCACGTGAGACAACCAAAATTTCTTTTTTTATAAACTGGTTTATTTTTTCCAAATTCTGTCTGGAGCCCTAATAACTACAATCAAAGATCAGAGAAAGGTTCTACCTATTATTTTTTTGTAAATGTTCTGAATTTTGAATTTTCCATAGCCTTCAACAATAGTTTTTGTTATTTATAGTTTTAATAAATTTGTAAAATTTTAATATTTTTTTCTCATAACCTAACCACTCAGCAAGATCTGTAAATTCTGTTTCAATTTTTTCTCTTTTATTTCTTTCTCTTAAATTTGGTTTACTTGAGTAAACCTGGCGCCCAACAAAAAGTCAAGTTAGTAATATCCTTGGTGCCCACACCCTCACCGTATCAAACTGAGCAGCCGACAGGCGAGGCGTACGTGTGATTTAACATTACACAATTGGCGCCCAACGTGGGGCCTGCCGTTAAAAGGGCCGTTAACTTGACATTTTTTTTCTTATCTTAATCTTGCTTGGTGGTTTTTCATTTTGTAATACATTTGATCCGACAGAATTTGGTTCACTATTATCTTTAATTTTGTTTTATTTCGTTTAACTTTTCTATATTGAACGACCATCTTTCTCTACATTTATATATCCACATTTCTCTATTTCCCTATTATTTACATAATAGCTTGCGATTTTTTTTTACTAATAATAATTTATAATTATTTACACAATGAATCCTAATCATCTGAAAAATAATGAATTGATGTATGAAATTAGAATTCGTGGCGTGGAACCAACTGGCGATGTTGAAACTAAGAGGAAAATTTTGAGAGGGCTTCTGAGCCAAGAAAAGGCTAATCGTAGTTTTCATATCGTAACGAATCCTTATTCTCATTCTCAAGATGTAACTGAAGTTAGGGAAACTATCAAAGATCTTAAAAACGTTATTTCTAAATTTGGTGGAACTTCAGATGATCATATCTTCCATAGGGTATCTAGTCGTTTGACTCATTTGTCTAATCGTTTGTCTAAGCTAGTTGCCGAGGAGGATGCTGAAATTTCGGCGAAAAAGGAAATACAGTATGAGATGCTAGAGTTAGAGGCAGACCTCGATTTAAAGGTTTCACCAGCTAGAACTTCTACTCCAACTGAGAAGACTGTTCCTGTCAACTATAGTGGTCCGTCGAACAGTAGGTTTATTCCCCCTTATAAATGGAATATATTTTTCACAGGTTCGATTCAGGATGAGTCTGTTACTTCATTCTTGGAAAAAGTAGAACTGTTAAGGCAGGCTCGAGGTGTATCCAAGCAGGAATTATTTCAGTCTGCTTGTGATTTATTTAGGGGTTCTGCGTGGACATGGTTTGTCAATAACCGATGTAAATTTCAAACATGGGATGAATTGGTCAAGGAGTTGAAAAAGGATTTCCTTCCATTCTTTTATGACGAGGACTTGGAGCAAGAAATCAGTTCAAGAACTCAAGGCTGTAATGAGAGAGTATCTTTGTTTATTTCTTCAATGGAAGGTCTTTTTAACAGGTTGACGCTCAAGCCAGATGAGGAAACCAGAGTCAGGAAAATTCGCAGAAATCTTTTGCCATTTTTCATTTCAGGTTTGGCTTTGTATAATCCTAAGACTGTTGGTGAGCTTTCTGAACTCTGTAAGAAGTTAGAGGAGTCTAGAATATGGGCTGATCGCTATAGAGCACAACCAACTCATGATGCCGGCTTGTTGGAACCGGATCTCAGCAGACCATTCAGTGAGTCAACTTCTTCATCCTCAGCTCATCGACCGAATTTTCGAAAAAATGTTCCCTCCACTAATATATCTATGGTATCTAGTTCCCGATGTTGGAATTGTGGTTTAGCTGGTCATAATTACCCTCAGTGTCGAAAACCTAGATCAGTTTTCTGTTATGGTTGTGGTCTTAAAAATACTATTAAATCTAAGTGTAATCAATGTAATTCAAAAAACGTAAATCGAGGTGGCGAGAAACTGAACCTCGTCACCAGCCAAGAAACCAAAGGTTCAGTAGATCGGCAAGTAGTCAAGCACACATTCAGCAAAGAAAAGGGGAGACAAAACACACAGAATCAGTAAATTTTTCCCCATTCTCCTCTTCGTCTGTAGATATCAATCCTGTTTTTGTCGTAAAACCAAATGATAACCGTCCTTATCTAAATGTCGAAATTTTTGACCAAAAGATTCTCGCTCTCGCCGATACCGGTAGTACATCTTCCATATTAGGTTCCGCTGGTTTCGCTCTTCTTCAGGAATATAACATACCGATAATGTACGAGTCTACAATTAATGTCACTACTGCGGATGGTAAACCTCAAGATTTCTTAGGTTATATTTTAGTTCCTATTTCTATTGAAGGTATCGTGAGGGAGTTAAAAATTTTAATAATTCCGTCCGTTACCCATAATCTCATTTTAGGAATGGATTTTTTCAAATTGTTTCGCATCGAGATAAATTTTTCTAATCTCTCCTATTCGATTGATTCATCTGTATGTGCAATAAATGCCATTCAGCCTTTTTCTAAGTTAACAAATTCTCAGAAAAATGAACTTCGGAGTATAGAGAAGTCTTACCAATCTATCGCTCCTAAAGATAGGATAGGTCGTACCCACCTAATGACTCATCATATTGACACCGGAAATGCCAAACCTATTGTACAACGCCAGTATCCCTTATCCCCTGCTATGCAGACTCATTTAAATAAAGAAATTGACGAAATGTTGAGGCTAAAGGTTATTCGACCGTCCCAATCTCCTTGGTGTAGCCCTTTGTGGTTGGTTCCCAAACGTTCGGGAGATTATCGTGTATGTTTTGATGGTCGAGAGTTGAATGAAGTTACAGTTAATGATACTTATCCAATGCCTTTAATAGATTGTATTCTTAATAAATTAAGAGACGCTAAGTACCTTTCTTCGATCGATTTAACAAAGGCGTTTTTCCAGATACCTTTAGATAAAACATCTTGTGCCAAAACCGCTTTTGCAGTACAGGGACGAGGTCTATTTGAATTTGTTGTTTGTCCGTTTGGGTTGAAAAATAGTCCTAAAGCAATGACTCGTTTGATGGATAGGGTAATCGGACCTGATTTGGCACCATATTGTTTCGTTTATCTTGATGACATTATTATAGCTACTCCCACTTTTGAACTCCACATCAAAGTTTTGAAAGAGGTATATAGAAGACTCAAAAATGCTAATCTCACGGTTAACTTGGATAAATGTGAATTTTGTCGTTCATCTCTTGTCTTTCTGGGTTTTGTAGTGGATGAACATGGTTTACGTACCGATCCAGAGAAGGTTTCCGCGATAGTTAATTATCCAACTCAAAAAATACCACCGAAATCAAACGTTTGATAGGTCTTGTCAGCTGGTACCGTCGTTTCATAAAGGATTTTTCCTCTATTTGTTCCCCAATATCAGATCTCTTACATGGTAGAAAGAAAGGACATCCAATAGCATGGACTCCAGAAGCAGAGGCAGCATTCGCCGAAATAAAGTGTCGTCTTGTTTCTGCCCCAGTGTTGGCTAGCCCTGATTTTTCGAAACCTTTCGTAATTCAGTGTGATGCTTCTGATACCGGTGTAGGTGCAATTTTATACCAAGAATGTGACGGTGTAGAACATCCAGTGGCTTACGCAAGTAAGACACTTACCACTTGCCAGCGTAAATATACCGTGACAGAAAAAGAGCTTTTAGCTGTTATCTTCGGAATAGAAAAATTTCGAAGCTATATCGAAGGTACTAAATTCACCATTGAAACTGACCATGCCTCCCTTATTTATCTCCATAATCTTTCGAACCCTTCGGGACGTTTGACTAGATGGGCAGTAAAACTTTCCCAGTTTGATTTCACCATTAAACATCGCAAAGGTTCTTTAAACGTAGTGGCTGATGCGTTATCCCGTTCAGTAGCTGATATCTCTGTAATTGATATTTCTCATTTTCAACCTGATAAGTGGTATTCGTCGATGATTGAGAAAGTTCAGAAAAATCCGGAAGTTTATCCGTCATTTCGTGTCGAAGGTGGACTACTTTATAAGCACATTCTGTCGCGAAATAATATTATCAGTAATTTGACTGATTGGAAAATTGTTGTGCCTTCTGCAAATCGACATGAGATTCTCCAATTTTATCACGACAAAGAAACTTCAGCTCATTTGGGTATATCTAAAACTCTTGCTCGGATATCCGAATTATATTACTGGCCAAAAATTAGGAGAGATGTCTATAAATATGTTAGGAAATGTCCTATTTGTGCTGCCTCTAAAAGTACGAATTTACCTCAGGCTGGTCATATGGGTTCTTACAAGAACATTAATTTTCCATTTCAATGTATCTCGGCAGATTTGTTAGGTCCGTATCCAAGATCAAAAAATGGAAATCAATACGTCTTGGTCGTTGTTGATTGGTTCACTAAGTTTGTATTAGTACACCCCATGCCTAAAGCTACCTCTAAAAATATTCTAAAGTTTATAGAAAATAATGTTTTTCTTATTTATGGCGTACCGCAGATTTTCATTGTTGATAATGGAAGTCAATTTATAAGTAAGGAATTCAAAAAATTGATGGAAACTTATCGTGTCCAAAAAATTTGGTATAACGCTAAATATCATCCGCAGGTGAATTTTACTGAAAGAGTGAATAAGGTGATTGTAACTTCCATTCGGTGTTATATTCATGAAAATCATAAAACTTGGGATTCTTCTATATTTAAGGTAGCTCAGGCAATCAGGTTGGCTAAACACGACGTCACCGGTTATTCTCCAGCTTTTCTTAATTTCGCAAGAAATGTTCCCGTGACTGGAGATTTTTATGGTAAAATTTTGGATAATGCAACTAATGTTATTTCAATTTCCGATAAATCTCAACGTATAGATGATGTACAGAAACTTCCAGAACTATATGTCGATATTCGTAAAAAGTTACATGAAGCCTATCTTAGAAATGCCCATCAATACAATTTAAGGAAACGAAAATTAGTATTTCACGTTGGTGATAAAGTCTGGAAGAAAAACGTTACTTTATCTTCAGCTATTAATAATTACTCTGCAAAGTTAGCTCCTAAATATCTGCCTTGCGTTATCACAAGGGTTGTTTCAGATCTAGTGTACGAGCTCAGGGACATGGATGGTGATGATTTGGGCCGTTGGCATATTAAAGACCTCAAGTCAGCATATGATGATGATTCAGATTCGGCTGGGGAGGAATATTTTAGCGCTGATTCGGAGGACTCCTAATAAATATCTTTTCTTTTCTTTTTGAAATAATAATGCGCAGGTAAACATAGTCTGATACTGTTGGATTGTGCTACTTTATGAAAGAAATCTATCTTTTGGTAGTTCCTTTATGGAAAATTTTTACTTTTATGAAGGATATTGTTCAGCAGGGATGTGTTGTGTTGATTCTGAATTACTTAGGTATTTTTAATATTTGGGAATCAAGCATTTTCCATATCATTTAGATTTGCGTTGCATGCCATTTATCTTATACCCTATATTCCTACATTATTGTAGTAATAGGTACATATCTTTATCTCTCTTAAATTATCTTAATTAATGTTGAGTCTCTCTTTGAATTATATTGCGAAGAACTTATTCCTTCTTTAGTTCTTTCTTTCCTATATTATAAATTAAAAAAAAAAAAATTGTAAACTTCTAAAGTTTCCAATTTTTTTCTGCCCGGTTGGGGTAGTGTGTAACGGTTCAATAGACTGCGAATAATTTTTCCCCTGCCAAGTCGACGCGACGCCACTGATCCCCGATGTCATAAATCGATCGATATTGATTTTGAAGTTTCCGGCGAAGAATGCCGATCGAGGATTGTCGTTCAATGTGGAATTTTCGGTTTCAGCCGAAGAACATTACTTTTGATTTTGACTACGCTGATAAAACAGGTGGAAAGTGAGTGTGAATATTTTTTGGTGGCTTTATTCTGGTTGAGTATTTTCAATCTTTCTTAAACATTTCTTTAATAATTTGAATAAGTAATTCTTATTGATAATTATTACATTACTTTTTGGAAAATTTAATATTTTCTTGCATTTTCTGTTGCACACCGTCAGTGTGTCACGTTTCTTTTTTTCTTTTCCTTTGTTTGAGAGCCGCCAGGAAGTATATATTCTCTTTCTCACTGTTTCATATTGAAAATATTTTCGTTGAAACAATTTAGTTTCATTCTTATAATAGATCTTTCGGATCATATGTACCATTTTTTTTTTGTATAACTGATCTGTCACTTAATAACATAAGTTTTTTTCACTTTCCGGAAAGTATTTCATTCTATTTTAAGTTACTTTAAGGTTTATGATTCCATTCAATTTTCAAGTTATATACCGTTAATTTTCATTCTCAATTTTTCCAAATTCAAACAGAACATATTCTCTCAACCATTTGTACCAAAATTAATTCCTGATCTTTTTTCTCCACGCATGATCGAGATTCCATTGACTTCTGAAGAAGGTTCCAGAAACACATGGGAAGTTCCTAATCAGGCCGTATTGAAACTGCATCCTGATCAAAATTCCAACTGCACTTTGGACTATTAGAAAACAACTTGTCGTTGAGGCTTAAATTCTCATTCAGGCGAGCATCCACCAAATCGAATCTACCACTGACGATTGGTACTTCTTTTCCAAATTTTGCCGAAAAGTGAGATTGATATTTCAAGCGAAAAGTTTGAAGGACCTACCACGTGAGACAACCAAAATTTCTTTTTTTATAAACTGGTTTATTTTTTCCAAATTCTGTCTGGAGCCCTAATAACTACCCTCAAAGATCAGAGAAAGGTTCTACCTATTATTTTTTTGTAAATGTTCTGAATTTTGAATTTTCCATAGCCTTCAACAATAGTTTTTGTTATTTATAGTTTTAATAAATTTGTAAAATTTTAATATTTTTTTCTCATAACCTAACCACTCAGCAAGATCTGTAAATTCTGTTTCAATTCTTTCTCTTTCATTTCTTTCTCTTAAATTTGGTTTACTTGAGTAAACCTGGCGCCCAACAAAAAGTCAAGTTAGTAATATCCTTGGTGCCCACACCCTCACCGTATCAAACTGAGCAGCCGACAGGCGTACGTGTGATTTAACATTACATAGTAGAGAAAATAGAGTAATAGAGAATACATGATTTATAATTCATATTCATAATTTTCATGTCATATGAGTTTCGTCCGAAATTTCATTCGAAATCTGTACAAATTAACATTTAGAGACAAAATTTGATATTTTGAATATTTTCTATGTGATATGGAATTAATTTAAAAATTTCACATCTGCAATTATTTTAACCAATCAAAACGTATATTTTTGACAGGTCAACATCACAACGGATGGATTTTAGTGTATATTTTTTCCTCGTGTGCACCCTAACAGTGGTTATTGAATTCTTTGACGTTTATTTTATAATGAATTGGAATGTATATGTCTCATGAAATATAATAATACAATTTGGTGTGTAATTATCTCACCGAATACCAATGGTCAAATAAAATGCGGAAATTTTTTCTCGCTCATAAATATTCAAAAAAAATTATTCCTCGTCTTCGACTCGGGGAAAATTTCCGAAAACTTTAAGATAATTTCCGGATTTGATTTGACCTCGTGTGGTATTACTAGCGAAAATATTAGGAGGACTATTTTTTTCAAGATGGCATTTTTCAGAATGATTTTTGCAAAAAAATTAAGGAAGCCCTATCGTGAATCGATAAGTCCAGGTATAGAAAATCACCACTCTGTATGAATTTATTTACGCTTTTTAATTGGTCCTTCGATTACATCTGACACCAGTATATTCTCATCTCGGTAAAGTTTTTGATGCTATTATTTTTTTATAAATTTCTACCTCGCCTGAGATCGAAGAGATTGGCTGTATGGATCATCTTGGGAAAACCTGTATAGTTTTTTCATTCGGAAGATCTCGATACAGTCTAGACATTTGTTCGAGTACTCTTTCTCTGTCTATTGTCTCTTTTGAAAATTGTGAATATTATTAGCAAATTGAAAAGACTTTATATTTGAGGGAATTGGAACAATAATGAACAGAATTAAATTCGGTCTTCATTTAGAGACAATCATAAATACATGGACATCAGACCGGAAAATCTCAAGTTGAGATTTCATGTCATTAGGAGTTTCGTCAAAAATGTCATTCAAAATCTGTACAAATTGACATTTGGAGTGAGAGTCTTGAATTATTCAAATTTTAATTTCAAGCGCTATCTACGGATACTTATGTGTGACATGAAATTAATACCATATCCTCAGGATGACATTAGGCAAAAAATTAAAGGATCACCGATGTCAGTCTTAAGTCCAGGTAGAAAGTTATTAATCACTAAGAGTGTAAAACATTGTTTGTATGAACTTCATCTGTGTTTTTAATATATTCTCAAAATGTTTCGAGCGATTAACAGCTCATCTTCAGTTAGGAGAAAAATCACGAAATAAAAGCAACGATGCCAAATAACAAAAATACAAATTGAATGAAATATAATAACCTAAGACACAATGACCAAACAAAAGAAGAGAGGAAAAAAGTCAGAACAATTAAAAATGATACAAAATCAGTTGAAATGAAGTCGGGATTTAAAAAACAAAAAAAATGTAACCAAATAAATCGACAAAATAGAAAAAAGTCAGAATGTCACCAAAATACACTTGGGTACATGAAGTGTTCGAAAAACTTTTACTTTCCTATAAATTTTAATTGTTCTGACTTTTTCTCTGTTTTGTCTTTGTTTTGTCGTTGTTTTTTAGGTTATTATGTTTCATTCTATTTTGTAGTTTTGTTATTTTATATTTGGCCTTGTTGTTTCTCGCGTGTTTTCGGTTTTTTCAGCTTCATTTTCGTGATATTTCTCCTAAAGATGAGCTGTTAATTGCTCGAATCGTGTTGAGAATATATTACAAATCACCCAAGTAATTTATCTGGAATAGTGTTTTATTCACCTTTACAATCAACTGTCCAAATATCAGGACATTTAATACTGGATTGTTTGTGTGAATTTATTTAGGCTTCTTTAATGAGTCCTTCGGTTGCACCTGACTGACACTAGTATATTTTCTTCTTCTAGCAGCATTTTCGGGCAGGCTGCCATCCATCTTCGTTGTCTTAACGTAGTGCAATAGGGAGCTGTAGCTTTCTCGACAGGCGCATCGCGACTTCAGGTTTCGAGATTTACGATTACCTCCTTCTCAATGCCGCATTATAAAACAGTAGCCAATACCCTATATAGTGCTTGTCCTCAAAATTAACAGCTCATCTTCAGTCAGGTTAAAAATCACGATTGTGCAGCAACGAAGCCAAATAACAAAAATACAAATTAAATGGAATATAATAACCTAAGACACAATGACCAAACAGAAACAAAAGAGGAGAAAAGTCAGAACAATTAAAAATGATACAAAATCAGTTGGAATGAAGTCGGTATTTAAAAAAACAAAAGAAACTGTAACCAGATAAATCGAAAAGAAAAACTAGGCAGAATGTCACCAAAATACACTTAGGTACATGAAGTGTTCGAAAAACTAATTCACCGTTTTATGAATACTGACTTCATTTCAACTGATTTTGTATAAATTTTAATTGTTCCGACTTTTTCCCTCTTTTGTCTTTGTTTTTTAGGTTATTATGTTTCATTAAATTTTGTAGTTTTGTTATTTTATATTTGGCTATGTTGCTGTTTCTCGGGAGTTTTTCGGTTTTCTCAGCTTCACTTTCGTGACTTTTCTTCTGAAGATGAGCTGTTAATCGCTCGAAGCGTGTTGGGAATATATTTAAAATCACCTAATTCATCTGGAATAGTGTTTTATTCACCTTTACAATGAACTGCCCAGATATCAGAACATTTAATACTGGATGGTTTGTGTGAATTTATTTAGGCTTCTTTAATGAGTCCTTCGGTTGTATTCGACTGGCACTAGTAGGTATATTTTACTCTTCTAGCAGCATTTTCGGGCAGGCTGCCATCCATCTTCGATGTCTTCACGTAGTGCAATAGGGAGCTGTAGCTTTCTCGACAGGCGCATCGCGACTTGAGGTTTCGAGATTTACGATTACCTCCTTCTCAATGCCGCATTATAAAACAGTAGCCAATACCCTATATAGTGCTTGTCCTCAAAATTTTTATCTCCGCCAGGCCTTGTTTGTAGCTGCCTTTACGTGTGCGTTCCTTTCAGATTTATCGATGGAATAAAGTACGCGTTATTTAAGAGCCAACGTTCAATTGTCAGGGATATTTGAATGTCTTTTCTGGAGATCTTGAGGAGATGCTGAACTGGGCCCTGTGTGGCGTCAAACAGTGGCGTCTCAAGGACATAGAATACTTCTAATAATATAGTTATTTCTAATACAATTAGGTAAAAATTTAGTTTAAATGTGTTCTGTATATGCTGGTTAACGGACTTAACCGAGCCATTTGGGAACTGAACTCACCCTAAAAATTCCAAGTCTCTAGGACAATCCCTTCGAAAGTTATTGTGCTAACGGCCGGGCGGCCCACGACCCCAGAGACAAAATTGAACTTGATCACGAATTCGTCATCAGGGAGTCGAACCCTATCGTTTGAAACTCTTTTCTGCTCAAAATTCGAAAAATCAGACATTTGGACAAAACGATATAGCACTCGTTTAAATAGAACGAGGGTTAAAAAATTAACAAATAAAATTATTTAATTGACCTTATTAAAATCAAAAGCTAAAGTAATTTACATCATTAAAACCAAGATCTTCGGAACAATTGCCCTTGTTGGGAAAACGATCATTCAAACGTGAATATACTGAGAGCTATTGCTCTCATTCTTTTTATTTATGAAATCAACTTCACCTAGGTTGGAATCTTAGAATTCTTGACCTGCCTTGAAAATAAGAGGTTGTGTTTTTTGGAACTTATTCTGTACTCCCAAAACAGGGACGGGCTGAAGCAAAATTTTTTTGGGGGGGAGAAGTTTCGAAAATTTGCTAACTGTGCATTGATGGCTTGGAAAACCGATGGTGGAAGGGGGTGATATTTTGGTTTGCGATTTAATATTTTTTTCCGAGAGCTTTAAAAGTGATAATTCAAAATTCTGTGGTGAAACTATTTTAATTTTGTATTACCAGATCAACACACTCCTTGTCTTTAGGATTTTGAAAATATTGTGTTTTTTTTTAAACGAAAATAAGTGAAAAGACTTTCGACTCGTATATTATGATTACAACAGAAATCTATTTAAAGATATTAACTAATAATATTATCGCAATAGAAAATAAGCTTAGTAAGTTTGTAAATTATTGAAAGTTCAGATATGTGTTCTGCGAACAATTTTGTTTTCAAAAATCGTAAAACTATTCCAGTTTCATGAAAGTTAGCAGACATGAGCACCTCATAAATTCGCATTTTAATTCTGAATTTTATATCGACAGGATAAGCAGTTATTGAGATAAGGAAAATATTCCAGTGACAATAACTTCGAAACTACTGAACTCTGGATCTGCCCGCTGAAGTACTCGAATGAGATATTCAGGTCCCACACCTATCCTGAAAATTTGAACTTTCAAACTCTTTCCTTCCGAAGGTTAGGTGTGTTTAATTCTCGACCAGCAACACAAGCCAGAATTTTCATATTTTTCAAAATCTTTTGATGTTTCGAATATGACGAAATGTAGGACTGATATGTTCGGCACTGATCTTCATAATAATATAATAATAATAAAAATTTAATTTCATAATCAATTGCACAATGTACAACAAAAAAGAAAACAGGTCAATAACCAGGAAATCACCTCAAAACACAGAAAAATATTTCAACATCTTCGAGGAAGCCAATTATTACAAGCCACGATGAACTCATTCACATTATAAGTGATAAGTTTGATATTGATCAGATTCCATTAACGGTCAAAATTACAGACATTTGGGTAAAACGACCGCACAGCTGTTCCCATAGAAACAAGAGTTCAAAAAATAATGTCCGATATTTCCAAACTTTTTGTGAAGATGTCAAATTCATTAATAATTTATGACATTTTTTTAGAATACCTATGTATTCCACTTTAATTGAAATTACTACAACTATTCTGAAATTTTGCCAACTGTTTCCAGAATTTTTTACGACTGCTTCGAAAATTTGTCAACTTCTTCGAAAATTCACCAACTGGTTCGAAAATTTACCAACCATGATCCATATTTGGCACGCTCTTAGACTAACTACATTGACATTTTACCAATTGTTTTGAAATTTTCCCAACTGGTCTGAAATTTTTCCAACTAACTCGAAAAACTACCAACTGCTTTGCAAAATTGCCAACTTTGATCGACATGATGGCAGACCCTGTATCAACTCTATCGAAATTCTTCAAACTGTTTCCAAATGTTATCAACTATTTTGATAATTTTTTCAACTGTTTCGAGAACTCGCCAACTCTGGTCAATATTGGGCACGCCCCTAGACCAACTCCATTGACATTTGCCCAACTGTTTACATAAGTTTTCCAATTGCTTCGAAAAGCTACCAAACTGCTTTGAAAAATTGGCAACTCTGATCAACCTGTATCAACTCCATTGAAAATTTTCCAACAATTTTAAAATTTTTCCAACTGCTTTGACAATTTTTACAACTGTTTTGAAAATTTACTAATTGCTCTGAAAATTTTTCATCTCTGTTCAAGATTAGGGGGGGAACGTATTATTTCCTTTGTTCTTTAGCGTTTTTTTAGCTGAACAAGTGATCCCAAACGAAAACATCAGATGATCACCAAGCCTATTCACTTGATAAAGGAATAATTTCAACTGTTGATGTTTATTGGATTACAAGGGTTGTAAGCGGGAGGGTAGATGGGTAAATAATTAAAATGAACCCTAATCGTTATTGCTCTCATTTTGTACGCCTCTGCACCTGTCTGGTCTGCTCTTTCCCTCGTCACTAACAGTAGTTTGCGATCCTATTCAAAACTGATCGCGCATGTATTTATGCATGGCTGCTGCTGGACAAACGTCAAAGCTATTCTATATTCGAAATAAATTGCGACCTATTACCATAGCAATTTTAATCAGAATGTCTTCAGAGGGACGACCACTTTAAATTTCAATCGTGTGACCGGGTTGAAATTTCATAAATCCTTCAGCGATCGCTCGAGATTTTGAATATGTCAATGTCAACGTCGATCGAAATCAGAATGATTTAGGGATTGATGCCTGAAGGATTGATTCCAATTCTCTTCTTGCCTTCTCGAATGCTCGGAATATTGAATAACTTTGCTCGCATGACGGGGCGTGCTGATCTTAATGAAGCTATTGTTTTTTTTGGGTACAATATCATTATATGAGTTTTATTCGGTTTATTAGTGTCTCAAATGATTTTTTTTAAACGACTAGCGTTAATTCTTCATTAATCAATGGTTTAGTTTGCAAACTAATATTTCTTCGTACAGATATGGCATTTTCTATTTGAAGCTGAGCGCTTCCAAACTGATGCAAAATCAGTCGATGCGCCTTCTATGTTGTGATTTTGAACTGATGCGCATAACTTCCAACTGATGTTGCTTTCTGACCAAAGCAGATTAATTTCCACAATCACTTAAGTTCATCATAACAATAACATAACCTAAATTTTGGGGAAAGTTCACAATTTATTTCTGAACATAACAGAAAGTGAATTATCAACCTCGGCTTTCATTTCTAGTAATGAATAATTCATATTACTTTCAGAATCTTCTTCCGAACTATCGTCAATTTTTTTATTTGGTACTCTGATTTCAAACCTTATCGTTCTGTTGATTGTCAAAAGTAAAAAAAAGGCATGTTTTTTTTTATCAAAATCACTTCATTTCCAAATGAAGTGATTTCGGAAATGATTCAGTCAAATAGAAAGCTAGGATAGACTTAGATTACTGAATGAACTCGTGAAGAATCGAAGAATGACATGTTGTCACGAAAACATAAGGAATACTTTTATAGCAATAGTTTTATTTGAAATGTGTACATTATTGCATAACGGAAATGAAAAAGTTTAAAGGCATAGGCACTTTGAAAGAGAACGAAGAAAGCCCTGAGCATGTTTTTCTGAGCTCCTTTCTTTGGTGGAGCAATGAGGCTATCACCTCGAAATTTTGTATAGAACTTGAGATTGATACTAAATATATGAATTCAAAATCTCAGCACGATCGGAATAATATTTTAGTTTTCATTAAAAAACTGGAATATGAAAAAACTGGAAAATTTAAAAATTAAATTGTATGATTGTGATGATGCAATCCTTTTAAAATTTTGCATTATATTCAGTATATCAATCTCCATTCATAAAATGAATTTCACTTGAATCGAATATCTTGTTATGAAAATGAAATGTCACTCATTGGCCCAGAACCCTTCTGTGGTATATCTAAATGTACCTATAAGAAGGAGTTTCTGGAGAAGGAGAAAGCCGAGAGGGAAAAATTCTGGCGGAATCTCACAGGGATGAATCATTCCACTGAGTTCCTTCGGAACTTCGAGACAGCGGGATCCAGAAGATATCTGGATCTTGATAAGAAGCAATTACACCTCCTCACTGGCTTTCTTACAGGACATTGTCGCCTCAGGAAGCACCTGTTGAGGATGGGATTGTCGGACACTGACGAGTGTAGGTTCTGTGGTGAGGAGGAAGAAACCCCCATTCACCTAGTCACGGAATGCCTTGGCATTGCGAGCCTGAGGAAGGAATGCCTTGGACGAGAAACTTGTAAGAGTGAGGAACTCGCCTCGTTGAAGCCTTCACAGTTACTAGATTTCATAAGATCTCTGGAACTGGAAGGCGAGCTGTGAAGGTTTTGGCCAGAACAGCTCTGTGCGGGGGCACAATAGACCTTAAGGTCGCAGTGAACTGTAACCCCTCATTAAACAAAAACTAAAACTAAAAACTATGAAAATAATAATAAAGATACTCCTTTCCAATATTACAATTGAATTTTCTATGGTTCTGTTGATATCATGATGACAAAATTCTGCAGGCTTATTATGAGCATCTCACATGTGTACGCAAAATTTCATTTCGATTGGTTTTGATTTGTGTGAGATTTTGAGGAACAAATATTTTGAATTTCCATATTTTATGGAACACGATTTGGCTGGTTAACAAATTTAACCGCGGCATTTGGGAACCGAACTTACCTTGAAAAGCTCAAGTCTCTAGGACAATCACCTCGAAAGTTACCGTGCTTACGTCCAGACGGACGGCCCCTCGGAAAAAGATTATTTGACCACGAATTCGTTATGAGGGAGTCGAACCCTATCGTTGGAGATCATTTGAGCAAATAGATATAGCACTGGTTCAAGTAGAACGAGCTCAACAAACTCTATCGCTGTCAAAAAACTAGGTAAGGTTGCTTACTGTCACTGTTTCTTGAGATATCACATGCACAACATCGGTGAGGAAAACTGATATTTCTAGGTGTTGTTGATCGGCCACAAAAACCACTGAGCACATAATATTATGCCAATGCAATATATTGACACAAACCAGATTTCCTCTACTCGCGTCTTGATCGACATAGCAGCGAAGTTTCTAGGATAATTGTTGAAGAGTGACGTCCATGATGATAAATATTGAATGAATTGTTGACAGGAATTTGGACTAGATTTTATTTTGATTTATTAAATACTTGCCGACGTTTCGAATCTTTTGTGATTCTTTTTCAAGGCTAAAATGGTACAATGACATAAATATAAAATGCAAAATTGTAGGGACGGATCTGCCACTCACCTCGATATTCGTTTCAATCAAAATATTGTCATAATATTTATTTCGTTCATTTCTCGTTGAAAGTCAATTCTGGTGTGGTGAAAACAAATATGCTGAATGTTATCAGTAAGAAAGCAGATCCATCCCACCAATATGTTCGGCCGTCGATACGAGTACAATGACCGGAAATTTTGACGGACTAATTTTTAAAATTTTCACATTGAATACACAAATATAAAACAAATATAAAAGATAAAAACATAAAAATACAAAAACACTCGCATCACAATTAAAATATCTACATTAATATATTTGTAAAAATTAAATTATCAAGCCGTTGTATATAGTGCTTAGGTGTTGGACGTCTTCCCTGAAATTAACAGTATTGTTTGACTTTATGTGGAACATTTCGCTAATTATTCTTCTGCTGTAATTGGGTTCACGGTCGAGAACTGTGACCTCGTCAAATCTGAATTTATGTCCTTCTGTGTGTGTATGTGTGGTGAGGGCAGTTTTATGAGTGTTATCCAATTTTTTCGTGTCGTTTATGTGTTGTTTTACTCTATCCTCCAGCAGTTGTTTTGTCTGTCCTATGTAGCATTTCTGACAGTTTCCACATGTGATCTTGTAAACCAATTCTGATTGTTTCTGAATGGGGGTCTTATCTTTCAATTTCGTGTAGAATTTTTTCCAATTATCCGATGTGTTGTAGAATGCCGCTGTGCAGTTATACTCACGAAGAATTTTATTGATCTTATACGATAAACTTGGGTAAAATGTAAGTTTGACGTATTTCGTTGGTGTTGAATTTTGTATTATTGATGTTTCTTGTGCGTTGTTGGTTGTGGCAGTTGTTCTGGTCTGTATGTTGGCTCTGTCGAATATATTCATGCATTTTCTGATGTAGTATTCTGGATAATTGTTCTGTTTTAGAATTTGGCTTACTTTCTTCAAGTTGTCGTGTTTATATTCGTTACTGCACAGTGATACTGCTCTATTAATCATGTTCAATGCTACATTTTTCTTTTGTGTGTCGCTATGGTTGGAGAGGAAGTTTATGCATCGACCACTGTTTGTTGGTTTTGTATACCAATTGGTTTTTAGTTCTCTTTCGTTTCTGATGACCAGTACGTCCAAAAATGGAATGCTTCGATGTTTTTCTCTCTCTAGTGTAAATTGTATCTTTTGATGGAATGAATTAAAGATACTCAATGTTTCTTCAATTTTGTTTTTAGGCACTAGGAGCAAAGTATCGTCTACAAACAGTTTCAGCAGAGGCACAACAAAGTCCAACTTTGAGACTGCGAATTCAAATAGAGCGTGCATGATTAAGTTTGCAAACGTTGGCTTGTTGGGGATCCCATTGCTGTTCCCTCTATTTGTTTGTAGTAAACCCCATTGAAAACAAAGTATGCTCCTTCAAAGCACAATTCCACAAGCTGTAGAAATTCTCTCTTGTTCAGGCTTGTGAAATGTTTAATATAGTACCACTGATTTGTTATGGTGTTAATGACTAGTTCTTTTGGAATATTAGTATATAAAGAAACTACGTCCAATGATATTAATTCATAGTCGTTTATATTTTTATAATGTACAAAGACGAATATAACACAGAAGCAGAAAAAATGTTGAATGACGAAACAACATATAGAAAATTAACAACTGATCCCACCAGAAAAATACAAAATAAAATTAATAAATTATTACAGTCCTTCAAAACCAACAATACTATAAAAGAAACAGAATACAAATCATTGATATCTCACAATAGCGTTACGCCTAAAATCTACTTTCTGAGAAAAACACATAAAGAGCATATCAACCTGAGACCCATAGTGAGCTGCATAAACGCCCCTAACCACAAGGTTGGTAAATTTCTACATGATATCCTCAACCGTGTTTTGTCGACCTCCAAATTCAATGTAAGAGATTCCTTCACATTAGTTGAAGAATTGAAATCAATAATAGTACCAAACGACTATGAATTAATATCATTGCACGTAGTTTCTTTATATACTAATATTCCAAAAGAACTAGTCATTAACACCATAACAAATCAGTGGTACTATATTAAACATTTCACAAGCCTGAACAAGAGAGAATTTCTACAGCTTGTGGAATTGTGCTTTGAAGGAGCATACTTTGTTTTCAATGGGGTTTACTACAAACAAATAGAGGGAACAGCAATGGGATCCCCAACAAGCCAAACGTTTGCAAACTTAATCATGCACGCTCTATTTGAATTCGCAGTCTCAAAGTTGGACTTTGTTGTGCCTCTGCTGAAACTGTTTGTAGACGATACTTTGCTCCTAGTGCCTAAAAACAAAATTGAAGAAACATTGAGTATCTTTAATTCATTCCATCAAAAGATACAATTTACACTAGAGAGAGAAAAACATCGAAGCATTCCATTTTTGGACGTACTGGTCATCAGAAACGAAAGAGAACTAAAAACCAATTGGTATACAAAACCAACAAACAGTGGTCGATGCATAAACTTCCTCTCCAACCATAGCGACACACAAAAGAAAAATGTAGCATTGAACATGATTAATAGAGCAGTATCACTGTGCAGTAACGAATATAAACCCGACAACTTGAAGAAAGTAAGCCAAATTCTAAAACAGAACAATTATCCAGAATACTACATCAGAAAATGCATGAATATATTCGACAGAGCCAACATACAGACCAGAACAACTGCCACAACCAACAACGCACAAGAAACATCAATAATACAAAATTCAACACCAACGAAATACGTCAAACTTACATTTTACCCAAGTTTATCGTATAAGATCAATAAAATTCTTCGTGAGTATAACTGCACAGCGGCATTCTACAACACATCGGATAATTGGAAAAAATTCTACACGAAATTGAAAGATAAGACCCCCATTCAGAAACAATCAGAATTGGTTACAAGATCACATGTGGAAACTGTCAGAAATGCTACATAGGACAGACAAAACAACTGCTGGAGGATAGAGTAAAACAACACATAAACGACACGAAAAAATTGGATAACACTCATAAAACTGCCCTCACCACACATACACACACAGAAGGACATAAATTCAGATTTGACGAGGTCACAGTTCTCGACCGTGAACCCAATTACAGCAGAAGAATAATTAGCGAAATGTTCCACATAAAGTCAAACAATACTGTTAATTTCAGGGAAGACGTCCAACACCTAAGCAATATATACAACGGCTTGATAATTTAATTTTTACAAATATATTAATGTAGATATTTTAATTGTGATGCGAGTGTTTTTGTATTTTTATGTTTTTATCTTTTATATTTGTTTTATATTTGTGTATTCAATGTGAAAATTTTAAAAATTAGTCCGTCAAAATTTCCGGTCATTGTACTCGTATCGACGGCCGAACATATTGGTGGGATGGATCTGCTTTCTTACTGATAACATTCAGCATATTTGTTTTCACCACACCAGAATTGACTTTCAACGAGAAATGAACGAAATAAATATTATGACAATATTTTGATTGAAACGAATATCGAGGTGAGTGGCAGATCCGTCCCTACAATTTTGCATTTTATATTTATGTCATTGTACCATTTTAGCCTTGAAAAAGAATCACAAAAGATTCGAAACGTCGGCAAGTATTTAATAAATCAAAATAAAATCTAGTCCAAATTCCTGTCAACAATTCATTCAATATTTCTAGGATAATAATACATTTAGCGATGGAGGCTTTCCTGGGTAAAATTAAGCTCTAGTATGAAAACACAGAAGAGACCTAGTTGGTAGCAGATAGATTGTAGATTGCTGAGGAAATTGCATTCTACTGAAACCCTTTGGTCTACTACAAAAAGGTAGGCACGGTGCCAATCGACCACAACCTAGTCTGATGTTACTGCAATAGCGCCAAGGATAAAATATAAATTAAAAATGATATTCCACGATGAACTCAACCATTCATACTCTATAGCCAATCATTTTCATCTTCTGTAGAACCTACAAGGAGCTTATGCCATTCATAGAATCTGCAGACATCTGTTTCGATCTTTTACTCAGTGCAGAGAGAAATTAACCTTACCTAACCGGTAAAAAATATGCTATTGATGACGTAAGGAAAAATTTTGTATCAATGAATCAATGAAAAGAAGTTCTTCAATATAAAAATAATACCACAACACCAAACCCAAAATGTTTACCTTTCTTAAATAGCGGACTAGTATATGGATATTTTGCTTTGGTTACTAATGATGAACAATTCCATCTATGAGATTTGAACTGGTGCTGGCATTCACTAACAGCTAATTGCAGACCTTTCATTGCTGCCAAAGTCGAATCTGGTTCTTTGTAACATAATTCGATTTGTTGTTTGGTCAATCCTGGAATAGTCCTGCATACCGTCCTGTCTATATATTCATGGTAGAATATGGACCTATGAAGTTTCGCATTCGTGGTACTGAAAAAATAATTCTGATCATAATCCAATTCTAATATCTTTTGATATACAAATTTATATTGTGTGAATAGATAATTTTTTATATGTCATATTCTTTTTCTTCCTGGAGAAGTCATTGTTGATATATAACAAATTATATCTTCTAGAGGCTTTTCCGTAACTTGATCGATCATTTTACACAAATTAGTACTCTTAGCTGTCAACTGATGAGCTGGATTAGGGATCAAGTGGGGTTGCTGCTCATTTGGGCGGAGAGGCGCGTCAAGAGACGAATCGTGATTTGCCGCCGAAGAATCGAATGGAGACCCGCTCATTTAGGCGACGCGAAGGGAAGAGCTGAATCGTTCGACGCGTGACACATTAAACACGCACTTGGAAGAAGCGAAGAGCTCGGAAGGGTCGCGTCGTTTTTCGCTGGTGAAAACTGCATTGAATCAAATGGAAACCCGCTCATCTAGGCGGCGCGAAGAGAAGAGCGAGTCGTTTGACGCGTGAATGATCCTTAGGGAATGTGCGCGTCAAGTTTCTCGAGGAGGCATGCGACTAGGGTAATAACAATTTATTGCAGCCTAGAGATAGGGGGAATCTCTTTCGATGATCGCTCGATGCATCGCCTCGCCCAAGTTTGCGGACTTCGGCGAAATTACACTTCGTCTCTCGTCGCGTCTCTTCACCCAAGTGAGCGTCAACCTAGAGCCTCACAACATCGCAGTGCGATGATATAATAAGTATACCTATCTAATAATAATTTTACGAACGTGAAATTAGGAATCTTCAGGCTTGAATCCAAGAATAACCAGTTGTAAGCCTTTGACCGATTGGCCAATCCAGCACAATCGGAATTTTATTCTGGATATTATTCAAAAAATGTTTCTAATGATTCCATCATCTTGAAATTTTGCAGGAATATTTAGTATATCAATTTTCATTCACAAAATAAATTCCACTCCAATTGAATATCTTGTTAAAGTAATATAAAGATTGTTCTTTTCAATATTTCAATTAAATTTTCAAAAGAATCGTATGTTCAGAACCTTAAAAAAATCCATTGGAATATTGAGGAGAAGATTACAGGAGGCAACAAAATCACTGCAGAAATGTTAAAGAACTTGGGACAGAATGGAATGAAAATATTGCTCGAAATTTTTCAAAAGGCATGGAAAGAGGAACTGATACCAGCGGACTGGCGGATATCATTAATAGTACCCATATACAAGAAAGGTGATACGGGAGAATGCAACAACTACAGGGGAATAACACTGTTGAGCAATGCAATGAAAGTATATGAGGAAATATTGGATGGAAAGATCAGAGATATGATAGAAAATACATTGGAGGAATCACAAAGTGGCTTCAGAAAAAAAAGAAGTATTCAGAATCACATTTTCACAAAAAAAAGACTGATAGAGGGGACTAAACAACAGGGCAAGAAGTTATAGTTGGGATTCGTGGATTTGGTGAAGGCTTTCAACAGAGTTAGAAGAGAGAACCTTAGGAAGATTCTGGAGAAAAGAGGCATAAACAGAAAGATGATAAGGATTATTAAGAACATATTTGAGTCAAATAGCAGTAAGAGGGTAATTAGTCATAACCGAACATCAGGGGAATTTTACGCGAGAGTGGGTTTGAGACAGGGTGGTAGCCTGAGTCCTGTCCTTTTTACGATATTCATGGATGAAATTTTGAAAGAATGTACCAGAAGATCGAAAAAATTCAGAGTGGGCTTTAAAAACTTACAGAGACGAATGTGCCTTTGTGGACGATGTCGTCATCATGGCTGAAAGTTGGAACAAGTTAGATCATTCAGGTACTTAAAAGTTGAAATAAAGGAAACTGGAAGACAAGATCTGGAGATTCATAAAAGGCTGGAAAATACACTAAAACTTTATTATGCAATCAATAAGAACTTCATAAGTAGAAAGGAATTTTTGAGAAATAGAAAAATGAATGTATACAAGGCGATCTATAGGCCAATACTGACATTTTCATGCAAATCATGGGTCTTAGATAAAAGACAAAAAAGTAGAATACAGGCAATGGAAATGAAATATCTCAGAAAAGTAAGAGGTGTAACACGAATACACTAGTTAAAAAATGAAAGAATCAGGGAAGACATTGGAACAGAACATCTTAATTCTTTCATAGAAAAGAGACAGTTGGGCTGGTGGGGGCATCTGAATAGAATGAATTATGACAGATCTGCTAGAAAAATATGGGAACCAAAAACTCTAAGAAGAGGAAGGCGTGGGAGACCCGCAAAAACCAAGGATAAACAAATTGATCAGATAACTGTTGGAAGGGGACATATGAGGTTTGTTCAAAAAGTATCGCGAATTTTGAATTTTCGCGAGCTACGTATGCTCGATGTTTGATCTTTTGGTGGCGTTATGTTGGTACTCATGACCCTCACCTATGTTGCTTATTTCGGCCATTTTGAATGTCCAGTCAGTTTTTTACAGCTATTGTGCGTGAGCGTGGGCGTGTTTTAGCTTGTCTTCGATTTTCGTCTATTTCAAACAAAACAACTTAAAGAGCGCGGACGCATTCAGAATGTTGACTGTTGCATACGGCGAAGCTACTTTGGACAAAAGCAACGTTTATCGGTGATACAAAATGTTCTCAGAGGGCCGAAAAGATGTGAGCGTTCCGGACACCCGAGCACGTCAACAACAGACGAAAACATTCACCGTCAGAATAGTTGCTGAAGACCTAAATATATCGATTGGCTCGTGCCATTCGATTATTACCAATAGTTTGGGCATGAGACGAGTCGCCGCGAAATTTGTACCAAAATTGCTCAATTTCGACCAAAAACAACATCGCTATAACATTGCTTTTTGGCAAAAAAAAACAATCTAATAATGCCGCAGCCACCGTATTCCCTAGACCTGGCCCCCTGTGACTTTTTTCTGTTCCCGAAACTGAAGAGGCTCATGAAAGGACGACGCTACGCCACGATTGAGGGGATAAAGACGGCATCGAAGGAGTAGCTGAGCAAGATCAAAAAATAGTTATTTTTGTATTAAGTGCGTAAAATGAGTGTTTTTTTCATGGCACATGAGAGTGTCAATTTTGGCCGAGACCGCAGGTCGAGGCCAAAAATTCACTCGAATGTGCCATGAAAACACGAATTTTACACGCACGAAATACAAACAACATTTTTTGTACAACTGTGAATGTGAATTTACATCGTCTGAAATACATATAATTATTGAATATAATGCTTCCAGTACAATATTTAAATGAATCCAGTGATCTTTCTGTGTCGTAACTATAGAAACAGTTTGTTGAAACTGTTTGAATCTTTGACAGTATTTGCTCGTAGTTGCTTCAAATTAGAATTATTTCAAAGAAGATGGATGTTGAACATGATAGTGGTAGTGATACCCCCGCAGATATGGCTGAAGAAGCAAATACAATTGTATCTAATATGTTACCAGCAAAATCAAAGCTAATATACAGAGAAAACATATAACCAATTTCGAGAATGGTGCAACAAGAACAACGTAAAAAAGGGTTCTGAAAATGCTATTTCGAGGAAAAATCAAAAATTTTGAAACCTTCCACGTTATGGAGCTCAGTGTTAAAAAAACATTGAATGTCAAGGAAAATATTGATACAAGGAATTTTTCAAAATTGGTCCCGCTTATTGAGAACAAATGCGTCGGATACCGAGGAAAGAAATCTAAAGTGTTATCGAGGGATGATATCAATAAATTTCTCAGACGAAACTAATTTACTTTATAAGGTACAGATACAATCATAATTTTGTGAAATTAGTTGTAATTAAAATATTCATTATTTGTAGGTTGTCCTAATTTTGGGTATGAGCGGTGAAAAAAAGACTTTTTTTACGGTGAAAAAAAGACTTTTTTTAACAGTGAAAAAAAGATTTTTTTTAACGGTGAAAAATAGTATATTATTTATTATGTATAAGGATTAAAAGTGCATATTTTTTTTACGAGCAATATTTGCAGTTGCGAGGCGCAGCCGAGCGAATGCAAAATTGCGAGTTAAAATAGGCACTTTTAATCCGAATATATGTATACTATTTTTTCTCCAACCAAGTCAAAATTACAATAAAATTGGTTTTAGTGAAAAATCGTTCATAATTTGGTTATGAATTTGAACACAGAATCATGACAGTTATTGTCAAGTAGACTTCAAATGCATTTACAGATATAAAAGTAGCGTTTTTAATCCTAGGATTAAAAGTGTTGCTAAGTAACGAGTGAATTTTTGTACGGTAAGAAAATCTATGACTTTTGCACCTGAAAAGAGTACAAAAATGTCAACATTTTTTGATGGTTGGAGAAAATAGTATATTATATTATAAGGATTAAAAGTACATATTTTTTTTACGAGGAATATTTGCAGTTGCGAGGCGCAGCCGAGCGAATGCAAAATTGCGAGTTAAAATAGGCACTTTTAATCCGAATAATATATACTATTTTTTCTCCAACCAAGTCAGAATTACAATAAAATTGGTTTTAGTGAAAAATCGTTCATAATTTGGTTATGAATTTGAACACAGAATCATGACAGTGATTGTCAAGTAGACTTCAAATGCATTTACTTTTAATCCAAGGATTAAGGGCCGTATTCATAGTTCGTACTTGAGGGTGAGTGTGAGTTTTATGGTCCTTATGAATACTAGACATAAAGGTGACATTAACTGTCACTCAACTCAAGGGCGAACTATGAATACGGCTCTAAAAGTAGCGTTTTTAATCCTAGGATTAAAAGTGTTGCTAAGTAACGAGTGAATTTTTGTACGGTAAGGAAATGTATGACTTTTGCACAAAAATGTCAACATTTTGTACTATATTCAGTATTTGACTGAATCACCCCTTTGTTATGACCTCAGCATTTTGAGAACTTTTCTGGAAATTATTGTAGAAGTCTTATTGTGAATACCATAGTAAAGTTGTATGGTTAAATATGGTATGAAACAGTCAGTTTAATATTCTTCAAGAAAAGATAACATTCATTAGCCTTTCCATTACCGAGTATAGAAGGAAATGTATTTCTTATTCTGGTCCTCCCATTTCAATGCATCAATACTAGGAGTTGATTTGTAAAAAATGTTAATTCGTGAAACGTTCTACTCAACACGGTGTAGCAATAAAAGTAGGTAGGAGATACATTTGATCTAGAAAATGACCGTCTTTGTGGTGTATCGCTAAATGTCTTTAATGTTTCTATTATGTGTATTTTTGGGTTCATACTTCTTTCTTTTCCACCGATATTGTAAAGCAAGAAAACCATTCAGATTCTATAACTACTTCATAAGTTCATTTCTCATTCTTGAAGGTATTTGACTAGAAAACCCTAAGTTATGACCCCAGCATATTGACAACTTTTCTGGAAATTATTGTGGAAGTCTTATTGTTAATGGAAAATTCAATATTCACACTGAAAACCCGTAGTGAAGTCTGTATGGTTAAATATGGTATAAAACAGTCATTTTAATGTTCTACATATGAAAAAATAACATTCATTAGCCTTTCCATTACCGGGTATAGAAGGAAATGAATTTCTTATTCTGGTCCTCCCATTTCAAAGCATCAATTCTAGCAGTTGATTTGTAAAAAATGTTAATTCGTGAAACGTTCTATTTGAAACGGTGTAGCAATAAGTGTTGGTAGGAGATACATTTGTTCTAGAAAATGACCGTATTTGTGGTGCATCGCTTACATATCTTAAATGTTTCTATCATATTGTGTCTTTTCGGTTCATACTTCTTTCGTATCCACCGATATTGTGAAGCAAGAGAACAATTCAGATTCAATAACTTCTTCAAAAGTTCCTCTTTCATACCTTATTACCTTAAGTTATCACCTCAGCATATTGAGAATTTTTCTGGAAATTATTGTAGAAGTCTTATTGTGAATGGTAAACTCAATATTCACACTGATATAACATAGAGAAGTTTGTATTGTTAAATATGGTATGAAACAGTCAGTTTAATATTCTTCAAGAAAAGATAACATTCATTAGCCTTTCCATTACCGAGTATAGAAGGAAATGTATTTCTTATTCTGGTCCTCTCATTTCAATGCATCAATTCTAGGAGTTGATTTGTAAAAAATGTTAATTCGTGAAACGTTCTACTTAACACGGTGTAGCAATAAATGTAGGTAGGAGATAAATTTGATCTAGAAAATGACCGTATTTGCGGAGTATCGCTTACATATCTAATTACTATTCTTTGAATTACAATAATTATCGTAGCAGTAATGGCATAATGTATGTAAATAGTGTGGCAGCGGATTCTTTGGTAACTAGGTTCGCGTGCTTTCCTTCCCCTTTGGTCTGTCGTAAGAATCATTTTCATGCCTTCTATCCATATCATTGCCATAAGACGTAAAAAAGGTCATAACTAATACCTACAAGAATAGCGTTATGAGCGTTCTTGACTCATTATAAATCAGGGCTAACTGCCTCTAAAAAGGATAACTTGGAGATGTTGAAAATATATGTTGTTATTTCTGATGAACGATAATATGCAGAAATTAAGGTTTTGGAATGCTAAATAAACGAGAAAAATTAAAGAAGCCGCTTACCTAATTGAAGTAAGAAGCTTTGTTCATATTGGAAAGTGATCATTAAAATTTCAATTTGAGAGCTATATCGAATTTATACCCATTTGTAATTATATTTCTGGTGACACTTAAATTCCTTCGAAATTATAAAAAAAAATGGATTCATTCATGTTATTATATGTTATTCAGTTAGGTATATGTGCTATTGCCCTTTAGATGCGAATTATAGAGTTCGAGGACTATTCGTGAAATACATTTAGTGTTTTTAATCAAATCTGACATTTTCGAACAGAAAGAACCTGAGTATTTTTTCTTGTGAGTAAAGTGTATAGTGAATTTTTGTATGCCTGATTTGATTGACGCTCTGCGTGCACAGTCAGAGAGATATGTCGGACAGTTTCTGAAATAATGTATTATAGTTTTTCGAAAATATTTTTTTCTCCAACCATAAAAAAAAGTTGACTTTTTTGTACTATTTTCAGGTGCAAAAGTCATAAATTCCCTTACAGTACAAAAATTTGCTCGTTGCTTAGCAACACTTTTAATCCTAGGATTAAAAACGCTACTTTTAATCCTTGGATTAAAAGTAAATGCATTTGAAGTCTACTTGACAATCACTGTCATGATTCTGTGTTCAACTTCATAACCAAATATGAACGATTTTTCACTAAAACCAATTTCATTGTAATTTTGACTTGGTTGGAGAAAAAATAGTATATATATTCGGATTAAAAGTGCCTATTTTAACTCGCAATTCTGCATTCGCTCGGCTGCGCCTCGCAACTGCAAATATTGCTCGTAAAAAAAATATGCACTTTTAATCCTTATAATATAATATACTATTTTCTCCAACCATCAAAAAAGTTGACTTTTTTGTACTATTTTCAGGTGCAAAAGTCATAAATTCCCTTACAGTACAAAAATTTGCTCGTTGCTTAGCAACACTTTTAATCCTAGGATTAAAAACGCAACTTTTAATCCTTGGATTAAAAGTAAATGCATTTGAAGTCTACTGACAATCACTGTCATGATTCTGTGTTCAAATTCATAACCAAATTATGAACGATTTTTCACCTAAACCAATTTCATTGTATTTTGACTTGGTTGGAGAAAAAATAGTATATATTATTCGGATTAAAAGTGCCTATTTTAACTCGCAATTCTGTGACGGGAAAAAAATGTGACATTTTATATCCATTGACAGGTCACAAAATATGACTTTTTACAAAATTACTTTTTTCCCTGTCAAAAAAATGATTCTCTATGTAGCCGGGAAAAAAGTACTCACTTTTTTCCCGGGGAAAAAAGTGAGTACTTTTTTCCCCGGCTACATAGAGAATCATGTGCAGTAAGTGTGAAAAAAGAATGTAGGTATTATCGAAGAATAGAACATTGGAATTTTTAGTAATGCCATGTCAACATTGTTCGAATAATAACTAGATCCTTTTCGTTACGTTTTTGAAAGAATCAATGAGATTTTTTTTTGTTTCACCAGTTAAGCTACCATAGAAAAAATGATCCTTGAAAATATTATAATCGTTAGTAAAAATGAAAAATATTTTGAATTCCACAAATTTCATCATGTTTAGAAAAAAATTATAGCCTAATACATTTTATTTCTAAAAACTGTATAAATTTTCACTTTCAGTGTCTGAAACAGAAATAATAAAAAAAATTTCATTTAAGATGAACTGCTCCTGCGAAAATCTTTGCACTTATTAGTCAGGAGCAAACTGGTTTTATGAAAATGTTGCCTAACAATAAAAGAGGAAATAAATGAAAGTATAATGTAACGTTTCGGTGTCTATCAGACACCTTCTTCGGACAAACTTGTAAAATCTTCGGAATTGGTGTGTTTTTTCATTTGCAGTCTAATTGACATTGAAAGTTGTCAACACATAGAGATTTTAATCAATTTAATTTTGAAATTTCCTGATGTAATTTCTTTCTTCAATACATCAATCCAAATACGATCTATTCCAACAGAACAATTTGCCAATTATCTACTTCATCTAACAAAATACATGTGGATTCCTTATTTTCCTTTTAATTATCACGTTCCGTCATAAGGATCTTTGTGTTGTTCCAGTTCATCATATGATCTCCGCTATTTGAACATACATGATCACCGATTTGTGATCTTGTGATGTCTCTATTTTCAATCTCAACTTCCATCGCGCCCCCCTTAGTTAGCGAAGTGGTTCTAATTCGAGCCATGCAAGAACCGTTTGGGGTAGGCGCGGGTTGTTTTCGTCCTCCCTTGAATTTATTCGCGCCCCCCAAGGGTGGCGCGCCGCACAGGTTAAGAAACGCTGTCTTGAGGTCTTGATGTCTATCCTGTATAAGATTTTCCACATACACAGGGAATATTGTAAACACAGTTTTTTGATTTTTATGTCTCATTCACTGGTTTCGTTCTAGTTAGAATGGGTCTCAAAACTTTTAGTGTTTCGAAAACAGTTCTTATGTTGAATTCTGAACCAATTCTTCTTATTTTTTCTGAAAGGCCAGAAATATAAGGAATGACGTTCAACAAATTTGTTGTTATTGACAGTTTTCTGTTTGTACCTAATCATCATTGGAATTTTGATTAGATATTTTTCGTTCTGAATTTGAAATTGTTCCTTCTATAAAATTTGGTGAGTAATGATTATATAGTAGAAACTCTTTAATGAAGGCCATTTCATTATTTCTAATTTCAGGTGTAGATAACCTAACCTATAAAGTTTTTGAGAAAATGCAGAATTTCAATCAATCGATATCTAACATTTTAGATTATATGTATGTTATAATCTCAGAGTACTCTGAGGTTATAATCCACACACTGTCAGTGTTTAATATACCTATTTTCTGATTGAAATATTGAGAATATCATATGTCATAACACACTCATATTTCCCAAGGGAAATATGGAACATCAATAAGTCATATTGTCCCAAGGGAAATATGAAACGTCAAGTCATATTTTACTAAAAATAGTATATTAGGCAAATTTTCACCTAATACATCAGAAAAAAGTAATTTGGAGCTTCTATCAAGAATTTCTTGATCTGCTTCCGGGACAACACTGATTTTTTGGTAACGTATCCTTTATTTTTGTTTTTAACAATTGCTTCCACTTCATCGAATAATTTCACCTTCGTGTGACATAAGTTTGTCACACTTTTTTATCATTATTCCGAAATTATTTCGATATTTCGGATGAAATACCACTATTTAAATCTATGGGAGATGATTACCCTTCAATAGGGTCCTGTAGCGGTCTTAGAAGAACAGAAGATTCGAATTTTAAGATAAAAAAAAATGACACCCTCCTGGCCCAAGAGCAAGAATTACGTATTTTGTATCTGAATATTGAAGGTATTTATTCGAATAGTTTTAAGTTTCAATTTTGTAAAAACGGCGAGGCAGGGTTTTTTCTACTGAGGTTTTTCCCTGTGCTCTAGTATCATACGCCAGAATAGTATGGTACCCCGTTTTGCACCAACCTCAGCTAGGGACTTTTTTGTTTCATGTATTGTATTTTGTTAGCTCTCAATTCAAAAGAATATACATACCTTCGTTTTTTTTTCCTTCAAATATAGCATGGACTTCAACATAGATAATTTTGGCCATAACGTGTTTGGTGAATATTTATGCGACTGGAGATCGAATGAATTAATCATACATTGAAAATAATAAAAATCAGAGCAACATACCAAATCTTCAAAATATGCTAACAAAATATTTTCGCTGACACCGTCCACCACCACGTTCTACTTCTGAAAGCCTGCATACTCTTTACTATATGCAGCTTTAGATTTGGCCGGAATCAAAAATTCACGGGCTTTCGCCGCTTGTGTTTCTACGTAGTTCGAAATTATTTCAATAATTTATTTCCAACAAGACGTAAAATTATAATCAGTCAACCATGATTCTCACAAACACGGACCATAGCAACCTTAAAATCCAATTAATTCAAAAATTACAATCTAATGTTAATTTTCCATTTTAGGAATGATATTGTTTCAATCAGAAAAAAACTATCGATTACAACACGAGAAATATTATAGTATATAACATTACTAGCAAGGTAAGAGGGTTTTTACTGGCGAATGGAGGATATAACTGACGAGCCGCAGGCGAGTCAGTTCCTCCTTGAGCCAGTAAAACCCGTTACCTTGCGTGTATAGTTTTTATTTTTATTTGTTTCCATTTGTAAAAAGGTTAGATAAAACCAAAAATCTCAAGAGTTTGTCGCAAATGTCGTAAGTTGCATTATTTATGACATCGGAAAATTATGACAACTGTCAGTGGCTTTACGAGAGGGAGTCCTTCGAGAATATGTGCTCATTTCTGATGAAAAAGGCCAGATCCAAATGAAACAAGGCATGCATATCGTTTTAAATACTTTCATACGTTTATTACTTAAATATTTGTTCCAGGAACGATGAAATTAGACGAATAAATGAAATTAGAAGCGAGTACGTGAAACTGTCAGTGAGTTTACAGGTCAAAAAACCTCTAGGATATTTGCAATCTGAGAATAAAACAAATAGATACGAATAAAACGAGGTACTAATATCGTTTTCGAATAGTTCGAGAACGTTTATTGAGAAATACATTTGTTCCAGGAACTCTGAAATTACAAGGGTGAATAAAATTAGAAGGCAAGTACTCGACAAATCTCAATGTGAATAATTCTACTAACTTGTAAAAATTTTACAAGTTAACTGTCAGTTTTACAAGTTAGTGACTTGATAAAATAAACTTTCTTGATTAATATTGTGTTTTTGGAAACTGACGTTTACAAATGAGAAACAAATAAATATATTTCCCACGGTTGCCTATACATCCCTCGGGACATAGGACAATCTCGGGAAATAAACTATTCATATTTTTCTAGTTGTAATAATAGCCATAACCTTCTTCGATATACCCATCTGAATGATCACATTCAGGGTTTTATACGCGTTACTCCAAATCTACGCCAGAACCACCGTTCATGTTCAGACTCGGGAATTTTCCCACATCTGTCTACAGATTTTACGGGCAAGAATGGAATGTCCAGGACGGAATGCCGATGCAGTGGTCGCGTTGAAAGTTTGCTGCCGATGCCGGTGAAAAACCATTTAATACTGGTTTGATTTAATGGAATATCCGAAAAAACGGCCTTTACTCAATTATTCTCGACCGGTGACCGATGTGCAATAGTTTGAATGTGATAATTGATAAAACTTGTTCTCGAACCTCGGTAGATATGGACGGTCGAAAAGAAGGTGGATCAGCCCTACTTTATTTTATCTGATCTCGTTTCGTATTTTGATTCGAAGATAATTTTCAATTAATTACCGCGTGGATAAGAATGGAATTCAGAGATTTTTTCCAAATTAGAGAATTATCCGTTTTTTATTTACCGTTTTTTTTTGTGGAAGTTAAGGAAGAGAAGGATCTTCTGATGAATTCTTAATGTAGGATATCGTCTACTTTTAAAGTAGACAAACTTCGAGAGGTTATTATAAAAGTGATTTGCAACAAAAAATGTCATATAACACATGGTCGAAATGTTGACGGTTATTCTTCAATTTAACATTTCTTGATTTCACGAAAAATTCAGAGTTTTTTCTCTAAAAATATAACTGTTCAGTTTTCCTTGTAGTCTCATCAATTTTGACCACATATTCGGAAAAGGCAATGAATTTGCTACAAGATTTGAGGTCTGTGTCTCGAATCCACTCTCATTGCAGGCGTAGTAACGAGAAGAATATCACGATTCTGAAGTTAACGAAAACAGTCTTATATTTCCAATGGTTTTTTCGATTAAATATTTATAATTCTGCACACGCTTTTTCCTTAGTAAAAAATACCTCGGTTTTTTATCTATCGTTTTTTTCTTGAGGAAAATAAGGAAGCGAAGGATCTTTTGATGAGTTCTTGATGTAGGACATTATATATGGCTGAATCGACAAAACAATTAAAGGAGTTACAAGTTTGAATCAGCCGATCCGATTATTTTTATTTGATGGGGTGTATTCATATTTCATATACAAATCATGGACCTATAATACTAACTGGACGTCGAACTTCCTTATTGTCACACATAGAAAAAAGTGAGGCGAATGGCCGCCATTTGCAGTTTGGGATGAACCACAAATATTTTGATGTTCTATGCCATTTGTGCTCGAATATTGATTGAAACATGACGTTCCTTTGAGAGAAATGATGAAAAACGAACTCTGTATATTAGTGTTCTATGAACACTGACATTTCGGTCTATATTAAATAATAAATATTTCAGATTCGTGTGATTAGATATTAAAATAATGTACCACTATGATGACTATACACTATAGTTCCCTTAAACACGGTGTAATGTCGGTTATTCTAATATTTCAATTCGTTGAAAATTGACACCTCTCAAATTCACCCCAAACTGCAAATGGCCGCCGTTTGCCTCAAAATTTTTGACAGGTTCGCCATCTAGTTAGTATTATAAATCTATGATACAAATCGCATGAACCATTGAAGCTGCTTGTTTTTCACAGAAAATATTCTTCACATCGTCTTCAAAATTAAAGCTCAGTTTAGCTTTCAGGAAATTGTTCAAGAATTACCCATTATAATTCATGATTTCTTCTATTTCGCGCTTTCGTTCATAGTGGGAAAGTGATAATTCAAATATCAATCTGAGAGCTTTATCAAATTCTGCCCATTGTAATTATATATATTCCTGGTAAAATTAATAACTCTCTGGAAATTATGAATACGTTTTTGGATTCATTAATTTTTTCCTATGGCTATGTGCTTATTACATTGCGTTTAGGATGTGAATAATTGTTATTCTCGACCGGTGGCGGATGTGCAATGAAGGATTTTCCAATAAGAGGTGTTATTTTGAATAGCCCGCTATTTCGGTAGATGTCTCGTTGGAAGCTGTCATTTTTTGACATTTGACAAGTAAAAACTACGCCATTAATAAAAATGGAACGATACACGCTTCAAGAACGCAGTGAAATGATTAAAATTCACCATAAACTGGTGAAAATTTGGCAGAGACGGTTCGTGAAACTCGAACATTTTTGGGTCGTCATGAAGCACCTTGTCGGACTGCAATAAATAAATTGGTAGAAGAATTCGAGCTGTTGAGACAAGTTAGTGACGTGAAGAATAAAATATTGCTGCTGTAGCTGACAGTGTTGAAGCAACAGTTACGGCGAATGGATTGCGCTATCGAGGGATTATTAATGATTTTTATGAATAGTATTGATCTGGACAACGTTTACTTTCAACAAGACGGCGCTACATGCAACACAAGCAACGAAATCATCGATCTTTTGAGGGAAAAGTTTCCGGGCCGTGTTATCTCTCGGAGAGGTAATCACAACTGGCCACCAAGGTCTTGTGATTTAACACCTTGCGACTTCTTCCTTTGGGGCCACGTGAAAGAGAAGGTCTACGCAAATTGCCCTGCGTCGATTCAAGACCTACAAGATGGAATTCATGGGGCTATCGAGGACATAGGGCAGCCACTTTGCGATTTGGTTATGGAAAATTTCAAAAGATATGGTCCTGTAAGCGTGGTAGTGGTGGTCATTTGCCTGATGTTATTTTCCACTATTAAAGGCATAGCTTCTTCTTTATAATGGAATAAACATCCGATCATTTATATTGAAAAATTGCATTTGAATGTCAAAATAACACCTCTCATTGGAAAAAACTTTAGTTTGATTGTGATAACGGATAAAACTTGTTTTCGAACCTCGGAAGATATGGACTGTAGAAAAGTGGATCAGCTCTACAGATAAAATATTCTCTACTTGTGTTTCACAGAAAATATTGTTTCTGTTGACCCCAAAATCAAAGCTCTCTTTGGCTTCTAAAAAATTGCTCAACAATTACTCATTTCAATTAATGATTTCTCTATTTCGCGCTTTTATTTTGTTCGCATTGAGAAAATGATCATTCAAGTTTCAATCTGAGAGCTATATCAAATTTCTGCCCATTATAATTATATTTCTGGTAAACTTAAAAACTCTCTGGAAATTATGAATACGTTTTTGGATATATTGATTTTTTTCCTAAAGTTATGTGCTAGTTCTATTGTGTTTAGGATGCGAATAATAGTCGAATACTATTCGTGAAATAAAAAACGGCCCTCACTCAGTAATTCTCTACCAGTGACCGATGTGCAATAGTTCGAATGTGATAATATACTGATGGACAAAATTAGCGCACCACCTAAAATTTCGTTAAATTTTAACAATTGATATCTTCCCAATCTTCAGTCGGATTTTAACGTTTTTTTCTTTCAATTGTAGCTCTGTTATTGTCGATTTCCTCCATTAAACAGAAGTCCAAAAAATAGAACCTTCATGTTGTACAGGGCGTTTAAATAAGGTCATGTTTTATAGTCAAATTTTAACTTCTTCTGTGGGCAATGCCAGGTTGCTGAGGCATATAAAAACAATAAAGCTTTGTAGCCTAGTATCTCTTGAGTATTTTGTTTTTTTAAAAACCAATTTATCTTGAAGTCGTCCAGAGATATTCAACTTTTTATCAACTCTAGTATTTTATGCATTAGCCATGAATATCTTCGCAATCATTTGTCCGATTTGAATGTTTCTTTTTAGTTGTAGCTCTTTCATCGGCGAAAATCATACTACAATAAGATGATCAAAAAAAGAAATGCATCATGCTGTACAGGGCGTTCAAATTTTCGGGTTTTTTTCATTACAGTTTAACGCATTCTGTGGGCAATACCAGATATATGAGACTTCAAAAAACTATACAGTGATGTAGCCTGATGTTTCCTGAGTAGAGAATTTAACTTCTACCCTTTCAGAGATATTCACATTTTTATAACATCTTGCATTTCACACAATACATTGACAATGAAAATTTCAGTCGAGTGATACTGGGGTTTACAATTGTCATAATTTTCTCTAATTCATAAAATTCATTCGAAATTAATAATTGTGTAAATTTCTAAAGTTTTCTTTACTTTCCATAAGTCTACGGAGACAACAGCCAAAGAAAAATAAATAAGAATTAACTTTCAACATAAAAATAAACGAAAAGAAATTAAGAAAAACAGAAAAATGTATAATGTTACCAAAATGTGAATAGCTCTGGAAGGGTACAAGTGAAATTGCTTTTTAAAAATGCAAAATACTCAGGAAACATCAGGCTGCATCACTGTATAATTTTAAGAAGCCTCATATATCATGGTATTGCCCACAGAAGGCGTTAAACTGTAATGAAAAAAAAAACGAAAATTTAAACGCCCTGTACAGCATGATGCATCTATTTTTTTGAACATCATTGTAGTATAATATTCGCCAATAAAAGAGCTACAACTAAAAAAAACATTCAAATCGGACAAATGGTTGCGAAGATATTCATGGCTAATGCATAAAATACAAGAGTTGATAAAAAGTTGAATATCTCTGGACGACTTCAAGATAAATTGATTTTTAAAAAAACAAAATACTCAAGAGATACTAGGCTACAAAGCTTTGTTGTTTTTATTTGCCTCAGCAACCTGGCATCGCCCACAGAAGACGTGAAAATTTGACTATAAAACATGACATTATTTAAACGCCCTGTACAACATGAAGGTTTTATTTTTTGCACTTCTGTTCAATAGAGAGAATTTGACAATAACAGAGCTACTATTGAAAGAAAAAAACGTTAAAATCCGACTGAAAATTGTTAAAATTTAACGAAATTTTAGGTGGTGCGCTAATTTTGTCCATCAGTATATATAAAACTTGTTCTTGAACCTTGGTACATATGGACGGTAGAAAAGAATTGGTGGATCAAGCACTATTTTATCTGATCTAAATTCGTATTTTGATTCGAAGATAATTTTCAATTAATTACCGTGTGGATAAGAATGGAATTTAAAGATTTTTTTCCAAATTAGAGAATTATCCGTTTTTTATATATCGTTTTTTTTTAACAAAGAACTGAAGGATATTCTCATGAGTTCTTGATGTTGGACATTATAAATGGCTGAATCGATAAAACAGTTAAGGGAGTTGCAAAAAAAATAAATAAAAAAAAAATCGCCTGAACCATTGAAGTTGAATTTTAGTTGACCTTCCCAAATAATGTCGATTTCTTTGGGCCTAAAGATTCTACAGATGTGAAAAAATTGTTTTTTGAAAGCTGATGCTACAACCTTTCATTGAAATAGAACAATATGAAAACATTCAACTTGAAAATGATTTACAAAATTCTTTAAAAAAACATACTGATTTTCTCAGTAAATCCGCAATAGTATAAGAACCAGCACATTGAAGTATAATTTTTTTTCAATCATTTAACACGCAAGGATATTAGCTACAAAACAACACCTACGTCATTTCTGTAAGTTACATAATTCAAGAGTTATTGCTGTTCGAACATGACCACTACGCGAGCTCCCCAAACTTTTTTTTGTTCCTACAGGTCGTCATGAGAGCCACTGCCTGTCTACAACGCAGAGGCGGCCATATTGAGCAATTTTCATGATTAATTTGTTTGTTTGATCATCAAAAATGATCGAAATTACAGAACTGAGTTAGCCTTTACTGAATTCTTCTCGACCGGTGATCGATGTACAATAGTTTGAATCAAGGAATTAATTTCGGGGGGGTTTTGACATTTTGGCAATTGACTTTGTAGGTGCCGGGTCGCTGCCTGTAGCAAGTATTTGTTGTTTTTAAGAACTCATAGTAATATGAATAATTTTAACTAGATTTTCGGAAATAAGTTGGTTTAAGTGCAAAATGAAAGATTATTTTTGCAACAAAAAATAATTCTGAACCATTTCGGAGGGCGGTTGAACCCCTAAAGTCCCCCCCCCCTGGCTACGCCCTTGGTTTGAATGTGATAATAGATATGGACGGTCAAAAAGAATTGGTGGATCGAGCCCTGCTTTATTTTATCTGATCCTGTTCGCATTTTGATTCGAAGATAATTTTCAATTAATTACCCTGTGGATAAGAATGGAATTAGAAGATTTTCACCAAATAGGAGAATTATCCGTTCAACCCACCTTTTTTCGTGACAAATTAAGGAATAGAATGGTTTTCGGATGAGTTTTTGATGAAGGACATTGAATATCGGCGAATCAATAAAACAGTTATGGGAGTTGCAAATTTAAAAACACATTTTAATCTACTGATCAAATTATTCTCATTTGATACGGTGTATCATATGCAAATCGCCTAAAACATCTAAGCTAATTGGTTTTCACCGAAAATATTCTTTCGATTTAAATCAAACTCTTATTCAGCGATATTGTTATCCTCAAATATCTTATTTTTTAACTTCGCGTATGATTGAATTAATCTTATACATTCAATAATTATGTATTAAAATTCCTAAGTGTTACAATTGCAGATTTTGTGAAATGAGTATGCTCTGGTTGGGAGTGTTGAGACTAATTTTCAGATGTATCATTCTTAATTTACAACTACAATCAATAAATATGATATGCAAAAAAAATCAGCATAGTAAATAATTATTTATTATACAAGGGAAAAAGTATTAGATTTTAGCTTGAGGTTATGTTGACAAAAAACCGAAAGCTAAAATCTAATATTTTTCCCGTGTATAATACTTTATTGTTTTCTGTGACAGGAAAAACGACCATTTAATTGTAAATGAAATGTAACTCTTCACGAAATTACTTTTTTCCCGGATATATACCTAAACACTCACTTTTTTAACAGAGAAAAAAATAATTTCGTAGAACGTCATATTTTGTGACCTGTCAAGAGATATAAAATGTCAAATTTTTTTCCCGTCACAGAAAAAACTAAAACTAAAATATCGTTACATCGGAATAGAATTATATTGAATAATTGAAGTGAATTGATGGATTTCATAAACTTTATTCTTCACCAAAAATTTTATATCAATAGATTCAGAAGTTCTTGATCTAGAACATTCTCTTCACGAGACTGTTTTTTGTGAAAGAAATTCAATCTGGTTAAATCGAATATTAATTAGAATAGGCGATTCCAATAACGGACAGAAATATTACTTGAAGAATCAATACCGCCAACTGAGTACATATTTCATTCTGAAGATGTACTCAAAGATTTGTTTTTAATCGATCATCAGAGCTAGTTGGTGTTTATCGAATGTTGATTAATTGCTGCCAGACATTTCTTTGGTGTGAGCTGATTTGGGAGTAAATTCATTTGCTGAAAGATCGAATACATTCACAATTGACTTTTGAGATGATCATCACGATTTACAGTCGACGCAAATTCATAACATAAATCTGACATAATGATGTCAACTGTTCAGATTTATTGAGATTTCATATATTACTTTAGAGAATAAGTACATGATGACATGTTTCAACAATCTTCCATGAATTTTTTCGTATACACAATATGATATCAATTAACAATTCAATAATCAGCTTAAGTGATCATTAGAATTATAGAAAAACTTTACACGAGCGCTGGTTCGAATATGTTCTAGATCTAGTCTAGAAGATCAACTTTTTCCATACTATTAAGTTACACCACTAGATTTCTAGATTATTATAATATGGTACCTAGTTTCGTGAGCGAAATAGCCAAAAAGCTAAGATCAATACAGTAATGTATGGATAGTCCGAACCCTGGATAACCTGAAGTTCCCTATTATCCGAATGGTCCCAATCGGTAAAATGATATGTATAATTCTTTGCAATCCGACCGCAAACATTTTGTTTTATTGTGTGGCGTACGTGAATACGATATACAATGTTTATTTTTTTGCACATTCAGTTCGAATCATGGCTTGCCCATGACAATCATGCATTAAAATAATAAATAATGCATTAAAATAGTTCATTAATAGATGAAAAGGCCCTAGCGAGAAGAGGGTTCGATTGGGTCCGGACGTTTGGCAACCGTGACAAGACCTTTCTATTGCAAATGTGGAAAAAGTCGGGTTGAAACATGGGAAATTTTTGGAGGACTTATCTATGTATACTGATGGACAAAATTAGCGCACCACTTAAAATTTCGTTGAATTTTATCAATTGATATCTTTCCAATCTTTAGTCAGATTACAATGTTTTTTTCCAGAAGTCCAAAAAATAAAATCTTCGTGTTGTAAAGGGCAAAATGATGTAATGTTTTATAGTCGCATTTTAACGTCTTCTGTGGGCAATGCCAGGTTGCTGACGCATATAAAAACAATAAAGCTTTGTAGCCGAGTATCTCTTAAGTATTTTGTTTTTTTGAAAACCAATTTATTTTGGAATCGTCCAGAGATATTCAACATTTTATCAACTCTTGTATTTTATGCATCAGCCATGAATATCTTCGCAACCATTTGTCCGATTTAAATGTTTTTCTTTAATTGTAGCTCTTTTATTGGCGAATATCATACTACAATGAGATGTTCAAAAAAATAAATGCATCATGCTGTACAAGGCGTTTAAATTTTCGTTTTTTTTCATTATAGTTTAACGGCTTCTGTGGGCAATACCAGATATCTAAAAATTATACAGTGATATAGCCTGATGTTACCTGAGTATTTTGCTTTTTTTAAAAGCAATTTAACTTGTACCCTTCCAGAGATATTCTTATTTTTATAACATCTTGCATTTCATTCAAATCGGACAAATGGTTGCGAAGATAGTCATGGCTAATACATAAAATACAAGAGTTGATAAAATGTTGAATATTTCTGGACGATTCCAAGATAAATTGTTTTTTTAAAAACAAAATACTCAAGAGATACTAGGCTACAACTTTTAATTGTTTTTATATGCCTCAGCAACCTGGCATTGCCCACAGAAGACGTTAAAATTTGACAATAAAACAGGACATTATTTAAACGCCCTGTACAACATGAAGATTTCATTTTTTGGACTTCTGTTTAATGGAGGAAATGCGACAATAACAGAGCTACAATCGAAAGAAAAAACATTGAAATCCGACTAAATGTTGCGAAGATATCCATTGTTAAAATTTAACGAAATTTTAGATGGTGCGCTAATTTTGTCCATCAGTAAATATTTTGTAATGAAAATTGCTGTAATTGATGTAATAAAAGTAGATTTGGGCCTCGATTGACAAAATATACCCACATTTATTGGTTGGAGTACTTAAGAATTGTGTTAACCGAATAATATTTTCAATATAAGGATCAACCCGATAACCTACTGGGCTTAGCTCCGACCTTTTTTTCGAATTAAATTTTTTTGTTTTACTTTATGATTTTACCTTTACAAAGAAGTGAGAAAAAAACATTATTCTATAGTAGTTCAATTGATAAGAGTGATAGCACTAAGATATATAGATCTTAAACTATAATTCTCATTCAAAAATAATAATATTAATTGTTTTTGCAGGTACATAATTAAAATTTATGCATTTTTGATATTCAAGTGACAATCGGATGAATTTAAACTATCTGTCAGAATCTTCTATATGACCTTTTCATAGTTGACATAAAGGTAATCAATTTTTTGAAACGTTGGCAATAGAGCGGAAACTGATCCTTGATTCCTTGATTGATTTAAATATCCTGAGGGCTGTTTATGGTTGAAAATTTGTCCATCACTCTAAGCCAGGCTCAGGGGTTGAGAAGTCGAGCGAATGTCGAATCTCAGCTCGCTTAAATTATAGTGATTTTTCTTCAATTCGACCAGTCTAATTTTTTTAAATTGATTTCAGTACTGAATAACGGAAACATCCAAAAAGATTATTTGATCCTAACTCGTTCTAAAAGTAAAATTATTACGAATCTGATAACAATCCAATATTTAGGTGACAGCTAGATTAATTATGTGCCAATATTCTATAATAGAAATACAATCATTTAAATTTGAATATCCTCAAAGCTATTGTTTTGATTCGATTCATTTATGAATTCAACCTTTCCGTTCAAATTTGAAACAAACCTTGACTTGAAAGCGAGAATAGAATTATTCCAGTAGTTCAAAGGATGCTCGAAAATTTGAACTACCGTTCACGAAAGTTCGAGCCGTCGGTTGGCCATGGAAATTTGGCATATTCCACTGTGTATATCAAAATTTCAGGTTATGTTGTTTATTTTCTTGTGAGATTGATACGCAATGTTGTCAATTTTGCATAGTATTCTCTGATAACTCGCAAGCTCGTCGGACGAGGCTGGGTACATTCGGTAACGTTGACTTTATTTTACGTTATGACAGCAAATACTGCCAACTTCAGATAAATAAACAAACGCTTACTATTCACTCAAATTATATAGTCCGTTCACGAAAGGTTGAGCCGTCGGTTGACCATGGAAATTTGGAATATTCCACTGTGTATACTAAAATTTTAGGTTATGTTATTTATTTTCTTGTCAGCTTGATATGCAATGTTGTCAATATTGCATAGAGTTCTCTGATAACTCGCAAGCTCGTCGGACGAGGCGGAGTACATTCGGCAACGTTGACTTTATTTCACTCTATGACAGCAAATACTGCCAACTTCAGATAAATGAACAAACGCTTACTATGCGCTCAAACTTTCGTGACCGGACTATACATATATTTGCCAGTGTGGCGAATCGAACTCATTTTCGTCAAAATTTCCAGAACTATGATATTTCGATCAAATATTCACAAGCAGTTCAGATACGACACCTATGGAAACTTCGAAGGAGTTAACAATTGTATTTCTCCTAAATATTGCCCATTCATTGGCAAAATTAAAACTAATAGTTATGTGATGGAAACAAACTCTTTAGGATATTCATTTTCGGACGCACTATATTCATTAGCGTGACGATATAGATGTTAACATGTTAACTCGTGATAATTATTTATATCAGCCCATACCTCAGTTTACTCGAAAAATTTTGGGACTTCCAAGAAGGAACATGTTTATTATTACAAGATCAATCGAGGAAAATATTTTTTCACACTTTCACTTTCCAAGTTTCCAATCAAATCTTGACGATGAAATGTTATTAGAAAATAAGTGAAATAAATGATAGATTTTGCGAATAGCAGGTAGACGAGTCGAAGAGATTATTTTGTGTTGAAATTATTGTAAACGAAAATAGAACGTTCACTTTTCAACTGAAATGGTTCTGTATATAAAATTTGTTCGCTTGAGTTTATATTTGCGGCTATGGATAAAGTAGAGCAACTCTCAATCAAAAAACATTGAGTCGAGAAGTGAAAAAATCAAACGTTAATTAGCTTCTATCAGGTTCATTTGTGGATTTGTCAATAACGTTTCAAAAATTCAAGAAAAGCCCCGATCAGGTGCGTTTGAGCGTTCTTTCTTGGTGGAGCAATAATGCTATAACTTCAAAATTTCTTATAGGACTTGAGTATCATGCTGAGTTGAAGAATAGAAAATCTCAGAACGATAGGAATTATATTCTGGAAATTATTGAAAAAATTAAATATGTAAGAAAATCAATAATAAAAAAAATTTATTATAATATGGTTTTGATGATGCATTCAGTATATCAGTCTTCATTCAGAAAATAAATTTCTCTCGAATCGGATATCCTGTTATAGAAATATAAAGATTCTTTTTTCAATATTCCAATTGAATTTTCTACGGTTCTGTAGGCACTATGGCCAAGAAATTCTGCATGAACATTCAGGGTATCAATCTTTATTTATATGATAAATTTCATTCGAATCGGATATGTTTTATGGAAATATGAAGTTTCTTCTAGTCAATATTTCAATTGAACTTTCTATGGTTCTGTGTAACTATGGCCAAATTTTGCATGAGGCTTGTTAGGACCATCTTGCATGTGGCTGCAACATTTCATTTCGATGGGTTTCGTTTAGTCTGAGATATTGAGGAAAAAAATTTTGAATAGCCATATTTTATGGAACACCTGTTCGATTCGGCTGGTTAACCAGCTCAACCGAGCCACCCTGAAAATTTCAAGTCTCTAGTACAATCCTTTGAAAAGTTATTGTGCTAGTGGCCGGCCGGACGGTTCCACGGACAGAATTCAATTTGACCACGAATTCGTCATCAGGGAGTAGAACCCTATCGTTTGAGACCATTTGCGGCTCCAAATTCGAAAACTACAGACATTTGGGCAAAACGATATAGCACTCGTTCAAGGAGAACGAGATCTCAAAAAACAACATACACATCTTTTATGATTTTGCCGAGATTTCTGGCAATATTGCAATGGAATTTTATACGAATTTGTTTTGAAAGCTGATACATCCAACGAATTTGTTTTTATGTCTGAATATCATAGAGCTACACGGTTCGTACCAATCAGTATTGAACATAAAGGGTGTCCCAAAATTAACGCAAGATTTGAATTTGCCTCCATTTGTGCAGTGAAGTGTTGGCAACCCTGAAAAATAGCAATTTGACAGCTAACAGTATAGGGTTATTAAAAATGGAGCGTTAAACGATAGAACAACGTGTCTTCATTATTAAAGAATATTTCAAAAATAGTGAAAGCTTGGCGGCTGCAGTTCGAAAATTTCATACAAAATATGGTCGGAATAGTGTTTTAACTTCATCAACTGTGAAGAGATTAATTGAAAAATTCATGGAGACTGGATCCGTTGGAGACGCCAAACACACTGGTCGTCCAAAAACAAGCCGTTCAAATGTGAATGTCGAAGCAGTTGCGTGAGAGTGTTGCTGACAATCCAGGAACCTCAATTCCACGTCGTGGACAAGAATTGCAAATTTCAAGAACCTCTCTACAGCGTATACTCATCAAAGATCTGTGTCTTCATGTTCTTGAAATTTGCAATTCTTGTCCACGACTTCGAATTGAGGTTCCTGGATTGTCAGCAACACTCTCACGCACTGCTTCGACATTCACATTTGAACGGCTTGTTTTTGGAAGATCAGTGTGTTTGGCGTCTCCAACGGATCCAGTCTCCATGAATTTTTCAATTAATCTCTTCACATTTGACGAAGTTAAAACACTATTCCGACCATATTTTGTATGAAATTTTCGAAACGCAGCCGCCAAGCTTTCACTATTTTTGAAATATTCTTTAATAATGAAGACACGTTGTTCTATCGTGTAACGCTCCATTTTTAATAACCCTATACTGTCAGCTGTCAAATTGCTTTTTTTCAGGGTTGCCAACACTTCACTGCACAAATGGCAGCAAATTCAAATCTTGCGTTAATTTTGGGACACCCTTTATTATCTTCTTTGATATTCATCGAAATTTGTAATTACAGAATGAACGTTGTTGACCGTAGTTTCGGACAACATTTGGAAGAAATTATCTTTAAAAAATAATTGTAAATAATGGTTCTTTTGTTTGATAATAAAGATTATACAATGAAATTCTTTTTATTCATTTTTTTTATTCAACAAAAAAATACTTCTGAATGAATCACCTGTTACTTAAACTAGTGCTATATCGTTTTGTCCAAATGTCTGTAATTTTCGAATTTTGAATCGATAATGTTCGCATCTCTGATGACGAATGACCATGTTATTTTTTAATTTTGAGCCGAAAATGGTCTTAAACGATAGGGTTCGACCCCCTGATGATGAATTCATGGTCAATTCTGTCCGTGGGACCGCCTGGCAGTCCGTTAGCACGATAACTTTCGAAGAAATTGTCCTATATACTTGAGATTTTGAGGGTGAGTTCGGCTCCAAAATGACTCGTTAACCAGCCAAATCATACGAGGTGTTTCAAAAATATGGTCATTCAAAATTTTTGTTCTTCAATATCTCAGACGAACGAAACCAATCGAAAAGAAATGCTGCAGCCACATGCAAGATGCTCGTTATAAGCTTCATGCAAAATTTTGTCGTCATAGTATAAGTACACAAAACCATAGAAAATTCAATTGGAATATGGAAAATAAGAAAAATGTTTCCATAAAAATATATCCGATTCGAGATTCGACTGTAACCGCAACTTTCTATAAGTCCATTAATCTCTAGGTAATCTGATTGGCGTTCGAATGCAGACAACGATCAATCCAATGAATCTTTGAGCGGTTTTCCAATTTACCAAGACATCGTCTTATAAAATGCAACCCTTTAGATGCGATTGTCAGTAGAACTTTCCATTTCAGACGGACGAAAACAGATTTATGTATAGGTTTCAGGTTTCCCGATGTTTAATTAACTGTAAAGAAAAATATTTTTCAATTTATATTCATTTTCTCAGTGCGCATTCAATAATTTAATATTTGAGCGCTCGTTTCAGACCCATTTTTCATTACTGAAAAATACTAGACCAAATAGACCTCATCCAGCCTGTAGTGAAGGAAATAAATGGGCGGTAGCGGAGAGTGTACAACAGTGCACACTAAGACCGTGAGTTGTCATTTCATCGCCGTTTTCAACAACTTCGCTTGTCATATTTAACCACTTGGACTGACATCAGATCTCTTGCCTTTTTCCTTTGATGCTACAATTAAGGAATCGGATGCCAATATTGCCCGAGTCTTTGCCCAAATACCACTCTAAAAACTCATACGCGTCATTGAAAATTAGAATTACAGAATGGATGTTGTTAACCGTAGTCGCTGACAATATTAGAAAGAAATTATCTTTAAAAAAATTGTAAAGAATGGTTCTTTCGTTTGATAATGAAGATTATACAATAAAATTGTTTCTATTAATTTTTTTATTTAACAAAAAATACCTCTAAATGAATCACCCGTTACTCAAACGAGTGCTAAATATATCGTTCTGCCGAAATGCCTGTAATATTCGAATTTTCATCCGAAGATGACCTAAACGATAAGGTTCGACTTTCTGATGACGAATGTGTGGGACCGTCGGGGCGTCCGTTAGCACGATAACTTTCGAAGGAATTGTCCTAGAGACTTGAGATTTTGAGGTTGAGTTCAGTGATACAGGGTGTTGAAAAAATGGCCCTTCAAAATTTTTGTTCCTCGATATCTCAGACAAAACGAAACCAATTGAAATGGAATGTTGCATAATGAGCCTCATGCAGAATTTTGCGGCCATAGTATACACAGAACCATATAAAATTAAAGTGGAATATTGAAAATGAGAAACTTCATTTTTCCATAAAAAGATATCCGATTCGAGTTTCAACTCCAACTGCAACTTTCTGAAAATCAACTCTATATATCTTATTTGATTCATTTGTTTATTCCTTCAAATAAATTATTCGACATCATCAGTTTCAATTCCACCTAGGTAATCTGATTGGCGTTCGAATGCAGACAACGATCAATCCAATGAATCTTAGAGCGGTATTCCAATTTACCAAGACATCGTCTAATAAAATGCAACCCTTTAGATGCGATTGTCAGTAGGACTTTCCATTTCAGACGGACGAGAACAGATTTATGTGTAGGTTTCAGGTCTCCTGATGTACTCACGTCTTCAATCAGGCATACCAACCAGAAGGAATATCAAAACGAACGATCGATCTGAACAAATTAAACAAATTGCGATGCAATTAAATCTTCGATTTCGGCTAATTGGAGATTATTGAGCAAAGGAAAAACTGGTTTTATGGGTTCGATTTATCAAGGAGGAGATGCTGCTTCTTCGATGAGAGTGAAAGTGATTCAACGAGTGTGTTCGACATTTTATAGAAGTACGAGGGTTGTCTTCTTTATTTGGAAATCAATGAAGAAAACTTCAAGAAAGACCTGACGTGAAGTTGGAAACTTTTGTGCGCTTGTTCATATTAAAAAAACAATCATTCAAACTTGAATAAATTTGCTACAAGGTGAGAGAGTCTGTGTGCAAAAAATACGCTCATGGGCGTACCCAGGCAGTGGCAGAGGGGGTCACCTGCCCCCCCAAGAGATAAAATAAACGTCAATTTTCGTTGGAAGTTTTTTGTTTCAATATACCCGACCGATCATCTTCTCGAAACAGGTATGAGCTGCCCCCCCTAGCTGAAATCCTGGAAATATCACGAATCTGAAGTTGACGAAATCAGTCCTATTTTCTGATGGTTTTTCGATGAAATATTAATAATTATGCATACGCTTTCTCTTCAGTAAAAAATATCTCATTAAGTATACTTCTGAATGACATATCAACTTTTGTGCTAGCTGCTCATTTTCCGCTGTAATAATATGGCTAACATGATAACAACGAAAGAGTCTAAAAATTTCTTACCTAAATTTGCTCTGTTTTGAAGCTCTTCGTGATTGAATCTTAAAATAATTTTATGGAAATCATCAATTCAATTGAGGACTGATGTGGTCACTTTCAGGAAATCAGGTGTGATTAATTTATAAAACAACCATGTATGGCGGAGAAAAAACCCTCATGCTACTATTGTTTCTCATTTCCAACAAGAGTTAACATGAGGTTGTCAGTCATGAAAGGAGAAGTTTTTGGACCAGTTATACTTACAGATCACTTTGATGCTGAAGAATTCATTAGATTAATCCAGAGCAACTTGACAGACATATTCGATGAAATGCACCTGTCTAACAGATTAAATGACTAGTTTCAAATGAACGGCTGCCTAGCACATACCAGTCGTATTGTCAAGTTCTATTTCAAAAATATATTGCGATACAATGGATTCGAAGATATGGTCAGATGGCCACCAAAGAGCCCTGATCTTACGCCTTGAGATTTTTTATGTATAGAATACTTTGAAAGAGAAAATATATCTAATTCACTTTCAGACTCGGAAGAATCTCATCAACAGAATAGAATTGTGTTGTGCAGAAATGCGTCAGAAACGTAGTATGAACTTTGTAGAGTTATAGATTCAGTACGAAAGCGTATCAAATGTATTGGAAGGAGGTCCATTTCTTCGTTATTATTTCGATCCAAGATGAATTGATGATTTCCATAAGGCTATATAAAATTCGATCACGAAGAGCCTCAAAATAGGTCAAATTTGGGTTCGGAATTTTTAGACTTTTTCGTTGTTATCAGTTTAGCCATGATATAATGGCGGAGAATGAGAAGCTAGCCATAGACAAACTGATAAAATAGATGAGCCACTCGTATATTCCGCGACATCTGTCGGAGGAGGAGACTAATACACGAAAAAATTATTTTCAATTTGATAGTTAGATGTCGTTGCATTCATGGAAATCCTATCGAGAAAATAGTAAGTATGTAAAATCATTATCATCAAAAAACCTTTGAATTGTCAACTGACACAAGGAGTGGTTTGACACGTTCTTTTTGAAATATAATAAATTTCGATATGCCTGCAAGAGTGAAGACGTGCTGTGTTATTGGATGTGAAAATCGAGATGCAAGAAGGTTATTATAAAATATACATGTATATTCTGTTAACTATAAGAATTAAGATACTCGTAGTTTTCAAACAAGTTTTTCATGTATTGAATAAGTTTAGTCTGTAAATACTCATATTTTGTATTATTGAATTCATTATTTTAGTTTTTGATAATGTTTTCAATGCAACTATTAGTTTATTGATTGGAGATTTATGAAATAAATCTGTATTTTCAATTGGTGGTACCTATTTCAGTTAATAAATTTTTATTCTATCCAGAATTTGATTATTGATCCTCATTTCTCGATTCCAAAAGAAATCAGATGAAAGTTCGTTGCAGGTATTATTTTCATGAAAATGAATTTCCTCACTATTGATAACTTGCACGAATCCATTTCTGATTTCCTTTTGGAAATTGAATTTCAAAAAAACTTTTTGCTTCTTGTATATGGGCGTACCCACCTATTCAAAAGATGCACTACAGAATTCTTTTTGAGGCAGCTTTACGATACAGATTCCTTTTCAATTGAGCTTTTTTCACGAATTAGTAATGTTGTACAAAAACAGATGTCGTTGAAGCTTGTTCTAATAGTGTCTCATCTATTCTCCGTTTAGTTAGTCTATGAAGCTAGCACAAAAGTTTATATGTCATTCGAAAGTACACTACATGAGGTATTTTTCATAGAAGTGAAAGCTTGTGCTTATTATTAATATTCATGGAAAAAACCATTGGAAAAATAGGACTGATTTTGTTAACTTCAATATCGTGATATTCATTTCCTTATCACGCCTGTAATAAGAGTGTTTTCTGCACACAGCCTCTCTCATCTTGTAGCAAATTTATTTCCACTTGCAAATAGGTGGTCTAATTTGATGAGACTACAAGAAGAACTGAATAATGATCTTTTATGTTAAGAGGAAAAACTTGAAATTTTTCGTGAAATCAAGAAATGTTGAATTGAAGAATAACCGTCAACATTTCGATTATGTGTTATATGACCTTTATGGCAGCAAATCACTTGTATGATCACCCCAAGAAGTTTGTCCACTTCAAAAGTAGACACGCTGTATACGGACCGCTTACTTACTAACCAAAGTAACCAAGTCGATATTCGAACCATGGCCATTAGGAAGATTATTCTCGCATTCGCCATTTTGTACTCAGAAATATTGTGTGGCATTCATAATTCATGTACATATTGCAATATGATTACAGAACAATAAAATATAAATATCAATTCGTTCCGGTTAGTAATCAATACATTTTCACTGAGAAGTGAGAACTTCAACCCAGCTTGCTCCGAGAGTAACTTGACTCTTTTATGGAAAAATGTGCAAAAAAATTCTGTCCGGTTAAGCAGTGAATAATCCGAACGTAAGTTCGTACAAGAGCCGAATCTGACCAAGTTTCCTCAATAAATTGAATTGATATACCTTCATAGAAATAAATAGAAGCATAAACGAAAATTTCATGATAGAAATCATGTTATAAGTTAATAGAAAACAGTAAAATCTCTAGAAGACAGGGAAAGATCTGGGCTAGTGAAAATAAGGAACGAAAAAATGAAATGACGAAACATAGAAGTGGAGAATAATATCCAATGAAAAAAACCATTATATACCTCGGAGCCAGATATTCAGAATATGAAGAAAAAACATCCAGATTATTAGCAGACAACGAATTTTAGGGTACTAGAGTGCCCCATACCACTAAGAGCAATCTTACCGCACTGAAGGGACCCAAAGGGTCAAAACAGTTTTCTGCTGATGAAAATTGCATACTCATAAGATCAATGTCGACTTCAAATATATTATACTCAACTGCTCAACAACGATACAGAGTTTATTTTGCGAAAATCCTAATAGAATATTGGAAGGATTTAGAAGAATTCCATACTTTATTCAGAAGTTGTTCGACATATATTATATCGCAGAAGTTTTGACAATACATAAGAAGCATCAATTAAACTAATCAAATTCTGTTGCTTTTTTGGAAGAAAAAATATTCGAGTGTTTTGATTCGAAAATGCTACATTCGGTCAAGGAGTTACTTAGACATATTAATGAAACCTCCAGAAATGTTTAACCTATTTTTTTAATAATTATCTGAAAAATGTTTTCCTAGAACGTTTGTCGTGTATATTGAAAATTCAATAATTTAATACAATAACCTAATCGGAAGGTAATTGCGTCAAGCCCTTCATATGGAGCATCGATAATAACAAGTATTTATATGTTTAAAGTTTAGCAATATCAAAATGGGATACGCAATTTAAGAAAGCTCTGAGCAGGTGTTCATTGATGGAGCAATGAGGCTATAACCTCAAAATTTTGTAATGTACTTGAGATGGATACTTTATAGATAAATGCAAAATCTCAGCACTATCGGAATTATATTGTGGAAATTATTCACAAACTGAAATTAGTTAAAATTGACAATTGAAAAAATTGAATTTGATGATGCGATTATCTTGAAATTTTGCATGAACATTCAGTATATTAATCTCCATACACAAAATATATTTCAGTCGAATCGGATACCTTGTTATGGAAATAGAGAAATCCTTATTTTCAAAATTCCAATTGAATTTTCTTTGGTTCAGACAATGCGATCTTCTTGAAATTTGGCATCGACATTCGGTTTATCAATCTTCATTCAAAAAATAAATATAACTCCAATCGGATGTCTTGTTGTGGAAATATGAATTTTTTTTTTCAATATTCCAATTATATTTTCTATGGTTTCGTTTACACTATGGCTACAAAATTTTGCTGAGGCTCATTATGAACAAGTTGCATGTGGCCGCAAAATTTAATTTCGATTGGTTTCGTTTTGTCTGAAATATCGAGAAACAAAAATCTTTAATAGCCATATTTTATGGAACAGACTGTACGATTGGGCTGGTAAACAAACTTAACCGAGGCATTTGGGAACCGAAGTCACCCTGAATATCTCTGTTTCTAAGACGATCCCTTCGAAAGTTATCGTGCTAACGGACGGTCGGATGGACGGCCCCACGGACAGAATTGAATTTGACCACAGGATCATTATCAGGGAGTCAACCCTATAGCTTGAGACCATTTCCGGCTCAAAATTCGAAAATTTCAACAAATCACCCGTTCAAGTATTAAATATAAAAAACTAACTCAACAACGAATCAGAATTTATGAAAACAACTCAACAGATCGATTTTTGATGACAGGGGGGCATGACCTTGTTTCTACTTGAAACCTCTTGGACAGGGCTGCAACCTCATCAGTAAATATAAAAGAGGAAGTGGGTAGTTTTCTATTATAAATTATTCATGGATTCAAATTTGTATGATCTGTTTGTGTTCAATGAAGTGAATACTCACAAATTATGCTGCCAAGAAAAGTGTTCGAGTTTGAACCAATGCATCATTTTTGCTAAAAAACTATCTACTTTCCTCTTTCAAATTCTTGGTGAACCAGGGGGTTAGCTAGTAAAGGGTTTTCCAATAAGTGGTGTTATTTTGAATAGCCCGATATCTCGGTAGATATCACGTTTGAAGCTGTCATTTTTTTGACATTTGACAAGTAGAATCTACACCATTAATGAAAATGGAATGATACAAGCTTCAAAAATGCATTGAAATTATTAATATCCACTATAAAATGTTGAAAATTTGGCAGAGACGGTTCGTAAAACTCGAACATTTTTGGGTCGTCGTGAAGCACTTTGTCAGTTGCAAATTGAAATTGTATTTTGTTTTTCATATTTCCCAGGAGCTTCAAGGCCAGATTGGCTCGTATTATATAAGTATCATTTCTTCAGAATGCGACATGCAATTATTGATGAAAAGAAAGTACAATAGTTTTTTCGAATAACTCTTTATCGCCTCATCGATAAATATTTCAGTTGCAAATTGAAATTGTATTCTGTATTTTTAGGAGCTTTAAGGCCAGATCGTGTGAGTACGCTTTATTCCGAGTGTGACATGATGAGAAAAAATCAAACTTTTCGTCGAAATAGTCATAATATATTATGTTCGTTTTCTTTTTCATTTTTCAGAGAAAAGTTTCCTGATTTGGGAAAATATCTAGAGTTTGCTCGACATGACTCCTTTCAGCTGATGAATTATGATTAATTTTTCATATAACGAACGCAGAATATGAAAAATTTGACAAGGGATCTGAGACAGTTAAGTGAAATTTCTTCTTATAGCACAAATAGTGAAAAGTAAAGAAATATAATGTAGTGATGAATTATCATATAATTAAAAGGATAAGTGTGCAGAGATTCTCACTACATAGTAGGGTGTTACTAATTATGGTGTAAAATAATGAATCAATGAAATTGAAAATTAATTATTATATATTTTCAAGAAATAAGCATTTCCTTGAAAGCCTTCAATCGAAACATTAGCTGACTTTTGAAACGCAGAATGTTAGGATGTTCCTCATTAAATGAATCATTACGATATATGATCATCGGTGCAATTCTTTAAAGGCATTGTTCTCGGACTGCAACGTATGATTCGAAAATATCAATTATCATAATTATTTCTGATTGGTAGGATGAAATAGAATTTAATGTAAGTAAATGCAGTTTCATCTGATGATTATGGATCCATATCAATACTCGTATTTCGTTGAAGAAATTAATGATTACTTGATGTAGTATGTATACAGTGTGTTTGGTCAAGAGTCAGCGATAATTTAAGGGCATGGAATATACCTAATTTTATCGACAAAAACACCCATATTGGAGAGTTTTCCCCCTCAGTTTTGGAGTGGCCACCATTTTGAATTTACTTTTTTATTTTAGTTGACCCTTCTGAACATATAGATTTCTTTGAACACAAAGGTCCTACATATTTGAAAAAATGTTTTTTGAAGACGATACTACCACCTTTTATTAATGTGGAACAATATGGAAACATTTAACTTAAAAATGTCATAAAAAATTCTTTAAAAAATGTAAGTGAAAAAATGTACTGATTTTCCCAGTAAATCCGCAATAGTACAAGAACTAGCACATTGAAGTATATTTTTTCTTCAATGAGCTAAAACGCAAGGATATTAGCTACGATACGAACATAATTTCTGTAAGTTACATAATTAGAAAGTAACTGCTGTTCGAACATGACCCTTATGAAAATTGATAAAATAAAATAAAACTCAGTACTGTTCTTCCGATAATTTTTAATGATTAAACAAATAAATTAATCATAAAAATTGCTCAGAATGGCCACCTCTGCTCTGTAGAAAGGCAGTGGCCCTCATGACGACCTGTAGCGACAAAAAAAGTTTGGGGCATGTTCGAACAGCAATTACTCTCAAATTAAGTAACTTACAGAAATTAGGTGAGTATTGTTTTGTTGCTGATACCCTTGGGTGTTGAATCATGGAAAAAAAATTATACTTCAATGTGCTAGTTCTTGTACTATTGCGGATTTACTAAGAAAATCTGTACATTTTTTCACAAAATTTTTTAAAGAATTTTTATATGGCATTTTCAAGTTAAATGTTTCCATATTGTTCATCTCTAATGAAAGGTTGAAGTATCATCTTTCAAAAAACTCTTTTTTGACATCTGTGGGACCTTCATGTCCAAAGAAGTCGATATTATTTGGAAGGGTCAACGAGAACAAAAAAGTAAATTTAAAATGGGTGCTACTCCAAAACCAAGAGAGTAAACTTCTCAATGTGGGTGTTTATGTCGATAATATTAGGTATATTTGATGCCCTCAAATTATCGCTAAGTCATGACCAAACACACTGTATAATATGATTGAAGGTGAAAAATATCATCTTGTGAGCTAAAACTATGAGACATGAACTATACTTAAGTACTTACCACAAGAGGATTATTAACACCAGACTCGCATTAATAATTCGAAAACACTCCAGTAACATCCTTGCCGCATTGCACAGAAATACCTCCAAACTGCCTGATGAACAATTTTTTTCTATTAGACATCAGCATCTTCATCACTTGACGTATTTTTTCTCATGATTTGGAAAAATTTTTCTCCTGTACGAAAATAATAAAATCAGAAAATTGAAATCATGATTATGATTCAAAATTCGCGGTATCACTAACTTATTCTGGTACATTGGCCGATTGTTACATTTTAGCCTTAAGACCTCGTCTTAATGAAGATGTTACATAAACAGGTTGTTTTCGCAGTGGTCATTTGAATTTTACTGCTTTGAAGGAACATGCTGAGTATTTATGTTGACGAATTTTATTGATTGTTGGGTGCCATGAAATACTAACATTGTCGTAAAAAGTCTAGAGTACTGAATTAATTGTTCAACAAGGTGAATGAATTAGAAGAACGTTCGCATCAATTCATCCTATGATTTGATTCAGGCAGTAATTTTTTCAGAATAGTTGATAGTTGATTTTAAACCATTATAAATTATTGACGATAGATTCCTTAAAGCTTGATTGAATGATGGATTTGTATTCAAGTCGATTTTTCATGTTAAAAATTGATTGGAATTTGCAAAAAAAAATTGACTCTTCATCAAGTAACATGATCAAAGTTTTGTTATACCTACTAAGCTCAAATTTCATCAGAATTTTAGAATTTTTATTTTCTGAAATAATCGAAAAATACTGAAATAAGTTTTCTATCAGTTGATAAATATTTGTAAAATTCTGATGCTCAAAAATAATGTTTTCTGTAAAAAAAAAATTTCTCCCAATTTTTAAAGCAGTAATAATTTGAATATTGTTCCCCATTAGCAAACATTTATAGTTTGTAAAATTCTATTGGAAACTCAAATCAGATTTTTCTCAAATATTGAATCATTTTTTCGAACTATCCATTAAACAAGTTCAAAATTGTCCGTTCAAAAAATAACCAGCAGAAAATGACAATGATTCAATAATTCAAAAATGATTATTCATTTCTTCATTTAGCGATTTTTGAAACTCGAAAATAAATGAAATATATTTTTTCCAACATTTTTCGCTCCGCTCTCTATTCGAAAGACGTTTCTTAAAAAGAAATCGACGAAATAAAGTTTTAAACTACCTCATCACATTAATATAATGACAGATAAGTTTCTAAATACATATTCAGAAACTCTATAGCTTTTACAATAATTATAATTGACAATTTTTTATTTGTTAAGTGGGAAAAAGAACTTTAACAAATCCTATCGGACTACAAAAAAATCAATAAGAATCTATTGATTACTGTTAAATTTTACTGTTTCATCGCACAGAAAATTAATGGAGGTTTTCAACCCTCAACAACTCTCATTCAGCATGAGCGAGTAGGTATTTGTGCAAATTAATTAGAAAAAATTTTGAAAAGAATCCACAATTCAGTCGGCCACTCGAAGACACTACAATGCAATATTTTGAAAATTTTTTTTTTACTATTTTGACAGTGACTTAAAATGTTTTCAACTACCTATTACATGAGTGAAGAGCCTTCGTACACCAAATTAATCAGCAAATCCACAATCCTAGGAGAAACTAGTAAACTTTTCGCCTTCAATTTTTTCCGAATTTGAATTAGAATGTCGCGTAAGATTTGAACCCGGAAGTCATAGAGTACAGTATCGGCACTTCACTGAGTCACACGAAAACAAGAGACCAGCGATGCTTTGTCGGTAATCAGAACAGAGAGAAGGATGGGTGTTACTCTCGCGCATCCAGATGGGGTGGCTGCCCACCTGAGGGGAAGGGGGGATTACACATGGGGGGCGGATACCTTACTCTATTTTGTTTGTCCTGAGAACACTAGGATCGAAGTGAATGTCAGATGTGGTATGTGATAGTTGTTTGATGATGTTTCCTACCATTTTAATCCATCAACGGGCATTAATCGGAATGGTACATTTGAAATTACTACCATTACTACCTACTCATCTGGCGGACCCCATTACCCATACGTAGCATGGAAGATTGGAGCAGTTGCACCACTTTCGATCTGCGTTTGAAAGGATTCGTTTGAACCTTCTTTTTGTCGATTTCAATTAGTTTTGGATTTACTGATTTTCATATGAATTCCAGGATTGTCAAAATAATTTATTATTTGAAAAACAGTTTTATAGGTCATAACTCTCTTAGATGAAGTTTGCATAAGTGAGTTACCTATGTCCATTACCGAAAGTTGAATGACACTATACTTTATCCTTGACTCAAACGATAGTAAAATATGAAAAAAATCAGAAAATATTTTTATTTCTTCGGGATTTTTCGTGCAATATTTTCATATGGTCACATCACCCTATCTACTCACTTTTTCTGACAATTCAATTTGCATATCAAAATAAAAAAGGGTTAGCCATTCGGGGAAAACTGTAATCTTCGTCTTTCTACCCTTATCGAAGTGCGGTCTTAAGCTTTCAGCATCTAAGATTCCCAAGATAAGAGTTTTGCACGTATTTCAGAGAGTAATATTCAACTTTTTTTATCAAGAAATGTAAAATAAAATAAAACACACTATTATTGTTTATTAAAATCTTCGGCTATCGATTTCGGAATTATTCCATCATCAGGCCAGCTGAAAGTATACAAATGTAGAACATGTATTTATTTAGGTGAGAGTATGCAACTTTCTGTCTTGAATTAGAATGAACAGAAACTGTTTAAAAACATTAAAAATATTAAAAACGGTTCTCCTCTGTCAGAATTGTTAAAATTTTTGATTTTTAGTCAACCTTTATTATCGATGTATCTTTCTTGTGGGAATGTCAACTGAATCTGGAACTATAGGATATGTGCGAAATGTGATATCTAATATGTTATTATCGGTGTTCTATTTTTTTTTCCGAAATCGATAGCCGAAGATTTTAATGAACAATAATAGTGTGATTTATTTTATTTTACATTTCTTGATCTCGAGAGAACATACTATGGAAGAATTCATTTGTAAAATCAACTTTTTTTATTTATATAAAAATAGCTCGTACACATACGTACCTGCGCATCCTAAATCTCGTTAGTAAAATTCAATCTTTTCTAGTTCTCGTCCCCTTATATAATGAGTTACTATAACTCACGTTGTTTGTTCATGGAAATTATCGAAAGCAGTTGAATATTGATGAATTATTTAAATAAAAGAAGAAAAATAAGCTTGTATTGGGTTGCTAAGTATAATGAGGAGAAGGGGGGATTTCACATGGGGACGGATACCTTACTCTATTTTGTTTGTCCTGAGAACACTAAGATCGAAGTGAATGTCAGATGTGGTATGTGATAGTTGTTTGATGATGTTTCCTACCATTTTAATCCACCAACGGGCATTTATCGGAATGGTACATTTGAAATTATTACCATTCTACCTACTCATCTGGCGGACCTCTTTACCCATTGGAGATTGGAGAAGTTGCAACACTTTCGAACTTAACTGGATTCGTTTGAACGTTTTTTTTGTTCTTTCAATTAGCTGTGAATTTACTGATTATAAGTTGAATTTTATTGATGGATGAGGTAGTTGTTATTCTGAATAACTGATTGTCATTGGAAACTAGCTGACCCAACACAGAGTTAAAATATTTGTTCGCTTAACTTGATCAAGGTTTCATCAGTGAACAGTTATTCAATCCACCGATTAAGCTTCGGGAAATCCATCATTAGAATAATGAAATCAATAGAATTCACAAAAATTTATGAATTCAAAGACTGTAAAAATTATTTGTCGAACTGTAATGTAGTTCATAACTCGCAGTTTGCATCAAGTGAGTTATGTCTATTATTTAATGTTGAAAAGTACTATACTTTATTCTTGACTCTTTATTAAGCTGAAAGCAGGAGACATTTTTATTGTTACTTGATTTTTCGGGCAATATTTTCCGTATGATAACATCATTGAATCTCCAGCTTGAATAAAACCTCCTCTGTATCAATTGACATCCAGAAATTATTCCAAAAATTGAATTTTTTCCGACATTTCAATTTTCATTTCAAATTAAAAAACAATTAAGCTATTCGGGTAAACTGCAACCTTTGTCTTTCTTTCCCTATCGAAGTCTGGTTCTAAATTTTCAGCATCTAAAATATCCTTGATTTACAGTTTCGCACCTCTTTCAGGGGGCTTTTTTTCTCATTTATTTGAAAATAGCTCGTACATACGCACTTCATAATGAGAATCATTAGTTAGTTTCAACCTTTTCTAGTTCTTCATATTCTTGCTCCTCACCTTTCCAATTTATCATAATGAGTTACTATAACTCACGTTATTTGTTCTTCTTGTTACCTAACACCGAGTAAAAATATATGTTCGCTGAACTTGATTAAGGTTTCATCACTACAGCTGATGGGTCTTGTGAAATTTTGATGGCTGAGATTGATTTAGTTTTTTAATGTCAACGTTTATTTTTGATATGAACATAATCCAAAGCCAAACAAATATTTTACTCATCGATCAGGCTACGAAAAAACCATTATCAGAATTATAAAATCCATGGAATTCACAACAATTCAGAAATTCATGGATTGTCAAGTATATTATTCGTCGAACGGTAATGTCAGTTATAACTCCCGCAGATGAAGTTTGTATCAAGTGAGTTATGTTCATTACCAAAAGTTGAAAGTTACTATATTATACTTTATTCTTGACTCTAACAATAAATATTAAGATAAAAATCAGATAAGATTTTTATGTTTCGGGATTTTTCGGGCAATATTTTCCGTATGGAAACAAACCTTATCTCGACCTTGAATGAAACCCCGTTCGTATTACTTGACTCATCCAGAAATAAATCCAAAAATTGAACTTTCTTCGACAATTGAATTTGCACTTCAAGATAGGAAACGCTTCAACTATTCCTTCATCTTTCTTTCCTTGTCGAAGTACGGTTATGAATTTTCAATATTTAAGATTCCTTAGATATTGAATTTCGCACCTATCTCAGCCAGTAAAATTCGACATTTTTTGATTTATTTAAAAATACCTGCACTTCCTGCAGCTCATGAGTTAGTTTCAACCTTCTCTAACTCTCCATATTCTGGTTCCGCTCCTTTCCAATTCATCATAGTGAGTTATAGACTATAACTCACATTGTTTGTTTATGAAAACAATCGAAAGTAGTTGAATATAGAAAATTTTTTCCAATTTAAGAGCTTATATCAGATTTATAAGCAAAGGGATAAATTTCCCAGAAGAATATCGTCACTTCATAAGAGTCAAAACATAAAGGATATAATTATGTACTTGAGAAATAAGCAGAAATATTCATATCGAAGGTTTTATTATTAAAACACATTTTATTCGTTCCTGATGTATAAAGTAGAACTGTAAAAAACTGAAAAACTAAAACTAATGAACCAAATAGTAGCATTGAGTACAATAATATAACTATTCACCACAAACTACTCTTCCACTTAGAAATTCCTTCAATATTCCATTAGTTCTCTGACAGTCAGTGTTCAGTCAAACCATGTTCCATCTCCAAAACGATTATTTTCTAGAACCTCTGATATGTGAGTAGTTCTACAGGCACCTTGTTTGGGTATTATGTCCAATAAATTCTAATCCTGGTATATCACCCTGAAAATATTGAGATGTTTTAGATAATTTTACAACTTTCAAGTATGATCCACACTTCGTTAAGAACAAATAACTGGCAGTTTTTTAATTTTTTTTCTATTTATTTCTTTTCGTAATTATTCAGATTTGGGTGTTACTTTGAGGTGTACATTTAAATCAATCATAGATTTTCTCACCGAATCAAAATACTATCAGGCAAGCCTGAATATGAGTTAATACAGGGACCACACAAGTTTATGTATATTCATACCTAAATGAGGAATGAATCATTAAAAACTTTTGGATTTACTCGAATTATGATATCTCAAAAATGGCGCTTTCCGAGGAAAGATTTTGAAGATATTTAATCTCTAACATTAAAAATATAACTTATCGAAATGGTAAACAAATGATAAAGAAATTTTATGTGTTATTTTGTAGGTAACTACTGAGGAGATGTTATTCTCTTCAGAATAAGCCAAACTGACCGATGAGATATAAATTGGTTGATTTTTCAATAACCTGTGACTTTTTTAAGTTTGAGAAACTTTGACTACAATTGACCTTTCAATTTTCCAATACATTAATAACGATTGCCAATCTCTATTCACCCAGTAATTAATTCTATAAAATATAAATAAAAATCTCACTTCATTCTTATATCGAATTTGCGATATTTTTTGTTGAAATATAATTATATCAAATTTCATACAATACCGTTCACCAATCACGTTATTTCCTGTTTCTTCAAAATAATAGTAATTTGAAACGATAAAGCAATCATAATTGAATTATAATGCGATTTGCGTGTGAAAAATATTTTCAATAATTTTTTCTGCTCATTCAAGTGAGATAAATAATAATTAAATCCAGCAAAACTGATAATTTAAAATGAGAAGATTCATAATTTCATTTGGAGTAAATCAGGTTTGTTCACCTTGGATTCAGCAAATGAAAAAATATCGAAAATGATGAAGAAATAAGCTCTGGTACTTCCTGAACTAATTCATGTAACGGTAAGGATTGGACAAATATTACGTTATTTCATATGTATGAATATAGATGGCAGAACTGGTTCTTCTAAATCACAAACTCTCGCCCACTCATGGAAATCAACACGGTTGTTTCACAGCACAGTAGTTGGGTTGGGTTGGGGCCTCTTCACCAGGAATCATCATATTGTGGAAAGTTCGTTTGGAATTAAATTATTAATTGGGAAATGAATTTTTTGTAGACCCTCAGGATGCCATAATTAAATACAATTCCCTGCTTTGATTGATATCAGGAGATTATTCGTGAAATATTTCATGTCTTCAATATCTATGCATTCTAGAAATTCTTGGACAATTTACTCATATATGCCGAGATTTTTCACCAAAATATCAGTTGTGGCCAATTTACAATTTTATCTTCAGTTGAAATAATTACCTATCGAAAAATATATAGGTGTGGTAAATATTCTTCATGTTTTCTTATAGATATGGACGATCAAGCATGCGACTAACCATTGAAAAAATAATTTCATAGTTTTTGAATAAATTAACTACCACACATGTGTATGTGTATACCTAGGGGAAGAAGGGGCAAGATGACGACAGTAAGCTAAAAAAATCATAAAACGATTATTTGCTCATTTTACGGTGTGAAAAAAACTTTTTTGTCATTTACTATTATTGAGTTTTCAATTAAAAAATTTGTATCACTTGAGAGTTACTATTTGGAGTGGAAATTTTGAAATGTATCTGCTTACGTCATATTCGTCATCTTACCTGACGTGGAGGGTAAGATGACAAATTGTGTATAGTAACATCAGAAGATACGTAATCTTAAAAAAAATATATTTTTTTTATTTTGTATAGATAGCTATATAAAAAAGTTGACAAATCAAGGTAATAAAATTATTCTATTCATAACATAAAATACTTTCAACATAATTTCTCATAAATGTTCACAAACACCAATCACAATTCCATTTTTCCATTTTTGCCTCTTTAGTGTCCATTTCTATGCACTCAGCATGAGCCCACTCTTTACATTTGCTACAGCAAAACCATATTTCATCTTTTTCACGTTCACTGCAGAAAATGCAGTCTCTTTCATCATTGTCATATTGTAGATCTATTGAGGAGTCAGAAGAATCGTTGAATTTTATTTTTCTTCTTACTGGTTTTTGTTTTACTTTCTGTGCTTTCCTACTTTTTTCTCTCATTTTTTTTAGTTTAACTCATCAGGATATTTCTTAAAATATCTTTTAAGAGTAGCTTCTGGAATTTGATATGCTCTTGAAGCTGCATTTACACTCATCCCTTCAATTTTTATTTTAGTGAGTGCTCTTTTCATATTATCATTCGACCATGATTGCCTGTCAGTTTTTCTTTGATATATTTTACTCATATTTATTCAAACCTGAAGTTAAAAACATGACCTAATAAATATTTTTTATTATGTAGGGTAAGATGACGAACAACTCGTCATCTTACCCGCATTTGGCATTTTTATTTGTAAACGTCATAAAATGAAATTCATCACTCCCAACAAATGTTTTCAATACTCAAATTTTTCCTGAAACATGATAGTTTTGAAAAAAAATTAGACTTACAGAAAACGAAATGAAGAAAACACTAAAAACAGTAATACTCGGAATCACAAATATTGTCTCAACCAACACTTGACATGTATCAACTCCTGTATCTTTCTGAACTCTCGTCGCATTTTGCTGCCGACAAAAGACATGAAGAATATGACTTTGTTTTCGGGTCTGACAGAAGCTGATGCTGAAAGACTTATATATTTAGGAAATATAGAGAATTCGTCATCTTACCCTATTCGTCATCTTACCCTCCTTTCCCCTACTATTTTTATGAGATTTGGCTCAAACCTTCTTGCGGATTAGGTATTCACATATATCTGATACAAAAAATAGCTAATATTCTAATTCTTTTGTAGTGGGATAAAGAAAGTTTAACCGTTTAATATTACATAATGGAAACTAACAACTAAGGTACAAAAAAATATTGTACAGAAAACTAGTTGAAAAATCGTTCAGGATACTTCAAGACTTCAAATCACATTGTTCACCCGATACCTTCTCTCCGCTAACAGAGAATTCGAAAGCAACCGAAAGAATAAAAAAAAATGTGAATGAGAAAAAGTAATAGTAAATTAAGTTAGGAGGTAGGCCTTTTTTCTACCCTTTCAGAAAAAAATTTTTGGCAATAACAGTAAATGTTATCGGATTCATAGTATAATGTGACTTCACCTACTCTTCAATAACAAGTTAAAGAAAGGAAGCTACCGAATTTTCAATCTTGACAAGATTCACATTCTGTATAATTCATTCGAAATTACATTACAAAGAGTCATTTCATAGTTGAATTGAACTGATTTCATACCAAACTTCTTCTTTGAAATTTGTGGCTTATTGGGAAGACAAAAAGCCATACTTCTATTTCAAGTTTTTTTTAGTTGAACATGAGAATGGATTATACAGGGTGTTTCCTAATTAAATGTCAATATTTATGGTGGTAATAGTTGGGCCCATTTTGAGAAAAAAAGTTTCAAAAATAAAAAAAATAAAATTTGTATTTATCAATGAGCAGATTTGATCGCATGAAGTTTTTCAGGTTTCATCTAAAAAAGTAAAATACGTAGCGGAAAGCAGGGTAAGATGACGAATAGGGTAAAATGACGAATACTCGATATTTTCTAAATATATAAGTCTTTCAGCATCAGCTTCTGTCAAACGTAAAAAAATAGTCCTATTCTTCATGCCTTTTATCGGCAGCAAAATACGAGGAGTGCTCAGTAAGATACAGGAGTTGATACATGTCGGGCGTTGGTTGAGACAATATATGTGAATCCAAGTATTACTGTTTTTAGTGTTTTTTTCATTTCGTTTTCCGTGAGACTAATTTTATTTCGAAACTATCATGTTTCAGGAAAAATTTGAGTATTGAAAACATTTGTTGGGAGTGATGAATTTCATTTTATGACGTTTACAAATAAAAATGCCAAATGCGGGTAAGATGACGAGTTGCTCGTCATCTTACCCTACATAATTAAAAATATTTATTAGGTCATGTTTTTAACTTCAGGTTTGAATAAATATGGGTAAAATATATCAAAGAAAAACTGACATGCAATCATGGTCGAAAGATAATATGAAAAGAGCACTCACTAAAATAAAAAATCAAGAGTTGAGTGTAAATGCAGCTTCGAAAGCATATCAAATTCCAGAAGCTACTCTCAGAAGATATGTTAAGAAATATCCTGATGAGATAAACTAAACTCGTTTGATCATATGCATACTCAGAGAAGAAGAAAATTACGAGATCAGAAAAAAAATGAGAGATTAGAAAAAAGTAGAAAAATACAGAAAGTAAAACAAAAACCAGTAAGAAGAAATATAAAATTCAACGATTCTTCTGATTTCTCAATAGATCTACAATATGCTGACTCTGAAAATGATGCAGATGATGAAAGAGCATTATCTGCAGTGAACGTGGAAAAAATGAAATATGGTTTTGCTGTAGCAAATGTGAAGAGTGCACAGGAATGGACACTAAAGAGGCGAAAATGAAAAAAAAACCTAGAATAAATTTATTTAACCTTGATTTGTAAATTTTTTTATATAGCTACCTTTTTGTTTTTTAGAATACGTATCTCCTGATGTTACTCTCCACAATTCGTCATCTTACCCTCCACGTCGGGTAAGATGACGAAAATGACGTTAGTAGATAAACTTCAAATTTTTCACTCCAAATAGTAACTTGCAAGTGATACAAATTTTTATTGAAAACTCAATAATAGTAAAGACAGAATAGTTTTTTTTCACACCGTAAAATGATCAAATAATCGTTTTATGAGTTTTTTTAGCTTACTGTCGTCATCTTGCCCCTCCTTCCCCTACCTGTCTCTGCATGGTGATATTGTCATATGTATGTACATATTAACGATATTGTTATGATCATACAGAGAACCAGTTTTTAGTTTTTCAAGCTAAAATTGTGCATCGGATTGAAAAAAGGAGAGATCAACTTTGGTGAGAAATGATTGGGAATTTCAAAAATAATTTTTATTTCAGAAAAAAATCTGTGGCGTACCATCAATGTCTGCCAAAATGGAAAGGTCAAATTACGTACGAACGCTACTGGTGGTAATTAAAAAAAATGATACATTTAGCACCCTGTTACTCGAAAGGTGAGACGTTTAGGGCATATGTTCATATGAAGTTTTTTTCTTAAAATGGGCCCAAAAATTACCCCCATAAATATTGACATTTAATTAGAAAACCTGTATAATCAATTTTCAGGTTCAACTTAAGAAATTTTGAAATAGAAGTATAGCTTTTTATATTCATAATTGGCTACAAATTTCAAAGAGGAAGTTTGGTATAAAATCAGTTCAATTCAACTGAACTCTACCCAGAAAGCACCCCCATAAATATTGACATTCAATTAGGAAGCATCCTGTAAACCGTTTAGTTCAGTAAGTAGTATGAATGTCCGGTAAATGTACCGGGTTTTTCACTATAATTTGACCCCCCCTTCAACTTTGTTACTAAAGGAGATACAAAAAAATGTTTCGTATAAAAGTTTCACGAAATCAACTGAGGTTTTTTGATATGAGTCCAGAAACTGAAGTATATACAGGGTGGCCAACATATTGATGGCAACTTCATTTTTTCACATGGAACACCATGTATATTTTTCCATGTTTGGCTAGCTATTTTTCCCCTGATTTCGAATATGTAACATATGTTGGTCTATCTCTTTTATTCTGAGAACCACAGAGTTTCAAATTTTAAGAACCACCTGCCAAGATCTGTAATCATTTTACAAGTGGCAGAGAGCGTTTACTGAAAATGCTCATTTTTGGAGTTATAATAACGTGAATGGGAAGATATATAGGGTGAACAATATTGAATGCAACTATATTTTTCAAATGGGACACCCTGTCCTGTATATTCTTCCTTTTTTTGATAGGATATTTTCTCCTGATCTCGAATATAAATGCGTATGTGGATGTGTCTCTTCAATTTTCAGAGTTTCAAAGTTTTGAAATGATGATACCGAATACAAAAATATGTGAAATACCTACGAAATTCTTTATATCCAAACAATCTCCTTAAAAGTATTATTTTAGTTTTAGAATGAATACTTAACAATTACTTAACCAATGAAAAATGATAAACTATGGTAGTATGGTAAGAATGACATCAACTAAAGAAATTGCTCAAAATGACCACCTTCATTCAATACACATAGTTCATATAGTTGTCTCAAGTTGTTTAGACTATTTTTGATAGCATTATTATGGCTCTGATTCAAGTCAGAAATTAAAGCTTCAAAATTTGTTTCTAATCATTACAATATTATCATTATTCTTCGTGCGTTGACGGGATTAGTTCAGAATCATTTGTTTAATATTGGTTGATTTTATATCATTAATATTATTCTCCGCTTTCATTGATTGTCATTATTGCTGAAGTAAATTTTTTCTTTCAGGAACGGCTATAAAAACGTGTCCAACGGTGTTAAATCGGGACTATTTGGTGGTCATGAATTGGGTGCGCCATTACCAATCCAAAGATCAAATTGTTCACTTAAATATTGACGATCTTCCAAAACGCTATGCCAGATGGTTATTGAAATTTGAAACTCTGTGGTGCTCAGAATAAGAAAGATAGACCAACATATGTTACATATTCAAAATCAGGGAAAAAATAGCTAACCAAATATGGAAAAATATACAAGGTGTTCCATTTGAAAAAATGAAGTTGCCATCAATATGTTGGTCACCCTGTATATATTTCAGTTTCTGGACTCATACCAAAAACCTTAGTTGATTTCGTGAAACTTTTATGCGAAACATTTTTTTGTATCTCCTCAGTAAAAAAGTTAAAGGGGGGGGTCAAATTATAGTGAAAAACCCGGTATAGTAATAGTACATGCAGCAAAACAAATAGTGTAGTTTTGAAAAGCCATCAATAGAATTGGCATATTATACGATAAGAATGGTTTGTTCTGCTTGATTTAGTGCTACTCTTCATTTGGACACTTAACTTTAGAAGCGATGCCCTAATGTAGACGATTTTTCGTGCTCTTTGGCATTTCAGATATTCCGTTCTTCTAAATAGCGAGGAAGATGCCTTGAAGCCTTCTTCTTGAGGAAGCCTCCACAAAGAAATCGCGAATGACCAAATACGACGATCTCGCCGGCTATCCGAGCTCATGAAAACTTAGCATGCAGTGAATAATTGCTGCAGTTTTCTCATTGAAATCTGAGGTGTGTATGCCCTAGTCCCTTCTAAGTGGACCCAGATATTTCTTGAATTTTGTTTTTCGACCGTTTCATTTATGGCTAAAAAAATTTTCAAGCATTGAAACGAAATTCCAGGCGGTGACGGTTGTTGAGCGCCCATTTTCCTCCTCAAAAGAAGATTTAGTTACCTCAAATTTGGAAATGTCATACCATCAAATAAATAAGCATAATACACTCTCTTATTATTCTTATCGACTTGAGCCTATTAGCGTAGAAGAGGTGTGATTTCTCACACCCCCTAGCGATCTTGTATCACACTCCCTACTAAGGGAAACATTCACTCATCCCGGATAGCAAGTATCAGGGGGATTGAGCTCTGAGGTGTTCAGTGTTCTTCTTCTCCTGGGTCCTGGGTTGTTCGTTCTTCGTTGCTTGGTCCTGGATTTCTCGGTTGATGTCCTGGTTGTCGGTCTTGCACTGTTTTCCTCCATGGTTGTTCCTGGTGTCCATCGTGACCTACAAACTTTCTCACCCATCTAGCAGTACCGAGTAGTAATGCTTTTTGCATACCATTTTAAAGGTTCTCAGCAAAATCTAACTCCCCGAGGTTGGATTTGAGTCTTCGGAATAATTCCTGTAGTTGATATGAGAATGGGAATGATTCGGATACTAGAACTTCCCCACTGCCTTTTGATCTGAAGTTCAAGCTCTCGATATTTCGATATTTTTTCAGCTTATTTTTGACGCAGATTGTTGTTATTTGGAATTGCTACGTCTATTAGTATTGTTCTTTTCTCCCTTTTCTTCACTAGAAGTATATCTCCACCACAGCGGATGTAGTCACCCTTTACAACTATTTGTTTTACCGCACCCTGTATCTGAACCTCTACTGAAATCCATCCATCCTACCCTCACATTTCTGGCTAGACAAACAAGATAAAATCTTTTGCTCTCATATCTGAAAATCTTAACTACGTGTGAAACAGGTATGAGCTAATTATGCGAAGCGCACTTCTTCATCCTTAATTGTGACGACAATTCTGATTGTGAAAGTCGCGCCGCCACTAAGTTGAGGGGCCGTCAGACTCTACACGTCCACTTAGTTCTTTTTAATATGCCCTTGTGTGTTATCGTGCCTTTGAATACCTCCGCCACCCCTGACATCTATGTTTGCATGTTCATGAAACAATATAACATGATACTTGAGCCGAGAGTTCGTTTGAATCAGCTGTAGACATCTTTATAGCTTTTCAGCATAACGGATTTATGGAAATTGACTTGTTAGGCTCACTACCCTGTTTATGGAAAGTCAATAGGACCAGAGGTATGATTTTTCCATTTCAATATGCTCTACTGACATTATTATATATTTGACTTATATTTACACTTTCAAAATATTCAAATGGTTCATCAATTGCATTTCAGTATACGTATCAGATTGTTTTCTATTGGCATCGTCCATCTTTCTGCACCGAGCCCAATGAGGTCTTTTGTGAATCAGACTAGATAGTAGTGGTTGTAATAGTAGTAGAGCTACATTTTGCTCTAGAATGTAACCGTCTTCGCCAAGTGGATTCTTTTATTAGGAGATTTCGCTCTTGTGTCTGCTAGCATCAAGTTCGCACCACCCAATAGAGTAGATCTGGTTCAAGCCAATACATTAGCCATGTTTCTGTGAGTTACCGTGTAACGAAGGGTATAGTGATTTTCTCAAACGGCTGGAGGCAGCGATTGCAGGAAATCAGTTGATTGTCAGATAAGGTAAATGTACCAATTATCGACACTATAGTCGAAACTTGGGAATGTACAATGTTTTTCGGATAGTCATCAAATATTTTTTCACACATAAAAGCCAGTTTTGAACTCATTGTACCTTTAGCTTCTCAAAACAAACACGAAATCGTGAACAGGAAGTTTTGATATTTAAAAAAAATACAAATCAAGTTGAAAGTCAGATGTCCCAATTATCGACAGCTCTGAAATTGAAATTACCAATTATCGACATAAATGAGGACCAATTATCGACACTGTGAAATCAACAAGAATCAAGAGTTGTATGGATAAGAGAAAAAAATTTTTAATCGGATCGATAAATTCAATGAATGACATCGTGAAATCTGATAAAATAACACATACATGGTGTTCCAGAATAACGTTACCAAATGCCAAAGGGGACTTCTCAACTGATTTTAAGAAGAAAAGTTTTTACAAACATGGGTCCGAAACGGCTTCGTTACCGAGAGACCGGATATCAAAATTCAAGAGAAAAAATTTTCTCTTTATATTTTAAAATTGACTTTTGCGTTTTAAAATTTGATGTTGACTAAACTCATCCAAAATGCTCTTTGAAAATTGAGAAGAGTTTAAAAATTTCAAGTCAGAGTCTTTGAATTTGGCAGTTTCTTAGTGGATTTTGACGTATTTTCTTGACGGAGTAGCTTTAGTCATGAAAGATCCACATTTCGCGACGTGAAACATCCATTTCACCATCAATAGTTCATACTTCTCTTTGGTTAAAACAGTCTCAGGACCTATCTGCCTTTCATAGTGGTTCTCGGAACATCGAAAAATTAACGAAACCAATAATCGATAATGTAATGCACTCGTCATCGACATCTGCGAAAAAGTATGAAATAATATCATAAGATTTTATCAACATTTGGTGTCGGTTTGTATGGACTTAAACTCTGATCATTCTCGGTCAAAATGTTGAAAAGAAATTGTTGATAGGGCTCACCAATTCCACAAAAAAATACATTGAATAGTCATGTCGAGGTGCCCTATGATCGGCAAAAAATTAACCATTATTCGACATAGAATTGAACCTATTATCGACATTGGAATATTTCATTTTCTAATTGGAAAATTTGAAGAAAATCATTATGTCGATAATTATTTATTTATTTAGCGTATGGCAACATCACAGGCAATTACATAACAAGTATAATACAAATACTGCTTTTGCCATCTATGTTGAGGTGGCAGACTCATGTACACTTGGTCCCAGTTTCCTTGTGAATTGGTACATAATGAATAATGATTGAATTGCATACAATAAAGTTACTTTTGTTCCGAAAAAAGATGTATATAAGCTCCAGGAAGTATTTCAAATAACACCACACTTTACCCAATTACCGACACTTGTGTCGATGAATGGGGATGGTCGTGTTTTAGATGTACCTATTATCGACACCCTTTTCCTAATGAAAATATCACAGAAAATTTTATTTCATTGATAAAACTGAAATCATCAAACCATATGAAAGTGTGTTAATGTACAAAAAAACTTATATCACTTGAATCTTGCGAGTTTGCTTGGATATTATGAGGAGGCTTTTCTTACTGAATTGGTAACAAATAGGCTGTAAACTCGGTTGAGGCTGAAACTCATTTGAATGAGGGCACATTTTGCACTGAGGGTACTCAGAAAAAATCGGGATAATATTCAGATATGCTGAGAAAACTATAAGTTACATATTCGCGAAGAAAATAATTCTATGGCTGGTCCCGAAACCTTAATATATGGAAAAGAAATGAAAAGTGTCGATAATTGGGGCACTGTCGATAATTGGTACATTTACCTTAATGTTCGCAACACGGTTACTGGCAGAAATATGACTATTGTATTGGCAAAATGTGTGTTAAGTTAGGTTAGGTTAGCATGCAAAATGCTCATAATAAGCCTTTCGCAAAATTTCGTGTCCATAGTGTTAACATACCATAGAAAATTCTATTGGAATATTGAAAAGAAAAAAAATCATATTTCCATCACGAAATATTCGATTATTGTGAAATTTATTTTGTGAATGGAGATTGATATACTGAATGTTCCTGCAAAATTTCGAGAAGATCGCATTATCCAAACCATAGAAAATTCAATTGGAATATTGAAAAGATAAATCTCTCTATTTACAGAACAAGATATCCTATTCGAGTGAAGTTTATTTTTGTGTATGAAGATTGATATACTGATTGTCCATGCAAAATTTTGAAAAGATGGCATCATCAGAACCATAGGATTGAATTTTCCTATTGGTCAAGTTTTTTACATATTTCAGTTTTCGAATAATTTCCATAATATTATATATTTCGTTCGTTTTTGTATTCAATTATTTAGTATCAATTTCAAGTCCTATACAAATTTGGAGGTACTAACCCCATTATTCCACCAATGAACCTACCCTACGCTTTCTTATTTTTTTTAAATAGGAATTGATTTGAATATTGTCAACGATATTAACGATGTGAACATTGTCACAAAGCGTTTGAAATAATCGAATTGTCACCCAAATAATAACGATACTTCTGATGAAATCAATGAAAAAAGGACAATTAAGTGTACATACTTATTTACTTTGTATTCTGTCGAATATTTTTTAGTTTATAATAAAAATTTATAAGGTTTCTCCATCACCTAAAAGTTATCGAAAGTTATTGTGTTCATATTAATTTTAATCTGATACGATTTATACCTAACAAATTTTATACTCCGTACCTTCTTATCGAGCTTGATTATGAACGAACTACACCATAAAATTAACTGAAAAAAATTATGTTCTCAAGTTGAAGTGTTCATTTCCGGACTGAATCAAAAATATTTTCATTCATGATTTTCCCACAGCGTATTACCAGAAAATTCATCTATCTAGGGAAAAGCACTAATGCTGTTCATTTATTATATAATATTTCGAAACTCCTATCTGATATAAAAGATATTGAATTCGAAGAATGACATAGCGAATTAGTCTATTGTACTACAATTTTGCAACGTAAACTCAAACGTGATATTATGTTGATATTATTATTTTGGAACAGAGCATGCAATTTTTTTCAAGGAAAAATATTTTTAATTGAAACCATTTAATTTTGAAACTGACTTAGGTACGTTGAAAAGATTTCTGTCTTTTGGAATGTTATATAAGTTATCAATCAGTCTTCAGTTGTGAAATTAAAAAAAAAATCATCTTGTTCATTTAAATTACACTGAATAGGGATGTTGACTCATGTTACGAATTCATATAAATTGAGGTTTTCCTCATAGAAGGAAATTTTTGCAATCCTAAAAAACCATTTTAGTGATCTTATTATTCTCGTTGAATTAAATAAAGCTGATTTAAATTATGTTATTTATTATCAAGTATCACGTGACTGCGAACGCCAATCAGAGGTAATTGACGTCACTATGCCGTATTGTCATTGCAAATTCGAATGTTCGGTGCTCAGATCAACAAAATACATTCATAGGCCGGGTTCCACAAAACTCCAATCACCTAGATTATTGAAATGTCATAATTTCTCTGCAATTTTCAGTTCATTTTTGACATAAACCATCGACTTACTTCAATATAAACGATTTGATTGCCAATCAAGCTTTGTGAAACCCACGGTTCTGTGACTTGAACCATAGTAAATAAACATATAATATATCATATCTATGATTCGAACTTACGAAGTTGAAAGCTGAAAGAGAACAGAATACCTAGTTCGTTACAAGAACGATAATCTACAATTTTCTTTATAATGGAGATAGGATTCATCAAGGGTAATAGTAGTAACTTTTACCGAAGATAAATTCCCTTATGGTCGCAAGTTTCTTTGCTGAAAACAAGGATTTTTGTGCAGCAGAGCTTAAAAACGTGAAATTGTCTTTGTAAGTAGCAGACTTTTAACTCATATTTATTATTACAAATAAAAGAAGCACCTCATTCAGCATTTACAGACCGACCTATTCATTTTGAAGGCTTAGATTGAACTTTTCCACAAAGGATCGGGCAAAATCAGTTCGCTTTGATAGAAGTCAAAGTATGTTCACTGTATTATGACGTAATCATCAGAACGTGACAAAATTGAGCATTTCCGCGGGAATTTTGAATTGTCTTTTCATTTACTCATTTTTATTGGCAACTACTATATTTTAAGGAAAAATAATTTTTTCGTGTTTGTATAGCTTCATCTTTAAAATAAAATAAATTCCAAAAAGTAGTCAACATCCCTATTGTTGAAACACGTAGTTTATCTGAATACAAGGTGATTTCAAGAGTGAGATTTATTATTGACAGAACTCATCAGAATCTGTCATTTTATCACAAATCGTTCATTAGAAATTCCAGTATTATTCTATTTTGGCGATTATGCCGCACGTGCATTCAAATAGTGAAATTGTTGACTTTAGTTTTATAAAAGATGACCCAGTTTATGAACCTGGAGCCTATTTGAGTCTTAGATCTAGTTCAGAGTAGTACTATTAATTTCAAAGCCAATATTTTTATATTGATATTTCGTATAATGATTTCACGTTGTATGATTCATAAAATTGCTTTATCCACGACCATTATTTAATCCACCCATTATACGCCTGCTTGCTTGGCCATAATAATACCCATTAATCAAGAGTGAATAATGAGTTACTTTTCAATGCTGCCAGGCGCTTCATAGAAGATTGAAATTTATATTCTTTAAATTGATATTTCTTCAGTATTCTAAAGTACTCCAACTAAAAAATATGGGTATACTTTGTCAATCGAGGTCCAAATCTACTTTTATTACATCAATTATGCCCGTACTCATAGTCGATGCTCCGTCAGATCTCAATCTCATACTCAAGCCGTTCTCGGCGGAGACGAGCTCGCATGCTTAGCGACAGTCGTATCTCATAAACAAAACTTCGGCAAAACTCGGCGGAGAATTCGAACATCGTCGGAAGCTGGTTGTTTTCACTTTTTTCTGTGGTATCACTGCTGAGTTGCCATGGAGATCCGCCATTTACATTTTGAAATTTGAATATTGACAATTTGTATGACAGTTCGACATCCGAGCACGTCTCAAGGTTGGTCGGTAGCTGAGCATCGACGAAGTATTGCTTGAGAACTGCTTGAGTACGAGAACTGACGGAGCATCGACTATGAGTACGGGCATTTTAGAGAAATTACAAAGTATACAATGACAAGTTCTCCGAAAATTTCTCACGCGTCAACTTTTTCGACACTTGTAACAGAAGGGTCTTATCACGGTTGCCAAATGTTAACATCTTTAAGAAATATATTCAGTAGTCGTGGATAAAGTATAGTATGCTACTCGTGTATAATGGCTGTTATTCGCTCGGTGATTTAGGTCACTCACCCTATGCTCGTTGCATAATATACTATTATACTTCAATACGTCCAATTGATCTGGTTTACTATCAGAACGATTTTTTCTGCTGAGATGTGTATTGTGTTCGCAGCATCTATTGGTATTTTGAAATGGCTGTCTAGAATCCCGGTACCAGTTATATATTTTTTACCGGTAGTTTTAATGACGTCACCTACGTAGTGGGTAACAAGATTTGAGTAAATCCTGGTGTTTTCATTTCGAATTTTCTGATTATGTTGAAAATTCGAAATAAAATTTTTATGGCAGATGATTTTGAACGCATTTATTTATTTATTTCAAGCCAAAACGTATAAATACGTAATTTCGTGTTTTGATTTTGCATTTTATAGTAGTTTTGAAAATTCAAAATCATGTTAATTTATAAGGCAGTTTATTCAGAACGAATATATTAATTCACCTCAAGTCAGTACGTAACTATACAGCTTTGGAGGTAACCTCTCTTCTCTGAGACTCTTTACATATTGTGTATTTCACATAAACACCAAAGTATAGGTTTCATTTTCGAACGCTCGTTTCACTTAAACGAGTGCTATATCGTTCTGCCAAAATTTCTGTAATTTTCGAATTTTGAGCCAGTAATGGTCCCGAACGATAAGGTTCGACTCACTGAAGACGAATCCGTGGTCAAATTCAATTCTGTCCGTGGAGCCGTCCGACCAAATCGTAAGGGTGTTCCGTAAAATATGGCCATTCAAAATTTTTGTTCCTCAATATCTCAGACGAAACGGAACCAATCGAAATGAAAATTGCGGCCACATGTAAGTTTTACATATTTCAGTTTGTGAATAACCTCCAGAATATTATTCCGATCTTTCACTTTCACGTATCAACATAACAACTAAAAGCCTTAACTTCAGTATACATTCCATTTTGAGACCGCCAACGACTAAATTTATTACCGGGATTCGTTCATATCGCGGTCCTCGTCCTATGGATGACCACATCAGAACTACCGGTGAAAAATGTTTCCGGTACCGGAATTCTAGACACAGCGTTTTGGAAGTGGAATAAACATAGTAGGCGGTGTTTAATGTGAACTAAACATTAAGGAATATCCAGAAGAAATCGCATTTGAAAATCGAGAATTCAAATTCCATGGAAAACAACCAGGAAGAAGTTATCGACCTCATGCATTCACTATACCATATCTAGGCCAAATAATATGCGAATTTTGCAGATTCCAGCAACTCCGGAAGGCGGCCCATGACGAAAACTGTGTGTCGTCACAAATAATATATAAGCTGTACTCATTATTAACAACATTTATTGTTCATATTTTGTGTGATGTACACTCCATAAATCTTTCAAACTCCACCGCGAGTTTCACTTGGTTTGTATTGTAGGGGATTTACAACCCCCTACTCTCCACAATCTCACTGCTACTTCAACGGAGTTACGAACCGTTGAAGAAAGTAAAAACATAATATCTTTAGAGGATACCCTCCAAAGATACAGGCGGTCATTTGTAGTTGATGTTTTGATGATGAGTAGACATACATAATCTAACTAGGATTTAATTGGACAGCGTTATTATAAGTAGAAAGCTACCATCCCTCAGTAGTGAGTGTAGTGACAAACTGAGATTTCTAGCTCCAAAGTTTTTTATAAAATTATCGACAGATTTTGTCAATTTTTTTGTGTTTCATTATTCATCCATGTCAAAAACGACAAAAATATATAATTTGTTAGTTGGTTTCTGATCTTCGAGAATAGGGCATTTTTACAATACATATATCAAACCAAACCATATCTTCATTTTCGAAAAACATAAAAATTGCATTTTGAACTACATATTCATCTCGAATACATTTCATTTAAGTTTGGATCCACTTCGAAATCTAAAGATAACATATTATATCCAACATTTTCGATTTGTTAACACCCTGCAAATTCTGACAGAAAAGTTAAGCATCTGCAGGAATAAGATGCATTATTTCCTGAAAATTTTCAAATTTTTACTCAGCTGTACTGAATTGATAAACATTTCTTTCTTGTTGCTGAATAATCAGCAGAAATGGCTCCTTTTCATCAATTTCAATTGACTTTTGATTTTATCCTCAAAATCTGTCATTTTTCGATTGGTTATATTTTCACACAACTTAACACATAAATTGAAAATACGAAACAAAAATTAGGTAAGATTATTTTGTACCTACGTATTCTGAAGACTTTCCTAGAAGAAGAATCTGAAAGCTACCAATCCACTTGGATGCACCAGGCGCTAGGTATATCTTATATATTTTATGTTTTGTGGTATATCCATAATACCAAGTGAGACGGAAGGTTTCTGCAAATTTAAGGATTGATCAAAATGAAGATGTGGGTTAGCCTTTTATGAATTCAACGAGTCAAATTTTTTTTGAGGCTGTGTATGTTTTTACGTGATGTAACACTTATACACATCCAACTCAATATAAAGAATATTGTGGGTTAGCTTTCTGCATAACGCAGTCTAATTGTTGCTAAATAACATGAGAATACAGTTAGTGATTTTCGTGCCGCTACTGATGTTATCGATGGTTGCATTATGTACGGTCCAGAGTTTTTATAGGGTTCACGATATCCGACTTGATGGGTGCCTCTTCTGCACGGTGTGAGAACAATCTTCGGACCTCACACAATACCGTTTCATTAGAGGTGAACTGTTGAATTTCGCAACGGTCCAGTTGAGTTGTTACACAGCGCACACCCGTCTTTCCTAAAGTCTCGAAATTATTTGGGCCGCCTGATGAGGGTCAATGCCGGAAGACCATTCCTGATACGCCTCTTAAGTGGCCTACAGACGATCAACTTAAGGCGTTTTCGGAAACTTACTAATTACTTACTCGATCGATTGGTTCACATGACGGATCTACTCGGATCACAGACCAGGGTTCTAAGTTTACGAACATATCAGGTTTAGGATTTGAAGTGTCAGTCGTATCAATAACATAACCAAATATTTTATTTTTTATTGATATACTTTTTTAGTCCCAGTTCATTTTCGGATTATCTCTAGCTTTGCTTGCATTTATTGGCTTTTGTGAAATATTTCTTATAATTTTTGGTGTGGGCTTCCATGTTTAATGTTATTTTTGAGTACCTATGTTGAAGAAATAGGGAATTCATTGCAGTTCATGTTTATTTGATGATTGTCTCTATAGCTTTGCTTGGATTTCTTGGCTTCTGTAAAATCCTTCTTATATTTTCTGGTATGCCCTCGCATGTTCAATGCTATCTTTGAGTTCCTATGTTAAAGAAGTAAAGAAAGCTTTAGCTTTAACGCAGAAAGATCTGCATACAAAGTTATGAAGAACACACATCATTTTCTCGGTTCATGGAACCACACATTTTACACTGAGCCAAATTCTTCTCTCTTTTTATAATTTTTAGGAATAGAATATATGAAATTACTATGAAAAGAGTAGAAGACTTTACGACCCTGCTCTCGTGTAGGGTTACCATAGATCAACCTGAGTCAGTTAATGGCACCGTACTTTCCGAACACGGGTTGGATGTTCGGGTTAGGTAAACAAACGCGAAAGTTAGAGATAGAGTTAACGCGTTATGTTGTCAACTAGGTTGTAACTATATGACTGTGAAAATAGCGGTTGTCGACTAAGTTAAATACATCATTTCAGCGGTGGTCTCCATCGAGTGAACTAGTCGACTGATTCAGAGGAATTAGCGAAAAATGGGAAGAGATCTTTTATTATATTATGTTATTTTAAATGATATATGCGACGATGAGTTGCAGCACTCCCCTAAAAAGAGGAGGAGACGAAGGGTAGTACCAAAATCACTCTCAATTTTCCCATTACAGTTTAATGAATTGTGAGCAGCAAATAGTCTCAAACGATAGGGTAGGACTCTCTGATGAATCAGTAGGGGCGTTCGGCATCGACATCGGACGTGTCGGATCGATCTGAACCGTTCGTTCATTACATCCGTATTGAGGGGAGTACACATCTGGAGCGTTCGTCATAAAAATCTGAGCAATCGGACGTCGATCTTTTCGCTCGGTCTATTTCGACGGAGCAAAGCGATTTTATCCATAGAGTTTTATGTTTTCTATATATTTTTATGTTTTATGTTGATTTTCCTGATCTGACAACCGGTAGATTGAAAAACTCTAACACTTTTATTCTTCTATTTTCATTTATTCATTAAAAACTTAATTAAATCATTAAAATTTTTCGATATCGCTATCATAGTTATGAATGGGCAGGAGGAGATATTGCTTTCTCGTTTCTTTTTCGTGTAATTAATTAGAATCTTTCGGTACAACTATCGCCGTATTGAACGACCAGAAGGTTTCTTTTGCATTCAGTGCCTTTGCACCTAATTATTTAATTGAGATTTTACGGAAGAGCTACGAAAAGGGTGAAAGTATCGTTAAAAGATATGCATATCTCCCAAAACAGTGATCTTTGAAATCTCATAATCTATAAAAGTAGAACAGAGCAGTATGTTCTGTGGCAGATGCTCTGTACCGTTCGTTTATTCCCAGATAGTACAGATGAATCTGCACGATCTGTGGTCACGTGACTAAAAAATCCGTCTGCTCGTGGAGGTCAATGCCGAACGGGCTGAGTATCAAATTCAATTCGGTCCCTGGAGCCGTCCGGCCGTAAACACGATAACTCTCGAAGGAATTGTCCTAGATACTTGAGATTTTCAGGACGAGTTCGGTTCTCCAATGCCAAGCTTGAGTTCGTTAACCAGCCAAATAGTACAGGGCGTTCCACAAAATATGACCACACCGAATTGAATAGAATATTCATTAGATGTAGTGATGAGTGAATTGGTACAATTTTCAGAAAGAAGAAAAAGAAGTACTTCAGTGTGGAAATTTTATTCTGTAAGAACCGAGCGCTTTCGGCCTAGGCCATCATCAGGGTTCGCTGGAAGGGCAACAACAATTCACCAATATATTATTTGTTGTTGTACTTCCAGGTAACCCAGATGATGGCCTATGAGAATTCAAGAGGTAACTGTGTCAACCCTTATCCCCCCTCAGCTAAACAAAATTATACTAATTCACTCATCACTACATCCACTGAATATTCTGCGTCACCCCTGCCCTGCCCCTAGTGTTACCACAGATCTGAGGGCGATATATTATATGTTATATATTTTGGAAACCAGAGCTTAAAAGTATCTATAAAATGTATTTATATAAGAATGAATTTTAAGATTCATACCTGCTCAAAAAGTGACTTGTAGAATTCGGTTTTGTACCAGATATATTTAATTGTACAGGCATTGAGAAGAATTTCAACTAGATTCTAGTGTGAATACCGTCAAATGTTGTGTTTTTAAGCAGAAATACTTGCAATGAAAAGATGCATAAAAATAATCCTGAATATAAACTAGCAAAGGTTTGAAATAGTGATCCATTATGACAGACAAGCTGCTACTAAAGCTCTGATCTCCTATGTCATCGACTCAAAGTTTCTATGAGAGCGCCGAAGAATCGTCAATGGAAATAACAAAAAGATTTCTTTGGTCTGGTTTTGTGGCCACTCAAGAATGAAAGGAAACATGAAATTACTTACTTATTTTCGAAACAGACTGATTTGCTTAATCATAGTCAATATAAACCGGTACGAAAAGCTTCTCCAATTGTTTTTTGTTTTACTCTAATGCGAATTATGCAAACAAAATAAATCTTATTCTGGAACTTGAAGTAGAATATTTCCGGTTGAATAATAGTATATTATTCAATGAGCGGTAATGCAGGTCAAAACACACGCAGATGAATTTTGCACCACGAGCCGTCAGGCGAGTGGTGTAATCCATCAAGTGTGTTTTGAGCATTACCGCGAATTGAATACTATAGTTTATCCACGACTTCTTCAGTAAAATTCGAATTAATCTGCATTTAAAAAATTTTGAACAGTTGTCAAAAGTGTTGACAACATTTCATCCAACCGTCAAACCTCTGTAGTCGGAAATCAAATCAGAGTATCTAACTAATCAAATCAATTACTTTCGCAACTTCAAAAATTTACGTTTTCGAAAAATAAATTTGGAATGAATCGCTAGAACGTTATCTTGATGGCTGAAATAGATTTCCGGATCGATCCTACTTTTAATTCATTTTTTTTGTAAGCAATTTCATTTTTCCTAGATTTTATTAGCGGGTGGTTATGGGCGGGTGTTATTATAACAGTCGCTTTTCGGTTCATAGACATGTCTACGGTTGTGTTTTAGCTAATATTAACATAGAAATCAGTTAGTAGCAGTGGATAAAGATATTTTATCCACTCCATTAAACTAATTTCTATGTGTAATGGTAGTCATAACACAACCGTAGACATGTCTATGAACCGAAAAGCGACTGTTATAATAACACCCGCCCATAACACCCGCTAATAAAAATCTAGGAAAAATGAAATTGCTTACAAAAAAAATGAATTAAAGTAGGATCGATCCGGAAATCTATTTCAGCCATCAAGATAACGTTCTAGCGATTCATTCCAAATTTATTTTTCGAAAACGTAAATTTTTGAAGTTGCGAAAGTAATTGATTTGATTAGTTAGATACTCTGATTTGATTTCCGACTACAGAGTACAGAGGTTTGACGGTTGGATGAATGTTGTCAACACTTTTGACAACTGTTCAAATTTTTTAAATGCAGATTAATTCGAATTTTACTGAAGAAGTCGTGGATAAACTATAGTATTCAATTCGCGGTAATGCTCAAAACACACTTGATGGATTACACCACTCGCCTGACGGCTCGTGGTGCAAAATTCATCTGCGTGTGTTTTGACCTGCATTACCGCTCATTGAATAATATACTATTCCACTGAAGTCATTCGCTTGTAAACTGTAATCAATTCTTGGCAATCAACGCTGATTGAAAAATCTCAAAAGAATGCACACCAAGCATAAAGTATCTATAAAAAATGTATTTATATCAGAATGAACTTCAAGATTCATACCTGCTCAAAAACTGACTTGCATAATTCGGCTTTGTAACAGATATATTTCTTTAATCCGACAGGCTCCCCTCGCTTGTTCTGCCACTGACCAGAACCGTAGCTAATGGAACCGTCCAAAACCCAATATGCACGGTAATAATTCACAAATAAGCCTATACCGTGGCTAGTTCTTTCTTCTGAGTCGATGTTATTTTCTAACGCCTATTATTTGGCTCTTTTATACGCTTACCTACCACAGCCATTGATTTCTTTATTATGTTTTATACATGATGTGGGCCTTTTACGTGTTTGTTCGCTGGTTGTTTCCACACTAACAAAGGTATTCAGAAAAAGTGAAGATTGAATTAGAGTAGACAGTTTCGAAGAATAATGATTTTGTGATCTGGTTCGCTCGGTAGAGGGCATCGGCTGGTGTTGAGTGGGGTTCGCGGATATTTTTCCAGGTTCTGGGTAAGGGAGTTTTAAGGTGAACGCAGAAAAATTGACGTGAGATTTCAAATGAATTTAATAAATTATCTGTCTCATTTCTCATTGTTGTGTTTCCTTTTCGTCAATAATGGCCAGTAGCCAGTAGTTTTTCGCGAATCATCTTCAAAGTCTCTTCTGAGATTTCACTTACGCCGATAATCTCCGAAATATAATCAGTGAGGCCGTTTTCTGAATTACCAATGAAAAGTTCATAAAAAAATAAATGATACTTTCGCATGGGTGATTCAGAAAACGGCGTAACCATAGAGATAGAATAGTATAGAGTTGCTATCAATAAAATGAAAGTGGTATCAGATCCGCCATATTACTGCTCTATACGTCGAATTTTGACAATCATTGAATTTTTTCTAAAAATAGTGATTTTTGTACATTTTTCAAGTTAAATTGAGATTTCTTGTGCTTAATAAACAATAATGAAATGGTATCGTGTGCTGTATGGCTTTCTACAAGCAGAGAAGGGACAGATAAGAAAATTAGAGGAAAACATATCACAGGTAGGGATGATAGTACTGAACAGATCCGCATTCGAAATTTTTGCTAGTATGTCTTGGTAATCTGATATCTTTTTATATGTGCATATTATCGCCTGAAGAAAAATTGTTTATTTGATATTCAATTGACCTTATTTGAACAGGATTCCTAAAGACCAACAAGTCGTATTTTTTGGGTGAAATTCGTAAACAGAAAAAACTGGCAACTTAATTCAACCCTGAACTTTCAGCCATATTGGTAATATATAAGCCCCGCCCAGTAGTTCCATTTTTCCTTACACAATTGTATGTTATAGCGTCTCTTCTCTATTCTATCTCTATGGGCGTAACTGATAATACAGTGGAACTTCCCTAACTCGAACTTCCCTATCTCGAAAAATCCCCAAGTCGAATTTTCTTTAGAAACAAAAACGATTATACAATATCACCTATGTATTTTTTTCTGTATAACTCGAATTTCAAAACTCCATAACTCGAGTATTTCTAAAACTCGAACTGAAATTCAGCAGTAACCGTGGCGGCCCAAGCATAACTCGAATTTTTTGGGCCACACACACTGCAACTTCGGGGAATTACCTAGAGGAGAGCCTCCGATATGTCCAAACTTGTTTGTTTTCAGATTTTTCTTTGTGGTCACATTGCACACGCGTTCTATAAAATATTGTGAAATTTTGAAAGGTTTTCCGTATTTCGAATTTTCCGTAACTCGAAGTGAAAGTACTGGCCCTTGGCGATTCGAGTTAGGGAAGTTCCACTGTAGTTAGGAGACTGTTGTCGAAAGTAAAAAAACCCTGTATAAAAGTTTAAACATTGCATTTTCTAATTCACTTTAGTATTACGCACTTGTTTCTAGGGGTACACTGAGCTCAATTTTTCTACCGAAATGTTTGTGATTTGAATTTTCTTTCCCCTGATGAAGAATATCAGATCGATAGTGTTTCGTTCCTTTCCGTCCCAACGTAAACCTTTTATTTTAAGGGTAAGCTAGAGACCCTAATGCCTAATGCCTAATGCTAGTTCGTTAAAGGGCTGATTTTTGAAATATTTTTCTATATTTCAACAATATTTCTCAATTGAATTAGTCCTAAAACCTGTGACTCTACCACTGAATTATCCATGACTGGTTTGAGGAAATCAACCCGAATCATTGTTCGTCAACTGTTATTTTCAGTTGCTACGAATATGTTTAATTAATTGTTCGTCATTTTCTTGATAACCAAAAGTACAATATCTGTCCAAACGATAACTGCGCAGTGACGGCTTTTCAGGTGAAGGGAGTGAAGTGGCTCTTCACCTAAAAATTCCTAGGGTCAGGGTCACCTAAAATGTTCATTGAGGATGATAATTATTATTCACTATTTATACAATATTTAATCGTTTCATTAGCCCCATGTCAGAACTCAGGAGACGTTTATTATCGAGATTATTATAGAATCACGAAACTCATTGTAAATATCTTGTCGCTTGCCGCATCGAGTGAAGAGGTTCGTCACGGAACTTGCACCTCGATCGCTCAAGCAGACTGCGTTGCTATGGTAACGGGTGACGTCACCGGGGCTTTCTATTACGTTTTCTCGCTGTAGTGAAGAGCTCCAGTAACCCTCTGCACCTGTTACGTTCGTCGCTGTTTTACTGTCCGCGTGTCGCCTCTAACCATTTTATGAAGACATTACGGACAAATTTGCTAGTTTAAAGGACCGAAGGTTGGACCTGATATACAAAAAATAGGTGAGTTTACATAAAAAAGATGTTATTCTAGATTTTTCTGCTTGTTTAGCTCTTCACCTCTTTTTTCACCCACGAGCCGCCACTGTAACTACGAACCCCTTTGAATTCGCCAGAAAAACCGACACGATGGATCGGGTCAAACCTTTGGACGAGCCTTACGCGTAAAGCACATAGTACCGTCCAAACGAAGACTTTGCCGGGTCCACACTGGCGTTACGTGTTATTTAATATTACGCGTAATTTAGAATTCAACGCGTGGACGTCTCACGAATTCACGGAAAGTCCTTGTTCGTCAGCTGAATCAGTTCCTATGAATATGCCGAATAAAGAATTGTTCGTCATTCCCCATCTTGATAACCAACTGTGCCAATAACCGTTCTAAAGCCGGGTTTAGCGCACCCACTCGCGAGTCAAACCTCGCCACCTACTCGCGCATCAAAACTCATCCTCGCGCCGGTGTTTACACGACACGAGGGATTCGCCTGGAAGGGCGAGCCAGGATGAGAAGGCGAGGTAGTAATCAGCCTCGTATAGAGTCTGAGACTCGACCAGACTCGACTAGCTCCAGAAGCTTGTTCAAACGACACAGCGAGGCTTCTTTGATGCGCGACTGAAAACCGACCGGCAATGGCTCAACCCTAGGACGAGGGGCCTCATGGCGAGGAGCATGTTTACACTATGCGAGGGAGCGGAAGCGAGGCTGGTGCGCGAGTAGGTGCGCTTCGTCTAAACCCGGCTTAACGATAACCGCGATCCCCTTTGAGTTCGCCAGAAAGACCGACACCCCGATGGATCGGGCCGATCGTTGAGATGAGCGTTAGTCGTAAAGCTGGGTTTAGACGAAGCGCACCTACTCGCGCACCAGCCTCGCTTCCGCTCCCTCGCATCGTGTAAACATGCTCCTCGCCGTGAGGCCCTCGTCCTCGGGGCGAGCCGTCGCCGGTCGGTTTTCAGTCGCGCATCAAAGAAACCTCACTCTGTCGTTTGAACAAGAATTTGGAGCTAGTCGAGACTAGCGAGTGCGCCGGCTTTAGTATTCTATTTACGCAGGGAAAATGGACCAAGCGAAGTGCCTGGAACTTTCGAACTATATAAACAGCGGGTGGTATTGTGGAATCCCAAAGAAAAAATGTACCACAACAAAAATAAAAGACAGGATGCATGGAATGAGATAAGTTCTGTTCTGTCAATTCCGATTCCTGCATTTAAAGGCAAAGATGAAAGGGTTGATGATTTGTGTCCATTTTTGCAATTTCGGCGAAATGACAGCTAGCAGGTGTTCAAAATCTTTAAACGTCATGCGCAGGAAATTTTTTATGGTTTCTTCAGCAGGGTCTACCACCATATCGGCCATCAATCTGCAACCATATTGCAATCGCCGGCGAAATAATTCCTTAGTCCACCACCGACGCTCCTTCCTATTTTTTTTCAATCTCATTTTTTTTAAGTGACACATTGCTAGGAAAGCAAACGACGCGGTAATTGAAGGTGTAGCCATGCTGAACTGTACGACTCTATACGAGGCTGATTACTATCTCGCCTTCCCATCCTGGCTCGCCCTTCCAGGCGAATCCAGCGCGTCGTGTAAACACTAGCGCGAGGATGAGTTTTGGTGCGCGAGTAGGTGGCGAGGTTTGACTCGCGAGTGGGTGCGCTTCGTCTAAACCCAGCTTAATGCTCGTAGTACCCTTCACACGAAGATTTCGCCTCACATTACGTGTTACATTGCGCGCTACATTACTACATCCGTGTGGACCCGGCATAACATACCATACCAGCCAGAAATGAAGCACAAACGCCATTTACAGACCACAAACGCAATTGTGTGACGTCTCTCACAAATTCACGGCGAATCTTTAACCCGAATCCTCATTCGACAGCTGTTCCTTTAAGTTGCTACGAATATGCCGAATAGGAGATTGTTTGTCATTCCCCATCTTGATGACCAACTGTGCGAATAGCCGTCAAACGAATACTGCTAGTACCGTCCAAATGAAGGATTCGCCTCACATTATTAGACTATAGGCCCGTGTTGAAAAAATTATGGGTCATTTGAACCACCAGGTGACCTATCTAGAATGATATAAGAGCATAAAATAATAAGATTTAGCATTATGCCGTCACTTGTAAGCTGTCCAACTGAGTGCAGGTGAGAATTCGAAAGTACAGGTAGAGTGGGTACATTTTGGTCACATATTTTTGTACGGCATTCTTACCATCGATAGATCCGTGAAAAATAATAAGAAAACGCGTAGCGCCGTAAAAAAAGGTGGAGCCACAAAGTCGAAATTTTTTTTTTATTTTCCGACAATTAACAGGGTAAATTTGGTTATTTGGTTTTGTACGGCATCTGTGTCATACTATTTCAATACTGCTTCTAATCCATTATTCCGCAACGTTGTACAAAAATCATGCGAGAAGGGAAAAAATCTAGGGTTGCAATCCCCTCTCTTTCCGTAGTCCAGGGGGTGATTTGACACAACATGAAATGAATTTATTTTGAAAGTAGTTTATGCAAAGATAATATTTTTTCATATGCCGTACATTTTCGTTGGTCCAAAGGGGAAAAAAAGAAAAAATCCATTTATTTGTTCTAATTTTCATAGTCTTTTCGTGATTCTAGGTTCCTATTAAGAAACTATGTTGAATATGGGTTTGTATACTATCCATTTATACCAAAATATAGACATGTTGTCACTGATAATTCCAAAATACAACTTATTTTTGATAAGTACTCATGACACTGAAGTTAGCAGACCCCCTTGTCACATGATTTTGTACTGCAAACTTCAGTGTCATGAGTACTTCTCAAGAATATGTTGTATTTTGGAATTATCAGTGACAACATGTCTATATTTTGGTAAAAATGGATAATATGCAAACTCATATTCAACATAGTTTCTCACTAGGAACCTAGAATAACGAAAAGACTATGAAAATTAGGACAAATAAATGGATTTTTTCATTTTTTCCCCTTTGGACCAACGAAAATGTACGGCATATGAAAAAATATTATCTTTGCATAAAATACTTTCAAAATAAATTTATTTCGTGTTGTGTCAAATCACCTCCGGGAGATTGCAACCCTAGATGTTTTTTCCTTGTCGCATGATTTTTGTACGTCGTTACGGAATAATGGATTAGAAGCAGTAATGAAATAGTATGACACAGATGCCGTACAAAATCAAATGACCAAATTTACCCTGTTAATTGTCGGACAATAAAAAAAAATTTCGACTTTGTGGCTCCACATTTTTTTACGGCGCTACGCGTTTTCTTATTATTTTTCACGGATCTATCGATGGTAAGAATGCCGTACAAAAATATGTGACCAAAATGTACCCACTCTACCTGTACTTTCGAATTCTCACCTGCACTTAGTTGGACAGCTTACAAGTGACGGCTAAATCTTATTATTCCATGCTCTTATATCGTTCTAGATAGGTCACCTAGTGGTTCAAATGACCCATAATTTTTTCAACACGGGCCTGTAGTCTATATGTATCACATAACGCGTTACATTACACCTGAGTGTAAAGAAAGAGTTTTTGGAGAAGGAAGAAACTGAAAGAGTACTGTGGAGAAATCTTCCGGGAGTAGACCATTCCAATAAGTTCCTTCGAAGCTTCAAAACTGCAAGGTAAAAAGGGTGATTGGATCTCTGCAAGAATAAGTTGGGCTTCATCACTGGCCTTTCAACAGAAAACTATTGCCTAAGGATAGATTCTGTGGGAAAGAGTAGTACACTCATGTTCAACTAGTTACAGAAGGCTTTGCCATTGAGAGCCTACGCAAAGAATGTCTCGGACCGGAGTATTATTGGAGGAACGAAGATTTGGCCCCCTTGAGGTCTTCTCAGATACTGGATTTCGTTGAAGCTCTGCAACTAGAGTGTGCGTAGATGAGCGCTAACATCGGTTGTTTCGGAGTGATTGAAATTATATTTTTTCTAATACTTTCTGAATATTTACGAAAACAAATATCCAATCAATTCGAAATTCGACATTTTTTGAAGAGAATTGAAACACATTTATTTCATTGGAAATCTTTCAAAAAAATTATTTTCTGGTGCAATGTGGACCGACACTGTACCTTGAATATTTCACGGTAAATTAAGGACTTGTGATCAATGTCAATGATATTTAGAACTAGAGCAATAGTGCGCATTCTTTTGCTGAATTTCATAACGATTTCATCATAAAGGAACATTCGAAAAATAAAAATTCTGGCCTACTGCTGGTCAGGACTTCAACACTGATAGCCTTCGAGCGGAAAGGCCAAAGTCTCGAAATTGTCATGATAGCTAAAGGAAATCTTATTTGAGTTCGTTACGGGTCGTTTCGGTTGGCATCACTAGAATGTTTTCATTATGTTTCGCAATATTTCAGAAACTACTATTCTGGTCATTGAAAATTCAGTACCCATTCGAAGTGTTTGTTGGTGATGTGCTCTTGACTGCAGGATTTTAAGACCGATGATTTCCAAGAATTATTTATAAGCAGAACACTTTTCGCAAATAGTCGAAACTGAGGAATATAATTTGCAAACAGTGTGTAATAGTACTTTTAGAAAAAATGGAAGGATTACAAAAACTAATTCAAAATTTTTGCAGACTTAATAGGAAATTACAAATCAGCCAAAATTTTTTTAGTTATAGGTGGCAGTTAGATTGATTGAAATTCTCTATGACAATATTTGTTAACATCGAACAAAACAACTTCTCTTGTGGACAAAATTTTAGCAGTTTAAAATTTTATCATCCATACTAATATTATAAATGCGAAAGTAACTCTGTCTGTCTGTCTATCTGTCTGTCTGTCTGTCTGTCTGTCTGTTACTCTTTCACGCCTAAACGGCTGAACGGATTTTGATGAAATTTGGTATGGTGATAGATGATAACCTAGAAATGGTCATAGGCTATAAATAATCACACCATCGTTCTTAGGGGGTAGGCAGTAGGCAAATAACTAAATTGAGTTAGTGATTTTTAGTTGTTTTTGTTGGGACTTTTGCTCTTCACGTCTAAACGGCTGAACAGATTTTGATGAAATTTAGTAAGGTAATAGATGGTTACCTAAAAACGGATATAAGATCAAAATGATCACGTCATCGTACTTAGGGGGTAGAAAGTAGGCAGAAAACAGAATTGAGTTAGTGATTTTTTTATGGTTTTTCCTGGGAGTTTTGCTCTATTATGCCCAAACGGCTGAACGGATTTTGATGAAATTTGGTATGGTGATAGCTGATAACCTAGAAATGGTCATAGGCTATAAATAATCACGCCATCGTTCTTAGGGGGTAGGCAGTAGGCAGATAACTAAATTGAGTTAGTGATTTTTAGTCGTTTTTGTTGGGACTTTTGCTCTTTCACGTCTCAACGGCTGAACAGATTTTGATGAAATTGAGTGAGGTAATAGATGGTTACCTAAAAACAGATATAAGATCAAAATGATCACGCCATCGTACTTAGGGGGTAGGAAGTAGGCAGAAAACAGAATTGAGTTAGTGATTTTTTTATGGTTTTTGCTGGGAGTTTTGCTCTATCATGCCCAAACGGCTGAACGGATTTTGATGAAATTGGTATGGTGATAGATGATAACCTAGAAATGGTCATAGGCTATAAATAATCACGCCATCGTTCTTAGCGGGTAGGCACTAGGCAGATAACTAAAATGAGTTAGTGATTTTTAGTCGTTTTTGTTGGGACTTTTGCTCTTTCACGTCTCAACGGCTGAACAGATTTTGATGAAATTTAGTGAGGTAATAGATGTTTACCTAAAAACGGATATGAGATCAAAATGATCACGTCATCGTACTTAGGGGGTAGGAAGTAGGTAGAAAACAGAATTGGGTTAGTGATTTTTTTATGGTTTTTGCTGGGAGTTTTGCTCTATTATGCCCAAACGGCTGAACGGATTTTGATGAAATTTGGTATGGTGATAGATGATAACCTAGAAATGATCATAGGCTATAAATAATCACGCCATCGTTCTTAGGGGGTAGGCAGTAGGCGGCAGATAACTAAATAGAGTAAGTGATTTTTAGTCGTTTTTGTTGGGACTTTTGCTCTTTCACGTCTCAACGGCTGAACAGATTTTGATGAAATTTAGTAAGGTAATAGATGGTTACCTATAAACAGATGGTTACCTAAAAACGAATATAAGATCAAAATTATCACGTCATCGTACTTAGGGGGTAGGAAGTAGGCAGAAAACAGAATTGAGTTAGTGATTTTTTTATGGTTTTTACTGGGAGTTTTGCTCTATCATGCCTGAACGGCTGAACGGATTTTGATGAAATTTGGTATGGTGATAGATGATAACCTAGAAATGGTCATGGGCTATAAATAATCACGCCATCGTTCTTAGGGTGTAGGCAGTAGGCAGATAACTAAATTGAGTTAGTGCTTTTTAGTCGTTTTTGTTGGGACTTTTGCTCTTTCACGTCTCAACGGCTGAACAGATTTTGATGAAATTCAGTAAGGTAATAGATGGTTACCTAAAAACGGATATAAGATCAAAATGATCACGTCATCGTACTTAGGGGGTAGGAAGTAGACAGAAAACTGAATTGAGTTAGTGATTTTTTTATGATTTTTGCTGGGAGTTTTGCTCTATCATGCCTAAACGGCTGAACGGATTTTGATGAAATTTGGAATGGTGATAGATGATAACCTAGAAATGGTCATAGGCTATGAATTATCACGCCATCGTTCTTAGGGGGTAGGCAGTAGGCAGATAACTAAATTGAGTTAGTGATTTTTAGTCGTTTTTGTTGGGACTTTTGCTCTTTCACGTCTCAACGGCTGAACAGATTTTGATGAAATTCAGTAAGGTAATAGATGGTTACCTAAAAACGGATATAAGATCAAAATGATCACGTCATCGTACTTAGGGGGTAGGAAGTAGACAGAAAACTGAATTGAGTTAGTGATTTTTTTATGGTTTTTGCTGGGAGTTTTGCTCTATCATGCCTAAACGGCTGAACGGATTTTGATGAAATTTGGTATGGTGATAGATGATAACCTAGAAATGGTCATAGGCTATGAATAATCACGCCATCGTTCTTAGGGGGTAGGCAGTAGGCAGATAACTAAATTGAGTTAGTGATTTTTAGTCGTTTTTGTTGGGACTTTTGCTCTTTCACGTCTCAACGGCTGAACAGATTTTGATGAAATTTAGTAAGGTAATAGATGGTTACCTAAAAACGGATATGAGATCAAAATGATCACGTCATCGTACTTAGGGGGTAGGAAGTAGGCAGAAAACTGAACTGAGTTAGTGATTTTTTTATGGTTTTTGCTGGGAATTTTGCTCTATCATGCCTAAACGGCTGAACGGATTTTGATGAAATTTAGTTAGGTGATAGATAGTAACCTAAAAAAGGATATGGGCTATTAATATTCATGCAATCGTACTTAAGGCTCAGGCAGTAGGCAGAAAACTAATTAAGTTAGTGATTTTTAATCGTTTGTTTTAAAATTTTACCTCATTCACGCCTTAACGTCTGAACGAATTTTTATAAGACTTGGTTAATATAATGATAGGATCCTAGGCACGGACACAGGCTACTTTTTACGGCGGGAAAATACCTCATTCCCGCGGAAATCGAGCGTGATCGTGTCAAGAAGCGCATGACGCCATAGCTACTGAAATGATTTTGATATATTTTTTTAACTGAGTGTTACTAAGACTTCAAGTTAGTATTTGATCACTTTTCTAACTTAGAGGGGTCGGTAGGCGGACGAAGTCGCGGGTAAAAGCTAGTAGATTTATAATACTAAACTAGATGTCGAACCTGTCAAAAATTTCGAGGCAAACGGCGGCCATTTTCAGTTTGGGTTGGATTTGAGAGGTGTCATTTTTTCTATGAATTGAAATATTAGAGTTACCAATTATTTCAACAAATTAAAATAATAGGATTACCAATATTATTTAATTACTTATCACAAGAATCGAAAATATTTATAATTCTAATAGACTGAAATGTCAGAGTTCACCGAACACTAATATATAGAGTTCGTTTTTCATTGCTTCTTTCGAAGGAAGGTCTATATTTCAATCAAAATTCGAGCACAGATGGCATAAAACATCAAAATATTTGTGGTTCATCCCAAACTGCAAATGGCGGCCATTTGCCTCACTTTTTTCTACGTGACAGTAAGGAATTTCGACGTCCAGTTAGTATTATCGGTTCATGAATTTTATACGTTTGTTCATAAAATGCGAATCGTTTGCCACTGTGCACTAAATCTGTGGACTTCAAGTTAGAACCTTCTATGATTTTTCTATGGCGCATGACAAACATCATGACAAATACTAACCAAATATTTTTCAATGTCATATTCGTATCGATTTAAAATCAATTATCATTGATTTCTTAGAAGAGAATAATCATCACCGAAATCATATAGGTGTACCTACCATCCGTGAGATTCAGTTCTGAATTATCTTATCAACCCATAGTTTTGCAGGCAAACAGATTACCTACTTTTGGAACACATAATCGAATATTTCATATTGCTTGCTACCAGATAAGCGGAAACAATATTTTCGTTATGTTATGAAATATCCATTCAATATGAATAATTCTCTTATGGGTTTAGTGATACAAAACATTGAATCAAGAAGTTGGAATATAGTACAGAATTGTAAGTAATATGTAATATGAGCTTTTAAAATGGAGTGAAAATATGGATTTATCTTGAATGAACTCAGTTTTCTGTCTATTGAAATTTTGAAAAAAATTCAATAGCTAATTCAAAAATAAAGACAATATACAGGGTATCGATTGAAATATATTCTGGGAGGATTCTGCATTTCTTAAAAACTTTTTAGGTTTTCACTCCCAGTCTTTGAAAAATGAATAATTAAAAAATGTTTGATTGAGGTGAAGTGCTCCTGCAAGAATCTTTGCACTTATTTGTCAGGAGCAAATTGGTCTTGAAAAAAATTGTTGCCTAACAGTAAAACTGAAAAATGGAACAAATTAAAAAGATATTGTAACGTTTCGGTGTCTATATCAGACACCTTCTTCAGACAAACTCTTAAAATCTTCAGAATTGTGTATTTTGCATTTGCAATCTGATTGACATTGATAGTTGTCAATCTATAGAGATGTTGATTTATTTAATTTTATTTAATTTATTTTAATTAACATCTAGATTCCTTAATTTTCTTAAGGAATCTACATGTATTTTGTTAGATGAAGTAAATAATTTGGCCAATTGTTCTGTTGGAATAGATCGTATTTGGATTGATTTGTTGAAGAAAGAAATGACATCAGGAAATTTCAAAATTAAATAAATCAACATCTCTATAGATTGACAACTATCAATGTCAATCAGATTGCAAATGAAAAAATACACAATTCTGAAGATTTTAAGAGTTTGTCTGAAGAAGGTGTCTGATATAGACACCAAAACGTTACAATATCCTTTTAATTTGTTTCATTTTTCAGTTTTGCTGTTAGGCACAATTTTTTTCAAGACCAATTTGCTCCTGACAAATAAGTGCAAGGATTCTCGCAGGAGCACTTCACCTTAATCAAACATTTTTTAATTATTTATGTTTCAGAAACTGGGAGTGAAAACCTAGGAAGTTTTTAAGAAAAAAAATCGGTGTTTCCGATAAGTGTATCAATGGTCAACTCTTATTTTTTATGACAAACATTCTTTTTTCCCTGCTATTTTTCCTTAGAAAGTTTGTCGTTGTATCATTTTGAGCGATTCCAATTCATTCCCTTCAGAAGATAGTGTTTTGAAAGCAATTTTACATAATTCCTCGAATCGTCATCGATCAATAAATATAAAATCTTGATCTCAACTGAGTTATACCTACTTTTCAAAATAATTACCTAACAAATAAAATTTGAAATCTCTGTAACTCGATAACTATTCCACCTTTAAATTCTGACCCCACACCTACCCTAAAAATTGACATTATTTAGCTCATTGCGTTCTAAAGACCGGGGCCTATTGCACCAAACACTTTGCAACTTTTCACTTTGCACTTTTCACTTTTCAAATGAATTTAGTTGCACGAAACGCATTCATAAATGAAAAATACATTGTGAATAGTAAAGTGCATAGTGAAAATTACTCCGCAGACATTAAATATTGGGAGAAATGTTATGCAACATAACTAATTTTCACTTTTGAAATTCGTCAGAATGCAAAGTGCGAAGTGAAAAGTTGCAAAGTATTTTGGTGCAATAGGCCCCAGGCTCCGTATTCTGGACAAGTGATCTTTCAAAGCGTATACGAACTTCACTGCGCGAGTCCCTCTTTTACCTGCAAAAATGCACACCGCGCAATCAGTCAGTATTCGCTTTGAAAGATCACTTGTCGAAAATAGGGGGCCAGTGCGTTTTCGGAAGGTCATACCGAAAACTTTCAATCTCGTATTCTTCAACAGTGATTCCATACGAGTCATTTGAAACAATTATCGTTTCAAGATATAAAATTTGAGAAAAACCCTGAGCTGGTGCTGCTGAGCTTTCTTTCATTGTTGCGGCAATATTACTATTACCTCAAAATTTTGTACAGGACTTGAAATTTATGCCAAGTATACGAATGCATAATTTCAACACGATCGGACGATCATTGCATGAACATTCAGTATATCATTCTCCATTCACAACAAAAATTCACTGGAATCGGATATATTGTTATGGAAATATGAAAAATTCTTCTTTTCAATATTCCAATTGAATGTTTTGAGGTTTTCTGAGATGCTCATTATGAACATCTTGCATGTGGCCGCAAAATTTCATCTTGAGTGGTTTCGTCTTGTCTGAGATATTGGAAAATTGAAATTTTGAATGCCCCTATTTTATGTACGATTTGGATGGTGAACTAACATAACCGCGGCATCTGGTAACCAAACTCACCCTGAAAATCTCAAGTCTCTAGGAGAATCCCTTCGAAAGTTATCGTGCTAAAGGCCGGACGGTCGGACCCATTGACAGAATTGAATTGGACCACGGATTCGTCATCTGGTAGTTAAAACATATCGTTTTAGACCATTTTGGGCTCAAAATCCGAAAATTACAGACATTTGGTCAATACGTTATAGCACTCGTTTGATTTGACAAGCGTTCAGAAATAACTGAAATTTAGGCAGAACTATGGCTCGGTGTACCCCTATTAGGAACAAGCGCTCAAAAATGAATAGAGCCACACTTGGTAGGCAGGAAATTTGACATCGATATCGATATAGTTAACTGAAATTGCATTATGGACAGATAAGGTATATTGATTGTTAACTGCATACTACTCGACGACGATAGCAATTACATTAGTTGATACCGTAGTAAAATATTTTTATCGTGGTTTTAGGCAAAGATAGACTCATATCTCTATTGTATATATTTTTTCAATGACGCAAGTTTTTAATATTTGAAATCGCTGAAAACTCATTTATACAGGGTGCGGCAGAGAGGACGGACGGTTTCTAAAAAGTCATAAAACGTTGATTTCTACTCAAAAACAAATTTATTAATGCAATAAGGTTCACAAGGAAATATCATTTGGGACAGTCAAGTGTAGAAAAACCTCAGGCATGGTGGCCGAAATCGTTGATGCAGTGCTGTTACCGTGAACTCAGAGCGCTACATCGAAATGATAACTAACTTCTTTGTGCCTGAATTAAGACGGCGTGGCGTCGTGTTCCAACCCGACGTGTATGGTTCCGGCAGGATGGGGTGACCTCCCAAACAGCCAGAGCAACAATGGGCGTTATTCGCCCTCTCTTCCCTGGTCGCCTCATTCCAGATTTGGAGATATTCATTGGCCTCCTCGGTCCCCAGATTTATCCATATGCGATTTTTTCTTGTGGCTCAAGGCTAGAGTATACGGACACAAGCACCGAACTCTGGATGAATTAAGAAAGCATTTCTCGTGGAAGTCGCCAAAGTTGAAGGAGCAATGTTGGAGAGAGTCTATGCGAACTTCCAATAACGCCTCTAGCACTGCATCAACGATTCCGGCCACCACATGCCTGAGGTTATTTTCCACACTTGACTGTCTCAAATGCTATTTCCTTGTGAACCTTATTGCATCTATAAATTTGTTTTTGAGTAGAAATAAACTCTTTTATGACTTTTTGAAAACCGCCCGTCCTCTCTGCCGCACCCTGTACAAACCAAATTGGTGGTTTGATAAAGCATTCAGTATTCAATCGCTTTTCCTTCAAAATATTAATTTTTCTGTAATTTTTTTTCATGAAGAAATTATTCCGAATTTGACATCTGTAATGTTTTATTCTGCTTCCTGCAGAGAGAAACGAATAAATTTTAATTCAATCAATCAAGGAGCTTTGTCGAACCACTACAGTGCGCATCAAGGTTTGAATATTCCACTGACTTCAGTAAGTATCAATGAGGCCTTTTTACTGGAAAGCGACAGCTATGCCAACAGATCGGTGACACATTGACTCAGAGTAACATCTTCAACTAAATACCATTATATCGCAAATTTTTTTCGAAGGATCGAACGGTATCTACAGGGTGTTACATAATAGAATGTCACAACTTGAGGGGATGAATCTACGTATATTTCAAGAAAAAAAGCCAAAGCCAAACATGGGTCAGCAAAAACTTCGTTACGGAACTACAGGGTGTTGAAATTTCCAAAAAAATTGGTTTCTTCTTCATAACTCCTGCAGTTTTTGAGATATTCAGTCCAAATTTGGAATGCGTGTCATTTTCATCAGTCTCCATCATTGTACTTCCTGATTCTCAACTAGAATCTACAGAATGTTTTCTTTTCCGGAGCCATGTCTACTTTTTCCCTCTCAAACTTTTTTGCGGTACGCCACTGGTCGGCGTAAAATCAGAGTTTGATATCTTCGTTCAATTTAGAAAGTTTTTTGGCTTCTGTAATTTTTTCGTATCTTTAATCGTTTTCGAGTAAAAAATTTTTAACCGATTGTATGCATTCGCTGATTTGGAAGCTAGTAGGCTTTGATTTTTTTTATTTATTCGTTTTGACAGTTTCTACAATTAAATCAGTATCTGCTCGAGTTGTTCATTAAATTAACGATAAGTTTCAAGACTTTTGAAGTTAAGAAGAAGAACAAAATGGTTAATTTTACTAACGCCGATTTGGCTGATATACATTACATGTACCTACGGATGGCTTACGTAAACACAACAGAAGCTAAGCGATTATATCTAGACCAAGCAATAGAGCTATCGAAAGGTCGATTTCGTGACAAAAATACTACCTCAAATCTAACTGTGCAGTCATGCAATAGGTAGTTTCTACATGTTTTTCATGATGAATTCCACTCCTGAATCGTCTTAGGTTTTTTTTGAGAAGCGAAAAATAGGCAAAAAAATCCAAAATTTTGCTTTTTCGCTTATAAAACGTGAAGTATTGATCTGATCGAAAAGCTGTTAAGGCACTTTTTGTAGAGAATTCAAAACAAAAACAAAATGAAAGGTGACACGTCTCAAGCGGATAATAGTTTCCGAGAAAAGTCCAAAAATCTGGAAAAACACATCAATTTTTCCAAAATTCATAACTTGGTCAATTTCTGAGATGAAGCGTGGTTGCTCTGAATTTAAGTGGTTATTAATATATACTTATTGGTGCACAATTACAAAGCTGTCGGATAAATAGTTTTTGCACAATCGCAGTTTTCCGAATTCGACGTACTTTTTTCAAGAAGGTCGTGATACTCGGCTACTTGTCGGATTTGCATTTACAAAACGCATTTCAAAGAAGAAATAAAATTCTTGCAATCGTTTATTCTCTCGATACCGACCGATAATGTTTAGTGGATGAAAAACGGCGTCAAACAGGAGCAAAAGGCTCGAATGCATCAAACTATAGTCGCGGAGTGGGAGTCGCCTGCTACGCGATGCGCGAAAGATACAAGGTATACAGTTTACCCCTCGCGTAGCAGGCGACTCCCACTCCTCGACTAGTTTGATGCATTCGAACCTTTTTGCTCTTGTTTGACGCCGTTTTTCACCCACTAAACATTATCGGTCGGTATCGAGAGAATAAACGATTTGAAGAATTTTATTTCTTCTTTAAAATGCTTTTTGTAATATTCAAATTGACAAGTAGCCGAGTATCACGACCTTCTTGAAAAAAGTACGTCGAATTCGGAAAACTGCGATTGTGCAAAAACTATTTATCCGACAGCTTTGTAATTGTGCACCAATAAAGAATATGTTAATAACTACTTGAATTCAGAGCAACTACGCTTCATCTCAGTAATTAACCAAGTTATGAATTTTCGAAAAATTGATGTTTTTTTCCAGTTTTTTGGACTTTTCTCGGAAACTAATTACCCGCTTGAGACGTGTCAGCTCTCATTTTTTGTTTTTGAATTCTCTACAAAAAGTTCCTTAACAGCTTTCAATCAGATCAATACTCCACGTTTTATAAGCGAACAAGCAAAATTTTGGATTTTTTTGCCTATTTTTCGCTTCTCAAAAAAAACCTAAGACGATTCAGGAGTGGAATTTATATGAAAAATATGTAGAAACTACTTATTGCATGACTGCACAGTCAGATTTCAGGTAGTATTTTTGTCACGTGAAAAACCTTTATTGCTTGGCCTAATCTGGTACAATTTCCAAATCGAGAAGCATCAAACAGGCAAACATTTTCAAATGTCGACAGAAGGTTGATGGAAACTGGTACGTTTACTGCGAATAATAATTTAAAAGGTGCAACTCGAAATATGAGAACACCAGATATTGAGCAAGCAGTTTTCAATTGCATGGTTTTGAATCCTCATGCGAGTACAAGAGAAATTGAAAATCAGTTGAATATTTCACATGTTCTTGTTTAGAGGATTCTCCACAACTTTTTATTGTACCCGTATCATATTCAACGCGTCAAAACTCTACTCTCTCTCGAGATTTTCTGCCGATGGTTCTTAGATAAAATAAGACAAAATGCTGATTTTGATAGTAAAATAATGTTCACAGACGAAGCTTATTTTTCGTGAACCGCTATCAGAAATTTTCACAATAATCATTATTGGCCTGAGGAAAACCCCCATTTGATAGAAGAATCTCATCATCAAGAACAATTCTCACTAAATTTTTGGGTCGGAATAATTGGGAATTATTTGATTGGACCATTTATTTTCCTAACAGAATAAACGGTCCCGGTTATCGGCAATTTCTTGGAGAGAAGTTACTTCTATTGCTGGAGAATGTGCCACTTTTGGTGAGAAACATTAGGTGGTTTATGCATGATGGGGCACCAGGAACTTTCAGTGGAGAAGCCAGTAAATTCTTGAATAATACATTCAATAAACGATGAAAAGGTCCCCTGATTTAAATAGTTTGGACTTTTTCTTATGGGGATATCTCAAGAGTTTAGTTTAACAATGTAGAAGAATTGAGAAATCGAATGAGGACATCTTGTGACACGATAAGAAATACAACAGAAATATTTTAAAGAGTGCGTGATACAATGCGAAAGGGCAGAGAGAGGCCCGTGTTCTTGTAGGTGGAGGACAATTCCAGCAATTTATATGTTTTCAATTGTTCTGTTCTTTTTACTTTTATATTGAATAAGCCCAAGTTGAGTCTCAGATGACCAGCTATCAAAATAAAAGCAAATTTTGGGCATACCTATCGAGTATGGCTTCGAAAAAGAAGACACCCTGTGGATTGTAGTTAAGATTCAGTAGGTGCAATGATGGAGACTGTTGTGAATAGCTCGCATTTCAAATTTGCACTGAATATCTCAAAAACTGCAGGAGTTATGAAGAAAAAACATTTTTTTTTGAAAATTCAACACCCTGTAGCTCCGTAACGAAGCTTCTACGGACCCATGTTTATAAACTTTTTTCTTGAAATTACATGTAGTACCATCCTGTATAACAGCTCTTCGAAATAATATTTTGAGGATTTATAGACAGGCAGTCTTAACCAGTACCATAAGGAGACGATTGCATTTCTCAAATTTGAACACTATTGTTGTTCCTATTCGAGCATTTTTCACGCAGAAATAGTTGAATTGAAAAATTTATCTATTAGGATAGTCAAGCTACTATTGAAGCACTGAGTTCCTATATCATCGACTTTTTTGGTCACTCGAGAATCGAGGGAAACGAAGATACTAACAACGCAAGTTACTGGCCTAGAACACTTCTGGTATAGGCAAATGTAGGATTTTTGGAGAAGGAAGAACCTGAAAGGGAAACACATTAAATTAATCTTTCAGTATTGCACCATTCGATAAAGTTCTAATGGAATTTGAAAATGACAAAATCAAAGAAGTATTTGGATCTCAGTGAGAATAAGTAAGAACTCCTCTCTGGCTTTCTTACAGGACATTGGCGCCTATGGAAGTATATGATGAAAATTGGCGTATCAGAAACTGACGAGGGGATTGTAATCCCTTAACAATTTTATAGCTTGCTTCAAATCCACAGGATAACCTTGAGGGCTTGAAAATTTATTCTACCCCCGGAAGATACGATGCAAGTATCGATACAAATAGAGGTACTCGGTTCTACAATCGAAGCGGTGTCTTTTCAAATAATATGAAGGTTAGATTATTCCTCATTATCAATTTTTGTCTTTATATGTTGTGCAGTAGAAAGGTGGTAACTGCTCATTAAAGTTGTCATAGCCTAGCAGTATTTCCTGTTGGATTCTTTAATGATATTGGTACTAATTACTCTGAAGTTGAATTAGAAAATAATTTCATCATATAAGAACTAAAATGACTTTCCTTCCCAATACTCAGATGAACTCCCTTTCTCCATTATCCTGTATTATTAGAATCAGCTACTTGCCTACTTGTGTCTCAAGAAGTATAAGTAAACCAATCAAACCATGTATAGTCCGTTCACGAAAGGTTGAGCACATAGTAGGCGTTTTTTTATTTATCTGAAGTTGGCAGTATTTGCAGTCATAAAGTAAAATAAAGTCAACATTGCCGAATGTACTCGTCATCGTCAGATGTGCTTGAGAGTTATCAGAAAATTCTATGCAATATTGACAACATTGCGTATCAATCTGACAAGAAAATAAACATTCTAACCTAAAATTTCAATATACACAGTGGAATATGTCAAATTATCATGGCCAACCGACGGCTCAACCTTTCGTGAACGGACTATAGATATATAATTTTGGTGAAAAATTTTTTCTCGTAGACACCCAACAGCGAATTATATACTGGAAATTTTCGACGTTCATAATGACTTGGAATGGAATGAATTAAATTACTGTCCAATGAAATATAATTACAATTTTATGTGGAATTTTCCTACCGAATACCACACGAGGTCAAATGAAATCCGGAAATATTTTCCCCGCTGATGAATATTTTTAGAAAATTAGAAATAATTTTGGTATCACTAGTGCAAATTTCATTGATAACTTGATTCTTGGAATTGGAATGTCTAGGTATATTCGGCAGTTTATTGACAGAACAGATTATAATACAGATTATTGAATTCAGCTGTGGAATGACTGTGATTAATCGAAAAAATCGATAAATTAAGATTTCTTCCCATTATTCCTATATTGTCTCACTCTGCATAAAACGAAGCGCAACAAAAAAAGATTTTCTATCAAATATATGGCAGTTGATGGCTAAATTCGTGTGAAACGATGAATGTATGCGACTGTTATGAGTATGAGACTGATACTCTATGTTTTTTGAAACCTTTTTCGGCATTTCGCAGTTCTGTGATTCAGAGCTTCAATTTGTCAGGAAAACCCCTGAGGGCTTGAAAAATAATTTACTTTCGAACGATATGATGCGAGTAGTAATACAAAGATAACAGGAACTCTGATTTACAATTATTGCTGTGCTACTGCAAATACCATGAGATTAAGATTATTCCTTATTAATTAATCTACATATAAATTTTTGTTTTTACAAAAAAGTGCTTTGCTGTAGGGTGCTGGTAACTGCTTATCTATGTTGTCAAAGCCTAGCAGTGTTTCCTGTTCGATTCTATAATTATAATGCTATTGACATCATATTTAAACTGAAAATAATTTCGTCATATGAGAATCATATGAGAATTAACATTACTTTCTTTTCCTTCACTCAAATGAAGTCCCTTTCTCCGTCATCCTGTATTTTTAGCATTAGCCCATGAAAGAATCAAACAGGCTACGAATAGGAATAAAAAAGATGATCAATTCTAATAAAAACGCATTTCTGGATATCACCTGAAGTAACTGTTTCACCGTAATAACCGTGGGCTCGATTTCGTAGCTATTTTATGAGCATAAACCAATTTAATTTCTCCTACTCATTAGATAATACCATACAAAAATTATAATGGCATTTCCACTGATAAGAACAAAAGGGAACGATATATTAATGTCTCTTTATCTTAAAAATACAAACAAGCGGCATTTTTATGGTAGGTGTGTTTGTTAGTAGAACCTATTTGAATTTATCGTGATGCAAGTTGAATCATATTGTATCTAATCTATTGGAATGAAGAATTCATACTGAGTGTTAAAAATAGTGCCACTTTTGAGGTTATTTTCATCATAATTCAATGAGCAACCAATATGGCTTCTCGAAAGAAGAAGTGTATGTATTTGACTCAACCAAATATTTTATGTTTATAGTTTATACCTTTTTGCTTGTATTAAAACTGAAGGAAAGTAGGTACATGTATATGGATTTTAGTATGTTAATTTAACCTCTAGTTATTTCGCCTGTTCCAGGAGGAACAGCGTGTTTTGATAGAATGTTTGAAATTTTCGAATTTTGAGCGTGGAGTGGTCGGTCTCAAACTACTCAATTCGACTGACTAACTCGAGATCAGAAACAACTTATATCTGGCCGTAAACACAATAGATTTTTAACGAAATTTCAGGATAGGTTGGGAAAATTCGGCAAGCATCGTTAATGGGCGAAATCGTTATGATATTTCGCGGTTAATGATCAATTTTTATTAAGACATTCAATGATGATATGAAGACTGCTGAAAATAACACTTCGGTTTCACGAGTATTATAATAAATCTGAAATGATCAACCCCCAATAAAAATGTAACAGCTTGTTCCAAATTTCGTGAATATTCTTGGAAAAGAAAATCAACGAAAAAAGTCTTTCGAAAATTCTTTACTTACTTCAATCTTGATAGTTTTCGAAGAACGCCGATTAAATTGGATGTTCGAAAATTCAATCCCTTGCTTATTCTCAAGAAAGAATATTCAGGTTCTTTTGATTTGAGAGTACCTAGTACATTCGCTCAAAAAGACCCAATACATAATTGCTATATAGTTTCTGAACTGAAACTTGCATCTAATGCGTCATTTCACATAGGAGAAGAAAAATAACGACATAATTAAAATTTGAACAAGCATTGAGGTGAGATCAGGAGCTCTTGCACTCATGCTCATATTGGGAAAACGATGAATAAAATTTTAATATCCTGAGGGCTTTTGGTTCGGTCTATTAAATCATGAATAGGTGTTTCCTTTTCAAATCTTAAATCTACCTTGAAAATTACAGGTTTTGAAATCGTTCTTTCCGGAAGTTATGTTGAAACATTTATTTATATTGTGTCATTGTAGTATGTACCAGTGTTAAGAGTCTGCATACCTTACATCATCTTAAAAACGTGTATCAGATAAATAGAACTGATATTGGGATAACACGTAATCAGATTTATATGTTCATCGCCATTATTGATCATGTTTATCAATTCATGACGTTTGTATGCACACAATAATTGAATATGTATAAATAAAAGATGTTATTTGGCTAGACAGAAAAGAAAAGAGTTACATCATACCATTGACGATTCACTAGTTGAGTACTGTTAATCTGTAATGAGTTCAGAATGTTATAAGTAAAACCTTCGATGAGTCTGATCAGTATAATTTGCCAACCCTCAACTATATGGACGATTTGGTCGAACCTACTCTAGCTGGGTGCATCACATCATTATTATTCTGTATTGTATATTTTGATGAGATATGGACCCATGTTCTCAAATTTATTCTACAACTGAAGGTGTTCTCAATGATTATTTTTATCAGAATTATGCATGCATATGTCATCCACTTTCAACGTTTTTCTTCAATATAGATGTTTTTTCCCAGCAGAAATAAAAAAAATAAGATTATCAGATTTTGAATGTATTGGCTCCCTTCTGAAATCAGTTGTTCTCGATCAATTCAAGTGATCAATAGTTTTTCTCTCGTTTGATTTTCTACACTCGATCGGTATGCAACGCGAAACAGGCAATTTGACCCAAGAGGAATGTGCCCAAGCGGTAGTTTTGCGAGGAGAAGGGTGGACATACACAAGAATTGCAGAAAGGTTTGGAGTTTCCCATACAAGTGTGTCCAGAATGTTGCAAGCGATTCAGGGAGACAGGTATGAATGTCCGAAGACCAGGACAGGGTAGACCACGGGTAACAACTGCCATTTAAGACGTTACTTGAGAGTTTCTTCGTTGAGACAACAATTTGCAACCGCTCGCCTCCTTCAAATCAGCTTGAGCAAACTCATGGGGTGCAAATTAGCCAGTGAACTCTAAAATAACTGGAACGGTTTCGCGATACAGCATAAGTGAGGAAGACTGAAATGGAGAAATTGCGTCAATCCATCTCACTCTGAGCCGTGTCACTGCGTGCACGTTTGACAACTGACAGCATATCGGAGGTATACAACCCCGCTTTTCCTATGAAGAGAGAGATGGATTGACGCAATTTCTCCATTTCAACGCGACACACTTTCTGTCGAACTTTAGTACCTACGACGCCGTTCCAGTTATTCTAGAGTTCACTGAAATTAGCACTCAGATAATAAGAAATCGCCTCAGAAAATATGATTTAAGGCCTCGTGTCGCGGCAAGAGGCCAGCTCTTACCCCAGCCCATGGAAGAGCGCGTTTGGATTTTGCGAGAGAGCATATCCTTGGGAAGTGGCTGATTGGAAAAGAGTTCTCTTCACAGATGAGTTTAGATTCTGCCTCTACCATTGTGATCGACGTTCTCTTGTATACAGACGTCCACATGAAAGATATGCTCAGTGCAATTTCCTGAATACTATTGGTTTTGACGGAGGAGCGATTATGGAATGGGGTGGATTATCTTTGACTGCTCCCACAGACCTAGTGGTCGTTGATAATGGAGGTATGAATGCTGATAGGTATATAAGGAACATTGGTGAAAATTTCATTTTTATGGACGATAATGCCAGACTCCATCGTGGGCGCATCGTTCAGGAGTACCTTAAAGAGGTTGAAGTCTCTCGAATGGAATGGCCAGCAAGAAGTCCAGATCTCAATCCGATTGACCAGGTTTGGGACAACCTTAATAGAAGTTCAAAAAATCAATCAGCTACTCTTAATGACTCAGGAATCCAACTCAGAGAAATCTGGGAAGGATTAGATCAGAACTTTTAAGATCACTCATTTTGAGTATGAACCGTCGTTGCTGAGCTGTAATTAACGCAAGGGGTGGAATATCAAGTATTAAATGTATAAATTGTTTATTTCTCTTCTTCACATAAGATTCTGTGAAATCCTGAATTTTTCTTTCCATTTACTATGCCTTGTTTTGTTCAAACCCTTCCAAGAGAACATAAGAATAAGTTATAAAATAAAAGTCAATGTAGAATTAACTTCCATTAAAATTGAGATTTTCAGAATGTGCGTTAATTTTTTTGTGCTGTGTATTTGAGATTTAGGTCAGAGATGTAGCAAGTCATTTGATATTGATCTGATCTATGTCGCTGCTTTTGAATTATAGTTGTCAGTTACACAGGATGGTCAAAAAAATCATTTTCCAAGTTAAGAAATCGTAAAAAGGTCTGTTTTTTCAAAGTAGACACCCAGTATATTTTTCAATTTTTGGAATTCACATCCCTATACCTATTTCAGCGAATTTGTAACTTGGCAAAACCTTCTCGAGAGAAGAACATAAAAATGAGTTAAAAGGTCAATGTAGATGTAGAGTTAACTTCATTAAAATTGAGATTTTTGCGCAGTGTATAAAGAATCAAAAACGAATCACATGATCTTGTACCTATGTATTTCACTGATTCTTTGAAATGATCAATTTCAGCGAATAAGCTAAATTTTGTACACCTTCAAGAGATGAAGTACTCCTATCAATTATTTTTAGGTGTGGAAATTCAACACAGGAAAGAAGAGGATGATCACCATAAAAAGGTAACACCTAACTGGAAACAGAGGGTGAAAGCTGGCATACTGATGGCTAGCACATTCCTGTTCATTCTCTACCAAGGGTCAATGGCATTAGCAGGAACAATAATTTTAGTTCAATTCATGTGTTATAAGGAAATACTCAATATTAGTTACACAATCAACAAAAATCCTCGAATTCCAAAATTCAGAATGACCGTATGGTACTTCTTCACAGTATGGAACTATACCTTGATCGGAGAGACATTTGGAGAACAGTTCAAGACATTTTTCCTCAAGGACTTCTATCTCTCCTTCATTTTCAATCACAGTAGGTTCAAAGGATTCTGTTTGTATTTCGCTGGGATTGTATTATTCGTTTTTAACCTAGCTGGAAAATATGACGTGAAAAAATTCAGATTGTTAGCCATTCTTCATGTTTTACTAGTGGTTATGACATTGCCCACATATCTTCTGATAAAATGTTCCATGGAAGGTATCGTTTGGGCAGTGGTTCCACTATTTTCAGTTGTACTGAATGATATATTCGCCTATATTTTTGGCAAATTCATTGGGAAAACTCCTCTGATCAATCTTTCTCCGAACAAAACATGGGAAGGCTTCATTGGAGGCATTGCTGGTACTATAGTATCGACAGTAGCACTATCTTATTGTTTATGCAATTTCAAACATTTTATCTGTCCTACAGAATACAATGAATTGTCTCAAAAACTTGAGATAAATTCCAACTGTTCCCCTTCGTTTTTATTCGTACTAACTGATTACCAAATTGTACCAGGCTTCAGTATGAACTTTTATCCATTTCTTTTCGACTCTTTCCACATAGCTCTCTTTGCCAGTCTTATAGCTCCTTTTGCTGGTTTCTTTGCATCTGGGTTCAAGAGAGCCTTCAATATAAAAGACTTCAGCGATACTATACCTGGGCATGGTGGTATTTTAGATAGGTTTGACTGCCAGTTCCTTATGGCTATATTTGTATATGTATATATGTCAACGTTTCTGAAAACTAGTAAATTTAAGAAGCTACAAGGAAAAGTTATGAATTTAAGTGATAGTGATAAGATTGTTTTTTATGATTTATTGAAATCTTTCTTAGAAGAAAAGAATATGTTGAGATAAGAAACATATTTCGATTTTCAATGATGTATTACCTTACCATTTGTAACGAAGTAGTAGAATACAATCACAGAGATCTTTGTGGTTAACCTCAATATTAATTATTATTGTATATATATTCAAGACTGAATCTATTTGAAGTGAAAGAAACTTATGTTGTATCTGTTGTGAAGTAAAAATAGCATTATTTACTTTTTTCATTCCAAACTGATGAAATTCGAAATAAAGTTCTTATTATGAGGAGAAAAAGATATTTTACGATGACGTTATAGTCTAAGAGCTGGCTACGGAGGGGTAAGGGTCACTAGGTGCAAGGGTAATTTTATCGTTCACAGGTTCGATTGTTACCGACATAGCGTAAGGCGGGCAGCCAGAAGGCACACTGGAAGAATAACGGAAGGGTAGGGGGTTAAACATGCAATTTTTTTACGAAAAAGAAGTCATAAGGTGCAAAGATGGCAATTTGTAGAATTAGAGAAGGTGGTATGAGTAAGCAGGAAAAAACATTGCCAGAAGGCTGAGTGGAAGAATAACGCGAAGGGAGGGGGTTAAACATGCATATTTTTTTCGAAAAAAAGTCATAAGGTGCAAAGATGGCAATTTGTAGGATAATAGGAGGTAGTATGAGTAAGTAGGAAAAACATTGCCAGAAGGCTAAGTGGAAGAGTAACGCGAAGGGAGGGGGTTGAACATGCAATTTGTACGAAAAAAAATCATGAGGTGGAAAGATGGCAATTTGTAGAATAATAGGGGGTAGTATGGGTAAGTCGGAAAAAACATTGCCAGAAGACCAAGTGGAAGAATAACGCGAGGGGAGGGGGTTAAACATGCAATTTTTTTACGAAAAAAAAGTCATAAGGTGCAAAGATGGCAATTTGTAGCATAAGAGAAGGTAGTATGAAGTTGAAGAATAACGAGAAGGGAGGGGTTAAACAAGCAACTTTTTAACGAAAAAAAAGGCGTGTGGTGCAAAGCTGGCAATTCGTAAAATAAAAGGGGGTAGTATGAGTAAGTAGGAAAAACATTGTCAAAAGGCTAAGTGGAAGAATAACGTGATAGAAGGGGGTTGAACATTCATCTATTTTTTCGAAAAAAAGTCATAAGTTGGAAAGATGGCATTTTGAATCTACAAAATTATCTCCGATTAGAATAATCGGAGATAGTATAAGTAAGTAGAAAGGAGTTAAACCAGCATCTTTCTTTTGAAAAAAATAGTCATAAAGTGCAAAATGGACGATTTGTGTAATAAACGGAGATAGTACAAGTAGGAGAAGGAAGAAGATTGTCAGAAGGCTAAGTGGAAGCATGACAAAGATATCAGCGATACAAAGAGCATCGGTAGCCTTCTCGATCTTTCATTTTATTGAAAGAATCTGGCACTTCGTTTACATATTTTGAGATATTTCATGTCACCTTTGGTCCTTTGGATAAATGCCTCTCGTTATACTTCCATTTAGCCTTTTTGAATTTTTTTCCAACTTACTCATACTACCTTCGATCATTCTACAAATTGTCAGCTTTGCATCTTATGCCTTTTTTTCGTTAAAAAGATGCTTGTTTAACCCCCGCCTTCGCGTTATTCTTCCACTTAGCCTCCTGGCAATTTTTTTCCTGCTTTCTCATACTACCCCCTATTATTCTACAAATTGCCATCTTTGCACCTTATGACTTTTTTTTCGAAAAAAAATGCATGTTTAACCCCCTCCCTTCGCGTTATTCTTCCACTCAGCCTTCTGGCAATGTTTTTTCCTGCTTACTCATACTACCTTCTCTTATGCTACAAATTGCCATCTTTGCACCTTATGACTTTTTTTTCGTAAAAAAATTGCATGTTCAACCCCCTCCCCTCGCGTTATTCTTCCACTTGGTCTTCTGGCAATGTTTTTTCCGACTTACCCATACTACCCCCTATTATTCTACAAATTGCCATCTTTGCACCTCATGATTTTTTTCGTACAAATTGCATGTTCAACCCCCTCCCTTCGCGTTACTCTTCCACTTATCCTTCTGGCAATGTTTTTTTCTACTTACTCATACTACCTCCTATTATCCTACAAATTGCCATCTTTGCACCTTATGACTTTTTTTTCGAAAAAAATATGCATGTTAACCCCCTCCCTTCGCGTTACTCTTCCACTTAGCCTTCTGGCAATGTTTTTTCCTGCTTACTCATACCACCTTCTCTTATTCTACAAATTGCCATCTTTGCACCTTATGACTTTTTTTTCGTAAAAAAATTGCATGTTTAACCCCCTACCCTTCCGTTATTCTTCCAGTGTGCCTTCTGGCTGCCCGCCTTACGCTATGTCGGTAACAATCGAACCTGTGAACGATAAAATTACCCTTGCACCTAGTGACCCTTACCCCTCCGTAGCCAGCTCTCAGTCTATTATAAGCTAGTCATTTTTTTATTAACCTTGAAAATTGCTCTTTCGAACCACTGTGATTGAATTTCAAGAAAATTCGACTTTGAAGTTTTTTAGTCAGAGTCCTGTTTCACTTTGAAATCAATTTTTATTATGTTTCTATCAAATATCAACTTTGAAATAATATATGTTGTTACTAACAGAGTTTTATTTGACCTCTTACATAGTGAAATATTGATATGGATTATATTATTCTTATTGAAGAACACGAGTATCGCGATGGGTGGAGGTGGAAAATTCAGGAGAAGATGGAGAATCGAAAAATAACATGAATTCCGTAATGAGCTATATTCGAGAAATGCTTCGTTTCCAAAAAACATGGTTTCATTATATCATTAATCATTTGGAGTTCTCACTTTTCACTCAAGAAACGTTCTCAGTTGAAAAAATGAAGTATTTTCTCCCTTATTCAACAACGATATTGTTGTTTATTTTCAAAAAAAAGCGGTGGTGTAAGATATATTCCTCAGAACTGTCCAGTTACGTGCTAGAACGAATGCCATTGTAAGGAAGAACAAAATAAGTTCCTTCGCAAAACGAAGGTAAATTGGGGCCTTTAAAATTTCATTGAAATATTTTCAGTTTCAATGAATTGAACGATAGAGTTCAATTCATGAATGAGTATAATGAGAACAAGTAGTATTCTCTAGATGTTAGTGAAGAAGTCGACAAATATCAGGATGCAATATAGATAGACCAAAAATATGAACAAAAATTCTATCGCTAACCCTCTAACGCGCGCGCGGTTTTCGGTATTTGAGATCGAAAAAAAAATCGTTTTTACGAATCTTTTCGTACATAATACCGATATTGTTAGTATTTTATCATCTCATAACAAGCATAATTTTTTTTCTCATGTCCTTAATTGGTGAAGTATGGTGGATGTTCTGAAGGGTCGGTTGGTGTTTTTTCTCTCAACTCTTATGCTTGTGTGAGAAGTGGAGTATATGAGACACCTCTTCGAACCGCTCATGTTTTCCACACAAAAAAAGTGATCCTGGACATATGTTATTGTTTTTAGTCGATCGTTTTCGATAATAATCAACTTTATAGTTGAAAAACATTGTCAATCATTTGACTATTAGTAAAAAAGTTCCAGGAAAAGTTAAAATTTTTGTTCTCAAGCATTAGTATCCTTAGGTACTGGTTCCCAGTTATGAAAATATTGGGAAAATTATTTTGACTCATAAAAACTATTGAATTCGGAAATATTAATCGAATGATAATAATTCGGTGCATTATAACCGAAAAAAAGTTTTACATTCTTGGAATTTATACCATACCATACAGGTTCACTGGAGGAAAATTGAAGCTAATAATTTTCTGGATGTGAGTAGAAAATTTTGCTCATATACGCCTTCCATTCCTTACATCATTGAATTTCCTGCAGCAAAAGAAGAACCTGCATTACCCTCTATGTTGGCGAATTTTCTTTCCGAAAAATTAAAGCAAGAGCTCTACACAGATGCATCAAATGTCTTTGATCTCTAAACTGGATTTTCTCAAGCAATAAAAGTTACATAGCGATTTCACGATGAAGAAGAACCTACATCACTTCACTACAGAAGATGTCGTACATATATCTCATATTCAGTTATTTCAAAATATTTGCATCTTGAGAACTTGAAAGCGGGTAATTCATCCGTTGATCCATTCGTTAAATACTAATAAATCTTCCGCCGTATATAATCTCGTAAAACATCTTCCTCTGATTTTTTATTTTAGTAATCATTTTCCGATTAAATATTCACTTTTCTCATGAATGTTCAAAGTTTGTTCTTTCACCAATTCCTGTACACTGCCACGATAAAATGATGTACACGACTTGAAATACAAGAAAGAGTTCTTCACTAGCTCATCAGCTGTATCATAACAACGTCTGTCACTTATAGAAATGAATTGGTTGAGAACATCTGATTTTGTGTATTACTCCAGTGGATGATCAATTATCAAGTGATTAATATTCTGAACACTGTGGAAGATAATGCCGCATTCTTCTGGGGGTATGGAATCGCGATAAAATATTTTGAAATACGCAGGCACACGAGCATCTCGTAGTGGAACAAAGGAAATAAAGTGGAGTGTCAATTATTTTACAATATAATCAGTACTAAAGTATTCCCTGGGTTGTTTGAATCGAGAAGAATTATAATTGCATACAGGCGTACTCGGGGTCTACTGTAATTTCTGATAAGGTAACATTTTTAAAATAGCCGAAACGAGTTCTGGTACATTCAGAAACGGACTGCAGTGATCTTCAGAAAATTATATGGGTTTTGCATATAATTACTGAAATTTATGATTGGCTTAACAACCGAAATTTTTCAACGGATTTCAGATGTCATTCAAATACATGCTCCTTCAAAGTCACATAAGACCAGGACAATGGGCATTCACAATAGAAGAGAAAATTCTGTTTCTTCTAACGAATATGACGACAGAAAAAAATATCCAAAAGATAGGAGTTTCACATTTTGTAAATGACAGCATCTTCTTTTGATCTATTCAGGACAAATGTTTTGTCCCGACCTCATATTAGTTCTGAGAGCTTTTGTTTACAAATCTCTTGGAGAAAGCTTTCGTATGTTTCAATCCTGAATGGCTCAACCAGTCTAGCATGAAATCTATCTTATTTATGGTGAAACTGTCAAGTACTGACTTTTATATCTGAAGTGCTATGCCACGTTTGCCATTTTATAACTTTTAAAACGAAAGATACTGAAAAAGTGGTAGGCCACTGAAATATTTCAAGCTTATAGTTATTTTTGTATTGGCACATAAGAGTGTCAATTCCACTTAAATTCACTCAAATGTGCCATAAAAACACGAATTTTTAACGCAAGAAATACAAACAACATTTTTTGTACAACTGTGAATGTGAATTTACATCGTCTGAAATATAATTATTAAAGAAAATCCATCCAGATCTATTGATTTTTTGTGTCTTGTCGTTTCTTTAACACATTAAGCAGTGAAGACGCTGGCTTAAGATGTTTTACTTTTTTACATGAAAACGGTGCCCCAAAAGGAGAAAAGCAGAAGAGATTGTTTCACAAATTGAACAAAGAATTCAAAATTCGTTGTTAGTTTGAAATATCCCAGTGGCATATCACTCTTTTCAGTCAGATTTTAAGTAGAAGTTCAACACTTTGTATGTTGGAAACAATGCATTGCCGATCCTTAATTTATGGAAACTTGTTTTCAAAATGATTGACAACCACTTCCTTAAATCTTTTTCAAGAATTAAGAAAACCCTAAATTGTTTCACAAATAACTATAATCATTGGGAATGATGATTGATGTCAACACATGAAATAGTTTGATAATTGTTTTTTTCACATCAGAACGTTTCGGAAAAAACGACTGATTCATTCGTCTTTTTGAGCGCTCGTTCTACTTAAACGAGTGCTATATCGTTTTGTCCAAATTATTGTATTTTCGAATTTCGAGGCGAAAATGGTCTCAAACGATAGCGTTCGACTCCCTGATGAAGAATCCGTGGTGAAACTTACTTCTGTTCATTGTCCTAGAGATTTTCAAGGTGAGTTCGGGTCCCAAATGCCTCGGTTAATTTCGTTAACCAGCCAAATCTCACAGGGGGATCCATAAAATGGGGCCATTCAATATCTCAGACAAAACGAAACCAATCGAAATGAAATATTGCAGCCACATGCAAGATACTTATCATAAGCCACAGACAAAATTTCGTGGCCATGGTGTACACAGAACCATAAAAAATTCAATTGAAATATTGAAATGAAGAATCATCATCTTTCCATGAAAAGATAACCGATTCAAAAGAAACTTATATTTTGAATGAAGATTGATACACTGAACGTTCATGCAAAATTTTGTGACTATAGTGTTAACAGACCCATAGAAAATTCAATTGGAATATTGAAAAGAAGAATTTTTATATTTCCATAACAGTATACCTATCCGATTCGAGTGAAATTGTTTTGTGAATCAAGACTGATATACTGAATGTTCATGCATGTTTTCAAGAGAATCGCATCATCAAAACCATAGAATTTAATTCTTTCAACTATTTATTTTTACATATTCCATTTTTTGAATTATTTCCAGAATATTATTCCGATTAAGCTGAGAGTCTGGATTTGTATATTCTGTATCAATTCCAAGACCCATATAAAATTTTGAGGATCTAGTCTTATTGCTCCTCCAATGAAGGAGAACCAAAACGCTCTTGCTCCGGGCTTTTCTTAAATTTTTTAACATGCTGCCGTAGTTTCACCAGAATATCCAATTCGTCGGAAAAATATACCCTCTTCGGTCTGTTGTATCGAAATGCGAACAGTTCCGGGTGTCAATTCTCGAGATCACTCGCTCACGAACGTATATAGTCCATTCACGAAAGGTTGAGCCGTCGGTTGGCCATGGAAATTTGGCATATTCCACTGTGTATATTAAAATTTTAGGTTATGTTCTTTATTTTCTTGTCAGATTGATACGCAATGTTGTCAATATGCATAGAGTTGTGTGATAACTCGCTAGCTCGTCGGACGAGGCCGGGTACATTCGGCAACGTTGACTTTATTTTACTCTATGACAGTAAATACTGCCAACTTCAGATAAATAAAGAAACGCCTACTATGTGCTCAACCTTTTTGAACGGACTATACGTTCGTCAGTGGATAAAATCGAAGGAATAGTTTGAAACAAGTTAATTCCTGAGCATATCGTCAATACTAGTTCAGACGAAAGTGCATATTCATTTTGAACGGATGAAATCATTACAATTTCCAGAAATCTACAAAATGTCACGAACGTATACGTTCGTCGAACGAGTGATCCCGGGAATTGACACCCCGAACATTTTTCGTGAACTCTATCAAACTCTTCTAGTATAAAAAACGTGGATCATTATTTCGCTGTTCTATCTGCGATTGCAAAACTTTTATGCCAACATGTTAGTATGAATGCTGAAGAGTTCAGCACTGAAAGACACGAAGAACGTTCTTGTCCAGCAGAGCTGTGCCGAAGCCTTGTGCTTAGTGCTCGTGAAAGCACTCAAAGCACTTTGTGCTCGTAAGCACTGTGCTCGCGAGCACTTGATTGAACCAGTGCTTAGTGCTTGGTGTTTCGCGAATTTTTCGAAAGGGCTTAGTGCTTAGTAATTCGAAAAGTGCTCCCGAGCACCAAAGTGCTCCCAAGCACTTTCAGGAATTACCAAGCACTAAGCCCTTCATGGACTTGTTGGAACATGGAAGTGACAGACTTTCGAGTGATTCAAATAGACAAAGAACTATAGATATAAAATTTTTAATTTTTTCTTGCATTACAAACACTGGTGTTAGAAAAACAATATCGCTGTATGTTATGGACTTTCTGGAACAAGTGTTCACGTTTCCATTATTTTGACAAGAAGAACAGATTGTTATGATGTTTTGGCGAAATTTCTATGGAGCAATGCGACCTTTTTTTTAACATACGATTCAGGTATCTATTTACATGATTTCAAGTAATTTATTGGCGAATATTTTAGTTACAGTTTGTTAACTGAATGAATGCCTTATAGGGCTCAGAAAACCATAAGGAACATTTCAATCTACTTTGTTGACAAGAAGTCACTGTTTCTCTATTACTTTTTTAGGAATGTCGTCATGGTAACCTGTCTGTATATTCGGAATTTATCTAAAATAATTATTTCGTCGACCTAAAAGGTGATTTTAATATGTGCATAACTGAATACAAATGACCAATTTTTATGTTCAATTGATGCTGTTTCAATGTGCTATTTCCATGGATAACTGAACATAAAGCATTCAGAAGCGATAGAGTAATATCAGAACTCAACAGTCACATGGAAATATAGAAATTTATATTATGTCAAATGTATGTCTTGTGGAAAATAGAGTGTATTTCAATCAAGAATTTATATACAATTCATTTTGATGTCGTCGGAAAATTTTGTCATCAACGTAGTTATTAATCTAGCGACTAATGGTCTCGAACTCGGAACTAGTAACGCGTGAGCGGAGCGAACGCTTTAAAATATCTTGACCATTAGTCGCTCTCTTAAATAACCTTATTGATTAAATATCTATTAAACGACTCGCTTAACAAAACTCATTATCAATTTCAATTACGTTCAGTTCAAAACACGATAACACTAGAAAGAAAAAATCAAGACATCAAAAATCAGAATTCCAAACTAAAAGATATTTGGATGGAAAATATTAAGTTTTATTTTGAAAAGTGCTTAGTGCTCGGTGCTCGTGTGAACGAATTACTTTCCAGAAGTGCTTAGTAATCGCGAGCATTCTTCAAAAAATAAGGGCTTAGTGCTCGAGATTCCGGAGCACTTTTTCAATAGGGCTTAGTGCTTTGTGCTCGAAGCACTTTTCTTCAGTGCTCGGCACAGCTCTGTTGTCCAGCTCTTGCTCTTCATTCGTTTAGTTCAAATCCACTTTAAGGCAATAGGGTGGTAGGTACGGATAACAACAGTGAATATTCTGGGTTCGGTCCTGCGGACATTAAACCAGCCGACTGAGAAATATTTATGATTACATTTGTAGCCGTTCACTTGTTTCGCGATGTGAGGAGAATCGAGAATGCGTTATTGTCAGTCAGATTCTCTAAAAACGCAGCTATCTCTCGCTGGATCCCACTAAACTGGACCATTATTATACATATTTTAAACACCCGGTCTCGAGCATGTGCCTTTTTTACGTAATAAGAATCGGCTCGTGGGAAAACACAGCTTTCTGCCTTTCTGATTGATGTGACCCAGTAAGTCAGATGAGGTGACAGTTTGTCGCCATATAAAGCACCACTATTCGGTACATGAGAACCTATATTGTTTATTTATGTATCTACTACATCTATGTAACAATTCAGTTGTACAGAGTGTTATAGTGACCCACAGTTGAATTTACCTGAGAATAATGGATACCTCACCTGCTTTTAGAATTGATATAGCAAATTATTTATTTGTTTCTCATTTGTAAACGTCAGTTTCCAAAAACACAATATTAATCAAGAAGTTTTTATTTAATCAAGTCACTAACTTGTAAAACGACAGTTAACTTGTAAAATTTTTACAAATTAGTAGTATTATATGAGAGTATTATATGAGAGTTGTCAAGTACTTGCTTCTAATTTCAGTCATCCCTCTAATTTCAGAGTTCCTGGAACAAATGTATTTCTCAATAAACGTTCTCAAACTATTCGAAAACGATATTCGTACCTTGTTTTATTCGTATCTATCTGTTTTCCTTCTCAAAATTGCAGATATCCTAGAGGTTTTTTGACCTGTAAACTCACTTACAGTTTCACGTACTCGCTTCCAATTTCTTTCATTCTGCTAATTTCATCGTTCCTAGAACCAATATTTTTAGTAATAAACGTTATAAAAGTATTTAAAACGATATTCATGCCTTGTTTCATTTGGATCTGGCCTTTTTCGTCAGAAATGAGCAAATATTCTCGAAGGACTTCCCTCTCGTAAAGCCACTGACAGTTGTCATAATTTTCCGATGTCATAAATGATCCAATTTTTAGAAATGTCAAGCGAAAATTATTGAGATTTTTTTGGAATTCATCTAATCTTTTTTACAAATGAGAAACAAATAAAATATAAAACAATACACGCAAGGTAACGGGTTTTACTGGCTCAAGGAGGTAACTGACTCGCCTGCGGCTCCTCCATTCGCCAGTAAAACCTTCTTACCTTGCTAGTAATGTTATATACTATATCATTTCTTCGTTTAGTCAGCTCGGCAGCTTTATTTCTGCTTTCAAATAAGTAACTAAAATTTTCAGTGATGGGTTAAATCATGGTTATATAATATAACCTAGAAATATATTCCATTGGTAATTTCTTCAAGGACATGGATCATATTTATAACGTGTTACTCTGTGCGCACTATTTTATAGCGTGTTGAAACAGAAAAAAAAAATTGGTTAACTTATGAAGATTGATCCTTTTGGAAACGTATATGCATGCATGGGACAAGTCAAAATAACCATATAAATTAGGTTTCTTTACAATAATTTGAGTATTCATTTACAGTATAGCAGCATTTTCTCAACAATAATTTTTTGATGTTTCTCTTGAACTCGTTATAATTAAGATTTTTAAAGCTGTAAGACAGATGATTAAAAATTTTATGGACTGGTACATAGGAGACATTTCAAATTTAGCAGTCCTATGTTTAGGGAAATGTAGCAATGCTTCATTTCTAGTAGGGAAGTATGCCTATGATGGCATCCTGCTTATGATGGCACACTTCAAAGAAGTCTGTTACCATCAACTGAACAAACTTATTTTACTGAAATTGTACGCCAAATGGCATTTACACTTGATATACGTAGTGACACCTTGAATACGTGGCAATTTGTGACTTTTATAAGAGTTCAATCATTTCGGTGAGTGTTATGTATGATAGTTATTTCATTCTTTTCGTTTATTTGGATATTCGAAAAATCTGTGTAAAAAATGATTATACTTTCCATTTATCACTCTATAACAATGCTTTTAGTGTAAAAGTTTTGGGTTTTTTCGTCTTTTTATTACATTTTTCGCTTTGTTAAAAATATATGTTACTTATGCTTATGATGGCATAGCCAGTGTGTTTCTATGATAGCATAGGGAGCTTGTATAGATCCACCTATACATATATGTACAACAACTTGTGAACGGCGCTGTATTTGAAACCTTATGTATTGGACAGGCGCAATACGCTATTGTAAATATGCTCATATGTATCAGTTTTATATTTCATTCCATATTATTACGCCAATAAATGCACAAGTTAAACAAATTGTTTTCAAATTCAATTATACCGATCAAAATTGATCCAATTTCTTTATGTGTATCACACACTAGTAGTGATCTACACATAAAAGTGGTCCTTCGAGCAAACTTAGATTTTATTGAAATAAAAATTGGGTTTTGCCAATTTTCGAAAAGCAGATGCCGTTGGAGGAGAAGTCCATCAGAAAATTGTGAAGCAGTCCCTACTACAACAGGAATCAACAAGAAGGAGACATTCAGAATATTTGCAGTTCAGAGTGAAGAATTTTCCATCGACAGAATAATTAAATTCGTTAATTTTCCATTGGGAGAAGACGGATGTTTATCCTAAACATCTGGGAGATAACATCAATCGGAGATAAGTAGTTTTTATATTTGTACAAACCAATATTGCATTGTTAAGATCTTGTTTATGAATTTTTCAATTATCAATCCAATATTACGAATAATTTTTTCGATATGCCTCTTCAGAAATTGAAAGTTAAAAGATCCTATTATAAAGGAACAATCACTAAAATTGAGAATTATATATTAGATTTAATGAATTCTGAAATTGATTACCATCAAATTAAAGAAGTAGAAGTTAGAAAATCTAGATTAAATAATGCATTTAATCAATATGAAACTACGCAATTGGAAATTCTCAACTTAGATTCAAAGGATGAGGAAGACATGTTTGAAATGGAATCAAATTTATGGATATTTCTACTAATATGAAAAAATTATTGACCAATTATGAAAATTCAACCAATTCATTGTCAAACTCAGTTAATAATACAACATCTACTTCAACATTACCATCCATCGATATTCCATATTTTAATGGAAAAAATTTGAGTGAATTTAAACCGTTCATGGATTTATTTCGAGCTGTTGTGAACAATAATGTTAATTTATCTGATGTAGAAAAACTTTTCTATTTGAAAAAATATTTAACAGATGAAGCACTTTCAATAATAAATAATTTGCCTTTAGTTAATTCATCTTATGATGAAGCTTTGAGTCTTTTGAACAGAAGATATGATAATCCAACACTTCTAATCAGTAATCATGTTAACTGTATACTGGAGATTTCACCATTACAAAAAGGTACATCTTCCAACTTGAGGCAATTTATTTGTTCAATTAAACAGGAAATCAGTTCGTTGAAAAATTTGAAACAACCAGTTGACCAATGGGATATGATATTGATCTGTATTTTGTCAAAAAAGTTAGACAGTTTCACTAATAGAGCTTATCAGGTCTCTAGAACTTCAAAATCACTTCCCACCTTAACAGAGTTCGTTGAATTTTTGGAATCAAGAGCAACTGCCCTAGAGGCATCTTCAAGTCAACCAATCAGATCGAATAAATCAAATTCATCTATAAATCTAATGAATATTCACACAAAAAATGATTCGCAGACAAAAAATGATAATAGAGCTGTCAATCAATATACATCAAAGAAATATGTTCATTTTCATTGCCTTTATTGTAAAAATGGTAACCATAAAATTCAATACTGTCCAGATTTCAAACTAATATCCGCATCTGATCGATTTGGTTTCGTTGATTCGAACGGTCTTTGTAAAATGTGTTTGAATAAGCATACTTTTAGATGCAAATATCCCACAAAATGTAACACTTGCCATAAAAGTCACCATGTTTTGTTGCATTTGGGTAATGAATTAAATCCCAGTTCTTTAACTGTTTTCGAAAAAGAACCATCCTTTACTAATGTTCTGTTGCCTTCTGCTAGGGTGAAAGTTTTAACAAAAAAGGGAGATTTTATCACTGTAAAAATTCTTTTGGATTCCGGTAGTCAGGTTTCACTCATAAGAAAAGACTTAGCAGTTAAAGTGAATTGTGAAGTTCTCAAAACTAATTTGAAATTGATTGGGGTAAATGAAAAGAAATCACCTGTAGAAGAACTAGTTTCATTTGAGATATTTTCCTGTATTAATAACTATAAAATAAACGCCGTTTGTGCCGTTGTAGACAGGATTACTTCAAAATTACCTCAATTATATTTCAATACGAAGCAATTCAAGATTCCGCCATCTGTAAAGTTGGCTGATCCTGATTATAACACACCTGATGAAATATTAATTTTGTTGAGTGCAGATATATTTTTCTCTATCTTATTGTCACAATCGATAAAATTAGGTCCTCAAAAGCCTATTCTTCAAAATACATTATTTGGATACATTGTGAGTGGTATATTACCAAAATCATTGTTCAGAACTGATTTTAATACTTTTTATTCTCATCACTGTTCTTTAGATATCAAGAAACTGGACAACCTGATGGAAAGATTTTGGCAAGCTGAGAGCATTCCCGAAGGTCAGGACGAATTTACGAGCGAACAGGAAGCCTGCGAAAATAGTTTTAGAGAAAGCGTAGAAAGAATCGAAAATAAATTTCAGGTGAAACTTCCTTTTAAAATACCTATGTCAGATATTTTTCTCGGCGATTCTTACAAATTTGCCTTGAAACGCTTCTTTAATTTAGAAAAACGGCTTCAACTTGATGACAAATTGTTTCAAGGTTATTCTAATTTCATTCAGGAATTTTTGGACCTTGATCATGCTGAAATTGTTAGTCCTTGTGAAATTTCAGTCAATGATACATCCACGTATTTTCTTGCACATCATCCAGTTGTAAGAAGTGACAACAAAGTACTAATAAATTGAGAGTAGTTTTTGATGGGGGTATGAAAACTAATCATAAACTTTCCTTGAATGATTTTCTTTATAATGGTAAATCCGTACAAAGCGATATTTATGATATATTATTATTATTTCGTACATATAGATATGTTCTCATAACAGATATAAAACATATGTTCAGGAGCATTTTGGTCAATCCAGAGCATCAAAATTTTCAATTAATTATTTGGAGAAATGATCCTTCACTACCATTGAATTTCATTCGTTTGAAAACAGTAACTTATGGCTTAAAGAGTTCTCCATTTTTAGCTACTAGATGTTTAAATGAGTTAGCTTTCACCTTCAAAGATAAATATCCACTTGCTTCAAGAATACTGCTGAATAACACTTACATTGATGATGTTCTTTGTGGGGCAGATTCTATTGATGAACTCATTCAAATTAAATCAGAAATAATTGAACTTCTGAGTTTAGGAAATTTCAAGCTTCATAAGTGGGCAACAAATACCCCAGGAATAATATCAGATATTCCAAAGGAACTTTGCCATTTCAATGAAATAGAACTTGCTAAGAATTCTGGAGAAGAATTAATGTTGAAAACTTTAGGATTGATTTTTGATGTTAAAATTGATTGCCTTAAAATCATTTTTCCAAAAATTGAGATTAATGAACCTTTAACTAAAAGATCATTCTTAAGTATAATTTCTCGACTGTACGATCCTTTGGTTTAATTGGCCCAATTGTGATTATGGCTAAATTACTAATGCAAAATTATGGATCAAAACAATATCTTGGGACGAACACTTACCTCTAGATGTTCACCAAAATTGTGAAAAATTCTTGAAGCAATTATCAGTATTACCACCTATTGTTCTTCCAAGAAATATCAATTGTTTTTCAAACACTAAAAAAATCGAACTTTTGGGATTTTGTGACGCTTCAATGAATGCCTATGGATGTTGCGTTTATGTAAAAACTACAAATGATGAAGGAAAGATTTCAATAAATTTACTTACCTCTAAATCGCGTGTTGCTCCACTCATGAAAAAACTAACAATACCGAAATTAGAACTCAACGGTGCAGTACTGTTATCAAAATTAATTGCAAAAATTACAAAAATTTTTGAGAACAACTTCAAAATATCAAATAGATTTTTGTTTTCGGATTCAGAGATCGTTCTCTCTTGGATTGCTTCCATACCTTTGAAATTAAACGTCTATGCTGCGAATAGAATAACGCTAATAAAAACTTTGACTTCAGATTCATCATGGTGCTATGTAAGTGGTGACAATAACCCTGCTGATCTGCTCACTAGAGACCTTCAGTATATCAATTCATTTAATGATAATCGTTTGTGGTGGCATGGCCCCGAAATGGTCAGCAACGTCGGCTATAATTTAACAAGCTCTATAGTTCTTGATAGAGGTTGTGATTTTGATAAGACAGATATATTTCGGGAAAGTCAAAGTTGTGCAAAAGTTTCATTGAATACTATACTTCAGGAAAATACAGTTCGTTTTGAGGACTACTCATCTATCAGTAAAATTCAAAGAATTCTTGCATTTGTTTTAAGATTTATTCGGAATTGCAGGGTGTCAAAAGATAAAAGATTGAAAGGAAATTTAACATGCACAGATTTAGATGAGGCATTAGATCATATCATAATTTCAATACAATCGTCTAATTTTCCGGGTGAAATTGAATGTTTGAAGCATAATAATCCAATAAGCAATAAGTCAAGTTTAAAACCTCTCTTCCCATTCATTGACCAAAATAATTTACTTAGGGTAGGAGGCAGGCTACATAATGCTCCTATTTCCTTTTCAGAGAAACATCCCATCATTTTACCAAAAAATTGTCATATAACCAAATTGATTATCATAAGAGAACATATAAATTCATTTCATGCGGGACCAAGACTTGTCCTCGCCAATTTAAATAGAAAATTCTGGTTAGTGAACGGTGTTCGTGAAATAAAAAAGGTTCTACATAAATGTGTGAGATGCTTCAGATTGAAGGCGAAATTTTCTGAACAATTAATGGGTAGCCTACCATCGTCTAGAGTCACGGTATCCCGACCATTCGAAAATGTTGGAATAGATTTTTGTGGTCCATTTAGTATAAAACAGTCGCGATTGAGAAAGATTCTAATTTCCAAAGGATATATTGCAGTTTTCGTCTGTTTTTCCACTAAAGCTATCCATTTAGAGCTTGTTTCAGATTTAAATACTGACACTTTTATTGCAGCTTTCAAAAGATTTTCTTCTAGAAGAAATTTACCATCTCAAGTATTTTGTGATAATGGAGCAACCTTCAAGGGCGCTCAAAGAAAGTTCGATGAATTTTATAAGCTCTGTTCTTCAAAATTCCATAAATAAAGTTGAAAATTATGCTGCAAGTCTAGGTATCACATTCAATTTCATTCCAAGCTACTCCCCTGCCTTTGGAGGCATTTGGGAAGCTGGCGTTAAAAGCGTCAAATTCCATCTAAAAAGAGTTGTGGGTGATTCAGCTCTGACTTATGAAGAATTTAATACTTTCATAGTACAAATAGAGGCTATACTAAATTCAAGGCCTCTCTGCCAAATTTCTCAGGATCCATCAGATTTTAATTTTCTGACACCGGCTCATTTTCTTACTGGGGCAGCTTTAAATGCGTTACCGGAAAATGATTTATCTCATATACCACAGAGTCATTTGAAATTTTGGAGACTCTGCTCGAAATTGCGGCAAGATTTTTGGGATCACTGGCGTAAACATTATTTGTTGCAATTGCAAAATAGGCCTAAATGGAAAGAGGCACTACCAAATATAAAAGAGGGAATGTTAGTATTGCTGAAGGAGGATAACGTTTCTCCTCTTCATTGGCCCATGGGTCGAATTTTGAAAGTTATACCAGGTAAAGATGGTAAAGTTAGAGTGGTTGAAGTAGTCATGAAAAACAAAGTCTATAAAAGATCTATTTCTAAAGTTGCCGTGCTTCCTATCTACGAATAGCTCTACCTTGCCAAAGTCTCTCCATATTCAATTGTTATTGTTGAATAATCCAGTTTAATTCAATAAGTTTCCTTGTTTTATTGGTATTCTAGAATAGTTTTGTAGTATTAGTGCACTGAAAAATTGTATGATACATACCGTATAATAATAATTTGTATTTTCTCAAAGTTTCATTTGAATCAATGATATATAATTATCCTTTCAATTGTTTTCAGCAACACTTATGTTGTGAATAACTTGTATCACCTTGTTCATTCTTATTATAGATTCTACTTAGTTTTGAACTTTCAAATTTATTAAATGAATTGTAATGATTTATTATTGTGCTGAAATATGTAATCACTTTCTTTGCTGTGGTGCCCTGTTATGTATAGATCCACCTATACATATATGTACAACAACTTGTGAACGGCGCTGTATTTGAAACCTTATGTATTGGACAGGCGCAATACGCTATTGTAAATATGCTCATATGTATCAGTTTTATATTTCATTCCATATTATTACGCCAATAAATGCACAAGTTAAACAAATTGTTTTCAAATTCAATTATACCGATCAAAATTGATCCAATTTATGTGTATCACACACTAGTAGTGATCTACACAGAGCTACATAAGAAAAAGAATCAAGATCAAGAGACGATCCCTCCAAAGCCTGGTACTTCGCAAGAAATATTAGAGGTATCCGAAAATAATGAAAATGGTTTCAAGTTAAGTGTCGAGATCATTAAAAATCATACAAGAACTCTCACCACTGCCAACTGCCGTTGCAGAGTCAACAGTGAACAGAGAAAGTAAACGAGGAAAAGTTGGAATCCTCAATACAACCTCTGACATAAAGAAAAGAAGTTGGAAGGAGAAGAAAAGACAAAGAAAGAGAGGGAAGCTAGCTAGAAAGGTCAAAAGACAGATTAAGTTCGTAGAAGAAAATGAGGAAAATGAAGAAAGGCATTATGACGATGATTCAGATGCCGCTTGTCTTTATTGTTATAAGCTGTTGTCCATGTCTCGACCAAGGGAGAATTGCTTGTGTTGCCAGAAATGCGCTAGTGTGCTAGTGCAAATCATATTCGTATGTGAATTGTGCGTATAAAAATTATATTTTTATATTTTGACAATGCCAAAGAATGTAGATTTAGTTTCTTTACATCATTTTCATGGAATAGGACTGCTATTTTCTTCAATAAAATATTTCAATAAATAATATCATTTTATTTTAGTTATATGCCATCAAGGGACATACGTGATCCTATGATGGCACCCGTGGCTAATTTTGAACAAGTGCTATAAACCAAATTTTTAAGGATTTATATTGAAACTATATATAAGAATGCATACTACATACGAGTAGCAGTAAATCTGTACGTTCGATGACATAGAAAAATTTCCTTCAATGAAATATGTAAATAATTCGTTAAGGGTGCCAACATGGGCACACTTCCCCTATTATACCCCTGAAAGCTGGATAGTTTAATTATGCTTTGTTCGTTTTCTTTTACATACAAAAGACATTTAAAAATGAATATGGAAGACAAGGTTAGTATACCACTTTCTACAAATAACTGTCTGCATAGCTGGCGTGGAGTCACATTGTATAACAGACGTAAAATTCGCTTCTGCAAAATGAAAGCCCCGCCAACATCTGAAGAATTCCTCCAGAAAAGAACATTTTACGAAAAATGGCAGTAGACCAAACTATAATAGAGATTTTTGAGTGCTTCTGGAGAAAGGAGATCTCTCACCCTACTTATTGCAAAATGAGAACTGTTGAGCCTGCTACACAATGATTCAATGTGAGTGGACTACCTCAATCCACCTTCCAAGTAGATGTCAAGAAATTTTGCACTCTCTTTAGAAATTATGTCTTCATTAAAATGGCGAATTGTGAGCTTCAGATTACTTTGACATAATGTGAATATATACACCCAGTTTTACCACTGTTTATCATCAAATTGTTCTCATGATATCAGTCCATGAAGCAACTCACAAGTACACGACAAAGCACTTGTAGCTCCTCAACTGATGAAGCTCTTATTACCACCGAAGCATCATCAGCAAATAGGGTCATAAATATTTAATTAGAGAAGTATCCCGAAGGGCTAGCTGGTCTAAAAACATCATCCGCAGATTGACAGGGAGATCGTTGATAAAAAGAAGAAGTAGAAGTGGGCCCAATACAAAACCCTATGGTATTCCAAAGTTGACAATATTTTCAGCAGAGAATGAATTTTCAAGCTTGACTCGCATGGATCTACCTTACAGATAGCTACGAAGCCAGTCCAAGAAACACCCCGAAGACCTAGATTGTAACATTTTTCCATAATGAACTGAAAAGAGAGAGATCTAAGAAGATAGCCTGCCTCATGCTCTTATCGAGACATTCATAAACATAATCAACAAGACATGAGAATCTTGCGTTGGCCGTAACATTTTATGGAACAAACTGTACGATTTGGTGAACGAACTCAACCGAGCCATTAGGGGATGCGAATTTATCCTGAAAATTTCAAGTCTCTAGGACAATCTCTTTGAAAGTCATTGTGCTAACGGGCGGACGGACGGCCGTATGGCTCAACGGACAGTATTGAATTTGACCACGACTTCGTCTTCAGGGAGTCTAACCCTATCGTTTAAGACCATTTTCGGCTCAAATTTCGAAAATTACAGACATTTGTGCAGAACGATGTAGCACCCCCTCCCGATTCAGTAGAACGAGCGTCAAAAAAACCTAAAAGATTCATTATTATTGAAAATGTTATTGATTTATTGCACATTGCAAAAGCACAAATTGAACATAAAAAATGGGTCTTTATGTTCATTTGGAATCCAATAAAAACACTTTTATTTCGAGGGCGACTGAAAAAAAATTATAGTATTCAATACTGATCTGACGCTAGCAAATTGATTATAATTGTTCATAAAAAAAATATTATATTTATTATACAGGGTTTTCCTTTTAAGTTGGCCTATTATACGTTTTAGGAGAACTAGTGAATATTTCGTTCTGAAATTTTAGGTGCAGCCTTGAGAGGGAAGGAACTCTTCGCCTGAAATATTTTCAAGTCGACAGTGTTGCCACGTCTATCTCAAACGCGTATCTACTTTCTTATTTCAAATGGAACTACCTATATTTTCATTAATGTATCGATTCAATCAGAAATTCGCAGTATAACCCACTGAAAAAAATTCTCTGCTTCGAATCGAATGCTGCAAAATAAATATGGGGTTGCCATTTGAAAATCTCGAAATATTTCAATTTTGAGTTTCACATTTTCGGAGCAATATCTTCGAAAAACCTTACGATGTATTAAACTGAATATACCACATGAATGCATGGAGTCTTTACTATGAGACAGCTGAGTTTGGTTTCGTTCGCATAAAAATAATCGAGATATTGCATTCCAAACTGGCAATGCAAACGTCAAAAGTTTCAGGAATTTGTGAATAACTTGGCAACAGTGCATAGCAAAGAATTTTTTTTTAGTGGGTTATACTGCAAATTTGGTATTGAATCGATACATAAATGAAAATATAGGTAGTTCAATTTGAAATAAGAAAGTAGATATGCGTTTGAGATAGACGTGGCAACACTGTCGACTTGAAAATATTTTAGGCGAAGAGTTCCTTCACCCTCAAGGCTGCACCTAAATTTCAGAACGAAATATTCTTGTGTATATTTCCTTTAAGGCCAACTTAAAAGGAAAACCCTGTAGATTGTTGCCGATAACCTAGTTCCGGACCTGAATTTCTCCGAATGCGTCCAAGCAGTTCGATTACTTATGGCAAAAATCTCGATGGAAGAAGAAAAGAGGGACTAGGAAGGACATCGTGAAGATAATGAAGCTATCAGGCAGCCTGTAATCAAATTGCCGTCCTGGGCGGCCTCCCAGAGCGGCCCAGGCTCTCATATATGCCCCGAGACCGGCGGACTCGGCTCTGCTAATGTATGCCTTCTTCTGCCTTCCATTTACTTCCAATATAGTCATTAAGGGGCTCATTAACCTCTAATTCGACACCAAATACCATGCCCGACTTTTTATGGCTAGCACTCCTTGCAGGCAACCATGAGACGAAATACCTAATATGTAAGTGTGCTTTTTTCCCGAACGAGCGGAATTTTTGGGTTGCTCTGATTTTTATACGATTGCTTGTGAGAAATTAACGCAGGTAAAAAGGCTGGTGTATTTATATTGGTAAAGATAGGAACTGAACAACAGGGTGGAAATAGTAGGTACCGGGTTTTTCACTATAATTTTGGCCCCCCTTTAACTTTGTTACTGAAGGAGATAAAAAAAATTTTTCGTATAAAAGTTTCACGAAATCAACTGATGTCTTTTGATATGACTCCATAAACTGAAATATATACAGGGTGACCAACATATTGATTGCAACTTAATTTTTTCAAATGGAACACCCTGTACATTTTTAAATATTTGGTTAGCTCTTTTTCCTCTGATTTCGAATATGTAACATATGTTGGTCTATCTTTCTTATTCTGAGCACCAGAGAGTTTCAAATTTCAATAACCATCTGGCAAAGCGTTTGGAAGTTCGTGAATATTTAAGTGGCCAATTTGATCTTTGGATTAGTAATGGCGCACCCATTTTATGGCCACCAAATAGTCCCGATTTAACACCGTTGGACACGTTTTTATAGTCGTTCCTGAAGGAAAAAATTTTCTTCAGCAATAATGACAATCAATGAAAGCGGAGAATAATATTAATGAAAAATCAACCAATATTAAACCCATAATTCGGAACTAATCCCGTCAACGCACAAAGAATAATGATAATATTGTAATGATAAGAAACAAAATTTTGAAGCTTTAATTTCTGACTTGAATCAGAGCCATAATAATGCTATCAAAAATAGTCTAAACAACTTGAGACAACTATATGAGCTATGTGTATTGAATGAAGGTGGTCATTTTGAGCAATTTCTTTAGTTGATGTTATTCTTACCATACTACCATAGTTTATCATTTTTCATTGGTTGGTTAAGTAATTGTTAAGTATTCATTCTAAAATAATAATTTTAAGTAGATTGTTTGGATATTAATAATTTCGTAGGTATTTCACATATTTTTTTATTAGGTGTCATCATTTCAAAACTTTGAAACTCTGAAAATTGAAGAGACACATCCGCATACGCATTTATATTCGAGATCAGGAGGAAATAGTTTATCAAAAAAAGGAAGAAAATACAGGACAGGGTGTCCCATTTGAAAAAATAAAGTTGCATTCAATGTTGTTCACCCTGTATATCTTCCCATTGACGTTATTATAACTCCAGAAATGAGCATTTTCATTAAACGCACTCTGCCACTACTTGTAAAATGATTACAGATCTTGGCAGGTGGTTCTTAAATTTGAAACTCTGTGGTTCTCAGAATAAAAGAGATAGACCAACATATGTTACATATTCGGAATCAAGGGAAAGAGAGCTAGCCAAACATGGAAAAATAACAGGGTGTTCCATTTGAAAAATTTAAGTTGCCATCAATCAGTTTCTGGACTCATATTCAAAACCTCAGTTGATTTCGTGAAACTTTTATACGAAACATTTTTCTGTATCTCCTTTAGTAACAAAGTTAAAGGGGGGGTCAAATTATAGTGAAAAACCCGGTACATGATGGGACATATGAAATGAAAAATATACAAAATATTCATTTTTTTGAAAATCTTGTGATGCGATTTCGTCGAATTTCAGCTCGAAGATGCGCATCAATATCATAATTATAGATATCAAGTTTTATATTGATGGAATCTGTAAATTCAGAACCCTTACTTCATCTGTTCGAGAACTACATATTAAAAACTGATCCCTACAATAAAGTTCCTGGATTTGATCTTTCAAGGAAAATTTGGACTGTTCTTAATAGTATATAAGATCAGATCATGAGCGCTTTTCAAGAGGATTCTCTAGCTGCGAATGCGGAGAAGCAGAGAAAACAATAGAAATATCTGATAAATAATTATGCCATATTTAAATTTCAGGATGCTCAAGGGCTACAGAGTCATTTTTGAATTGGGTTGTTAATTTTGAATCGATTCAATAGAGATTCAATCATTCTATTTTTCTGCTCCTGTTTTCTACCTCGATTTTTATTTCGTTTTAGATTCAGAATTCCGAAGACATCTTGGAGAGGGTTATCGGTTGGACTCTATAAAGAAGAAATCCTTCAATATTCGAATAGTTTTTAAGTGTTATTTCTGTTAGAACGGCGAGACAGGGTTTTTCCTACTGAGATTTTTACCTCAGCTCGCATCATGCGAAAAAATAGTAGGTATGGTATTTCGTTTTGCACGTACCTCAGTTAGGGAATTTTTGTTTTCGTTTTATGTATTGTATTATGCCAGCACTTGATTTCAAAAGAAAAAACATACCTATAGATTTTAACAGAGGTCAAGTACCTTCTCACAAAATAATTGACACCAGGATTTTTCTGAGGAAGTTGATATACAGATTTGGAAATTCACATCAAAAACATACGATATACAATGCATCAAACAGAGAATTCTTCCCTCCAGTTGCACAGAAGAATAGGCGAGATAATCAAGTGCGATAACTGAATAAATTCAACTGTCTTATTGCAATAATCTAGTCTTGTCTCTCTCTTATCGCAGTATGGTAGGGAACCTGCACTTCACGTATAGAATTTTTAATTTGTCAGGTTGCCCGTAATACTCGATTCAAGTATTTACTGTTGCCTACCATACTAAAGAATTACGCTCCTTTAAACGATAAGAGAGAGACAAGACTAGAATATTGAAGTAAGACAACGGAATTCAGTGTGTTACAGCACGTGATTGTCTCGACTATTCATCTGTGCAACTGGACGGAAGAATTCTCTGTCTGATGCATTGTATATCGTGTATTTCAGATGTGAATTTCCAAACCTGTATATTGAATATTCGAATAGTTTTTAAGTGTTATTTCTGTTAGAACGGCGAGACAGGGTTTTTCCTACTGAGATTTTTACCTCAGCTCGCATCATGCGAAAAAATAGTAGGTATGGTATTCCGTTTTGCACTAACCTCAGTTAGGAATTTTTGTTTTTGTTTAATGTATTGTATTATGCCAGCACTTGATTTCAAAAGAAAAAACATACCTATAGATTTTAACAGAGGTCAAGTACCTTCTCACAAAATAATTGACACCAGGATTTTTCTGAGGAAGTTGATATTTCGTGGTATTTACTGCGTTCAAGGTATGGACATTCAAGTGTAATTTTTGTACTTCCATTCATCTGCGAGGAACTATGTTCAATTGAGAATGAGTTGGCAGCTACACTGTAAATTGAAAAATAGCTCATTAATATTTCTCATTGGCAGGAATGTTTTTGTTGTCTGAGATTTAAGGCCCATTCGCGTTAGCCAGGACGAAATTCAGTGAACCTCTTCAATAACTTCTTGCTAAACTGTCTCTAAATATCATTGACTTGTTTACTCCGTTCTGAACACTAAAGGGGAGTATTTTGCACACACTTCTCTGAAGTAGCCATCAATTATTACTGAAAGCTGCCAATTACAAGTGTAATATTACAACCTTTCTGATTTCACAATGCTTCAGCCATAAAAGATAAACATCGACAGACATTGCAAGAGTGTGTGAAAATTCTACGGATGTGAGCATTTTTTTAAGGAGTCGTTATTTATTGTGACAGGATGCATGGAAGTTCTCTGCCGTATTTTACACCTACATACTCATATAGTTCTATGGTTAGAAAACGTCAAACGTGATGTATATAGGAAAAATTTAAAAAGAACCCGAAGAGAATTTCGAGGCTTTTGGACAGTTGTTCATAATGTGAAAACCACGTCTGCTTTTTCATCAAATGTGAAAATATAATGAAAAATAACTTTCGAATAACTTCAACGCTTTCAGTTCATGTTGCAAATATTAATGGTATTCAAAAGACTCATAATTTTCGATAATTATTGATTACACATATTAATAATATCTCGGCTCTCAGACAATGTAGAAAGCTTAAATTTTTCCAAACGGCAACGAAAACTCGTTTCGAGAATTCGTTGTTGAATTATTTTTTCAAACAACACTCCTAAGAAAAACAACCCCAATTCATGTTGATAGGCACCTCCATATTTTTTCCTCCCGAGAATTTCCCAGAAAACAACATTTTCTCATCATTCCACAAAAATTGAACTATTAAAAATAATAGCTTATTGTAACATATTCAACTTTTCTACGACTTATGGTGAAATATTTTTGGTGCCCCAAGAAATTCAATATCTATAATATAAAAATGAATCGCAAAATGTGTTGGTAAGCGCATAACTCAACAACGCCTGGACCAATTTGGCCAAATCTTTTTTTAAAATGTTCGTTGAAGTTCAAGGATGGTTTTTACGGCGGGAAAAATTAGAATTATTGCTGGAAAAACCCTAAAAATAGCCCTTCTTTTTTCCATACATATTTTTTTGACGTTTCTCAAAATCGATTTTTTTTCCGATGTCATTCACATCGGAAAATTAGACAACTGTCAGATCTATTAACATGAGGGAAGTGCTCGAGAATATTGGTTCATTGTGAACGAAATGGGGCAGATCCAAATGAAACAAGGTATGAATATCATTTTTAATCCTTTTATAACGTTTATTACTAAAGGTTTTTGTTCTAGGAACGATAAAATTAAAAGGAGAAAAAACCAAGTTCATTCGTGGATAACTGAAGACCTATCACAGAGGAATCTGATGAAAGCAATTAATGTATTTATTGTTACAATTGGATTTTATTATAAAGTCAGTATGTATTGGTGCTTTATATACAGGTTTGCAAATTCACATCTGAAATATACGATATACAATGCATCAGACAGAGAATTTTTCCCTCCAGTTGCACAGATGAATAGTCGAGACAATCACTTGCTGTAACACACTGAATTCAGTTGTCTTACTTCATTATTCTACTCTTGTCTCTCTCTTATCGTTTAGAGGAGCGTAATTCTTTAGTATGGTAGGCAACAGTAAATACTTGAATCGAGTATTACGGGCAGCCTGACAAATTAAAAATTCTTTACGTGTAGTTCGGGTTCCCTACCATACTGCGATAAGAGAGAGACAAGACTAGATATTTGCAGCAAGACAGTTGAATTCATTCAGTTATCGCACTTGATTATCTCGCCTATTCATCTGTGCAACTGGAGGGAAAAATTCTCTGTCTGATGCCTTGTATATCGTATGTTTTCGATGTGAATTTTCGAATCGGTAGATCCTTCCACGATTTCCATAACTGTTTCAATAGTTTTAAAGTGATGATTGTTATTGACATGTCCTGTCAGTGGTGATTGAAGGAATTTGAATGTCACCGATGTGAATAAAAGTAAGTACTTGAAGATTGCATTTATTGATCTGTTCAAAAAGGTAGATCTATTTAAAAAGGTAGATCTATTGGCCAAACTGATGTGGCATTTGAGTTTAAACGACTACAGTTTCCAGTGCGGCTTGCTTTTGCTATGACTATAAACAAGTCCCAGGGGCAGTCATTAAGTGTTTGTGGTATTAATCTAGAAAACCCATGTTTCTCACATGGTCAATTGTACAAACAACAGCTTGAAGTATAATAAAACAACTTAGTCGGTAATCATTTTGAATTAAAATCAGGGAAAGATATTTCAGGAATGGACTCCTCCTTAGCTTCCATAAAATTCAAACCGAGTCAATAATAGTTATTTATTATACAAGGGAAAAAATTATGTGATTTTAACTCGAGGTTATGTTGTCTAGTGAGGGGATCTCAGAAAAAAAGAGAAAAAAATGAGTGACACATTTTCGGGCTCGATTTTTGGGAGAATTCATTTGGTGAAAACCTTGACTTCTAAGTCAAACCGTTTTCGAGCTATTAGAGAAAATTGGAAAATGGCGTCAAATGAAACGTTGTCATAACTTCTTTATTATTGAAGTTATAAACATGAAACTGAAACATTATACAGGCACTTTTTTCAGTAGAATTCATTGAAGTAATCCATTCTTCTTCGATACATTTTGTTTTAGCTCATCGGCTTTCTGAGCCCCACTAGACAACGAATTTAGGATACCCGGTACACTTACTTTTTTCACGGGAAAAATGTAATTTCGTGAAAAGTTATATTTTATAACCTGTCAGTAACAGAGATAAAATGTCAAATTGTTTCCCGTCAAAACAAGAGCTTTCGAATGACATCAATATCGGCAAGATCCGTTGAAGGTGTACTGCTGGTGTAATGTGTAATGTTACAGCAGCAGGGTACTATAGCTAAATGTACATAGGTGAGCAAAATAAACTGAATGGTGAGCAAAACGAGGACATGCTGGTGTAACGCCGCCGCCATTCGCAGCTATTCACTTGTACACGACTGGTCGCTAAGTGACATAATATGTCTTTCAAATCGCAACAGTAAAAAAAATGGCCGATAAGAGTGAGCACTGACTCGATGAGTTCAGTTAATGAAATTACTGAAAAGCTGACCAGTGGCACAATAGCCTTGTTCAAATTTCAGGTTTCATTTCCCAATTAATTGCTTCTGTTCATAAATTCATCAATTAAGAAAATGAAACCAAGAATAATCAAGATGTTTGTATTTGAATTATCTACTCGTATGATGAAAACAACTGAAATCTGTTTAGACATACTACATCATTCGACATTATAGATCATTGTCATGATTATTATTCGTTTCAAAGATATGAAAATACGTTTCAGTGACCACTAATTTGTCCGTTCACATCGCAAATTTCAGACTCTGGCCAAGAATATCTGTTCCATCAATCATAGGTTGAATTATATAATTAGAAACTCATATTACGAAGTCAGAAGTAGATAGAACGTTCTTCTTGAAAAAAGCTTGAGGATAAGTTTTTTATTTACATATACATTAGGTATTTTTGTTAGCAAGCATTTTTTCATGGCATCTTAGGAAGCATCTATCCATATTTGCACCAAGGTACAAGCTATCTCATAAATGGTAATCAACGTGCTCGGATCACCATCGAAAATTCAAAACTTTCAGAGATGCGGACACACCTATAGCACACTGGTGCCCTAGGAACAAGCGGGAAAGATACCTATTGCACAACTATCCCCTGACATTCGTTTTCATGGCTCAAGCTCAAGGCAAATATTTCAATGCCTTAGCATTCGCAACTATTCACGTGTACACGACTGGCCGCGTCTATACATGTGTCACTCAAATCGCAACAGTCGAAAAAAATGTCCGGAAAGAGTGAGCACCGACAACTTGATGAGTTGAGTTAATGGAAGCACTGAAAGCAATCCACCATTGTGTCTGGATGCGCTTATAAATCAGTCTTTTCCAGTCAATCGTCCGTTAGGCAGATAGATTATCGGTGCCATCAGGAAGAGAAGCTGCCGTATGTAAATCCGATCTCTCAGATTTCGTGTTTAGCTCTCCTCTAGCGAGATGGGAAATTTGTCAGAGGTAATTGATAAACACGCTGGATGGAAACGTGAAAGATGGAGACATCTCTGGATGGTTTATATTGGATGCAAATCTCAGGAGAAGAGCCTGAGGTTGTCATATAGTCGATATGGCGATGGTGTGTTAGGAGCAACCAGAGAACAGCTTCTGTAGTGTTTTTGTGTGTAGTAATAAATGTTTTTGTTGATTTTGATGTTTTTCTTATTGATTTTAATAGTCGAAGCACTGACTAGATATTATTATTATGCATTTAAGTTAGGCAATGTTCGAAAAATCGTATCAACTGCCTTTCATCTTTTTTTTTCGTGTGATAGATTATTGGTGTCGTCAGAAAGAGAAGCTGCCTTTGTAAATCCGATCTCTCAGATTTAGTGTTTAGCTCTCCTCTAGCGAGATGGGTAATGTGTCAAAAGTAATTGGTAAATACGCTGGATGGAAAACGTGAAAGATAGAGACATCTGGATGGTTTATATTAGATGCAAATCTTAGGAGTAGAGGCTGTAATACAGTCAATATGATGGTGGAGTGTTAGAATCAAACAGAAATCAGCTTTTTCAGAACGTGAATTGGAGGTAATTTATGGTGTTGTGTGAAATAATATTATATTATTGTTCATTTTCATATTTTCATCATATTTGAATTCAAATGAGTTTGGTATATGTTCATAGATTCATTCATTGTGTTAATTTCTCCTCTAGCGTGATGGGAAATTTGTCAGAGGTAATTGATAAACACGCTGGATGGAAACGTGAAAGATGGAGACATCTCTGGATTGGATGCAAATCCCAGGAGAAGAGCCTGAGGTTGTCATACAGTCAATATTGTACTGGTGTGTTAGGAGCAGCCAGATACCAGCTTCTGTATTACATTATGTGTTTTTGTGTGGAAAAGTAATAAATGTTTTTGTTAATTTTGATATTTTAATATTGATTATAATTATAGTCTTATGACTGACAAGATATTATTATTCTGCATTTAAGTTAGGGCATTGTTCACTAATTCGTATCCAATCTCTTTCATCTGTTTTTTCGAGAGATAGACAGATAGATTATTCGTGTCATCAGAAAGAGAAGCTACCGTTTGTAAATCCGATCTCTCAGATTCGTGTTTAGCTCTCCTCTAGCGATATGGGAAATTTGTCAGAGATAATTGATAAACACGCTGGATGGGAAACGTGAAAGATGGAGACATCTCTGGATGGTTTATATTGGATGGAAATCTCAGGAGAAGAACCTGAGGTTGTCATATAGCCGATATGGTGCTGGTGTGTTAGAAGCAAGCAGATAACAGCTTCTGTAGTATACTTTGTTTTTTTGTGTGGAACAGTAATAAATGTTTTGGTTAATAAGGAATTTTTTTCTTATAATTTAGTCCAATCACTGGCGAGATATTATTTTTCTGCATTTAAGATAGGGTATTGCTTGAAAGTTCGTAGCAAGTCCCTTTCATATGTTCATTTCGAGTGATAGATAGATAGATTATTATTGGTGTTATCAGAAAGAGAAGCTACCGTCTGTTAATCCGATCTCTCAGATTTCGTGTTAAGCTCTCCTCTAGCGAGATGGGAAATTTGTCAGAGGTAATCGATAAACACGCTGGATGGAAACGTGAAAGATGGAGACATCTCTGGATGGTTCATATTGGATGAAAATCTCAGGAGAAGAGCCCGAGGTTGTCTTTTAGTCGATATGGCGATGGTGCGTTAGAACCAACCAGAGACCAGCTTCTGTAGTACATTATGTGTTTTTGTGTGGAATAGTAAAAAAAAATTTTGTTTATTTTGATATTTTTTTTATTGATTATCGGCATATTCCTTGATGATATCAGAGCTACGGAGGCGAGAATCGGCATTTACCTAAGATGGTTGTGAATGTAAACAATTTTGTTTTGGGGAGTTAAGTCATGGGAATTTATCGAAAATTTTAAGAATAACCTGAAAAGTAATATTGAGTTGGAATCTTCGTTGAATTATTTTGTGATATAATCAATATTTCAATTATTATAAAACTAATATTCAAGTGTTTAATTAAGATAAAGGTTAAAAGTCAGTAAGTTTATTCGCAGATGTTTGTCAATCTTAAAATATATCCAAGTTCTTTCCGTTGAATCCATTCATTTATAGTATAAGAGTTTTAAGCTTTAATTCAAAAGCCCTAGAAGAAGGAGAAGAAGTTCTGAATGCATGTCATATTGTGGGTCCAGTTTTAAAAACGTTTGTTTTTTGTGTTTAAAAACTACGCTGGATGGGAAACGTGAAAGATGGAGACATCTCTTATGGTTTATACTGGATGCAAACCTTAGGACGAGAGGCTGTCATACAGTAACTATGGTGGTGGGGTGTTAGGAGCAAACAGAAATCAGCTTTTTAGTGCGTGATGTGGAGATAACATTTTGTTCTGTTTTCTGGAATAATATCATATTATTGTTGATTTTTATATTCGATTGATCATCAATCAATTCGAGATTAGAAATTCGTCAGAGGTGATTGATGAAAGGCTAGATGGGAATCGTGAAAGATGGAGACATCTCTGGATTGTTTATATTGGATACAAATATCAGGAGGAGAACTGGAGTGTTACGAGGCACAAGGAATAAGCTTCTATAGTAGGTTAGGTAAGGGTTTTGTTTGTTTTTGTGTGGAATATTAATAAATATTATTGTTCATCTTTATTTTTTCATCGTTATCAGTCAGTTCTTTGACAGGGTATTCAGTAAAAATCAGTGCAATGATTAATTACAACTTCTTGTCTGGTTTTTTTCAAGTGATATGATTTGTAAGTCAGCGCATTCAACAGGTATCAAGGGGTCAATTCTCGTTTCATGTGAATGGATATTTCATACGTTAGTAACTTTATAATAAGTCGCTGAATAACCTTACTCGAAGCGCAATACAAATCTGGGCCCCTGCTAAAAATACAATGTAGCACACATCTCAAGTGAATGACGAATGATTTTTTTTCAATTGAATATAAAGTTGGACTACTTCTAATTGTATCTATATTTGAATAAAATCTGAATTTAAGCATCAAACATGATATTAATAAAAAAATAAATTAACATTGGAAAAATTGAATTGTATAAATCGGAGCTGAGGCAACGTTTTCATATAACAGCAAAGAGATAAACCACAACTCAACATAATCAAATGACGATAAGGGGATGGATGGAAAATCAGTTCAAACATTTGAAGGAATTCACTACGACTTTAGCAATGACTAGTATCAGTATAACTCCCGAAAAAAATTCTTATGATCAAATCGGCCCAAAATAGCGACTGGGAATAGATTGTAGTTCTCCACTACAGGGCGCACTTATAAAATACAGGGTGGTCCAGATTGTAACCGAGAAATTTCAACCACGTATTCTTCATCAAAACTAAGCCCTATTTTGTCATATAAACATAATATGTCGAAAAATGTTTCCTCTCCGAGATACGGGGTGTTAAAAAATTATAGAATAAAAAATGTTTCACGTTTCGTTCACAAACATAGTCATATTATTATTTTGTACCTACCTTATCAAATTTTGGCGATTTCATCATGCATGAGAATATGTTTTATTCTTTAACCGGAAACGGTGTCTCGCACAGCAAAAAGTCAGGAGACCGAATTTGCTCCACATTAAATGAGGATTGAAATAGTAATTTTTATTTATGGAAAAACCGGTGGCATATCATTTTTTATCTGAAAGTATTCAGTTTCACTGCAGTATGGACGCCACTGGTAGAATAGAAAAGAAATGATACTATACAAAAAGCGCTTCTTAACGCTCAAAATCTATGTCTCAAATTTCATAATCGTATCTCGGAGAGGAAACGTTTCTCGACATATGTTTACATGACAAACTAGCGCTTATTTTTGATGTAGAATACGTGGTTGAAAATTCTTGGTTACGATCTGGACCACCCTGTATAATTGTATTTTTTGCAAAAGACTCTGCAACTAACAATAATGAAGAATGATAAAATAATAACAATCTTTTATAGTCAGCAACTTTTGTTTCAGTAATTTTTCCTTATTTTCTATTTTCATATTAATTTGAAAGTAATTGAAAGCAGATTTTAATAACATATATGACAACAATGTATCATGTGTACCCATTGCATTATTCAGCTGATGAGGAAATAGTTAGGAAACAGTAAACAACTAAAAATGGTGATAGAATTTGGACGGCAGTTGAAATTATCTATCATACTGAAATTGAGCAGTGTCAACCTGAAGACAGGTTAAATTTAGGTGAATAAAATGATAAAAGACATCCTTGCAAGGAAAAATACAGGAAGGAAATGCGTTCATCTTCAATTCAAGATAATGAATAGAGACCGGATAATATGGAATATTCACATATGCATTTGCATATTGGATAAAACTTCAGCGGTATTTGCATATTTCAGCTAAGATCTTATTATGATGCATATTATGGGTACATATTTGTAAATGAGGCTATCAAAAAAAATTTCTCTAAGCAGAAGAAAAATTTAATATTTCTGTCAGATACTGCTCCCTATATGATCAAGGCAGCCAAGGCATCAAATATTTTACACGAACATTCAAGTTACGTGCTTTGTTCACGAAGTACATCGACTTGCGGAAGAAGTACGATCCACATTTTTGGGAATGTGAATGAATTGATTCCATCAACAGTTTTTTCCCAAGGAACCTGCTCGTAGTACAGCCTACAAAGAAAAATTACCAGTAATAACTCGATGGGGTAGTTTGTAGTGTTGTTCTACATTGATTATTTTGATGCTGTCAAGGAATAGTAAATGACTACTTTCACAGTGCCGATTCACTAGCAATCATTCGAAGGAAATATTTAAGGATTCTTCACTATAGAAAAATATAGCAATGAATTGCACAACATTAAGTTTTACTACCATACTTTTAAGAGTGAGGTACTGATATCTGATATACGTACTGATTTTGAAATAAAAATTACTTTTCTTCTTTTTTCGAGTTGTCAGAATTCAATATCCATTTTGAATATTATTCTGCATATTAAAGTGCATATTCTGCCCATTTTCATGCATTGGTATTTCAAACATTTTTCATGCATATTTGCATGCATATAACAACATTTTTATGTTGCATATAATCCGGTCTCTAATAATGAGTAAATGATTAGCACGAAATCAGTCAACTAATCAAGATTTATTTGCAGCAAATTCGTATATCTGGAATAAACCGAAAAAACCAAGCGATAATTACTATCAATAGTGACCACGTTCCTTTCCGACCAACAGTACGGAATTCGCCATTCCTAAAATTTCGAAGTAATGATTTACAGTCTGGGTATTTCCGCGTGAGAAAAAGAAGGTGGGCCAATTTCTTATTTCGGCGATTCGGTTGCGAAGCATCAAGAGGGTACGTTCCCAAGCCGACAGAGCCGTTCTCGATCGTATGGAACTCTTGGGAACCAGAGGAAGGAAGTGCAGGGACGGCTTCAAAGGTCAACGCTCGATAAAAATGTGTTTGAGGGAACTGAAGAAAAAGGACCCCGCACATTTTGTATGAGAATTGGCTCCCGGTGGATTTGGCTGAAAATTTAATATGATGTTCTAGTAATCCTTCTGATCAAATGTCTCTACAGTCACGAAGCTGAAAAATGCTTACTTCTAGGAGTTTTTAGCGATTTTTTGTATCCATTATGGCTTACGTATTATGGGAATTGGCTCCCAGTGGATTTGGCTGAAAATTTGATATGATGTTCTAGTAATCCTTCTGATCAAATGTCTCCACAGTCACGAAGCTGAAAAATGCATACTTCTAGGAGTTTTTAGCGATTTTTTGTATCGATTATGGCTTACGTATTACCGTTCACACAGAAATGTTTGAAAATATTTCGAATTGACAGAATCTGCTTTCAATAATCACGAAATATTCTCAAACATTTTTGTGTGAATGGTAATACGTAAGTCATAATGGATACAAAACATCGCTAAAAACTCCTAGAATAATGCATTTTTCAGCTTCGTGACTGTAGAGACATTTGATCAGAAGGATTAGTAGAACATCATATCAAATTTTCAGCCAAATCCACCGGGAGCCAATTCTCATACAAAATGTGCGGGGTCCTCTATTTTTTTTTGGCGAAATAGGAATTGAGATCGGCTGATTAAAGTTAGGTTTTCGATATTTTAAGGAAAGGTTCTGGTCCCGTGTGGAATGGAAACGCCGGAAATAATCAACATAAAAAATAAATTAGATGCAGCATTCACGATTTAAGAGATTAGGAAATATGAGAACTAGAGGGAACTTTATAAAGCACTAAAACAAAAATACAATAAACTTGTCGAAGACACCGCGAAATGCAGAAACGCGAAGTTCATAAGTGAAGCCGAGGATAAAAGGGGAGGTAAAAAATCCCAATAAAAAATCGAAAAGATCAGTTTAATATCCTTAATATCAAAGGAAATAACGCCAGATGAAGTTCGATTAGTCGTTTCGGCGATGAAAAAGAAAGATACTAGGGATATGGTTTCTCGGTGAAACTAATGAAGGAAATTTTCGACTGTATTGCCGAGCCTATTTCTGTAATCTGTGAATGATTGCTTTCGGGAGGCCTGTTTTCCTGATGAACTGAAGATGACAAAAGTGATACCCATTCAGAAAAGGGAATCAAGGAGTAATGCGAAAACTACCGACCAATATCGATCCTGCCAGTTACACTCTAAAAAAAATCCCGGTGTAAATGCTAATACTAAACTATCAAGCATATTTTTCCCTTTTTATGTCACAATTTTATCATTTTTATCGAAATTATGAGAATATAGTGTTAAGTGGTGTGATTCATGAAACACATTATCATAAACAGAAACAAAATCAAGAATGAATAGAAAAATATTTGAAAACACACTGTGTTTATCAAGCTATAACACCAATCTAACAAACAAATTGCTACATAAATCAAAAAATCATCTCTTGGGTGAAAATATACACTGCATGTTTGAAGTTTCAAATAATAATTTCACAGAAATGATCAGGTGTTACTTCTGAAGCTTGTAGAAACAAAAAAAGCAAATCATGTTTCAAAATTTACACCAACTGAATCAAAATACACACCAAAAATATGAAAAACCCATACGTTTACTTTAGTTTGTCTTCAGTATTTTTACATGGTTGCCAGATACTGCCAAATTATTAGCACAGTTAGAACCATGGTGTCAGGGGCGTCAGTTCATATGTCTGTTGGGGGGGGGCAAAAATTTAAAAAAAAGGATAAGAAATAAAAGCTTTATTTAAAGACAAACAACAACATAAACATGAAACAAATTAAGGAACACAAATATAAATTGAAAATAATCAAAAAAATAATAAAACAAAAAGATATTATTTATATTATTAGTCCTTAGTTAATGGGTTAAGGGGTAACGACGATGTTTTATTGCCGCAAACTCATCAACTAAATAATTAAGGTCAAATCCTTTCACCAAGTTGGGTTCAGATGCCATAAGCATAAGTGATCGCAGTCTTTCATCCCCCATAGTGGTTCGCAAGTAGTTTTTGACTCTTTTCAATACAGAAAAAAACCTCTCATCACTGGCAGTTGTAACTGGAAGTGTACATATGATTTTTAAAATTTTTATTACTTCCGAATATGCTACTGGAAGGTTTTTTAGAATGTCAAGCATTTGAAGTGCACTGTTGGTTTGTGTACAGTCTCCAGAATCTAAGGATTTTAGCAAATGAATCTTAGCTAGTGGTAATTGAGTGTGTAGCAGTGGTTCATCCACTAAATGACCGTAAACTTGTAAAAATAATGAAATTTCCTTCGCCTCTAAAAAGGAAAATGTGTCTTCCTTTTTAAGAAATTTAAAAGCGGAATAAAGCAGCTGGTTGCTTTCTGAAAATCTTTGTCCAAATTCTACTAAAAATCGATCAACTACAGCATAATATTCTTTGCGGAAATCAATGTCATCGGTACCATCTCTATGGCCAACAGTGCTTTCAGTATAGCTGTCAGACAGCTTTTTTGTTAAAACTCGCTTCCGCTGTACACGGGTCCATTCAAATCCGCAAGTAGTTGCCAATTGCTTTGAAGTTCCGAGAATACTTTCAAATGTTTCTTCCGACCTGGCATTTTCTAAAGCGCTTCTAGTAGCGTCTAGCAGTGATATTGCTGAACAAATATCCAGATTTTCGGCTTGAAGCTGCTCTGATAAATTATAAGTTGTTCCAAGCAAAGTTTCCATGGCGTGTAAATAAAAAATGAAAACAGGCTTTGTTACTTGTGCTTGGAGACCCACTGCTTCAGCGCTATTGTTGCTCTCATTTTGAAGCACTTCAAGAATAGCAGCGTACCTTTTTTTGATTTTCTGAATGGATCGAAACCAGTAAAACCATCTGGTCGGTACAGTTCTCTCAAGATTAAGGACTTTTTGTCCCAATCTTTGTTGCACTGCAACTAGCTTTTCGTGCCGTGGACTACTGTTAGCAATGTAGTTATGAAGATTTTGTACTACTATGAAAAATCACGCGTCTTTATAATGTCGTCAAGTGTGTCAACTAAAGCCAAATTCAAACGGTGAGCGTGACAGTGCACATAGGTTGCGTGTGGCGCAAGATTCTTTATGCGAGCTTGCACTCCGTTCACTTTTCCACTCATGACGCTAGCGCCATCATAACACTGTCCAACACAGTCTGACAAATCAAGTCCAATTTTTTTCAAATTTGTTGTCAGGTGAAAAGTTAATGATTCTGCATTTAAGTTCTTTAAATGATGTAGATCTACGGCTTTTTCTTTTATACAAGATACGTTGCCGGTTATATCCACATATCTTATCAGAATAGCGAGTTGCTCGGACTTTGAAAGATCCTTGGTTTCATCAGCAAGCAGAGAAAAATATTTTGCAGTTTGAATCTCTTTAATTATTGTAGACTGAATTTTATTTCCAAATACGTCAATCATGTCGTTCTGGTAATCTGGTGAGGTATAGTGGCCATACCTGCGAATAAGTTTTTGCTTTAGATTTGGGTTTTCTTCTGCAAAGGTTTCCAACAATTCCTTAAATTTCCTCTATTTCCTGACTCAATGCTTTCATCGTGACCTCGAAAGGCTAAGCCCTGTCGTCCTAAAAAACTTATTGCCCTCAGTATCGCCTTAACGTGAGCACGGTTTTCTTCAATTTCTGCAAATCTGGTAGCATTCAAAAGAGAAGAAACAGACTGCTTGTGTTTTGAACGATTTTTGAATTCACTCCATGCCAGAACTGCGTGTTTATGTCTTTCTGAAAGATCATGCTGTTTGAGCAAGGAAGCAGCATCTTTCCACTTGCAAAAACCCTTTTCAATAAATGTTCGATTTCCAAACGTTTCGCCAGGACGAATTGACTTTGGTGCAAAATGACGACAGCAAAAGCAAAACACAGCATTAAACTTGATTGAGTACTCCAACCATTGAAAAGCATCATAATAACGACAAGAGAATCGCCTACCTTTAATTTCTGGATAGGTTTTCAAAACTGGCTGAACGGGGTAGTATTAGGTGATACGCTGATATCATCCACGGTGCTTTCCAAGGTGCTTTCGGAAGTTGATTGCGATACCATAGAATCGGAGTTCGATGTAATAGAAATTGTACTGCTACTGCATGGTTGTATCGACTCCAGCGAGGACTCAGCAGAAGTTGCATCAGGTACACTATTTGATGGACTTGATTCTTGTGCAGGACGTGCAGGTTTTTTTGTAAAAAAGGACATTAAGATTAACGAGGCTTGGTCTTGGTGACGTTTCATTGTGATTTAAAATGTCTAAAAAAGAATATTTAAACCTTTTACAGCAGCCCTATTAAGCTAAAGCTTCACACTTACCTAATACAAATTTTTTACTCGTTCAATAAATAATAAAAGTGACCTCACTCCCTCACTTGGCAAATGGCAACTACAAAACATGAAACAAAAGTTGGCAACTACTTCTACTTCTAACTCCCCGAATCCACCACAAAACCGACACCGACATACGCGCTACGGCGGCTCACATAAAAATGCTATCAAATAGGGATGGTCGAGTATTTACGTAACAGGTATTTGTAACAGGTATCGGTCGTGGAACAGTTGGAACAAGTATGGATTTCAAAAAATACCAGTTCCAAAAGTAACAGTAACAGACTACAAGTTACAGTTGTTACGCAGCATATTTGAAGAATATCTGTTCCATAGAACAGGTAGTTCTTTCCCCATGATCTGTTCCCACTACTGAATACGTCTATTATTGTACAGGGACGTGTTACGGCGTTACGATTACTCATAGTAAATGGCTCTGTTCACGAGAACGAGTATTTTTTCAATCATCCCAAATTTTTATTTCAAATATCAGTTATATTAACTGTGATGTGACGAATATGACGATAATGAAGAAATCAATTCGTATTTTCGGAGTAATATCAATCTTTTATCAGCTATGTGGTAATTTTCAAAATATTTATTTTTTGAATAAAATAAGCATAGTAAAATACGATATTTGGCGGAAAATGATCCAAAACAACTTGGTTCGGCTCGTTTATCAACAATTCGAAATAAAAAGTATAATTATGGTAAACACTGAACACAAGACAGAATTTAAGAGCTACCGAATTACCGATTTGAATTTTTCAGGTCTGTGGCATGATTAATCTAAAAAAAATATGTGCCTTTGTGATGATAAATCGAAAGTGTGAAATTGATTGAGGTGAAGAAAATGAAATGCGTGAAAATTTGTTTTGGATACAGAAAAAAGTGCATTTTGGCTGATGATTCGATGAGAAAATCAATACTGTTTGAAAGTAAGTACTACGAATTTGAACTTAAACTGATTCAGGTAACTTCCTTCAGTTTTCACAATCGTTGAAACTTTCTTTTTGTATAAAATACCTGATTAGGTTAAACGGTGGAAATAGATATTGCTGGATCACTTCAATGCATAATATATGTAAGAAGATACGATTTACAAATTTAAATCCATTTATATAAATAAATGCTTATATCTGATCTAGAGCTAGTTGAATAACCTCCCCTTTGGGTGTTTTTGCAAGATACCTCTATTGTCAACCCCTCACTTGGTCTACCATCAGGTACATATCTATCTGTTCATTATGCATTTATCAGTGTAAAGAAAATATATTTCATCAACAGGAAAATGTTTTTTGATTTGGCAACAAATATTGTTGTAATCTTTCATAGTGAATGAATTCAAATGAATTGAATTGTTTTAAAAACCTGCACAGCAAACGAATACACTAAAAAACTCTTATGGAATACAATTGCAGAACAAAAGATTGTCATAGGGAGTAAGTACCTATATATAGTATTTCACACTAATAAATTGTGAAAATAACTGAGTCAGTGTCAAAATACATTGGATGATCATTTGAGATCACACCGCTCTAATGTGATTTAACACCAAACAAGTGCTAAGTCGCAAAGAACCGAATGAAAATCACACTCGCTTCAGTGTCAAAGTGGATTTATTTATATGAAAAAAGCAACTCCTTTGAAATCATAAAACACACCAGAAAATTTTTGAACGTCGGTGTTATTTTAGAAGGTGCGAAATAACACCAAAAAATCAGGACCTCTGAGGAAATACGGCTGGTGTCAACGGGTGTTGGCTGGTGTTCAAAAATTTCTTAGAGTGTATTTCGAAGATCTTTGGATCTCTACTCAAAACTAGAATAATATCATTCCTGGAGAGCAACAAACTACTCAATAGCTGTCAACATGGCTTCAGACACGGACGATCTACCATCACGGTTTGGGTTACTACTGTAGAATTTATTATGGAGGCCTCAGATCAAACGAAAGATGTAATGTTGACTTGCCTGGATTTGACTAGGGCTTTCTATCGTGTCAATCATGACAAACTGCTTCGCAAGTTGGAGTGTATTGGCATAAGAGGTCAGGCTCCAGACTTATTGATCTAATATACTAACCATATCCAAATAGTTATTTTTCGAGTTCGAACTTCTTCGAATATGGGAATTATCGAAGTATCAACATTTTCTGTAACGGATTTTTCAATTAATTTTTTGTTAGATAAATAATCTTTCAAACATAGATGGAAAGATATTGAAATATATCTAGATTTTAATCTGAAAGGAAACCATCAGAAGTGCGGTATAGCCGTACACTCAGATGGTCAAGCTGCTATTCAAGCACTGAGCTCTTACGTCATCGACTCAAGGATGATCTGGGAGTACTGGAACAAACTCAATGAGGTAGGCAAGAAAAATAAGGTCTATTTAATCTAGAAGGAGTTTCTGGAGAAGGAGAAAGCCGAGAAGAAAAACTCTGGAGGAATCTCCCAGGGATAGATGACTCAGTTCCTTCGAAACTTTGGAACAGCAAGACTTGAAAGATATTTGGGTCTTTGTAAGAAACAATTATAATCCCTCACTGGCTTTCTAACAGGACACTGCCGCCTCAGGAAGCACCTTTTGATGGTAATATCAGACACTAACGAGTGTAGGTTCTGTGGGGAGGAGGAAGAAACCCCCATTCATCTAGTCACGGAACTTTGCCTTTGCGTGTCTAAGAAACGACTGCCTTGGACGAGAAACTTGTAAGAGTGAGGAACTAGCCTCGTGAAAGCCTTCACATATATTGGATTTGATCATATCTCTGGAACTGGAAGGCGAGCTGTAGAGGGTGTGGTAAGAACAGCTCTCTAAGGGGGCACAATAGAACTTGAGGTCGCAGTGAACTGTAACCCCTTTTTCAAACTATAGATGAATAATCGATTCTCCTATGAATGTCCATCATACGACCCAAGTACAGATTTCCCTTGAATAAATATTATAAACAGTGATAATTATCTTTGTCCCCATCCGGTTGGGGACTATAGGTATAAATTCAACCTCAAGTTATACCGATGATTACGAATAGAAAATCATGCATGTTTTTGATTAATTATTCCTGATTTATAGGTGAAATTTCACGAAATTTTGGATTCCATCATACATCTTTTAAAGACGACTAATGTAAAAAGAATAATTTCAAAATTAGCAAAATAATTCACAAAATGGCGAATGCGACGGGATTGTCATAGAATTGAAATTATCATAACTTTGAAGAGGAAATTGACAATACTAGGAATCATATGTATCATATGGAAGAATTTAAATCGTTCATGTTTTTTTCTGAACGAAAATTCGAAGGAATTCATGAAAAATTATTTCTATCGAGAGTTATAGATCCAGAGACAAAAATCGAGGTTATCCTAAATGGATGTATTTTTTTTAACATTCAAATAAAGACGCTATTATTATTATTATTATAATCGACTCATCATTTTCCAATAAGTTATTTGACGAAATAACGTTTCTGTTTTTAAACTTGCCATGTAAATTCTCCCATTCGAAATATATTGTGACTGTATGCCAGTGATTTGAATCTATTATGATTCAATTCATATAAACACGAATTGCCCATTTGAAGAATTGAAATTCCAATATACTATATTCATGTTATTTCTTGTCTGGAGCATTTTGTTTTCGAAGCGATTTTTATCATTTTATTGATGCAAAGAAAATTTTACATTTTTTGACTAAATTTCGATAGAAAAGCTGTGAATACCAAAGTGACTTTTGAATTTGTTTGACTAATATTCAACAAAAATAGCACTTGTTGAAAAATATTTTCCATGTCTCACTTGTAGGATATTCTGTATATACAGGGTGTTTCATCATAAACTGGACAAACATATATTTTTGTGTAGAGGACATCGGGAAAATCATTTTTGCCTTATACAATATATCTCGTTTTCGAAGCATAAGCGAGATATATTGTACATGAGTGTGGTTAGTTATGTATGACACTTGAAGTAACGGTTTTTGGTCAAATCTCAGTATTTTTGGGTCCTCTATTCAGAAAAGTTGACGAACTCCGAAAAAATTTTTACAAAATGGTGGAAGACCTGCAATGTTCCAAATTTTTTTTGCGGTTGTCAAATTGTCTTTTATTTTCTGAATGAACACAATTTTCTAAGAATTTCTGTGAAAAAAATTTTTCAGAAATCGAACACAAAGTTTTTTTTACATTTCTACAGCGATGAAAAAATGTCACTCGAAATGAATGAAATTTTGTACAATTGTACTTCTTGAATTATCAATCACGAATATGAAAACAGAATTGTAAAATATCGAACGGTTTCGTTACTACAGTCATTCAAATGTTTCGTTCAGACCTCTGAAATAATAAAAATAAATTTGTTTTGAGTTCTAGAGTCAAAATAATTGAATTATTGGCATGTCCAAACATTTTAGATGAATTTATATAAAAAAATCAGTGAAACTCAGTTGGGACTCGAACCGACGTAGGTATTAAATAGGGAAATGGCACTGTTCTAAGGATATTGATATTCGTTGCCAGGCAACGGTAGTTCGTAGTTCATAGAGTTTGACTACTGGGTAAATTATATTCACTAAAATTCAAATACCAGTCCAACTCTATGAACTACGAACTACCGTTGCCTGGCAACGAATATTAGTATCCTTAGAACAGTGCCATTTCTTTATTTGATACCTACGTCGCTTCGAGTCCCAACTGAGTTTCACTGATTTTTTTTGTATAAATTCATCTAAAATGTTTGGACATGCCAATAATTCAATTATTTTTACTCTAGAACTCAAAACAAATTTATTTTCATTATTTCAGAGGTCTGAACGAAACATTTGAATGACTGTAGTAACGAAACCGTTCGATATTTTACATTCTGTTTTCATATTCGTGATTGATAATTCAAGAAGTACAATTGTACAAAATTTCATTCATTTCGAGTGAAATTTTTTCATCGCTGTAGACATGTAAAAAAAATTTGTGTTCGATATTTGAAAAAATTTTTTCACAGAAATTCTTAGAAAATTGTGTTCATTCAGAAAATAAAGGTCAATTTGACAACCGCAAAAAAAAAATTTGGAACATTGCAGGTCTTCCGCCATTTTGTGAAATTTTTTTCGGAGCTCGTCAACTTTTCTGAATAGATACTGAGATTTGACCAAAAACCGTTACTTCAAGTGTTATACATAACTAACCACACTCATGAGAATCTTGCTCAAAAATGACGTTTGACGCCCTGTATCTCGCTTATGCTTCGAAAACGAGATATATTGTATTAGGCAAAAATGATTCTCCCGATGTCCTCTACACGAAAATATATGTTTGTCCAGTTTATGATGAAACACCCTGTATAAGTACTATTGCATTGGTGACATTTTAAAATGAATCACACGCTCTATAATACATCTTCCAAACTGAATGATAACGAAATTCCATCAATGAAGAAACCAACTCAAAACTTAATTCTTATCTTCAAAACATACTTCTAATGACAGTAGGAAATTAATCAAAAGGAAACGCCTCGAAAATTTATTAATTCGATTGCAGAATTTTCTGAAAAAAAATATGTCATCTGGTTTATTCTTTTCTACTCCAAAAATTGAATAATTAGCAATTGATGATTTTTTGGACCATTATGTATAACTGACAACTATTATTCAAAAATGGTCACAAAGATCAGATCAATAGGTATCTAATTGCTTGCTAAATTTCTGACTTAAATCTCAAATATTGAGCAAATTAGAGTAATTTTCGTAATACTGGAAATGTGAAACTATTCAAAAAATATACTTTACCTGGCCAAATATCAATCCAAAAAATTTGAAATATTTAGCATCAATAGTTTTCATTATAATCTAATAGGGGACAGCCATAGAGATAGAATAGAGAAGAGACGCTATAACATACAATTGTGTAAGGAAAAATGGAACCACTGGGCGGGGCTTGTATATTACCAATATGGCTGAAAGTTCAGGGTTGAATTAGGTTGCCAGTTTTTTCTGTTTACGAATTTCACCAAAAAAATACGACGTGTTGGGTCTTTAGGAATCCTGTTCAAATAAGGTCAATTGAATATCAAATAAACAATTTTTCTTCAGGCGATAATATGCACATATAAAAAGATACCAGATTACCAAGACATACTAGCAAAAATTTCGAATGCGGATCTGTTCAGTACTCATCCCTACCTGTGATATGTTTTTCTTCTAATTTTTTATCTGTCCCTTCTCTGCTTGTAGAAAGCCATACAGCACACGATACCATTTTATTATTGTTTATTAAGCACAAGAAATCTCAGTTTAACTTGAAAAATGTACAAAAATCACTATTTTTAGAAAAAATTCAATGATTGTCAAAATTCGACGTATCGCAGTAATATGGCGGATCTGATACCACTTTCATTTTATTGATAGCAACTCTATACTATTCTATCTCTATGGGGACAGCCGATATATCAAAAATACTGAACAATGGTAGATAAAAGTATTGTTTAAGGAGAAATCCTCAAACAATGATAAAAGCTTTATGCTAGCTTTCTGAGTACGCCCCTGCTGATGGGTTGATATAGCAAGCATTCAGTGATTGCGAATTCCCCGATGGTCTAACTTGTGCCTCCGTTTGAGAAGTTTCTGCTTATTTCAGACAGTCGCATTTTGCTGTCAGTCGCGGGCAGCCAAAATGCAAAAAAAACATCCTGGCTATTTTATTTTCCTGTCAAGGTTAATTCAGACCATCTCCTGGTTAAAATAATAGTGTATCTCGAGTACTATCTGACCGGACTTGGCTGACAACGGCCAAACGATTTAATGGTTGGGGCTATTGACAGGGCAGATCTCGATCTGCATTTATTCTGTGATCTGTGTATGGGTTCAGTACTTGCACCCGAGCGCGTATGCTAACTAAGGTTATGCTAATCGAACGCATAGCGAGATAATGAAGCGCAGGGGTTATAACTCTCTGTGACCCATTGTTCTTCTTTCTTGAACTTTATACGAGATGCTTGTCGAGCCAGCAGATTTGCTACCGATAAAGGAGGATAGAATGGATCACCGTTAACGGAGGAATGTCACTGAAGAAATTATTTGCTGATTTGTCACTCTTCTGTCTCTCTCGAGATGTGGCAGCGGAATTGGTGTACAGCTTGCACGAAATTTTCGAGATCTTGTTCTCCACATTTGAGTACGTTGGTATCTAAGTATGGATCTGATGTGTATAAATTCCTTCCACTCGAATCTATGAAGATAGATATAAAAGGTCGTTCTTTTTGGTCCATCTCAAATTGATTGACATACCATGCAGCTGCGATAAATCGATATTTAATTGGCAATAGCCCTTTCTGTAACATTTTGATTTGGAAAATTGAAGTGGTTGTAGTAAATAACAATGACAATAGAATGTTCCAATTTTGTTCAGTTCTTTAATGTTTGCTTGTTATCGAGCAAAATAATTTGATAAAGGAGGCAGAGTTTCACCAGATATGTTTTCCAGCATTGATAATGTTCCTTTAGTTCTTCAGGTAAACTGTTATGTAGGTACACACCCAAGGTGTGTACTGATTCCGATGAGAGGGTCTTGAAATTTCTGATTGATGATTATTTTTAGCACTTTCAGAAGATTCCGCTGAAAATAGAAGTAAAGCAAGTCGTAAGAGAGTGGAAAAAAGGAGAAAAACTGTGCTTTATGTTCATACCTTCAAGGAAACATTGATTTTAGTTTTTTTCAATAAAAACAATGAATTAATCAGTTCAGATATCGTTTTCAAATTTGCCAAGGTTCAACGGGAGTTTTATTCACGGTTGACATAACATAACATCCATAGATTATAGAGTATAGAAAGATAGGAAACGGCCCTGCATTCGTAGTACTAAAAAACGACTACATTTTTTAGTTCACATTTGACCCAGAGATGGCACTGAAGATCAATTTTTATATAAAATCTGTAATTTTTATTAGAAATTATATAAAGAAAACTGTAATAAGAATTGATGCGAAATTCATATTCCCTTCAGGATGTTTCATTTTTATTTTTTAAATCCATAATTTCCAAAAAAATTCAGTATTTCATGTCTAATATTTTTATTATGCATTTATAGAAGATATTACAGAAATAACAGACTATTATTGTAAGATTTATAAATGGATTGAATATGAATATACTTATAGTCCGTTCACGAAAGGTTGAGTCGTCGGTTGGCCATGATAATTTGACATATTCCACTGTGTATATTAAAATTTAAGGTTATATTCTTTATTTTCTTGTCAGATTGATACGCAATGTTGTCAAAATTGCATAGAGTTGTCTGATAACTCGCAAGCTCGTCGGACGAGGCCGGATACATTCGGCAACATTGAATTTATTTTACGTTATGACAGCAAATACTGCCAACTTCAGATAAATAAAGAAACGCCTACTATGTGCTCAACCTTTCGTGAACGGAGTATAGTGCGTCCGTGAAATTCCAGTTTCTGGCTTAGTTCAATTGCAGCTTCGTTGTCCACCATCACTGTTTGAATTGACGGAAAACTTTTCCTGAATAGTCACTTTAACCATTTCATTTTCCGTGCAGCTTCACTATCGGCCACTATTTCTGCCTCTATCGTGGAAATAGCAACAGATGTTTGACGTTGATCAAGCCAAGATATAGCTTTACCTGCATACATCCATGAAACACCAGTTGATCATCCAGTTTCACTATCTCGTTCGTAATCTGCATTACTGAAGGGTACAAACTCATCTTTTTTCCACTTTTTTCGAGACGACACTAACGGCAAAAGCCGTTCGAAGTGAAATAATATTCGTGCAAACGAATTGATTGGCACTTTTTTATATCAATGAGATTTCCCATGTATATTGATTTCGAAACTTATAATCATAGAACCAGAATTTTAACCATTCTATAGTGGCATTAGTTCACATTTGACCCAGAGATGGCGCTCATACACTGTAGTCGTGTCGTTTCCGATCTTTATACTATATAATCTTTGATAACATCATGAAAACAGTGGTTACCAGTTCGAAAAAGTTGATCGATTGTAAATTAGCATAGATACAAATATTATGTGAATCAATGAAATATATTTTTGAGCAGATAAATTTCATTCCTGTTTTATGTGTTTCACTTAGTTAAAATTTATTTCTATTACGTTCGGATTTCGAGTTGAATGTTATAGCCATAGCGAAATTTAATTAAAACCACGTTCTGCAACAATTCAGCTACTGTAGTAAATTGATGATCAAATTGTTTAAAGAAGATGTGTCTTGATGATGGAATAAGAAATAGCTGAAAAAATGGCGTATGCTGAGTTTTCTTGAAATTCGAAACCAACGATTGATTTCGTATGTGAACTTACCTATCATTGAAAAAAATTTCAATCAAATCGGACTTAAAATAACATTCTTATTTATGATTTAAAAAAATTTTGTAATCAACTCGGTTATTGATCTAGCGATTAATGAACATACAGGGTTTTCCTTTTAAGTTGGCCTATTAGACGTTTTAAGAGAACTAGTGAATATTTCGCTCTGAAATTTTAGGTGGAGCCTTGATTGTAAAGGAACTCTTCGCCTTAAATATGTTCAAGTCGATAGTGTTGCCACGTCTATCTCAATCACATATCTACTTTCTTATTTCGAATGAAACTACCTATATTTTCATTTATGTATCGATTCAATACCAAATTCGCAGTGTAAACCACTGAAAAAATTCTCTGCTATGTACTATTGCCACGTTAGGCACAAGTTTCTGGAATTTTTGAAATCTGCAATATCTCGATTATTTTTTATGAGAACGAAACCAAACTCAGTCGTCTCATGGTAGAGCATCCATCATGCATTCATGTGGTATATTCAGTTTTTTGATACATCGTGAGGTTTTTCAATGATATTGCTCCGAAAATGTGGGACTCAAAATTGAAATATTCCTAGATTTTCAAATGGCAACCCTATGTTTAATTAACAGCATTCGATCAGAAATAAAAAATGAATGGTAGTCTTCTTTCACACTAATTATTTATTTTGGATAGTTTTGAATGAGAGGGAAAATATTGAAATTTCTCAGCATTTTTAGTCATGATCTATGGTACTGTTTACAATGAAGTGGTTTTATGATTATGGGGTAAGTTATTGAAGTAGATTCTATGGTTGAAATCATAAAAAGTGTTAGATGATCATAGATGTCATAGAAAAAAGTTCACCCATATCATTCAAAAACCATTCGGGTTCTTTCACAATTCACGGGGAATGCCAAAAAATTATTGGAAGGACCTTCAGGACCTTTAACAATTGTTATTCACATTTAGCAAGAATGACTGGAAATAAATTCCGCAAATTGTTTAGGCTTTCTGTATTCCTTGCCTAATGTTCAGGACTTCAACAATATGATTTATTCCGATAATTCACTTTATTATCACACATCATTATGTGCATAGAACATGACTTTATAAATACTGAAAAATTTCAGTATTTTTCAACTCATTCGAAAAATATCCAAAATGAATAATTAGTGAAAGGAAAGACTGACATTCATTTTTTATTTCGAATCGAATGCTGTGAAATGAATATGGGGTTGCCCGAGGGGTCTATCACTGGCAGTTTTTTGTACACTAAAATTCCAATTTGATAAATAATTCACTAAATTCACAAAAATTCTTTTCAATTCCGCATAATTCCATTCAGTTCCTCACAATTCCGTAAAATTCCCCATAATCCATTAAATTCCCCATAATTCCATTAAATTCCCCATAATTCCGTTAAATTCATCTCAATTCCGTTAAATTCTCTACAATTCCGTTCAATTACTCACAATTCTGTTCAATTCTGCGTATTTTCAATTCCATTCAATGCTAACAGAATACCATTCAATTCCATTGAAATTCCATTCAATTCTTCTCAATTCCAAACAATTCCGTTATAATGCCGTCAAATTCCATGCAATTCCATCAAATTCCATCGAATTCCATCTAATTCCGTGTAATTCATTCTTAATTCCAGCATTTTGTACACTAAAATTCCGCAGTGATAGACCCCTCGGGGTCTATCACTGGCAGTGTTTTGTACACTAAAATTCCAATTTGATAAATAATTCCACTAAATTCACAAAAAATTTTTTCAATTCCGCATAATTCCATTCAGTTCTCACAATTCCGTAAAATTCCCCATAATTCCATTAAATTCCCCATAATTCCGTTAAATTCATCATAATTCCGTTAAATTCTCTACAATTCCGTTCAATTCCTCACAATTCTGTTCAAATCTGCGCATTTTCAATTCCATTCAATGCTAACAGAATACCGTTAAATTCCATTGAAATTCCATTCAATTCTTCTCAATTCCCAACAATTCCGTTATAATGCCGTCAAATTCCATGCAATTCCATCAAATTCCATGCAATTACATCTAATTCAGTGTAATTCATTCCCAATTCCAGCATTTTGTACACTAAAATTCCGCAGTGATAGACCCCTCGGGGTTGCCTCTGGAAAATCTCGAATTATTTAATTTTTAAGTTTCACATTTTCGGAGCGATATCTCCGTAAAACCTTACGATGTATAGAAATACTGAATGTACCACATGAATGCGTAGATTCTCTACTATGAGACTGCTGAGTATTGCATTTCCAAATTGCCAATGCAGATGTCAAAAATTTTAGGTATTTGTGAATAACTTGGCAACAGTGCGTAGCAGAAATTTTTTTTTAGTGCTGCCAATTTGGTACTGAATCGATACATAAATGAAAATATAGGTTGTTTCATTTGAAATAAGAAAGTAGATATGTGTGTCGACTCGAAAATATTTTAGGCAAAGAGTTCCTTCACCCTTAAGGCTCCACCTAAAACTTCAGAACGAAACATTCAATAGTTCTCCTAAAACGTCTTATATAGGCCAACTCAAAAGGAAAACCCTGCAGACTTAACATTATTTATAGTGTAATGAATTCCATCAGTATCATTGGTAATACTGCTAACTTTTTCAGATACTAAAAAAATCCAGAATATACAGACAAAGAAACTTCGTTACTGTTGTTTTCTTACCTGTTGCTTTTTCTCCATACCAGAGAAGAACTTTAATCATTTTTATTCATCAGTCTATTGTGAAAGTGAGCCACAACCTCTTATTATCTAGCGTCCCTATTTATGAATTTTTAAAGGTACTGTCTGATTATTCAATTCATATTTCAGCCTTACAAGGACGAAATTTCTTGCAATTAAATCAGCAAACAATGAAGGACGAAAACAGAAAAGGTCTTTTTGATTAATATAAAGTTCAAAAATTATTTAAAATTATATCGAAACTAAGGGAAACATTCATCGAAAAAGATCCTGATTTCCGGAGATCTGAATCCATTACCTCGAGTAAAACTCAAACCCATGAACATCAGCAATAATTGAATGATCTAGCAAGGGGCTCTCAAAATAAGTGTTGTTCGTAAGTTTGTAACAAACTGACACAAAGGATCTGTAAGCCGATATCCTTTTGTGATGTGGAGACCGTCAATGTATGTTATTATGAGCCTTTTCAGATCTTTTCTTTAATCTGTGCAATAAGGCGGATACATTTGATGCTGAAATGTTAAGAACCTTATTTGTTAGTTTGTTACTTTGTTAGCTTTTGTTTGGATCAGGCACGGCGCTTTTAGAGAACTTTATGAATGGGAAGAAATTCTCGCAAATTTTGGGACAGATGCTGCTAATCCAGGTGGTCTCCTTGAACGAATCTTAAAGGTGAATGCGACCGTAATGGAGAATATGCCAATTAAGTTGTCTTCATTTGGCCATCTCGCTCTGAAATGATTTCTTTATTTCTTGTAGCTATCTATGTCTCCATTTTTCTGGCCAAATAAATTTATTATTAATCGATTCTTAACGTTGATTCGTAAATGCAATGATTCATTATTTAATCAACGGACCCCGCACATTTTGTATGAGAATTGGCTCCCGGTGGATTTGGCTGAAAATTTGATATGATGTTCTACTAATCCTTCTGATCAAATGTCTCTACAGTCACGAAGCTGAAAAATGCATACTTCTAGGAGTTTTTAGCGATTTTTTGTATCCATTATGGCTTAGGTATTACCGTTCACACAGAAATGTTTGAGAATATTTCGTGATTATTGAAAGCAGTTTCTGTCAATTCGAAATATTTTCAAACATTTCTGTGTGAACGGTAATACAATACGTAGGCCATAATGGATACAAAAAATCGCTAAAAACTCCTAGAAGTATGCATTTTTCAGCTTCGTGACTGTGGAGACATTTGATCAGAAGGATTAGTAGAACATCATATAAAATTTTCAGCCAAATCCACCGGGAGCCAATTCCCATAATACGTAAGCCATAATGGATACAAAAAATCACTAAAAACTCCTAGAAGTATGCATTTTTCAGCTTCGTGACTGTAGAGACATTTGATCAGAAGGATTAGTAGAACATCATATCAAATTTTCAGCCAAATCCACCGGGAGCCAATTCCCATACAAAATGTGCGGGGTCCTTCATTATTAATCGATTCTTAAGGTTGATTCGTAAATGCAATGATTTATTATTTAATCAACTAGTTTATTAATGTCATTGAGATATTTTAACGCGTGAGCGGAGCTGGCGCCTTGATAGTAGAAGAGCATGATTCGTTTAATTTTTCGTGGACCGCATTATGTATTGAGTATGAATTCTTGATTGTAATACATTTTGTTTTTCTCAGGAGATTTATTTGACGTAATATAAATTTTGTTCTACTTATGTTTCAGTTGAGTTGTAACACTGGCGCAGCTAGGGGGGGGGGCTTTGGGGCTGCAGCCCCCACCAAAGATTAAATTTCTTCGTTATTCCTTTCGTCTTTATTTTTTTGAAACTTTCGTATTTGTTGTATCATCAAGAATTTTTTAGTTCAGCCCCCCCCCAAAACAAAATCCTGGCTGCGCCACTGAGTTGTAACATTATTCGTATTGCTTCTGAATACTTTATGTTCGGTTACCCATGACAATCATATACATGTGAAAGAAAAATGAACTTTTTTCTGTGAAGGGAAAAAAATGTGACATTTTATATCTCTTGATAGGTCACAAAATATGACTTTATACGAAAATACTTTTTTCCTGTCAAAAAAATGATTCTCTATGTAGTCGGGAAAAAAGTAATTTCGTGAACAGTTGTATTTCTTTCACTAATAGATGGTCGTTTTTCCTGTCACAGAAAAAAATAGTGTATTATACACGGGAAAGATATGAGATTTTAGCTCTCGGCTTTTCAGTAGCTTAATGTGTGGATAATTTGGAAAAATTTTGAGAGTCTTCCTAGAAAGCTTAGACATGAAGTTAGAAACTGTTGCCACTCGTTCATATTGGGAATACGATAATTCACGTTTGAATATCCTGGGACCTTTCGATTTGATTTGATTCATTGATGACTTTAAATGATTATCTCTGAAACTCTTAAGTTTGGAAATGGTTTCTCCTGGAAGTTTTCGAATAGAAATACTTTTTTTCTCGGATTCATTAGCCAGTCCAACAGAGTGGCCAAGATCACCTAGACCTATTCAACTCATCATTGAACTTATCCGAAATATCTTATCTTATAGAATTGAAGTTCACAGATAACGTATTAGAGAACAAAATTCGCAACAGTACTTATATCATGAGCACCCATATAAAATATAAGAAAGGCATCATTCCTTGTATACTCTTTTAGTACTAATTTCACCTTTCGTTATATAGTAATTGTTTTCAATTTCAATATTGTTTTTCAATGATTTATTGCCGCCACAGTCAATTCAAAATCGAGCATCTAGCACTAAAGTGCTATTACACCACATTATTTCATTACATTCTATACGTATATGAGAATCAATTGTTGTTTGTTAGTCTCGCTGAAACTAGAGTACGGTTGAACGGATCCATCTTATCTTGGCCTTGAAATATTCTTGGAGGTCTAGGGAAGGTTTAAAAGGTGAGAAAAATTCATTCTTGGTCACAGAAACCTCAACTTTTGCCATAATAGAGTGCATCACAAAGAATGTCACTTTTGAATTATTTTGACTGTCCGGATAACTATTGTCAAACTTGAAATTTAGAATTCCCCTGAACGAATCGCAGATAAAGTAAAGAAAAGGAGCAATCGTAGATAGCGTTGAGGATTGATATCAGTAAGGCTCTAAAAAGGGGAGTATACCAGACAGCCAAGCTGGGTCCAACCACAGACTCGAAAATTACAGAACAATTCGAATGAAATGAAATCTGTAATCGAATAAATGCTTATGCTTACCTGTCTAGTCTCCAACTTTATTGTTTTGAATAAAAAATCAATACTTTCTATTAACAATTCTTCAAAAAAAGCACGCAACTAACAATAGAGCACAATAACTGAGAAATTGACATTACCATCTGTAATTTTCGAGTCTATGGTTGGACCCAGTCAGCCTGTCTGGCATACCTATCTTTCTAGTGCTCTAATATCAGTACTGTCAAAATGTTAGCAAGACGAGAAGAGACAAATTCCTCCTCCTTTCAAACCATTCTAGAATCTTGCGAGAAAAGTAGGAAGATCAGGCGAACAAATCCAACAGAAAAATGTAGATGTGCTTGTTAACCTGGGAACTGTTGACTGCTCATTTCTACTGAATCTCCGCAATCGAAAAGTCCTTTGCGAGCTATTCCTGCTCCTTCGGGAACCCAATCCTCCTAGTGAACCATCACGTCAGCGCAAGTGCAAAGCTTTTGAACCTGTGGCAGGTGGCATCAGCTTACTCCTCGATGCCGCCACGGCATTTAGACAGGAATGGTGAACGCTAAGTAGTCATTCAGAGAAATATAAGAATAGCTGGATTCCTTGTATGCTTAATTAGTATTGATTATGCGGGGTCTTTATAAATGATTGTAACATCTTAGGTTGCTCTGAAAATTTTCTCTAATCTTTTCCAACAAATTCTCTACAAATTTATTATTCCAGTCACATTATTCAAATACGGTAATATGGGGTAACTTGGCCACCCCGGGTAACTTGGTCACCTATGATTTATTTTTTGTTTCGGTTAATACTTTTCCTCCTGTTCTTTTTTAGTTGGATTTTCAGGTGCCCATTTTATTCCAGGTAATTAGTAACTAAAAATGGTGAGAAACTATCAGAGAACACCCGGGGCAAAGCCCTACCAAGACTACTCAGAAGAAAACATGCAAAAAGCCGTACAAGCTGTTAAGGAGGGGATATCGAAAATATTAGCTGCGCAAACGTATCAGGTACCTCGGACAACTTTGTGTCGTAAGATTCTTGGCAAAAATTCTGGAGCAGTGGGGCAGTGGGCCGCCCAAGAGTCCTTTCATCCGGGGAAGAACGTAGTATATCTGAGACCATTTTGAAAAATTTTTGTCGTTATTTTTTTGTTTTATTTATGAAATTTTCGAACTGAAATAGGTAGCTGCGGGTTCGTTTTATCAATTTCCAAACGAATTCGGGGTAACTTGGTCATGCGAACCATTAAAAACGTTCATTTCATTGAAATTAGCAAAAGTGACCAAGTTGCCCCAAACCCGGGGTAACTTGGACACCCCACATATATATTTTTTTTTTTCTTTTATATTAAACAAAGCATTACTTTTTACGAACTTCAGCTCTTTCATTAAGTTGAAGTCGGTTTGGGGAAAAATTTGGTCCCACTGCGTCAAAATATAATGAAGATATTTTGAAAAAAGTCTGAAAAGAGTGACCAAGTTGCCCCGTTTTATTACGGTACTTTCCTAATTACCATCCCAAACTCACAGTATCGTTTGTTTAAATTAGAGTTTACATCAAAATAAAAATACTTATAATAGTCCAACGCCAACAGCGCTGTTATAATCATTTATAGAGACCCTGTATCTTTCGTCGCGTAACCATTGTTTTCTTGAGTTGGAATGTGCAATTGTTAATACTAATTTTGAATGATTTCTAGTCCAAAACTCAAGAATCTGACACGAGATTATCATAGCATATTTTCAATTTTCTCCAATTTTGCCAATAAGTATTATACCACACTTCAGTCATTATGATTTCTTTGTGTTTCTGAACCGTATTACATGGAAAAACGTCTGAATTTGCGCAAATCAAAAGACTTTAATAACCTGAGAAATTCATTCTCCAGTGATCACACGTTTCTTGCTGTCTTATACAGGGTGTCCCGGGAAGAATGTGACAAACGGAAACCATGAATCAAGGACCTCAAGGAGGAATCGCATGAGGGCCTTCAGGATATACAGGGTGATATTCATCTTATAGATGAAATTCTATAGTTCAATAACTCTCGAACTAATCGACCGAATGATTTCAAATTCTGATCTTTTGTCACCTCTCACGATCGCCACCTTTTAATTTTTCTGAATTTGATTAAATCAGATCCGGGCTAGTAAAAATTTTAGAGTTCTTCTATTTTCGTTGAACCTGAACATAATTTTTTTTATTTTCGTAATCACAATGAAACAAACCATGAGAAAATTTCAAAACCTCTGCTTGGCACAGTCAAACAGGGTGATTAAGAAACATTCTTTGATAAGTAAGATTTCATACTTCGATATATCTTGATATTATCTGTGAAATTACTTCGAATGTTGCAGTTTTGTCATCTTTCACGAGTGCCTTCCTCGATTTTTTCTGAAAGTGAAAAAAAGAACTGAACTAAAAAAATTATAGACATTCTACATTTCTGGTGATATCGAATCACCCTGTAAGTAAACATTATGTTTTTTTATTGTTAGATCTGCAAAAAAGCAATTCATGAAAACTATCGGAAAACTCATACAGGGTTATTTTTGATAACACATTTAAAGAAACGATTATTTTCACATTTCAATTGGATCGAAATCAAATCTATCATTATTCCAATATTGTGAGCCTCATGTAAAAAATCATCTCAATCTCAATAATTCCGATATTAGCAGAAATGAAGAAGTCTAGAATTTTCTTTATCTGTTTTTTCATTTCAAAAAATTCAAGGAAAAAGTCGGAAAGGGTGACAAAACAGCAAAACTCAAAATAATTCTACCGATGAGTTCAAGATTAATCGAACTACGGAATTTCACATATGAGAGAATATTTATTGATCACCCTGTATGACCGTGGAAAGCGAAGATGTTGATTTTTCATTATGAATTAATTCTTTATAGTTTCGAAATCGCGAAAAAATCATCATGTTTATGCACAGAGTGATCCAATTTTCACGAAAACAAAAAGAGTTGAATAGTTTTCTAGTCCGGGTCTGATTTTTCACTTTCATAAGAATTTGAGGAAGGCACTCGTGAAAGATGATCACCCTGTTTGACGATGCAAAGCAGAGGTCTTGAATTTTTCTCATGAATTGATTCATGGTTACGAAAATGAAACAAAATCATTATGTTCACGTACAGGCTGATCCAATTTCAACGAAAAGAAGTCTAAAATTTTTCTAGTCCGGATCTGATGTATTCAAATTCAGAAAAATTCAAAGATGGCAATCGCGAAAGGTGACAGAAGTACCTATACAGTTTCATCTTTAAGATTAAAACCTTTTGATGCGAGTCCTCCTTGTTGTCCTCGATTAATGGTTTTCGTTTGTCGCATTCTTTCCGGGACACCCTGTAAAAGATAGCAAGAAACGTGTGATCAGTAGAGAATGGACTTCTCAGGTTATTAAAGTCCTTTCGATTTGCGCAAATTCAGACGTTTTCCTATGTAATACGGTTCAGAAACACAAAGAAATCATAATAACTGAAATGTTAATCATACGATTAAAACCTCTTGATGCGAGTCCTCCTCGATGTCCTTGATTGATAGTTTCCGTTTGTCGCATTCTTCCCGGGACACCCTGTATAATGATTTTACTTATCTTTCTTCGTCCCACTTGTGAACTGGATGGAAAAACAGAATCCATTCCATTAACGTGATAATTTTAAATCCATCACAAATTAGTCCCACATTAATCTGTTGACTGCTGATTTTAGCTACACATCTACAATCGAAAAGTCCTTCGTAAGCTATTCCTGCTCCTTCGGGAACCCTATCCACCTGGTGAACCACCACGTGAGCGCAAGCGCAAAGCGTTCGGACCTGTCGCACCAGCTTACTCCTCGATGCCGCTCAGCCACCGACGGTGCTGGCATCCAAGACGGCGGCCAGTCATGGGGCTCGCCTAAGTGAGTGAGTGCTCTGTCATGCACGTAGTGCTCGTGTCCGTATGCCTTCTGCTCGTCACCCCCATCTCGATGTCCTGGTGGTGAGTCCAACTTCATACTTTTTGAACAGATCAGGAAGGTTGCTTCCTTCGAAAGTTGAGAGAATTAAGCTTCTTCGTCCACCTGTAGAAGTAGGAATAATCTTTTCACGCCTCCGTCTGTTGGGAAAGAACATCTTGTACTTCGCAGAATAGAAAATTAGTTCTTATTTGATTCTTCATTTCGCACTTAATTATATGGGTGAATTTCTTCTATGGTTCCATAAATTAGTTTATTCCTGCTAAATTTCAATTGAAATCGTTCTGGGGAATAGCTCAATAATGATTCAAACATTCTAATTGAATTTCAATTTAAAATATTTTTATGGTATCCCACTTACCTGTTGACTTTCTTTCTGCTTCATGAGTTTCATTGTATCTGTTAAAAAAAAATGATCGAAAGATTGATGCGAATAGTTTTTAATTAATTTTTTGAATATTCTGAAACTTTCCTCCTGTAAATAAAATCCTAAATTCATTTGAAATATTGAAATCATTGGCAATAGTGAAACATAGCAATGAATACTGGAAAAGATATTGAACTATTTAATTTTATTTTGTATATGACATTATTTGACTAATAATAACTGCCAGTCAGTTCAATAATTTCACATATATCATGTTATATTATGATCGGATCTTAATTACATTTGTTGTGCCTGTAAATTGATTTCATTGGATGTGTACTTAAGCTACTCAATATATTGTCTCCACATAACGTATGTACATTTCGGTACAGTTGTTCTATTATTCAATCGCTTTTTCAAATGTTTATTTTGATATATTCGATCATTTTTATCATTTTGGGAAAGGAATCCATCATTTTTTGCGCGAGAGAGAATTTATTATATGAAAACAGATTGTGTTGAATTCAATTATATGAAACATGCAAATTTTGGTCTCCATCTAGATGTGAACTTTGAATTTGAGGGAATTAAGCCTCTTCGTCCACCTGTAGGAGTAAGAATAATCTTTTCACGCCTATGTCTGTTGCGAAAGAAAATCTCATCATAATTATAAATGTTATTCGTAGAATATGAAATTAATTTGTATTTGACTCTTCATTTCGCACTTTATTTATATGGGTGAATTTCTTCGTTTCTTCCATAAATTCGTTTATGTCTTCTTATTTCAAATTGAAATCGTTCTGGGGAATATCCTGATAATTAATCAAACATTATAATTGAACTTCAGTTTAGAATATTATTATGGTATCCCGTTCACCTGTTGACTTAAATTTAATAGGCCAATTCCTTTCTTTTTGCTTCATGAGTTTCATTGTATCTGTTTAAAAAAATTATTGAGAGATAGATACGTATGGTTTCTATTAATTTTTTGAATATTCTGAAAAATGAATTTTTGTTGTTAAGGGAATTAGGTAAGCTTCTTCGTCCACCTGTAGGAGTAGGAATAATCTTTTCACGACTACGTCTGTTGAGACAGAAAATCTCATCTTTGAATGTACTAAATATATTGTCCCCACATAACTTATGTACATCTCGGTACAGTTATTCTATTATTCAATCGCTTTTTCGAATGTTTATTTTGAAATATTCGATCATTTGCGAAATTTGGTCTCCATCTAGATGTCCTGGTGGTAACTCTAATTTCATACTTTTTGAAGAGATGAGGAAAGTTGCTCACTTCAAAAGTTGAGGGAATTAAGCTTCTTCGTCCACCCATAGGCGTAGAAATAATCTTTTCAGGCCTATACGTCTGTTTAGAAAGAAAATATCATCATATGAATGTACTTTGCAGAATAGGAAATTAATTCGTATTTGATTCTTAATTTCGTACTTAATTGTATGAGTGAATTTCTTCATTTGTTCCATAAATTCGTTTATGTCTTCTCATTTTGAATAAAAATCGTTCAATCTACCATTCAGTCGCTGTTTTGAATGTTAATTTCGAGATATTTGATACGTTCTGAAGGAGGAATTCATAACATAAAAATGGTCTTCATCTCGATATCTCCAGATGGTGAGTTCAACTTCACACTTGTTGAACTTTCTTCGAAAGTAGAGGGAATTAAGCGTATTTGTCCACCTGTAGGAGTTTGAATATTGGCTAGCTCCTATCACGCTCTGGTCGTCATAAACATATACCTAAGTACATGTATTCAGTTGATTTGAAGACTAAGAAATGAATTCGTATTTGATTCTTTATTTGACATTATTTAGTCAATTATAGGTGAATTTCTTCATTTGTATCATAAATTTGTTTATGATTCCAACCTCACATGTGAAATCCTTCATTGAAATTGCTTGACAATAGTTCAAACATTCTTATTAGAATTAAGTTGAAATATTGTTATAGTGTAACGATTGATTTGCAGAAAAAAAGTCAGATTTATGAAACAAAAGCAACTTCTTAAAACATGGCCGACTAGTTTCGATTTTATGGTGCCACCACTAATCTGCTGATTAAAATTCAATAAGGGAATTCCCCATTCATTTTATTAAAAATTATGATTTTCATTCTCATCCATTTCCATACATATATAGTTACATTATTTTGTCTTTACTTACTGAAATTAACAAACATAATAATCCTCTACAAGGAAAATTTTCGCGCGTGGACAAATTATATATCTCAATTCTAAACATATTCATCACGAAATGACTAACCAAATAAATCCATATCAATGTCGGTTCATTAACTTCACATATATCATGTTAAATTATGATCCGAATGCATTCGTTGTGCCTAGCAATCGTTGTTATTTTATTTTTATATATGCCAAGAAAACTGCTATATACAGGGTGTTTCCTAAACATGCGGCAAAAATTCAGGGGATTGTTCCTTGGACTATTCTAAGAATATTTTGTCCTTTGATGATTTTTGAAAAACCTCTTTGTTTCGAAGATACCGGGGAAACAAAATTTTAGATAATAACATTTTATTATGAAAAATTACATAAAAATTTAATTTAACCTACAAAAACTGTTGAAAATGACCACCTCTAGCCACCATACAAGCATCCAATCTTCTCGGCGTTTGTATAGCGATTCATAATAATAGTCAATGATAAAATGTTAATTGCTAATACATCACAAAACGAATTCAAATGAAAACCGTGTTTAATCTGTATTCCTTTACCATCTGAACTTATCAATTTTAAGTCAAAAAACTGGCCGTTTTTAGTAATTGGAATGTTGTTAAACAAATTTAAAAATAAATTGTACCTACTTAGTAAACACAGTGCGGTACGCATTTTTATTTAAACTATTATTAATTTTAAAAATATGAAAAATGTTGTTCGCCCTGTATCTTCGAAACAAAGAGATTTTCAAAAATCATCAAAGGACAAAACATGCTTAAAATAGTCCAAGGAACAACCCCCTGAATTTTTGCCGCATGTTTAGGAAACACCCTGTATAAGTATATGAGCTTGGTGCTCGTTTCATTTCTTGTTTGTGTTGTTGATCTACACTTTTTCCAATTGTAGTAATTCAGAAAACGTGAAATGTAATTCAGAACAGCAATTTGAATTTCAGTAGATGGAAATTGTAATTCAGAATAGGGAATTTGAATTTCGGAATAACATCTTTATTTCCAGAGCGGTAATTTGAATTTCAGATTAGTATTATAATATATAATTCAGAAAAAGAAACGTGTAAGTAAAAAAAATGTCATTAATAAATATGTATGAATATTCCTGCGTATGTTTCATGTAATTCGAAGTGAAACATGATTTCCCTCAAAATGGGTAGCGCAAAATAATAATGAGCATTGTCCACTCACGAAGTATGTAAATACTTCATAGAAATTTCCCCTACTTACTACCTTTGAAATAAATTTTCTGAATTTGAATTGATAACTTTCTGAATTACAATTTTATTTTCTGAAGTTCAATTTGCCGTTTTTGAATTACAAGTTTTTTTCTGAATTCCAACTTCCTAATATGAATTTTAATTTCGTTCTTTTGAAATGAAATTAACTACTTATTTTGAAACTCAATTTCTGTTTTCTGAATTACATATTCTTATTCTCAAATACAAGTCCCTTTTTCTGAACTTTGATTTTCTGAAATACAACTGTAAAGGGTGTGGTCAGTAGTAAATGTATGGTTGATATTGTTGAGAAAACATCATGTTGACCCTCATTCACGCATCTATTTTGAAAGGAAGAAGTACAAACTAAAAAACTTCAGTTCCATTAATGCATGTTATTATAAAATGAAGAAAGAATATTTCTTGTCCCATTGATTTTCTTCGGATCTTTGTAACAAATTATCCCAAATTTCCATGCGTATTTGTTTCGAAACGAATATAAATTTTCTTGTTTAGTCTTCGCATGCACGAGATGAACTTCACTTCTCTTCTTTCTGTTTTGATTACCTGATAAATAGTAGAGATGGTATGCCAGAATAAACAAATGATAACAGATAAGAATCCAACTTGGAAGCTTAAGACAATGGCAATGGATGCCAGTTTCTTGTCTTTATTAGTGTTGTAAATAATTTACTTCCGTGTTGTATTTCACCTGAGCTACTTGATAGTGGATAGGTATATTTTACCCTCTCTTAACGTAATATGTCGAGACTGTTTCCTCGAAATAAATCGATATTTTGAACCAGTCGAAGACGAGGCTTATTTATATTTTCTACGTTGCTTCATTCCAGATCCATTTCTGCTGGTTCATTGTTTTCATTTAAAGATAAGAAACTAAAGATTCCACACACAAATATTGTCATGTTACATTCAACAAGTTGCAAATTAGGGAGAGTGCAAGACTTTTGGGGATGTACAGGGTTAGGCATCTGGTGTCACCTATTTTTCATAGTGCGTTGTGAAATCGATAGAAAATGATAAAAACCAGTTAAATTTCTTGATGATGCTAGACGAAGCGCACTTTCATTTATGCGAATGAGCGAAATACGTCCGTTATATCAAATTCCTGAAAAAGCGGTGACCATTTTCCAGGCACGGGCTGAGACAAAGATTATGGGGGGGACAAAGTTCAGAAAACCGATGGTGGGAGGGGGTGGTATGTTGGTATTTTAATTCCGCATTACCAGATCAACACACTCTTCGTCTTCAGGATTACACGGCATCTATTTTCATTATTGTATGATGTGCTCATTAATGCAAAATTTCATGAAAATCTGATTTTTACACAATATTTCAAGAAAAAAACTCATAATTAATAAAGATTTGAAAAAATATTATGGTTCTTTCTATACGGATAAAAGTAAAAAGGCTTTTTACTCTTATGATGATTTCACAACAGAAATCTATTTAGGGATCTTAACTTATAATATCATCGCCATAGAAAATTGTCGTAGTGAGTTTTCAAATTATTATCAGTTTAGACTCTGTGTCCTGCTAATAAATTATTTTATGAAAATCGTAAAATTTTTCCAGTGTCATGAAATTTAGCAGATATGAGCATTTCTTGAATTCCCATTTAAATTCTGATATTTCATATTGACGAGACAAACAATTATTGAAATAAGAAAAGTATACCAGTGACAATAACTTCGCAACTACTGAACCGGCGATTTGGCCCGTTGAAGAACTCTGAGATATTCAGGTCCCACACCTATCCTGAACATTTGAACTTTCAAACTCTTTCCTTCCAAAGACAATGTGTGTTTGTTTCCAGACCAGCGATACTAGCCAGAATTTTTATCTTTTGATGATTCCATCCTGACAAAAGGTAGGATAAATATGCTCGTCGCTCACCTGTTTCAAAATAAGTTTGATATTGATCGGATTCCATCACCGGCGAAAATTACAGACATTTGGGTGAAACGACCGCAAGAAATACTGCCTGATATTTCAAAACTTCATTTGAAGAAATCAAATTCATTCATATTTTATTATAGTTTTTGGGGAACATGTATTCTGAATCAATTAAAATTTCTCCAAATGTTTTGAAATTTTTCCATCTGTAGATTGCTTCGAAATTTTGTCAATCGCTTCGAAAATTTACTAATTGCTTCGAGAATTCGCCAACTCTGGTCAATATTGGGCACACCCCTAGACCTACTCCATTGATTCAAATGCTTCAAAATTATATCAATTTCCATATCCAACAAATTTCGTCCTTGCATTCAACTCAGGAAATAGGGACCTTGGCTTCAGGACTGCTAGTAGGGTGAATAATACACTCCGTTTAAATTGTCGACGTTTCGATCCTATTTGGGATATTCTTTAGGACTGAAAAGTATTTATTGAGAATTTTTTGGACAAATAGACAATCTGGTTAAAATAATACAAAGAACAATACACAGAATCATTTGAAAACGGTCTAATAAACTTATACTCTACTTGTATATAAAATCATCAACAACAGCAGAACAACAGAAATGACTAGAATTCAGGTGGAATTTTGTTATTTTCTTTATTATTTTATATTATAGTATTATTGTTATTTTATTTAATTTTTCCGCATTCTTTTTTCATTTATGAAATGAATTATATTTTTTCTTCCAAGGTGCAAATCAACATAAACACAATAACACAAACTAATTTAGTCTTATGTATTACAATGTGGATGAAGTTGCTGAATTTCATTAGACGTATGCTGAGGTATTCTATTGACAAAATCCAACAATCAAAGATAATATTTTTGGTGAAATAGAATACCTCAGCATAGGTCTAATGAAATTCAGCAACTTTTTAATTGATTTTGTGTATTGTTTTTTGTATTATTTTAACCTGATTGTCCATTTTCCAAAAGATTTTCAATGAATACTTTTCAGTCCTGAAGAAAATTCTAAATAGGATCGTAACGTCGACAATTTGAACGAAGTGTTTTATTCACTCTACTAGCAGTCCTGAAGCCAAGATCCCTATTTCCTGATTATACCAATTGTTTTGAAATTTTCCCAACTGCTCTGAAATTTTTCCAACTGCTTCGAAATTTTGTCAACTGCTTCGAAAAACTACCAACTGCTTTGAAAAATAGACAACTCTGATCAACTGTTTTAAATTTTTTCGAACTGTTTTGACAATTTTTGACTGTTTGACATAATTGAAAGTTTTCTTCAGATTAAACAAAAATTCGATGTGGAAATTTCCGTTTGTGTATGATCTCGTTGCTCAAAAATAGCTATTTTTCCGAAATTCCATCCGTTAGGATAGGTAAAGGAATTCATTCATTCATAATCTCGAACAGATTTACATTCAGTCGGTAGCGTGAATTTATGGGATTATTATACTGTGAACATAAATTATTGTTGGGATAACTTATAGGCCACTGTGAGTTTTCATTCTTAATGAATTATGAATAATGAGATCTTTTATAATTCAACTTGTAATTACAATAAACTATCGGTAGAACGTCTCAATGCTTTTTGCGTTGCATGATTTATTGATCTGAAGTTTCAAGGTATGGTACATCTTCCGTATATTCTTCGACGATATCATAATCATACGCAGTAGGTGTGTACAGGGTGTCTGTTTTTAAAGTAGCCAAATTTCAAGAGGAAATTGTACGAGTGATTTGCAATAACACATGGTCGAAATGTTGACCGTTATTCTTCAATTTAACATTTCTCGATTTCACGAAATGTTTCGAGTTTTTTCTCTGAAATAATCATATTTTAGTTTTCCTAGTAGTCTTATCAAATTCTACCACATATTCGAAAAGAAAGTCTGTGTGCACAAAAACTTTTATCGTGGGATTGGTATGGAGATGAGTACCACGATTCTGAAGTAAAAAATATTGGTCCTATTTTTTTTGAGGTTTTTTTCGATGAAATTTCAATAATTATGCTCACGTTAACTTTTCAGTAGAAAATACCTCATTTAGTGTACTTTCGAATGACATCATATATCATGATAACAACGAAAAAGTCTAAAAATTCGCTCCATTTTGAAGCTCTTTGTGATCGAATTTTAATGTAATTTCATGAAAATCATCAAATTATCTTGAATCGAAATAATAACGAAAAAATTAACCTTGTTTTTCAATACATTTGACACATCATTTTCGTACTGAATCTAGAACTCTGAAGAGAATAATAACTGAATAATGATCATTTTAGAGAAAAAACTCGAAATATTTCCTGAAATCAAAAAATGTTAAATTGAAGAATAACCGTCAATATTTCGACCATGTGTTATATGACATTTTTTTTGCATGATCCTCCCGTGAAGTTTGGCCACTTTAAAAGTAGACACCCTGTATATTCCATATAAAGAGCACACGGGAAAAACGAACTCAGTAATTTCAGATAAGTTTTGATCAATTTTTCAAGTTCTAAAGTAAAAAGTTTGTGTTTACTGAAGAAAAAATATAAATATTTATCTTGAGTAGATGATTTATTTACGTTCCATTGAAAATTTATACAAGTACTATAGAAAAAAACTTTCAAACAGAAAAAAATTAAAATATTCCAAAACACAGGAAATAAAAATGGAAAAATGATGAAATGAATGAAAGTCCGAATATGTTTTCGATTTACAATTCTACTTAAAATGTGCCCCCCTACGATTATAAATAGACCTGTTCTGAGATTTTCTCTGAAATCAGCCTTGTCGTGGAATAATTGGACTGTCAAATTTTCAAATTGTTACACTGCATAGGTTATTCCACCATTACTTTTAAACATTTCAATCTCAACTAAAAAACTGAAAAATAAATCATCGATTCATCTCCTTTCATCATCTTACACAATTGGTGAATATCTTGATAAATTTGGTTGAAAAATAAAACTGGAATTTGATCGGTGTTGAATTCCTGAGCTTTATTATTTCCAAATAATAAACCAATATTATCTGGAAATAGAACAAAGTCCTGTTTGTGTTCAAATAGAGAAACGTGCCTGACACGCACCAATAGAATACCGCCAAACGATTTGACGTATTTGAAGATTTTTAACATCAAATCTCACTTGCGAAGACATACATCTGTAACTAACATGTAAAGTATATAAATAATCTTTCGTTCTTCTCAAATGAAATCCATCCGTATTTTTCTAGCTATTGTTCTTGCTTTGAAGTGAATATACAATGTTTATTTGTATATACGAACAGCTTCGCTCTATTGTTTTATACGGTGGAAAAATAAATTGCCAGTGATTTCAATGCACTTTCAAGTCTATTAGAAATATCGTACATGTGACATCTAAAGGGAATCTGTGGTTAAACAGGAATAGTCTTTTTTGCGCAAGTTTCAAAGTACAGGGTGATTCAATTATCTCGGTAACCTAATTTTTCTCGAAATAGGATTAATACTTTTTTATTCTGTTGACGATATTTGGTACAAGTCAATGTTGAGTTGAGATGTGCATAAAAGTCGGAGAAGAGAATTGAGACGCCAGGCGTTGCGGCATTATTAAATTTTTTTCCCCAAGAACATACCTATTGTGTCATCCGAAAGATAATTTAATTTAGAATATTTCTTCTAATTACTATTTTTTTCTATTTCTTACCTTCAGCGGCCTGCAACGTGTTTTAGGGTAAGTCAGGGTGATATGGTGAAGAAAAAAAAAGAGCCGTGTAGAAGACAAAAAAATTCATATTTAAACAGAATGAAAACACTCTTCTTTGGCAAAATATAGTGACAACAACTTAACAGTACCATAAACTCTTTAAGGCATAACGAAACTCTGGAAAATGAATTTTTTTTTCAAACCAAATTCGCCATTTCACCATGCTCAAGGGTGAAATGGTGATCTTAATTCTTTTGCTTTTAACCGAACAAATTACACATGGATTCATATTTTGTGCAATCTTCATGCAGCCAACGTTGGCAGCTAATACATTCCATCCAATCGACGTCCTTTTTAGTGCAACTGTCAAGTTCACCACATCCTACACAACAACTCTCATCATCGTCCATGCCGTCATCCTCGTCCTGCAAGTCGACATCCAGAGATGATTCCGATTCGGCGTCAGTGGTGGACATTTTTCATTTCTTAGGTTACGTATCTAAGATTTGCCGTTTGCTTTTTTTTTGGCTATGGTTTTTCCTTTGAGCTTTCCTTTAGCATTTGGTCCACTTTTCACTGACTCGATTGTTTTTTTTTGACGATTTCTGTTTCGGAGTTTAACGATGATTTCTGGAGAATTCAAAACGTCAGCTAAAGCCATTAATTTTTCTTCTATATATAGGCATCCTCACCTGGAACAATGGTGATTGCTGGAATAGTGACAAACTCTCGAACATACCTAACCAGAAAAAACTCGAAAGATAAAAAGCTGCGATTCGTCCTAGGCCCTTCCGCTTCAACAGAAAATATATCTTTTATTATATTTTTTAAAATTTATGGATCCACAAAACCCTCGACAAAACTTATAAAAATACGCTTTTTATCCTTCACCATTTCACCCATGCCAGGATTCACAATATCTCCCTATTCCTATGGGTGAAACGGTGAATAGCACAGCAAGAAAAAGGAAATATTAGAGGCCATGTTTTCTAGGTTATGTATTACATAAATAAACTAAGAAGGCAGAATATATCAAGAAATACTTCTCGGCCTTCGTTACGGAAAGCAATCTCTATAAACGCATGCAACGTATAAAAATTATTGAGCATCGCAAATAGTTTCGTACAAATTTAGTACGATTTTTAAAACGGGGCCAACTTTCTGCAGGTGCACGTTGAACGGATCATCAGAAACAGCTGGTACTCAGACATTAAGCGACATCTGTGTACTCGGAAAAGAAATATAGTAAATCACAATTTCACCCGATTCGCCATATCACCCTGACTTACCCTATATCAATTCTATTCCATTTAGTTGTTTCTATATTGTGTTAGTATGCCTTGATTTAGAGACATGGATATGATCGTGTTTCTTAAAATCGAAGAAACTCTGTAGCAAGCTATTTCTCAATCATTATATTCATCAAATATTCGCATATTGTATACATTTTTTTAAATAATAAACGAAACATGTCAAATCATTACTTTGGCCAAAATATTAGGGTTCACTTGGACTAAGTAATATATAATGAACTAGGAAAAAGATAATTTATATATGGATCATAATGGCTGCTATATAGTAGTATAAGTGTATTACAAATGAATTCTTCCATAGTATGTTCTCTCGAGATTAAGAAATGTAAAATAAAATAAAACACACTATTACTGTTTATTAAAATCTTTGGCTATCGATTCGGAATTATTCCATCATCAGGCCAGCTGAAAGTACACAAATGTAGAACATGTATTTATTTAGGTGAGAGTATGCAACTTACTGTCTTGAATTAAAATGAACAAAAACTGTTTAAAAACATTAAAAATGGTCCTCCCTTGTCAGAATTGTTAAATTTGAATTCTAGTCAACCTTTATAACCGATATATCTTTCTTGTGGGAATGTCAACTGAATATGGAACTATAGGATATGTGCGAAATGTGATATCTAATATGTTATTTTAGGTGGTCTATTGGTGGCGGGAATTTTTTGAATTTTATTTATTGTTGTTTTTTAAGAATCTAGGAGTTTGAAAATGCTTCTTCTGTCAAATTCTATATTATCATTAAGTAAAAATTGGTTGTCTTTATTTTTTAAAATTTCTAGTTGTTCGAGTAAAATTATTTTATGGTAGTTATTTTCTTTATGCAGTATTTTCAGATTATCTAATGTGATATGATGTCCGGTATCGTTTAAATGTGTGCCTAAAGCGGAATGGGGTTGATTTCTTTTGTGTTCTTTGAATCTTTTTTCTACATTACGAGTTGTCATTCCTATGTAAAATGAAGGGCAGTTTGTGCATGTTATTTCATAGACTCCGCTGGATTGTTCAAGTTTAGATTTCATTTTATTATTAATCAGTATATCTGCTATTGTTCTGTGTCGTTTACTTGTTAGTGTATAATTGTATTTCTCTAAAGTATGTTTTAGTTTTTCATGTAGATCTCTGTAGTACGGTGTTGATATGAAATATTTCTTGATGGTGTGTGGGGGTAGATCTTATCTAGAATTATTTTTCTTTTCATTGATATTAGAATTTCGTCGATATATGATTTAGAATATTCATTTTCCCTGCCTATTTGGTATATTATATCTAGTTCTTCTTATAATTTTCTGGTGTTAAAGGGGTGTTAAAAAGTCTATGAAATAAATATCTAAATGCGGCTCTTTTTTTGGGGGTGCGTGGTATGAGCTAAAAGGAATGATGTGTTAGTTTGGGTTGGTTTCCTGTAGATTTCGAAAAGAAAAACATTATCATCTCTTAGTGTTATGCTCAGATCTAAGAAATTCAGTGAATTTGATATAGCGTGTTCTATGGTGAATTTAATTTTATATTTGGAGTTGATTTCTTGGTAGAATTCTTCAAGTTCTTCGTTTGTTCCTGACCATACGCAAAAGATGTCGTCTATGTATCTTTTCCAGGTTACTATGTTTTCACTATGTGGTAGGAGCATTATTGTTTTTCTACGTGATCTACATAAGTTTCCGCTATAAGTCCGCTAGATGGTAGGCCCATGGGTAATCCGTCTTTCATAATATATACTTTTTCGTCAAATATGAAAAAGTTTTGTTCGGTAATTAACTGACCAAGTTTCATTATATTTTCTATATCCTCAGTTTCCAAATTAAGCTGTTATCGTTGTTTTGATGAGTTATCAACCGTTCTCTAAGTAAATTGAGGGATTCATTAATTGGGATATTGGTATAGAGGTTAACTCAGATACAGATCCAATTACTCTATATAAAAAATTCTCTAGAATTAATACAGGAAATAAAATCCCTCGAACTAAAGTCCGATAAAACATATATGATTTTATCCTTTGATATAGTTAACCTCTATACCAATATCCCAATTAATGAATCCCTCAATTTACTTAGAGAACGGTTGATAACTCATCAAAACAACGATAACAGCTTAAATTTGGAAACTGAGGATATAGAAAATATAATGAAACTTGGTCAGATAATTACCGAACAAAACTTTTTCATATTTGACGAAAAAGTATATATTATGAAAGACGGATTACCCATGGGCCTACCATCTAGCGGACTTATAGCGGAAACTTATGTAGATCACGTAGAAAAACAAATAATGCTCCTACCACATAGTGAAAACATAGTAACCTGGCCTGGAAAAGATACATAGACGACATCTTTTGCGTATGGTCAGGAACAAACGAAGAACTTGAAGAATTCTACCAAGAAATCAACTCCAAATATAAATTAAATTCACCATAGAACACGCTATATCAAATTCACTGAATTTCTTAGATCTGAGCATAACACTAAGAGATGATAATGTTTTTCTTTTCGAAATCTACAGGAAACCAACCCAAACTAACACCATCATTCCTTTTAGCTCATACCACGCACCCCCAATAAAAAGAGCCGCATTTAGATATTTATTTCATAGACTTTTTAACACCCCTTTAACACCAGAAAATTATAAGAAAGAACTAGATATAATATACCAAATAGGCAGGGAAAATGAATATTCTAAATCATATATCGACGAAATTCTAATATCAATGAAAAGAAAAATAATTCTAGATAAGATCTACCCCCACACACCATCAAGAAATATTTCATATCAACACCGTACTACAGAGATCTACATGAAAAACTAAAACATACTTTAGAGAAATACAATTATACACTAACAAGTAAACGACACAGAACAATAGAAGATATACTGATTAATAATAAAATGAAATCTAAACTTGAACAATCCAGCGGAGTCTATGAAATAACATGCACAAACTGCCCTTCATTTTACATAGGAATGACAACTCGTAATGTAGAAAAAAGATTCAAAGAACACAAAAGAAATCAACCCCATTCCGCTTTAGGCACACATTTAAACGATACCGGACATCATATCACATTAGATAATCTGAAAATACTGCATAAAGAAAATAACTACCATAAAATAATTTTACTCGAACAACTAGAAATTTTAAAAAATAAAGACAACCAATTTTTACTTAATGATAATATAGAATTTGACAGAAGAAGCATTTTCAAACTCCTAGATTCTTAAAAAACAACAATAAATAAAATTCAAAAAATTCCCGCCACCAATAGACCACCTAAAATAACATATTAGATATCACATTTCGCACATATCCTATAGTTCCATATTCAGTTGACATTCCCACAAGAAAGATATATCGGTTATAAAGGTTGACTAGAATTCAAATTTTAACAATTCTGACAAGGGAGGACCATTTTTAATGTTTTTAAACAGTTTTTGTTCATTTTAATTCAAGACAGTAAGTTGCATACTCTCACCTAAATAAATACATGTTCTACATTTGTGTACTTTCAGCTGGCCTGATGATGGAATAATTCCGAAATCGATAGCCAAAGATTTTAATAAACAGTAATAGTGTGTTTTATTTTATTTTACATTTCTTAATCTAGTATAAGTGTACTCAGTATGGGTAAAATTAATATTTTTTCAGGAAATTTCTTCATGACACGATCTTCACAGAATTTAGTTTGGGCGTCAAAATTCACTTAATAAAAATCTAAATTCGAATTGATTGGATGATTGGTTACAGAAATATCGAGAAATTTTTGAAAGCCGATAACTTCGAAATAACTATTCATATTTATAAACAAACTTAACCGCAGCATTTGAACCTGAGCCAACCCTCAGAATTTTACACCTCTAACGATATACGTTCGAGAGCAATTTTGTTCACGTCCGGACATTTTTGACCTCAGTGGGCCCAATGGATTCGTTCGAGACCACCACACGCCCAAAATTCAAAAATAATAGACATTGGCGCCATACAATAACAAACTGATCGTTAAGGTACAAGCTCGCAAAAATAATATGCAAAAAATTTGAGAAAAGCCATGAGCAGGTGCCTTTGAGCGCTCGTTTATTGGTGGAGCAATTACGATGCTCTTAAAATTTTGCATGAACATTTAGCATATTAATCTTCATCGGCAAAATGAATTCCACTCGATTCGGATATCTGGTTATATAGAAATATAAAGATTCTTCTTTTCAATATTCCAATTCAATTTTCTATGGTTTTGTGTACACTATTATAGCCACACAATTTTGCATAAGGCTTATGATGAGCATCTTTCATGTGGCCGCAAAATTTCATTTCGATAGGTTTTGTTTTGTCTGAGAGATTGAGGAGCAACAATTTTGAAATGCCATATTTCATGGAACACTTTGTTCGATTTGGCTGGTTAACGAACTCACCCTGAAAAAGTCTCTGGGATAATCCGTTCTAAAGTTATCGTTCTGGCCGGCCGAACGTCTCCACGGACAGAATTGATTTGGACCACGGCTCAGAATTCGAAAATTACAGACATTTGGGTGAAACGATAAAGCAATCGCTTAAGTCGAAAGATAACTCAAAATGAAAACAGTATTCAGGAACATCGAAGAAAGTTAACGTACTTTGCAACCAAATCTTATCGAATAATGATATATTTTTCGAATAAATTCCTTCACTTTCGGTATGCCAAGCTCAGATCATAAAGAATTAGTTTTGATTTTCAATAAATGAAAATATTTCTCTGCAGTCTCCACAAAGTGTTTCGGATTTAACTTTAATGTGATAACAACCTATCAACGCAATCTAATTAACCGTTCATGAAATAATTCCTTAGAACTTTCAAACTACCTGCTATTAGCGTCAAATGAATGTTGGAAACCTAGTTCACTGAATAGCTGCAAGAACTGTCAATTAGAGAGAAGGAATTCGCAATGCATTTCTTGTGTTGATTAAAGGTATCACATATCGAACGTTTCAGTGAGTATTGATTGTTTTCTTTCATTCGCATTGAGGTAATCTCATTAGATCGTATAAGCGAGATGTGATTTATATGAAAGGTGTTTCACAGGATGTCATATAAATGCTTATCATCTTTGAAATTAACCTCGTGAAGCGTGCAATAAATGTGCTTTAATGAGGACGGAACATATGTCAGCTGGTATGTAGGGACATACTACTCTTCATAGTAGATGTTATGTTATGAAGGCATTCACCAGTGTTGCCAACACCAAACTTCACAATTACATGACTCCAATGTTCAAATAACACGTTTTTACACGCAACCAGTTAACGCAATGCACACAACTTATTTCTTCTTTTACCTTGTTTATGATTTATTCATAATTGATATATTTAATTTTGCAATGGTCGCCCATCGACATAACCTTAACTTATATAGCTGCAGGGTTCATATATTAATTTGAGAATCCTGGAAAGCTGACAATCATGCTATGAATGAAACCAATACGGTCGTCTAAAACCGCGTCATTGATGTTCATTTGCGAGCGGAAAAATTGAACATTGAAGAATACCAAAATATGCAAAAATTAAGATTCTGTTTTGTAGAATAAAAATTGATCACACACCATTTTGATGTCTATTCAACACCATAGGTGTTCAGTCGACACTGTGATGATGTACTTATTTTACCACCAGAAGTTGTTGATATTTTTCTACATATGGTATCAATTTGACTTCCGAAAGGTGAAAAACATTTCTTTTTCCGTTGTATGAAAAGCACCTCATGGTGAATCTTGACACCAGATAAAGTAAAACTCTTCTTCAATGGTTGATTAAACACCAATAACCATATAAGTCCCTGATGACGAATTCGTGGTCAAATTCAATTCTGGCCGTGGGGCCGTCCGGCCATCCTTCAGCACAATAACTCTCGCAGGGATCATCCTAGAGACTTGAAATTTTCAGGGTGAGTTCGGTTCCCAAATGGCTCGGTTAAGTTCATTAACCAGCCAAATCGTATAGTACAGGGTGTACGATGGCCATTCAAAATTTTTGTTTCTCAATATCTCAGACAAAACGAAACCCACCGAAAAGAAATGTTGCAACCATATGCAAAAAGGTCATAATAAGATTTTTGTGGCCATAGTGTATACAGAACCATAGAAAATTCAATTGGAATATTGAAAGGAAGAAACTTCATATTTCCACAAACAATAGCAGATTCGGATGAAACTTATGTTATAAACGAAGTTTAATATAAGTACTGAATGTTCATACAAAATTTTCATTCCATAGTGTGAGCAGAACCATGGAAAATTCAATTGGAATATTGAAAAGGAAAAACTTCAAATTTCCATGAAAAATTATTCGATTTGGATGGAATTTGTTTTATGAGAAAATATTGATATGTACAATGAAAGTTCATGCAGTTTTGTGGCCATACTATTGACAGAACCATTGAAAATTCAATTCGAATATTGAAAAGAAGAATCTTTATATTTTCATAACAGAATATTTTAGTCCATTGATTTTTTTTTGTGAATGAAGACTGTTATACTAAATCTTCATGCAAAATATTGTGACCATAGTGTTAACAGAACCATGAAAAATTTAATTGGGATATTGAAAAGAAGAATCCCTTTATTTCCATAATACAATAACCGATTCAAGTAAAATTTATTCTGTGAATCAGAACTGCTAAATGGAATGCTCATGAAAAATTTCGAATCATCAGAACCATAGGAATAAATTTTTGTATTTAGATATTTTTTATTTATTTCATTTTCTGAATAATTTCCAGAATATAATTGCGATAGTGCTGAGATTCTGCATTTGTATAGGGTTATCCATTTTGCGGTTTCAAAAGTAAACGTAAATAAAACACATAAAAAATATTTTTTATCATGATATTTCTTTTTTATTATGAAGTTTGAACGTTGACATTTGTGTGAAACACTACATCATTTAGATGACAACCACCCGAATTGTTGCAAGCATCGATTCTTTTGAGGTAATTTTCGATCACCTTTTGACACATATTGGTCGGTATCTCAGCCATAACTTGACGAATATTGGTTTTTAACTACTCAAGAGTTGAAGGTTTATCTGCATAAACACGGTCTTTCGCGTAGTCCCACAAAAAAAGTCAAGCAGTGTCAAATCGCATGATCTTGGTGGCCAGTTGATATCGCCGTCCACCGCCGGTTGTTCAAGCACCCATTCGACGTATCCACGATGTTGATGTGAATGGTCGGCTGGCTTCAGTTGTTGTGTGAGCTGGATTTTATTTGGGTGTAGGTGTAGATCTTAGTGCAAAATACGCCATAATGTGCCGTAAGACAGTCCTAATTCCTGAGAATGACGAGGAATCGACAGATTCGGGTCTTCGGCAACACTTTCACTCACAGTAGCGATATTTTCAGTGGTACGAGCAAAACGATGATGCACAGGGCTTACAATATCTGTAACCAATCCAGTCTCTTCAAATTTCTTCACAATTCTACCAATTGCTTGCGTAGTTGGACGATTATGTAAACCAAAATCTGCTCTTAAAGCACGATATGTGGCTGTGGCAGAATCGCCATTTTTGTATTAGGTTTTTACAATTTTCATGCGTTGTGCGATAGTCAAGCGATCCATTTTCATAAATTTCAGACTTTCAACTAAGCAACGAAAGAGCGCTCAAAAGCACCTGCCGAGGGCTTTTCTTAGTACCACTTAACGCATGTGCATTCCGGAAAAGGAAATTAGTATCAAATCCAAATCCCGGGAATGAGCATTTATATAAATAACACCTCGATTATCCGATAAGGTTAAATGAAAAATAAATCGATAATTACAACGACATATTCGATATGTGTTATTTTCAATCAGCTGCTGCGATGGTAGCAGCAAAAAACATTGCAGATTCCGTTGCACTAATTGACGGAACAGCTTGTGCAATTACAGGGCGACCTTCACTTGATTTTTCATTAATAACAAGAAATTAATCCGTACTACTTCGCTAATTGGAAGATGTTGCTCGGTGTGTCTTAAATAATTTGATCACTTGTTGAATAACAGATAAAGGCGAAGTATTCAATTGATGTTTGACACTTGCCGATTGAGGATGCGGTAGCGATATTACTATGAGATGATCTGCGGATTAATTGAAGGATAGTAAACCTAGTAAAGAGCTCTTCACTATTTTGAATGTCAAGGTTTTTTTGGGAACTTATTGAATAATGATAAACACGAAAAAATAATTAAGAAAGTTAAGAAAAGCCCTGAGCAGAAGCTTTTGAGCGTTCTGTGGTGGAGCAATAAGACTATTACCTTAAAATTCCATATGTAATTTGATATTGATACCAAATATATAAATGAAGAATCTCATCACAATCGGAAATATATTCTGAAAATTTTTCAAAACATGAAATATGTAAAAAATGAATAATTACAAATATTAAATTATATGGTTTTGATGATGCGATTCCCTTGAAACTTCGCATGAACCTTCAGTATAGTTTTCATTCTCAAAATAAATTTCATTCGAATCGGATATCTTGTTATGAAACTAGAATCTTCCAATTGAATTTTCTATGGTTCTGTCAAAACTATGGCCACGAAATTTTAGATAAACATACAGAATATCGATCTCCATTCACAAAAAAAATTCACTCAATTCGGATAGCTTTTAATGAGAATATAAAGTTTTTTTTTCAGTACATACTCCAATTGAATTTTCTATGGTTCTGTCCACACTATGGCCACAAAATTTTTCGATAGGATGAAAAAAGAACATCACCGCCCAGTTTCGATTTTACTCTAAAATTTTCTTCAGGGTTCTACATTTTATAAAAGCATGAGGCTTGTTATCAGCATCTTGCATTTGGCCGTAACATTAGTTTCGTATCTTCTGAGATACTTAGGAACAAAACTTTTGAATGGCCATAATTTCAAGTCTCTAGGACAACCTTCGAAAGTTATTGTGCTAACAGACGTCCCCATGGACAGAATTGAATTTGACCAAGATTTCGTCATCATGGAGTCTAAACCCTATCGTTTGAGACCATTTATGGTTCAAAATTCGAAAATTAGAGACATGTAGCAAAACGATATAGCACTCGTTTAAGTAGAACGAGCGCTCACATCTACTTTGAAAACGAAGTCTTATATAATTTTTCAGTTTTTAGATTTTTTTTGAGATACTAGAGAGGTTGCAGTTACATTTTGTGTATTATCATGGAGTTAAAGTAAGTGGAGAGAGCATGACGACTGAATGATGTAACGTAAACAAAACAACACAAAACAAATCAGTGACACACCAGTATGGCTGATTTCGAACTATTCAAACGTTTGATTTTATTGTTTGAGCATCATTTAAGGTTGACGCTCACTTGGACGAGACGAGACGAGACTAAGCGAAGAGTTGTTTTCCGCAGGCACGATTTGCACTGAATCAAATGGGTAGACGCTCACTTGGGAGACGCGAAGCGAAGATCAGAATCGTTAGGCGCGAGGTAGATTAGACGCGCACTTGGACGAAGCGAAGCGGTCGGAAGGAACGCGTCGTTTTCCGCTGGGATCTTTTGCATTGAAATAAATGGGTAGACACGCACCTAGGAGACGCGAAGCGAGGATCAGCGAGGCGGCGAGTCGTTGGTCGCCAGGAAGATCTTTGGGGCATGTGAGCGAAATTTCTCGAGGCGGCAAGTAGGTATCCGACGGCCGGAAAGTTCGGCGCGCTGTATTTCCAATTTTGTACTCGAATTTTGTCAATGGGGAATACACAGTTATTTTTGAATTTGTGTGAAATGAGTTCGTTTTAAATGGCTCATGAGAGTGTTGGTTAGAATTTTCTCAATTGAGATCTGGAAAAACGAAATTTATATACAAAACGAACAAATTAATGTATTTTGTACAACTGTGAATGTGAATTCAAATCGTCTGAAGGATAGGTATTTTATTATGTAAATACAACAAAATATTGAGGAACCCTTCTTCCGAAGAAATTAAAATATCTGATAGAATTGGAAAACTGTGGAATAATTCCTTTGGGGGATATACGATTATGCAAACATTGAACTTTCGATTACTACTTACTTTGTTTTTTTTTCATCGGTTAAAGAGAAAAAAGCATTTCGTATCAATTATTTATATTTAATTGTATTCCTGGATGAAGAACTACGAGGATTTCATTGGAAAATTCCCAATTAAAACATGATCATGACCAAAACACGATTCTTACAAATGTTTCATGGCTGACCAAGGCCGTAGCGAGGGCGGGGGTCCGGACCCCATTGGACCCGAAATTTTTCTGAAGTACATGACTAGAAAAATTGTCATTCTCTCATTCGGTGGACCCCCCGAAATTTTTTTCTAGCTACGGCCTTGTGGTTGACCATACCCAAAAATAACCAGGGAAAGCGCCAGAGATTTCACCGCCCGGCAAAAGTATATTCAGAATAATTGAATATAAATTAGTCTGATTTGAAGCTTATACAGGTAAGCGGTATGCAGCAAGGTAATAAAAAATGCAACTTCCCAGAACTTATTACTGGAAATTTTTCGATATTGTCGTAGGAAAAGTATTTTTTTTTAAATCACCAGAATGAAGGAATTAGATTAATACTTAATTTTTTCAATCGGTTAAAGAGAAAATAAACATTTCGTATCAATGATTTTATTTATAGTTTTAAAAAAAATAACTCTCGATCTGCTTCCTCCACTTTCACTTACCTCCATGCCTATAATAGAATTTGAACCCGATCATATATTTTCTTTAGAAAATTTTTAGAAACAATATTCGAATTATCATACATCGGAATCCATTGGACCGATTTGGTGCATCAACTTACTCAATCAAACTATTTGGACTTTTTCAGAAACCCTGAATATTTCACTGGGAATTTACAATATGTAAAAATATAGAATTTTTTTCATATGACAGCATTAAGAATATTGTTGAATGTATACTCATCCAATTATTCATTTTAAATTTGAAGTATAATCCGTTCACATGTTATTGAGCGCAAAGTAGGTGTTTGTTATTATCTGAAATTGGCAGTATTTAACGATGAACAAAGTCAACGTTGCCGAATGTACTCGGCCTCGCCCGACGAGCTTACGAGCTATCAGAGAACTCTATGCAATATTGAAAACATTGTGTATCAATCGGACAAGAAAATGAACAACAAATCCTAAAATTTTAATATACATACACATTAGAAGATGCCACATTTTCAGGTCCAACCGACAGCTCAAAGTTTTGTGAAGGGAATATAATTCACTTTGAATTGATGTGTGCTTTTTTTCCAAAATGATTTTTTTCCTTAAATCACTGAAAATTTCCATTCTGCAACTTATTCCTTTCGTTAGTTAGAGTGTTGACGGGCGGAGGGACAGAATTATATTCGCATCAGATCTTTAATCGGTGACTCCTACTCAAAATCACTTTCGGCTCAAAACTTTTTGAAATTTCGTGGCAAAACTATGGTACTATTGCGACGTAGGATATTCGTGACAAAATTGAAACTTTATTGCCTATACTCTTGATCACCATCTGAAGATTGACTTATACCATTAATTCGTTCTGAAATAAAACGATATACTTTTTTTGCACCTGCGTCTTCATCATTAGTTTTTTTTCCTATACGTCCTTCAGAATATTCAAAAGCGTTTCAGAACTCCAACTCAGATTGGTCACGGTGAACAAAATCAGTGTACTCGGACAGTACTGGTACAGTAATCAAGAGCGACCAATGGGTACCCGGTATGGTTCAACGTTCAACCAGCGTAGCGCTATTGCAAAACAGGAGGATCTATACCAATATCCCCATTAATGAATCCATCAATTACTTAGAGAACAATCAATAACACATCAAAACAACAATAACAGTTTAAATTTGGAAACTGAGGATACAGAAAATATAACAAAACTTGGTCAACTAATTACCGAACAAAACTTTTTCATATTTGACGAAAAAATATATATTATGAAAGACGAATTACCCATGGGCCTACCATCTAGCGGACTTATAGCGGATACTTACGTAGATCACGTAGAAAAACAAATAATGCTCCTACCACATAGCGAAAACAAAGTAATCTGGAAAAGATACGTAGACGACATCTTTTGCATTTGGTCAGGAACAAATACAGAACTTGAAGAATTCTACCAAGAAATCAACTCCAGATAAAAAATAAATTCACCATAGAACACGCTATAGCAAATTCACTGAATTTCTTAGATCTGAGCATAACACTAAAAGATGATAATGTTTTTCTTTTCGAAGTCTACAGGAAGCCAACACAAACTAACACCATAATTCCCGTTAGCTCATACCACGCACCCACAATGAAGAGAGCCGCATTTAGATTTTTATTTCATAGATTTTTTAACACCCCTTTAACACCAGAAAATTAAAGGAAAGAACTAGATATAATATACCAAGTAGGCAGGGAAAATGAATATTCTGAATCATATATCGATAAAATTCTAAAATCAATGAAAAAAAAATTCTAGATAAGATCTACCCCCACACACCCATCAGGAAATATTTCATATCAACATCATATTACAAAGATCTACATGAAAAACTAAAACATACTTTAGAGAAATACAATTATACACTAACAAATAAACGACACAGAACAATAGCGGATATACTGATGTGGTAATCCCAAGGGTACTTGTTAGGGGACACTCAATATCTCAATAAAGTAACGTATAAGTTAACTGTTTATTTATATGCACCAAATAAATAAATAATACTAATTGTTTACATCAAACGTATACAATCCGCTACCGATCTAATTCTACATGTAACTGTCTAATGAATCAACATCCAGCGCACGACTGCGATCGTCTCAGCATTAGTCATCAGTAGAAGCTAGTTTCCACATTCCCTCCATCTTTTTCAATTTTAGTGGTGAAACTAGGGGTTGTCGTTCCTCTTTCTGCTCCTCGGAATCACCAGCCTGATCACGTCCATTTACGTTGTTCTCACTTCTAATCAGCTCATCTGAAACAGAATCAAGTACCTCCGCCATTGGAAGGCATTTTTTCACTTGTGAAATATGACGCCTAAATGTTTTGCCTTTTCCAAATAGAAGTAATTCATTACCCTTTCTGTCCAGACTTCGTATTGTTCCTGACCAAATCGACTTACAAGTTTATTAGGTATAATCATATTTTGCACCAACACAGTATCTCCTTTTTTGAACTCTGTTTCTGCCGCTTTCCTGGATGCATCTTCTCTCTCTTTTATATCTCTGTCTAATGCTTCTTCCAATTTAGCTTCTACAAGAGTTTCTACTGATACAGGTATTCTTCTAACTGGTTGCTGTACTGGGGTAACGGTTTCGTCGATTGTTAATTTAATAGTTGTATCCTTCATTTTAGGAAATGGTTTTTCTTATTATCTATATGGTTTATATTGAGACCAAGCTTGAGAACCCCTAATTGTATTGCTGTATCTTTTCCCAACAACGAAATATCACCTTGCTTCACAACAAAGAACTCAGCTATAATTTCCTTAGCATTTGGCAGATCTAGTGTTGATTGAAATTTTTTTCCAATTTCAAGGGGTTTACCCGATCCATAGGGTCTTAATACATCGTGAGCACCGTCAGAAATATTGAAAATTGAATTACTACGTGAGATGTGCTCCCAGTCTTTTCCTGATATTATATTCACTTTTGATCCAGAGTCAATTAATATTTTTATTTTGATGCCACCTATAAAACATTCGATAGTGTCGTCATTAAAATCTTCCTTGTATCTAGTTTGGTCTGAATGTATTTCGAAGCAGTCGAAAATTTGAATGTTCCCCTTTCTTCACTCTCGATATGGTTCACATGCTTGAATCGCTTGTTTCTAGCATTGGAACTGTTATTGAATGAAGAATTTCTCTTGTTATGGGTTCTAGACTTACAGAAAGTCGCAAAATGACCTCGATATCCACATTTAAAACAAGTTTTCTGCTCTTCCCGGGCATTTCCAGTCATTACTCAAATGATCTTTCTTGCCACACCTAGAACACGGATATCCTTTTTGGTGTGAGGTGATCTTATTAATTCCTGAATGTCCTGCAATTTCCATCGACGTATTCATGACACTAGATTGGTCGCGAATCTGTTCATGTATTAGGCATAACTCAATAACTTCCTCAAGTGTTCTTTCTCTTTCCATTATTTTCTTTTTCAGTTCCAAGGGAGCCCAAGTATCTATAATTTTATCTTTGATATGATTTCTGTGGACTCCTGGGAGCTATTGCCAAATGAGCATTTAGATGATTGATTCCGAATTTTCAATAAAAATTTGTTGAAATTATCGCCATTCTCTGCTTTAAGATTTCGGAAAATGTGTCTCTCAAATGTCGAGTTTTGAGTTGGTGAGAAATGTTGCGTTAATTTTATCAACAAGTATTTGAAAAACATCATTTCCTTCCCCTTGATCAACAATTGCCTGCGGAATATTGTAAGCAACTTCTCTTGCAATTGAACTCCTCCCAAATGAAGAAGTTTTGTTCCTCATTTTCGAGGGATCTTGAATTTCTTCGGTTGCTAAGTAGAGTCTGAGAGACCGCAGCCATTTCTCCCATTCGGCTCTTAACAACGGTTTTTCTATATTATCACATAGAAATGGTTTAATCCCACTTTCTGACATTTTCTGTAAGTAAGAAAAAAACAGAATAGAATTGAACCTGAACAGTATTACCCATTTCATTTACGAGGAAACAGGGCGCAGAGAGACGTATGTCCGTGCCTTCATAAAACGTCAATTCTTTTAGACATAAGGAGACTTGGAATTCTGTTTAATTCAGAAGTTTTCAATGTATAATAATATTTTTTAATTTTTTTATATATATAGCTTCTCTGCCCTTTTTGATTTATGTGTCATTATTTGTTTCATTTTATAGGTTCTCTGCCCTTTTTATTATTTTTCATTGTTCGTTTTCATTTTATAGTTTCTCTGCCCTTTTTATTTATATGTGTTTATTTGTTTCATTTTATAGGTTCTCTGCCCTCTTTTTCCTCCTTTTCGTTTTATAGGTTCTCTGCCTCTTTAAGTAGACATTTGTATGACATAGTATTATTTCTTTCGGACTTACCCTGGTTCGAAATCCTCGTCGCCAATGTGGTAATCCCAATGGGTACTTGTTAGGGGACACTCAATATCTCAATAAAGTAACGTATAAGTTAACACTGTTTATTTATATGCACCAAATAATAATTAATAATACTAATTGTTTACATCAAACGTATACAATCCGCTAAACCTCCGCTACCGATCTAATTCTACATGTAACTGTCTAATGCATCAACATCCAGCGCACGACTCCGATCGTCTCAGCATTAGTCATCAGTAGAAGCTAGTTTTCCACTGATCAATAATAAAATGAAATCTAAACTTGAACAATCCAGCGGAGTCTATGAAATAACATGCACAAACTGCCCTTCATTTTACATAGGAATGACAAACGTAATGTAGAAAAAGATTCAAAGAACACAAAAGAATCAACCCCATTCCGCTTCAGGCACACATTTAAACGATACCGGACATAATATCACATTAGATAATCTGAAAATGCTCATAAAGAAAATATTACCATAAAATTATATATTACTCGAACAACTAGAAATTTTAAAAAATAAAGACAACCATTTCTACTTAATGATAATATAGAATTCGACAGAAGAAGCATTTTCAAACTCATAGATTCCTAAAAAAAAAGAACAATATATATAGAATTCAAAAATTCCCGCCACCAATAGACCAAATAATATATTAACATATTAGATATTATCACATTTCGCACATATCCTATAGTTCCATATAAAGTTGACATTCCCACAAGACAGATATATGTATTAGTAGTAAAGGTTGACTAGATTTTTTAAGAAATTTTAACAATTCTGACAGAGGAGGACCACTTTTAATGTTTTTAAACAGTTTGTGTTCATTTTAATTCAAGACAGTAAGTTGCATACTCTCGCCTAAATAAATACATGTTCTACATTTGTATACTTTCAGCTGGCCTGATGATGGAATAATTCCGAAATCGATAGCCGAAGATTTTAATAAACAATAATAGTGTGTTTTATTTTATATTTTTTATTTCTTAATCTCGGAAGAACATACTATGGAAGAATTCATTTGTAAAAAAGGATATTAATACTTTCACACGTTACACCCATGATGTGTGCATTTTTCTCAATGGCACACTATTCCCACAAGAACTACTGATTCTTCGTTTTTGCGACGTAGGATATTCGTGATAAAATTGCAACATTAATTGGCCATACTCTTGTTCCCCATCTAAAAATTGACATATACCATTAATTCGTTCTAAAAATAAAACAGTATACTCATCATACTTTTTTTCACCTGAGTCTTCAACATTTCTATTTTTCCTGTCCTTCTGAATATTCAAACGCTTTTCAGAAATCCCACGAATTACATCAGATTGGTCACGGTGAACAAACCTAGCTTTCTATTTGACTGAATAATTTCCGGAATCGCTTCAGTTGGAAATGAATGATTTTGACAAATAAAACATGCCTTTTTTGAATGACAATCAACAAAACGATAAGATTTGAAATCAGAGTACTAAATAGGAATATCTTGAAATCAGAGTACCAAACAGGAATATCGACGAAAATTTTATTCATCTGTCAAATTCGACAGACAACAATGTTCCGACTGATTTTGTATTGTTGTTTTAGCCAATGAGCATACAATTAGGCGATGATTTTGCATTAGTGCAAATTATCGATAATTCGCACTTGTGCAAAATTATCAGGTCCTTTAAAATAAATGCAGACGTAATTATGAACGTTTATCACTTATTAGAGTAACATGAAAACTGTTGAGCAGCAACTTACAGCGACACAATACGATTTGATGGATTCACAAAATTTTCTTATTAAATTAACTCTTGCAATGAAAATGAATCGATAATTTTTGACAAATCTGCTCTCATGCAAGTTAAACTGTAAAAGGCACTCGAGCGCTCCGCGCACTCGTGCTCTTTTTCAACTTAATTTGCATTCGAGCATATAACCCAAAATTTTCGATAATTTTCATTGCACCAGTTAAATTACAACTGATAATTCGGTAGGAAATTATTCATTAGAAGCAATGAAAACCGAGGATAATAATTCACTTTCTGTTATGTTTCAAAGTGAATTGTAAACTTTTATCAAAAAGTTAGCTTCTGTTATTGTTCTGATGAGCTGAAGTGATTGTGGAAATTGAACTGATTTTGTCAGATATCAGTTGGAAGTAATGCGCATCAGTTCAAAATCACAACATTGTCAAACAGAACGCGCATCAACTGATTTTGCATCAGTTGGGAAGTGATGCAGCTTCAAATGGAAAAGGGCTAATATCAGTGTATACGGACAGTACTGGTACAGTAATCAAGAGCGACCAATGGCTACTCGGTATATTGTTCAACCCGCGCACCGCTATTGAACAAACAAGAGGATATTAATACCTTCACACCTTACACCCATGATGTGTGCATTTTTCTCAGATGATTTTTTCCGAAAATCCTTGAAAATACCCATTCTGCAACTTATTCCTTTCGAAAGTTAGGCCGGCCATCCACGTACAGTTGAAACTGTCAGTTTCGACTGAACAGTTAAAACTGTCAGTCGAAACTCTACGTGAGTGGGTATTTCAGTCTCAGTTCAACTCGACTTTTTCAACGGAACAGTTCAACTGAGAGAAATGAAATTGTTCATATTTTTACTGAAAGTTTTAACTGAACTGACAGTGTATGGGGTTCAACTGTGGAGTTCTCAGTTGATTTCGTGTCGAGCAAGGGTGCGCATCACAATGTCGCGTAAACATAACCAGGTTATAGTCGATTTTATCGAACTATATAGGTCGGAACCTTGTTTATGGCAAGTGACATCGGCTGATTATCACGATCGCGCCAAAAAAGATGCGGCATACAGCAGACTGGCGAAAAAGTTGGAAGAAATGGAACCTGGTACGACCAAGAAATCGGTGCTGTCAAAAATAAACAGCTTGAGATCTGCTTACCGCAAAGAAAAAAAAAGTTGAGGCTTCGAAAAAATCTGGAGCATCTGTGGACAGCATTTACAAGCCGGTACTTTGGTACTATGACCTGTTTGATTTTCTGAACGAACAAGACTCTTGCAAAGTATCATATTCTAATTTAGAGAGTAGTGAAAATGAAACGAGGCTAAAAATCTCATGACTGTATCTTTTTTCACAATTAAAGGAGAAACCAACAATAGTAATTTTTGGTACACTGTTTCAGTCATGCGCAAATAATTGAGATAATATAATGGTTCTTCTCCTAATTCTCTCAATAAATTTATGTGTGAAGATAAATTTCTTTTTTGTAGCCACTGCTTGCACCACTGTTTATGCTTTCTCTTCTTTATTCTTGGTAAAATCGCAAAAATTAAATCGAGGACCGCCAGATCGTCGGACCTTCTTGAATCCATCATGGAAGAAACTGAAGCTTTGAACTGCACATGTGTGCACATCTCAGTTCACAGTTGAAACTGACAGTTTTAAATGTTCAGTCGAAACTGACAGTTTCAACTGTACGTGGATGGCCGGCCTTAGAGTGTGAACGGCCAACCGAATTGATCTTTAATCGGTGAGGCCAACGGAGCCAATCAAAATCACTTTCGGCTCAAACTTCAAAACTTATTGACATTTGATGGCAAAACTATGGCACGCTATTCCTCTAAGAACTACGTACTTGTTCGCCATCTAACTAAAGATGGACACATACCATTAAATCATTCTAAAAATAAAACGATATTCTCATCAAACTTTTTTTGTTACTCTTTTTTCTGTGCGTTCTTCGAAATATTCAAACGAGTTTCAAAACTCCCACGAATTACCTCAGATTGGTCACGGTGAATAAAATCAGTGTACACGGACAGTACTGGTACAGTAATCAAGAGCGACCAATGGGTACCCGGTATGGTTCCTCCCGCGCACCGCTATTGGACAAACAAGAGGATATTAATACCTTTACACCTTGGATTCAATGACCCCCACAAGAAAGCAGCGACCAGCCACGGATGGCTATGTTTGTTTATTCAAATGGGCATATGACAACGTCCAAGTAGGTTCATGGTCCCAGAGAAGGTGGTAGACTGGCTGGTTTCACTGGTTTAGCTCCTATGGGTTGGACCAACATATGGGCCTTTGAGTTGAACAGAAATTTAAACCATAGGTTCCCCTCATCATATGAAAAATTTTTGATTTACTAAGTACTTTTCCTAATTGTTCACTGGTGGAAAGATATAGTCTGTTTAAGTTACAAAATAGTTATTTTCCTAACAAGTGCGGAAAGTGATATTTTCCCGCACGAAACTGCCGTTACCCAAACGACGCGAAGCGGAGTTTGGGTAAGCAGTTGAGTGCGGGAAAAACACTTCCGCACGAGTTAGGAACAATATTTTTTCTACAAGCGCTTATACGAGATCGATTTCAACACACAGATCAAATGTGAATTGATCATTCTAAATACACATGAATGACAAAAGTCTCTGACAAGTCGTTACCGTTGTACTCTCATCGTTTCCATAGTAACGTCGTCGGTGGCATAGAGATATATCATTATCCAGTTTATTCTTTAGAAAAAGCGTGCGAGAAAAACTCTTGCTAATCCATTACCACACGCATTTGCGTGCGGTAATGGAATAGTAGGGGTTTTTCCCACACTGTTTGGTAATGTGACTCTTTACGAATTGAAATACGTGCGGGAAAGAGAATGAAAGTGCACGCTTGTAGAAAAAAATTGTTTCTTGTTTTACTTGGCTTGGTATGACTGAAATAATAATGAGAGTCTTCATTTCAAATCGAGCTGTCACAATCATATACACAAAAAGACATAAAATAGTTCCAGCAGTCAAAGAATTCAGTTATCTAAACCGTGATCTATTAATGTGAATGGTACCATACCTATCAACCAAAACTTGCAGAGTTCTTTTTGAATAATTTATGGTTCTCTCTCTCCTGTATGTTGGGTGGTAAATTATCGTGATGTTTTATGTAATTATTTATATTTTCAGCGTTTCTGTGATTTTGTTACTTTATCTACATTTTGGATACTTATACATAAAGCGGTATTCTCGTCTTATATCGGGTGTCCCAAGGTGAGTGGCCTATTAGATTATTATGGAAACTATTGATGGTAAAGATTTCAAATTTTGTGGATAGATATTTGGCCATGTAAGGTACATTTTTAAAATAATTTCACATTTCCAGTGTTGCCGGATGTACGACAATTTGGCAACAACTTTGTTATTTTAAATGGGACACCCCGTATTTCTATTTTTTTATGATACTCCATTAAATATTAAATCTATTCACTCTTACTTTTTCATCCCTATTACTATTACTATTACTGGAGAGAAAACCGATGGCCGATTAATTGAAATAAAGAGGTTTCCGATACAAATTCGAATCAAAATTCGCCATCTATTTAGGAATAACCTGTAACTTTTTTCTCTTGCATATTAGGGTAGTAAAATCTAAAACATGGTTTAAGTAACAGTTCCTGAAAATTTCATCTTTTTGACGTGAAGGGAAAAGAAATAGCTGAAAATTCAAGACGAAAAACAGTTTTTTGTGAATAACTCAGAAAATATCCACTTTAGGGCAAGGGTTTGATGCATGCACTCACATTATTTTTTAACGTAGATTCAATATCTGCCATTAAAAAATGGGGTTCTAATTTGAAAAAATTGATTTTTCACGATTTTGTCATCCCTAACTTTGAAAGCGATTTTTTCACCCCCTGTATCATGAATCGCGATTTCGATTTTTAAAGTGGATACATCAATCTTACATCTTGAAAAATCCCAAAAATGAAAATTTTCCATTCAAAAACCTCGAAGTTATTCTTGTTTCAGCGGAGCTCTATTTTCGATTTTTTTTTTCGAATTTTCCCGCTCAGAGAGAATGTTCCAACCAAAACTGAAAAATGTTACATCAAAATAACTTGAAATTTTCTAAGGAATCTATTTCTGCAATAAAAAAATGGTGTTCTAATTTGAAAAACGGAAGTTGACGTCCTTTCCGGAAAAACCGGAGGTGCTCATGCCTTGAAAATATTTTAGATTTTATCAGCATCGTGAAATACTTATAAGTGCTGAATTTCATGAGAATAAGTTCAGTAGTTTTCCGTATAAATATGGGTGAGGTTCCTCGTGAAAGACCCTGTATAGAGTTGTACTACTTGTATTCACTGAAAAGTTACTTGTTTTTATGAAAAAATTAAAGATATTCTTGAATAAAGAAAAAGACTTGTTTGCCGATCAACATATTTTTTTAGTGCTCTACTCTACTATTAACATCCTAAATTATCCATAATAATAATCCGTAGACATTTAACAATGTCCTGCAATGTTCAAACATTTTGAGTATTTCTGATAACCTCAGGTTGAATTGGTGTTTGCGAAATATTTAAAAAATTCCCATTTTTTTCATTGAGAAGATAGTGGAGCAGTAATCAATTGAATTCTTCTTTTCTAATATGACTGTTCTATACAAAAGTTGGTATTGAGTTTTCATGTCATTGAATCATATAATTTTTTTCAGAAATACTGTTCGAGTTATCCACATGAAATATTTGCCTTCATATCATCATCTTACTCATGAATATAAAATTTGGTCCAGAAGTATTTCTAGTTCTCGAAAATTTCGAAAGATTAAATTTGTAATAATGTGAACTCGTGATATACAGGGCGTTTGGTAATTCGACGTGAACCTTGAAAAGAGATATACTAGACGTCATTTGCTTCTGAGGATTCCCACAACCATAAAAGTGCAAAATATCAAAATAATGAGTCTCCAAGAACAGCCATGTCAACTATTCCGAGGATTGCTGAAAGTGATCGAACCATGAGCCGCTTACGAACCACGCCGAGTTAAATAAAGGATAATAGGATATCTGAATGACTCAAGAAAGACTGTTCTCTGCTTGGTTTTCCGCCCATTTTTTTCGATTGCATGAAGGAATTATTGACAAATGTATATCTTTTTGGAAAGCTAATGAAACAATGAAGTCATTCTTCATATTTGTTCACCTAGTTCATAATACTTCTTTCGAGTAATTCTCAATTTCTTTTATCAAGATTTTAAGAGGAGAAACCGGTGCAGCCATTTATGACCCTGTATATCTCGGGTCATCGGAATATTTTAGTGAATATTTCTTCGCAGGAAATAAGGACCATCCCTTCAGCTTTGAAAAACTATACATTTAATATTAAGAGTCGAGTAGTTTTCACAAAATTAATCATTTTTGGTAGCGAAGCAGAAAATTTCAAATAAATTGAAAAATCGCCATATCCTGGTAACCATATGCCACCATGCTTCACTCGACGCAATGCACAGCTAGGTTCAAGTCGAATTACCCACCACCCTGTATAGAACCAATTTGGCCCATATACTAACTAACCTGTGCTATGTCTGCACCTATCCTGTAATGATTTCCCTAGCTCTTTCCATTCGACAGTTATTGTGCTTTTTACCAGACAGAATCGTTCTTGATCTTGTAATCTGCATCAATAGAATAGATTTCTAGAAATTGCATTAAAATTTTATCCCTTCAAAATGAACGTACCGGGTTTTTTCACTATAATTTGACCCCCCCTTTAACTTTGTTACTGAAGGAGATACAAAAAAATGTTTCGTATAAAAGTTTCACGAAATCAACTGAGGTTTTTTGATATGAGTCCAGAAACTGAAATATATACAGGGTGACCAACATATTGATGGCAACTTCATTTTTTCAAAGGAAACACCCTGTATATTTTTCCATATTTGGTTAGCTCTTTTTTCCCTGATTTCCAATATGTAACATACGTTGGTCTATCTTTCTTATTCTGAGCACCACAGAGTTTCAAATTTCAATAACCATCTGGCATAGCGTTTTGGAAGCTCGTGAATATTTGAGTGGCCAATTTGATCTTTGGATTGGTAATGGCCGATTTAACACAGTTGGACACGTTTTTATAGCACTTCCTGAATCAATGAAAGCGGAGAATAAAATCAACCAATATTAAACCCATAATTCGGAACTAATCCCGTCAACGCACAAAGAATAATGATAATATTGTGTAATGATTAGAAACAAATTTTGGAGCTTTAATTTCTGACTTGAATCAGAGCCATAATAATGCTATCAAAAATAGTCTGAACAACTTGAGACAACTATATGAACTATGTGTATGGAATGAAGGTGGTCATTTTGAGCAATTTCTTTAGTTGATGTTATTCTTGCCATACTACCATAGAGTATCATTTTTCATTGGTTAACTAATTCATTCTAAAATAATACTTTTAAGTAGATTGTTTGGACATAAAGAATTTCGTAGGTATTTCACATATTTTTTTATTCGGTGTCATCATTTCAAAACTTTGAAACTCTGAAAATTAAAGAGACACGTCCACATACGCATTCATATTCGAGATCAGGATTAAAAAGCCTATCAAAAAAAGGAAGAATATACAGGACAGGGTTTCCCATTTGAAAAAATATAGTTGCATTCAATGTTGTTCACCCTGTATATCTTCCCATTGACGTTATTATAACTCCAAAAATGAGCATTTTCAGTAAACGCACTCTGCCACTTGTATAGCTATTATTACAACTAGGGAAATATGAATACTATATTTCCCGAGGTTGTCCTAGTTACATCCCGAGGGCGAAGCCCGAGGGATGTATGAGGCAACCGTGGGAAATGTATTCATATTTCCCGTGTTGTAATCAATAGTTTTTTTCTGATCGATACAATATCGTTCTTGAAATGGAAAAATTAATATTATATTGTAAATTATTGATTCAATTGGATTTTTAACGTTGCTATGGGCTGTGTTTGTGAGAATCATGGTTGACTGGTTTTATTTTGACGTCTTGTCAGAAATAAAATCATTGAAATAATGTCGAACTACGTCGAAACTCAAACGGCGAAAGCCCGTGAATTTTTGATTCCGGCCAAATCTAAAGCTGCTCATAGTAAAGAGTATGAAGGCTTTCGAGAGTGGAAAAGAAAAAGTTTGTTGGACGGTGTCAGCGAAAATATTTTGCTAGCATATTTTGAAAATTAGGTATGTTGCTCTGATTCTTGTTCTTTTCAATGTATGATTAATTCATTCGATCTCCTGTTGCATGAATAGTCACCAAACACGTTATGGCCAAAATTATCTATGTTTGCTGCATTTGAAGGAAGAAACGAATGTCAAATTATTAGAAGAAATGGGAGTATTTGTTAAGAACAAAAATAAAGGATCCGTTCCCAAAAAATCAGCAGTGTTGTCCCGGGAGCAGATCAAGAATTTTTGATAGAAGTACCAAATGACTTTTTTCTAATGTTTAAGGTTGCATAATATACTATTTTGAGTAAAATATGACTTGACGTTTCATATTTCCCTTGGGACAATAAGACTTGACGTTTCATATTTCCCTTGGGATATATGAGTGTGTTATGACATATGGTAACTAAGGCGATATTGCTCATTATTGATTCGATCAGAAAAAAAAATGATTACAGATCTTGGCAGGTGATTCTTAAAATTTGAAACTCTGTGGTTCTCAGAATAAAAGAGATAGACCAACATATGCTACATATTCGAAATCAGGGGAAAAAGAGCTAGCCAATCATGAAAAAATATACAGGGTGTTTCATTTGAAAAAACGAAGTTGCCATCAATATGTCGGCCACCCTGTATATATTTCAGTTTCTCGACTTATATCAAAAAAACCTCAGTTGATTTCGTGAAACTTTCATATGAAACATTTTTTTGTATCACCTTTAGTAACAAAGTTAAAGGGGGGGTCAAATTATAGTGAAAAACCCGGTACACTTTCGTCGTTCTTAAGGTCCATCATTTAAAATTTTGTTTTTTCTGGAAATGGCCATTGCTTCTATCTAGTTGTTCAGTTTGTCTTCAGGGTTGCGATTAATTCGCAATACTAATGCCGAAATATTAAAATCTTGAGTGTACTTTGAGACACTCATTATATTTCGGATTTGAATCTTTCATCGCGTTTATTTAGACTGCCAACGGTATTTATGCGAGCTGTCATTCACTTTTTCATAGAACAAGCTTATTTCGGAGATGGAGCTCTACCTGATCTTGATTGATATTGTTGAACGATTGACCGACTGGATATTTTGCAGATTGCGAACTAGTCTATTTGCATTCAAGCTAATGATAATGTCAGTTGATAAAATGTTTCGACATAATTCTTATATTCAATTTAATCGTTTATCTGAGAATTTTACTTTTTTTGACCTTGAGGTTGTATTTCCGTCATCTGAAACCGAACTGCAATCAATCTGCATGTTATAGTGCTATGGTATGCGTTAAGGGAAGGCTTTATAAACTTCTCTGTGTCTAACAATAATCAAATCTCGAATTCAATCCTGTGACGACAGCCAGGGCCAGTTTCATCACTATGTAGGTGTTATATTAGCAGATATAATTGAAATGAGTTCCTATATTGAAATTGCAGTCTTTCAGATTTTTCAGTCGGAAAAATATTTTTACTATTCATAGAATTTATGATACTCAATAAGAGAGGGCTGAAAGTATTCGGACGAAATAAGTGCATCTGAAATAATTTCAACGATATCTGTCAGATACTCGTAGCTATCAGTAACTCAGGAAGGGCTGAAAAAGGCTTTAAAACTATCTGCCGAAGACAGTTTTTTGTGGTATTCCGCGAGTTTATTTCTACATAACTGTCACATTGATTTGACATTTATGGAGGCAACCCCTATAAATCACAAATAAGTTATATTTAATACTAATTGGAATTTAATTGTGTATTTAAGCATAATAACATTCCTTTCGTTAGCTAAGGTGGCTGTTATCGTTTTTGTACTCAATAGGTTGAAAGTTGATATGATAGTAGAATGAATACCATAAAATATAATAAAAATTTTTACAATGAGGAGCATAATTCATGATATCGCTTCTTATTGCAGAATCCTAAATCCTATTAGACTATGTGTCAGTTGCAGGAACGTCCATTAAAATTTAAAGGTCCATTAAACTCTTAATCCTCCATTATTACAAGGAACTAATGGAGGATTAAGGGTTTAATGGACCTTTAAATTTTAATGGACGTTCCTGCAACTGAGCATATTTCTCATGGCTTGAGCTTCACGCCAATATTAGCTTATATTCTATTTTTTATGATACCATAAAATATTAAATCTATACACTTTCGCTGTTTCCTACCTACTTTAACGGTTTTTGAGTTATTAATTAATTTTCGAAATTTTAGATCAAATTGGCCTGATGTTACGAAAAACACTCTAGTTCGTTCAAATTTGAGATCTAAGTCAGAAATTCAGCAAGTCATTAGATATTGATCTAATAGTGTCACTGCTTTTGAATTATATACAGAATGGATAAAAGAAATCACCATTTGCCAAGTAACAAAATCGAAAAAAAATTCTGTTCTTTCAAATAAGACGTGAAAAAACATTTTTAGAGTAGTTTGTAATGAGTCCATAAATTGACAAAAATATAATAGGTGTCTAATCTGAAAAAACAGATTATTTTACGATTTTGTAACTTGACAAATCATGTTTTTTTTGGTCAATCTCGTATAACTGCCAACTTTAATTCAAATGCGGTGACATGGATCAGATCAATATCTAATGACTTCCTAATTTCTGACTTAATCTCAAATTTTGGGCGAACTAGAGTCATTTTCGTCAATTCGATCTAAAATTTCGAAAAATAATTAATAACTCGAAAAAAACAGTTGAAGATATACAGGAAAAAGGAAGAGCGAATAGATTTAAAATTTCATTGCGTTATTCAAGATAAAAAAGTTGTTTCCAAATTGTCGTACATCCGGCAACACTAAAAATGTGAAGTTATTTTGAAAATGTACCTCACATGGCTAAATATCAATCCAAAAAATTGGAAATATTTACCATCAATAGTTTCCATAATAATCTAATAGGCCACTCACCTTCGGACACCCGATATGAGGCGTTTCATAATCTTTGGTGTGATTTATTGTCACATTCTCTTAACTAAAGTTACTTTCGGCACTAGCCAGGAATTAAGAAAAAACTATATATTATATGAATGGTAATGTTACACTCAGGTAGTACTTGCGTTGAAATATTTTTAAGTAAAGAGGTTGATAACTATGAACTTAGAATCTGCTTACACCAAGATAGCTTTTTTCTCTAATATTTGATCAATTCATGTATTCTTACAATGTTATTGAATCTATATACCTTGAGTTTATAACATTCCACAAAAACTATCAGGACATACTTGGATTCCACACTTTTTATCATTATTCAGATTCTTGGGAGTAGAGAACATTAGGAAGACCATAATTCAGCTTCGTTGTTTCTACTCGGCTGAAACAACTCAATTATCACTTTCTTAAGGCTTAGTATAGTGGATTCCATGTACAGTATGTTGATCTCGACGATAAGGTCACCATTAGTGAGAAGACGGTAAACAATACAAATGAGTTATGGCATCATTCTTTCTGAACGATGTAACAGTAAATTAATCTTTTGAGGAGATAGCTGAATTAGGTCCCTACTCGAAAGAATATGAATCTTTCTTGATTTTTCAAGTGGGGTGGGTAAGAAGTCTCTTGTACTAGTAGGGGGTTTTCCTTTTAAGTTGGCCTACTAGACGTTTTAGGAGAACTAGTGAATACTTCGTTCTGAAATTTTTATGTGCAGCCTTGAGGGTGAAGGAACTCTCCGCCTAAAATATTTTCAAGTCGACAGTGTTTCCACATCTATCTCAAACGCATATCTACTTTCTTATTTCAAATGGAACTACCTATATTTTCACATATGTATCGATTCAATACCAAATTCGCAGTATAGCCCACTAAAAAAATCTCTCTGATATGCACTGTTGCCAAGTTATTCATAAATTCCTGAAACTTATGATTTTTGCATTGCCAGTTTGGAAAAATGCAATATCTCGATTATTTTTTATGCGAACGGAACCAAACTCAGCAGTCCCATAGTAAAGACTCCACGCATTAATGTGGTGTATTTAGTATTTTGATAAATCGTGAGGTTTTTCGGAGATATTGCTCCGAAAATGTGAAACTCAAAATTTAAATATTTTGAGATTTTCAAATGGCAACCCCATGTTTATTTTACAGCATTCGATTGAAAATGAAAAATGAATGGCAGTCTTCTTTTACACTAATTATTTATTTTGGATAGTTTTCGAATGAGATGAAAAAAACGATTGTTGAAGGTCCTACTCTCAATAATTTTTTGGCATTCCCCGTGAATTGTGAAACAACCCGAATCGTGTTTGAATAATATGGGTAAACTCTTTTCTATGACATCCATTATCATCGAAAACTTTTTATGGTTTCAACCATAGAATCTACTTCAACAATTCACGCCATAATCATAGAACCATTTCATCGTAAACAGGTACATTGATCATGAACTATAAATACTGAAAAATTTCAGTATTTTTCATCTCATTCGAAAATTATCCAAAATAAATAATTTGTGTAAAAGGAGACTGCCATTCATTTTTCATTTCGAATCGAATGCTGTAAAATATACATAGGGTTGCCATTTGAAAATCTCGAAATATTTAAATTTTGAGTTTCACATTTTCGGAGCAATATCTCCGAAAAACCTTACGATGTATCAGAATACTGAATACACCACATTAATGCATGGAGTCTTTACTATAAGACTGCTGCTGAGTTTGGTTCCGTTCGCATAAAAAATAATCGAGATATTGCATTTCCAAACTGGCAATGCAAATGTCAAAAGTTTCAGGAATTTGTGAGTACCTTGGCAACGGTGCATAGCAGGAAAATTTTTTTTAGTGGGTTATACTGCGAATTTGGTATTGAATCGTACATAAATGAAAATATAGGTAGTTCCATTTAAAATAAGAAAGTAGATATGCGTTTGAGATAGATGTGGCAACACTGTCGACTTGAAAATATTTTAGGCGAAGAGTTCCTTTACCCTCAAGGCTGCACCTAAAATTTCAGAACGAAATATTCACTAGTTCTCCTAAAACGTCTAATAGGCCAACTTAAAAGGAAAACCCTGTATGTATTAACTTTTTCAAATTATGCTTTAAAGATTTGATAACGATTATTCTGCGGACCACTGGTTGGAAGCCAATGCTCTAGGGTTACAATTCTCAAGCTCATTTGCCTGGTAGATCCCAGCGATTTTTATAACCGGATGTATAATATCACATGTTTATAACAATTGTCCCTCTCTCGCGCCCGCTTTATGAACAATATTCGATTTTCTGTCGTCAACATACTCAACGAAATGCTGGACAGGGTTGTCCGTCAGTTTTGAAATCGTTTAACGCAGTGTATCGACAATATCTCATGGAAACCATTTACCAGATATATGCTGAGTTGCAGGAACGTCCATTAAAATTTAAAGGTCCATTAAACCCTTAATCCTCCATTAGTTCCTTGTAATAATGGAGGATAAGGGTTTAATGGACCTTTAAATTTTAATGGACGTTCCTGCTACTCAGCAATAGTGTCAGTTGCAGGAACGTCCATTAAAATTTAAAGGTCCATTAAACTCTTAATCCTCCATTATTACAAGGAACTAATGGAGGATTAAGGGTTTAATGGACCTTTAAATTTTAATGGACGTTCCTGCAACTGAGCAATAATATTTTAAACTGTCGAAACATTATGTCGTAATTCATTCAAAAAATGTGCCTGTGAAAGCAGATAAGATAGACGAAGTCAAAAAATTCAATTGAAATACTCATCCTTCGAATGAGAAATTTCAAATGGCGTACAATTTCTTCACTTTTATTTTCTCGCAATTACTTAAGCAGAACTCCAGAACTCTGTAATGAACTCACGACCAAAAAATCATCATTAAGTTTTTTGTTTTATCCACTCCTATAGAGTAATATGTCAATTATTAAACTGATTTCTATGTGTAACAGACAACCGTAGACATGTCTATGATTCGAAAAGCGAGTGTTATAATAACACCCGCTAATAAAAATACCTAGGAAAAATGAAATTGCTTACAAAAAAAATGAATAAAAAGTAGGATCGATCCGGAAATCTATTTCAGCCATCAAGATAACGTTCTAGCAATTCATTCCAGATTTATTTTGGAAAACGTAAATTTCTGAAGTTGGGAAAGTACTTGATTTGATTAGTTAGAGACTCTAATTTGATTCCCGACCACAGAGTACAGAGGTTTGACGGTTGGACGAAATGTTGTCAACGCTTTTGACAACTGTTCAAAATTTTTTAAATGCAGATTAATTAGAATTTTACTGAAGAAGTCGTGGATAAAGTATAGTATTGAATTCGCGGTAATGCTCAAAACACACTTTATGAATTACACCACTCGCTGCTTGTGTTTTGACCTGCATTACCGCTCATTGAATAATATACTATTATAGCATTACATTAGATTATGTTGTCTTCACAGAGTACTGACAAAAGGTATGAAAATACAATACACTGTAGTGAATGGCCTACTCCACACATCGATACCGATCACAGAAATATAAGGATTTTGATCTACTAGTTGAATTCACAGATTTTCTTGTTTCTATGATATATCTGTGTTATCTACTATTATTATCAGATTTCTCTCACTCTTTTGAAAAATTGACGGCATTGTTTGCTGCTTCAATGCTTTTACGATATTCAAATTCAATTTGATGAAAGATCCCAAAAATTATGACTTATCACGAAAATATTTATGGTGAACATTTCATAGCTTTATGAAACTTTTTGAAAGATCCATTTGCGTTGTTATTGTTGAAATTTTCAGAAAATATCAACTTAACGTTCGTAGTTATTTCCTCAACACAACGTGAAGTTAAGTTGCTGAGTTTATTCAAAGATAAAGCTATAATTTTCAGTCACCCTTACCCACCTTTCTTGGTGGGTATATAGCACAATAAAAAGGAATAACTTATTGGTCACATATGAAGGCATTCATCCTTTGAATTCACACTTCGTATCAATAACAGGAAAAAACTTGAAGCGTTAATTAAGTCGTTTAACGTATATCCGTTAGTTAATAGCTGTTGAGAGAAGGAATTAGTGCCTGCATGTTTGTTTGACGTATCAGAAAATATCACACATTTTCAATCCTTATAAGGTTAGATTCTCACGATACCAGGTGTTTCCTGTTTCATAAAATATCTTACACTCTGCTTCTTCAATGGAGGTTACGGATTCCATTTTTCGATTTTATTTCTCTGTATTTATGTTTCCGTTCTTTCAAAGGTGTAATGAATGTTTGTCCTAGAATAATGTTGGATGAGTAATGTTGTATGAGGTGATATGGATAAAACTTTTCAAGCCTAGATCCATTTCATTCAGGAAGTGCGAACAACATCAAAACATTTATGAATAGGAGAAAATATGTAAGTTTCAAAAAATTACTTATTTTCAAGAACAAAGAATATCAAAACAATTCAGACCTTCAGTAAAAACTGTAGTATTGAAAGGAGAATTTCCAAGAGAACATTATTGTTAGGCTTCTATTCAAGTGTTTTTCAGGCAGAAACACTTGCAATAGAGAGATGCATACACAGAAGAAACCTGGAAAGAAACTATCAGACTGTGACATAGCTATTAAAGAACCGAACTTCTACGTAACCGACTCAGAGCTAATATGGATGTGGCGAAAAAAATTCTATGAAGTAGGCCAGAACAACAAGGTTACTTTAGTCTGGGTTTCCAGTTAATCGGATATCGAAGATAATGGAGAGGCTACTACAATAGCTAGAAGGGGAACCTAAACGCCACCTGCTAGACCAAAACCTCTCTGAGTTATAGGCGAATGTATCTATAAGAAAGAGTTTTGGAGAAGGTTGAACTGAAAGGAAAGGGCTTTGAGGAAATCTTCCAGGAATATGTAGATCATTTCATGAAGTTGATTCTGTCCAGAAAGTATTTGGATCTCAGCAAGAATAAGCGTCTCCTCACTTGTTTTTTACCAAGACATTAAAGGAAGCATATGATAAGAAGTGACTTTACAGAAACTGATGAGTGGAGGGAAAACATCTGTTCACTCAATTTCTGTGAAAATAATGTCTTGGACAAGAACATTAAGAGAGAAACGAGGATCTAGCCTCTTTGAAGTCCTCTCCGATATTTGAGTTCATTGGAGCTTTGGAACTGGAGAACTACCTGAAGTATAGCAGTTGCGAAAACAGCTCTGATGGGGACACAATAGATGTCAAGGTCGCTGTGTAATGTGACCTAATTAATATTCAGTTTGACGTACCAGAAAATATCGTTACACATTTTCAATCAGTATGAGGTTAAATTCTCACGATACGTGTTTCCCGTTCCATAAAATATCTTACACCGGCAATGAGTTTTAAACTCCGTATCTTCAATGGAGATAACGGATTCCATTTTCTATTTTGTTTCTCTGTATTTGTGTTTCCGTTCTTTCAAACGCTAAATGAATGTTCGGCCTAGAATAATGTAGGGTAAGGAATGTTGTGAGAGGTGATATGGATAACTTACACTTTTTTTACCCCAGATCTGTTTTATTCAGGAAGTACGAACTTTGATACGTATTTCATCAATAAAAGAGGAATAGAAAAATTACATATGCGTTCAAAAACATACAATATATGTATACAACAATTCAGGCCTTCAGTGAACACTGTAACTTTCTAACTCCCGAAAAGAACAATTTTCAAACTTGAAATTTCCAGGTGGATTTATTTAGTCTTCAACAAGAAAAAGCTGAAGTTTAACGCGTCGTGGACTGAGGACGTAAAGTTTACAAACTGCAAGTATGCTTCGGTCAATGCGACAAATGGTAAACATCTCGCTACTTCGTTCAACGTTCATGCTACGGAAGGAGGTTGTTCGGTTGATCTGGAGATGGCGTCTTCGGTATATTTATACCCGAAAGAAGATGCCATTTCGTTTTAAGTTCCATGAAATACCTTGTATCATTCAGAACTATCCTGTGCTGATGAGTCCTTGTAAGGACGAAAAGGTCATCTATAGGTGCTCTGTTTGATACCACTTCTTTTCATTTTGCCTTGTATGGAGACTAGATAAGCTTCGAAGTATGAGTTTAGTATTGGTCGATTTCGATCGATAAATATTATTCTCTGGTTCATCATTCAACAAGAATGTGTTGTCATAAATGAAAGGACCATTAAACCAATAGCACCCGATTTGAGTTATCGTTTTCCGATATGACTGTGAAAAAGATTCTGACTTGTATAGAGAGAGTACAAATTATTCGAACTGAAATCAAATCCTAGGTGATTTATTATCGTAAACCTGGAGAAAAAATAATTTCTCGGAAATTATGATCATACTGATTACTACTAGGGTTCCTTGAAGCCTCTCGAGAGCTATTAGGCTTCTGCTAGTTAGGAGAATCAGTTGTGTTCTGCTTAGGCTCTGTTACTGTGACCTTTCGCCACCTCAGGCACTAGGGCCTGCTACCAAAAATTCCTGGTTGGGGTTTGAACTCGCAACCTTTCAATGCGTTTCCACTGAGCCTCGGCACTATGGATCTCTAGATGCGAATTAAAGATAAGGAACCTTCAGTGGAGCACTTTGGTGTTTTTCACCAAACGAATCGTTTCCAAATCACAAAAAATCCTAATAATATTTCTTTCGAACAAGGGAGGCTGAATAATTGAATTTCTTCAAAAAAATACATCTGAAATATTATTCACAAGTTTCGTAGAATTATGAGTACACTAGAATCTGCCAATATTCATATTTAAGTGACAGATTGATCGGTTCAAACTCTAGGTGGCTATTTTTCATGATGTGATTGTTGATGTTATTGGCTGAATCATAGAAAAATTTAAAGAGCATCCTCTCACCATATAAATTTGTAATACCGTTTTCTCGGCATACAGGATGCTAGTGTACAAATTTGTGCGACAAACTTTAGGATATCTGGCTCGTCCAAGAATATAAACATATTCCTTATGACCTACTGACAGTATTGACCCTCTAAAATGTTTCCTAGATAGGTACAGGTTGTTGAGGATGATACGAAAAATTGTGTTTTACGAATATCTCCTGAAGCATTTTCTAATCATTAAGTTTCTCCTTGATCCAGTAAAACCCGTTACCTTGCGTGTATTCTTTTAAATTTTATTTGTTTCTCATTTGTAAAAAGATTAGATAAATTCCAAAAAAATCTCAATAATTTTCGCTTGACATTTCTAAAAATTTTATCATTTATGACATCGGAAAATTATGACAACTGTCAGTGGCTTTACGAGAGGGAAGTCCTTAGAGAATATTTGCTCATTTCTGACGAAAAAGGCCAGATCCAAATGAAACAAGGCATGAATATCGTTTTAAATACAAATAAATAATAGAGTTTATCTATGGACATAACCAACTTATTCATTAGAAACTGGATATTATTATGGCCAGTCTGCGCGATATTCTAGTGAGGTTGCTGAATCATCCTGTTGTGAACTTTTCATTGTTATTTGTAACTTTTTAAAATGCTGCTATATTTTTGCCAAAAATTAGTTTAATGAAATAATACTGTATATATTTCTTTACCAAAGGAAGAAAATCAATTTCGTGTTTTCTAGCTACTAAATGAAATGAAGCGATTGAACTCTGGACAAGAAACAGAAAACATGTTTGTATATGGATGTTGTATTAAAAAAAATATATAAATAAACTTGCAACAATACACAACCTCACATAATGAGATGATCAATGACAAAAAATATACAATGAGAAACAATATATTTTTTAATTATTTATTACAAAATCTGAGTCACATCGTGACATGTTTCATATTTCCTAATTAGAAAATTATATCAACCATTGTACTAAAAACTCAATACATACATGGTGTAGAAGGAAGTATTTCACTTCGGACGCAATAATTTAATTAACTGATACATTTCATCAATGTATTCAAAACCTACTCTTACTGAAAATGCTAATTGCTTAAATAGTTTAGCTGATGTCAATAAATTCTTCAACACCACGCATACAACTACAGTTGATATCACACAGAATTGCAGTAGCAATCTTGAATTGCGTCAAGAATAATTTGTTAAAACCTATAATTAGAACAGCAGGGCACCCATGCCACTAGTCTCACTTTGTTCTTTGACGAATATTTCGAAATATTGATAGATAATGGTTACGGCCAATAAAATACCAGTACCTGAACCGATAGCTCCAAGGAAATCAGCTGATACAGACAAGGCCCCAATGCAGAGACCACCAAAAGCTGCTGCAGTAGGAATATACCTGAAAAATTAACAAAATCATTGAATATTATTGCTACTAATTTCAGTTGATGAAAAAACATCAAGAAAACTTATTTTTAACAGACTTCAAGATAAAAAGTTCTGTTTACATCCAGAAACAAAATGACTAATTATCTGACACATTTTTGGGAGGAATCAAATTTGTTTTTACAGCGAAATGAAAAAACCACATGAAGTATTCACAGTCCGAAGGAAAAAACAAAGAATAGATTAGCTGATTGTGGAAGATGATTAACGTAAATACCTTACATTTTGCCAGCATTAATTTCAGAATAAAAAGTTGTTGAAACTAGTATAGTCTATCCAAAATTACAGAATAAAACTCAGAAATATGTATATGCAATGTATGAGGTGTTTTCGAATATCAAGAAAATCCTTAGGAGATTGTGAACTCATTTCGTTCCACTAATTTTCGAGATGCCCTGGTATCCTAGTATACGCTTTGGAACCTAGGATACATTCATTGGGACTCACTGATTGGATAAATCTTGTTTATCCACTCCTACTAACTAATTTCTATGTGTAATATTAACTAACACAACCGTAGACATGTCTATGAACCGAAAAGCGAGTGTTATAATAACACCCGCCCATAACACCCGCTAATAAAATCTAGGAAAAATGAAATGCTTACAAAAAAAATTAATTAAAAGTAGGATCGATCCGGAAATCTATTTCAGCCATCAAGATAACGTTCTAGCGATTCATTCCAGATTTATTTTTCGAAAACGTAAATTTTTGAAGTTGCGAAAGTAATTGATTTGATTAGTTAGATACTCTGATTTGATTTCCGACTACAGTGTACAGAGGTTTGACGGTTGGATGAAATGTTGTCAACACTTTTGACAACTGTTCAAAATTTTTTAAATGCAGATTAATTCGAATTTTACTGAAGAAGTCGTGGATAAAGTATAGTATTCAATTCGCGGTAATGCTCAAAACACACTTGATGAATTACACCACTCGCCTGACGGCTCGTGGTGCAAAATTCATCTGCGTGTGTTTTGACCTGCATTACCGCTCATCGAATAATATACTAATATCTGATTACATAGTTTTTTCAGAAGCCTAGTGTGGAAAGTGTTTTCGCTTCATTGAATAACGAAAGCAATGTTTTGCCGCCCCAATTTTATGCTAATAGAAAAAGTACAGTGTGTGAGACTTCCATTTGAACCGTCAATGTTTTCTACAAAAAAGGATACCTGGTCAAATGTTCTAAAATCGAATGATTTCGAGGAAAATCAACTTCTATGTTAAGAACATATGTATATTAAATTCTGTTGAAAAATTGACTGTATTTTAATAATAAAGTTGATTTTTCTCGAAATCAGTCGACTTTAGAGCGTATATCTAAGAGTACCTTTTTTGTGTGGAAAACATTGACGGTTCAAATGGGGTTTCAAAATTGTACTTTAAAACTTGAGGGGAAAACTCCCACTTACCCTTCAGAATTCCGAAGGCTGATTTCTTTAAAACAAGAAGTTCCGAAAAAATCATAACTTAATTTTCTTCAGTTTCAATATCCTGAATCTCGGAAAAGGTGCCTTTTAGTGGGTCAGTTAATAGAATCATTAGTTGAAATTTTTAGACGAGCCATAACATTCTTAAGTTTTGTTACTAACACAATAAAAGAAGCGTTCAAAAGCTTCTCACTCCGCTTGTATGAAAAAACTTCGCGAAAAATTAGAATCGCCTTTTGCTTGCTTGATATTCCATCTTCGATATTTGTGGATCACTACGCACCATACGCAGTTTGGATTCGCGTCATCTAGTTCCGTTTCGAAAATACCAGAGAAGTAAGGCGATTCCTTGAAACGAATGAACGGATAAGTGCTTCTAAATCCGGATCTAATGAGCCCATTAACTAATCTGTAGCGGATCGACATAAACCTGCGTGTTTATAAACAAAATGTCGACTGAATCCTGGACATCTTCTTTCTCGCCATCACCTAACCCAGACGCAAATAAACTGAAGTCACTGCTCATAAACTAGAACCGACTATATTCTAGGATGATTTAGTGTTTATTCGACGTTCAGGTGTGAATTCACAAGGACACCGTCAGACGGGATATTTTTATTGTACAGGGTGGTACTTCAAAACCTGGTTTCAGTGAGGAATTTGTAAATATCGAGAAAAGCACTGGCTCAAGGATTACGAGAAATTGTTTTTTACTTCAGGGTATAAATCTGATCGTTAAAAGCCTTGGTCATCCTACCAACTCTCAATTTGTTGAACGTAACAGGACACTTTTTTTTACGTGGAATGTTCACTATCTTATAACTTAAATGAAAAAAATTAACCAGCAAAAAATCTTTTTCTCCAGAGGAATACAGGTTAGTTCGACGTTGATCAATTTTCAGTGAATAATAAGAGTTGTACTTAGTATTCGGTGCGATTCTGTTCGCATATTGCTATGAATCTTGTTATCCAATCAATATTGCTATCTACCAAATTCATAGCAATATGACTACGGTATTGCGTATTCTGTTTCGACTGTTATTATATATATTATATAGCAATGTTGGTTAAGAATTTTGCCTTAGAAATATTGCGTCGAGAATCGGCAATCCAAGAGCTGGCAATACTGTAATATATAATATTTGAACCACTATTTTGAGGTTTTATTATGACATTTCTGTGTTTTCAAACCCTTGTAATGAGAATTTCTAAAATGTATCGGAATAGGAAAACCAAGAAAATTTGTATTGATAAACTTCCTTGAATATAATAAAATCAATGTGACAGGAAAAACCCACCCATTAAAAATATACAGTTAGTAAATATCAAGTGGGTTGAACTCACAAATTTTGTGGATGCAGTGTAAAATGGGATAAGAAAAGATTGAATGCTTTCTCTGAATGAGATATTTTCATACACAATTATTAATTAATAAGAACACAATCTCAGCATTCTGCCGATTAGCTGAAGATGTTGGTGTGATGAAGATGAGAAATTTTCACAGTGAAATCACAGTATGTAGTTTCATTTTTTATTTGTTATCAATTAACAATTTCATACAATATCAATAGGAATTTGAAATAAACTTCTATTTGTTCATTAAATATATGTTCCTGAATAATATCGAACGATAAAATCAACAAATATCAAACTAACAGTTCGGAGCTAGTCGCGTAATCGCTAAGAGAACCAACAAGGAAGTAATATGATCCGGACTTCCGAAAAATGAGTATGATATTAATATCAAACTTAACTTTTCTTTCTACAGCAATAATCTTGACCGTGAATTGGACGAAGTGCCTTATGAAATTCACGAAAATATTTCCATTTTTTATAACAATATTTCGACAATTTATTCGTAAGGGATGTTGTAGTGTTACACTATTCATTATGAATTACCGAACCTAACAATACAGAAATGTCTACACAGTTTGAATTTCTCAACTGTCAAACCATGGACAACTTTCGAAATTCCGAATGATGCTGAAAAAACACTAGGTATCACATAACTTCATATTGAGCGTTTAAAAAATTATTGGAAAATTCCGAAGTGAAATTATAATTATATTAAACACCGTCTAGCTATTAACTGCGCAACATTATATGTATTAAACAGGAGTCTCATACATAATTCATTATTACGAGAATAATTCCACAAAATATTGTGTATAGAACATTCCATAAGAGTGAATTAGATGTGATTCACACAATTGAAGTTAATTTCTAAATTGAAACAATTATCCTTCTCTTGGAAGATCAATTGATTTATGAAGAATTACTGTGAAATCTTACACCATAATAATTCTTGAGAATGCAGCAAATTTTGGAATATGAATAAATATTGAATTTTTTCATGGAACTGTTGAGGTCGAATTCTTGATGTTGAAACATTCATTGAAATATTATTGGGACCATTTCAATCAAATTTTCTCATTCTTTTTAATGTTTCGACCAGCATTCGCCACCCGTTCTTCAGACTCTAAGAAAAGTAACTCTCGTCACACTTATCCACGACTTTTGTGAAATCCGTCCATTATACGTCTCTGCGGTCGGCCAGAAAAATACCATAGATTTATAATACTAACTAGATGTCGAACCTGTCAAAAATTTTGAGGCAAACGGCGGCCATTTGCAGTTTGGGGTAGATTTGAGAGGTGTCACTTCTTCTATGAATTTAAATATTAGAATTACCAATATTACTTTATTTATTTTATTTCAACGAATTAAAATGATGGGATTACCAATATTGTTCAATAAAGGTTGACGCTAACTTGAACGAGACGAAGCGAAGAGTTGTTTTCCGCAGGCACGATTTGCACTGAATCAAATAGGTAGACGCTCATTTGGAAGGCGCGAAGCGAAGATCAGAATCGTTTGATTCAGTGCAAATCGTGCCTGCGGATAACAACTTTTCGCTTCGTCTCGTCTCGTCTCGTCCAAGTGAGCGTCAACCTTAACTAATCACAAGAATCGAAAATATTTAGTCTTTCATTTGAACAAGATGAGCTAATGCTAGAGACTCGAAATTTTCTGGTCCTGTCCTGACTTATATTCAGTTTGAAGTTGCGTTTTGTTATTTCACATGGTGTTTCCCGAAGATTGGACAAATTTTCAGAGCTATTGCAGGGCCTCAGTTTATTTGTTCAAGAGATAAAGACTGTCCAGTTATTTTTACAAAACTTTCAATCAACATAACTCTTTGACGCCTTTATGAATTCTCTGGACACTTTCACAAATTACTCTAAGAGAAGTAATCCTTGGAAACTACATTGAACAACCCACCAAAAAATACTAATGAAAATTTTGTCACACTTTTTATAATTATTTTATATCATTGAATAAGAGGAACTGAAATTCACAGTGAATTCGGAAAAACGAATCTTCGCATACTGCCTCAATTCTAAATAATGTATGTTCTTGAAAAAAAATGAGGCTAGGAGAATGATCAAATATTCACTTCAAGTGAATAAAGTCGATAGTGCAGAGTCCGACAGAAAAAAAACTAGAGGAAAGTCGCCCAATTCTGGATACTTTTTGGTTGATACTTTTCTGCTAGTATTATTCATATTTTGATTACTGTTTTCTGCCTTAAATATGACATAACCTCAATGCTAACATATCGAAGAAACTGAACTTTTTATTTCTAAACGTAATGATTTGAAACTTAACTGAAAAATGCCAATTTTCGACATTTCAAAAATAGGTTCCTAATATTGGATACCCTATACAAAATAAGAAAATTTTCTTCTCAAGTGGAGTTCATGGCAATTTTCATGTTTTCTATATTCTATTTTTTAAAAAACAGTCTTTTCTTAGGCATTCAAAACTAAAAAAAGAGAAATTAACACCGAGTTCCAAATTTCGGATATCCAATTATGGGCTACCTTTTCAATCCAAAATTATTCAACTTTCATGTTTTAGGTTCTATGGTTAAACTAAAATAGATCCTTGGGACAAATATTTGAATGAAATGGTTGGGCTGATTTTAGAGGAACTTAACTTATGCTATACCAAATTTAAATATTTCACATCCACTTCTTATCTATTTTTCATAGTTTACAATTACAATTATTAGAGCAGTGAAACACTAGGTACCACATGCAAACGTTAAATTTTAAATTGCCTTCTAGTGATGACAGATTGGACTACATAGTTTGCAGGGCAGTTTAGATCAAAGACAAATAGTTTTCTGGATTTAATGTCAGAAAACTCCTGGTAGAATTCAGGGTGATGCAGTATCCAAAATTGGACCACTCTCCAAAAATTAGGCGACTTTTCTCTATATCTTCACGTTGAATCTTGTGAAACACCCAGTACAAAGTGTTCGGAAAACAAAATTATTCGCATACATAACATAGAATATCTTATCAACCTACGAGATTTTTATTCATCGACGTAGTCGTCAAGTTATCATTCTTCAATCAATATTTTCATTACAGGGCCGCTGGAAGTCAGTTAGTAATGGACCCATATCAAGTTTGTAAGAAGACCAGACGATTGAAAGGAAAGATAGCTGATATCTGCAACAATAAGCCAGGTTTATTGAAGCAGATCGCAGTAGGGATAGGCTTAGGACAAAGTGAATGCCAATATCAGTTTAGGTTCAGAAGGTGGAATTGCACATCAGCGAAAAAAAGTGTTAAAAAGGTTTTAATGTCAGGTAAGAGACTTCATTTCTACTTTTTTTAATTGATATATTTCAAGAAACTTAATAGTTGCTCATTTATATCAACAAATAGTATGTATTGGTATACAGCTAGGTTCAAATAGATTTTTTTGTCTTTCATTCCGGGAAGAAACAGAAATGACAACTGAGTTGCTAACTGAGAGACACACGTCTGCCGTAATTCAATAAACCAGGGTGTTTTCAAATTCATGTGGAAAGTGTTAGGTACTTACACACATTAGTCGTATCTAATATTACTGTGACAAAATTCAGTGATAGTTAGTATGAAATGATAATGGGTCTTTCCTGTGACAAAATTTCTCCCGCCAACCCTTTTCCGAGATAGGAGATTAAATAAACATAAACTTTAAAAGGTTAAGGTATACATCTCAGATCTCAGAACGTGTTCGGGGTAATCCATAGTTCCATAACACGTAAACAACCTTCACGTATTTTGAATACCATTCACTGGTTTCTTCACTAAATTTATCGAGAAAATGATGAATTATTGTGTTCTTCTTTCAGGTTTTCAGAAAAAATCATTTTTCTAAAGGATTTTTAGTTAAAATGTTATTCCATGAAACTATTTCGAAAAAAAGTTTTTGATATAAAACGAGGGTTGCTAATTTCACGCCGTATAATTAAATAATAATATTCACAGAACACCCATGGTAAGTCCTTTGCGGATACACGAAAATTACAGAATTTTAAATTTCTGAATTTACTGAAAATTCAGAAAGAAAAGAAAAACTCAAATGCAGTAAGCAACTTTAAGGGTAATATTTCAGAAGAGGCTGAATAGAATTCGTTGCAGGAAAGACCGATCTTGATTTTGTATACGAGCAATTACCTCGTGAAATTTTTTCATGATTTCATAAACATATATGAGTTTCTAGGACTTTTCACATATATTAGGTGTATCTAAACAACACCGAAGAAATGTAAGCAATATTGGTTTGATGAAAATTGAGGTGAGTAATTGGAATAACAGTTTTTGAGAGACCTTCTTTCGGAAAACACCCTATTGGAAATTCGAAAAAAAATTTTTGGTTCATTGTTGACTTTAGTTTCAGATGTGAAAGTGTTATCATAGAAGAATCATAATTTCGTTTGCTGTTGTTTTATTAAATGCTATATAGATTCATCTCAATTTTCACAGAGAATCAACTCCAACTCAATTTTTTTCGGAGTATGTATTTCAGATACACTTTATATTTCATACTATACTGTGATATCAGTATTAGCCTCTGCAAAGAAGAGGCACTCTTGCACGACGCCATAAGGACGTATTGAAGTAACTTGCCAATGAGGTTAACATTATCCTCTTGCAGAAGATAAGAAGTTTATACCAAGAATCATCTTATTTTTGAATATGTCGTTTTTTCGATATGCTTCTGAGTATCAACCCAAATGTGAGATATATGCTCACTCCTCAGTGTCTCAACAAGTTTTGTGGAGCTGCATCGAGAAACTACTTTGATTTATCTACTGAAACCTACAGAAAGTTATTCAGAATCTATCAATTGAAATCTATAGTGTTTTCATACGTAAACGATTCAAAACAATGTTGATTTCTCTGATCTGTATATGACATACAGAATGATATATGTCCAATAATAATAGATAAGCCAACTTGTACAAATTTATCAAAAAGTTACTTTTATTAATACAGCGTCCAATAAAAACAGTAATATCCCTGATGAATATTCAAGTCGTTCCACTCATTGTGAATTATATAGTGACGATCGAGAAACATCGAGTCGTTTTATAGACCTTCAACTGTTAAGTTATGCGCTGATCTCTATCTTTGAGCCGGTCCTGAATTGCAATTGCCCGTAACCTGGTTATCGGCACAGCATCAGCAATCTGAGGCTGGATGATGTGCTAGTCATTGCACCTTTACCACCCAATCATTTCGATCGTAAAAATATCTGCAAAATTAATGAAAATAATGGATATCCTTCGAAAACACTATGGAAATTCTTCTAGAATTAATGGGCTGAAGTTGTTATTCAGGTATTTCAGGAGTTTCATTTATTTTATCATAAAAGCGCAGCTATTAATTGGGCAGACATCGGTTCTTTTAAATAATAATAATAATAATGTTTATTGATCCATTCAGACACACAGTGGTGTATTGGACAGGTCAGTATACAAAGAAAAAATTTTGAGACAGATTTAAACAAAATTGGTATAACTGAAAAATTCCGCAACACTTTAATAAGCCTTATCCACTAACAGAGATCTTAACCTAGACCTGAACACAGAAAACCCAAGCAGCCTCATTGCAACAGGCAAATGGTTGAACATTCTAATACCTTGGAAATGTGGAGAGGATTCATACTTGGATGTTCTGTGCTGAGGAATGAACAATGTTGTAACATTTCTTGTTTTATATTTGTAGTCACCAGAAAGCTTGGGAATATCGTTAATATTCTCTTTTATATAAACCAGACATTTGTATATGTACAGGCATGTCACAGTCATAATCTTGTTCCTAATGAATATTGGTCTACACGATGTCTGAGGATTCAACCCAAAAATGAGGCGAATGGCCCGTTTTTGAGCAATCAATATTCTCGAGATATTCACAGAATTACCCCAAATTGTATTATGTATTGTAGTTTAAATGTGTGTGAAAAAGATTATGGTAGATGGTGATCATGGATTCAGTGGGCAAATAACCTCTTAATCTACTTAAAGCGTAGTAGGATGTGCTTAACTTTTTGCCAAGATATTCCAGATGGTCGCACCATCTGAGTTGTTCATCTACAACTAAACCCAGGAATTTATAGATGGTTTGGAAGTAATTGAGATATCGCCGTGCTCAAAAGTGAATGTTTCATTTTGATTCTTGAGGTTGAAAACAAACCACTCAGTTTTATCAATATTAACTATCACAGAGTTTACTTTACACCAGACAATGAAACTTTTCATCAACAAAGAACACTTTGATATCAGCTCCCCACGAGTTTTCGCAGAGATTGCGAACGAAACGTCATCGGCGAACATGACAAGCAATTCCGCTATTATGTGGTCAGGAAGGTCATTTATAAAAAGTAGAAAGATAAGAGGGCCTTGTACTGATCCTTGCGGGACTCCAAGAAAAATATTAAAATGGTCCGAAATGTAATCATCGATTTTTACACTCACTATTCTGTCCATAAGAAAAGATTTAAGCCACTCGAGAAAAACCCCCCGAAAGCCCAAATTATACATCTTTCAATATGAAATTGAAATTCAAACAATCAAACGCACGTGAGAGATCGAAAAACAGTCCAGAAACCCACAAACCGTCATCCAGGCATCTGTAAACATACTCTATGAAGGAGAGCGCGGCAGTCTGTGTGGAACGTACTGAACGAAAGCCGTGCTGGTTATTCTTCAAAAGTTTGAATTTAGTCAGGTAGTTCACCATGCGGTCGTAAACCATTCTTTCGATAACCTTAGAAAAAATATTTATTAAGGAAATAGGTCTATAATTGCTAATATCGGTTGGATCGTTTTTTTTTCAAAACAGGTATGACTGTGGACAGCTTAAGGCATGAAGGGAATGTTCCGCAAGTAATAGAAAGGTTTACCAGATGAGTAAACGGTCCGGATATCAACTCATTTATTGTTTTTAAGACTCTAGCAGACACTAAATCGATACCAGTACACTTATTGTTTTTCAGATTATTGATAGTTTCAATGACTTCACGTTCGGTAATCGGAAAAAAATAAAATGAATTGTCGGACATTTTAGAGGTTGTACAATTCGTTGATAAAGTGGATCCGTAACAATTCATAAGGCTTCTGACACCGATACTTGAGAAATAGCTGCCAAAAGCAGTAGCAATATCCTCGATATCCGAACAGAGAGATCCGTCGATATTTAATGTATTCGGGTACTTTGAACGAGATTTCCTACCAGTAATATGATTGACCATGCTCCAGACTGATTTATTCAGATTAGAAGATCGTTTTAATATGTCTTGATTAAACTCATATTTAGCGTTTTTCAGCAGTTGGTTGTTATCTTTTTTGAATTTTTTATATATTTCAAGAGATTCATTATACTTTTATATATATTGAATTCTTTAATTTTTGAATGAACGCCACATTTTTTTTGTCGGACAACTGGTGCACTATATTGTATTTTCAAGGTGAAGAGAGTATATGAGAAAAAAAAAATATGTATAATTTTTTTTTCTCAAAAAACCGTCGACTTTCATCTGTCGGACAGGAAAAACGCCACATTTTTTTTGTCGGACAATTGCATTTCAATATTTCATATGGTTATATCAACCGATTCTGAAAAAACCAGAAGGATATTAATAATTTAAAAAAATGCGATTTTTAGTCATGTTCATGTTGGTGGACACGCTCAAAGCCACACGATTTTTGTCGGACAATCATGTTTTCTGATTCCTCCAAGATTGTCTTTATGATTGCATTTTACAAGAAAAGTATATGTATGATTTAAAGAAATTGAAAATATGGTCGATTTACGAGATGTTTGCTGAAAAAAAGCCGCGACTACAAGAAAAATGACAGAGGAAAAATGTGGTAGACTCAACTTAATCTAGCTATACAGAAAGTAAGAAAAAATATTAATAATTTGTAATTTGGCCCACCGGCACCCAGACTATTAGACTTCAGCTCTTTATGGAGCCAAAACAGATATTTAAGTTGTTGACTAGCTTGTCTGATTTGAGGCGTAATCCATCCAGAGTTTATATTATTGGTTTTCATTGTTTTTATTGGACAACATTCTTCAATGGTAGAATTTATTATTTTCAGAAATTTATAGAAGCCATTTTCAACGTTTATGGCACCACACACATCAGAAAATCACTCTTAGATAACGCAAATCTAAGCTTGAGGAGGTTGCTGTTTGAATAGCTTCTTATCAATCTAAATTTACTATTACAAAGTAGTGTGAAAAATGTATCCTTTGGTTGGCAATATTTATTATCGTATTGGTTGGTTATATTCATTTTACGGACAGGGAACCTTCAATTCATCTCAAAATGAACTGAAGAAATTTTAACATTATTTAGACATCAGGAACTTTATAAAAATCAACAGCGTCAATTGCTGTTTTCTTAAATTGATTTATGATTATAAAACAGTCCGAAAGTGGTATCAATGGTGTGGTGTCAATTTTTATAATAGTATTGATTGTTTATGTTCAATATATGGACAGAGAGCCTTCAATTCATTTAAAATAAACGGAAGAAATTAAAACATCACTTCTTATTGGTGAAATTACCTTAACGTTTGATGTGACATTGATCCAGAATTAGAGCAGATCAGTTTCGCATATATCTTTCGAATTTTTAAATAATTTTGGAGATAAGTACACCCATGTATAGTTAAAAAGTTTCAAGATCGGAGCTTGTTTCACATTGATAAAATATACAATCAGATTGTTTTTGGACTCTGAGCATTCGTTACATGACTCTCCTTACAATTTTTTTCATTCTTCAAGTCATGTGTGGCATTTCTACAGATAAATTGGTTGAATGAATTCATGAAATATTTTGGTTGATAGCATTTCGCTGATTTTACTGATGACAACAAGTTACCGCACAGCATCGGAAATCTGAGACTGGATGATGTGCTAGTCATTGCACCGTTACCACCTAATCATTTCGATCGTAAAAATATCTACAAAATTAATAGAAATATTGGATATCCTCCGAAAGAACGCTATGGAAATTCTTCTAGAATTAATGGGTTGATGTTGTTATTCAGGTATTTCGGGACTTTCATGTATGTTATCATAAAAGCGCAGAAAATTTGAAAAATCAGGAGATCCATATTTAGCGGAGTAGTTTCCAGAACTGCGCTTGTTACACATTGATAAAATAATGAAAGTTGGACTTTAAGTATTCGTTACAGATACATTGGTTAAATGAATTTTTGGGAATATCGAGGTTGATAGCTTTTTGCCATTTTTGCTCATGAAAACTTCTAAAAGGAATGTTGTTCTACGGTTTTGATGATGCGATCCCCAAGAAATTTTGCATGCAGTATAGAAGTTTTCAATCTCAAAATAAATTTCACTCGGATCGGATGGATGGAAATATAAAGATTCTTCATTCAATATTCCAATTGAATTTTCTATGGTTCTCTATGGCCACAAAATGTTGCATGAAGATTCAGTATATCAATCTTCATTCACAGAAAAAATTCTACTCGAATCCGATATCCTGTTTTGGAAATATAAAATTCTTTTTTTCTATATTCCAATTGAATTTTTTATGGTTCTGTTAGAACTATGGCCAAAAAGTTTCGGATGAACATTCAGAATATCGATTTCCATTCAAAAAAAATTCACTTGAATCGAATATCTTTTTATGGAAGTATGAAGTTTCTTTTTTTCAATATTCCAATTGAAAACTCTATGATTCTGTTCAAACTACGGCCTCGAAATTTTGCATGAGGCTTGTTATTAGCATCTTGCATTTCGCCATAACATTTCATTCCGATGGGTTTCGTATTTTTTGAAATATTGAGGAACAAAAATTTTGAATGGCCATATTTAATAGAACACCCTGTACGATTTGGCTGGTTAACGAACTTAATCGAGCCAGTTGGGACCCGAACTCATCCGGAAAATTTCAAGTCTTCTGTTCAATTCCTTCGAAAGTTATTGTGCTAACGGACGGCCGGACGACGCCACGGACAGAACTGATTTTGACCACGAATTCGGCATCAGGGAGTTGAACCCTATCGTTTGAGACCATTTTTGAAAAATTAGAAAGTTACAAGCAAAACGATATAGCAGTCGTTTGAGTAGAACGAGCACTCAAAAACATTGGCAGTTCAAATCGATGTCACTAAAACCTTATGTTTTCCGTTAGCGTGAAAATTTGAAGGAAAAAATTAAAAAATACCGCTAAAAGCATGCTTATTATGAGTAGAAAATACACACAAACGCTGTTTTCTGCATGATAAAAGGTTCCGGAGGACATTCGCGAATAACTTTTTTTTTTAACTGCAGCACTTTGGACAGCTAAAATGGTGCATTTTATATGGTTAGTTAATAGAAAATTTCGTTGAAAATTTTATTCATCTGTCAAATTCGACAAACAACAATGTTCCGACTGATTTTTTATTGTTGTTTTAGCCAATGAGCATACAATTAGGCGATAATTTTGCATTAGTGCAAATTATCGATAATTCGCACTTGTGCAAAATTATCAGGTCCTTTAAAATAAATGCAGACGTAATTATGAACGTTTATTACTTATTAGAGTAACGGCAATGTGACAGCAACTTACAGCGACACAATACGATTTGATGGATTCACAAAATTTTCTTATTAAATTTAACTCTTGCAATGAAAATGAATCGATAATTTTCATTGCACTAGTTAAATTACAACTGATAATTTTAGACGAGCCATTGTATTCTATTTGTCGCACTTATTCACTGACAACCTATATAATTTGGTTTTTTATATTTAATTTATGGACTGAAAGCGTCAAATTCATCTTAAGGAATTGTAATTACACTCAGACAATTTTGATAAAACCTTGCATATAATGCAATTGCTCATTTGTTAACAAGCCCTATCAAAACTGTCGTTGAGACAGAGACTATATTTGGGGAGTACTTGATCGTAAGACAAATCCCAAAAAATTTTGATTATAGGTTCATCTTTCGGTTTATCTCAACGTCATGAAACTATAGTGGGTTTAGTATTAGAATTAAGGTGAAGTGGGGTAAATGTGATAATGGGGCAATTGTGATAACGGACTATATATTCAGATCAAATTCATTAATACTGCTGCCATCTATCTAACACGTCTTCAAAATTGCAAGCGAACCACCAAAACACTAGAACGAACGAAATTACTTGTCAGTATGGTTGTAAGGCACGTGAATATTATTTCTCATAACGTAACCTTAAATTTCAGGTAGGTACGTCTCTACTTTATTTGGTGTAAATTTTTTAATTGATGAGTTAAGTCTGTTTTATTATTTCCAGACTTATTATTAACAGTTTTATAATGTGTTTTTAAATACTTTTAACTCATAAATTGCGCTGGTGATTTCTTTTTGTATATATCACATTTGCCCCGCACGAAATGCTTTTTGGGGTAAATGTGACATATACATTTGAGGCAATTGTGATAATATGAATAGGCGTGGTTCTTTCATATTTGAAGTGTCTTTTGACGGATGTAATTTATCTTAATGATGGAAAAATAAAGTTTAATTAAAATATAACGTTTATTATTATATAGTTGTTTCTGCCTGATTTGTTTTTACTTCCTTTTTGTTCAGAAGCTGAAGTTAATTTCACATTTTTTGGCGTCGACTGAAATAAGGTCATCAATTTTTCATTAAGTGAAATATTTTATTTTTGTAAAAACAAAGTATTCAATAATGTAAGATTTTTATACATTTACCCCAATCCTTTCCAAATAACTTAGTCATAGGAATCTGAAAGTTTTTATCACATTTACCCCAAATTCTGGGGCAATTGTGATTGACCGGCATCATTTTTTTTTTAATTACCCAACATTTCTCAGAAAAGATTTCAAAGAGTATCCAGAATACAATCAATAGAGAACTATATTGTGATCATGCTTGCATTTTTTGGAATGTTCAGCTTTATTCAAACTGTTACTTATAACACTTTGTTTATGAACTAATCAAATACTATATCACATTTACCCCACTTCACCTTATAGTAACTCGAAAAAAAATTTTTATCCATTATTAGAAAATATGTGCGATGTAGTTTAGCATTACCACTAACACAACGAAAGTCAATCTACTATTACGATCAGAATATTACTTCTGCACAAACTAGTAATATTTCATCAGACTCTACGGCGATAATATAATCGATTTTTATTATCCCCTTAAATCTCCAATTATGCATATCCACACACGATAAGATCAAAAACTGCAACAAGTTATTTCAATGCCGGAATTCCAGATACTAGAGAACCGGCTTCATGAATGCTCTTATTGCGGCGGGGGTGACATACCAAATAACCAGGGCTTGAGCTTGAAGTTGACTTTGAAATTTTGATTTCATCAAATTTATTCCTTCGGAAATATTATAAAAATTCAATTTTAAATCATTATAACTTATGATTTTTCTTCAAGAATCAATTTCGCGGGATAGATTCCCAAAAGTTTCCATTCAATTCTGGAAAATAAAATTACAAGCAGTGATGATCACTGTTAATAACATTTCATCGTATATTCCATAGAATGAATATTCTAAGATATTGTTTATGCTCAAAATTTGTTTTGTCAATTGCTCATTAATCGAAAGAAAGTTCTATTTGTTAAATTGAAATGTTAAGGATATAATCAAATCTACAATAAGATTTATAGAACATCTTTATCTCCTGTCATAGACATACAATATCTCAAAATATTCTTTCTATGGAACATATATACGATGAAATGGAATGAACAGTGATCATAACTGCTTGTATCGACTGTTTCGAAATTTTGCGACTTTCTCTCTCCAGAAATGAAGGGGAAAACACAAGAGAATCTCCTTTTTCGAAAATGTATCCCACGAAAACAATTTTGGAACGAAAGCCATTGGGGGTTGTTATTTTCAACCCCTAATAATGAAGTTGTGGGATCTAAAAAAATTGAGTAACATCTACTTGGTGCTTCATTTTAAAACGCCCTAAAAAAATTAAAAACTATTATTCATCGCCTTTCAAAGGCTGTATCTTGGAAGGGGGATCTATTTCGAAAAAAAATTTATATGAACCACCCCTGCTTATTTTCATCGAGGAATCATCTCCCAAAGTTTCTCGCATCTGTTTACAGACTTAGTCGTACTATAAGTCGTACCCAAATTTAGCATAATACTCTAGTTTCATACTCCGGGATGAAGACGAATCCATTTAAAAAATTAAGAAAGCTCTGAACAGGTGCGCTTGGGCGCTCGTTCATTGATGAATCAATAAGGCTATTACCCCAAATTTTGTATAGGACTTGAGATTGATACTAAATATATGAATGCAAAATCTCAGCACGATGGGAATACTTTTCTGGAAATTATTCGGAAATTGAAATGTGTAAGAACGTGACAATCAAAAAAAATTAATTCCATGGTTCAGATGATGCGAACAGCTTGAAATTTTGCATGAACATTCAATATATAAATCTTTATACACAAAATAATTAATTTCACTAAAATCGGATATCTTGTTATGGAAATATAGAAATTCTTCGTTTCAATATTGTTGTTATGGAAATATGAAGTTTCTTCTCTTCAATATTCCAATTGATTTTTTTATGGTTTTGTTGACAGTATAGCCACAAAATTTTTCATGAGGCTCATTATAAGCATCCTCCATATGGCCGCAAAATTTCAATTCGGTTGGTTCCGTTTTGTCTGAGATATTGAGGAAAAAATATTTTGAATGGCCATATTTTATGGAACACCTCGTGCGATTTGGCTGGTTAACGAACTTAACTGAGGCATTTGGGTACCGATCTCATTCTGAAAATTTTAAGCCTTTAGGACCATCCCTTCGAAAGTTATCGTGGACACTATTAAATTTGACCACGAATTCGTCATCAGGGAATCGAACCGTTTTCGGCTCAAAATTCTAAAATCACAGGCATTCGGGCAAAACGATATACCACTCGTCTAAGGAGAACGAGCGCTCATAAAAGTAGTTTAACTTCTATAACTCACATCCTAGAGGATGCGATCGTACAAAATGAAATGAAAGGCAAGGATAATCCGAAATCAGTTAACTTCAATTTCCATTAATTACTGAAACAATTAGATGTATCACTCAAAGTAGGAGAAAATATAATTTTGGTAGCCAAATTCGAAATATTTTAATCTGCTTAAACCAGAAACTTTTCTCTACATGTTTGAATAAGTTTTTTTATGAGACGAATAGTACAAATTAGTATGCTGAATATTTTCAAATATTTATAGTTCATTTCCTGAAAATATCTTTCAATTGAATTATCATTTTTGTGAAAACAATCATCACATCGTGATGTCAAAAGTTGTACGTCTTTTTTCAATCGGGAAATTGAAACTTTGCATTTCCTGAGAAATCAATTGATTTCATTACTCTCATTTGTCAATGATACAAATCGAATTGTTTTTCAAAGGCATTGACCTACTGGACCATATTTCAGAATTAATAGTGCTAAGGCATATCGCGAAATTAATTACTTTACCTCAAACTCTTGAAACCAAGATTGGTTCAAAAATCAGAAACTTATAGTCACTTAAGTAAACGCTTCAATATATTCCATCTCAGAGTAAAAAGTAAACCTAAAGCCGGGTTTAGACGAAGCGCACCTACTCGCGCACCAGCTTCGCTTCCGCTCCCTCGCATAGTGTAAGCATGCTCCTCGCCATGAGGCCCCTCGTCCTCGGGTTGAGCCATTGTCGGTCGGTTTTCAGTCGCGCATCAAAGAAGCCTCGCTGTGTCGTTTGAACAAGCTTCTGGAGCTGGTCGAGTTTCGGACTCTTTACGAGGCTGATTACTGCCTCGCCTTCTCATCCTGGCTCGCCCTTCCAGGCGAATCCAGCGCGTCGTGTAAACTCTGGCCCGAGGATGAGTTTTGGTCCGCGAGTAGGTGACGAGGTTTGACTCGCGAGTGGGTTGGCTTCGTCTAAACCTGGCTTAAAGATACCTTTACTCATTTGTTATGCAGGCAAGTAGAATCTGTTTATGCACGCTAACAACATTCCAACGTTGCGAAATCGTGCCGAATCTTATCCTTATTGGTATAATTGGTCTACCGCTCAGATACTCGGATATTAACGGCTTGCGTCTGTTACATACAATTCTGTCAGTTTGGCAACATCTGTCTGTAAGTGTTTATTTTCGCGATGCGTTGTGTTTTCATTTTCATTTCGATTTGACGTTCTTCAACTGAATTGTTTTACTGATTCGATGGCAGTTTATTGTTGCTTGAGGCTATTCCGATAATTATAGCTAAGGCAAAATTACGAAAATGTTGTTTTATATTGAGGAATTGTAGAAATGAGAATCTAACCTATTGCTTAGTTCACTCCAGTGCGGCAGTGAAATGCATAGACAAACTAAAAAACTAGATGAGCCACTCGTATATTCCGCGCCATCTGTCGGAGGAGGAGACTAATACACGAAAAAATTATTTTCAATTTGAGAGTTAGATGTCGTTCCTATCGAGAAAATAGTAAGTATGTAAAATCATTATTATCAAAAATCCTTTGAATTGTCAACTGACACAAGGAGTGGTTTGACACGTTCTTTTTGAAATAAAATAAATTTCGATATTCCTGCAAGAGTGAAGACGTGCTGTGTTATTGGATGTGAAAATCGAGATGCAAGAAGGTAATTATAAAATATATATGTATATTCTGTTACCTATAAGAATTAAGATACTCGTAGTTTTCAAAAAAGTATATATTTCATGTATTGAATAAGTTTAGTATAGGTAAATACTCATATTTTGTATTATTGAATTCATTATTGTTAGTTTTTGAAAATGTTTTCAATGCAATTATTAGTTTATTGATTAGATATTTATGAAATAAATCTGTATTTTCAATTAGTGATACCTATTTCAGTTAATAAATTTTTATTCTATCCAGAATTTGATTATTGATCCTCATTTCTCGATTCCAAAAGAAAATCAGATGAAAGTTCGTTGCAGGTATTATTTTCATGAGAATAAATTTCCTCACTCATCGATAACTTTCACGAATCCATTTCTGATATCCTTTTGGAAATTGAATTTCAAAAAACTTTTTGGGAGTACCTACCTATTCAAAATGTGCACTACAGAATTCTTTTTGCGACAGTTTTACGATACAGATTCCTTTTTCAATTGAGGTTTTTTCACGAATTAGTAATGTTGTACAAAAACAGATGGCGTTGAAGCTTGTTCAACTAGTGTCTCATCTATTCTCCGTTTAGTTAGTCTATGGTGAAATGCTTCAAATCTCACTCTAGAGTTTGGTTGATTAGAATGCAGTACCTACTATTCACGCGTAGGGCATCTCTATGTTTATTTCTTACTCAAACCGTCGGTTTCACAAATCTTGATTGGGCAATCAAATCGTTGATTTTAAATAAAGTGGATGGTTTATGTCAAAAATGAACTGAAAATTGTACAGAATTGTACAGAAATCAAAAATCAAGCTGATTGGAGTTTTGTGAAACCCGGCTTCAGTATTCCATGTAGTTTTACTTTACCACTCACACAAAGTGAATCTACCATTACGATCAGAATAACACTTCTGTCCAAACAAGTGATATTTCATCAGACTCTGTGGCGATAATTTAATCGATTTTTATTATGAATATTCATACACGATACGATCAAAAACTGCAACAAGTTATTTCAATGCCGGAATTCTTTCCAGATACCAGAGAAACCGGCTTCATAAACGCTCTCATTGCGGCGGGGGTGACATACCAAATAACCAGGGCCTGCACAACAGGAGACCTGATTGGCTGTTCGTGCGACAGAAAAATGAAAAAACACAAAAAACACAGGAAAAAACAGAAACTGGATCCTATGCCGGATGGTGAGTGGGAATGGGAGGGCTGTGGTGGAGAGAATGTTGATTTTGGGGTGAAGAAGTGCAAAGACTATCTGGACACTAGGTATAGGAGGAGGAGCGACATGAAAACGTTAGTGAAATTGCATAATTATGCCGCAGGAAGATTGGTGAGTTATAGTGTAGTTTAGTTGAAATGTGTGTGGAAAGAGATGAATGTGTTCCTCTATTTCAACTGCAAGATATTTTTTTTTTATTTTTTAGCGTTTTATTGAAGTTTACAATCTATTTCTATTTGAAGTATTGAGCAAACATGATGAATGTGATTGACATGTAGAAGAAATTAAAATATTAATCCTCCTTTACAAAATTTAATTTAAGTCTATCGGCCAAGTTCTCTGCAGTCTTCTTAATTCGAATGGATTTCTTGACAGCTCATCTATGAGGTTGTTCTCGTGGCCCTGCAGCTTCTGTTGATATTTATTGAAGTGTTTTATAATTTCGTCTGCGACGAAAGGTATTCTCAGATCATTGTGGATTGTAAAATTGGAGACGTACCAGGGTGCATCTGTTAGGGATCGTAGAATTTTCGATTAAACTCTCTGTAGAATCTGTACGTTTGACGGTTTTGCACATCTCCAAAATTGTATTCCGTAGGTCCATATCGGTTTTATGATTGCCTTGTATATTCGGATCTTGTTTTGAAGCGAGAGTTTAGATTTTCTGCCTATGAGCCGATACATGCTGCGAATCTTCAAATTAATTTGGGTCTTTTTTGCTTGGATGTGTTGCTTCCAAGTGAGACGTTGGTCCAAATGTATGCCGAGGTACTTTGTATCGCTACTGACTGGTATTTGATTCTGGTTTATGGTGACGGGAGGGCAGATACTTCTTTTGTTCGTGAATGTTACTTGGACTGTTTTTGTTTCGTTGATTTTCAGACGCCATTTTCGATACCACTGTTCCAGGTCATTTAGGTGCTGCTGGAGATATTCGGAAGCTATAGTAGCGTTCTCGTGCGATGCAAGTGTGGCTACGTCATCTGCGAAGGAAACCATCATGGTTTTCTGGTGTGTTGGTAGGTCAGATGTGTAAAGAAGATATAAAAGTGACCCAAGTATGCTCCCTTGCGGTACGCCGGAAGTTATTCCAAATCGATGCGATTTTGCCTCTTCATATTTCACTGCAAAGTGTCTGTTATTCATATAGGATCGTAGTATTAGATAGTACGGTTGAGGAAGAAGTTTTTTCAATTTGTATAGTAGGCCTTGGTGCCATACCTTATCGAACGCCTGGGACGAGTCCAGGAATACTGCTGAACAAAATTTGTTTTCTTCGAGACTTATTGAGATTGCGTTGACTATGCGATCAATCTGCTGTGTTGTTGAGTGATTTTCCCTGAATCCCAATTGATGATCAGGTAACAGCTCGCGCAAATCGATGTCGTTCTTTAACCGTTTGAGGAGTAGCTTTTCGAATAGTTTTCCAATGATAGGTAGCAGGCTTATGGGTCTGTAGGATCTCACATCGTTTTCAGGTTCATTCGGTTTATGAATCATTATTATTTCAGCGTATTTCCATATGGTGGGGAAGTAAGATAAGTTCATCATCCTATTAAATATTTTGTTCAGGAGGGATACTGCCTCTTTAGGTAATTTTTTGAGTATTTCCGCCGTGATAAGGTCGTAGCCTGGTGCTTTTTTATTTTTAAGTTTTTTTATTTCCTGCCATACTTCCTTAGGTTTCAGGGGTTTTATTGGGGGAGACATTTGACATGCAGCCTCCAAGAATGAATTTATGTTTGCGTCACTATTACCTGAATGTGGATCATTTGGGGTAAATACTCCAGCCAGATGAGTAGCGAAAGTGTTTGCTTTCTCTTGATCTGATTTTGCCCATTCTCCGTTCGGTGTTTTAATTGGTGGCCTTTTTGTTATTGGTCTCTTAAACTTCTTTGTAACTTTCCATATGTCGTGATCTTTGTTATCGTTAATGTTTTGAATGTAGTTCTCGAATTGTGAGTTGAAGTATTCCTGAAGTGTTCTATGGAGTTTTCTCGTAAGTTGATTGTATGTAGTTTTATCTGTGGAATTACGTGTTCATTGCCATCTGCCTCTTGCTCACCTTTTTTCTGTCAATAGTTGCCTGATTTGTAGAGGTAACTGAGTTCTAGGATTTTTGTTTCCGACTATGGAAGGTGTATTGTCTCTCGCAGCGTTTTGAATTATTTCTGTGATATAATTTGCAGCAATTTCCAAATCTTGAGGTTGTTGGAGATCAATGGTTCAATGAGATATTTGTGGACAATATATCCTGGAACATTTGCCAGTCAGTTTTGTTCGTCACTAGTGTTGCTCTATCCTTATTCAATTTTGCATTTGTACTGATCGTGATTAAAATGAGCGTGTGATCTGATGATAGGTCTGGAGTTGATTCTATCTGGATATAGTTGTTACTTATGCCCTTTGAAACAAAAAAGTCTAAAACATCTGGAATTTTATTCGGGTCAGTTGGCCAGTATGTTGGTGTTCCGGCTGAGATTACATCGTATTTTTCATCAGATATGACTTTCATTAGATTTCGTCCTTTGGGATTAATTAGTCTTGATCCCCAGTGGGTGTGCTTTGCATTCCAATCTCCCCCAATTATAAATCGTTCTTTGAAGGTTTGAAAGAATGCCCTGTACTTGGTTTCAGGTATGATGTGACGAGGTGGTGAGTAGATGGCTGATATGTCGAAACTCCATGTCTCTGTGAAGAGATATTTGATGAAAAATCTTTCTTTCGTCCCTTTGCTTTTACAGGATGGAATAAAATAGGAAAATGAGAAAAATTCAATTGATCGATTAATAATTTTTGATCCATTATAGTCTGTTATAGCTGAGTTTTTACAAAAATCAGGTTATTAATAAATTTTTCTTTCGATCTCAAAATAAAAGGTGATTTCAATGTGTACGAAATTGATCATCAATGACCCACTTTTTTCGCTCAATTTCTGCTATTTCAATGTGCAATCCTCATGGCAACCGTTCACAAAGTATTCAGAAGCACTACGAGAAATGTCAAAACTCTACTGAAACATAGATACGAGTACATAGAAATTTTATTATGTCAAATGTAATGTAATTCATATTGTGATCGTCGGAAAAATCTTGTGATCAACTTGGTTATTAATCGAGCGGCTAATGGTCTCGAACTATTATCTTAACTTTTAGTCGCTATGTTTAATAACCTAGTTGATTCAGTAACTATTTCAGATGTAAATTTTCATTTTCCTTGAGGTAAATTCAATTCTTGAAAAGTTGCGTGTGGGTTTTGGCAAATGGATAATGCTCTCCCTAATTAATTTCACACGTTTTGAACCCTATGAATGTGGTGTGTAATTAAAAATAAATATCAAATTTTGAAAACCTATTTAAGGACTCAGGAAGAGCTTGATCATCCAGTTCAGAATATCCTCACTGCCTTGGAGCGAAATTACGATATTGTTTACCTTTGAAAATTTTTTCAAGGAAAACTGGACGTGTGCAAAAAAAATTAAAACGCTTCAGTAATGCAAACTTATGATAAATTTAGATGAATTTGGAATCTGAAGCAGGTAGCGAATTTTGGAAAACGTAATTTACAGTGTGTTTTTTCAACCAAATTCGATCTGAACTTATCATAATTCTCAACATGTATTTTTAAAAAAACGTTGAAATCTTTGAAAGTACACAATCATAGGGTTCAAAGTTGGAAAAATTTAATTCTTTTACCTGAACAGGAATTAGTTACCTTGTGGAGGTCAAAAATAAATAATAAATTTTCTTTAAAATGTAACTGAAGGTGAGGAAGACTATAATAATTTGTTGATATACTGAGTGACCACCCTATACGCGGATCTCATTGCGATGTAGTGAATGAAGGTATATTGCGAAAAAAAATTATTATCGATAAGTATAGGATATAGATAAACATATTTCAAAATTATTCGTATGTATACCGGGTGTTCATTGGAAGAAGTGTCACTTTGATCTATATCTTTGTTGTCGAACACCCGGTATACATACGAATGATTTTGAAATATGCGTTTGTATACTCTATACATGTCGCCAATAATTGTTTTTCACGATATACCGTTATTCACATCATCGCAATAAGATCCGCGTCTAGGGTGGCCACCCAGTATATCAACAAATTATTATAGTCTTTCTCACTTTCAGTGACTTTTTAAAGGAAATTTATTATTTATTTTCGCCCTCCACAAGGTGACTAAGTCCTGTTCAGGTGAATAAATTCAATTTTTCCAACTTTTTCCAAATTCAAAAATTCCCAAAAAAATAATTATTGATGTGACAACTTTGAGCGAAACCACATATCAATGCATAATTTAGCTCCTTTCTAAAAAGTGAATCAATTATTCGTTATTCGAAATAAAAAGTGTTTTTTTCCCTGAACACTTTAAATGAAGATTAATGAGTCCGGCCCTGGAATGATGAAATAATTGATGTATTTCTCATTCGACCTTAGCATGTGCCAATAACCCCCCAAGTTTCAATAATATCCGTCAATAGGTTTGGATTTTATGATGGTCTGAGTATTTCCATGAAGTTGGAAAAACACCCAGTAGTTTTCTAGGAAAACCCAGAAATTAATTTTTTAAAGTCAATCAGTAGTCAGCCAGTTCAACTCTATCTCTGGTAAGAGTGTATACATATTCCCCGGACACCCTGTAGAATCCTCGAAAAAATATCATTCTGTACATGAAAACAATTCGAAATACTTTGGGCCTGAAATGCTTGGAATCTTATTATGGGTGAAAATCAGTCATTTATACCTAGGATAACGTTTTCTGTAAAATCTATTCAGTTTAGCAGAAGTTAAATTAATCAATACTGTGAAGAAGAATCAAATACTTTCTAAATCAAAATTTTCTTGACTTGTTTCATCGGTTATTGATAATTATCATAATTCGTCATATATATATATATATTCGTACGAATTTACACATTGCCATATTCTAACAATAAGGATCTAATTGTACCAATTGATTCTGCTGTGTGAGTTTCATATATTTATAAGGAGTCTTCCAATATTGTATTCACTTTTACTGCAGCTCATACACTTTCAATGTTGATCTGGCATACCCATAGGTCCGATTATTGAGTGGCTCTTGTGTTAGAAGAGCCTTGAGTTGGTCGTATTAGGCATGTTTGAAATGGCAGTGTATTCACCAGGAGATCCGAAGACAGTCTGGTATTCTTTATTGCTGTTCATTCAGCATTACCCCGGAGGCACGTGTGATATTATATCACGGACGCGAACAGCTTTACCTCCATTAAAAATACGAAAAAATTTTGGAGAAAAAATAAACGTTCTAACTTGAAATTGTCACGTTGACAATAATAATAATTCGTCATAAAACATACTTCCATGTCTGCTAGTTATAAACTAGATAATATCTCAGCGTAACTAAAGCGGATTAATACCTACCAGATACATGAGCTTCCAAGAGGAAAACACTATTCGAAGGCCGTAAAGATAAAGACTGTCTTCGCTAATATCTACCTCCAGGTCAATATAATGTCAATTAACCTAATTTACCTAATACTTAATATACGTATAACAGGTGACGTTCTATGCAAATAAAATTAATACTGTGCAAATTGTTATACCGCTCACTATTTCATTGGTGGCAGTTATATTACTTATCCTGCTTTTATTGCTATTTTATAACGCTATTTTACGCTAGATTGTGCACTCACGGTAAAAAGTGTTACCAATCTCAAATTGCTCTCGTAATGGATGGCGGACATATGTCATAAAAGGTAATGATGCCGATTATTATTCTGTGGTTAGAGTGTAGTTTGTCAATAATCGTAATAATTGTGTACTGAATGGGGTACCCGGAACAGACAAATCCGATAGATATTATCAATTAATTAGACCGTATTGGTAGAAAATTTCACGATATATATATATATAGGGGAAAGTAGTTATTTGGGTTCTTCAGCAATTGGTTGGGCAATAATCAACAATCAAGTTGTTGATTATTGCCCAACCAATTGCTGAAGAACCCAAATAACTACTTTCCCCTATTTCTTTCGGCAAATATAGTTCCAATATATATATATATATATATATCTTATCCAGTTCTTTGCTTGTTGTTAAATGATTTATTGATTCAGTACCGGAGGGACTTTCTCATGAATGTGTGGAACACGATGTACGAAATATACTTTCCATGGGTCGATGAATTTTTTTTGTCATAATAATTTTTTGAGATACAGAAAAGATATTTCGTAATATACAGGGTGACTGGTGATGTAAGGGACAACGGCTAACTGGAGAGGACCTCAAACTGAATGAGGATTGGGGGTTTAAATGTCCCATAAGGCTATTAGTTTCAGAGATACAGGGTGTTTTTTGCAAAAGTGCTAAAACTGTAAACTCCCATATCTTCGTCGATATGGCAAATTTTTTGCTGATATTTGGAAAGCTTGTTACTATACATATTCTCCATCAGATCGAGAAGAAAACATTCTCAAAAATTGCAGGACCGTATTGAAAATTTTCAATTTCCGTGTCAGGTGAGAAATATCACTCGGTAAATGAGATAAAAAAAATTGAAATGGAAAATTATAATATGCAAAAAACACTGAGTAAAAATCTGTTTTTGGTTTGAATGGCACAAATTTTTTATAGTTTTTATGATATGTTGAAAGTCGAATATTACAATTTTTTCATATTGAATTCAAGAAACATACTATTCCTGATAGAAAAAAACACTGAATTTGATATGCTTAAATAATCCTGAGGCATTTTGAATATTCTTTCATATCTCGAAATACTTCTTTAATAATTTTTCTATCAATATTATGAGAAGAATTCAAAAAACAATACAAATACAAAAAGAGGAACAGTAGCCCATATGATTTATAAAAAAATCAAATGAAGAAATGCTCGATATGAGGGAGCTATTCCCCTCACACACTTATTGGCTCTTTTGAACAATTGAAGAACTTTTCATATCCACGAGATGAAAAATTATACTCTTGATAGAACAGAAACACTGGATTTCAGTTTGAGAAAAGTTTGACTTTCTTCTCAGAAACCCTGAACAATAATCCATCTGGTACTATGTTTTCAACAAAATTTATTTCTCAATGAAATAATGTATAAATTTTGAGGACTTATTTTCCTCTCATATATGTACTTAGGTGTAGCAACTTCACCTTCTCTTGGGAAGCATATGAATTTCTTTAATGCAAACGGAATATTAGTGAAACGAGTGATTTTTCAGAATAAGGGGTTTATTATTCATCATAAATAAAATAAGGTAAATGTACCAATTATCGACACTATAGTGGAAACTTTGGAATGTACAATGTTTTTCGGATAGTCATCAAATATTTTTTCACACATAAAAGCTAGTTTTGAACTCATTGTACCTTTAGCTTCTCAAAACTAACACGAAATCGTGAACAGGAAGTTTTGATATTTAAAAAAAAATTCAAATCAAGTTGGAAGTCAGATGTCCCAATTATCGACAGCTCTGGAATTGAAATTACCAATTATCGACATACATGAGGACCAATTATCGACACTGTGAAATCAACAAGAATCATGAGTTGTATGGATAAGAGAAGAATAAATATTTAATCGGATCGATAAATTCAATGGATGACATCGTGAAATCTGATAAAATACCACATACAGGGTGTTCCAGAATAACGTTACCAAATGCCAAAGGGGACTTCTCAACTGATTATAAGAAGAAAAGTTTTTACAAACATTGGTCCGAAACGGCTTCGTTACCGAGAGACCGGATATCAAAATTCAAGAGAAAAATTTTTCTTTTTATACCTACTTTAAAATTGACTATTGCGTTTTAAAATTTGGTGTTATCTAAACACATTCAAAATGCTCTTTGAAAATTGAGAAGAGTTTAAAAATTTCAAGTCAGAGTCGTTGAATTTGGCAGTTTCTTAGTGGATTTTGACCTATTTTCTTGACGGAGTCGCTTTAGTCATGAAAGATCCACATTTCGCGACGTGAAACATCCATTTCACCATCAATAGTTCATACTTCTCTTCGGTTAAAACAGTCTCAGGACAGGACCTATTTGCCTTTCATAGTGTGGTTCTCGGAACACATCGAATTGTTTGGAAGTTCTTAGAGCAGGCATTAAGTTTTTCACATTCGTAACATTTTATTATTCGAAATAGAATGAAAAATTAACGAAACCAATAATCGATAATGTAATGCACTCGTCATCGACATCTGCGAAAAAGTATGAAATAATATCATAAGAGTTTATCATCATTTGGTGTCAGTTTGTTTGGACTGAAACTTTGATCATTTTCGGTCAAAATGTTGAAAATAAATTGTTGATAGGGCTCACCAATTCCACAAAAAAATACATTGAAAAGTCATGTCGAGGTGCCCTATGATTGGGAAAAATTTAACCATTATTCGACATAGAATTGAACCTATTATCGACATTGAAATATTTCACTTTCTATATGGAAAATTTGAAGAAAATCATTATGTCGATAATTGGTACATAATAAATAATGATTGAATCGCATACAATAAAGTTACTTTTGTTCCGAAAAAACAAGTATATAAGCTCCAGGAAGTATTCCAAATCACACCACACTTTACCCAATTACCGACACTTGTGTCGATGAATGGGGATGGTCGTGTTTTAGATGTACCTATTATCGACACCCTGTTTTCAATGAAAATATCACAGAAAAATTTATTTCATTGGTAAAACTGAAATCATCAAACCATATGAAAGTGTGTTGATGTACAAAAAAACTTATATCACTTGAATCTTGTGAGTTTGCTTGGATTTGATGAGGAGGCTTTTCTTACTGAATTATTAACAAATAGGCTGTAAACTCGGTTGAGGCTGAAACTCAACTGAATGAGGGCACATTTTGCACTGAGGATACTCAGAAAAAATCGGGATAATATTCAGATATGCTGAGAAAACTATAAGTTACATATTTGCGAAGAAAATAATTCTATGGCTGGTCCCGAAACCTTAATATATGGAAGAGAAATGAAAAGTGTCGATAATTGGGGCACTGTCGATCCTACTACACAGAGTAGGCATATTTCAAAAAATGACGTTTATAATCATAAATTCATTGGTCGTGAATTATTGGGAATTGTGTCGTTTGTTTATCTACTGAAAAATGCCTGCAGTATTCACGAATGAAGAATATGTAGATGATACTTGTTTTTGGATTCCGCAAAATGAACGGATATAATATTTGGTCTCAGAATAATCCTCATCTCAAAAGAGAAATAAATCATTAGAATTCAAGAGAGCCAATAAATGCGTTGAAGCAAATTGCTCTCATTTCGAGCATTTGTTTAGTTGTTTTTTATGAATTATTGCATTATTTAATTGAAGAATAAATTTCGTTGAAAACATAAGTACCAAATGGATTATTGTTCAGGGATTCTGAGAAGAAAGTCTAACTTTTCTCGAGCTGAAATCTAGTGTTTCTGTTTTATCAAAAGTAATAATTTTTGATCTTGTGGATATGAAAAGTACTTCAATTGTTTGAAAGAGCCAATAAGTGTGTAAGGGAAATGGCTCTCGCATATCGAGCATTTGTTTATTTGATTTTTTCATTAATCATATGTGCTACTGTTAATCTTTTTGTGTTTGTATTGTTTTTTGAGTTGTTTTTATAATATGATAGAAAACGTAATAAACAAATATTTCAAGATGTGGAAGAAACATTCAAAATGCGCCAGGATTATTTAAGAACCTCAAATTCAGTTGTTTTTTCTATCAGGAATAGTATGTTTCTTGAATTCAATATGAAAAAATTGTAATATTCGACTTTCAACATATCATGAAAACTATAAAAAATTTGTGCCATTTAAACTGAAAACAGATTTTTACTCAGTGTTTTTTGCAGTTTTCAATTTTCCAATTCAATTTTTTTCTATCTCATATACCGAGTGATATTTTTCACCTGACACGGAAATTGAAATTTTTGAATAAGGTCCTGCAATTTTTGATCTTCTCGATCTAATGGAGAATATGTACAGTAACAAGCTTGCCAAATATCAGCGAAAAATTTGCCATATTGACGAAGATATGGGAGTTATAGTTTAAGCACTTTTGCAAAAAACACCCTGTATCTCTGAAACTAATAGCCTTATGGGATATTTAAACCCCCAATCCTCATTCAGTTTGAGGTCCTCTATATCCAGTTAGCCGTTGTCCCTTACGTCACCAGTCACCCTTTATACAACCTCTAATCATATGCAAATGAACTTAATCATATTAATAACTGCATCTTAAACCATTTAAGATGAGAAGACACAGTATATCATTTGCAAATCGCATAAAATGATAAAGCTTCATTGTGTGTGACAAAAATAGCAGTATCATTTTATACTGTCCTGGCAACACTGTACAATCTAAATTAGAGTGATTTTTACGGTCTGCAATGGCGTCACGCTAACGTTCCTGTTTGTGGTATAAACATGCAAACAATATTGTACAAAAACTTAGAGTTAGAGTGTCATTTGTCAATAATCGTGATAAGTGCTAAATATAATAATTAATCAGACCGTATTGGTCGGAAATTTCACGCAATATATCTTGTTCGGTTCTTTGCTTGTTGTTAACTTATTATTATATATACCTTAAGTTGGTCAAAACATATAGACGAATTATGCCGATCATTAACCTCTGTTTGCTTCTCCATGGGAGCGTTATCAAGGTACTTGGACTTTTCAACAATGAAAACTCTATATTACGGAGTTTTTGAATCAAGAATTCGTTATGGCATTGTGTTTTATGGAACATCAAGGAGACTCAATGACATCATGATACTACAGAAGCGAGTACTAAGGCTCATGCTCAATTTGAAGACAGATAAATCATGTAGAGGCAAGTTTAGGGAAAGTCGAATTTTAACAGTACCGGCTATCCATATTCAGGAGTGTCTCTTAGACCTTCATAAAAACAGAGACCACTTCATCAGTTCTCAACCTAGAATTATAATACAAGAGGAATGGAGATATTCTATCCAAAACACCATCTAGCTTCTACAGAAAAAAGCACAGAATATTGCAGTATAAAATACTTCAATAGATTGCCCCAACACTTAGGAGAGAACTAAATTTTAGTAGATTCAAAAAGAATCTATTTTCTCTTCTACTGGAATTGGAACCATATTCGATTGACGAATTCATGAACATCTAACTTTTTTTTTTTTGACAATGTTTCGCTTCATTGATGTTTTGCTTTGTAAAATTTCATGACTTTGAAATAAAGGGTATTATTATTATTATTATTATTATTATTATTATTGACTCTTGACTCCGTACCGCAGAGACTTTCTCATGAATGTGTGGAACACGGTGTACTAAATGCGAATATACTTTCAATGGATTGATATTTCACCAAAGCTATTTCTTAAGACAAAGATACGATTTTTCGAAATATGTACAACCTGTGAACGTATGCAAATGTTCTTAATCATATTTATGAGACAGAGGATGTCATTCATAAATCGGATGAAATGATGAAGTGAACATCTTTACTGTATGTCAGAAGGACAAAAATATCATTTCATACTATCCTGGCAACACTGTACAATCTAAATCAGTGTAAATTTTACGGCCAGCCAAAGCGTAGCGCTAACGTAAAATCTACGCCAGTTGTACAGCTGAGTTAAAAGATGAGTATGAGATAATGGTTGGCTACAAATGCGACATTTGCGAACACAAGTTTTACAAAATGAACTGCTGAGACGACACCTAACCAGCTCAAAACGTTCTTCAAATGTGTACACCAAAATTATTGTTAAAATTTTAAATCGACTATGATACCTGATGAAACTTGTCACCGAATGAAAATCAACCATAACATTTTCGTTCATGCACAACTTTCAACCCCTTCACGTGAAAAATTAGCATGTGTTAAACACTGCGCTTCAGTTATGTTTTTAAGTACAGTGAAACTTCCCTATAACGAAAGTCTGTATAACAAATTTCTCTGTATAATGAATTTCGTACAAGACATTGCACCTTGAATCCGAATTCCATGTTTAAAACATCCTCTAAAACCAAGCAAATTCTCTCTATAACGAAATATTCAAAGTACATCACTATTTGAATGGGTATTGGTAAGAAGGTATAAGGGTGGGTTTTTTCCGAAATTTTTCCGGATATACGTATTGAATCCCGACCTCAAACTAAATCGTTACGGCAAGCAGAGAGATCCTTCTGAAACAGTTTTAAATACACCCCTGGCTGTTTGTTTTCAATCTAACCATTATGCTTGTGTGAAAGTTGTGCGAAAATGTCGAGAAGGAAGTACTTAAGTTGAAATGATAAACTTAAATTTACATTGCCGACTATAGAAACAAATTTTCTGTGTAACGAAATTTTTTTTTTATAACGAATTTTTTTGCGGATTTAGCACTTTTGTTATAGGGAAGTTCCACAGTGGTTGTGTTGTTAGTAGGTTTTTGAAGTTGAAACTTTTCGATAAAATTTTGTCAATTCAAAGAAAAATTTTTGACGACGTAATTTTTTCGCACACATTCTAATTTTTCACGTGAGGTGGTTGAAAGGGGTTGGAAGTTGTGCATGAACAAAACTGTAATGGTCGATTTTCTTTCGGTGACAAATTTCATCAGGTACCATCGTCTCAAAGTAAATGCGCCATGACAAAGTGCACATACTGAAAACCTCTTTGAACTAACAGATTTCAGAAAAAAAATGACTCACTTTCCCTATTTAAAAAATTCACAGGGTTGATGGGATCGCACAGGGTGCAACAAAAATCCTTCAAAAGTGGAACAAAAATTGACCTGTTTCATGATTTTGATGCCAAATATTTTTCTTCCGAGGAAATGAATTTGTTCCATAATTTTGACTCGCACGGTATGTGATAATGCTTGTCCTTTTGCGAATACGAGTGTTGTTATTTTCGTTATGCTATGCTATTACGCATCGGGGAGAGAGATGTGGGAAGCACAGCCAGCCAGCCATTTAGTTAGGAATTTCGTTGAGATTTACTCATTTCTGGTGTTTAAAACGAATAAAAGAATGGAAAGGTGATGATTGAGGAAAATATACTCAAATGAATATTATAATTGTCCCCTGAAGAGAAATATTTGACTTAACAATTAAGAATTTTTGAACAATAGCCAATTGCGATAGTCCGTCGAGACGTCCGCTCATTCGAAACAATCTGATTCATTATTTTTGAGCAGCGCTATCGTATTTTGTCTGAATATGGGTATTCTTCAAACTTTACATTATTCGGGAATCTAACGTGTACTTTCTTCGATTTTCAACTATCATTTTAACAATTTGCTGCAGTACATTTAGGCATATTTCGTTCTGGATAGTTTTAATATAGTCCAACACACTAACGTACATTTTGCTCCCCGCATGACGTCATTGCGCGGTGATAGAGGAAAAAAGAATAGTTAGTAGCATACCATGTTTTTTATATTTTGTAACAAACCCAATCTGAAGCTCTCTCCAAAATTTGAACAGAAACAATTTTGATCCATATGAAATGAAATAGTTTACATTCCATTAACATTTCAAAACTTCTTCATCACTTCCATACAGAAATAATCCTGAACCAAAATTCTTCCTTTCAGGCTGTCAAAAACGGCATGCGCCTGGAGTGTAAATGTCATGGCCTCTCAGGTTCGTGTACCCTGAAAACTTGCTGGAGGAAACTCCCAAACTTCAGGGATGTTGGCAACCGTCTAAAAGAAAGATTCGACGGTGCAGCCAAAGTCATAGCTGGAAACGACGGCCAGAGCTTCATGCCAGAAGGGGAGACCATCAAGCCACCAGGGAAGCTCGATCTGGTCTATTCTGAAGACTCCCCAAATTTCTGTGACCCCAACAGCTCGATGGGCTCTTTTGGCACTCAAGGGAGGGTTTGTGATGACAAGAGCTTAGGCGAAGAAGGTTGTGGCATTTTGTGCTGCGGTAGAGGTTTCAAAAAGTACTATAAGACAGAAAGGAAAAATTGCAAGTGCAAGTTCGAATGGTGTTGTGAAGTGAAATGTCAAGTGTGCAATGAGACTCGAGCTATAAGTACTTGTTTGTGAAGTTGGTGACACAAGGTCTTGTTGAATCTAGTTCAACTGACATCAGGAAACATTGAGAGTGAGTTATAAATTTAGAGGAAATGATAATGTATAAATATTGTAAATTACAACAATATAATGGCTGTCATTAGAATGAGGATTTGGATCTCATTGCGGAGAAAAAGGAACATATGATGTGTTAAGACGAAAGTGCTGCACGATAGAACTGAAATAAGTAAAAGCAGATTGAGTAATGATTTTTCCCATTTTGAAAATATTTGAGATGATAGCAAGGTCAAACTTTTCAACCCCAAGAAAGGGAATAGAATCTTGGCATCGAATTGATAGAAAAGCAACGTTCTCGATTAGTTTTTTAGACAGTATAGCCAGTCATACAATTTCACTTGTCAACAGTTACCCTATTTTATTAAGTTTCTAGTAGTTCAATATTGTGTCAGTAACCCCTACTTCCAACTAAATTTACTACTGAAGAAAACTATTGCTTAAAACAGTCAAATTTTGAAAGAAAAATAAAAAAGATTATTTCAATTTGGTGTTAACAATAACTTTGACTGAAATGTCGGAATAACATACGAAAATTGAGAATTGAATGGTTTATTCAGAAGAAGAAAAGGAATTCTTTCAGTAGAGGCTCTTGATCACCTCAGCCAGGGAAGCCGAATAGAAAAATACGTAATATTTTTATTCCACTAAAGTGAAAATAACTCTGAAAATAGATTTCTACGATCTTCAAATTTTTCTCAGGTTACCATTCTTCTAGAGTCGGCTGAGTAAAAAATTAATGAGCTTTTCAAAATTTTGTAATGGAGAAATACACTCTTGTCTAATTCAGAATGGTATATGGATAATATAGGTGGTCGAAAAGTAAGTCCTAGACTATATCAAAATTACCGAATGCGTCTTTATTTGACGACTTGACAAAGTTTGAGAAAACTGAGACATCTGCTAAATTCTCATGAACTTGTTCTTATCGCAATATTTGCAAAAAAAACGTTTATTCGATTGAAACACTCGAGAACACAATTTCAACTAATTGAGTCATAAAAATTCCTTTTGTGTTTCTAGATTTGCTAGAAGTAAACGTGAAATTTACCTAGTTATGAATTAGGTATTCATCCGCGAAGCTGCAACTTGAAAACGTTTTAAAATAGAAAAACTCATGAGAATGCGATGTTGTGGTAATAGTCATGTAAAACATCGATTTCTGCGGAAATTTTAAATTTTGGGAGTCGCCCGATCTGAAGTCAAGTGCATGTTATACAACGTACCATGACGCACTGAAGCTTGATGCGTTAAGTTAGTAGACAATGGGTGACGTACAGGGTGATTCACATATCTTGGTAACCTTATTTTCCTCGAAATATAATGAATATTTTTTGATTTTGTTGACGGTATTTGGTACAAGTCTATGTTGACTTGAGATGTGCGTAGAAGTCGCAAAAAAGAATTAAGACGCCAGCCGTCTGGGAGCTATCAAAAATTTGTTCTGAATACCATTTTTTTATTTCTTACCTTCAGCGACCTGTTGCCTGTTTTATGTTAATTCTATTTCATTTATTTTTTTCTTATTGTTAAAGTATGTCTTGATTCAGATACATAGATATGATTGTGTTTTTTAAAATCAAAGAGACTTCGTAACGAAATATTTCTCAATCATAATATTCATCAAATATTATATTTTATAACAAAGAAGAAAGAAAGAACATCTTTTTAATAACAAACGAAACATTTCAAATCATAATATGTTCTATATACCTACCATGATCCATGCATAGATTATATCTTGTCCTCATTTCATTATAGGTACCTAAATTACTTGGGCAAATTAACTTATAATGAACTGAGGAAAAAATATAATTTATGTATGGAATAATGGCTGCTAAATAAAACATATAGTTTCACATGTTGCTTTTATTGTCAAAAAATTTTTATTGCCATAATATATAATATTTGATGAATATAATGATTGATAAATAGTTTGCTTCAAAGTCCCTTTGATGTCAAGAAACACAATCATATCTATGTCTCTAAATCAAGGTACACTGTCACAATACAGAGAAAAATAAATGGAATATAATTAACATAAAACACGCTGCAGGTCGCTGACAGCAAGAAAAAGAACAAACGGTAATCAGAAGAAACATTAAGAATTAAATTATCTTTCGAATTAAACAATAAAAAAAGAACGTTCTTGGAGTCAAAATTTTTGAACCCGCCGCGAAGCTAGGCTTCTCAATTCTTTTCTTCGACTTTTATGCATATCTCAAGTCAACATTGACTTGTACTAAATACTGTCAACAGAATAAATAGTTATTTTTCTATCTAGTGCGCGAAATGCTACTTTGGTGATCGAGAACTGATTTTTTTTAACGAGGCGCAGCCGAGTTAAAAAAGAAGTCGAGATCACCAAAGTATTTCGCGCATGAGATGCAAACTAAATTTTTTCTACAAACGCTCAGCTTAATATGAAAAAAAGTATTGAATTGGTTTGAACTGTTTTTTCAAATCCAGTAATTAGGTACTATAACTATGGGCAATATATTCTATGTTGAAAGCAACACTCAATGTTAAAGAAAACGTGGATTTCAAGAAATTTATCAGTTAAAATAGAAAAATCCCATATAGTTTACATGCAGTGTGCGAAGTAAGTATTTCGCACACTACTTCGCGCACGGTGTCATAGAAACAAATGAAAATGAAAAAAAGGGTCACTTCGCATATTCTTGCCAATGCGCGAACCTTGTCATTTTTTGACGTTTGTAGAAAAAAAATATTAATCCCTTTGCGAGAAAAATTTGGTTTCCAAGATAAGTGAATCACCCAATACATCGTAAGAGAACATTCCGGTGCGCCGATAGCCAAAAATTTGCCACAATATTTGGGGTCTGAGAACCCAGTGTGTACAGCCTTGGGCTTACAAGAACCTGACAACTTTTGTATTATGTTTCTCAAATTATATCACAACCTATGAACTTACGAATACCTAAATTTGTTAACACTTTTTTCAACAATTTTTTCAGATAATACGACGAATAATCGTATCATCAATCAATAATAACAATAAGTGAACTAAAAAGATTATATCTACATTCACAGTTGAGCCAGATCTGAAGAATGGTAAATGCAAAAGAAGTTTTATTTGGAGAGAAAAATTCATTAATGTATAACTCAACAATCAGCCTCTATATTGGTCTAAAAATTTTGACCTATCCCTTAAGCCATATCTTGCCTTGAAAAATACTGTGTGTACATAGTTTATTTTATTATAGTTATAAATATGATTGTGATCGAACCCATTGTATATATTTTTATTGTTACCTTGATTGTGTAATATACGAGCACATCGTTAATTTCATTGGAATCGCTTATTGTAGAAATAAATTACTTGTACGATATCTAGACTGAATAAACGATTAGTAAGAAAGTTATGTCTTTATTCTGTTGGGTGTGTTTATTATCTAAACACCAATTAATTGCTAATATATCAGGTGGAGTGAATGTTGTGAGAATAATTAGGATTTTCCAATCATAAAAAAATGAGAAACCTGTATGGCTAGCACTATACGAATGTCTAGTTTGAAAGTGGAAAAACTTCGAGGGGTACACTAAATGAGGTATTTTTTACGTAAGAGGAAGCATGTGCATCCTTACCACGCCTACTGCTACAATAAGAGTGTTTTCTGCACATAGACTCTCTCATCTTGTAGCGAATATATGGTCGAATATGTGGTCTTATTTGATGAGGAAAACTGAAAATGATCCTTTTAAAGAGAAAACTTGGAAATTTTCGTGAAATCAAAAAATGTTAAATTGAAAAATAACCATCAACATTTCGACCATGTGTCTCATGATATTTTTTGTTGCAAATCGCTTGTGTAATCACCTCTCGAAGCTTGTCCACTTTAAAAGTAGACAACCTGTGAAATCAGCAGGATAACTTTGGGAAATTTTTCAAAAAAATACATGAAATATGAATTGTTCGGAGATCCAAAATGATTCAGGGCTGCCTGATGGGGTCTAATTTTTTATTGAAGGTAGGTTATATTAATATCATAGTCATAGATGAATTTTGGGAACATGTTTTGTAAGACATAAGGTAAGTTTCAATAAGATATTGATTAATGGTATATTATTTCTATGTTTAGAAAGAGCGGCATATTTGAGCTTGTAAGCGTTCAAGGATGGATTTGATATTAATTTCTTTTTCCGCCGACCTCGAAATGATAGGTGATTTTAATGTGTACGAAATTGATCATTAATGACTCATTTCAATGCTCAATTCAGGCTATTTTAATGTGCAATCATCATGGCAACCGTTCACAAAGTATTCGGAAGCACTACGAGAAATGTCTAAACTCTACTGAAACATAGATACTCAGAAATTTTATCATGTCAAATGTATGTCTTTTTATTGTTCGCTCCGCTCACGCGTTGAAATATCTTGAACAATAATAACTGTCCTTAATAACCTATTTGATTAATAAATATTAATTCTCTTTTCAAACAAAATAGAGCTCCATTAATTCAAAGATGAGACTTTTTCTTCAATTTTTTTTGAGTTTATGCCAACAAACAATAATTATTTGGACTGTTTGAGGATCTATTGGTGCAGAATGAAGAAACCTGGTTTACACATAAATCATCCAGGTAACATAAGTCCTTCAATAGTTGAAACCATATGAGTTTTGGTATAATTGCTAATATTCACATAACTTTCCCGAGTTAGAACATTATTTTAAGTTGAAAACTCATCATGAATAAGATGCGACGACTGGCTGAATTTATTGGTTTTTGCCAGATAATCGAAACAAAATTTTCACTCATTGGTGTTCTCGAAACAAGTGATGTTCAAATTTAAAGGGTGAAATATTTGGATTCTTCATTTCTGGAAAGTGAGATTTCAAGGTGCTTTTAGCTCTATATTCAAGCTTAACGTGGTAGTTATGTATGTATATTATTTCTTTACAATTCATATAAACAAAATGACGGCAAATTCAAATCTAGGGATCTTATCGAGATACCCCTCATAATGAGCCTTGGGAAATCAGCCATAGTATTGAAGTTGAAAATGGCAACTTCAACTTCATACTCGACACTTCAAAATCGGATTTTATAAGATTTACCATAGTAACTCTCACTTGATTATTTCAATCGTTAAATAAATAAGTCCTTGTTTCTTGTCATCAAAACATGAACATTTTGAAGATTATGCAGTATCTGTATTACTAGTCTTTTCAAATTAAGATTTGCAGAATATTTCCAATAGATATCGAATTATTATGAATTGAAAATTAAATTTTATTTTTCGATTACAAATCATACTTGATTTAAATTCTCTAAATATATTAAATATTTCGAAAGAACGGTATAACAAATAAAGTGTCAACTAAAAATCACTCGAAAGGAAAGGAAAATAAGGAATACATTTACTATCCTATGAATCATATCTGTAGAATTGTAAATTTTACCAGGACTACAATCAGCAGGTGACATTTCTTTTACTCAAACTCACTATGCCATTTATATCGTTGGCAATATACACATCAATTTTCATTGCAATAAACAAAATTCATAGGTTTCCTGCTCCTATCATGAGACGGTATCTCAAACTTTGATATCCGAAGGATACTGGTTCCAATTCATTTATTTTATTGGGTCAATATTTCTTTTCAAATAAATGCATATAAAATCAGATAGCATCTTCTTAAAAATCACATTACAAAGGCCATGTAGCGCAGTTGATAGAAATATCCAACTATTGTTCTGAAGTTGTACAGTTTCAGAGCTTTCGATCTGGGCAGGGTGGTTCTTTTATATTTTATTTCCGGTTGGTTTTTTTCATGAATATAGGAGCTAAATTAAGTCAAAAGCTTTCCCGCGATTGTTCATTAAAGGAAAACGAAGATTTGAATTTGAATATCCTGGTGATTTTATTATATTCAGTTGTCAATTTCAAGTTTTAGATTTATTCATTTCGGAACTTAACTCACGGTCATAGACCAACTCTAAACACTATTCATGATATAATGCAATAGATGTGGATAGAATGGAATCGAAAGCTCCTAGAAAATTCGAATTCTTTTTTCCTCCATATATAAATCAGCGAGCAGAAGTTTCTGACCTCACGTCAGAACTTACCTCATTTTTTTTATTTGCATCGTATAAAAGACAATAATATAGATGTGACTCCTGATGAACTCAAAAAGAATCTTTACAAAAATCAAAATATCCAATTCGATCTATTATTTCTTCAACCTTCAACCTATGATATCCAGTGTTCGGTTATATATGGTGATCTCTGAAACTGTTACATTTTAATCGAACTCTGTCATGTATTCCGATCCGGTGAGATTAAATGTGGCCGATGAGCAGGCTGTGTATCATAAAAAATGTATTCGAGATCTTAGTTTAATATTTTAATTCATTTATTACCTCAACTGTTGTGTTCAAATCGTAAACTTACCTCGATATTTCAGGGTTTTATGTTGTTCCTTCTGGAAGTTATCGTATCAGAAAACAAGGACAAAGCTAAATTATGATAAACTACCATCAAGCTGAAATTGAGTGAACTTGTTCAAAACACAATTAAAAACAATCAATCAATTACAACTTCCATTTCCATCGCTTTTATCAATTTCAAATTGTGGAGTAGGCTTACAGGGGAAACCACGTTAAAAGAAACGCGCTAAGTACACTACTACAGATGTGCCATGGAAATGTGTGCATAAAATGACGCTTACAACTTTTTGAATCGTTTTATCTCAGAAGCGGTAGCTTCTAGGAAAAAATTATTCATACCTTTTTTATAGATAATTCTATGATCTACAATTTTTATCGGAGGTAATTTTACGATAAAACTTACCGTTTTGAAGAAAATCGTGAAAACCCCATATTTTTGACCTTTGACCTGGAGTCAATGTTTTTGCATGAGTCGTAACGATAGGGAATTTTGAAAAGTTGTTTTTAATTGTGTTTTGAACAAGTTCACTCAATTTCAGCTTGATGGTAATTTATGTAGCTTGCAATGTGTAGATTGACCGGACTATAAAGACGTATGTTTAATACGAGTGAACAGAATGAAACCAATTAATAGTTCCTAGGATATTCAAATTTCATTCATCATTCAAATTTCATTCATTATGAAAGCAAGTGCACTAAATCTTCTAACTTGACGTCAGGACGTTCTCCGTTTTTTAATAGCTCGTTCTACTATAGAGCTATATCGTTTCACCCAAATGTCTGTAACTTTCGACTTCGAGAAATGGTTTCAAACGATAGGTTTCGTCCCTGATTACAAATCTGGGGTCAAATTCAATTCTGTTCGTGGGGCTGTTCGTCAGCACGATAACTTTCGAAGGGATTGTCCTAGAGACTTGAAATTTTCAGGGTGAGTTCGGTTAACCAGCCAAATTGTAGGAGATGTTCCATAAAATATGGCCATTAAAAATTTTTGTTTCTCAGACAAAATGAAAGCAATCGAAATGAAATTTTGCGACCGCATGCAAGATGCTCATAATAAGCCTAATGCAAAATTTTGTGGCCATAGTGTTGACAAAACCTTAGAAAAGTCAATTAGAATGTTGAAAAGAAAAATCTTTATATTTCTTTATTTTAAGATATCCGATTAGAATGAATTTTATTTAGTGAATGAAGATTGATATACGGAAAGTTCATGCAAAATTCCAAAAGGATCGCATCATCTAAACCATATAATTCATTTTTTTTAATTTATGAACTTTTACGAATAATTCCGAACTTGTCGAATCAATCGAGCCGAAATTTTGCAGTAAAATGTTCAATACCAATTCAATGTGGTATGCGAAAATAAGTGGGTGTTGCGTTAATAGAACCATAGAAAAGTCTATCTATTTTAAAAAAGTATTTCATTTTTTAATTTACAGAATAAAATTCCGACCGTGCTGACAATTTGCATTCATATATTCAGTATCATTCTCAGGTCCTATACAAAATTTTGAAGAGAAAGCTGTATTGCTTCACCAAAGAGTGGACATTCAAAGTTCCTGCTCAGGGCTTCTCTTAATTTTTTTTTCATTTGAATCGTAGAAACGTCGATATAATATGGATTTAATTCCTGATGGTGAATCAGATCCATTATTTCTTCAACCTTATGATATACAGTGTTCGGTTTCATGGTGATCCCTGAAACTGTTATCATCACTACATAGTATAAAACAAAGTCGCTTTCTCTGTCCCTATGTCCCTTTGTATGCTTAAATCTTTGAAACTACGCAACGGATTTTGATGCGTTTTTTTTAATAGATAGAGTGATTCAGAGGAAGGTTTATATGTATAATACATCCCTTAAATAGTGGAGAAATACTGTTATTTTTGAGGTTTCTAATGTGATGTCCGTGCGAAGCCGGGACGGGTCGCTAGTATTATAATCGAACTCTCTGTCATGTTTCGATCCAGTGGGCTTGAAAACGGCCGATGAGCAGACTGCGAATAATAAAAATGTATTCGAAACATGGTTTGATTTTTTATTCATTTATGACTTCAACTTTCTTGTCCAAAAAACCTACAATGAAATTTCAGGGTTTTATGTGGTCCTTCTGGTTATATCCTATTTACGTTAAGACGATACATACAGGGTTTTTCTCTTAAGTTGGCCTATTAGACATTTTTGGAGAAATAGTGAATAGTGAAAATTTCGTCCTGAAATTCTAGTATCTTATACTGAGAATTTAGTTTTGAATCGATACATAAAGGATAATGTAGGTAGTTCCATTTGAAATAAGAAAGTAGATATGTGTTTGAGATAGACGTGGCAACACTGTCGATTTGAAAATATTTTAGGCGAAGAGTTCCTTCACCCTCAAGGCTTCACCTCCAGAACGAAATATTCACTAGTTCTCCAAAAACGTCTAATGGGCCAACTTGAAAGGAAAAACCTGTATACAGGTTTTCCTTTTAAGTTGGCCTATTAGACGTTTTAGGAGAACTAGTAATATTTCGTTCTGAAATTTTAGGAGGAACCTTGAGGGTGAAGGAACTCTTCGCCTAAAATATTTTCAAGTCGACAGTGTTGCCACGTCTATCTCAAACGCATATCTACTTTCTTATTTCAAATGGAACTACCAATATTTTCATTTATGTATCGATTTAATACCGAATTCGCAGTATAACCCACTAAAAAAAAATTCTCTGCTATGCACTGTTGCCAAGTTATTCACAAATTCCTGAAACTTTGGCATTTGCATTGCCAGTTTGGAAATGCAATATCTCGATTATTTTTTATGCGAACGGAACCGAACACAGCAGTCTCATAGTAAAGACTCCATGCATTCATGTGGTATATTCAGTACTTCGATACATCGTAAGGTTTTTCGAAGATATTGCTGCGAAATTGTGAAACTCGAAATTAAAATATTTCGAGATTTTCAAATGGCAACCTCATATTTATTTTACAGCATTCGATTCGAAATAAAAAATGAATGGCAGTCTCCCTCACACTAATTATTTATTTTGGATAGTTTTCGATTGAGATGAAAAATACTGAAATTTTTCAGTATTTATAGTTCATGATCTATGGTTCTGTTTACGATGAAATGGTTCTATGATTATGGCGTATATTGTTGAAGTAGATTCTATGGTTGAAATCATAAAAGTATTCGATGATCATGGATGTCATAGAAAAAAGTTTACCCATAGGTATTATTCAAACATGATTCGGGTTGTTTCACAATTCACGGGAAATGCCTTTAAAAATCGTTATTCACATTTAGCAAGAATGACTTGAAAGAAATTCCGAAAATTTTTCAGGCTTTCTGTAATCCTGGCCTTATGTTCACTAATTATTTATTTTTGACAATTTTCAAATGAGATGAAAAATACTGAAATTTTTCAGTTTTTTATAGTCATGTTCAATGGACTTAACGTTGTGTGGTTATAATTGAATTATCAGAATGAATCCTATTGTTGAGGTCATGAACATAGGGCCAGGATTACAGAAAGTCTAAACAATTTTTTTAATTTCTTTCCGATCAGTCGTGCTAAATGTGAATAACGATTGTTAAAGGTCCTAAAGGTCCTTTCAATATTTTTTTGCATTCCCCGTGAATTGTGAAACAACCCGAATCGTGTTTGAATAATATGGGTAAACTTTTTTCCATGACATCCATGATCATCGAATACTTTTTATGATTTCAACCATAGAATCTACTTCAACAATTCTCGCCATAATCATAGAACCATTTCATCGTAAACAGAACCATAGATCATGCTATACTACTATATATATAATAACTGAAAATTTCAGTATTTTCATCTCATTCGAAAACTATCCAAATAAATAATTGGTGTGAAAAGGAACTGCAATTCATTTTTCATTTCGAATCGAATGCTGTGAAATGAATATGGGGTTGCCATTTGAAAATCTCGAAATGTTTCAATTTTGAGTTTCACATTTTCGCAGCAATATCTTCGAAAAACCTTACGATGTATCCAAATACTGAATATACCACATGAATGCATGGAGTCTTTACTATGAGACTGCTGAGTTTGGTTCCGTTCGCATAAAAAATAATCGAGATATTGCATTTCCAAACTGGCAATGCAAATGCCAAAAGTTTCAGGAATTTGGGTATAACTGGCAACAGTGCATAGCAGAGAATTTTTTTTTTTAGTGGATTATACTGCAAGTTTGTTATTGAATCGATACATAAATGAAAATAAAGGTACATAGTTCCATTGAAATAAGAAAGTAGATATGAGTTTGAGACAGAAGTGGCAACACTGTCGACCTGAAAATATTTTAGGCGAAGAGTTCCTTCGCCCTCAGGGCTGCATCAAAAATTTCAGAACGAAATATTGACTAGTTCTCCTAAAACGTCTAATAGGCTAACTTAAAAGGAAAACCCTGTATGTATAACACAACACAAGAGAACAGAATAAAATCAATTGGCAGTTCTTAGGATATTCAAGTCATCGTTTACCCTATAAAAACAGATGAGCTAAATCTTCTGATTTCACATTAGGGCTTTCTTCTTTCTGAGCGCTTGTTCTACTTAAACGAGTGCTAAGTATATGATTCTGTCCAAATGTCTGTTATTTTCGAATTTCGAGCCAAAAATGGCCTCAACCGAAAGGGATTCGATTCCCTGAATGACGAATCCGTGGTCAAATTCAATTCTGTCCGGCCGGCCGTTAGCACGATAACTTTCGAAGGGATTGTTTTAGAGACTTGAAATTTCCAGGGAGAGTTCGGTTCTCAAATGCCGCTGTTGAGCTCGTTAACCAGCCAAATTATACAGGATGACCCATAAAATATGAACATTCAAAATGTTTGTTCCTCAATTTCTCAGACAAAACAAAACCAATCATAATGAAATTTCACGGCCACATGCAAAATGATCATAATAAGCCCCATGCATAATTTTGTGGCAATAATGTTAACAAAACCATAGAAAATACAATTGTAATATTGAAAAGAAGAAACTGCATATCTCAATGACTGTATATTCGACTCGAGTGAAATTTATTTTGTGCATTAAGATTGATATACTGAATGTTCATGCAAAATTTCAAGAGGATTGCATCATCAGAAACATAGAATTTAATTGTTCTAATTGTTAGGTCTAGATATTTAAGTTTTTGCTTAATTTCAGAATATCATTCCGATGGTGCTAAGATTTTGCATTTATTTATTTAATATCCGATCTATTATTTCTTCAACCTTGTGATATCCAGTGTTCGGTTTCATGGTGATCCCTGAAACTGTTATATTTTAATCGAACTCTGTCATGTATTCCGATCCGGTGGGCTTAAATGCGGCCGATGAGCGGGCTGCGTATCATAAAAAATGTTTATAGCGTTTTATAGCGTTCGGGACCCGTCTGTGCCCGGTTTAAATGTGCCCATAACTTATCCCATTGACAAAGTAAGTGATAATTATAAAGCAGTAAGCGATCTGCGAACTTCGAGCATAATATTGAGGAAAGATTCGCGAGCGGGCCCACACATGGCGAGATTTTTGAGCCAGTTGGATGCTAGCCGAAAGGTATGGAATTATTCATTTCGAATTGGTTTTTTCATTATGCCAGTGGCTATTTTAGATGAACGATACTCCCCTGACTATTGGATGATATAGACATAACCGAATTATTCTTTGAGTTTGAATTCTATTTCAGAAGGATTATCCCACGATGAAGAAAAATGAAGATTAATGACAAGAAGGGCAATAGTTAACTTATCAAGCTAAAATAGGATCTTTATGAAGGATATTGTTCAAAAATTCAAATTTAAAATGAACAGTTTCTGTTGAAGCCATCTCTACCGGGTGTTACATAATAGTATGTCACAACTCAAGGGGATGGGTCTATTTATAATTTCAAGGAAAAAAAATCATATAAACATAGGTCCGCAAAAGCTTCGTTACGAAGCTGCAGTTTTTGAGATATTCAGTACAAATTCGAATTGAAGCTGTTTTCAACAATCTCCATCATTGCACTTCCTGAATCTTAATTAGAATCTACAGAGTGTTCCCTTTTCTCAAATTTTTTGCGGTACGTCACTGGTCAGCGTGGAATCAATTATTGATATCGTTGTTCAATTCAGAAACTTTTTTGAGTCTTGTAGTTTTTCCGTATCTCTAACCGTTTCAGAGTTATGAAGGATATTGTTCAAAAATTCAAATTTAAAATGAACAGTTTCTGTTGAAGCCAGCTCTACCGGGTGTTACATAATAGTATGTCACAACTTAAGGGGATGGGTCTATTTATAATTTCAAGGAAAAAAAATCATATGAACATAGGTCCGCAAAAGCTTCGTTACGAAGCTGCAGTTTTCGAGATATTCAGTACAAATTCGAATTGAAGCTGTTTTCAACAATCTCCATCATTGCACTTCCTGAATCTAATTAGAATCTACAGAGTGTTCCCTTTTCTCAAATTTTTTGCGGTACGTCACTGGTCAGCGTGAAAACAATTATTGATATCGTTGTTCAATTCAGAAACTTTTTAGAGTCTTGTAGTTTTTCCGTATCTCTAACCGTTTCAAAGTAAAAAATTATTGAACGATTGTGTTTGATAAAAAAAAATAGCTTTAGTTGTGTCAGATGACGAGCTATCAAAATAAAATCAAATTCTGGGCATACCTTTCGAGTATTTCTATTATTTTTTCTATTTAGGGAATAATATTCAATCGTTCAATGATTTACAACTGGAGAACGGTTAAAAATACGAAAAAACTACAGGAGTCAAAAAAGTTTCAAATCGAGCAAACATATCAAAAATTGCCTTCACACTGTTTATTGGAGTACAGCAAAAAAGTTTGAGAGGAAAAAAATGAGACATGGAAAAAAGACACCCTGTAGATTCTGGTTGTTTGAATTCATAACGTGCAATTAGCTCGCATTCCAAATTTGGAGCAAATATCTCAAAAACTTCAGGAGTTATGAAAAAACAACGAGTTTTTTTGGAAATTTCAAGACCCTTCAGCTCCGTAACGTAGTTTTTACGGACTCATATTCATGTAATTTTTTTTCCTAAAAATTTCATGTAGATTCACCCCCTCAAGTTGTGACATACTATTATGTAACACCCTGGATATACCTCTTCTTCACGAGACAGACTTGAATTAATTGTTGAGATTTTCTATGCACCCCAAAAAAGGGCAAATGCTTATACCTTTATTCATAATTTCCATTATTCAGTCATAGCATTCAGAATTAAATAAAAATCTCTATCGATACTTTCACGGAGGTCCTACGATTGGTCTGTTAGTATTAATAATTTCAAGAACTGGAGGATCTTAGGCTTGCTTATAATTGCTGTAAGTAATCTGTATAACAAGAATTGAGAATTCACCTAGGAAGATCTGGTGTGGCCGAAAAAGATGAATGCAGGTAGGGATGTGGAGAAGAGGAGGAAATTCGGTAATCTGGCCTTCGTTTCCCAACAGAGGGAGTGTCTGAGCAAATAAATTATCAGAATTCAAAATATTTTCTTCCTGAAACCACTTCACTGTATAAGGTGCATAAAAATTGTGGATCTACATGGCGAGCTATCGAGCGAGTACCGTAGAAATTAGGTAGGAGCCATGAACCCAACAACATGTAGCATATTTTGCACAAAACATGAATATGCCCTAATTATAATTTAAAGACATTCCCCTTGTTATTTAATTCGTATTGATGTCGATTTCAAGTTTTGCTTGATTGTTTCGAAATTTTTCATTCTCAATGATATCGCCTCACAAAGTAGTCGTATGAATTTTTTTCTGTTTGAAACATAGCACATGGAGAATCATTTTCATGCGATATTCAAATGATAGTCCAAAAGTATTAGGTACATGTTTTACTCGATAAATATCCCCGTGACAGGTGACAGCAGTGTGCTGATGCACTCTTTCAAAAAAAAATATATAAAACCTATTCTATATTCATCCTTGTATGTTCCAAAACTCTATTCAAAAAATGTATTCAAAACATTATGTATAACTTCACCTTGGAATAACTAAATATCACGTCATAAGGATATTTGAACTTGTATATACCAAAAAAGTTCTCCGAATACATATCCGTATTCACCAATTTCGGATGAATCCTTCAGATAAACCTACTATTTATTCTGAGGTTACCTGGAATCTGACCTAGCATCGTCACAAGAAAATACTCTCAGTATGTTTGGATATCCAAAGAATGTTGTGGGCTTTATGAATAATTGGGATCATGAGCCTAGAAATAACGTTCACACGGTAGATAATAAACAGTATAGAGAGGATAATCATGCCATTAACTATTAAAATGATAAAGATAATGTAGAAGAAGAAACTAATGAATACGGAACCTACCCAGAATACAAAATACTATTTGCTGCAAAATGGCGAATGCATCATTTTCATTCATCACCAAAAATAATGCGGAAAGGCTACATCGAATTGAAAGAGTGAGTGGTAATTGAGGATGAAATTGTAGCTGTATCTTGTCCTTGCAGTCTCAGAATAGCAGTTGTTTGGAGGGTCTGGATGTACTTCAGTATAACTATTAGATATACGGGGTGTCTACTCTGAAAGTAATCAAACTTCAAAGGGGGGATTATACAAGTATTTTGCATTAAAAAATGTCATATAACACCCTGTATATACCTCTTCTTCACGAGACAGACTTCAATTTATTGTTGAGATTTTCTATGCACCCCAAAAAGAACAAATTCTCATACCTTTATTATAATTTTCGTCATTCAGTCATAGCATTCAGAATTAAATAAAAATCCCTATAGATACTTTAAAAGTAGTCAAACTTCAAAGGAGGTTATACAAGTGTTTTGCATTAAAAAATGTCATATTACACATGGCCGAAATGTCGATGGTTATTCCTCAGTTCAATATTTCTCGATTTCACGAAATATTTCGACTTTCACCTCTAAAATGATCATCATTCAGATTTCATTGTAGTCTCATCAAATTTAACAACATATTCGGAAAGTACAATAAATTTGCTGAAAGATAAGAGAGTTGGTGTGCACAAAAAACTTCTATTGGTAAGCAGATGAATATCACTATTCTGAATTTCACAAAAATAGTCTCATTGTCCAATGGATTTTCGATGGAATATCAATAATTATGCAAGCGTTTTTTTTCCGGAAAGAGCTAGCTGCTCATCCTCCGCCATAAAACAATGGCAAACATGGTTACAACGAAAAATATCGATTGAAATATTATATTCTGGGAGGACTCTGCATTTCTTTAAACTTTACAGGTTTTCACTCCCAGTCTCTGAAACATAATTAATTAAAAATTTTGATTAAGGTGAAGTGCTCCTGCGAAAATCTTTGCACTTATTTGTCAGGAGCAAATTGGTCTTGAAAAATTGTTGCCTAACAGTAAAAATGAAAAATGAAACAAATTAAAAGGATATTGTAACGTTTCGGTGGCTATATCAGACATCTTCTTCAGACAAACTCTTAAATTCTTCAGAATTGTGTATTTTCTCATTTGTAATCTGATTGACATTTTTTTCAGACCAATTTGCTCCTGACAAATAAGTGCAAAGATTTTCGCAGGAACACTTCACCTTAATCAAACATTTTTTAATTATTTATGTTTCAGAGACTGGGAGTGAAAACTTATAAAGTTTCTAAGAAATACAACGAAAAAGTCTTGAAATTATGAACCTAAACTTGTTCTACATTCAAGCCCTTCGTGATTGAATCTCAATGAAATTTAATGAAAATCATCAATTCATCTGTTACAAGTAGTTGTTGAAACAGACTTACATTGTGTAGGTGGTACCAGAATAATTTAGGTGAGTCAGGCGCAATAGGATATTATGGACTGATGAGGCCACTTTCGCGAAATTAGGTGTGATTAAATTACGCAATAACCATGTATGGCAGAGAGAAAACCCTCATGCGACTATTGTTTCTCATTTCCAACATGAGTTAAGTATCAACGTGAGGTTAGCAGTAATGAGAGGAGAACTTTTCAGACCATCAGTTATACTTACCGTTCACTTTAATAATGAAGAATTCATTTCAATTGAATGGCTGCCCAGCACATAATAGTCGTAATGGCGAGATATATTCAATGAATATTTTGGGATTTAATAGATTGGAAGATACGGTCAGATGGCCACTGAGGAGACCCGACCTTAGGACTTTGGATTTTAATCTTATCGACAGAATGAATTTGTGTTGTGAATAACTGCATCAGAAATGCTATAAACTTTGTAAAGTTGTATATTCAGTAAAAAAAAATATGTATCTTATTGACGAATGATGTTCATCTCTTCGTAACTAATTTGATTCAAGATGAATCGATGATTTCCATAAAATTACATTTAGGTTTGGTCACGAAGGGTAAATTTAAGTTCCGAATTTTTAGACTTTTCCGTTGTTATCATGTTAGCCATTATATTGTGGCGGAGGATGAGCAGCACAAAAGTTGATATGTCATTCGAAAGTACACCAAATGAGTTATTTTTTAGTGAAAATAAAACGTGTGGATAATTAGTGATATTTCACTGAAAAGCCATTGAAAAAATAGGACATATTTTGTCAACTTCCGAATAATGTTATTAATCTCCTTACCACGCTTGCAATAAGACTTTTTTCTGCACACAGACTTTCCCATTCCGTGTTTTCTTGTGCTCTTCCACAATTTCAAGAAAACGAGAATTTTCATCCAACAAATGGCTTCTATCCATTTTTTTTTACTAGGAGATCGAAAAATTGACTTCATTCGAAATCGATGCCCACTCCTACACAACTAAAAAGCTGAAAATTTATTATTTTTGTGATATATTTTCATCAGATACCTGCTTATATTGACCCTTGACGAAATTTCGTTTTCAATCAGTTCATTTTCGTGAAAGTAAGTAGTTTCCGACTTCAAGAATGAACGACTAGCATATGATAAGCGCTTTCTATATACCTGCTACACCGATAAAGCTTCCAAACAAAAAAAAAAAAGTTATAACTCTTCCTCGTGCGACCAAGATAATAACCCATCGAATGCTGTTATGATATCTCAATCAAGTCCGACCAATAGATGTGAGTCCACTCATGTGTGCGACCTTTAGATCTTCTCCACTTCTTTGGGCAGTGCGTGCCCCTTTCAGACCACCCAAAGGCAAGTTGCTTCCTGGGGGGCGGCGACCCATCTCCCCAGGCCTAGCCGTAAATCCGAGTATGGCCCGATATGCAACAGTATCACGCGATGTGCTCGCGACTTCATTCACCCCCCTTTATCAACAGCAACAATATATTATTGGAAATATCAATAGGAATAATTCGATCATCAATTTAATGTCTGTTTCCAATAACCAACCGTGCAATTAATGGATTATGCTATTTGAAGTAATTACTCAGTTCAGGACGATGGAGGGTAGGTATCCACTATGTCACATGGAAGGTGTCTAATTTGAAATATCCAAAACTTCAAGGAGGAAGGATAGATCCTGCATGAGATTTCCAAGAGAAAATTCAAGAAAAACCCCGAGCAAGAGCTTTTGAGCGCTCGTTTTTTAGGGGAGCAATAAGACCTGAAATTTTATGTGGGATTTGGGATCGATAGCAAATATACTCGACGTCAACCCGAAACCGGGTGAAAAGGAAAGTAATGCTGGTTGACAGGATGATATGAAAAAGATCTAAGTTGTATGATTTTAAAATGATAGGCATTTAAAAAAACACAGAAAATTCCACACCCCGTGACAGTCTTTTCACTCCTGTTGACACAAATATCAACTTTTTCCAACTTTTTTTTTGCTGCGTAACCCTGAATAATGCTTGTTTAAACTGCAATCAAAATTTCGATACCAGCTGCTCTAGGTTTCATAAAAATAGGGTTAACTTCTGAGAACAAAAATTCCAAATAAACAATTTTAGGTTCAACTGACTGTATTGAAAAAAAATGTACTGCGCATGTTTTTTCAAAAGTTGACGCATTTAGTGAGTATTCCAAAATGGTATAATTCTTGGTAAATTGTAGCTACCGTAGTTCAAATTCGCTTTCGATTGCCTGTGAATACACTTTTTCTTTAACTGCTTCCCAGTAAAAAAAATCCAATAGATTCAAGTCCGGTCCCCGAGATTGGACCAGAAAGTCCGATTCATCTTCCGGGAAAAAAATGTTTCCAGAAAAAAAATTTCCAGAGAAATTACTCAGGAAAAATTTTTTCTGGAAGAATTATTTTCTCTGGAATTTTTTTCTCTGAAAACATTTTTCCCGGAAGATGGATCGGACGTTCTGGACCAATCTCGTGGCCGACCAGTTCACTGGACTTGAATCTATTGGACTTTTTTTACAAGGAAGCAGTTAAAGAAAAAATGTATTTACAGGCAATCGAAAGCGAATTTGAACTACGTTAGCTACAATTTAACAAGAATGATACCATTTTGGAATCCTCACTAAATGCGCCAACTTGACAAAACATGCCAAACTTGCGTAGTACATTATTTTCTCAATACAGTCAGTTGGAACTAGGCAATTGTTTATTTTGTTTTTTTTTCTCAGAAGTTAGCCCTATTTTTATGAAACCTAGTGCAGCTGGTATCAAAATTTTGATTACAGTTTAGACGAGCATTATTCAGGGTTACACAGCAAAAAGAAAGCTGGAAAATATTATATTTGTGGCAAAAGGAGTGAAAAGAGTGTCACGGGGTGTGGAATTTTCTGTGTTTTTTTAAATGCTTATTATTTTAAAATATGCAATTAAATTTTTTCCTTATATCTTTCTGACAACCAGCATTACTCGGTTCCTGGTTGACGTCGAGTTTTGGGACATCCTGTATAAATACAGAATCTCGGCACAATCGGATTTATATTCTAAAAATTATTCGAAAAATGAAATATAAAAAAAATAGATAAACACAAAAATTAAATTCTATGGTTCTGATGATGCGATCCCCTCGAAATTCTGCATGACCGTTCAGTATAGTACTCATAGTAGTATTCATTCTCAATAAAAATTTCATTCGAATCAGAAATATTCTATTGTGAAAATATAAAGATTCTTCTTTCAATATTACAATTGAATTTTTTATTGTTATGTTGACAATATACTCACAAAATTCTGCATTAATATTAAGTATATCAATCTTCATTCACGGAAAAAATTTCACTCGAATTGGATATCCGGTTATGGAAATATAAAGATTTTCCTTTTCAGTATTTCAATTGAATCTTTTATAGGTCTGTTAAAACTATAGCCACGAAATTTTGGATGAACATTCAGAATATCGATATCCATTCAAAAAAAATCTTTTTATGGAGATATGTAGTTTCTTTTTCTTTCAATATTCCAATTGAATTCTTTATGGTTCTGTTCATGCTATGGCCACAAAATCTTGCATGAGGTTTGTTATCAGCATCTTGCATACGGCCGTAACATTTCATTCCGATTGGCTTCGTATTTTCTGAGATTTTGAGGAACAAAAATTTTGAATGGCTATTTTTTATGGAATACCCTGTACGATTTGGCTTGTTTAATGAACTTAACCGATCGATTTGGGATCCGAACTCATCCTGCAAATTTCATGTCTTCAAGACAATACTTTCGAAAGTTATTGAGCTAACGGATGGCCGGAATTTGACTACGAATTTGTCATCAGGAAGTCGAACGCTATGGTTTAAGACCAGTTTCAGCTCAGAATTCGAAAATTATAGACATTTTGCCATCAATTCAATGTCTGTTTTCAATAACCGAGGTGAAATTAATGGAATATCCTATTTGGAGTAATGACTCAGTTCAGAATGATGAAGCGTATCTAGTATGTCATATGAATAGTGTCTACTTTTTTAATTTCCAAAACCCTAAGGAGAGATCCTGCATGAGATTAAGAAGAAAAACATATAACATAGTCGAAATATTGACGGTAATTCTTAAATTGAACATTTTGTGTTTTTACTGAATATCTAAATTTTTTTATGACGTTACCTCCGGTTATCTTTTTTTGAGAGCTCGTTCTATACTTAAACCAGTGCTTTATCATTTTGCCCAAATGTCTGTATTTTTCAAATTTCGATCCGAAACTTGTCTGAAAGGATAGGGTTCGACTCCCTGATGACGAATTCCTGGTCAATTTCGATTCTGTCCGCGAGGCCGTTCGTTAGCACGATAACTTTCAAAATCACCTCCAGTTATCCTTTTTTGAGTTTTCTCTGATTGAATATTGGAATTACCCCCAATAAAACTATTAAGGTATCTGTAAAGTCAAACAATAATCTTAATTTGATAAATACATATTATAAGAAAGAAGTTAACAGAAAAGACAGTATACTGAAAAATGAATAATGAAACAATAAACTCAAATATGTTTCACGCATCGTTTCCGAACAGTTCAGAATTTCTCTGACCCATTTCTGCAAAACACAATTTCAATCTAATCATCAGATCATCTCAGGTATGAACAAGTATTCGATAAACTTTTGAAAATACAAAGAAGTACTTTTCGATCCGTTGTTTTCTGGAACATTTCAGTTGGTTTCTTACATCATGTTTATTACAAGTTGGGCAACCATATATTTGAAACCTAATGTTTTGTCTGTTATTGAAAGGCATTTCATCCAAATATTCGAGTTGAGTTAGTCAGGAAAAAACAGCTCAGGAAAGTTTGCCTCTCCTGACTGCCAAGTACACGTTGGCCCTCATCTCATGGTGGAAATAAGAAACAGGGCTCTTCCTTTGTCATATACAGTGCGCGTGCAGAGAGATCCAAGAAAAAGATTTCTGTTTGAAAATTGGCGTAAGCAGATTTTCAGTAGGTGCACTTCAGTAATGATCTTAAATAGGTATGTTATTAGTACGTTTCTGTTTCTATTAAATTTAACTCATCTTGTAATGTACCGGGTTTTTCACTATAATTTGACCCCCCCTTTAACTTTGTTACTAAAGGAGATACAAAAAAATGTTTCGTATGAAAGTTTCACGAAATCAACTGAGGTTTTTTGATATGAGTCCAGAAACTAAAATATATACAGGGTGGCCAACATATTGATGGCAGCTTAATTTTTTCAAATAAAACACCCTGTATATTTTTCCATGTTTGGCTAGCTCTTTTTCCCCTGATTTCGAATATGTAACATATGTTGGTCTATCTCTTTTATTCTGAGAACCACAGTGTTTCGAATTTTAAGAACCACCTGCCAAGATCTGTAATCATTTTACAAGTGGCAGAGTGCGTTTAATGAAAATGCTCATTTCTATTATAATAACGTCAACGGGAAGATATACAGGGTGAACAACATTGAATGCAACTATATTTTTCAAATGGGACACCCTGTCCTGTATATTCTTCCTCTTTTTTGATAGGCTATTTCCTCCTGATCTCGAATATGAATGCATATGCGGATGTGTCTCTTCAATTTTCTGAGTTTCAAAGTTTTGAAATGATGACCCTAATAAAAAAATATGTGAAATACCTACGAAATTATTTATATCCATACAATCTAACTTAAAAGTATTATTTTAGAATGAATACTCAACAATTACTTAACCAATGAAAAATTATAAACTATAGTAGTATGGTAAGAATAACATCAACTAAAGAAATTGCTCCAAATGACCACCTTCATTCAATACACATAGTTCATATAGTTGTCTCAAGTTGTTTAGACTATTTTTGATAGCATTATTTTGGCTCTGATTCAAGTCAGAAATTAAAGCTTCAAAATTTTATTTCTAATCATTACAATATTATCATTTATTCTTTGTGCGTTGACGGGATTAGTTCCGAATTATGGGTTTAATATTGGTTGATTTTATATCATTAATATTATTCTCCGCTTTCATTGATTGTCATTATTGCTAAAGTAAATCAAATTGGTCACTTGAATATTCACGAACTTCCAAAACCCTATGCCAGATGGTTATTGAAATTTGAAACTCTGTGGTGCTCAGAATAAGAAAGATAGACCAACATAATATGTTACATATTCGAAATCAGGGGAAAAAGAGCTTACCAAATATGGAAAAATATACAGGGTGTTCCATTTGAAAAAATGAAGTTGCCATCAATATGTTGGTCACCCTGTATATATTTCAGTTCCTGGACAACCTCAGTTGATTTCGTGAAACTTTTATACGAAACATCTTTTTGTATCTCCTTCAGTAACAAAGTTAAAGGGGGGGTCAAATTATAGTGAAAAACCCGGTACAATGATTTTTCGGGTGGTACATCAATGCCGACAGTAATTTTCAATGTCTTTCTATTTTCTTTCTCCAGTAAAGGGTTTGTAGTGGTTGACAGTTGTGCATGGACAAAACTGAAACGGTCGACTTTCACATTTCTTGAGAATTTCTTCACGCCTGTGAGGAAGATATTAGACCTTGCCAAAAATGTAACACATGACTCACTTTTCCTATTTAAAAAATTTGAAGGGGGTTGATGGTGCGCAACAAAGTTCCTTCGAAAATGCATAAAAATTGGTAAAAGTGAAACAAAAATTGAGCTATTTCAGAATTTCGTTCCCAAATATTTTTCTTCTGAGGAAATGGATTTTTAACTTAATTTTTCGTTCTCTTTATATGGGATAGGGAAAAAGAGCTGTTCTGTAAATAAACATACCTTATTTATTACATATCTTGTGAGAATTGTACGGTCGTATGAAATTGACAAGCCTACAAGTATATACCTAACTGCCGTTTCAAAATGATAATGGTAATAGTAATGGTAATGTTACTACGATGTTAACACCTAAATACAATGCGCTTAACATCAACATTGATGTGAACAGTATGGAAGTATCTCTATTATTTAGGCTTCAACATATCAGCTTAACATTAACATGACCACTATCATCAACATCATTATGAAATGGCCGTGATTTATAGTAGTAGGAATACAAAATAGTAAAAACAGAGTGGAACATTTCACTGTTTTTTCATCTGCATTTGCAAAGATATTCTGCTGATATTTTGGTTTAAACACCAAAAAAGCGTTTACACTCGTCGGAGAACCTTCTGTGGTTCTAAACCACAATCATATACATTAATATCGTTTAAATCAATGCCCAATGATTATTAATTCAAACACGAAAGTGATTTCAACAAGATACTATCATCAGTTCCAAACACAATAAAAGACCAGCCATAATTCCCAACACCCAACCAATAACAATTCCGTTGACTCCTTCAAGTGTCACTTAAACGATCAAGATATCCCAACAAAAGCGGAATAAAGAAGGAAATAAAGCTGTTCCATACAAACCACCGGCTTACCCAAGCCATCATAACTCAGGTATTCGTGCCATCTTCCATTCATCATACTTCTTACATCTTGATCTCCGTCCATTAAAAGATTCGAGTTCCGTCACACGTATGCGTTATGGGTGAACAAAACGGCCATCTAGCAGTTCTTGTGAGAAATGTAAACGGTCGTACGAGAGACCACGTAGATCAGAGATGAAGTCATTGAGGGAGAGCTGATAGTACCTATGTGTTAGTACGATATTATAAATCACGCAGATATGATGGGGCAGGTTCCTAACATGCAACGAGCTCTAGTTCACGGGCTCGGGACATACAGCCACGGTCCTGACTGATGTTCGGTGTCAAGAGCATGAGTACAGGCCGGTATTATTAATAAACTTCTTGAAATTACGGAGTTTGCGATTTGCTCTAGATGAAACATACGAATCATGAAGAATACAAACCAAAGTAGCATTTCAACAATGACAACCATATTATGCACCAAAATTAGCGTTGTCATTGGTTTAGGAATTAGTCGTTCTCGAAATGTGGTCGCATTAAAAACCACCTTACAACGTAGTCGTGACGTTGAGCATGACTGTAGTTGCACTAGTCGTTGAGACAATGTTGAAGCAACTGCATACGAAGGTGTTATTATTTTCGAATTGGGAACGATGCTCTTATAACGTTCATTAGACAACATTAGTTTTCTGCAACATTGTCTCAATTCAGAGACAACGTTGTTGGACTTAACTATAACCAGTAAAGAATTTCTGTTGAAGTGGTTGACTTGAAAACGTTGTCGCGTAGTCATTTAAGCAATCTTCGAATGCGATGAGAAATATCGAATCAAATTGATTTTTTATATTTGTGTCCATAACTTTCTCAAAATTATTTCACTCACTAACCTAAATGAAAAATATTTTCGAATGGCAAAGAAGAAAATTCTCAGATTAAATCGAACAAAGATCACGTTTATATTATTAACGATTGTGTTATATGTCATATAGTTTTGTGATATTTCAATTTTCAATCCATAATGTCTAGGATAAGACATTTTTTATGGATTTTCCCATTAATAACAAAGGTTCAATCAGCACCAATTTTTAAATTGAATGTAAACAAATCATATTGACATAATAGGTTTGTTCCAACAGCTGACTTTTGTACGGTAATTTGACGGTCACGAAACTGTTAGTAATCGATCTTATGCGCATGTCTAAACTTTGACCGTACAAGAACCGTCCAAACAGTACTTGCTCCAGACCAGGGATCAAAATGACGATCACAAAACCGTTCCACTCACGGTCCCGAAGCAGGATAGAACAAAAACGAAACCGTTCTCAAACGATACATTTTCAGTTGGAACACATTTTTATCTATTGCGCAGAATCCTGACGATCATTGTACGGTCAATTCTTGAGTTGGAACAAACCTATTATAACCTCCATTTGACGGAGTAAACCAACCGACAGCAGTTAAGATTTGGTCGTATAGGCAACTAGAGTCGCCATTTGGGTATTATATTGGTTGTCTAGTAACGTTTAGAATTAGTGCAGTTTTGGGTCAACTGAACTACTAAACTACGCCATGTGTTCAGAATTGGTTATTTACCTTAGAAGCGTACATAAACAAAAACAAATGATTTGAAGCCTTTATTTCAATTTTCTTTAAGAAATTCTTTAAAATATCTTTTAGTGAGTGTTTGAACTTATGAAAAATATCGGCAATGAATCAGCTAAGAACAGAACTATAGGTTTCATTCTATTAATCGAACGATTCTATTTTCTACCTTGAATCTGGCTTCGAAATTTCAAGTTTGAAGTTCCTACCAATTAAAGATTCATTGAAGGGGTGCTCGCAGCTTGAATGGGCATCAAACATGGATCCAAGTACAGGGAATCAGTGCGCCTGGAAAAACCAAGAACAATTCTTCATACTGAAATGCTGGTCATAGACAGCAGTCTGTCGAGGCAGTACAGGGTAGCCAGAACTAGCATTGCCTCTGAAAATCAGATGGTGCTCATGCAACTGATGTCGGTTAATTGTGGAGCAATGACCATTTGAGCTGTAAGCCAATTCCCCACAGTACAACAATCTAATTGTGGTGTGAAAACGTGCCCACCAGAACGTGTAGGGAAATGGGAAACCTGACACCCAAACTAAAAAAGAGCAAATATACTCCCTTCGCCGTACCCTTGCTTGGATCGATCATAGAAACCACCTTGTAAATATTATGCCAATACACTATTGCACTGTATTGGCGCAAACCAGACTCACTTTACTAAGTGGCGCGACCTTGAAGCCTGTCGACTTAAGAACGAAGTCTCCCGCCTAAATAATCAACTTTACATTCCTGGGCATTGGGAAGAATATAACTCTTGGAAGATAACGCATAAAATAACTCATTGATCGCACTGTGAAAAGTTGGTAACGCTGCAAATCGACCACACTTTTATCTTATTCAATACAAGGCATACACGAGCACCGAGCGATCTAATACTCAATTGTGCCCTCCATACCCTGAGCTGGCTACGGGGTACTTGCCTGTAGCTCACTGACCAGTTTCAGAGTCTTAACGAAACTCAGAAACTGGCTGCAGTTTTCGTAATGGCATATCTTCGTCTGTGATAATTTTTTTATTTGAGGAACTCTCTCTTCTGGAAACCAATGGCCAGACATTCTGTTACAAGGTTTTCCGGATTGTCCTTCTCTTCTCCATAGAATCTGCATTTATCGTTTTCCGTCACACCCAGCATTCTTAGGTGTTTCCAGAGAAGGCAGTGAGAGGGTGCAGCCAATTCTGGCTGAATTCCGAGAGACTTTGGGATCTTCTCGTATTGAACGTTGAACCACGATCTTTTTCAGCCATGGCCGATTTTTCTTGTATCCTTCGATCTACAAGGAAAGCCAATTCCATAGGCATCTATCCCGACTAGAACTTGATATTACGACTATTATGTGCTGGACAGCCATTTATTTCAAACTAGACTTTTATCTGTTAGACAGGTGGCCCCTATTCTCCTGAATTATTCTGGTATCAACTACAAAATGTAAGTCTGGTTTCAGATAAACGGTGAATTTATTATTTCCATGATTTAACACTAAAATTCAATCGAGAAGAGCTTCAAAATGATGCAAATTTAGATATTTTTGGACTTTTTTGTTGTTATCATGTTAGCCATGATATTATAGCGGAAAATGAACAGCTAGCACAAAAGTTGATATGTCATTCGAAAGTACACTAAACTAAATAAGGTATTTTTCACTGAAGAAAAGCGTGAGCATAATTATTAATATTTCATCAAGAAAACTTTTGGAAAAATAGGACTGATTTTGTTAACTTCATAATCGTGATATTCTTCTTTTTACCACGCCTGCAATAAGAGTGTTTTCTGCACACATACTCTTTTATCTTGTAGCAAATTCATTGGTCTTTCCGAATATGTGGTCACATTTGATGAGACTACAAGGAAAACTGAATCATGATCTTTTTAGAGAAAAGGCAAATTTTTCGTGAAATCAAGAAATGTTGAATTGAAGAATAACCGTCAAGATTTCGACCATATGTTATATGTATTATATTTTTGGTTGTGAATCACCTCGCGAAGATTGTCCTCTTTAAGAGTAGACACCCCCTATATTGTAGCAACAAAATATGTTAAATTCTTATAAATCAAGAGTCATTGTCTCAGACTAATCGGACTTATAACTATTACTAGACAAAATATTAGAAATATTGGAAGCAGACAGAATTAGGTACATCTTACCCCGGATGGTAATTTTCACCTATGAACTATTACATTTTTGACATTGGGACGGAAGCAATAGCACAAATGAATAAACTCATTTCAAGTTTCAATGATCACCAAAAAAATTGTTTTTTCTGGAGGAATTGTATTTAAGTCATTTCTTCGGTAGAAAGTAGTACCACAAAATTAAATGATAAAAGAATATATTCAGAAATAAAGCTCAGAATTCCGCAAATGTCAAAATAACATTAGTCGTCAGTAAACCCAATTATGCAATCAATATCTACTTAGAATATTCATTTTAGGAATATACGATGAAATGGAATGAGCAGTGATCATAACTGCTTGTAAGTTTTTATTCTTTACGATAAAACTATCGACTGTATCGAAATTTTGCAAGAGAGTTTTTTTCTATAGAATTGATTGGTGAACCATGAAGGATTTTCATTTTTCGAAAATCTATCCCATGACAAAAATTTGGAAAGAAAATCAAAAGGGGTTGTTATTTTCAACCTCCAATAAATGAAGTAATGAGATCTAAACAAATTGTATGAGAAACATCTAACTTAGTGCTTCATATTATGTATAGTTTTATGACTTAGTGTTTTCAAGAAGACGTAAAAAAAAATTAAGAACTGTCAACTCGTCATCGCCTTACAAAAGCTTTATCTTGGAAGGGAGGTCGATTTCGAAAAAATTTTATTTGAACAACCCTTGCTTATTTTCATTGAGGAATCATCTACCAAAGTCCCTCGCATTTGTTTACAGACGTCCTGTAAACAGTTTTCGATGCAAGGGATATGTAGAATGTATAACTACAATCGCAAATACAACAAAAAGAACTTCAAACAAATGAATCACAAGAAAGTTTTATCCACTTAAAAGAAAATCATTCCTGCATATTCTACCCATCAAAACGGAAATCCAAAAACTATGCTAACAATAAAAAAAATATATAATATTTTCACACATCCAACAGATTCGTCTCGAACAAGGGTCCCTTATTGATGGCACTGACTGAGCCTCCGTCTCTTTCCTCATCCACTGGATTCGCCTCAGAGCAACAAAGGCAATCCTCCGAAACCCGAAATTACCATAATCCGGTTCTGTCCAGGGGCAGTACTCACATACGCTATCATCGGTTATTAAGAAGTCTAGCACGGCATCGCGTTGGCGGTGTATATTATTAATGGCTATTAGGATCTCGACTGGCCAACCTCTCGCAGTCAAGTCAGCCGCGGATGCCCGCACCACGGCCACGCTCGTTTCTCCTTTCTTCCGTACCTGGCCTGGGAGAACAGAAATATTTACCCAGAAAAAATCAACCGTTCTGGGAAACTCTCAATTCTCCCATCTCCGAGTTATTATGGGGAAGAACCTAATGCGAAATTTATTGCAATAATGACTGTTATTAATTACAAGGAAAAATATGAATGAAAAAGTTGAGTTTCTGTGAAAAAGGTGACGCTGGTAATTGCTGCTGACGTTCTGGCTTGCTGAAAATCAGTCGAAGATTTCGTAACAGTATGATGGCGAAGTCATCAGTGAAAGTTCGGACAGAACGACTCACTCTTGTGGAAGAGCAAGATGTTTAAATCAGATTTATACGATCTGTTTTACGTGCTGGAAACAGAGTTGTGTCGAATTCTGAGTATTTGGAGCATAGAGCACCAAATACTGACAGAGAATGCTTCGGAATTTCGATCAATATTCAGTGAATGCTCGCGATTACAGAGACTTCAAAATAAGCCTTTCGCTCGGCCTTCCGCAATTTCTCGTGAAAACGTGGATTTAGCTGAAATGAAATAGTGTGCTTTACTCAAAAGAGAAACATTCGAAGACAAACCTTTGGTGCTGGACAAATCGAACTAACGGCCACTTTTTTCCTTTTCTTTTGTGTCTGGCCTGGGAGAACAGAAATATTAACCCATACCAAATAAACCAACCGTTCTGGAAAACTCTCAATTCTTCCATATCCGAGTTTTTATGGGGAAGAACCTAATGCGAAATTTATTGCAATAATAACTGTTATTAATTACAAGGAAAAATATGAATGAAAAAGTTGAGTTTCTGTGAAAATGGTGACGCTGGTAATTGCTGCTGACGTTCCGGCATGCTGACGATCTACGATACGTATTTTGAACAGAGTTTTGTCGAATTATAGTGAAGGCTGCTTGAAGCATAGAGCACTAAGTATTTACAGAAAATGCTTCAGAATTTCGATAAAAATTAAGTGAATGATCTCGATTACTGAGACTTTAGAAAAAGCCACTAGCAATTATTCATGAAAACGTGGATTTTGCTGAAAGAAATAAGAATGCTAAACTAAAAAAAGAAACATTCTGGGACGAACATTTGTTGCTGGACAAATCGAACCAATGGCCACGCTCTTTTTCCTTTCTTCAGTACCTGGCCTGGAAGAATAGAAATATTTACCCAGAAAAAATCAACCGTTCTAGGAAACTCTCAATTCTCCCATCTCCGAGTTATTATGAGGAAGAACCTAATGCGAAATTATTGCAATAATGACTGTTATTAATTACAATAGAAAATATGTATGAAAAAATTGAGTTTCTGAAAAAAAAAAAGGTGACGCTGGTAATTGCGGCTGACGCTCTGGCTTGCTGAAAAGGTCGAAGATTTCTTAACACTGAGATGGCTAAGTCATCAGTGAAATTTCGGCCAGAATGACTCACTCTTGTGGGGGAAATCTACGTTTTACTCTGAGTCGGATTTATATGATCAGCTTCACGTGCTGTGAACAGAGTCTTGTCAATTTATAATGAAGTTTGCTTGGAGCATAGAGCACTAAGTACTTACAGAAAATGCTTTATAATTTCGCTCTAAATATACTGAATGCTCGCCATGAATAAACTGAACAATTCGCAATCATTCATGAAAACGTGAATTCAGCAGGACAAACATATGGTGCTGTATAAATTGAATCAACGGCCACGCTCGTTTTTCCTTTTTTCAGTACCTGGTCTGGGAGAATAAAATATTTACCCAGAACAAGTCAACTGTTCTGGAAAACTCTAAATTCTCTAATCTTCTAGTTATTAAAGTTGAATCTCACTTGGGCGAGACGAAACGAAGCGTAATTTCACCAAGGAGCGCGCACTTGGGCGAAGCGATGCGTCCAGCAGGCGTCAGAAAAATTCCACCTATCTCTAGGCCGCAATAAATTTTATTACCCTTGTTGCATGCCGCCCACCCGCATGAACAAGGGTAGATAATCCACGCGTCGAACGACTCGTCTCCTCGCTACTCTTCGCTCCGCGCCTCCTAGGTGAGCGTCTACTTATTTGTTTCAATAACAGAAAACGACGCGTTCTTTCCAAGCGCTTCGCTTCGTCCAAGTGCGCGTCTCGCTTCTAACGATTCGGCTCTTCGCTTCGCGGGCAACTACTCTTCGTCTCGTTTCGTCTCGTCCAAGTGAGCGTCCACCCATTTGATTCAGTGGAAACCATTGCGGCGGAAAACAACTCTACTTCTCGTCCAAGTGAGCGTCAACCTTTATGGGGAAGAACCTAATGCGAAATTTATTGCAATAATGACTGTTATTAATTACAAGGAAAAGTATGAATGAAAAAGTTGATTTTCTGTGAAAAAGGTGACGCTGGTAATTGCTGCTGACGTTCTGGCTTGCTGAAAATCAGTCGAAGATTTCGTAACAGTATGATGGCGAAGTCATCAGTGAAAGTTCGGACAGAACGATTCACTCTTGTGGAAGAGCAAGATGTTTTCTTTTTACTCTGAGAAGAAATCAGATTTATACGATCTGTTTTACGTGTTGGAAACCAGAGTTGTGTCGAATTCTCAGTATTTAAGAATAGAGCACAAAATACTGACTGACAGCGAATGCTTCGGAATTTCGATCAATATTCAGTGAATGTTCGCGATTACAGAGACTTCAAAATAAGCATTTCGCCATTTCTAATGAAAACGTGAATTTAGCTCAAATGAAATAGTGTGCTTTACTCAAAAGAGAAATATTCGAGGACAAACCTTTGGTGCTGAACAAATCGAACTAACAGTATGATGGCGAAGTCATCAGTGAAAGTTCGGCCAGGACGACTTACTCTTATGGAAGATATCCTTAGAGCAAGAAGTTTACTTTTTACTTTGAGTCAGATTCATCCGATCAGCTTTAGGTGTTGTAAACAGAGTTTTGTCGAATTATAATGGAAGGTGCTTGGAGCATAGAGCACTAAGTACTGGGAGAATAAAAATATTTAAGTACCCAGAAAAAATTAACTGTTCTGGGAAACTCTCGATTCTCCCACCTTCTAGTTATTAAGGTTGAAGCTCACTTGGACCAGACGAGACGAAGCGCAAGTTCGCCGAGGACCGCGCACTTGGACGAAGCGAAAAATTTCACTTATCTCTAGGCCGCAATAAATTTTTATTAACCTTGTTGCATGTCGCCCATCCGCATGGACAACGGTAGATGATCCAAGCTTCGAACGACTCGGCTCCTCGCTACTCTTCGCGCCGCGCCTCCTAGGTGAGCGTCTACTCATTTGTTTCAATGCGTTCTTTCCAAGCGCTTCGCTTCGTCCAAGTGCGCGTCTCGCGTCTAACGATTCGGCTCTTCGCTTCGCGGGCAACTACTCTTCGTCTCGTTTCGTCTCGTCCAAGTCAGCGTCTACCCCTTTGATTCAGTTAAAACCATTCCAGCGGAAAACAACTTTACGTCTCGTCCAAGTGAGCGTCAACCTTTATGGGGTAGAACCTAATGCGAAATTTGTTGCAATAATGACTGTGACCGCGCGGGCACTAAGTTCTACTTCGACGAACCCTACAGGGTAATTGTTCCCGACAGAGACCTATGGTCTTCATCAAACATGCTTCTTAGTCCAGAGGGTCCCACCTGGTTCACTGATGGCTCTGTCACAGCAACAGGGTCTGGGGCCGGTATCGTGGGTCCTCACTTCAATCAGGCTATCCCTCTGGGGAAGGACTGTTCCATTGTGCAGGCTGAGCTATTTGCGGTTCTTGCATGCGCACTGGAAAATATTCGCAGGGGATACTCTGGCCAGCACATTTATATATGTTGCGACAGCCAGGGAACTCTGATATCTCTATCCGATGTTAGAGTTGATTCTCCTTTGGTAGAAGAATGCAGGGAAGCTCTGCGTGGGCTGGGCTGTGATAACTTTTTGAAAGTAATCTGGTGTCCAGCTCATGCGGATATACCTGGTAACGTCAAGGCAGATGAACTGGCTAGGCGGGGAGCCGGATTAGCATTTGTTGGTCCGAAGCCTTCGCTGCCAATCTGTCGCACATCTGTCAGAAGTTTCTTCAGGAACTGGCTGTGAACAGGGAATTTTCCTCGGAATGGAGCGCAGGGGTGGGCCTGAGGTGGTCGAGGATTCTCATTGAGAGACCGTCCTCGCGATCTGAGGTCAATAGGCTTTGTTGCTGGAAAGGAAACAACTCGGTCTGGTGACTGGTGCATTGACTGGTCACCTGTTTAACAAACATTTGAAGAGAATGGGATTGACGAGCTGCTCCCTATGCCGGTGGTGCAGGAGTACTGATGAAACGGTTGAGCATTTTTTTTTCAACTGTGGAAGCCTTACTGAGTTAAGGTCAACACACCTAGGAAATCCAACACCTTCTATTCCTATGGTGAGAGGGACCACTCCTGGCAGACGTTTCTGTCTTCGTGTCTGAGGAGCTGAGTCTCTATGGAACGATGCGGGTGAACAATGGGCCACTAGGCCTCAGTTCGGCCGGTGAGGCACCGCACAGAGAAGATGTAAGACTGTGATTAATTACAAGGAAAAATATGAATGAAAAAGTTGAGTTTTCATGAAAAAGGTGAAGCTTCTGACGTTCTGGCTTGCAAAAAATTGGCCGAGGATTATTAACCAGTGAGATGGCGAAGTCACCAGTGAAAGTTCGGCCAGAACGACTCACCCTTGTGGAAGATATCCTCGGAGCTAGAAGTTCACTTTCTATACTGAGTCAGATTCATACGATCTGCTTCACGTGTTGTAAACAGAGTTTTGTCGAATTTTAATGAAGGGTGCTTGGAGCATAGAGCACTAAGTAGTCAAAGAAAATGCTTCATAATTTCCATCAGAATTAAGATAATGCTCGACATGGATGAATTGAACCATTCGCAATTATTCATGAAAACGTGAATTCAGCAGAAGTGAATTAGAATGTTTCATTCATAATCGAAACATTCTAGAACAAACATTTGGTGCTGGATAAATTCAAATAACGGCCACTCTCGTTTTTCCTACCTTCAGTGCCTGACCTGGGAGAACAGAAATATTTACTCAGAAAAAATCAACCGTACTGGGAAACTCTCAATTCTCCCATCTCCGAGTTATTATGGGGAAGAACCTAATGCCAAATTTTTTGCAATGATGACTGTTTTTAATTACAAGGAAAAATGTTAATGAAAAAGTTGAGTTCCTGTGAAAAAGGTGACGCTGGTAATTGCTGCTGACGTTCTGGCTTGCTGAAAATTGGTCGGAAATTTCGTAACAGTGAAAGAGAGATGGCGAAGTCATCAGTGAAAGTTAGGCCCGAATGCCTCACTGTTATGGAAGATTCATACGAACTGCTTTAGCTACGGGTTGAAGACAGACCTGTGTTGAACTTTGAGAAAGAGTGGTTGGTGCAAAAAGCACAAGGTACCATCGCAATCGTACTTAAGGCTCCAGAATATAGGGCACTAAGCTCTTTCAAAAAGTAATTCGCTTTTACAAATACTGAGCATGAATCGCTTCGGAAACATTTCTCAGGAAAACATCCAGGAAATCTTCAGCTGACTTTATGGATGACTATTATCGCATGATTGGCCCTGATCTGAATAAACTTGAATTCAAATTCTCTCCAGTATCGGAGGCCTTTGTAAGGGACATTATTCGGAGTTGAAAACTTCGGTGAGTCGAGATTATTTTGGGTTTTCAGTAGGGTCGTCAAGTCCTTAACTAATGAAATTATCTGTATGCTCACACAGAATTGCTGAATTTGTGCTTACATGATAGCATTTTTCCAGATATAGTAAAGATTTCAAGGGTGGTACCTGTACACAAAAGAGGTCCTGTTGATAATTTCAGACCTATATCGATGGTACCCATTTTTTCAAAAATTCTCTAGGAAATTGTGCAACATCAAATAACTGCGTATTTCAATCAAAATGATCTGTTCAATAAGTCGCAATTTGACTTCAGAAGCTCCCTCTCGACCACGGCTGCCATAACCCAACTAATGAAAATTATTGATGAAGGATTTAAAGAAGGACAGTATGTAGGTGCGTTATTCTGCGATTTGAGCAAAGCCTTTGATTGTGTTTCAGCTGAGCTTCTTCTTCACAAGCTCAAACTTCATCAGAGTGTAATCGATCTAATAGGCTCATATTTAAGAAATAGAAAGCAGTGTGTTCATTTCGGTGGTAGCTTATCCAATTAGTTGAATATTCTATTTGGTGTGCGCCAAGGATCCGTCATCGGGCCACTTTATTCCTTATTTACATTAATGACATCATAAGTTGTGAACCAGGCGCTGATCTTGTACTATTCGCTGATGATACCACCGTTCTGAAAAGAGAAGCATGTAAAGACCATTTAAAGCGTGTCATGAGGGATATCCTTTCATCTATTTCTGAGTGTTTTTTTAGTGATCAACTCAGCCTAAATGAGACAAAAACTCATTTCATGTATTTCTCTATGAGAGATCTGGAGGGACTTGATACTTTTGATTCGGTGACATTTTTAGGTGTTACAGTTGATTCCAAACTAACTTGGAGTTGTCATATTGACACAATATGTAAAAGTGTATCTTCCAATGTATTTGTGCTGAGGACATTGGTTCTGAACAGATTTTATTGGCAGTTTACCATGCTTTCATTGAATCAAGTTTATCTTATGCAATTCTATGTTGGTGTCATGAGTTTGCAGAGAAGGTCGATCAGAATAATGAGCAATCTTGGTTATAGAGATGACTGTAAAGGTGCCTTTAGGGAGTTGAGGATATTAACTGTCCCTTGTCTATTTATGTTGCAATGTATGTATGTTATATGTAAGGGTGCATGTGGGGGAATACCGGACCCACGAGGATGTACATGAATACAATACTCGCCACAACAGTCATGTTTATACTGATTTTCATCGTATAGACAGGATGAAGTGTAACGTTACATTCTACGGTCCTAATGTTTTCAATAAGTTGCCAACCACTGTTAAGATGTTGCCTGTAATCAAATTCAAGAGTTTAATTAAGGATTATTTGTGTAAAAAATGTTACTATTCTCTGGATGAGTATCTGTCGGATGATGTCTTCGATATTTTGTGATATATTCAGTATACTTACTTATGTTATCTTGTATCCTTGTTTATAAAAGAATGGCTGTATGACGTATGTGAACACTTTGTGTATTAGCATAATGGAATTTACGAATACGAATACCAGAAGGTACCTCTTTTTGGACTTTTCGTCGTTGTCTATTGTAATGGCCCCAACGCTCAACTGGCTTTCTGAGCATCGGTCATCTTCAATCAACTCCCGACCATGTTCAAGAAGACTATGCTACTTTTAATTCATTGATTCACTAGGAGTTTTTTCCTATTATAAATGGTTTTCATTCAATTCAAAATGGTATTAGCATGCTCTTCTTATTTGGTGAGCAATTTCATCCCAACACCGCGCACTTCTTCTCTTATAAATAGATAAAAGGGTTCCATTAAATGAATTGAAGAGTTTCGAGACCTTTTTTTTTCAAAGATATAACTCTCCATAATGGAATTTTTTGAAATCAAGAAATACCTTCCTTACTCCACTTGGTACTGAATAATGCCTGCTCTTTCCCTCACCAACAAAATAGTTCAACGTGAACCCAGACACAACGTTTAATTCCATTGCTCCAATATATTAAAATGCCATTTATGCAACTGACCTTGCCAATATTTTATGAATTACACCACGTTCTCCAGATGACACAAATAAAACAAAGACGAAAAACAAAAAGGAAGCAACTCGTAACCAGGAATGTCTTCGATGTTAGAATGGCGTTGATCTTTGACCAGGAGAGCATATCAATCATATCATCATCGGTCTGGTTCTCAAAGTGATTATTTTGCATAGCCTAAGAAGTCCTTTGAACAGTCGGCAGACCATACTATATTGGGTGAATCTGCTACCATATAATCAAGCTGATATGTATATCCCCTTCAGAAAGAATTGAATTTTTGAACGAAAAATGTGACAACTTATGCTAAACTGCCTTTGTGGGTCACAGTGACTTGTCTATACCTAGTAGTCAAGTAACTCTGACGTATCAACAGAAGCTGTTTTTAATTAATGAATAATTACCAGAAAACACTGCTACCAACAAGGAGAAAGTGAGCAAACAAATTTAACGTGAACCCAGATACAGCGTTTAATGTCATTGCTGTAATGTATAAAATGCCTTTTATGTAACTGAGCCTGACATATGTTATATAAAACAACGTGTTCTTCAGATGAGACAAACAGAACAAAGACCAAAAATCGTTGATCTTTGACCAGGAGAGTATAGAAGCCCGGACTGGTTCTCTAAGTGATGATTTTTGATAGCCTGGGACGAAAAAGGTACTCTCTACAGACCCCTAGTATTGGTCAAATCTTCATAATCCATAAAATCAATGTGGGATATATTTCCTCTTCAGAATAAGTTGAATTCTCGAACGAAAAAAATGTGATAACCTATGTTTAACTGCATTTGTGGGTCATAGTGACCTGTCTATAGGCTTCTACAGAAGCAGTATTTTATTAATGCATAATCACACTGTGCCACCTACCAACAGAAAGTGCGCAAACTAATCTAATAACAACCAGAAATACCTTCCTTTCTCCTCCTGGAACTGAATAATGCCTGCTATTTCCCTTACCAACAAAATCGTTTAACGTGAACCCAGATACAGCGTTTAATGCCATTGCTGCAATGTATTAAAATGCCTTTTATGCAACTGAGCCTGCCAATATTTTATAAATTACACCGTGTTCTCCAGATAACGCTCTCCGCTATATATCTCTTAATGCACATATTCATTTGGCATGTTATGTTCCAAGAATGTTTACGACTTCAATTCGGTCGCATTTCAAATTTTATACGATGGAAAGAGACTGTAGAAGGCCATAAGAAAATGTTCAGAGGAAATTTATGTTTGCGCAATTGCAGATGGGTTCGAGAATGGAAAATGTCTACTTTCTCTCATTATCTTTTTGGACGTTTCTGAGCATCATCGAGTGAAAGTAGTTGTTTGCAGTAGCGGCGCGTTATACAGGCTAAATCCAGAGTTGTTGGGCAAAGCTTACAGGTTCCATAGGGAGCATAAAAAGAAGAAATTTTTTTCTGAATTTCTGCCTAACTTGACTTGACTAACAGAACTGCAACCTAATATATTTGAATCGCTATGTTGTATCATTCTAACCATGAATTGAATTCATTCAAATGAAATACTTTTTGCATTTTTTAAAATTTGTTTCAAGTATTGCTAAATAATCCAAGAGCACGTGAACCCCAGACCTTCGTTATTTTATGAAAGCTAAAAACTTGTCTACGCATGTTCCCAACACAGGTAAGAACGATGGACCATTATGAAGTTTCGGTTACCCTGGCTTTGGCAGGTAAACGGTATTAAAGGGGTGTAAAATACTGATCTAAATTCGTCAAATAATAGAGTGTGATTCTTTGGTATTACCTTCAGAATATCATAAAAGATCACGTCATTAATTGCCAGACACTTGATATCGTGGCAACCCCTTGGCAGACACTCTTAATGTTCAATACATTATATGTAATTCTACTTACGTTATAGTACAGGAGCTGATTTTCATATATAATACTTGGGTAATAACTCGGGTATTAATAAGATAATGTTTCCACATTAGCCAGACATTTTTGATAGTTCCAACCCTTTGCCAGACAAGCATGTAGCTTAGCAGCAGGTGCGAGCGCGAGACAGCATATATGAGTGGGTGCGAGTGAGACGACATGATGATGATGCAAATACATTTTTTGGTTGTTATTAACAGAACGAATTAAGATTTTTAACAATTTAATTTAGTTGAAGCATCGAATGTCTTTTCTGAAGATGTTTTTGAGATTCACTTGATTTATTAATTATTTAACCATTATATACCAAAAACTGTATTTGTATAAGTCATTATAATCATGCCGACTCACTCGCAGCCACTCATATATACTCTCGGCTAGCACCTGTAGCTTAACTACATGCTTGTCTGGCAAAAGGTTGGAACTATCAAAAATGTCTCGCTAATAGGAAAACTTTATTTAATTATTACACAAGCATTATATATAAAAATCAGCTTCTATACTAAAACGTAAGTAGAGTTACATATAATTTATTGAACATTAAGGGTGTCTGGCAAGGGGTTGCCACAATATTAAGTGTCTGGCACTTAATGACGTGATTTTTTATGATATTCTGAAGGTACTATCAAAAAATCACACTTCATTATTTCACGAATTTAGATCAGTATTTTACACCCCCTTAATACCGTTTACCTGCCAGAGCCAGGGTAACCTAAACTTCATAATGGTCCATCGTTCTTACCTGTGTTGGGGGCATGCGTAGGCAAGTTTTCAGTTTTTATAAAATAACGAAGGTCTGGGGTTCACGGGCTCTTGCTCTAAAATAAATGAAGTTCTTTATGCAGAGTGTTCAACTTTCTACCAGTATTTCGTTTGGTATGTTGGCGATATAGAAACCAATGTATGCGACGGCATCTCTTAACTTTTAATGTGAACATAATATGATTTCAGATATTCAAATAACCGCATACAAAATTCGCAGAGTGCTAAATCAGGTGACTGTTCTGGAGTGCGGAAAACCCCAGATAACTTCACGAGCGGCCCCTACATTCACAACGTGCTACTGTTTGGCGTGCATTATTGCGAGTTCGGATAATTGACCCATACTTTTTCGAAGGAAATAAACGGACAGCTTTAGTGACTTCGTCATGTCCACATGAATCAGGAGTTTTTCTTCCTGGGGTTGTTTGGGGATTTTCAGCGCTCCATCACATTCGTCTGATTTAGCCCTTTTTATGGAGACATCTGAAATTATATATCTCTGAAGATCTTCCCAGCACTCTGGCCTACTTGGAGAATATTATTCGTTTGGCTATCGCTAACATACCCAACGAAACGATTGACAAAGTTGTACGACATTTCCGAAAGTGATGAACGCAGTGTAGGGGAAGTCCGGAAGAGTTTACCAGAATGTAGACTTTAGCCATGGCTCATAAAAGTTTTGTATATCTATGCATCAAGAGCTACTAGAAAATATTCGCAGGGGATACTCTGGCCAGCACATTTATATATGTTGCGACAGCCAGGGAACTCTGAAATCTCTATCCGATGTTAGAGTTGATTCTCTTTTGGTAGAAGAATGCAGGAAAGCTCTGCGTGGGCTGGGCTTTGATAATTTTTTGAAGTAATCTGGTGTCGTCCGGCTCATGCGGATATACCTGGTAACGTCAAGGCAGATGAACTGCTAGGCGGGGAGCCGGAGCGAGGATTCTCATTGAGAGACCGTCCTCGCGATCTGATGTCAATAGGCTTCTGTTGCTGGGGAGGAAACAACTCGGTCTGATGACTGGTGCATTGACTGGTCACCTGTTAAAAAGCATTTGAAGAGAATGGGATTGACGAGCTGCTCCCTATGCCGGTGGTGCAGGAGTACTGATGAAACGGTTGAGCATATTTTGTTCAACTGTGGAAACCTTACTGAGTTAAGGTCAACATACCTAGGTGAAATCCAACACCTTCTATTCCTGGTGAAGAGGGACCACTCCTGGCAGGCTCGCGACATTTCTGTCTTCGTGTCTGAGAGCTGAGTCTCTATAAACGATGCGGGTGAACAATGGGCCACTAGGCCTCAGTTCGGCCGGTAAGGCACCGCACAGAGAAGAAGAGAAGAAGAATGCATCAAGAGCTGGCCCAACTCTTAAGATGTCATATGCTCACCCCTTGATTATTCCTCGACACCATTGTGTTCTCGTGGTTTCGCGTGTGGTAAGTAATTCTTTCGGTTTTTTAACATTTCATTGCTGTTGCTTTGTATCCATAGATTCAACTAAGAAGTAGCTTATTGAAATTGACAGTGTATATATTTTAATAACACCAACAGAATAAACTTTCAAGAAAGTGACATATATTTTTTTTAATTAAAAAACTAACAGATTAGTGTGGGGTGTGAGACCTTAGTCACTTGTGGGAGAGAGACTTTACCTATAGTAATCTATCCCGCAATTCACTATTAAAAGAATATTTTCTATATTTCCAGATTGATAAACAACCACAATGCCCTCCCAGTATGAAACAAAATATTCGACAAAAACAGGAGTGATTTAATTTATCAGTGCTAAAAAATTCTTCAGATGATATTGACAAAGGAAAATCTATTAGTTTCTATTTTCTGGACGTCTGGAGTATAAAATAGATAAAAATTATCTCAAGAATAGACAAAAATTAACTTAAAGAAATGAACTAGGACTCCAGTTCAAAACTTTCCAAATATTCTCAATAGAAGAAGAAAAGGCATTTGTAAACTATCTTCTGATTTGCAGTAAGTTGACTTATGGGTTGACTAGAAAAAAAGTTCAGAAACTGGCTTGCGAGTATGCAAAAATTAATTCGAAAAGAGTTCCACAATCCTGGACTGGAATTAAAGTTCTGGTAAAGCCTATGGGTTCCTATTTTCTTTTTTATGTTTTACTGTTTGCATTGACATAAAATATTATATTTTTGAATACAGTCAGTTTTTCAACTTGTCATTTTCCTATTTTCCAGTTCGGGTATTGTCTTCCCATATGAAGGGTAGTGTTTCCCAGATCAGATGGGACACATTATCCAAAATTATATTTGAGATAATTCATATAAAACTTTCAAATTATTCGAAATAATAGTGTAGCTTGATATAAAATCAAAAATAAGAAGCTCTTTTTTAAACACAATAAGAAATATTGGTATATTGGTGAGAAGCTTCTCCCTGACTCCCCTATTATTGAAAATAATGGACACCATTGTCACCATTTGCTAGATATCATCTTTGAAACTAACTAAAACATAAACTATAAATGCGGTACTGGATTATTGGAAAATAATCAAGTTGATACTTACATACTTTTTTGTTTCGTTAAATTTCTTAATCAGCAAGTTTCTCTGCCGCATCTTGTACGTACCCAATTGGACATGCAGAAATCTGTATAAATTATGTATTCTCATTTGAACTTGTTGCCCTTAGTCCAGATGATATTTGGCACAGGATATATAAAAATATGTATTCGGATGATATCTGTATCAGGAAAACTTTGTATGAATACTGGGAAATCTATATCTGGCATTAGTAGCTCAGGTAGATAGTATGATTGACGTCTACCGTTAATATAAGAAAAATAATGAAGCAAATTGCTTGCTGGGCACAAAATAACAAGCAATCATAAGATTATCTCTAAAATGTAGTTATCCAAGGTACTACGACATTCAAGCTCAGAAGGAAACTCTCAGAAAAATTCTTATTTCCAACTACTATGAGAGATTTCAATGATATAATGCGAAATATAAGACTGTCATTCTTTCTACTACGGATAATTTTATGGATCAGCACCATTAGAATTAGAGAACCAATAGCCCTACGAAAAAACGATAAACGAACAATATGCTGATAGCAAACCTTATATCAAAATATATCACTTTTATCAAAATTTATTTTATTTAAAATATTTGTCAAATATACAAAAGAAGAAAACATTTATGCTTACAGAACAATCAGAATTATAATCAGAAAAGGATTTGATATTCTGGAAATCATAGGTAGAATTCGTCGTCCCCACTTTATACGACTTATCCAGTGTATCAGTACACATATCTATCTACATGGTTTTCAATCTTTGACAATCAATCTTCATCATACCTTAAGATCAAGATTACTCCAACTTAATTAAAAACCATACTTATCTTAATATCTCGAGTGGGTTCTATAAAATAGCCCAAGAATAAAGACATTACAGACAGCCCATGAGGTCTCAACCTTCAACACCTTATCGATATTTCAATGAAGATGCAGATAGAAAACGAAGACTCATTGCGAGTAATGTTATCTTTGTTTCCTTCTGACAGCTTCTCAAAGACCTGCGGATCAAGAACAATGACCGGATGACTAGCAGAATATACGTTGATCGTGGAGGAACTCGACCAAGTTCATAACATGCATATTTGTCTAATTAACTTTGATCTCTTGGTTTTCCCAGCATGATCTGGCTGTTTCTCCGCTATTTCGATCGACTCTGATAAGGAGGAATGAGGAAATGTTATCATTTCAAATATTGATTTGATTGTTTGGAGTTCAGAGGTCGAGAGAGTTTCTTCGTGTTGTGATCACCAATTGTGCGTGAAGAGTGGAGTTTTTGATTGTAGTTTTCTTCACAATGTGATGTGGGGAATTTATTCTGTATATTGATATTTGTTATGATCTGATTGAGTTTACTCTTTATTCGAAGTATTGTTGAACTAGGTACCTAGTCTAAAAACGATGGACAGCTCATGCTCATTAGACGCATAATGAAAAAATGGACAAAGTACTTACATGAAATGAAAAAGTTTTTCGTGTAAGGAAAATGATTTACTTGTATAGGCATATCCCTAGTGTTGCTGGATTTATTTTGACTGTCGACCAAGTTCAGTACATGCATATTTGTCTTATTAACTTTGATCCCTGAGTTTTCCCAGCATGATTTGGCTGTTTCTTGGCTATTTCGATTGACTGTAATAAGGGAGAATGAGAAAATCGAATATTGATTTGATTATTTGGGGCTCAGAGGTCGGGAGGGTTTCTTGGTGTTGTGATCACCATTTGAGCGTGAAGAGTAGAGTAGTTTGCTTCACAATGTGAGATAAGGGGGGAAATTTATTATGTATATTTATATGTTTCATGATCCGTTTGAGTTTATTTTTCATTTGAAGCATTGTTGAACTTGGTATACCTAATCTGAGAACGATTGACAGAGTATTAGAAGCCTAATGAAAAACTAGACAAAGTACAAACATGAAATAATAATGAAGATGTTTGAAGTTCACTTTACAATGTGATATGGAGAATTTATTTATCTATTTTCATATTTGTGTTGAAATGTTTGAGTTAACTCTTCATTTGAAGTATTGTTGAACAAGTTAACAAGTCTAAAATCGATAGACAACATGGGATCTTTTTTCATATTTTATGGCCCTCTCTCGCGTGGCACTATGCATGGTACTTTTTTCCTTTACACCTTGTATATACCTACTTACTGTTACTGGATTCATTTTGACTGTCAATCAGTTTATTATAATTTCTTTGCTGTTTCGATTGACGCTGATACAAAGAAATGAGAAAATGGACAGCTCATTAGACGTTTAATGAAAAAAATGGACAAAGTACATTCTGACATAAAATGAAAATTTTTTTTTTTTTTTGTATTCATAATTTCATCCATGTTGTTAATAATTGAAAATATCTTTCAGGTATTTGGATTTATTTCGACACTCCTTTTTACATCATTTCACCGACGCTTCGGTCGCAAATCGGACCTTTATCAAGGCTAAAAAATTTTTGAACATTTAAAACTCAGACATGGAAAACTCGTTGACACACTTACATAATGACTTCACAGGAATCGAGTTACATTTTAAAATTGTCTTCAACATGTATAGAGTTGGCCTCTTTATATTTAAAAATTATATTAAAATCAAGACGTGGTAGAAGGTTAGAACATAGAACATTATAGGTTAGAATTATTGACTGTCGTCTTGAACCTGACATGTGACCATAGAACTAGAAGGAAATTTTCTTTGGTTATTTTCTCAAAGGTATTAACAGACAATTATATATGGAGCTGAGTCCATTGACATCATCTCTAAAATTTACTGTTTTGTTTAATGTTATTTGTATCATTTCACTTATGTTTCTTCGATACCTATTATTTTCATGGTCGAGTATTGTCGTTCCCTCGAAATTGAACTTGTGACCCTCCCTGTGTGTATGTACCGTAAGAGCGGTTTTGTCCCTGTGTGTGATGTTGTTGGAGTCTGTTTTATGTTGTCTGACTCTGTCTTCCAGTAGTTGTTTTGTTTGTCCGATGTAGGCCTTCTCGCAATTAGAGCATGGAATTTTATACACCACCGATGATTGTGAATTTGTTGGGACACTATCTTTTAATTTTGTGAAGTATTTTTTGGTTGTGACTCTATTGTAAAATGCACACGTGTAATCAATCCTCTTGAAAATCCTGGAAATTTTTTGTGCAAGTCCGGGTATGAAGGGGAATCTGCAGTATTGTGTAGGTTCTTTGTTATTTCGTTGGATGTTGTTTTGCGTTAGTTCTCTTTGGTTTTATTCACAACTCTTCTAATATATATCCAGGGTAGTTGTTTTCCCTTAAGATCTCACACACTTTTTGTGTGTTTTCCTCCCTAAATTTGTTTTCGCTCAACGTCAGAGCCCTATACATCAGACCAATTGCAGTATTGACTTTTTGAGTGTTGTTATGGTTGCTGTAGTAGTTAATTATTCTATTTGAACTTATAGCCTTCGTGTACCAGCTGGTCGTTAAATTTTCTCCCTCACGATTTATCAAAATATCCAAGAAAGGGATTCTGCTCTCATTCTCATCTTCTACGGTAAACTTAATCTTGGGGTGGTATGAGTTAAATAGATCAATGATCGTCTGTCTCTTATATATCAATTATAAAATGAAAAGTTTTTTAATAAGAGGAATGTTATTGACCTGTATATATCCTTAGTGCTACTAGATTCATTTTAACTGTCGACCAAGTTCATAACATGCAGATTTGTCTAATTAACTTGATCTCTTGGTTTTCCCAGCATGATCTGGCTGTTTCTTGGCTATTTCGATCGACTCTGATAAGGAGGAATGAGGAAATGTTATCATTTCAAATATTGATTTGATTGTTTGCAGTTCAGAGGTCGGGAGAGTTTCTTCGTGTTGTGATCACCATTTGAGCGTGAAGAGTAGAGTAGTTTGCTTCAAAATGTGAGGAGGAAAATTTATTCTGTGTAATGATATTTTTCATGATCCGTTTGAGTTCACATTTCATTTGAACCATTCTTGAACTTGATATCTAGTATGAAAACGATGGACAGTTCATTAGACGCCTAATGAAAAAGTAGACAAAGTACAAACATGAAATAACAATAAGGTTGATTGAAGTTTGCTGTACAAGGTGGTATGGAAAATTTATTTATGTTATTTATATTGGTGATGATATGATTGAGTTCAGTCTTCATTTGAAGTATTGTTGAACTAACTACATAGTCTAAAATCGATAGACAGTTGATAAGACTCCTAAGGAAACATGGACAAAGTACTGTGACATGAACTAAAAATGTGGTTCATATTAGGAAAATTATTGACCTGTATATTGTGTATATATCTTTACTGTTACTGGATTTATTTTTACTGTCGACCAGTTCATAATATGCATATTTGTTTGATCCCACGGTTTTTCCAGCAAGATCAGGCTGTTTGTTGGCTGTTTCGATCGACTCTGATAAAAAGGAATGAGGAAATATTATCATTTCAAATATTGATTTGATTGGTTGAAGGTCAGTGGTAGAAGAGTTTTTCGTGCTGTTATCACTATTTGAGCGTGAAGAGTAGTAGAGTTTGATTCAAAAGATGTTTGAAAATTCATTATATTGATATTTGTGATGATTTGATTGAGATCACTATTGATTCGATATATTGTTGAACCATGTACCTAGTCTGCAAAATGATGGACAGCTTATTAGACGTATAATGAATAGATAAAGTACATTCTGACATGAAATAAAAATGTTTTTCATAATAGGAAAGTGATTGACCCGTATATATCTCTAGTGCTACTGTACTGATTTGCCTTCATAAGCGTTAAATTAGCAATCTTCATACTATAACAAACAAGGAAAGGCAAAAGAAATGATAGATTTTGGTTCAAGTAAAGAAAAGTTGGAAAAAAGTATAGTTTATAATAAAGCCATTCTGCCTAGATCTTACTATACAGGGTGTTTCATCATAAACTGGACACACATATATTTTCGTGTAGGGCACATCGGAAGAATCATTTTTGCCTTATACAATATATCCCGTTTTCGAAGTATAAGCGAGATACAGGGTGTTAAACGTCATTTTTGAACAAGATTCTTATGAGTGTGGTCAGTTATGTAAAACACTTAAAGTAACGGTTTTTGGTCAAATCTCAGTATTTTTGGGTCCTCTATTCAGAAAAGTTGACGAACTCCGAAAAAAAATTTACAAAATGGCGGAAGACCTGCAATGTTCCAAATTTTTTTTACTGGTTCTCAAATTTACTTTTATTTTCTGAATGAACACAATTTTCTGAGGATTTCGGTGAAAAAATTTTTTCAAAAATCGAACAAAAATTTTTTTTACATGTCTACAGCGATGAAAAAATTTCACTCGAAATGAATGAAATTTTGTACAATTGTATTTCTTGAATTATCAATCACGAATATGAAAACAGAATTGTAAAATATCGAACGGTTTCGTTACTACAGTCATTCAAATGTTTCGTTCAGAGCTCTAAAATAATGAAAAAAAATTGTTTTGAGTTCTAGAGTCAAAATAATTGAATTATTGATATGTCCAAACATTCTAGACGAATGTATACAAAAAAATCAGTGAAACTTAGTTGGGACTCGAACCGACGTAGGTATAAATATTGAAATGGCACTGTTCTAAGGATAATAATATTCGTTGCCAGGCAACGATAGTTCGTAGTTCATAGAGTTTGACTACTGGCTAAATTATATTCACTGAAATTCAAATAAATGTCCAACTCTATGAACTACGAACTACCGTTGCCTGGCAACGAATATTAATATCCTTAGAACAGTGCCATTTCCCTATTTAATACCTACGTCGGTTCGAGTCCCAACTAAGTTTCACTGATTTTTTTTGTATACATTCGTCTAGAATGTTTGGACATGTCAATAATTCAATTATTTTGACTCTAGAACTCAATACAAATTTTTTTTCATTATTTCAGAGGGCTGAACGAAACATTTGAATGACTGTAGTAACGAAACCGATCAATATTTTACAATTCTGTTTTCATATTCGTGATTGATAATTCAAGAAGTACAATTGTACAAAATTTCATCCATTTCGAGTGAATTTTTTTCATCGCTGTAGATAGGTATGTAAAAAAAAATTGTGTTCGATTCTTGAAAAAAAATTTTTCAAGAAAATTCTTAGAAAATTGTGTTCATTCAGAAAATAAAAGTCAATTTGACAACCGCTGAAAAAAATGGGATCGTTGCAGGTTTTCCGCCATTTTGTAGTTTTTTTTTCGGAGTTCGTCAACTTTTCTGAATACAGGAGCCAAAAATACTGAGATTTGACCAAAAACCGTTACTTTAAGTGCTATACATAACTGACGACACTCATAAGAATCTTGCTCAAAAATGACGTTTGACACCCTGTATCCCGCTTATGCTTCGAAAACGGGATATATTGTATACTTAAGGCAAAAATGATTCTCCCGATGTCCTCTACACGAAAATATATGTTCGTCCAGTTTATGATGAAACACCCTGTATAAAGGATAATCAAAACAACCAAATATTCAGGAGAAATAGTCAATATTTTTTGATAGATGAGTTTAATGATGATTTTATTACAATTAGTGATAGTATTATTGAGGATAAAGAAAAATATTGATTGATTTGAGTAGGGATCGGCTGAAAGAACCACAGAGATTAGTTTATAATTGAATAAGTAAATTGGCTCATTGTTCATGAAAATGTTATGAATGTGCATATAGGGAATAATTGAATCTTGAAAGGAAGGATGTAAGGTATCTACTTTGATGTACCCCTGTATATGGTTTTATTATGGTTTCCACACAGGTCGATCGATTGTCAAGACACATGGTAAAGATCATTGTATATTGAACCATTGAATAAAGACATTTTAAAACTTTGAATCTATATTCTAATCAAACTGAAACCTTTATATTTCTATTCAAAGGAATGCAAATGATGAGAATATATAACGAAGAGGGATTCTGGAGAAAAATGAAACTGAAAGAATAGCACCCTGGAAGAACTTTCTGGTAATGGATCATTCGGAAATGAAATATTTGGATCTCAGTAAGAAAAAGTGACGCCTACTAACTGGATTTCTAACAGCAAATTGTGATTTTAAGTACCATTAGATGGGTATAAGCTCAACAAAAACTGATTAGTGTAAATTCTTAGAGGAAGAGAAGAAAACTCCTGTTCACTTAGTTACGGAATGCCTGGCCCTTGCAAGCCTATGCGAAGAATGTCTTGGACAGGGAAATTATAGAAGAAACGCGTATCTAGCCTACTCGAAGCCCCTTCAGATATTGGAGTTCATTTAAGATCTGGAATTGGAGGGAGAGCTGTTTGTAGTGCGCTTACGAAAACAGCTCTGATCGGGAGTACAATAGACAAAAATATCGTAAAGAAATGTAATCCACCTAACAATCTACAATTTAGAATCTAGTCTAATTTATCTCTATGATTATCTCATTAGGCTTGCTTTTCCGCTTTACTGACAATAGGAAACAATTAGAGATAAAAACACTGTTTGATGATGATGAACAATATGACAAAAAAAATTCATTTATAGCTGACAAAAAAGAAGAAGATGTCCCAGATTGTGGCAGCTGTTAGAAGCATACCTTAATTTGTCTATAATGAATTCTTCACAATTTCTCAATTTCAATTGAAAAATAAAAAAAAAAACTGCAAGATCTCACCAATATTGACATTGTTGGTTGGTCTATTAAACATTCAGAACCCAAGTTACCAAAACTGATAATAAAAAGGATGAACTCAAAACAAACATTCTTGCGTAGTCTTGTTAGTAGGTTCATTCAATTCCTGATCATTAATGTTGAGCAATATCGGTGGGAATATTGACACTCGTATTAAATGCTCAACATTAACAAATCAAGAATCATTTCCCTAATATAGTTAGCTTTTAACCTTCCTGATAACTCACAGTTAAACTCTAATTCATGAGTAATAATCGAAGAGACATACCTACTTCAAATCAGATATTTCTATTCAAATGAATGCAAATGATGAGAATATCCCGAATGAGGGGCCCAAAATCGAGGTGCCCGGGTGAATTAGGCATCGAAATATTCACTAATGGTGCAACACTAATCGTTGCCTAATTAGGCACAAGCAGGTAACAGATTCCGATGGGCTTCATCAGCTAATTTCGACATATTACATCGGTTACTCTGTCTACGAATACGTCTAGAAGAGTAGACGATTCTTTAAATTCATTTTTTTGATATTATGATCATTTCCATTCTTTAGGTTGACTTTAGAGGTCGATCCACGCATTTCCGTGACGTGACGTACCTTAGAGTGACATTCGGTGAAAAAATATATCGGAAGATACAAGTGTCTATTTGAAGCTAAGGGAAAAGACATGTCCCATTCATGCAATACTCAAGTATTATATGGAGTGTGCTCATTGTCTTCTTTTCTTTTCCTTTTCCTCGTACAAAAGCAACATCTTCAGAGTAGCATTTCATTTCACAAGACAATAATATTCACGTCAGAAACCAGATTCAAACTGAAAAAGCTCATAGAGCGGACCCAGCGATTTCGGAAAAACACTGACACGGACGACAACGTAGGTACGTGACTGTGTAAATGGTGAAAAATTCAAATTCACGAATCACTTCTCTGTCTCTGTTCTCTTAAGGTTATACAGGGTGACTGGTGATGTAAGGGACAACGGCTAACTGGAGATAGAGGACCTCAAACTGAATGAGGATTGGGGGTTAAAATGTCCCATAAGGCTATTGGTTTCAGAGATACAGGGTGTTTTTTGCAAAAGTGCTAAAACTGTAAACTCCGATATCTTCTTCGATATAGCAAATTTTTCGCTGATATTTGGAAAGCTTGTTACTATACATATTCTCCATCAGATCGAGAAAAAATTCTCAAAAATTGCAGGACCGTATTAAAAAATTTCAATTTCCGTGTCAGGTGAGAATATTACTCGGTATGAGATAAAAAAAATTTAAATGAAAAATTGGAATCTGCAAAAAACACTGAGTAAAAATCTGTTTTTGGTTTGAATGGCACAAATTTTTTATAGTTTTTATGATATGTTGAAAGTCGAATATTACAATTTTCTCATATTGAATTCCAGAAACATACTATTCCTGTTAGAAAAAAACACTGAATTTGAGATGCTTAAATAATCCTGAGGCATTTTGAATATTCCTTCATATCTTGAAATACTTTTTCAATAATTTTCTATCAATATTATGAGAAGAATTCAAAAAACAATACAAATACAAAAAGAGGAACAGTAGCCCATATGATTCATAAAAAATCAAATAAAGAAATGCTTGATATGAGGAAGCTATTCCCCTCACACACTTATTGGCTCTTTTGAACAATTGAAGTATTTCATATCCACGAGATGAAGAATTATACTCTTGATAGAACAGAAACACTGTATTTCAGTTTGAGAAAATTTTGACTTCTTCTCAGAAACCCTGAACAATAATCCATCTGGTACTTATGTTTTCAACAAAATTTATTCTCAATGAAATAATGTTTAAATTTTGAGGACTTACAATTTCCTCTCATATGTACTTAGGTGTAGCAACTTCACCTTCTCTTGGAAAGCATATGAATTTCTTAATGCAAACGGAATATTAGTGAAACAAGTGATTTTTCAGAATAAGGGGTTTATTATTCATCATAAATAAAATACATCCTACTACACAGGGTAGGCCTATTTCAAAAAATGACGTTTATAATCATACATTCATTGGTCGTGAATTATTGGGAATTGTGTCGTTTGTTTATCTACTGAAAAATGCCTTCAGTATTCACGAATGAAGAATATGTAGATGATACTTGTTTTTGGATTCCGCAAAATGAACGGATATAATATTTGGTCTCAGAATAATCCTCATCTCAAAAGAGAAAGAAATCATTAGAGTTCAAGAGAGCCAATAAATGCGTTGAAGCAAATTGCTCTCATTTCGAGCATTTGCTTAGTTGTTTTTTATGAATTATTGCATTATTCAATTGGAGAATAAATTTCGTTGAGAAAACATAAGTACCAGATGGATTATTGTTCAGGGGTTCTGAGAAGAAAGTCTAACTTTTCTCGAACTGAAATCTAGTGTTTCTGTTTCATCAAAAGTAATAATTTTTGATCTTGTGGATATAAAAAGTACTTCAATTGTTTGAAAGAGCTAATAAGTGTGTAAGGGAAATGGTTCTCGCATATCGAGCATTTGTTTATTTGATTTTTTCATTAATCATATGTGCTACTGTTAATCTTTTTGTGTTTGTATTGTTTTTGAGTTTTTCTTATAATATTGATAGAAAAATTAATAAACAAATATTTCAAGATGTGGAAGGAACATTCAAAATGCGTCAGGATTATTTAAGAACCTCAAATTCAGTGTTTTTTTCTATCAGGAATAGTATGTTTCTGGAATTCAATATGAAAAAATTGTAATATTCGACTTTCAACATATCATAAAAACTATAAAAAATTTGTGCCATTCAAACTGAAAACAGATTTTTACTCAGTGTTTCTTGCAGATTTCAATTTTCCAATTCAATTTTTTTTATCTCATATACCGAGTGATATTTTTCACCTGACACGGAAATTGAAATTTTTGAATACGGTCCTGCAATTTTTGATAATTTTTTCTTCTCGTTCTGATGGAGAATATGTATAGTAACAAGCTTGCCAAATATCAGCGAAAAATTTGCCATATTGACGAAGATATGGGAGTTTATAGTTTTAGCACTTTTGCAAAAAACACCCTGTATCTCTGAAACTAATAGCCTTATGGGATATTTAAACCCCCAATCCTCATTCAGTTTGAGGTCCTCTATCTTCAGTTAGCCGTTGTCCCTTACGTCACCAGTCACCCTGTATAATGTATTTAATTTAGTTTTTGATGTTGTATATGTGCCTTTGCTGCTGCCTCTCCATGGTTTGTTTGTTTTTTAGCTTCACTTTCATGTTTTTTCCTTCTGAAGATGAGCTTCTTATAGCTTTTAGTGGCCTTGCTTTCCAAATCTAGTCAATCGAAGTCCACAGGTATATACAAACTGCCAAAGTGGTGCACCTGAACAAGCTGATCGTAATAAAATAGGGGCCTAACAGATCACTTTCGGATCTTGTTCCAATCGAAATCGAGACGCTCTCGCGGACCAGTTTCTCCTCTCCAGGTCGTTTTTATTGCTCCTTGGAGCTCCTTAATTGATAGAGGATCATATTGAATAATATCGATGAATTACCATTAATAAAATCGATGATAAAACTATCACCGTAAGAATTTATATCTGTTTTATGGTAAGTATTCCACCAAGTGGGGTCCCCAAAATGAAATTTTAATGAGGGAATTGGTCTTAAGGGAAATATCCTTCGATGCCAAACGTGCTCGGGTCCTAGGACTACAGCAGAGATATTTGGTTTTTCGATCTTTGTCTTGCTAAGACTTGACGTTTATGAGGACAAAGCAGAAAATGTGGAACAATTGAAGAGTTGATTTACAGAAAATTTTCAAGTAGTACATTTTGAATTTATCACGCTGGTCAATGATGTTGTAGCAATGGAAATCATCCAAGAAAGATTGACATTCCAGGAGGCTATGAAAAGTAGAAATGATGTTGGTAATAGCCCATTCAGAGTTCTAGAAAAATTTATATAATTGAAATATTGATCGTTTATGCAAAATACGTTATATAGGACGACATTCGATCCATCAACTCACAATGAAGAAAAAGTGCCACATGGTTTCATACTTTCGTACACTGATGACGACAAGGAGTATTTTCGCTCAATTCAAAAAGTTACTTAGCACACAAATCATGGAACCAACTCATGTACCAAGAGTAGTAGCAGTACCAGTAGTGAAAGGAAAGAATGCATTATTGGAAAGTACTCATGTGATATACATATGTGGAAGAAACGGATGGAAACGGGGAGTTTCAGTGTTGAATTCACGCTGGTTCGGAGTCCAGTGGAGCAGTGGAAGAATCGAAACCTCGGAGCGATGCGATGTTGAATAAGCGGCTGGTCTGTTGGAATGGCAGTCTGTAGTGAGTGGGGAAGCGCGCAAGCAACGATCTAACTCGTGTCTAGAGACACGAATTCTACTTTGGCTTCCGGCTTCCGCGTTCGCCGCAGTCGCAGTGAGTTGGAAAGCAAATTGACTGTAGTTTTAAAAATTTTTAGATTCGTGGCTAATGGCATAAATCCTCATAATAGAAAGTGAATCGAGTTCTACTTAATTGTAGTAGAAATCAATAAGCCGGTGATATTATTCCATTATAATTCAGCAAATTTTTGAAAGAAAAATATCTTTGCTTTGTTTAGAACGTTAAATTGATACAATGGTGCCATAGAGTGAAAACACGAACGTTTTTTAGTAAAATCACTAGGCTAATACCGTTTTCCTGTTTAAAATTCGTTTACATAAGATTTGTATACCGGATTTTATGAAAAATTACTATGCCGGTAACAACTTGATTTTTTTGTGTGACTCATCCGTGAATAAGATATTGCTCAAAAAGAACTAATCTCATTCTCTTTTTCCATCATCTTTTCCCAGAATTCCATTCTTTTGAAATGGTCTTCTGGAAAAATTTCCTGAAAGGTTTGCACCTTATAACATTTGTAACCATTTATTTTCAAAATATTCCAAACAGTTCTATCGCCCAAATCGACTTGCTGGGCAATTTTTCTGCTAGAACAAGGTGCACTGGTTTCAACAGCAGCACACACATCCACTTCTCTTGCCAACGAATGCTGGGTAATTACATGATAGGGCCAGTTTTCATCGATGGTAACCTAAACGCTACAAAATATTTGGATCTATTACAGAATCAAATTATTCCGACAGTTCGACAGCTACCAATTAATTAATTATTTTATTTTCAAACCAGTTATGACGAAAAAGAACCTGAATATTAATTTTCACAGGAAATTATTTGTTTCATTCATTGAGGCAAAAACTTCCGCCCATGGCGCCCAAAAGAGTGGAGAAAATTTGTCGTATTCATTTTCAATAGTCATGCGATGTTATCCATCTCCCGTTTGCAGTGTTACTGATTCGATATTCGATCGTAGATCGTTGCTGCGCGCCTCCCTACTCACTACAGACTGCCATCCAACAGACCAGCCGCTTATTCAACTTCGCATCGCTCCGAGGTTTCAATTCTTCCACTGCTCCACCGGACTCCGAACCAGCGTGAATTTAACACTGAAGCTCCCCTGTTTCCATCCGTTTCTTCCACATCTGTATTTGGTATAGCATACCTACTAGAAAATGGTAGGTAGTTAGTTATCTTCTCGGATTCCTCACCTATTTAGAGTAGTATTTTTTCAGGAAACTTGAGAAATGCTTCAGTAGTTTCTGCGAATAAGAATAAATATAAATCAACCAATATTAAACTAATTCTTCTGAGCCTATCTGGTCAACGTTGAAGAGATTAGCCGTTGACTAAAGCTGGAATAACTAATATACGCGGACTGCCTCAGTCTGAAAGACAACAGAAGAACATATCGCTTCTTCGTTCGTAAGGATCCTCAGATATGGCATTTTGTTTCGTATTCGTAGGAATAATACCACCTGGCGCAGTATGCCATATCTGAGTATGGGCTAGAATGCCACTATCGTTCAGAACTATTCTCCCTACTGATCAACTCTGGTAGGGCAAAATAGTTGATTATGGATGCTCTGGATGATATACCTCCTTGTGTGTTAATTAAACAAGGGCGGATATAGCTTTTTTCAATGGGGGTAGTAATGATTCAAGATCGATAAATCATTCAAAACATGAAAACAATTTAATCAAATATTTTTGAGGAATAATATAATAAGAAAAAATAGTAGTAAAGTAATAGTAGTAAAAAACAAACAAATGAAAATATGTGCACCACGTTTCGTAACATTTTTTAAGGTTTTCGATATTCATGGGGGGGTAATACCCCCATTACCCACCCTACCCCCCCCCCCCACCTAAATCCGCCCTTGTAATTAAACGATGATGAGATTAGCTCTCGAGAGTAAAATTTAATATTGGTTGATTTCTTGGATATAGTTATGTACTATTTCAGTTCTAAAAAGCATTTCATTTATACCTAATGGTTTGCAGCTGTATTTGTAAAAACATGTCAATGTCCAACCGAATCATTCTGCCCTTTATGGCGAATTTTGGCGATATAACCACAGAGAATAGCATGCTGTTACATAAAGACGCTAGCCTCAAAAGATCATGAAATAATTCCAGAAATGAATGAACACAAGATAGATATATGCGCACTTTCTGAAACCAAAAAGAAGGGGAGAGGAACTACAAAGCTGAACAACTACATCTTGGTGTACTCAGGAGTAACGAAAGACCAGAGAGCAACATCGGGTGTCGGCATACTAGTGAATGAAAAATATGGGCAAAACATAAAGCATACAATATGTCAGCGATCGAATACTAAGAGTGAAGATGATGTTTAACAAACCTCTACATATTATATTAGTATTGCACCCGATATCAGTAAACCGAAGAAATGTCCGTTGATTTCTATGAAAACCTACAATCAGAGTTGGATAAGATAGCACAGCACGAAAAAGTGATAATACTTGGAGACCTGAATGCACGCATAGGTAATGATGTATTGGAGGGAATAAAACAACAGTACAATGAGAATGTAGTGAGCAGAAATGTTGAAATGTTAACTGAATTTTGTGCACAGAATGAACTGCGCATAAACAAAACACTTCTTCCCCCATAAAGAGCAACACAAATACACTTTTTACGACAATAGGAGGAACAACAAATCCATCATCGACTACATCATCATCAACAGAATGTTCCTACCCAAACAAATAATCGACATAAGAGTCCTCTCCTCGGCCAACATCGGAACAGACCACAAATTGGTGCTTGGAAAATTACAGATGGCAATGCAGGCTAAATAACGGAAGACACCAGTTAAAACGGAGAAATTCAACATAGAGTCCCTTAGCCAGGAAAGCACTAAACAACTTCATACATTTCGATGCAGACAATACATAGAACAAAACACAATAGTTCGAGATGATACCCCTGACACCGCTTGGAAAAAACTCAAGGAGAACATGTGCAAAAGTGCTGAAGAAGCTCTTGGAACACGCAAGGTATCACGGATAACAGGATAACAGGCCGAATAATAAACCCTGATTTACAACGGAAGTTAAAGTGCTTACAAGGAGAAAAAGAAAGCGTACTTACTGCACAAAGCATGCCCAACACCAGAAAATCGGGAATATATGTGGAGATGAGGAACAGGGTTAACAACAGGTCCGAGAAATCAAGGAAGAATACTGGCAGAGGTTTAGCAATGACATGCAGGCGGATATGTATGGAGCACAAAAACGCATTTGGAGACTGTTAAGGAGCATGAAGCGGTACGAACGAAACAATACAACTGAGAACAATTCCAGAAGAAACATGGGAAAAATATTCGGAGATTTGTACACGGACATTGAAGGTCGCCCGAGGAACCAAACCAGACAGAACAAAGCGAAACAACACAAAAAGACCTTGAAGAGAATATTCAGATCACACAAGAACAGGTATCAGAGGCAATAGGAAGCTCAAAAATAGAAAACTCCCAACCAGGATAAGATCCCGAATGAACTAATCAAATATGGAGGTTCAGCAGTTTATACAGGAGTATAAAAACTATTACATAATATTGAAGTACAGGAAAATACCATAGACTGGAAAAACAGCATAACAGTACCTATTATAAAAAAGGGACAAAACAGACCCACAACTACCGTGGAATAACACTGTTGAGTACTTCGCTGAACACTGCTTACCAAGATCATAGCAGATGAATAGCATCAATAATACCAATGAGAGAAGAACAGCAGGGATTCCGAAAAAACCGGTCTACTACCGACGCGTTGTTCATACTCAGACAACTAGCTGAAAAATCCCGAGAGTACTACACCCCTGCATACCTCCTGCTTTGTCGATCTAACCAAGCCTTTGACAGAGTCCGACTGAGAGACGTTACTCTACTGCGATCCTGCGGAACAAAAACATACCTGAAGAGTACATAGAACTAATTGAGGACCTAAACACTGATACAACAACACAAGTACGTACCAACTTTACTTTGACCCAGCCTCTACGAACAACGACAGAATTCGTCAGGGAGACAGCCTCAGCCCCCTTCTTTTCAACCTTAATGGACGAAATGATAAAACAGTAAAAAACACTGGATTAGGATATCGAATGGGAAAACACATCATAAATATACTATGCTTTGCTGACGACGCAGTACTTATAGCAGAATCGGAAGACGACCTCCAAATAATGCTACAAGCTTTTAACAGACGGCATACAACTTACATGCTCATCTCCACCAACAAGACCAAATGCATGACATTAGAAAAGGTGCGCAGCGATGCAAACTGTCGATAGGAAACAACATCATTGACCAGGTCATCTCATTCGAGTATCTCGGGTGTAAAATCACCAGCGCAGGGTACCTGGAAGAGGAAGTGAGGAAGCAGGTCAGCAAAGCTGCAGCAATATCAGGACATCTCAAATACCTATTTGGAAGAACAAATACCTTAGTACTGCCTGCAAGTCAGAATATACAAGACATGCGTAAGACCAGTGATGACATACGAGCGGAGACCAGAGCCGAAACTTCTAAAACAAAAGAATATTACGAACAACCGAAATTAAGACCCTGAGGACAATAACGGGATACACACTGGCTGACAGGCAGAGGATTCTGATATCAGAGAAACGTGCCAAAGGGACGATGTTGTCAGATGGATAAGGAATCAGCATGTGGACAGAATGAGCCAAGACAGAATGGCAAGGATCACCAGGTATAACAAACTCCTAGGAAGAAGACCCATCGGACGCCCACCAAAGCGATGGCGAGACAGCTGGCAATCCACATCACAGTAAACATAGACCGGAGAAAACAGGCGATACGCCTTCTCAAGAAGAATAGAAGAACCACAGCTTACCATAGTTGCATACTTTCGTGTAGTTGACAGTTAATACCCATATTTTCTATCAACTCAGTAGGTACTACTTAACCATATAAGCTGTAACCGTAGTGTTTCAATGAGGGCCAGTAGCACTTAGGCCTCGTAACAAAAGTTTCAATAATTCTTTCCATATTCTTTGTACCTATTGATTTTATGAGAGCGAATGAGGACAAAATATCTGTCCTATATTTAGCCATTAGAAATAACATTCACGAAAATAACCATTGGTTATATTCCTCTCAAAGATATTAACATATAAACTATCGTTTGACTGATAATTATTATACGAACTCGCATTACCACTCCATATTAATTTTGTAAAAGTATATGGAGATTATTTGCCACAGTGTGAATGGAAAATATAACCATTCACTTCTAGTTTTTTGAAAGTGCTTCGGTGGAGAGTCTTTGACATGATTTATAACGGCACAGTAAGGTGAACCATTGAAGCTCCTTCATGTGAGCCAAGATCACTACGTCCTCACTATACAAAATCTAAGTAGTCGTATTCTTGCAAAGACTACAGGCTTGCTTTTCAGCTGAATAAAAAAAATATTGTGAACTAAGTGTTACTAAAAGATGAAACAGCTCATTTTTAATATTCTGAAGCTGAATTTGTGAATAGTCTTCGACATAATCATATAACGGTAAAGTCCAGGTGAATAATTGTAGCTTCTTCATGAGTATCAAGGTTACTCAGTTCTAGTAGCAAAATGTTGGTAGTTTCCAAAGTCAAAGGACATAAAGAATATGGACGATAGTGTGACTAGAAAATACAACGACTAAAGTATCACCACAATATTAAATCAATGTTATGTTAACAAGATTCAAGAAAATTCTCGACGCTCATTGTCCTTTCAAAGATATAAGTAATGAGTTATTGAGAGATAATAAGAACTCGTAGTCCCCTTCAACAGCCAATCTCTGGAAAACAGTTTTCTGTAAAAACCGAAGATTTATTCAGTACCAACTGTGACGATGCATATTTCCTATAATGAAAACTGGTGAATGAATGACATTTACAAGCGTCTGAAAGCTCCGTTGAATTACGATTCGGACGAGTCAAGAAATGCCTGAAAAGACATTAATTAACTTCTTCAATGTGGAATAGACAATCACGCAATAATTTATATTGACAAGTTTGTTTTATAGTGAAAAGATTTTTATAGACAATCCCGGTGATGACTGGGAAATATTTGCGGTCGTGAGACTCATTAGGACCAGAACATGCTACAGGTTGTGTTCTTACATATCGCAGAATCCGTTCTTCGGAATTTAATTCACGGAAGAAAATTCCATAAGTTGTTGTTGTAGTCGAATGTTACTAACGGTGTACTAGAAATACAAACCTTTTCAAAAATATTATTGCATTGGCATAGTCAAGATCTATTGTGTCTTACAGAGCTGTTCTGACCACACCCTTTACCTCTTGCCTTCAAGTTCCAGAGATCCGATGAAATCCAATATCTGTTGTAACGTTGTTTTCTCGGTGAAACTTACCTCGAGTGCCAGCTATTCTTTTTTCTTATAAGGGAGAATAGCAAACCTACCAGGGCAACTGCTAGTCAGAGACAGAGTTCTTCGTTATCTAAGATATTAGCGATAACAGAGAAAATCAGAAATAGAGTAATTTACACAATTTATTCAAATAGCGAAAATAGTTATACAAAAATACAGTAAATAAGACGCTATATGAAATAAATACAAAATAAACGATTGGTCAGTTTTGTCTGACCGCGAGCACTTTCATAAGAAACAAATATTTTCCCGGTACGAGTCAGCCAGAATAGAAAATGGGTTAAATTTAAACGGTGAATGAAAATATATGATAATACCAGGAAGGCAGGGATAAAAGGGGTCAGTATAAGAGTGCACAACGGTTATATTTGTCCGATATTCTTTCAGTCCCAGAATTCACCACGTTGTCTACCACTTTTCTTGTTTCTCGTCTAAACAGGTTGGGTTTGGCCAGGTGAAATTATAGAGTTGAACAGGATATGTCGAACGTGCTACAGCATTGGTTCGGTTATGCCTTCCGGTCTGACCATGGGTATACACGCCATGAAGGACAGACTAACTACGGGCACCTGGACAAACTAGGAAAGGTATTTTACGGAATCTGACGACACAGCTATTTCAGGTAGACTCAACGAGGATTAAAAATAGGACTGCAGTAAATCGGCTCGGTACTTACAACTCGATTGCACTAGCACTCACTTAAAAAAGGTAGCAAAAATCAGAAAATTTGGTAACTTAGAAATATTAAGAAAACTTTTAAAGGCGTACGTTGAGAGCAAAAAATAATTCGGAACTAATTACCGATGGAGGGAAACCCGGCCTTTTATAATCTTCCGGAGGGGGGTGGAAAAGGTAGGCGCAGAAACGTTAAAAATTTAAGGAGAGTACCTCGGTAAAAACATCTTAAAACTGGCTTATCGTCCGTATATGCAAAAAACGGCGTTATCTGCGATCGGCGTAGTTCTTGCGGACGGTTCTATTATGTTTTCTGTATGAAAAACAAAATCAATCGCAGAATGTTCGGTTCTTTCGATTGTTGTGAATTAATTCTGAACGGAATAAAAATTCAAGAATTTAAAATGAAAACTCGGATAAATTATTTTAAAATGAAGATCAATTTCTCAGTTATGAAATTGAACTTCATTACACTGTGAAGGCTTCAACGAGGCTAGCTCCTCACTATTACAAATTTCTCGCCCAAGGCATTCTCTCCTTAGACCCACAATGCCACATTTCGTGACTAGGTGAATGAGGGTTTCTAGTTCCTCCGCACAGAACCTACACTCGTCAGTGTCCGATAATGCTATCTTCAACAGGTGCTTCCTGAGGCGACAGTGTTATGTAAGAAAGTCAGTGAGGAAGTGCAATTGCTTCTTACCAAGATCCAGATATCTTTTGAATCTTGCTGTTTCAAAGTTCCGAAGTAACTCAGTGGAACGATTCATCCCTGGGAGATTCCGCCAGAGTTTTTCCTTCTCGGCTTTCTCCTTCTCCAGAAACTCTTTCTTATAGGTACATTCACTCATACCACAAAGGGTTCTGGGACAATGAGTGACATTTGTGCGCCCTCTTTGGCCAGTGTATTGGCCTCTTCGTTTCCTTTGATTATTGATAAAGAATCAAAAAGTCTGGTTCTCTCTGAATAACTACATCTCATCTGCGAATCTCCCTAGTGATGTAATGATCAAGAAAGTAATCACTGAGAAAAACTTCATGACATTGCTAAGTAAAAGAGATCATTGGAAACGGGAATACACCGACTATAATCTCAAAGAAAATACCGTAAAATGGTATACAGATGGTTCCAAAACCTCTACAGGAGCGGGCGCCGGGATATACGGGCCAAGCAACAAGTGTGCACTGTCGCTGGGCTCCTATATGAGCGTCTTTCAAGCGAAATCTTAGCTATTGAAAGATGTCTAGATATGAATCTAGAAAGAAACTATCAGAAGTGTGATATAGCCATACACTCAGATAGTCAAGCTGCTATTAAAGCACTGAGCTCCTACGTCATCGATTCTAAGATGATCTGGGAGTGCCGGAACAAACTCAATGAGGTAGGCAAGAAAAATAAGGTCTTTCTAATCTGGGTTCCCGGCCACTCGGAAATCGAAGGAAACGAAGAGGCCAATACACTTGCCAAAGAGGGCGCACAAATGTCACTCTTTGGCCCAGAACCCTTCTGTGGTATATCTGAATGTACCTATAAGAAGGAGTTTCTGGAGAAGGAGAAAGCCGAGAGGAAAAAGCTCTGGCGGAATCTCCCAGGGATGGATCATTCCACTGAGTTCTTTCGGAACTTCGAGACAGCGGGATCCAAAAGATATCTGGATCTTGGGAAGAAGCAATTGCACTTCCTCACTGGCTTTCTTACAGGACATTGTCGACTCAGGAAGCACCTGTTGAGGATGGGATTGTCGGACACTGACGAGTGTAGGTTCTGTGGGGAGGAGGAAGAAACCCCCATTCACCTAGTCACGGAATGCCTTGGCATTACGAGCCTGAGGAGGAAATGCCTTGGACAAGAAACTTGCAAGAGTGAGGAACTAGCCTCGTTGAAGCCTTCACAGTTACTATATTTCCTTAGATCTCTGGAACTGGAAGGCGAGCTGTGAAGGTTTTTGGCCAGAACAGCTCTGTAAGGGGGCACAATAGACATTAAGGTCGCAGTGAGCTGTAACCCCTCTGTAAACTATCAAACTATCCTTTGATTCCGAATGCCTGTAACCCAGATTAAAAAGACCTTATATTTCTTGACTACCTCATTGAGTTTGTTCTGGCACTCATCATCATAATAATATTGGCGGTCGTGAGACTCATTAGGACCAGAATATGCTACAGGTTAAGTTGTGTGTCATTTCACGGAAGAGAATTCCATAAGTTGTTGTGGTAGTCGAATGTAACATTGGAACTTATTATTAACGGGTACCAGAAATACGAACCTTTTTAAAAATATTATTGCATTGGCATGGTCAGTGGAACAGTATCAAGAGACGCAAAATGAATCTGTGTTACCTTCTTTTCTTAACAGAATCTACACTCGTCAGCTTCTGTTAGGCTAATTCCCATCACATGCTTCCTAAGGCTACACTGCACTGTTAGAAAGTCAGTGAGGAAGCGTAACTTAGGTTAACTGTGATCCCAACACTTCATGGCCGTTGGCAGTTTCAAAGTTCCAAATAACTTTTTAAAGTGGTCAATTAACAGAAGGTTTCTTCATAGTGCTTTTCTTTCAGTTTCTTCTTCCAAAACTCTTTCAAATCTTATAGGTACATTTGCCTACAACACAGAAGTATTCTCGGCCAGCCAGTGGTGTGGGTGCTTCCTCCGAAGTACTGCTTTGGCCTCTTCGTTTTCTGATTCTTGAGCGCCATGGATCCCAGACTGAAGAGATCTTGTTGTTGTGTGTATGTCTTTGTGTTTTCTCTGGTAATCCATATTAGCTTTGAGTCGATGACAAGAAGTTCATCAAGTTTCTATCCTGAAAAACACTAGAATAGCAGCCTAATGATATTTCGGTTCTTGGCCTTTATTCTCGAGCGTCGGCCTTTATGGTGGTTTTCGAACCAGTGTGTGGAACTCGACAGTATTCATTTTGAATTTTAGGGTAGTGCATTTATTCTCCCTTTTTCCAAAGCATCAAATTCACGTTCTTGTTGAATCCCAGATGCACTTTTTTTGACCATAACATCACTCGGTAAGTTCACTGGTGAGATATAATTGTTCAGAGAGGACCAATATCATGATCTCTTTGAATTCTTTCATTACATGTAGATACTACATGGGCTATCCTATTGATAACTAGATGTAGAGGAGTGAGTTCTGTTATGACCTCAAGTACTCGGGTACATTCATATAACTCCAGTGATAAGAACACAGGCAAGCCTCTATAGGCAGATTCATACACAGGGCACTACCATACACTACCGATATCTTTTGTTAGCCGCACATCAAAGGAACGACTTGAACATTTATACCTAGCTTATATATGTGTGTGATGACTCACTAAGTTTGAAAACAGTTGATGTGAAACGCTCGAAGAGGTGGTGGAGCAAGTGATTTGGCATCGCCGAAGTAATTTTTGAACCTCACTTTGAACCCATTTTTATCGATAGAAACTGTTTTTTGGATTATTCAGAATTATTTCATTTGAAAGATAATGGGGTCAAGTTTGTGAATTGATATTAGAACAATGATACATATGTTTGTTTTTTTTCAAGAATATTTCTAGTTCATTTTCTCGTGATGGGGTAGGTTCATACAGTCGTGAGCGGGGTACATTCATACTTTATGAATTTGCTCCACTTTTTCATATTAGTTTTTGGAACTGAATTGAAACCATAATATTGTTCTATAGAAGAAGTATAGTCAGAAATTACAAGAACAAAGGAACTAGGATTGGAGAGGTGGAAAAACAGGCCATGTTGAAAGCTATCAATGTAGTTTTGAAAAACAAACTCTCTTCACGGAAATCAGCAGCCGAACATGGCGTTAATGCACAAACACTACATAGAGTTATTGAAAAATTACGCAAAACAAAAGATCCTGATAGCAAAAATCGTGTATTTGAATCGAAATTTTCCTGTATGAAAGTGCCCCGCATGTGGGGTACATTCATACATTTTAATTTTTTTTTGTAACTCTAACAGAAAGTCGCACAAGAGTATTCATACAAATCACATATTTCTAATATATGGCCAGATAGTGAGACTATTAGTTTGTTATGAATTGATAGAGATATCGATAACAGAAAAAATTCTATAGGAAAAAGTAAGAAAACTGTATGGAGGTACCCCATCTTCCCCTACTTTGTTGGGTATTTTCCCTGTGCTTGTCTTTTGCCTGCCTTGCCAGACTACTGCTCTACAGGGTGATTTTTTTAAGTGTTTCATTAGACGTTTTCGAGGAAGGAGTTGTAATACAGATTCAAGATTTTGAATTTTCGTTTTAGAGTACATGAACTTTAATTGTAAAATATTTTCAAGAGGAATCTACTTCCGGTTTCACCGGAAACGAATGTAACTTCGTTATTTCAAATGCAACACCTTGTATATTTATACATATTCAAATTCTTCGTTAAATTCCACACTGATTTGATGTATGATATGTGCAACCACTCAAGCGGTTCTTGAATTATAGCCTGATTATAATTTTTTTTTGAAAAAAAAGGTCGTCACAAATAAGTGTCCGTATCTTCAAAATCCCTCATTACAAGAATTTCTTTTTGCGAAAGTGGAACAAAAGAAAGTACGCTGATACTGTTTCTTATATAACTTATGAGGAAATATTATACTGGGTGTCTGAAAAAGGGCCCCAAAGTGAGCCTCAATAAAACTATGAAATCTCACTTTTTTCAAATGGCAACCCTATAATTTTGTAATTCCTATCGATTGCTCGTCAAAAACCAGTTATGGTGTCTCGAACATTTCATGCCTCTAATATCAGTATTTTTGCCGTCATTCAATAAAATTCGAATTTCACGATTAAAGACAGGTTTCGCACAGTTTGTAAGCTTGCATTTTTGAAGTACGCTATGCTAGGAACTGTCATTCTTACTTTTTCTTACAGATCAAGCATCACTAAGCAAAACATGCAATAATAATTTCACTGGAATGATATATCAAGGGTATGTTTTTATTTGCGGCAAATGTAACAAATTCCTAGAAAAGGTTATTAGAAATTATTCAATGAACGAAATTCACATTTACTGACTTTAACGAAATCAAAGTTCAGGAGGTATCAAAACAATTCCGTTTTGGGTTAATGCTTCCACTACGGAGAAAATTGTTTTGATACTTCCTGAACTTCGATTTTGTTAAATGTGGTAAAAGTGGATTTCTTTCGTTAAAAGTTGTGACTGCCCTTTCTAATATTTTGTTACATTCACCATAAATGAAGAATATATTTAATACATCACTGTTACTTTACTGTAGTTCATATTTTGCAAAGTGCCCGATTAATCGAAAAAGTATAGATGACAGTTCTCTAAAATGCATTATAAATCAACAGACATAGCCTTCTTGAAAACTTCTATCCTAATAAATCTATGATGGTTAGAATAAGAAACCTTGATACAATCCTGAAATTCGAATATTTTATTCAATAACGGCAAAACTACTGATTTTAGAGGCATGATAATGTTCGGGACACCCTAACTGGTTCTTGACGAGCCATCGATTGGAATTACAAAATTATAGGGTTGCCATTTGAAAAAAGTGAGATTTTATAGTTTTAGTGAGGCTGACTTTGGGGCCCTTTTTCAGACATCCTGTATAATATTTCCTCATAAGTTATACAAGAAACAGTATCAGCGTACTTTCTTTTGTTCCACTTTCGCAAAAAGAAATTCTTGTCATGAGGGATTTTGAAGATATGGACACTAATTTGTGACGACCTTTTTTTCAAAAAAATTGATAATCAGGCTGTAATTAAAGAACCGCTTGAGTGGTTGCACATATCATACATCAAATCAGTGGATAATTGAACGAAGAATTCGAATATGTATAAATATACAGGGTGTTGCCTTTGAAATAACGAAGTTACATTCGTTTCCGGTGAAACCGGAAGTAGATTCCTCTTGAAAATATTTTACAATTAAAGTTTATATACTCTAAAACGAAAATCCAAAATCTTGAATCTGTATTACAATTCCCTCCTCGAAAACGTCTAATGAAACACTTAAGAAAATCACCCTGTATATGTTATTATAAGTCTCACAATCATAGCTCACATCCATCGCAATATTTTAAGGTTGAAACCTCAAGTTTTATCGACTAGTTTTCTGGATGATATTAAAGCGCTTATTGCTTCACCATCAGTACTTTTAACATGCTGATTCAACAGAAACTGTTCATGTTAATTCGATGATGTTTCACTTCAAATTTCCACTTTACGATATAGTAAAGGGTTTTCCAATAAGAGGTGTTAAATGTATGTATTTTCAATAGCCCGCTATTTCAGTAGATGTTACGTTTGAAGCTGTCATTTTTTGACATTTGACGAGTGGAAACTACGCCATCAATAAAATGGAACGGTACACGCTTCAAGAACGCATTGAAATTATTAAATTTCACTATAAAAATGTTGAAAAATTGGCAGAGACGGTTCGTTAAACTCGAACATTTTTCGGTCGTCGTGAAGCACCTTGTCGGAGCGCAATAGAGAAATTGGTAAAAATATCCGAGCTGTTGGGACAAGTAAGTGATGTAAAGAAATAAAACTGTGCAGGCTCAAGAGCAGCCGAGAATATTGCTGCTGTAGCCGAAAGTGTTGAAGAAAACCCTAGTTTGTCCACTAGTCGTCGTTCTTTGGAATTAGGCATTTCACAAACGTCATTACACCTTATTTTGCATAAAGATTTGGGTCTTAAGGCTTATGAAGTTCAGTTAATACAAGAAATCAAGCCGGCCGATCATCAACATTGTCGTGTCTTTGCTGATTGGGTCGTTGAAATGCATGAAAATGATCCGGTATTCCATCGAAAAATTATCTTGGGTGATGAGGCCTATTTCCACCTCAGTGGCTTCATCAACAGGCAAAATTATCGCATCGGGGGCTTGGAAAACCCAAGAGTTCTTATTGGAAAGCCTCTTTATCCTCAACGTGTGATTTTTTGGTGCGTTGTATGGTCCGGCAGGGTCACTGGACCTTACTTTTTCGAAAATGAGGCTGGAGCAACAGTAAGGGTGTATGTATTGCGCTATCGAGGGACGATTTATGATTTTTTTATGGCCGACATTGGATAGTATTGAACTGGACAACGTGTACTTTCAGCAAGACGACACTACGAGCCACACAAGCAACAAAACCATTGATCTTCTGCGGAAAAAGTTTCCGTACCGTGTTTTCTCCCGGAGAGGTGATGACAATTGTCATCGGGATCTTGTGATTTAACACCTTGCGACTTCTTCCTTTGGGGCAACGTGAAAGAGAAGGTCTACGCCAATAGCCTATCGTCTATTCAAGACCTCAAAGATGGAATTCGTGAGGCTATCTAGGGCATAGGGCAGCCACCTTGCGATTTGGTTAAGAAAAATTTCATTTGAAGGATCCTGTAAGCGTGGTCTTGGTGGTCATTTGCCTGATGTTATTTTCCACTATTAGCGGCATAGCTTCTTCTTTATAATGAAATAAACATCCGATCATTTATATTGAAAATGGCATTTTTCTTTGAATATCAAAATATTACGTTTTATTGGAAAACCCTTTATATCAGGTTCAGTTTATTTCCTCTATTCATCAAAACTCTGAACTCTGTTCCTCAGCCAGAATCGTATCAAACCCATCCCCGATTTTTTCATTAAACTACGTGTGTGAATTTAAAGGAAAAAATGAAGCAATAACAACACCGAGGATAATGCACCAGATGAAGCATCAGATCGAGTTGGCGCTGATATGCATCAGGAGATCAAGTAGGCGAGCCGTGAAACAGCGACGAATCGGCCGCTTTAGTGCCTGGGAAAGACGCGAGCGCGCGCTGTTATCGCGACTACGATCGCGCTCCGTGCGGCCAAGTAGCGTATTAACATTCATGTAACGAATCGGGATGTTGGACGATGTGATTTTTCGTTTGTTTTTTACGCTTCTAGAGAGGAGGACTGTGACTTTGATGTCCACCTACGTTAAGAAGACATCTTCCATGTTGCTATTAATGCTGACTAAGATACATAATTTTTTTTGGATAGCGTTAAACGAAACGCAACTGTTAGGAGTAGGTAGGTATATCTCGGAAATCATCGGCCGACATGATAATAATATAATATTCTTGAGAATTTCAGGTAAGCCGTGAATTTGTTCAGTAAATATTCGAACAAGTTATTTTCGTTATATTTCAGTGATTTCTCTAAAATAAAGGCTTTTTATTATAAAATCATGAAAAATTACATAATACACTGTGGAAGCAGCCACAAGAGATTATTTTTTGATTAGGTTGAATTGTGACGACAATACTTTCTCATTCAATTTAATAAGTACTGATCAAAGGATATGAAGAAGTACTATCCAGAGAGGAAACACAAACGACACCGACCGATCTAGAACCATTGGCAAACTCCCCTAAACAAAAGAGTTTTTGGGGAGTGTTATAGCCGATCGCTAGATGGTGTGAGAAATCACCCCACCTGAAAAAAATCATCTTCTACATCTCCAGAGGTTAACTTCTCATTTGCTGATTTAATCAGAATACTTCAACCTTCCACCTAGAAATACTATCAAATCAAAACTGTTTGTCCTGAAAACTTCATCAAGAAGAACTTGCAATTACTTGTCTAGATGAATGACCTAATCAATTTATAGATTTGATATATCAATATGTCATATCGATGACATATTATATATGAGAAGGAAAAAAACTGAAAGAGATGCGCTCTGGAATAATATTCCTGGAATGGATAATTTCAAAGAGTTTTTTTCGGAACTTAAAACTTGCTAAAGTTGAAGGCAAAACCGCAAGATCTCAATTGTTGAAGGTAGTGAATTTACTTAACTTTGTATCTGCCTACTTATTTTTCATTTCATTTATGTAGTTTTTATGTACAGTGGAACCCCGGTAGTCCGACAAACATTTTGCAGGGCAGTGTCGAACTATCGAATTCGTCGGATTATAGAGTACTGCCTAAGACCCCCCCCCCCTATAGTCCGGATTTTTTTACAAAAGAGTACCTTGTAATCCGACAAATTACAGATCCAATGATAAGATTCTTTATATATACATATGTACATATGTACTCTGAAATACTAATTATACTTCATTATGTATGGTATAAATAATAGACGATGTCGGATTACAGGGGGCGCCGGATTAGACAGGGGCCGGACTACCGGGGTTCCACTGTATTACATATTTTTGTAAAAGTTTAGCGAAGGATCATTTTATACACCCCTGTGGATAAAATGATACCTGGGGTAGGGGCAAAATGATCCCAGGGATCATTTTGTACTATGAGTTAATAAATATCGAATAAAAATGAAATAATAAACTCTGCTGTTTATTTGAATGATAATATGTATTGTTCATAACAATTTAAGTATGTAAGCAAGTCACAAAAAACAAAAATATTTGATGGGTTGAAAAATAATATTTTTCTTCGGCGTTTCTCAAAGTCGAGAGAAATTCATTCATTCTTATTAAAACCTCGCGCACGCATTGTAATGTCTGGATATCTACGTCTAAATCCACGAAGCCATTCAAGTCCAGCTTTTGCTTTAGCTTTGTAAAATTGATGCAGTAAATTATTTATTTCTGCCATTTTTGGTGAGCTGAGGATAAGAATTCCTGAGTGGTCAGCCCGTATATGATTCTGGACTCCATGTCAACAAGTTCCAGTTCTTGTTCCAGGTTGAACACTGTTTGTTTGCTACCTAACTTTTTAGCTGAGCCTACAGCTATTTCATTTTTACCTTTGGCTCTTCTTTCTAATACCTTCACTGGGACCTCAAATTCTCTTCTCGCGGTTTTGTGAGCCATACCATCTCTAATGCCTTTTGCATATGTTCTTCAGGCCTCTTTTGGGGATTAGTTTTACGTTTATAAATTCTCGGCATGATCTGTAAACAAAAACTATTAATGGGGTAAAATGATTCCAGGGATAATTTTAAACACACAGAAGGGATCATTTCACCCCAAATACCAAATTACAAAATATCGATCAAAACAAAACCTTCACATACCGCTTGCGATGATCGAACATGGCTTAAATATTAGCTAACTGCTACTAATACCCGCAAATAAAACAACATTTCAGTAAACAATTACATGTAAAAAAACGAAAGTCCAAACACCTGCTTACCTTAGATCAGAGCCACACTTTTTGATTATTTTTTAATAAAATCACGCCAAGCACTCGCACCGCATTGACATTTTACAGGTAACTCGCAGGGGCGCAGAGGAACATGTTTCATGTGTATTTGGATAGATGGTACAAGCTGTTTCTGATTTACGGCGGGGGATCATTTAACCCTTAGAGATCGTATTACCTCACTTTCCCCTATATCAGTATATACCAGTCTTCATAAAAAAATACATTACCTAAATCAATTTGATCACGGATTCCTCATCAGGGAGTCTATCCCTATCGTTTGAAACTATTTTCGGCTCAAAATACGGAAATAACAGACGAACAAGCGCTCAAAAAGAATTTTTGGAGAGAGAAGAAACTGAAGAAACTTCGAAACTGCAAGCGCCCAGAAGTATTTGGATCTAGCAAGAATCAGTTACTCTTTCTCACTGGCTTTTTAACAGAATATTGCTGCCTTCTCATATGATGAGAATTGACTCTACAGAAACTTGTAAGTGTAGATTATGTAGGGCAGAGGAGGAAACTCCTGTTCACTTAGTTACAGAATGCCTTCCCATGGTGAGTCTGCGCAAAGAATGTCTTGGACATATAAATATACGGAAAACTCGCTTCTATCCTCCTTGCCCTCTCTGATACTTGGCTCTGAAACTGGAAGTAAGTCGCTGCAGAATGCAACATAATTTCAATCAAAGAATTAGTGGAACATGTCAATTATCCTGCTGAATGTTGAAACAAAAACTGACATAAGCTATATAAATAATTCGGTAGCCAAATACAATTTTAAGAAATATTTATTACTGAAAATTCACTCATAAACCGCCCCCTCCGCTTAGCTTAGGCTCATAAATAATTTATAATATCATTAGTTGATCAAAGAAAAACAGATGGACGATATTGATACATTACTCAAAAGTAATTAATATATTTCTGAACGTCCAGCATTGACATGATTGTAATCAAAGTATTATAGTCTAAGAGCCCGTGAACCCCAGACCTTCGTTATTTTATAAAAGCTGAAAACTGGTCTACGCATGCTCCCACACAGGTAAGAACGATGGACCATTATGAAGTTCGTGTTACCCTGGCTTTGGCAGGTAAACGGTATTAAAGGGGTGTAAAATACTGATCTAGTTTCGTCATTTTATAAAGTGTGATTTTTTGATATGACCTTCAGAAAATCATTAAAAATCACGTCATTAATTGCCAGACACTTACTATAGTGGCAACCCCTTGCCAGACACCCTTAATTTTCATTAAATTATATGTAATTCTACTTACGTTATAGTATAAAAGCTGATTTTTATATATAATACTTGGGTAATAATTAGATAATGTTTTCTCATTAGACAGACATTTTTGATAGTGCCAACCTTTGACAGACAAGCTTGTAGTTTAGCTGCAGGTGCGAGCGCGAGACAGTATATATGAGTGAGTGCGAGTAAGACGACATGACTATAATGACTTATGCAATAAATTTTTTGGTACAGATTTATATAACTAATCATTTAAGTGAATCTCAAGAACATCTGAAGAAAAGACATTCGAAGCCACGACTGACTAAAATTGTTAAAAATTTTAATTTATTCTATTAACAATTCAATTTAGTTGTAGCATTGATGTCTCTAATTTTGCTGATAGTCTAAGAGCCCGTGAACACCAAACCTTCGTTATTTTATAAATGCTTAAAACTTGTCTACGCATGCTCCCACACAGGTGAGAACGATGGACCATTATGAAGTTCGGGTAACCCTGGCTTTGGCAGGTAAACGGTACTAAAGGGGTGTAAAATCATTTAAGTAAATCTCAAAAACATCTGAAGAAAAGACATTCGATGCTACAACTGAATAAAAGTGTTAAAAATTTTAATTTATTCTATTAACAATCTAATTTAGTTTTAGCATTGAATGTCTTTTCTTCAGATGTTTTTGAGATTCACTTAAATGATTAGTTATATAAATCTTTACCAGAAAATGTATTTGCATAAGTCATTATAATCATGCCGTCTTACTCGCACTCACTCATATATACTGTCTCGCGCTCGCACCTTCAGCTAAACTACAAGTTTGTCTGTCAAAGGGTTGGCACTATCAAAAATGTCTGTCTAATGAGAAAACATTATTATCTAATTATTACCCAAGTATTATAATAAAAATCAGTTTTTATACTATAACGTAAGTAGAATTACATATAATTTAATGAACACTAAGGGTGTCTGGCAAGGAGTTGCCACTATAGTAAGTGTCTGGCAATTAATGACGTGAATTTTAATGATTTCCTTAAGGTAATATCAAAAAATCACACTCTATAAAATGACGAAACTAGATCAGTATTTTAACCCCTTTAATACCGTTTACCTGCCAAAGCCAGGGTAACCCGAACTTCATAATGGTCCATCGTTCTTACCTGTGTTGGGAGCATGCGTAGACAAGTTTTCAGCTTTTATGAAATAACGAGGTCTGGGGTTCACGGGCTCTTGCTCTATTAGTGAAACATGTCAACTATCCTGCTGAATGTTGAATCAACAACCAACAAAAATATATAAATTCTGAGTAGCCAAATGAAATTAAAAAAATAACCTATACCGAAAATTTGCTTGAAAGCAGCCCTCTCCGCTCATCTGAGACTCATAAATAATTTATAATTCAATTAATGGATCTTGAGTAGACAGCAATTGAGTCAAATCAATTCTATTGTAAGTAGGTACCAAAGAAAAACAGAAAGACGATACTGATACATTATTCAAAAGTAATTAATATCTAAACGACCTGCATTGACATGATTTCAATCAAAATATTAGTGAAACATGTCAATTATCCTGCTGGATGTTGAATCAACAACTGGCATAAAATATCAAAATTCTCAGCAGCCAAATGAAATCAAAAAATATTCTTTTCTGCAAATTTGCTCATCTGAGGCTCATGAATAATTTATCTTGAGTAGAAGCAATGAGTCACATCAATTTTGTTGTTAGTACCCAAATAAGAACAGAATGACAGTACTGATACATTATTCAAAGTACCTAATTAATATCTAAACGACCTACAGTGACATGATTGCAATTAAAGTATTAGTGAACATGTCAATTATCATGCTGAATGTTGAATCAACAACTAACATAAAATATATAAATTCTCAGTAGCCAAATAAAATTAAAAAATATTCCTTACTGAAAATTTGCTTATAAACAGCCCCCTCCGGTCATCTGGGGCTCATGATTAATTTGTAATATCATTATTTGATCTTGAGTATAAAGCAATTGAGTCACATCAATTTTGTTGTTAGTGCCCAAAGGAAAACAGAATGACGATACTGATACATCATTCAGATGTAATTAATATCTAAACGACCTGCATTGACATGATTTCAATCAAAGTATTAGTGAAACATGTCAAATATCCCGCTGAATGTTAAATCAACAACTGACATAAAATATGTTAAATCTCAGTAGCCAAATGAAATTTAAAAAATACTCCTTACTGAAAATTTGCTTATAAACAGCCCCCTCCGCTCATCTGGGGCTCATGAATAATTTATAATATCATTAGTTGATCTTGAGTAGAAAGCAATTGAGTCACATCAATTTTGTTGTTAGTACCCAAAGAAAAACGGAATGACGATACTGATACATTATTCAAAAGTAATTAATATCTAAACGACCTGCATTGACATGATTTCAATCAAAGTATTAGTGGAACATGTCAATTATCCTGCTGAATGTTGAATCAACAACTGACATAAAATATATAAATTTCCATGTCTCAACAATTTTATGAACTTGCCCGTTCATTATTTTAATTATCAACTTAATTATGCGTATTATTGAATCGAAATGAGGTAATTCATAAACGAATAATTTAATTATCGGAAAACTTATGTACATAAATTTCATTGAAAACTGAAAATTAATAATCCCTGTAATATGCGGCAATAATTTATTCCTTGTAGAAGAATATATACGAGAGGGAACAATTATCATTAAATTAATTGATTGATTGAATAGATATCGGATGAATGTCAAATTAATGAGAACGAATGGAAAGATTCATTTGAGACGAATAGGAAACACTTAAAAATTCAACCGTTAAATTGACACTTATTGGTTTTATGCAAAACATGATATTAGTCAGGTATTCGATTATTGCGATATACTGTTTCATGAGAATCAATTCGAGAAGAAATCTACGTTGACGGTAATGTAAGTGAAATTTCAGGCAATTTCGAAGAAGAAATGAGCATATAGTCTAATAATATAAAGATTTTTACCTCTTTCTTGATTGTCGCGATGGTCTCCTTCGATACATCGAACTTGTTGTCAATTTGAGGCTCACTGGATAATAGTGAAAGATATAAAAAGAATAAAAGAGACTGAATCAAAAATACTTTGGAAAATGATTATGGCAATATGCACTATTACAGGACTATTCCTAGAAATAGCTTAATATAGGTAAGGACTTCATCGTGTTCATTTTGGTCTCCTCATAAAATCTAGAAATATTTACTGTGTAAGTCAAAGGTATCTCCATATTCATTTGGGAAAATGAATTTCATTTTATTCTGATATTATTTCGCACTCGATATCTTGTCCACTCTGAATATATTTCATTTTGTGAAAATGTACTGAAAAATTCAGTAGGTTTCATAAACTCTCATTCCGAACATTTTTTGTATGAATATATTTGTGTCAAAGTTTAATGGGGGTCAAAATATAGTAGAAAATCCGGTATACGAGTATCTATAATATAAATAATAATATCAATGGAACTTCAGATCAGTACCAGAACCACTTCTATTCTCATATCGACCACATAAATTATTCCTAAGAGTCTCAAGTCCAACCACAAGGAGCTAGATTTGGATGAAAATCTTTAGAAAGTTATGCAAAAATCAGTACTTCTCGGTACTGCTAGGACGATAGGAAGTTTGTAGGTCACGACAGACACCAGGAGCAACCGTTTAAGAAAAATTGGCAAAACCGACTACCAGGACATCAACCGAAAAATTCAGGACCAAGCAACGAAGGACGCACAACCCAGGGGCCAGGACCCAGAATAAGAGGAGCACCGAAGACCTCAGCTCAGAGCTCCATCCCCTTGATATTCGCTATCGAGGATGAGCGAATGTTCTCCTCAGCAGGGAGTGTGATATCCGATCGCAAGGGGGTGTGAGAAATCATTCCACCTGAAAAAAATCATCGTCTACATCTCCAGAGGTTAACTTCTCATTTGGTGATTCAATCAAATCACTTCAAACTTCTATCTAGAAATACTATTAAATCAAAACTGTTTTACCTGAAAACTTAATCAAGAAGAACTTGCATTACTTGTCTAGATTAATGACCTTATCAATTTATAGATTTGATATATCAATATCAATATGTCCCTATGGAGATACTCATCAGAAACCTGGATAATCAACCTGTGTGAAAACCTGAGTCATTCCTAATACCACTAGATTCAAAGATATCTCCCAATTCAATCACCCTAAAGTTATTGATTTCATTATATTTATTATGAATTCAACTTTCTTTGTCAACTCTAAAAAAATTGAATTCGAAATTGTTCCTTCTGAAACTAGTGGTAAGTGTAGAAAGTAGATATAATAATAATAGATTTGTACGAAAATAGAATATACGAAAAGGTTCAATAGATACGAAGTTTTTGAGGCAACTAATATCTGTTCGATTATCGCCATCATAAAGTCGAAATAGTTATATTCAGTACTCAAAATGGGAATTGTGAAGAATCATAAAAAATCATCCTGAACCTCTCGTCAGCTTGCTGAGGTATATTAAAAATTTTATTCAAAAACTTTTCAATATCTGATAGAATTAGCTCAGTTCAACCTTCAGTCGAGAAATTTTTCAAAAACTGTCATATCGGAGAGAACTTGCAATAACTTACCTAATCTTTGTTTAGTTTTGATCATAAGTTTGTCACACGTTTTTTATCATTATTCCGAAATTAAATTCGATATTTAGGATGAAATACTACTATTTAAATCTATGGGAGATGATTACCCTTTAGTAGGGTCCTGTAGCGGTCTTAGAAGAACAGAAGATTCGAAAATCATCACTTGGAACGCCAGACCTGGTTTAAAACACCCTCCTGGCCCAAGAGCAAGAATTACGTATTTTGTATCTGAATATTGAAGGTATTTATTTGAATAGTTTTAAGTTTCAATTTTGTAAAAACGGCGAGGCAGGGTTTTTTCTACTGAGGTTTTTCCCTGTGCTCTGGTATCATACGACAGAATAGTATGGTACCCCGTTTTGCACCAACCTCAGCTAGGGACTTTTTTGTTTCATGTATTGTATTTTGTTAGCTCTCAATTCAAAAGAATATATATATATATATATATCAATATTATGTTTCCATGGGATATTCATCGGAAACCTTATAATCAACCAGTGTGAACTGAGTCATCTTCAATACCAAGATATCTCCCAATTCAATTGCCCAAAACCATCATCTCTTCCCATAGGTAATCACAGTTTCATATCTCAATCTAACAAATCCTACTCAAATTACCCGAACCACGTCACAAACGGCAAAATCCCAAATAACAGCATTACGAAACCTCAAACTATCCACACATTAGCGCTGAGTATTAATCAAGTGACCATAATATCGGTACTTGGGCCACCAAATTGAATCGATATCGGAATCAGTGGGGTCATTTGCCCTATAATTTCGTGGCCTGCTAGTCGGTAAGGTGTGAGACGTAGAGTCGATGGGTGTCCGGTGCAGCAATTAGAACGCCTTTTGCAATGGCCTAATGATGGGTCAGCCAGCTAGCCCTGGGCATCACGCGTGATAGACCACCCAAAGATAGAAGAAGATCTTCGAGAAGATGCGTTCCTGTACAGATCGTATACCTAGGCCACTATTTTAGCAGGTCCGGACTCATTGATCGATTGACGATTATCTTGAACACATCTTTGGATTAGTTCTTTGATATTGATCATATTAGATTTCAAAGAGTAAATGGTAATCATATGTTGAAGCCTTATCTGAGACGATTGAAATGATTGAAAATAAGTACACTACGTAAAAAAATTAACGCACATTATGAAAATTTCAAATTTATTCTACAACTGAAGGTGTTTTCAATGATAATTATTTTCATCAGAATTATGCAAGCATATGCTATCCACTTTCAACGTTTTTCTTCAATATAGATGTTTTTTCCCAGCAGGAATAAGAAAAGATGAGATTATCAGATTTTGAATGTATTGATTCCATTCTGAAATAAGTTGTTCTCGATCAATTCTAGTGATCAGTAGTTTTTCTTTCGTTTCGATTCTCTACAAACACTCGATTGCTGTGCAACGCGAAACACGCAATTTGACCCAGGAGGAATGTGCCCAAGCGGTAGTTTTGCGAGAAGAAGGGTGGACAGTGGACACACAAAAATTGCAGAGAGGTTTGGAGTTTCCCATACAAGTGTGTCCAGAATGTTTCAGCGATTCAAGGAGACAAGTATGAATGTCCGAAGACCAGGACAGGGTAGACCACGGGTAATAACTGCCATTCAAGAACGTTTCTTCGTTGGGACAACGGTTTGCAACCGCTCGCTTCCTTCAAAATCAGCTTAAGCAAACTCATGGGATGCAAATTTGCACTCGGACAATAAAAAATCGCCTCAGAGAATATGATTTAAGGCCTCGTGTTGCGGCAAGAGGCCTAGCTCTTACCCCAGCCCATCGAAGGGCGCTTTTGGATTTTGCGAGAGAGCATATCCATTAGGAAGAGGCTGATTGGGAAAGAGTTCTCTTCACGTATAAGTCTAGATTCTGCCTTTACCATTGTGATCGACGTTCTCTTGTATACAGACGTCCACATGAAAGATATGTATCTCTTTTGAAGCATGCTGTAGATCTATGTTTATTTTATCATCACTACATAGTATAAAACAAAGTCGCTTTCTCTGTCCCTATGTCCCTTTGTATGCTTAAATCTTTGAAACTACACAATGGATTTTGATGCGTTTTTTTAAATCGATAGAATGATTCAAGAGGAACGTTTATATGTATAATAACATCCATTAAATAATGGAGAAGTACTGTTATTTTTGAGGTTTCTAATGTGATGTCCGTGCGAAGCCGGGGCGGGTCGCTAGTTCATTTATAAATTCAACTTATCTATTGAAGACGATGTTCTCTTATGAACATACAATGATATTGTTGTCGTTGACACTTAACGAATTGATTCTCATATAGCAGACAACATAATACAACTCAAGAACTTTCGAATGTATTGGATTTCACTCAGATTTTAATATCGTGAGAGCTTCTAGATATTTAATATTTCTATACCAATATTGAATATTCCTTGATTGCCATGTTGATCCTTCTGATGGTTTTCATTTTTATAGTTGGTTGTAGGCTGTAACTTAAGTTTATTGGCAAAAAGTAGGGCCTGTCAATTCCAAATTGAATTTTTACTATTAGGTACTTCGAGACCAGCCTGTATATCCAGTTACCCACACACCAAATTCTAGGCGGTCTAGATCTACTTTAAATAAATCATCGATGGAAAACATTCCATCACTGAAATCTAACCACAATAATTCTTAATACCTCATATCCGTTCACCCATTTTAATTCTATATATCTGTTGACTCCGTCATAATTATATACAGTAATATCGTATTTAATATCACTGACGCACTCTTGATTGAGACTAAATATATACCAAATTGATTGTTCAGCTCGTTTCAGGACCTTCCGAATTCGAAAATATAGACATTGCATCATCATTCCATACAAAACTCTGTGGCCCGCGGCTTCAAGAAATTTTGCTTGCAATCTACCGAAGGTCGTACAGGGTCGATTGATCCCACGGCTGTCAATTATCTTCGTTGGTGTTCCACAATTCCACAAAACAAAAGAGATGAAATGGATGTAGAACGTTCTGCATGAATATTGGATAGGAATTCAGCAGATCATTAATGAGCCGTAGAAAATATTGATAGGGCAATTTGAATTGTCGTTTATTTCTTCAGAATATTCAGTTTAACGATACATTCACATATTATGAAAAATTCTTGGTTGACCATGAATTATTTATTTTATGTTGTAGCATTTTCATATAAATATAACGTTGGTTTTAACCAAACGTTGACTAGTAGAATTAGAGCCGTGTCTGTTAACTCCTTGTCCAGTATAAATTCGCAAAAAGAAAATTCATGTAGTACTTCTCTGTATGGAATTTATATTCAATCGAGATTCATCAAATTTTGGGTTTAATTTTTCACATGTCGGTCTCGATAACAGAGTCAAACTCCTAGAAAATTTTCTAGTTGATAAAATTCATGGAAAATTCGTTTTGGTCGTCGTGCAACAACATGCTGCAAGTTGGTTCAAATTTCGATATGTATTACTGGAATTTCGAGTTAAGGGTAGTTCCCGGTAAGACTTAGCGATGAACAATGTATGGTCAGAAAAGATTTTAGCGGATCGTCCTCAAACACTCCAATTTTCGAAGATGTTGAGCTGAAAAACTTCGAATTTTCATGACAAAATCGAAAAATCATTGTTGCTGGGTTGAATCGATCGAATTTCACCACTAGTAACCTATGGCTTTCAATTATCTTTATTGGTGTTCCACAATTCCACAAAACAAAAGAGATTAAATGGATGTAGAACGTTCTGCATGAATATTGGATAGGAATTCAGCAGATCATTTAATGAGCCGTAGAAAATATTGATAGGGCAATTTGAATTGTCGTTTATGTCTTCAGAATATTCAGTTTAACGATACATTCACATATGAGAAATTCTTGGTTGACCATGAATTATTTATCTTATGTTGGTAGCATTTTACCAAATGTTGACTAGTAGCGAAGTAGAGCGTGTGTCTCTGTTAATTCCTTGTCCAGTATAAATTCGCAGAAAGAAAATTCATGTGGTATGGAAGTTATATTGAATAGAGATACACCAAATTTAAGGTTTAATTCTCATACGTCGGTGAACATACTGTCTCAATAACATTGTCAAACGCCTAGACCATTTCTAACTGATGAAATTCACGGAAAGTTTGTTTTGTTCGCCATGTATATCGAGCAAATACATGCTATGCTGCAAATTGGTTCAAATCTCTAGATGTATTTCTCGAATTTCGAGTTACGGGCGGTCCTCGGTAAGACTTAGCGATGAACGCATGGTCAGAATGATTTTAGCGAACCATCCTCAAACACTCCAATTTTCAAAGATGTTGAGCTGAGAAACTTCGATTTTCATGACAAGTATGGAATCGAAAGATCATTGCTTCTGGGTTGAATAGATCGAATTTCACTAGTACAACCTACGGCTGTCAATTATTTCGTTGGTGTTACACAATTCCACAAAACGAAAGAGATGAAATGGATGTAGAACGTTCTGCATGAATATTGGATAGGAATTCAGCAGATCATTTAATGAGCCGTAGAAAATATTGATAGGGCAATTTGAATTGTCGTTTATTTCTTCAGAATATTCAGTTTAACGATACATTCACATATGAAAAATTCTTGGTTGACCATGAATTATTTATTTTATGTTGGTAGCATTTTCTTATAAATATAACGTTGGTTTTGACCGGACGTTGACTAGTATAGAAGTAGAGCCGTGTATCTGTTAACTACGAGTATAAATTCGCAGAAAAAAAATCATCTGTTACTTCTCTGTATGGAATTTATATTGAATTGAGATTCATCAAATTTTAGGTTTAATTTTTCATATGTCGGTGAACATACTGTCTCAAGAACAGAGTTAAACGACAAAAACATTTTCTAATTGATAAAATTCATGGAAAATTCGATTTGGTCGTCATGCAACAACATACTGCAAATTGGTTCTAATATCGATATGTACTACTGGAATTTCGAGTTAAGGGTGATCCTCGGTAAGACTTAGCGAGGAACAATGCATGGTCAGAAATGATTTTAGCGGACCGTCTTCAAACACTCCAGTCTTCGAAGATGTTGAGCTGAAAAACTCGACAAGTTTGGGATCGAAATATAATTTTTACTGGGTTGAATCGATCGAATTTCACTAGTGGGGGAATATCGGTCGCTTAAGGATATTTGATAATAAAATCATGGTCGAATGTTTTAAGGGAACATAGGAACAAAATAAAAAGGATAATGAATTTGACTTGAAATTTTCATGACAAGTATGGGATCCCAAGACGGCTGGTATTATCTTCGTTGATATTCCACAATTCCACAAAACAAAAGAGATGAAATAGATGTATAACGTTCTGCATGATTGGATAGGAATTCAGCAGATCATTTAATGAACCGTAGTAAAATATTGATAGGGCAATTTGAATTGTCGTTTATTTCTTCAAAATATTCAGTTTAACGATACAGTCATAAATGAAAAATTCTTGGTTGACCATGAATTATTCATTTCATTTTGGTAGCATTTCAATAAAAATATAACGTTGGTTTTGACTAAACGTTGACTAGTCGAAGAAGACACGTGTCTCTGTTAACGCTTTGTCCAGTTTAAATCCAAGAAAGATGAAAAGGAGTTATTTTTTTTCATGTCCATTGATTTTCATAAAATTAAAGGAAAATGCTGAAAATAATCTAATACAAGCAGTGGCAATATGTATCAATAGGTGCTTTCTAGTGTTTGAATCTGCTTACACCAGTGATCAGCGTATTTTGAATGGACGTTCTTCAAAATCACTTATGATGAGTCTTATAAACTAATAATGGATGTAAAGTTTCAGAGAAAATCTCTAACTCTGATGGCGAAAGTCGGGAAGCATATGAGTGATTTAAGTTTAGAGTTCTACAAACAGTTATTATTTCTTGTCGTGAAATTCTTCATGGTGAAACATTTATTGAAATGTAATTTGGGATATTTCCGTTATGTTCTCTTCTTCTGAATCAAATCACCAAATTAGAAGTAGCTACAAGTCAATATAGTAGGGCATCAAAAATAAGCTTCTTCAAGAAGGAAAATGAAAGAATTGACAATATACCTGAAATTTTCAAGCCAAATATCTATCCCAAAGAATTTTTCGAAAAAGGCCAAAGCAATCAAACATAGTGTAAAACTACAACTACAACTACAACGAGTCAACGAAACACCGAATACTGTACAGGGTGTTCATCATAAACTGGACAGACTATATATGTATTCGTGTAGAGAACATCAGGAGAATAATTTTTGCCTCATACAATATATCCCGTTTTCTAAGCATAAGCGAGATACAAGGTGTTAAACGTCATTTCTGAGCAAGATTCTTATGAGTGTGGTCACTTATGTATAACACTTGAAGTAACGGTTTTTTGGTCAAATCTCAGTATTTTTGGGTTCTCCTTTCAGAAAAATAGACGACCTCCGAAAAAAAAATTGACAAAATGGCGGAAAAACTGCAATGTTCCTATTTTTTTTTCGGGTTCAAATTGAACTTTATTTTCTGAATGAACACAATTATCTAAGAATCTCTGTGAAAAAAATTTTCTCGTAAATCGATCACAAATTTTTTTGCATGTCTACAGTGATAAAAAAATTTTACCCCAAATGAAGAAGTATTGTACAATAGTACTTCTTTAATTATCAATCACGAATATGAAAACCGAACTGTGTTGAGTTCTAGATTCAAAATAATTAAATAATTGGTATGTGTCCAAACAATCTAGATGAATTCATAAAAACAAATTCAGTGAAACTTAGTTCGGACTCGAACCGACATAGGTATTAAATAGGGAAACGAGACTGTTGAAAGGATATTAATATTCTTTGCCATGCAACGGTAGTTCGTAGTTGAAGGGTTATTTGAAAAGATTTAAAACACTGAAAATACCTAAGTAGGGCAATGTGAGAACAGCATTCAAAAGTCAAGATATTTTCATATTTAGTTTAACTAATGTAAGACCTGATAATAAAAATCAACTAATCAAAAAATTGCATTTAAGAAGTATCTTGGGAGTTCCTTAGAGCCTAAAACTAAACGTTTTTTTAATGATCGGATAAAAAACATAAAAAACTAGCTCAAGCAACAGGCTTTTCATGAAGACCGTAGGATTCCTTAAAGTCGAAAGAAGAAAAATCGAGACGTAAAAAACGATGACAATCGTTTTCTGAGAACTGCCAAGAATGACTAATACCATTGAGTTTGAAGTTTAAAGTATTTTTAAACTCAATGTTAATACTCATGAAGAGTAACGAAAGATACTTCTCAAAAAGGTGAGAGTCTGAAGTGTTTTTTCTGACGATTGGCGTATGCTGACAAAAACGTTCAACAGAAGAAGAGAATATATGATGGAAATATACCAATACGCAGTAAAATATTGCCCAGGCCCTAGATAGTATTCGGAAGAGTTCTTTTTCATTTAACATACCGGGTGACCCACCCGGTAGATGTTAGATGATTTTTGAAAATTTTTTGTGGTGAGTATAGGGTATCTGAAAGCACAATTCAAAATGTTTTTTCATTTATACAGGGTTTCTAATACGAAGTTACAGACCAAAGTTGCACTTTTTTAAATAAGACACCCTATATACAGGGTGTCCCATTACTCGACGTCAACCCGGAACCGGGTGAAAAGTCAAGTAATGCTGGTTGTCAGAAAAATATAAAAAAAATATAAGTTGCATGATTTTAAAATAATGCGCATTTAAAAAAACACGCAAATTCCACACCCTGTGACAGTCTTTCGCTTTTCGCTGCCACAAATATCAACTTTTTCCAACTTTTTCTTTGCTGTGTAACCTTGAATAATGCTTGTCTGACTGTAATCAAAATTTGGAAACCAGCTGCTCTGGGTTTCATAAAAATAGGGCTTACTTCTCAGAAAAAAAATTCAAAATAAACAATTGCCTAGTTTCAACTGACTGTATTGAAAAAAAATGTACTACGTAGGTTTGGCATGTTTTTCAAAAGTTGGCGCATTTAGTAAGGATTCCAAAATGGTATAATACTTGTTTAATTGTAGCTGCCGTAGTTCAAATTTATTTTCGATTGCCTTTGAATACACTTTTTCGTAAACTGCTTCCCAGTAATAAAGTCCAATGGGTGAACGGGCCGGCCACGAGATTGGACCAGAACGTCTGATCCATCTTCCGGGAAAAAATGTTATCAGAAAAAAAAATTTCAGAGGAATTTCTCCGGAAAAATTTTTTCTGGAAAAATTATTTTCTCTGGAAATTTTTTTTCTGATAACATTTTTTCCCGGAAGATGGATCAGACGTTCTGGTCCAATCTCGTGGCCGGCCCGTTCACCGGACTTGAATCCATTGGACTTTATTACTGGGAAGCAGTTACGAAAAAGTGTATTCAAAGGAATCAAAGGCAATCGAAAATAAATTTGAACTACGGCAGCTACAATTAAACAAGTATTATACCATTTTGGAATCCTTACTAAATGCGCCAACTTTTGAAAAAACATGCCAAACCTACGTAGTACATTTTTTTTTTCAACACAGTCAGTTGAAACTAGGCAATTGTTTATTTCGAATTTTTTTTCTGAGAAGTGAGCCTATTTTTATGAAACCTAGAGCAGCTGGTATCAAAATTTTGATTACAGTTTAGACAAGCATTATTCAAGGTTACACAGCAAAGAAAAAAGTTGGAAAAAGTCGATATTTGTGGCAACTGGAGCGAAAAGACTGTCACAGGGTGTGGAATTTTGCGTGTTTTTTTAAATGCGCATTATTTTGAAATCATGCAACTTAGATTTTTTTTTATATTTTTCTGACAACCAGCATTACTTGCCTTTTCACCCGTTCCGGGTTGACGTCGAGTAATGGGACACCCTGTATAAGCTCACTCACAGATCACTCTGTACATTTAATGCACCATTCGCCAGTCATTTTGAACAATAATAATTGTGCAAGCAATACAGACAATGTTTTTTGAGTATACCTATATTGTGCCTTTGGTTACCCAACTCTCACCACAAAAAAAGATTTTCGAAATATCATCATTTACACCCTCAAAATGACAGTCAGTGGTTGGTCACCCGGTATAAGTATAAAATAAGATTTGAACAAAGTTCATATTCTTCGATTTCAAGATTTCGAAAGGAGCACATGAAGTTACTCGTATGGATGTTTTTGATGATTGAAGTTTTCCCTTTATGATTACGCGCTACGAATTTGGAATCATACTTCTATATTTCTTTGACCACAATCGATCTATAGGTCGCGAAAATAACCATATGTAATGAGTCGAAAACTTTTTTATTGTTTTTGACTATTAAGTATTTCAAACAATCTATTTCGATCCAGCATCTACACCCAAAAGTCTCTAGATCAGTCAGTTCGAAAATTATTGTGCATACTATTCTTTTAGACCTCGAATTCTGAATCAGCGAGTCTCGGGGACATTATTGGCTTAAAATTTGAATCTTACAGACATTGAGACATAACTAAAGCACCTTTTTTTTCCGAGAGCGACAGAGTGAAAACGAAAAACATACTGTATGTTTGTAGATATTCATTAAATAAATCCTTCGACGCTACTCACATCTTCATGTCGTTACCAGTTAAGTACATTATTTGTCAATGTCTTGTTATTTCTTCAACCAAAGACATTTAGGTCTGCAAGTTCGTTTTTACAGACGTAAAGTTACTTCGTAATAATAATCTATTACATCGAACAAGAGAACAATTGGAAAAACAATAATGTATATTCTACCGGAATAAAATATTATTGTAAATGTCCACTTCAAGTAAGAAAACTATAAAAACGTTAAGAAACACATGTTGTTCGAAAGTTATTTCGACATTCAAGCAATATCATTAATGACAAATTTATTTGCCAAGACTTCATCTATTATTGATGAACGCGCACGGTCAAGTGGAAGTTTATTGGAACCTGTAAATATGGATTTCCGCTTGTAAAGATTATTCTCTGTTGCCGTGTTATTAGAACCAGTCAGTATAGGTTCTCTTGTAGATATCTCAAGAACTGTGTAGAAATTACGTAAATTCATCCGTCTCTTCTCCGGATGGACTTATTATTGAATTCAATTTATGGTATTTAAGGATATATTCTGCATATTCAGCTAAACCTACCTTATCAATAACTCCTTGAATATTTTCCTATTCATAAAACGCATGGAAAATTTGTTTCGTTCGTCAGGAGAGAGTGAACAAAACCATTATGGATTCAACAATTTCAAGATAATCCATAACAACATACGCAGCATCAATAAAAACTTCGATGAGTTCAGATTATTTTTGACCAACATTGATTCCGATGTCGATTGTGTGGTACTGACCGAGACATGGATCGTGGATAGTCCCGAACTTTTTAATATATCAGGCTTCCATTTATTCTACCATGAGGGCAGGTTGAATCAAAACGATGGTACTTTTGTATACATAAGGTCAGAGTACAACTGCACTTGTAAAATAATACCTATAGAGAGTATAAAAACTGTACAGCTCACAGTTGAACTGGGAGCTGGCAATACCTTGCAGATAACAGCACTGTATAGACCACCCTCAACGAATGTGTTTGAGTTCAATAAAGGTTTGCAAGAGTATATGCAGGAAAATAATGACAAAAACAACTTCTCTATCTTTGTTGGAGATATCAACATAGATATATTGAACACCACCGACTACGCCAATGAATATTTGAGCATCCTCAATGAGTTCGGTTATACATCCGTCATAAATGGGCAAACAAGAGTGCAGGGTGTGACAGCTACGTGTATTGACCATATTTTTGTCAGATCAAGATATGACATTACATCTAACATAATGCCAATAATAGTGGAAACTGATATCACTGACCACTATACTATCGCACTTCAGATTATCCTCGATTTTGGTAAGAATAGGCCGATTGGTAGTCGCACAAGGGTCCAGCTCGACCACGAGAAATTGATAAATGCAGCCAGAAACGTTTCATGGCACGGCTTGACTTCGACGCGTGATCCAGATGAGGCAACGAACAGATTCATAAATATCATCACGCGAACCATAGAGGAGTGCTCTCATACTGTACATACAAGAGAAAAGAATCAAAAATAGCTCCCTGGATAACTAAGGGACTGATTAAGTCGATACATACAAAAAATCTCCTATTTAGGAATTCAAGGAAACACCCTGATAACGATGAGCTGAGAAAACGGTACAAGCACTATAGAAATAAACTAGCAAACCTGATAAAAGAACTAAATACGAGTATTATCAACAACGGATAGGGGCAAGTTCCTCAAACAGTAAAACGCTATGGAAAATAGTACAGGAAATCACCCACACCAAAAGAGCAAACACGAAATATCTGCCATAATGAGCGCGAAGAATGAAGAATTAACCGATAGAAAACAGATGGCTGATGAGTTCAATTTGGTGTACTCCCAAATGGGAAAAAAATATGGCTGATGCTATAAGGAAGGATCCAAATTATGTTCCTGGGAGACCGAGCTCTTCTGGTTCTTTCGTTTTACTTCCAACTGATAAGGATGAGGTCGGTGATCTGATCAGTGGACTGAAGTCTGATAGGTCGGCGGGAGTCGATGGAATACAGGTGGACGCTTTGAAAACCTTATCGCGGTTTATTCGGGAGCCTCTGACATATATAATAAATTTGTGCTTGGAAAAGGGTATTTGGCCGAGAGCATTCAAAGAGGCAGTGATTGTACCAATATTTAAGGGAGGTAACGACAAATTGATAACAGATTATAGACCAATCACTTTAATTACGCGCATTTAACAAAATAATGGAGAAGATTCTCAAGAACAGATTGACTAAGTACGGGTTATTGTCTGATAAACAGTTCGGCTTCAGAGAGGGAGTATCCACGGAGGATGCCCTGCTTTCGCTGACCTCGATGGTGTCCACGGCGTTGGATGAAGGAAAACCTTGTCTATGTTTGTTTGTGGATCTTTCAAAGCCTTTGACACTGTTAGCCACGATTTACTCTTGCAGGCCCTAGAAGATATCGGTGTTAGAGGTGGCCCACTGAGTTTGTTCACAAGTTACCTGGCGGGTAGATCTCAGTCTGTCCGAATCGGTGGCGTGATGAGTGACGGAAGGGGAGTGGAGTTCGGGGTCCCACAAGGTACGGTTTTGGGACCGTTACTTTTCAGTATTTATATAAACGGTTTGTTCACTGTGAGATGCGGTGGAGAAGTTCTGGGATTTGCGGACGACACTGCAGTTTTTTACAGGGCAGATACTTGGGCGGCGCTCAAGGCCATTGTAGAAAGAGGTTTCCCTCAGTTAAAAAAATGGCTTGAACATAAATTACTAACAATCAACATGAAGAAAACCTCTTACCTGCCATTCAGCTGTACTGGATCTGGGACGCCATCTTTGGCTCTATTGAGATTGCCACAATGGGAGAGAATTGTACAATACTACCCGGAAAAAAGTGAAGTACTTGGGTGTGATGATGGACTGCAATTTGAAATGGAATGAGCATATACAACTTGTATGTAACAAGTTGAGAACTATTCTGCATAGATTCAAATACCTTAAGAGTCTACTTACTGTTCATCAATTGAAGATCCTGTACCATGCTCTGGTCGAAAGTCATCTGCGTTATGGTATAGTCTGTTGGGGAAATGCTTTGGCTACTCATATCCACAAGCTTGAAGTTTTGCAGAAACGATTTCTGAAGACAATACTTGGAAGAGATCCGAGATATCCATCAGATAGTTTGTTTTTGGAAGCAAGTGTTTTCGATATTCGTCAATTGTATTACTTCAGTGTTGCCATGAAATACCGTTGTAGCGAAAAAAGTTCTTCGCTGCCCGTACACTCCTATGAAACCAGAAGGAAAAATCTTTTCCTCCTACCGAGAGTACAGAAATGTATTGGACAACGGTCATTTTCTTACACTGCTCCAAGGTTATACATTTTATATACCTCAGGAGATTCAGCACATCACTGGATTATCGCGGTTCAGAAGCAAGTTGAGATCATTAATCATGACCCAGCGTCGGAGAGTAGTTGCTGATCTGGTGGAAATGCGGAGTTGATGTCGTGTTTGTGTGCGATTTAGAAAATTTTTTTTTGCGTCTCGTGTACCATGGTTTTTACATTTTATGCATGGACTTTACCTATTGTTGATTTTGTCTGTTTGTACAGTTGTTCGATTTTACCTGCTTTCATTTCTGTATTTTTGTAATTTCATTTTATATATCTCGAAACAAGTGTTTTACACTTATCGAGTGTCTTTTATTCATTTTTTCATTTTATCATAATGTATATGTAATTCTCTTTGCAAATGAAATGAATAACGTTATTATTATTATCAAATGGATATAAACATGTGCTGAAAAGTCCCGGGCCTAACAAAGAAAACACAATTTTTTTGGTTCAAGATTAGCTTTATTCATCAACGTAATCTCCATTAAGAGCAACGCAATCATTCCAGCGTCGCTCTAACATTTCAATACCACTCTTGTAGAACGATTTATCTTTTGCTTCAAAATAGGCCTCAGTTTCAGCAATAACCTCTTCATTCGTGCGAAATTTCTTACCGGCGAGCATTTTTTTCAGGTCTGTGAACAGCCAGTAGTCGCTGGGAGCCAAATCTGGCGAATACGGTGGATGAAGGAGCAATTCGAAGTTCAATTCACTTAGTTTTGCCATTGTTTTGATCAACTTATGACACGGTGCGTTGTCCTGATGTAACAATTTTTTTTTCTTTGCCATATGCGGTCGTTTCTTTGCAATTTCGGCCTTCAAACGCTCCAATAACGCTATATAATATTCACAGTTGATGGTATTTCCTTTCTCAAGATAGTCGATGAATATTACACCATGCACATCCCAAAATACCGAGGCCATAACCTTTCCAGCCGATTGTTGTGCTTTCGAGCGCTTTGGACGAGGTTCACCAGTTGCTGTCCACTCAGATGAAGATCGTTTTGATTCCGGAGTGAAGTAATGGATCCATGTTTCATCCATTGTAACATATCGACGCAAAAATTCCGGTTGTTACATTCAAACATGACCAAACACTGCTCAGAAGCATGAACACGTTCTTGTTTTTGGGCGGCAGTGAGCAAACGCGGCACCCACTTTGAACAGAGCTTTCTCATATTCAAATGCTCATCTAATATAAAGCCAACACGTTCTTTTGATATCTTCACGATGTCAGCTAACTCACGCAACTTCACTTTTCGATCATTCAAAACGATTTTGTGGATTTTTTTGACGTTTTCTGGTGTTACCACCTCATTTGGACGTCCACAGCGTTCTGCATCATCGGTGTCTCTACGACCACGTTTGAAGTCAGCAAACCAACGTTTGATTGTTGTTTCTGATGGAGCGGAGTCCCCATAATATTTATCAAGCCATTGCTTTGCTTGAACGGTATTTTTTTCCCATCAGGAAGCAGTGTAAAATCAAAACACGAAATTGTTTTTGGTCCATTGTTATGAAAATGAAATGGAAAAAAACTCTTAACACAATAACTCACCACCTAATGAATCAAATGTCATGAAATTTTTACAGCTATTTTATGTAGGTTGGTATCAACTGAAAAAAGGTTACTGCAATAAAAAGCGCCATTTATATGTTAGGCCCGGGACTTTTCAGCCCATGTGATATGACGTGTTAACGACGAGAATAGCTTGAACGTCGATGGGTGGTAAATCTGTCTCTGTTAAGGCTACTTGGGACAACTCAGGGTGGAGTAACATCTCCCATTATATGGAGCTATAGTGGATGAACAACTACACAGGCCAACGGAGCATGGCTTCGAATTTGTAGGCTATGTTGATGACAAAGTCCTAATAATTAGCGGCAAATTCGAAGGCACTCTTTGCGACTTACTGCAGAGAGCCTTAGAATTATTGAGCAGTGGTGCTGTCTGTGGGGCTGAACATCAACCCAACAAGAAGTGATTCCGTTCACTCGGAAAAGAAAGCTTCATGACATGAAAACGTTATATTAAAAGGAAATATCGTGGAGTGGAAATCAGAAGTTAAATACCTAAAATTAACACTGTATAGTAAACTTCTGTGGAATAAGCATGTTGATATTGCTACTGGCAGAGCTAAAAGGGCTCTAATGGCGGGCAGACGTCTATGGGGTTGTGACCTAAAATACTGCGATGGATGTACCGGGTTTTTCACTATAATTTGACCCCCCCTTTAACTTTGTTACTAAAGGAGATACAAAAAAATGTTTCGTATAAAAGTTTCACGAAATCAACTGAGGTTTTTTGATATGAGTCCAGAAACTGAAATATATACAGGGTGACCAACATATTGATGGCAACTTCATTTTTTCAAATGGAACACCTTGTATAGTTTTCCATATTTGGTTAGCTCTTTTCCTCCTGATTTCGAATATGTATATGTTGGTCTATATTTCTTATTCTGAGCACCACAGAGTTTCAATTTTCAATAACCATCTGGCATAACGTTTTGGAAGTTCGTGAATATTTACTAAGTGGCCAATTTGATCTTTTGATTGGTAATGGCGCACCCATTTTAGGGTCACCAAATAGTCCCGATTTAACATCGATGGCCACGTTCTTATAGCCGTTCTCGAAGGAAAAAATTTACTTCATCAATAATGACAATCAATGAAAGCGGAGAATAATATTAATTATATAAAATCAACCAATATTGAACCCATAATTCGGAACTAATCCCGTCAACGCACAAAGAATAATGATATATTGTAATGATTAGAAACAAATTTTGAAGCTTTAATTTCTGACTTGAATCAGAGCCATAATAATGGTATCAAAAATAGTCTAAACAACTTGAGACAACTATATGAACTATGTGTATTGAATGAAGGTGGTCATTTTGAGCAATTTCTTTAGTTGATCTCATTCTTACCATGCTACCATAGTTTATCATTTTTGTTGTTAAGTAATTGTTAAGTATTCATTCTAAAATAATACTTTTAAGTAGATTGTTTGGAAATGAAAAATTTTGTAGGTATTTCACATATTTTTTATTCGGTGTCATCATTTCAAAACTTTGAAACTTTGAAAATTGAAGAGACACATCCACATACTCATTTATATTCGAGATCAGGAGGAAATAGCCTATCAAAAAAGGGGAAATATATTCAATATTCAATATTGTTCACCCTGTATATCTTCCCATTGACGTTATTATAACTCCAAAAATGAGCATTTTCAGTAAAAGCACTCTGCCACTCGTAAAATGATAACAGATCTTTGCAGGTGGTTCTAAAATTTGAAACTCTGTGGTTCTCAGGATAAGAGAGATCTACCAACATATGTTACATATTCGAAATCAGGGCAAAAAGAGCTATCCATACATGGAAAAATATACAGGGTGTTCTATTTGAATAAATGAAGTTGCCATCAATATGTTGGCCACCCTGTATATATTTCAGTTTCTGGACTCATATCAAAAAACCTCAGTTGATTTCGTGAAACTTTTATACGAAACATTTTTTTGTATCTCCTTCAGTACAAAGTTAAAGGGGGGTCAAATTATAGTGAAAACCCGGTACGTCATGATTGTTAGACCTTAATCAAATGTGGGGCAGTACGAGGAAAAGACTCGATAAAGTACAGAGGCTTGCCTGTGTGCATCATTGAAGCTATGAGAACGTGCCCAACTAGGGCACTAGAGGTCATTACAGATCTCACACCTCTACATCTAGTGATTGATAGGGAGGTACAGGTAATGAGAGAATGAAGAATCAGAAAGTCTGGTCCTCTCTCAACAACTACATTTCATTTGCGAACCTTCCTAGTTGTGTAATGATTAAGAAAGTAAGTACTGAGACAAACTTCAGGGCATTTCTTAGTAAAAAAGATGAATGGGAACCTGACTGCATCGACTATAACACCAAGGAAAATACAGTAGAATGGTATACAGATGGTGCCAAAAGCTTTACAGGTCGTGGCGTCGGAACATACGAGCCAAGTACCAAATGTGCACTGCCGCTAAGCTCCTGTATGAGCTTCTTTCAATTAGAAATTTTAGCTATTAATAATGTCTAGATATAAATCAGAAGAGCGATAAAGCTATACACTCAGATAGTTATAAATATCCTTGAGCGAGAAACTGAGTGAGGAACTAGCCTGGTTGAAGCCTTCAACTGGAAGCGAGCTGTAAAGGGTGTAGTCCCTGTAAGGAGGCACGATAGACTTTGAGGTCGCATATCTATAACTTCATTCGCCATATATCTCTTGACCAAAAGCGTGCCATACTGTTGCGACAGAGGGGGCAGGGGTTGCCTAGGCCCTACCTGAATTTTTGCTGGCCTCCTTGAAATATGGCCTATGCTGAGCAAAATTATTCATATTCATGCATCATGCTTCACTGAAAAATACTGACGTTTTCTTGTTACCCCTCTGTTTTCAGAAACCGGCGTTGCCACAAGTTTGCCTGAATCTCTATATCCTCCGAATTTGAGTAGAGGGCCAATGAAAAATCTTAGGTTAAAAATGGTCTTATCCGTCTGTCCTCAAACACCCTATCGGGTCTTAGAGAAATGCGTCGGTATAACGAAACAGTACAAGGGCGCCAGAATTCGCTTTGCTTCTAATGAACAAATGTTACCAAGGCAACTGAAGAACTTTTAGAACTGTTTGATAGTTGATAGTTTACAGAGGGTTTACAGCTCACTGCGACCTTAAGGTCTATTGTGCCCCCTTACAGAGCTGTTCTGACCAAAAACCTTCACAGCTTGCCTTCCAGTTCCAGAGATCTAATGAAATCTAGTAACTGTGAAGGCTTCAACGAGGCTAGTTCCTCACTCTTGCAAGTTTCTTGTCCAAGGCATTTCCTCCTTAGGCTCGTAATGCCAAGGCATTCCGTGACTAGGTGAATGGGGGTTTCTTCCTTCTCCCTTTAGAACTGTTAATAATACCTCAAAACAATGGAGAAGTACCGCAAGCTAATTCTAGTTTGGATTCATAACCACCAGAACATTGAGGGGAAATGAGAAAGCTGACAACTTTACAAAAAGAAGGGGGGCCGTAGCCTCATGTTACAGCATACATATTAAGGCAGAGAGAAACCCTCTTAAACACCAGGTCAAAAACAAGCAGGAACTGGATTGTACATTCAAAAGAGAAGGTTCGACAAATAAAAGCATTGTCAAAAACTATGCTGCTAACTGGGCTTCTTACAGGTCACTGTAATGATGTTTAATAAGTTTCATCAGGATATCCTGTGCAGAAGCGAGAAGCATCAGGATATTCGAATATTTTCACCATTGTACCATTAAAGGAGAAATTTTATACAAAATTCTCACAACTGAGAAATCATTCTCTAATCTTATTTCAAAAAGGTGGAAAATAGCTGAATATGTGAATATCTACCCAAATCTTCCTAACTGTTCTGTGTTTTTAGGAATTATTGAAACAATTTTTATTCAGAATTTCCAGACACGTTCATGCAAGATTGATGTCTCGCATCATCCCAGGATAAAAAAGGAACGAACTTTTAAAAATATTGATTCTTCTCTTTCTATTACTTCTGATATGGTTTTTACGGTATCCAGAGTTGAGAAATTATCAGTCCCATATGGTTTTTATCATAAGCAAGACATTCAAAATCATAGGCTGCGACTTTTCAGGTTTAACGTAGTCCTAGAAAATGCAATAAAGTGTTGAACTCTATATGCAACTTCTGATCTTGAGGGACATATTGGGTTTGACTCATTTCAGTCGCTCACTTGTAGCCAGTCCTGTCGATGAGAACCAGTGTCCGAGCACTACTCTTTATTTCATTTCATTTGAATTTCCATTAAACGTAACTGACAACGAATACAATAGTATATTATATTATAAGGATTAAAAGTTCATATTTTTTTGCGAGCAATATTTGCAGTTGCGAGGCGCAGCCGAGCGAATGCAAAATTGCGAGTTAAAATAGGCACTTTTAGTCCGAATAATATATACTATTTTTTCTCCAACCAAGTCAAAATTACAATAAAATTGGTTTTAGTCAAAAATCGTTAATAATTTGGTTATAAATTTGAACACATACTAATGAGAGTGATTGTCAAGTGGACGTCAAATGCAATTATAGTCCGTTCACGAAAGGTTGAGCCGTCGGTTGGCCATGATAATTTGACAAATTCCACTGTGTATATTGAAATTTTAGGTTATGATGTTTATTTTCTTGTCAGATTGATGAGCAATGTTGTCAATATTGCATAGAGTTTTCTGATAACTCGCAAGCTCGTCGAACGAGGCCGGGTACATTCGGCAACATTGAATTATTTTACGTTATGACAGCAAATACTGCCAACTTCAGATAAATAAAGAAACGCCTACTATGTGCTCAACCTGTCGTGAACGGAGTATACTTTTAATCCAAGGATTAAAAGTAGCGTTTTTAATCCTAGGATTAAAAGTGTTGCTAAGTAACGAGTGAATTTTTGTACGGTAAGGGAATTTATGACTTTTCCACCTGAAAATAGTATATAAAAGTGCCTATTTTTACTCGCAATTTTGCATTCGCTCGGCTCCGCCTCGCAATTGCAAATATTGCTCGGAAAAAAAATATGCACTTTTAATCCTTATAATATAATAGACTATTTCACACGAATGATGTGTGATCCTGTCAGCGATCTGCGACCTGTCATATGAAAATAGATTCAATTTCTTGCCTTTTGTCTTGTCCTTCAAAATAGTAGGCTCGACAAATAATATAGTCCGGTCTATTTAGACCAAAAAATGAGAGTGAAGTTACATAAAGTCCCAACAAGCTGAATTTCTGTGAAGTTGTTCAAAACATAATATAAACAATGTCTTAAAGTTCCTTATCATTCCCCTGTGAGGAAAAAATTTTATTCGAGGTCAAATGTCAAAAAATGAGTTTTTTGCGATTTTCAGCAAAACGGTAAGTTTTATCATGAAAGTACCTCAAACAAAAATTGTAGATCATAAAATTATCTATAAAAAATTCATCAATACTTTTTTTCTTACGAGCCACCGTTTCTGAGATATAACGATTCAAAAAGTTATAACTACGCGCCTAGTTCACTACCTCATAGGTGGCGTGGAAACGTGTGCATATTATGACAATAACGACTTTTATATCTTTTTGAATCGTTATATCTAAGAAAGGGTGGCTCCCAGAAAAAAAGTATCGACACATTTTTTATAGATAATTTTATGATCTACAATTTTTGTCGGAGGTACTTTTATGATAAAACTTACCGCTTTGCTGAAAATCGCGAAAAACTCATTTTTTTGACATTTGACTTCGAATAATTTTTTTTCCTCACAGGGGAATGATGAGGAATTTTTAGACATTGTTTATAATTATGTTTTGAACAACTTCACAGAAATTCAGCTTGTTGGAACTTTATGTAACTTCGAATGTCTAATAGACCAGACTAATAGCATTGTCAAAAACTACTTAAGGCTGCTGACTGGGCTACTTACAGGTCACTGTTTTGTGAGCTATCACCTTCACAAGATCAGCAAGGAAAGCTCCGATATCTGTAGGTTATGTAGATCCACAACAGAGCCACCGAGCAAATATTATATCAATGCAATAAACAACAAAGCCAGACTTATTCTTACTGGGGGCCATCTTCAGAGAAGACCGAACAAGCACTATCGTTGTCAAAAACGAGATGATGCTGCTTAGTGGGCTCTCATAGGCCACTGTTTTGTGAGATATCACCTAACAAAATCAATAAGAAAACTCCGATATCTCTATATACAGGGTGTCCTGTGAAGGAATGCGACAAATGGATGCCATGAACCAAGGAAATCAAGGAGGACTCGCAACAAGAAGTTTTAATTGTTTGAGAGCCTACGTTTGGGATATACAGAGTGATATTCATTTTATGGCTGACATTTCAAAGTTTGATAACTCCTAAACTATAAGACCAAATGATTTTAAATTTGGAAGGTTTGTTACCCTTTACGAGTGCCATCTTCAGTATTTCAGAAATTGAAGAAATCAAATACGGAGTAGAAAAAATTGAGCCTTCATCGGTGACATCGGATCAGCCTGTACGTGGCATTACGATTTTTATGAATGAAAAAGAAAACTAATATTTAAGTATAGTATTCAGATTAAGAACTTGAATCAAAAAGCAGAGTGTTCACTGATGAAATTGATTTATCGAAGAAAACATTCAACAACGAACTGGACGATGAAAAAAACAAAAAACAAAAACAATTATCAAATTGGAAATTTCCGATTTCATAAACAAAAATAATAGAAAAATATTCAGTTTAGGATTAATCAAAATTGTATCCTTTCATTTCAATACAGATTTGATCATGTTGATGAAGTTGTCCATCAATTTGAGGAGAATTTCAAGGAAGGCAATATCCAATATCAGAGAGTGACAAAACTGAAAAATTTGAAGTACCTAATTTCACCGACGAGATCAAGATTAATCGAACTATGAAATTTCACTCATGAGGTAAAGTTTCTTGATCACTCTGTATGACCTGTTCGATCATGCCAACCAGAGATTTCGAATTTTTTCATTAATTCATTTTTTGTTGTTACGAGAATAAAAAAAATATATTCACTTACAGGGTGCTCTAACATTCATGAAAATAGAAAAAGGCAAAATGGATAGGTACCCAAAATTTATTAACAGTTCTGTGTTTTTAGAAAGTTTTGAAACACGTTTTTTTTTCAGAATTTCCAGACACGTTGCTGCAAGAGTGATGTCTCTCATCATCCTAGGAAAAAAAAAGGAACCAACTAAAAAAAATAATGATTCTTGTCCTTCTATTACTGGATTTTGTACGGTATCCAGAGATGGAAAATCATCAGTCCTATATGGTTTTTTATCATTCAAAATCATATGCTGTGACTTTTCAGGATTAACGTAGTCCTAAACATAGCCACTCCTATATTTCGCGCCATCTGTCGGAGGAGGAGACTAATACACGAAAAAATTATTTTCAATTTGATAGTTAGATGTCGTTGCATTCATGGAAATCCTATCGAGAAAATAGTAAGTATGTGAAATCATTATTGTCAAAAAACCTTTGAATTGTCAACTGACACAAGGAGTGGTTTGACACTTTCTTTTTAAAATATAATAAATTTCGAAATGCCTGCAAGAGTGAAGACGTGCTGTGTTATTGGATGTGAAAATCGAGATGCAAGAAGGTAATTATAAAATATATATGTATATTCTATTACCTATAAGAATTACGCTACTCGTAGTTTTCAAAAAATTTTTTCATATATTGAACAAGTTTAGTAGGTAAATACTCATATTTTGTATTATTGAATTGATTATTGTTAGTTTCTGAAAATGTTTTCAATGCAATAATTAGTTTATTGATTAGATATTTATGAAATAAATCTGTATTTTCAATTCGTGATACCTATTTCAGTTAATAAATTTTTATTCTATACAGAATTTGATTATTGATCCTCATTTCTCGATTCCAAAAGAAAATCAGATGAAAGTTCGTTGCAGGTATTATTTTCATGAGAATAAATTTCCTCAGTCATCGATAACTTGCACGAATCCATTTCTGATATCCTTTTGGAAATTGAATTTCAAAAAACTTTTTGCCTATATGGGAGTACCTACCTATTCGAAAGGTACACTATAGAATTCTTTTTGAGGCAGCTTTACGATACAGATTCGTTTTTCAATTAAGCTTTTTTCACGAATTAGTAATGTTGTACAAAAACAGATGGCGTTGAAGCTTGTTCTACTAGTGTCTCATCTATTCTCCGTTTAGTTAGTCTATGCAATGCAATGGAGTGTTGAACTCTATATGCAACTTCTGATCTTGAGGGACATTATTGGGTTTGACTCATTTCAGTCGCTCACTTGTAGCCAGTCCTGTCGATGGGAACCAATGTCCGAGCACTACTCTTTATTCATTTGAATTTCCATTAAACGTAAGTCACTTGTAACTGACAACGAATACAAAATTCTTTTTATACGAATGATGTGTGATCCTGCCAGCGATCTGCGACCTGTCATATGAATTTCAAAATTTTCAACTTTTTGCCTGTTGCCTACCTTGGAAATTACCATCGAAATTACTCGATGTCGAACATGTATCGGTCAAAGAAATGGTGAAGTTTGTTTTCATTCCTGGTTCGCACGGTATAAATGAAGTCTTTTTCTCCTGCATTAAAAAATGTCTACCGAGGAGCTATGAATCATCGGTGTTTTTCCGTTCTCGGATGGAGTTTCTTCCAACGGTCTGCGAAGTTGTACCGAACATGGTACCCGAGGAATATGGAGAGAGATTTCGAAGAAGTGCTGCAGAATGAATAGATACGTGTCGAATGAACTCTTTTCAGAGAATCATAGTTTTTGAGCGCACGTTCCACTTAAAGAAGAGCTATATCGTTTGCCCAAATGTATTTTATTTTAGAATTTTGAAAAGAAAATGCTCGATAGGTTTCGACTCCATGGTCAGATTCAATTCTGTCTGTGGAGCCGTCCGGCCTTAAGCACGATAACTTTCCAAGGGATTGTCCGAGAAGCTTGAGACGAATGCCGCGGTTGAGTTCGTTAACCAGCCAAATCGTATAGGGCGAGCCATAAAATATAGCCATTCAAAATGTTCGTTTCTCAATATTTCAAACGAAACGAAGCCAATCGAATGAAATTTTGCGGTCACATGCAAGATGATCATACTAAGCCACATGCAACATGCACCTTATAAGTGTAATGTAAAAGTTTGCATCCTTAGTGTTAACAGAACCATAAAAAATTCAACTGGAATATTAAAATGAAGAATCTTCACATTTCCATAACAAAAAATCCGATTCGATCGAAATTTATTTTGTGAATGGAGATTGATACTGATACTGAACGTTCATGCAAAATTTCAAGAGGATCGCATCATCCGAACCATAGTACTTATTTAATCTTTCTATTCGTCAAATTTTTACATACATATTTCTGTTCTCGAATAATTTCCAAAACATTATTCCGATCATGATGAGATTATGTGTTCACATAATATATTTATTATCAATCTCAAGTCCTCTACAATATTTCGAGTCAATAGCCTAATTGCTCCACCAATGAACGAGCACCAGCTTTCTTAATTTTTTGTGTTCAGTACCTACCTCACTATTCGAATTTAATCACAAGCTTCGAAATAGGGCTTGAAATATACATTTTGAAGTGCCAATTACCGAATAAAAATTTAATCTCGTTTACTTGAATGAATTCAACAAATTCGATTAATTTAATTTTTGGTAATGGAGCCCCTCCAAGGACCACTGTTAATCGCTGGTATTCAGTGGCGGCTCGTGAGATTTCAATCAGAGGAGGCCCAAGACCACGCAACCAACAAAATAATTTATTTCGAACTGGTCTTCCTGTCAGCCACTGGCATGTATTATACCTACCATTCTACGGAAAACGAACCATTATGAACAGAATTAATAATTAAATTTAACATTGCTGGCGGAGGTATCTTAATTACTTGAGTTATGAAAATTTTATCATCGTAAGGCATTCTACTGAAATTATTATTCAAAATCAAATCTACAGGATCTTGCGTTCACTACTTGCATTATTTTTATCACTTCTTCTTTCCGTTTCCATCTTTCTTGCTAAAATATTGGAATCAATGGAATCTTACCCCTAAATACTTTTCCGAAAAATGTCATAAAACCACAAACCACACGCTGAAGCCGGGTTTCATAAAACTCCGATCACGGTGATAAATAGAATGTCATTATTTCTGTGCAATTTTCAGTTCATTTTTGAGGTAAACCATCGACTTGATTCAAAATCAACGATTTGATTGTCCGATCAAGCTTTATAAAACCCACTGTAAAAGGATAAAGGATTAATACTTCGTTAATAAAATAGGAGGAAATCAAAACAACAGCTGATCTCCATCCACGATGATCGGGGTTGATTTGGGCCGATCGGACGCCAGTTTCGGCTAAGCTCGTTCGCCTAGAAGCGGAAAGAAGGCTGCGGTGGAGACGGGCCTCCGGTCACGTGATCTACAGCTTGAATTTAAGTGGTTCCCGCACCGTTCACTTGAAGAAGTTTGAAATGTTACAGGCTAACGAATCTCGACTCGTGGAGGCGAGCCTCCTCCGCTAAGAGGCTTGCCTGCTATATACGTTACGTATATATGAATGTCTTAGATCGCTGAATAATAAACAAATGTTTATTAATTTGAGATTTGGATAGTAGATAGAATGATGTATATAATACAGATATAGAAACGTTATTATTCTTCATTTGATATTGAATTTAAAATTGAATAAAATGCAGTGAAATTAGGGGAGGCCCGGCCTCCTCTGCCTCCCCTGAGGAGCCGCCACTGCTGGTATTGTGAATTCAAATCAGGCCGTTGTTACCTCCTAATCAGGATAAGAGTAAAACAAGCCTAGGCGTCGCGTCGAAAGGATTCTTTAAACGCAATAGGTATTTGACTATCAAAAACATTTTTTCGCGTGGAATCTGACACAATTTGTTCATCATTCAAAGGAGGGCTCCTGTCGATTGTTTCAACAGAATGCTCCAAAAATATGATCACAGAGCGCTCAAAACACTTCCACGCAAATAGTTGCCTGTATTTTCAAGAACATTCAAAAACACAGAACACTCAATTCTAATGGTACGTAATCATTTTTTGGTCAGGATTATTTCAAGAAATAGGGAAACCCGACCTTCGAAAACTGAATACTTTTCATCACGACAATGCGAACTCGCACACATCAACTCGAACCAGTGCATTTTTGAGCTCTCAAAATGTCGATCTGATTAATCATCTGCCGTATAGGTATCAGAGCTGTGCCGAGCACTGAAGAAAAGTGCTTCGAGCACAAGGCACTAAGCCCTATTGAAAAGTGCTCCGGAATCTCGAGCACTAAGCCCTTATTTTTTGAAGAATGCTCGCGATTACTAAGCACTTTTGGAAAGTAGTTCGTTTACACGAGCACCGAGCACTAAGCACTTTTCAAAATCAAACTTAATGTTTTCCATCCAAATATCTCTTAGTTTGGAATTTTGATTTTTTATTTTTAATGTTATCGTGTTTTGAACTGGACATATTTGAAATTGACAATAGGTTTCTTCAGTAAGTCGTTCAATAGATATTTAATCAATTCGAAAGAATATATATCAGGTGTCCCAAGGTAAGTGGCCTATTAGATCAAATTGGCGTGTTGCGAAAATGACTCTAGTTCGCTCAATATTTGAGATTTTGGTCAGAAATTTAGCAAGTCATTAGATATTGATTTTATCTATGTCACTGTTTTTGAATAATAGTTGTCAGTTATACAGGATGGACCAAAAATAATATATCAATAGATGCCATAATATTCCAATAGGCCACTCACCTTGGGACACCCGATATATAACTAGGTTATTTCAGAGAGCGACTTATGGTCAAGATATTTCAATATAATAGTTCGAGACCATTAGTCGCTAGATTAATACCTGGGTTGATTACAAGATTTTTCCGACGACATCAATATGAATTGTATATAAATTCTTGATTGAAATAAACTCTTTTTCAAAAAGACATACAATTGACATAATAAAAATTTCCATATTTCTATGTTAATGTTGAGTTCTGACATTACTATATCGCTTCTGAATGCTTCAGGTTCGTTTGTTCATGGAAATGCACACTGAAACAGAATCAATTGAACATTAAAAGTGGTCATTTATATTCAATTTTGTACATATTAAAATCAACTTTTAGGTCGACGAAACAATTATTTTTGATAAATTCCGGATATAAAGACAGGTACCATGACGACATACCAAAAAAAGTTATAGAGAAAGAGTGACGTCTTGTCAACAAATTAGATGGAAATGTTTCTTATGATTTTTTGAGCTCTATATAATATTCATTTAGTTAACGAACTGTAACTAAAATATTCGCTAATAAATTACTTGAAATCATGATAAAACATACCTAAATCATATGTTGAAAAAAAGGTATCATTGCTCCATAGATTTTTCCTGACAAAATCATCATAACAATCTGTTTTTCTTGCAAAATAATGAAAACGTAAATACCACAAAGCCCATAACATATTTTTAATCTATAGAAGTGAAACGGAAAAAAATATTTTAGTTCTTTGTCTATTTAAAGCCAGCGAAAGTCTGTCATTTCCATGTTCCAACAAGTTTATGAAGGGCTTAGTGCTTGGTAATTCCTGAAAGTGCTTGGGAGCACTTTGGTGCTCGGGAGCACGTTTTAGAATTACTAAGCACTAAGCCCTTTCGAAAAATTCGCGAAGCACCAAGCACTAAGCACTGGTTCAATCAAGTGCTCGCGAGCATAGTGCTTACGAGCACAAAAGTGCTTCGAGTGCTTTCACGAGCACTAAGCACAAGGCTTCGGCACAGCTCTGGTAGGTATAGTAATTTATTGGCATCGAATGACTTCTCTGCATGTGCAATCGATTTTTCACTATCTCATAGGGTTAAATAGATGTAGTTCAGGGATAACCAATTCTGGCCAGCCACCCGTTACCCTAATCGTACGGTTGAAAACACGAAAGTTGATGCTGTCAATAATGTTCGAAAAGAATTGAACATACAATATTCGGTTTTGAGGCAAATAACTCGAAAATCTTACCTTGGAGTTTGGCCATTTCAAAAATAGACACCTACCTTTTATATGTCAATGTGTCATTCAGGTCAAAAATATGAGGACAGTTAACTGATATTTAATACTTTCATGACCTACAGTATGAAAATTGCTACTTGTCGATTGAAACAGCGATTTTGTAGGTTTCGTGAGCCAGAATTTTCGGGAATGTACATCCTAAATAAAGGAAACGAGTCTATTTTTCAAGAATCCCATTCAAAAAACAGAGTCTTCTGTCACACAAAAACCCAACTTGTGAAGGATTTCTATCCTTCGTTAGACAACAAATCCCGTGAGAAAGACCTGCGTAAAATGAAATGGGACTGAATTGAAAAAAATAGGAATGAAATCCAGGATATGAGAAGGCCATTGAAAATATAATAAACATTTTTTGTAAATAACTTCAGAAATCCTTCCTTGAAAGTTGGCCGTTTCAAAAAGGTATACTTTTTATATGTGTTATTCAACCATATTCATGATATGGGTACTTGTAAGTTTCATAGACGGAATTTTCGGTAATGTAAATTAGAAACAAAGGAACCGGGTTTATTTTTCAAGAATCCCATTCAAAAAACACCGTTACACAAAAATCAACCTTGTGATGAAAGGCCTACGTAAAATATATAGTCCGTTCACGAAAGGTTGAGCGCATAGTAGGCGTTTCTTTATTTATCTGAAGTTGGCAGTATTTGCTGTCATAACGTAAAATAAAGTCAACGTTGCCGAATGTACCCGGCATCGTCCGTGAGCTTGCGAGTTATCAGACAACTCTATGCAATATTGACAACATTGCGTATCAATCTGACAAGAAAATAAAGAACATAACCTAACATTTTAATATACACAGTGGAATATGTCAAATTTCCATGGCCAACCGACTGCTCAACCTTTCTTGAATGGACTATATATTGTATTCTGTTGATACGTAAAATATACAGGGTGTCCCATTACTCGACGTCAACCCGGAACCGGGTGAAAAGGCAAGTAATGCTGGTTGTCAGAAAAATATAAAAAAAAATCTAAGTTGCATGATTTTAAAATAATGAGCATTTAAAAAAACACGCAAAATTCCACACCCTGTGGCAGTCTTTTCGCTCCTGTTGCCACAAATATCAACTTTTTCCAACTTTTTTCTTTGCTGTGTAACCTTGAATAATGCTTGTCTAAACTGTAATCAAAATTTTGATACCAGCTGCTCTAGGTTTAATAAAAATAGGGCTTACTTCTCGGAAAAAAATTCGAAATAAACAATTGCCTAGTTTCAACTGACTGTATTGAAAAAAAAATGTACTACGTAGGTTTGGCATGTTTTTTCAAAAGTTGGCGCATTTAGTGAGGATTCCAAAATGGTATAATACTTGTTTAATTGCAGCTGCCGTAGTTCAAATTTATTTTCGATTGCCTTTGAATACACTTTTCCGTTAACTGCTTCCCAGTAATAGAGTCCAATGGGTTCAAGTCCGGTGAACCAGCCGGCCACGAGATTGGACCAGAAAGTCCGATCCATCTTCCGGGAAAAAATGTTATCAGAAAAAAAAATTTGCAGAGAAAATAATTTTTCCAGAAAAAATTTTTCCTGGAAAATTTCTCTGAAAATTTTTTTTCTGGTAACATTTTTTCCCGGAAGATGGATCGGACGTTCTGGTCCAATCTCGTGGCCGGCCCGTTCACCGGACTTGAACCCATTGGACTCTATTACTGGGAGGCAGTTAACGAAAAAGTGTATTCAAAGGCAATCGAAAATAAATTTGAACTACGGCAGCTGCAATTAAACAAGTATTATACCATTTTGGAATCCTCACTAAATGCGCCAACTTTTGAAAAAACATGCCAAACCTACGTAGTACATTTTTTTTTCAATACAGTCAGTTGAAACTAGGCAATTGTTTATTTCGAATTTTTTTTCTGAGAAGTAAGCCCTATTTTTATGAAACCTAGATCAGCTGGTATCAAAATTTTGATTACAGTTTAGACAAGCATTATTCAAGGTTACACAGCAAAGAAAAAAATTGGAAAAAGTTGATATTTGTGGCAACAGGAGCGTGTTTTTTTAAATGCGCATTATTTTAAAATCATGCAACTTAGATTTTTTTTATATTTTTCTGATAACCAGCATTACTTGCCTTTTCACCCGGTTCCGGGTTGACGTCGAGTAATGGGACACCCTGTATATATTGTATTCTTTTGATTTAGGTTTTTTGGGTTTTTTCTAGAACTCAGTTTTACCAGTAAATATTCATTTACTTTTAATAAAATATATTGACTCCGACATATGTTTCGGCCCCATTTTGGCCTTTTTCAAGGAGATTACAACCATCAATAATTTCTGTAAAATACAGGTAGTGAACATCACAATAAATCAATTTAAGATTTTTTTACACTTACTATTTTCGTTGATTGATTTGTTGTGATGTTCACTACTTGTATTTTACAGGAATTATTGATGTTTGTAATCTCCTTGAAAAAGGCCAAAATGGGGCCGAAACATATGTCGGAGTCAATATATTTTATTAATAGTAAATGACTATTTACTGGTAAAACTGAGTGCTAGAAGAAACGCAAGAAACCTAAATCAACAATTTGTAGATTAAAGAGCACAAGAAAACTAAACAACGAAAAATATATTATATTCTTTTGAAATCAAGAGCAAACATAATACAATACATAAAAATAAAAATCCCTAACTGAGGTTGGTGCAAAACGGGGTACCATACTATTTTTTCGTATGATACCAGAGCGCAGGGAAAACCCTAGTAGAAAAAACCCTGTCTCGCCGTTTCAACAAAAATAACACTTCACTTTCAATATTAGAATATTGAAGGATTCCTTCTTTATTCAGTCCAAACGATAACCCTTTCCAGGATGCCCTCGGAATTCTGATTCTAAAACGAAAAAATCAAAGCAGTAAAAAGGAACAGAAAAATAAAATCATTGAAACTCTATTAAATCGATTTAAAATTAACAACCCAATTCAAAAACGATTTGGTTATTTCATGTGTAGCTCTCAAGCCATCAGGAAATTTATGTATGGAACAATTTTTTATCAGGTGTTCAATTGTCTCCTCTGCTTCTCCGCATTCGCAATTAGGACTCTCAACTGAATTCCATTTGAAAAGCATACCTACTATGGCAACGTCTATGACCTGTTCTTATACGATTGGGAAGAGTCCATATTTTCCTTGGAAGATCAAATCCAAGAACTTTATTCGAGGAATCAGTTATTAAATCTTTGTTCTTTATATTACATGAGTTCCAGTCGGATTGTCAAATTGTTTTATCACTTTCATTTGAGTTCAGAAATTAATTTGACTAAAAAGGTTTACGTGATTTTAATCGAGGGATCTTATTGAAAAAATAAACAATGAAATCCTTCCTTGATGTTTGACCGTTTAAAAAAATAGTGATACTTTGAGCGATCGTTCTACTGTGAACACGATAACTTTCGAAAGTATTATTCTAGAGATTATCAGGGTGAGTTCCGTTCCCAAACGCCGCGGTTAAGTTCGTTAACCAGTGAAATTGATGTAAGGGTGTTCTGTGAAATATAGCCATTCAAAATTTATGCTCCTCAATAAATCAGACAGAGCGAAACCAATCGAAACGAAATTTCTCGACCACATGCAAAATGCTCGTAAAAAGCATCATGCAAAATTTTTTGACCATTGCGTTAACGGAACCATAGAAAATTCAATTGGAATATTGAAAAGAGGAATCATTTCAGAACAAGATATCCGATTCGAGTGAAATTGTTCTTCTTAAATTTTTATATGTGTCATTTAGGACAAAAATAAGAAGACAATGAGTTAACCATACCCATGACCAACAATGTACAAAAATGTGTACTTATCGATTGAAACCGCATTTTTGTAGGCATCATAGTCGGAATTTTCTGGAATGTACGTCCGAAATAAGGGAACCGAGTCTATTTTTCAAGAATCCCATTCAAAAAACAGCGTCTCCTGTCACACAAAAACCAACCTTGTGAAGAATTCCTATCCTTCGTTAGGATGGACCACAAACCCCGTGAGAAAGACCCACGTAAAATGAAATGGGACTGAATCAAAAAAAAATTACGCGAATGAAATCCAAGGTATGATATAACGACATCTTCTGGGCTACAGCAACCTTAACTTAATGACATACGCATAGATGGAATCTGATGGTTCAGCCTGAAGAGAATTCAGTGACAATATCGTGGGTTCCCACGTTCTGCTGTTCGGTGACCAATTTTGTATTTAACGGATGTGCAATGATTCAAACAGTGGCGTACCACGGCAATTCTTTTTCGAATGTGATACGATAACATAGTCCAAAAAGTCTTGAATTGTACAGAAGTACATGGGTAATTTCATGAAGCGTTCCTTCATTCGAAGAATTGATTCAGAACACATAGTTGAGAAAAACTCTTCAGACTGAACTACAAATAAATATTTTGAATATTCATCTACTCTATTTAGCGGTCTATATAATGTACTTTTCCCTTTAACTATGCAAAATGGATGAATATTCTTCAAACTCTTCCTTTCATTTTTTATTTTCGACAATAATAAGTACTTATACAGTAATCAAGTTGCCTTTTTCATTCAAGCCTTTCTCGAAAATTTGTTGTGAAATTGTTTTCTCAAAGGTCATCATGTTCACGACCATAGACTAACTAAAAGGAGAATAGATGAGACACTAGTAAAACAAGCTTCAACGCCATCTCGTAACAACAAAAAATGAATTAATGAAAAAATTCGAAATCTCTGGTTGACACGGTCGAACAGGTCATACAGAGTGATCAAGAAACTTTACCTCATGAGTGAAATTTCATAGTTCGATAAATCTTGATCTCGTCGGTGAAATTACTTCAAATTTTTCAGTTTTGTCACTCTCTGATATTGCCTTCCTTGAAATTTTCCTCAGATTGATGGACAACTTCATCAACATGCCATAGACTAACTAAACGGAGAATAGATGAGACACTAGTAGAACAAGCTTCAACACCATCTTTTTTTGTACAACATTACTAATTCGTGAAAAAAGCTCAATTGAAAAAGGAATCTGTATCGTAAAGCTGCCTTAAAAAGAATTCTGTAGTGCACCTTTTGAATAGGTAGGTACACACATATACAAGAGGCAAAAAGTTTTTTGAAATTCAATTTCCAAAAGGAAATCAGAAATGGATTCGTGCAAGTTATCGATGAGTGAGGAAATTTATTTTCATGAAAATAATACCTGCAATGAACTTTCATCTGATTTTCTTTTGGAATCGAGAAATGAGGATCAATAATCAAATTCTGGATAGAATAAAAATTTATTAACTGAAATAGGTATCACCAATTGAAAATACAGATTTATTTCATAAATATCTAATCAATAAACTTATAATTGCATTGAAAACATTCTCAAAAACTAAAAATAATGAATTCAATAATACAAAATATGAGTATTTACCGACTAAACTTATTCAATACATGAAAACCTTTTTTGAAAACTACGAGTATCTTAATTCTTATAGTTAACAGAATATACATGCAAATTTTATTATTACCTCCTTGCATCTCGATTTTCACATCCAATAACACAGCACGTCTTCACTCTTGCAGGCATATCGAAATTTATTATATTTCAAAAAGAACGTGTCAAACCACTCCTTGTGTCAGTTGACAATTCTAAGGTTTTTTGATAATAATGATTTTACATACTTTCTATTTTCTCGATAGGATTTCCATGAATGCAACGACATCTAACTATCAAATTGAAAATAATTTTTTCGTGTATTAGTCTCCTCCTCCGACAGATGTCGCGGAATATACGAGTGGCTCATCTATTTTATTAGTTTGTCTATGTTCACGACCGGCTGTACTCAAACTTGGAATTTTAAATTACATAGGATTGATCTATCAAGAAGGAAAGTTGAATTGAGTAAAAAGTCATTGGCTTGACTTTTACCTCAGATCATATGGAAAAGCAAAAAATTAAACTCGAAAATGGAAACACCAAAATTGTATAACCAGTCCGGAATTCGATCCAGGACTGTCTCTTCTTGGCTTTTTGCATATGAAGTATTTCGGCGATCTATATCTCTAGCAACAAGCACATAAAAATATACACTGTTAAATAACTTTCCAAAATAAGAATGTTTATATCGGTTAAACGATTATTCCAATTGAACATATTATTTTGAGAGTCATTGGTTTCATTCTTTTCAATTATGGATTCTGGCTTCAATTTTTTCATTCAAATCCTGAACCTACCCTGAAAATAAATAATCATCTGAGATTTTCATGGTTCCTTTGGGTTTATTATCTATCCATTAATGAAAAGAATGTGAATCATCATAATATTGATATTAGATTAATTGTTTTCTCACTATGAACAAGCTTGTCGAAACTTATAATTTCATGTCATGGCTTCATTCAAAAAATAGTTTAAGAAATTTCATACATTTTGGAGGATTGACTAAGAGTTCAATACCATATCTTATCATTTGAATATGAACCTACTTTTTAATATCTTGAAATTGTTGGAATATACTCACTATGAAAATAAATCAATAATCCTAGCTTTTTTTTTGACTGATTAACTGAAGAAATCACTTCACTTCGACCGAATCGACCAATAGGAACTGATTTTGCATCAGTTTGGAAGTGATGCAGCGTCAAATAGAAAAGTCGGATTGTTACTGTGATTATTATAGCATCCGAACACATATCACTTTACCAAGAGAAATCAAAACGACTGTAAATCTTAACAATCATGGTCTCTGATTTTTTTCATGAGAGGAATAATGTTAACTGTGCTTCAATATGACAAAACTGTATTTGATCACAGGCCCGCCGCTAGCTGTCTGAGCGCCCGCGTGCAAATACTGTTATGCCGCCCCCAACAGAGCGCTACATGCTAAATCAAGGGCGTATCCAGGGAGCAATTCGGGGGGGTAGTGCCAAGTTTTAGCGAGGGACCTGAACTGATCTTGAGTGAAAATCAAGGAAAGGGGGAGGGTTTAGATCGTTTCCATTCGAAGATTCATTGTGAAAAAGTCTTTCCTGGGGGGGGGGGTTAATTACCCCCCTTACTCCCCGTAAATACTCCCCTGCGCTAAATATGCTGAGTCTTCAAAATGCAACTGATCCTAGGGGGTGTATATTCCGACAAATACCCTCATTCTGTTTTTATCTTTATTTTCGTAATTCTCTTTTCAAAATCACGTGCCTACCTAAACTGGGCTAGTAGAAAGGGCGCAATTTGGTAACATATGGTTTTTTATGACATGCAATAATTGGCATAAACGATACGGCGACACTGAAAATATTCAACTACTACTACTACCTGGTTGTAATATTGGGAAAAAGAACATCTGCAAATTTTTCTCGTAGAATATTCAACAAAATCAGAAATGTTTCTTTCGGAAAAATTTTCCCGAGGGCGCAATTCGAAGTTCCGGGAGGGCAATTTATCGGATTATGTGAATTTTTCGATCTTGAAGTTTTACGCCATAACTGGATCTAGGCGTTCTCAGTATTTCGCCGAGGGGTGGGGGGTACCTGCGGAACTTCGGGGGGCGGCAGTGCCCCTCCCGGAAATATACCTGAAAGAAACACTGCAGTGAATTCACTGAATTCCGTGGATATACGGAAATTATCGATGTTGGCCGCCTGTCCTTCCGATCTTTCAGAGAAAAAGTCTCTCTAAGGGGGATGGGGAGACCTTGCCGCCCCCAATGTTGAACAAAGTTGGAGAAATTTCAAAGAAGTTGACAAAGTTTCGATCGCATATAGCAAAATTTTTATGTTTCTATGAAAGTTGGCAAAATTTTAAAGCAGTTGGAGTTGGACAACCGCCCCCTTTTTTTTTCTCCATCCCTGCTTACCACGTTGTTTGTCCCCTCCAAAAAAATTTCAATTTTCCTGGATTTGCCGCCCCCCTCGACGTGCCGCCCTTGTGCCGGGCACGCCTTGCACACCCGCTTACGGCGGGCCTGTTTGATCACCAAATATTGTCAATGAATCCAACCTTATCTCATGAGATTATCATAAGAACACAAGCAGGAAATGACGAATTTTTGCGAAAATTATAGTAATATCACTGATTTCAGAAATAATTGCATAATAGCATTTCTTTATATTGATTTTTTTCCGAAACTCATTGTGCAATTTGTTCATATACCTATAGTTTCGAAGTACCGCCACTGAATTCTTCATGTTCCAGAAATTGGAGAAACACTTCTTCGATAGTAGTGATATTTATCATCCAACGAACGATATTTCCAGCATTTAATAAAAATTCGAACATCAATCAACGTGTCAACTGAAATGAAACTTCTTGTAGAAAACTTATCTGGTAAGATTCCGCATTCACTTTAAATCCGTAAAATAAATTTACCACTCCAAGATCGGGTTTTCAGTGATTTGTTGGCCTGTACTGAAATTTTAACTGGTAATTACAAGGCTATAGGAATTGGTACCAGATTTTTTTAGAGGGATATCGAATAGTTGGAATTTTTCCCAACTGAGGTTGTTTCTAGTTGGGGACTATGTTTTCAAGATGCCTGAAATTTTTGTGGCCATTGGTGTCCAATATTATTAGAGAATAAATGCCTCAGAAAGAATAATTATATCATAAAGTCAGATTATTTCCTGATGAATTGGTTCACATTTTAGCGTACCGTTTAATGGCAACACAAAACTTCATTTCAGTTTCAATTCAGTAATTTGTGATTTTACTATAAAGGGTTTTTCAGAAGAATGGCCACATAAAACGACAAAAAGAGATGTCCCATCAGCTCATTGTTATGGAACAGTTTCGTTAACGAGATGTCAAAGTTCAAGAATTGTTTTTCGATTGAATAAATCAAAGGTCTGCGAAAAAAATTCCGAAAATTGTTTGAACTTTGATAACTGACTGTTATGAACTTTTCAGCGCTGATTTTCTTTAGTGTCAATTGTGTCCTCAAAGTTGGGATCTCTCATTAGTTTTCTAAGGTCTGGTTCGACAAAGGTTCCATCCTTCAGCTTGGTCTAGCATGAACTTGGAAACTGTCCACAAAGATATCTTAGACATTCTCCTTCTTTTGGCAATGCCTTGACAAACTGCTTCAGCAGGCCCAACTCCATGTGAAGTGGTGGAAGTAAGAACTTTCTCTCTCAACATTTGGACCCCAATCTGTAAGGTTTTTCTCAGGGGCCAATCTTTTTGAGCGCTCGTTCTACTTAGACGAGTGCTATATCGTTTTGCCCAAATGTCTGTAATTTTCGAATTTTGAGCCGAAAATGGTCTCAAACGATAGGGTTCGACTCCCTGATGGAAAATATGAGGTCAAATCAAATTCTGTAGGGCCGGCCGTCCGGCCGTCCGTCCGTGAGCACAATAACTCTCGAACGGATTGTCCTAGAGACTTGAAATTTTCAGGGTGTGTTCAGCTCCCAAATAGCTCGGTTAAGTTCGTTAACCAGAAAAATCGTACAGGGTGTTCCATGAAAAGTGGCCATTCAAAATTTTTGTTACTCAATATTTCACACAAAACGAAAGCAAACGGAATGAAATATTGCAGCAACGTGCCAGATGTTCATAGTAAGCCTCTTGCAAAATTTTGTTGCCATAGTGTTAACAGAACCATAGAAAATTCAATTGGAATATTGAAAAGAAGAATTTTCTTATTTCCATAACCAACTTTCCGATTGAAATGAAATTCATTTTGTAAGTTGAGACTGATATACTGAATGTTCATGCAAAATTTCAATAGGATAGCATCATCAGAACCATAGAAATTCCAATTGGAATATTAAAGGAAAGACTCTTTATATTTCCATAACAAGATATCCGAATCAAATGAAATTTATTTTTGGAATTGAGATTTATATATTGAATGTTTGTGCAAAATTTGAAGATCATCGCATCATCCGAACTATAAAAAATTCAATTTGAATATTGAAAAAAAAAATTATATTTTCATAACAAGATATCTGAATTGAGTGAAATTTATTCCTGGTATAAATCTTGATCTTGAAGAGGATCGCATCATCAAACCATAAAATTTAATTATTTTAATTTTCAAGTGTGACCATAGAATTGAATTTTTTTAATTGTTTATATATAAAGTATCAATTTCAAGTCATATACAGAATTTTGAGATGATAGTCCTATTGCTCTACCAGAGAACGAGCGCTCAGAAGCTCCTGCTCAGGGCTTGCTTCCATTTTTTTATGTAGTGATTCGGTTTGTATCTGCTGTCCCATTTACAGAGAAAGCAAGGAAATTTTGTATAGCCACTTTGTTGACCAAGCAGCAAAGACAAGCACTGTCATGAAAATACTACTGGTTTCTCTATAAATTTCCATTTATTTTACGTTTAACTCATAAAGTATAAAAATTGATATGCAACTGAAAATGTATTAAAGTTTTTTTAACACGTTTTAAAAGTACTTTCGGCTGAAAAAGAGTTACTCGAGCTCCAAAATACCAAAATTCAAATTCACTAGAGTATAGAGATATGTATGAAAATCTAAAAAAGCTAAAACTATACAATCAGTTCGTGAAATAACTGTACGTGATATTTTTTCCGAAATCAGCGTTGAAAACAACATAAAAATCACTCATTAAATTGGACAATTTTTATGTAGCAGATCAGTGTATTTGGTATACCCATTCAAAATTCTCTGTGAAAATTGAGGTGCTTTGAATTTGGTAGTGCCAATTTATTTATCTGAATAAAATGTGCCTATTTCTTGAAAATGGTTAATATCATCAAATTCTAGCAAAATTTGCCTGAGAATACTAGGTTGGATAAGTTAAAGAATTGAGAAATAATAATAATGCCAAAAATGTATACTTATACATAAACAATTCTTTCTTTTAGGATCAGTTATTGGGACACATTGATGATATCTACAGCTTGTAAGATTTTTAGCGTAACAATTTGAGAATATATTCCGATGCAAAATCCTGAAATGATATTTATGGAATTATTCGATTAATTTCAATAATCCTTGGTAATGCAGAAGTCTGATTTTTGCACAATTCCATTCTTTAATGAATATGCGTTGTAAAGAGCTTCTTGCATTTTGCTGTCCACGACGCCAAACTGAGGTTTCAGGAATATATCGACGCAGTGCGTCGGTTCTGTCATTGGAACGATCTCTTTTGGAGTTTTTCAATCAATCCCTTCACATTCGACGAAATAGAAACACGATTCCGACTATATTTTGCATGGAATATTCAAAATGTGGTCGCCAAGTTTTCATTATACTTGAAATATTGTGAAAAAACGTTGATTCATCGTATCACGCTCCATTTTTACTAACCCTATATAAACTGTCAGTTGTTAATGTGTCGTTTTGAGGGCTCGTTCTACATAAACGAGAGCTATATCGTTTGGCTCAAATGTCTGTAATTTTTGGATTTTGAGCCGAAAATGGTCTCAAACGATAGGGTTCGACTCCCTGAGGATGAATACGTAGGCCAGACCAAACAATTATTAAAAAATAGAATCCGACAGCACCAAAATGATTGTAAGAAAGGCCTAACCACCACAGGACTATCAGACCATTGTAAGAATACCGGCCATAACTTCGACTTTGAAAATCCGAAAATCCTTCACAGGGAAGTTAACTTAGAAAAAAGATTGACCAAAGAAATGATTTCTATAAAGAACACCAAAAATAATGTAAATTTGATTACTGATACCATGTCCCTGAATAATATTTATATCAATTTGATAAAAAAGTGCAAATAAGAATAAGTGAAAAATTCTATGTATTACCACCGCTCATAATCAATAGTGGGGGTACCATGATTGACAACAAATGTGGTCGTCGAGGAGCATTCAGTCTATGACTTTGATAATATACGTGCACATCTTAACGCAACTGATGTTGAAAATAACCTAAATTATCCATTTGTTTTGATGACAGAATTAGATACGTTTACCATTTGATCTCTCGGGTGAGTTTCTCCATTTTGTTCATTCGAAATTCACTACAGTACAATACATTGTGGTCAACTTTTGTTTTATTTGTTCAACCTTTTTTTGATTGATGATTGATTGTCAACTTTGTTTTTTCTGTTTTGTGTATTGTTGTAATGTCGTTATTGTATTTGAAATTATTTTTATCAATTGTAGCCTGAGGAAGGTGAAAATAAATCACCGAAACGTCGCCATAGAGATCTACGTTTTTTATTGTTCCTTCAACCGAAAAAATTACCACCCCGTGGTCAAATTCAATTCAGTCTGTAGGGCCGTCTAGCCGTAAGCACGATTACTCTCGAAGGTATTGTCCTAGAGACTCAAGATTTTCAGGGTGAGTTCGGTTTCCAAGTGCCAAATCGTAAAAGACAAAAAAAATCAATCGAAATGAAATTTTGCAGCCACAGGCAAGATGCAAATAATTAGTCTCATGCAAAATTTTGTGACTGTACTATTAGCAAAATCATAGAAAATTCAATTGGAATATTGAAAAGAAGAACTTTTATATTTCCATACCAAGATATCCGATTCGAGTGAAAGTAATTTTGTGAATGAAAATTGATATACTGAAATTTTTTTTTTCGATGGTGAGGAATATCAGTCACAAAGAACAGTTGGATACAATTTATTCAATGGCAACGTTTCTGAGCATTTAGCTCCTTCATCAGGCCTATGAATAGCGGTTATAAATCATTCGAATACATCGAAATCATCAAATAAATGTTCACACAATAAAATGGCATTCTCAGGATAGAATTAAAACCACATCAAACAAGACGTATTGGTATAAACAAATGCATCGGGCAAGACAGACTGCAATAAAAATGATATACTGATGAAAGCTCATGCGAAATTTCAAGAGGATCCCATCCTCTGAACCATAGAATTTAATTTTTTATTCATTGATTTTTGAGATAGGCACTTCATTTTTCGAATAATTTCCAGAATATAATTCCGATCGTGCCAAAATCTTGCATTCGCATTTTTATCATAAATCTCAAATCCTATACAAAGTTTCGAGGTGAAAACAACATAGCTCCATCAATGAACGAGCGCTCAAAAGCACCTGCTCGGAGCTTTCCTAAAATTTCTAAGAATTAGGACCACTTTACTGCATAAATGGTAGCAAATTGAAATCTCGCAAATGGAATACTGCCAGGAGATTATTATTCGTCATCTAATCCACGAAATTACCCCTGAATATTACTGCTCCACAAAAATATTTACTATTTTTAAGATAACACATTTTTGGCTCTGTTCAATCCTTAAGATTGATTTAATTGTCATTTCCTGTATGAGCTGATCCAATCTGATCCAATAAATTTGGTTTTCTAATTCTAACGAAATCCAGACAAATTCTGTCGTTGATTTGTAAATGTTAAATCTCGATTGATGTGACTGTGACCAAAATACCTGAACCGAATCTTATAAATTACATTATCAACCAATATTTCAAACGTGCGCGTTCAAACTGCTTTTCGATTCAAATATTCACATAGAACGATTTTAATGATGGGAAAACATAGAGGACTGCCTTGTAGTCCACAGAACTGAGAATATTTCAGTGACACACTGAATGAATACAGGAAACGATCGACAAAGATTTCATTCCATCGAGATTTATTTCATTATGTAAGACTGAGATGTCTTCTTGTATATTCCGATACATAAAAATATTTAGGTAGTTGGCAGTAGCATTCCCAATCATGATCTGAATAGTTTATTTATGGATTCAGAATGTTGGGTTCCTTGAACCACTACTAGCTGAGGACGCTGTGAATTCACACCTTAAATAATGTAAAATGATACAGTAAAGATAACGCCTATTTTATTGCTGTTTTTGACATATCTCATTTTCATTATGAGAACATGTGGAATGGCAAGAAAGAGGTGAGTTATGGGTACGTTCACCAACTCTGTATTTCAGGAATTTGGAGCCAAAAATGAGCCCAAAAGACTTGGTTGGGAAAATCAATAATTTGCAATATAAATTGAATTTTTGCGACCATCTATAAACATTAACTTTTTAACGGAAATAAAGTAAACTGCACTCATTAGTATTTTCGACCTCGGAATTCATCAGCAACTATTTCAACTTCATGTTCTTTGAAACACATGTAAACTGTTCCGAATAAATTTTTAATGTTATGTAGGTAAGTAGTTCTCTAAACCGAATCTGTGATTCTACTTCATTAAATGTAACATTTCATAGAGGGCGTAGGGCGTCTATAAACAAACGCGAGGGACTTGGGAGATGATTCCTCGATGAAAATAAGCAGATGTAAATCATATACTTTTTTTTTGAAAAATCGACCCTCCTTTTTTACGACTTCTTGAAAACCCTGCGTCATAAAACTATACTTACATAATATGAAGCACAATGTATAAATGTTAGTCAAACAATAGATCTTCCTAACTTTCTTATTAGGGGCTGAAAATAACAACCTCTTATGATTTTCTTTCAAAAATTGTTTTTGTTCGATAGGTTTTCGAAAAATAAATTTTTCTTATGTTATCCCATTCAGTTCTGGAGAAAAAAGTCTGTTGTAAAATTTCGATACATTCGGTACTTTTCTCGGAAAAAATAAAAACTTACAAGCAGTTATGATCACTGTTCATTCCATTTCATCGTAAAAATATCCCATAGAATGAATATTCTAAGATATTGTACGTCTATGACAGGAGAAAAAAGCAAAAGTGCTTATCTACCAAAAGCAAATTCGAATAAACTACCATTTTTATAACTGAGTAATTCATTTAATTACGCAAACTTTTTATTGAAAAAATCGAACTCTTCTGAAACTGAAAATTGTAGAAAGAATCATTTTTTTTCTTCTGTCAAAACCAATATTGAGCATATAATAAACTAGAGCACTAGAAAGATAGGTATGCCAGACAGGCTGACTGGGTCCAACCATAGACTCGAAAATTACAGATGGTAATGTCAATTTCTCAGTTATTGTGCTCTATTGATAGTTGCGTGCTTTTTTGAAGAATAGTAAATAGAAAGTATTGATTTTTTATTCAGAACAATAAAGTTGGAGACTAGACAGGTAAGCATAAGCATTTATTCGATTACAGATTTCATTTCATTCGAATTGTTCCGTAATTTTCGAGTCTGTGGTTGGACCCAGCATGGCTATCTGGTATACTCCCCTTTTCAGAGCCTTAAATAAAGAATATCTTAGAATATTCATTCTATGGGAAATACAATGAAATGGAACGAGCAGTTATCATAACTGCTTGTAAGTTTTTATTTTTCTCGAGAAACGTATCGATTGTATCGAAATTTTTCAGCAAATTTTTTTCTCCAGAAACCATAATCATTTTTCGAAAATCTATCTCACGAAAACTTACTTAATGAATCATATTTAATATAGTTTTATAACTCAGTGTTCTTTAAGAATCCTAAAAAAGATCGAAAACTGTCAACTTGTGATCGCCTTCCAAAGGCTGTATCATGAAAGGAAGTGAGATTCGAAAAAAAATTAAATGGATCACCCCTGCTTATTTTCATCGAGGAATCATCTCGCATTTGTTTACATACAGCCTGTATGAGTTTTTCTACAATACTCATCCCTTAGAAAAGAAACACTTCCGAATGCAATTTACTAAGCAACATTCAGATAGTTTTCGAAAGAATAAATTAATAGTATGGACCAGTAGTATCAGTCTATCACATAGTCCTTGATCGAAACAAGAGGTAAAAGAGTGATATAAACTTGGTTCTTCGGTTCTGAAACGAGTTCAGCAAATATATATTAGCATAGAAGAGAAAACCGCCATGATGAGTCCCTTGGCGTCGAAGTGTCCTCGTTGTATTTCCCTATACCCTTCCCTGTGTCCAATAATCGTTTTAATTGCATAATATGTCAGTATTAATGATGCTGGCTAATGATGAAAGTCAAGGCCACTGGGGATTTCCCCATTTTTGATTAATATATATATATTAGCATGAATTTTATTTTTTCATTTTTAAAATGCAAATTTTTTCACGAAATTTGTGAAATCATAAATGCATGTCTCAAACATAATGTGATGTTCTTCAATTTAATAGTTATTTATACAACAAGTGAGTTAAATGAATGTTTATTTATGAGAAGAAAGTTTAACCCACGAGCCCGTAGGGCGAGTGGGTTAATTTCTTCGAGCGAATAAACATTTTTAACTCACGTGTCGTATACAAAATTTTATCCCATTTTGATGAAAATTCAAATAATGAATACTTTTTAGAGAAAACATTAAGTATAGTTCAAATTCATAATGAGATTTCCCTTCGATCGATCGTTGCTAGGGCACTATGTTATTAATTGTTTGCAAGTGTCGATGAAAATTATGGAACAGTCAAAGAATTTTTGTTTCGAAAAAATGTTGAGCGGTGACGACGAGGTTGTAGTTCCTGAGTGCATTATACAAGAAGCAAATGAGGCAGCAGAAGCAGTAATTCCATTAAAATCAAAAATATTGTACGAAAAGCAATATACGGCATTTTGTGCCTAGAGAAATAATAAAAAAGCCAAAGGTGTCAACGAAAAAATAATTTTGGCGTATATTTCCGAACAATCCAAGAAATTTAAGTCGTCGTCTTTATGGTCCTACTATTCGCAACTTAAGGAAATGTTGGCTCTGAAAGAAAAAATAGACATCGGCAGATTTCACCAAGTCACCGCCTTTTTGAAGCAACATTCCAGGGGATACGTAGCAAAGAAGACGAAGGTATTCACAAGAGAGGAGTTAGAATACATTTTAGATGCCGCTCTAAACATACTTTAAAATGAGTTTTAGGTGCATTGTGTGTGGACAGAATTATTTCCAGAAAGTGAGTGGTGAACATTTTATTCCACTAGTGAATTGAAAATTTTTTAATTCACTCAGTGGATAAACGTCAACTTACCCTTGTTACCATGGGTTGAATATTGTCGTCATTAAACGTCAAAATGGGATAAAATAATATGTGTATAATAAATTAACTGAAAACAGAAAAACCACTTCCATTTCCAATCAAGAATTCTTACGTCGAAATATCAGCTTTTTTTGAAAAGTCAGTTGAATTTTATTCGTTGTAATGTTTTGTTTCATAGTATGAGAAAATAAGCAATACTATGTTCACAAAACATGCAAAGAAATTTGATATAGCTGTGGAACTAAAACTAACTGATATCTTGGAAACTACCGAAAACATGGTTTAAAAGCAGAAATTTATGCTTGAATTGTTTTTCTTCCACGTTTTCTAGAACCGTGAAATTGTAACCATAAATTTGTACGTTCTTACCTGCAGTTATTTGAATTTTCTGAGAACATTTACTTGAATATGAAAAATATATATTCATGTGTATATTTTTTATATCTTGAGAAATAAGAATCGAACAAAAAAGATTGCACGGAGATTTTCATAAGCTCTGATAGTTCGACGTGTGAATTTTCGATTACAAATGTGGTTTTGACGATTCAATCCTCTCGAGATTTTGCAGGAATATTCAGTATATAAATCTTCATTCACAAAATAAATTTCAATCGAATCGGATATCTTGTTATGTAAATATAAAGTATCTTCTTTTCAATATTCCAATTGAACTTTCTATGATTCTGTTAATACTATATCCACAAAATTTTGCACGAGGCGTACTATCAGCATCTTGCATGTGGCCGCAAAATTTCATTTCAATTGATTACGTTGTGCCTGAGATATTGAGGGAAAAAAAATTCATGACCATATTTTATGGAACACTGTACGATTAGGATAGTTAACGAACTTAGCCGTGGCATTTGGGAATCGAACTCACTCTGAAAATCTCAAGTCTCTAGGGCAATCTTTTCAAAAGTTATCGTGTTTACGGTCAGACGGCCCACAGACAGAATTGCATCGATCACGGATTCGGTACCAAGGAGTCGAACCTTATCGTTTAAAGCCATTTTCTGCTCATAATCGAAAATTAGAGACATTTGGGCAAAACGATATTGTAATAGCACTCGTTACAGTAGAACGAGCGCTCAAATATTGATCTGAATCATAGACAAACTAATAAAATAGATGAGCCACTCGTATATTCCGCGACATCTGTCGGAGGAGGAGACTAATACACGAAAAATTATTTTCAAATTGATAGTTAGATGTCGTTGCATTCATCAAATTCTATATCGAGAAAATAGTACGTATGTAAAATCATTATTATCAAATAACCTTTGAATTGTCAACTGACACAAACACAAGGAGTGGTTTGATACGTTCTTTTTGAAATATAGTAAATTTCGATATGCCTGCAAGAGTGAAGACGTGCTGTGTTATTGGATGTGAAAATCAAGATGCAAGAAGGTATTTATAAAATATATATTATGTATATTCTGTTACCTATAAGAATTAAGATAGTTTTCAAAAAAGTTTTTCATGTATTGAATAAGTTTAGTAGGTATAAATACTCATGTTCATATTATTGAATTCATTATTGTTAGTTTTTGAGAATGTTTTCAATGCAATTATTAGTTTATTGATTAGATATTTATGAAATAAATCTGTATTTTCAATTGGTGATATCTATTTCAGTTAATAAATTTTTATTCTATCCAGAATTTGATTATTGATCCTCATTTATCTCGATTCCAAAAGAAAATCAGATGAAAGTTCGTTGCAGGTATTATTTTCATGAGAATAAATTTCCTCACTCATCGATAACTTGCACGAATCCATTTCTGATTTCCTTTTGAAATTGAATTTCAAAAAACTTTTTGCCTCTTGTATATGGGTGTACCTACCTATTCAAATAGTGCACTACAGAATTCTTTTGAGGCAGCTTTACGATACAGATTCCTTTTTCAATTGAGCTTTTTCACAAATTAGTAATGTTGTACAAAAAAAGATGGCGTTGAAGCTTGTTCTACAAGTGTCTCATCTATTCTCCGTTTAGTTAGTCTATGATCTGAATCGCAAAAACTACAGCATATATGATGCATGGAGAGGTGAGTTTTCATCGAATTTGTAAGAGGAATATAATGAAAAAAACTTGTTTTTTTTAATTTTTCACATGAATTTTGAAGTTATTTCAAAATTCATGTGAAAAATTCTTCTTTGGGGCTTGTAGTATTTGCCGAAAGTCTAATAAATCATGTTTTACCCTTCAAACACTTACTCCCTACCACTTCCCCAACTCAGATCATCCATAAACGAAAAAATAAAAGAACTGCTATTTCATCATCTGTCTCAAACACCCTCTCTCATACTGGATTAATCTGCTCATTCTGCTCTGGAAATAAACCAAAAACCACAGGATCGCTGATTCAATTTCGACAGTGTAATGGTTAGTATCAACGCTGATATAATAAAAAGGGGAATTCTTCTTCGCGATCGTTGATATCCTTCTTTGTACGGCATTCCATCGGCGGAATGCGAAGGCTGCTACATCGGCCCTTGTTGAAATCCTCTCTCGTTTCGCAGAGCACAAAGATCATCCAAAATGAGTTATTTATCGCCCTATCTAATCATAACTGAAATTGTTTATGATACTTCGAGGCGAATTCAACTCGAAATTAATCTGAATTCTTGAAGCGCGATGAATACTTGTTCTGGAACGTATAATAATAATGCCCTCTTGTTGATATTGAACCGTTTGTTCGGTTTTGTTTCTTTCCCAAAACTTTCCTACTTCGTGTTTTATTGACTTTTGTTTCCTACCTTCCTCCCTCTTACTCGCATTTTACATGACAATTTATTTTCATAGGGAAAATGTTTCTGCCGGATACAAACTAATTAATATTTCTTGTAATGAAAATAAAACTTCTCCCTTCTTTTTACACACTCAGAAATGAACGATACGAAACTGTTAATCCTACTGATTCGTATAAAAACAATTATAAGGAAGTTTTGCAAGAAAACTTCTAGTCATGAATTTCTCTCAGCGAATAAACACTTATTTTCTTAGTCCCTTTATCAGATTCAGCTCAGTTTGAAATATGGAAACTGTTTAAATTACGAAAGTAAAATATTTTTTCTGAAGCCATCAAATGGCAATTCGAAATCAAATTGACTTTGATATAAAGCTTTCACTAAACCATTAAATGAAACACCTGATAATTATTTAATAATAGTTTATGTTGAAACATTATTTGAATACTCGAAAAAATTTATCAACCATTATCACTAATTTTCTAAAAAAAATTTATTGATTACAAAATTTCGTATAATTTTCCTCCCGTTTGAAATGATCATTTATATTTGAACATCCTGAGAACTATTGATTTCATTCATCAATTCAATATTCCTCTAGATGTATAGAAGATAACAAACCTAGCTTGTAAATTTCAAATTGAAATCAGACAGCTGACCGTAAACACCATAACTTCCGAAAGGATTGACTCCCTTGTTGAAATCCTCTCTCGTTTCCGAGAGCACAAAGATCATCCAAAATGAGTTATTTATCGCCCTATCTAATCATAACTGAAATTGTTTATGAATACTTCGAGGCAAATTCAACTCGAAATTAATCTGAATTCTCGAAGCGTAATGAACACTTGTTCCGAAACGTATAATAATAATACCTACCTGTTTATTTTGCATGGTTTGATCAGTATTGTTTCTATCCCAAACGTCTTACTTCATGTTTAATTGATTTTCGTTGTTCCTTCTTACCTTCCTTGAATTTCAGATTGAAATAAATTTTCATTGAGAAAAATGTTTCTTCCAGATAGTCCATGTTTCTGGGAAATGGAAACTTCAATTGATTCAATTTTCCCATTTTTTGTCTACACCCAGAACAATCTGAGTTGATTTCTACTAATTCGGAGAAGGTGAAAGGAATTGTAACAAAAATTTTGTCATAAACTCCACACTTTGAATTAATACTTTCTCTAACATCCTCTAACTATTTCATAAACCACTGATTTTTCAGTTAAATTTATTTTTCTGTTAAAACATTATACGAATTCTCGAAAATAAAAACAATTTTTCAGATATCCTTCTAGGTAAATAAAAATGTTTGAGGAGTAATTCTAATATTTCGTATAATTCACCCTCAGCATGAAACGTTCATTCAAAATTTAGTAGCCTGAAAGAATTTGTACATACTTCATGTTGAGATCGTTGGAAAAATCTTGCAATCAACTCGGTTATTAATCAAACGACCATTAGTCGCTGTCTTTAATAACCTAGTTTATTAAATAACTATTATTATTACTGCATTGATGATTAGATGAGCATTTGTCATACAACAAAAAAATATAAAAAAGCCTTCTTATAGAGCTCTTATCACGTGATAGATATAAAATCTAGTTTAATTTGGTAATCTTAATTATTGGCTTAGAATATGCAAAATGAAGGCATTTGAATGGGAACAATCAGGATAAACCGATTCAAAACAAGGAAGGAAGGGAGTGACAAAACATTCGATTTTTGCTACGAAATGTTATATTTTGTCGTGATCAATTGTAAGCACTTCCTGATTTATAATTTAATTTGATCAATAACTAGTAACTAATTTTTTTCAACGAACGTTTCTCAATATTCTAATTCAAAACGTACATAAACATTTGTATATGTATATGATCTACTTTATCACCCCAAAGTACAACAGTAGCAAAAAGGTAGTTACGCAATCTTATATTTGTCTAGGGTCATAAATATTTGCACTAGTAACCGACATTGACATTTCAATCAACGGTTGTATTGCAGTATTTATGGACAAAGCTGCTATAACTGAAAACAACATTGTTCAGGTGATCTTCTCCTTCAAACTTATAGAGCTTAAAAATGTATGGCGAAATATGAAAATGCGAGAAAAAATATGAAAATTGTATTTAGTTCGATGAAGATAAAAAACGAGAGGAAAATAATGGACCGCACTATTTCATCGTGAACTTTTGATTTAAATTTGGATTTTTTTTAATTTTTGTTCGATTGGCGTTATGCAGAAAATGTTATTCACATATTTAGAGTGAAATAAAGCATATAACAGCGTGAACAATTTCAATTATGCATAATTCAATATTCTTTTGATTTTACTAATTCTTACATAATACGAATCTATAGATATGTTTCAAAATTTTTCCATATCTCAAAATGTATTCGAAAATAACGAAAAGATCATCCGAGGGTATTTCAATAATTGACATAAATTGAAATTATGTTGATGATTTGACAGTTGTAGCACGAATCTTTATGACAGCACCCATTATTCTGTGATCTTGGACAAATTGAAGAGAAAGCATAGAAATGCAATGACTTATTGAAAAGGATTGTTGTAACTATTTGGGTCCTCTAATTTATATTGATATAAAACATACGATATTGTATATTTTTCAAATCATTAAAAATGGAACTTTTAAACACATAGCTTTGGATCATAGCTCCCATTGTATTGTACGTAAAGAAGTTATATGAATTTCACTTACAGAAATCTATCATCGGTATTAACGGTCTTATAGTTTTTTTTGATATCACCATTTTCCCAATTGTCGCTTATATATTGAAAGAAAGTGGCCAAAATTGATAACTACTCTTGCTAGTTTCTTCGGAATATGAAAAGAATGAGGTATCAAATTTCCTCTCAATCAAACGTTGTCTTGCTAAAAAATCAAGATTTACCCACCCTGTATACTAACTGAATACTGAACTTCGAATACTTCATCTTAGTGAGCTCTTGACATATTTTTTGAGATAGCATGACATGAACATTTGTGAAATACTTTAATGGTAATAAGGGAAGTTTCGAAAACAGTTTTTTGAGCTCTTGAATGCTTCCGAAAAAGTTTTCCAGTGTCATGGAAACTTATTTAGTATTTATTCTGAGAGTTTCACTAGCAGATTGTTGGGATGTAATAAATAACTTCTAGATAATCGAGACATATACAGGTATATTTTTCAATGATAATAAATATAATTACAAAACAGAACTATATACACATAAAATAATTTACAATTAAAAAGCTTGTTTCATAATAAATTATATAGAGAGATATATAAAATTTCAATTACATAAATAAGGGAAATAATTTACAATTTGAGATACACTATACTCGCTGATTATTTATTTACAATGCAATAAATTACTTAGCCTAGTTTCATTGGATATTACAACTCATCATCTTCCACGACAATTGAAAAAAATCATTCGGAAAGAGAAAGATATTGAAGCATATAGTTCTGATTCACATTAGATGAAATCATTTCATGAACAACACTGTCTTACAATACCACATAAATTTACAAATATAACACTAAAATTTACATCACAAATTAAACATATGTACAGAATTGACTGGATATTTTAAATTCGGAATCAGTCTTTAAATTTTATAATACTGATTTATCAAGATAAGATGCAAGATGCGTTGACATTTCCACCAATTTATAACTAAAACTATTTCACTGGACACAAAATTATCACAAATTCCATGGGACGAAAACATAAACGAAAATTGCAAATTCTTGATTAATTTAAACCTAAACGCATGTATGGACCAATTTTCTAGTTCTGCAGATCTCACATTTAACTTCACAACACCAATGGAATGTACAGTTACATCTTTCCGCTACGATTTTTTCGTGAGTGCGGTAGCCCCTACCACAGCACATGATGTCGCAGCCATCTACGCCTATGGATGAGACGTTGCATACCCTTCCGTGGGTACCTTGGATACCAAGTTTGGTGTTTCTCTCGCAGAAGCCTGGACTCATTTCGTAGTACACCAAGTCCTTGATACTTGGAGGTTTGTGCTCTGGGTTGAAAGGTTTCAGCTGGAAGTTGTATTTCTGTTTTCTCCTGTTCTCCCGTTTGCTGTATATGCTGTTTCTGGAGATGCTGTTGAACTTGGGATTCATGTTCATCATCCTACCGTGGGCTTTGTTGTTCCGGTGGTGGCTGTTACCAGAGGATACGTGGGAAGCTCCGTCGAAGCGGTCTTTGAGTATGTCACCGATAACCCTGAAAGAAGGCAGTTTCATCCAGCAAGTCCTCGTGGTACAGGATCCTGACATTCCGTGGCATTTACACTCTTGTTTCATCTGTTGTTGGACATGCTGCAAAAAAAATATTATTAGAAACTTTGTAAATAACTGCAGCTTCATTCAAAGAGTGAATATCAGTCAAGTTTTGATTTTCTACCAAGCATCATAAATGCTCATACAAGATGATAAACCAATATATAAATAAGTATCTCATGAGTGTCAGTAATTATGATTTCCCTGAGGTATCTAGTACCTACTGTAGATGAATTTATGCAATTTCGATATATGTTTTCCACAATTGTTTCATCGATATTTCGAAATTGATGTTTCAATTCGGGGCAAACCCCCCCCCTGTATTTTGTATGAGTCTGTAGACAGTTTCTTGATTCTTGGAAAAAGTCAAGTTGACAAATGAAAAATTTTTGGAGAACTCTTCATTGTATATTTTGTAATGAAAATTGCTTTAATTGGTGTAATACAAGTAGTTTGGCCCTCGATTGACAAGGTATACAACCATATTTGGTAGTTAAAGTACTTTAGAATACTGGGGAAATGTTGAGTTGAAGGATATTATATTGAAGCCAAATCTATGAAGCATCTGACAGCAGTGAATAATAACTCATTATTCACTAGTGATTAATGATTATTATTATGGCCAATCAAACATACGTATAGTGCATTATACAGTAGTCGTGTATAAAAGGAATTGTTCTCTTCGAGTAATCGCGAAATGAAAGTACTAGATATTTATGTCAAAAGCGAATAATCCTTGGTTGATCAAATTCGAGAACTGATTTGATTTGATATATTCGTTATAGCAAAGGTCCTAGAAAAGTACTAATTCAGTCATCCGAACTAAATAATGCCAGTATAAACCATCTTTCGACGAATCGATCATTATGAGGCACTCGGACTTAATATTATAATTCAATTTCTCACATATCCCCCATCTCAAATCGCTCCATAAATATTTGCAAAGGATCACATCACTATTTTCAAGTATAAATCAGTGCACTTCAACGCTAAGTGCCTCGTTACTGGCCAAGTACCTAAAGAATAATTATGTACCTATTTAATTTATGATTGGCTCAGTGCCCGAATAATGTTCTTGGAAATGGGAATTATATCCGGTGGATGCATCTCATAAATCAGGCTATTTGTTTATTTTACATTATGTAAACTGGTAATCTGCTTAAGAATTTTCAAGATCGCAATAGAATAATTCAATGCCATAGAGCGAGTGCTCATTAGCAGAGTCCGGTAAATATTTATCTCGTTAATTGATGCCTCATTTGCGGATGATTTAATGCACTTATGTGTAAGATTTGGAGTAATCTTTCTGAAGTGGCCTCTCACTACAGCACTGGACGCTAAACACTGACCTAATTTTTCTCTTATACGTTGGTTAGATACTCATCACTATGTACATCTCTTTAGATATAAGTGTATTTAGAAATACGACGCCATTTTCCAGAAAAGCGAAAGTTTACTGTTCTGTGATGTGATTTTTTGCACAAAATTCAGACTTGAAATGAAATGATTTATTTCCGAATTCCTAGGAAATTTCGATATTTCTGATAAAATATCCTGAAAAATGTCAGAACTTCCTAACTGTGAGGAAATGATATTATTGCAAATGTTCTACAAAAATGAATGTGCATTTTCCTATTCTCTCTAAATTTTTTTGACAATAATGTTAATTCCTTCAACCAGCTTTGGAGGACTCCCAGGAATTGAAATTTCATCAGCACTTAGCATTTTATTTTCAACAAAAACAGCAATTGAATTCATAATCGTCAAGTTTGACTATTCAACAGTTTCCACATTTACCTGAATTGTTTTATTTTCAAAGCATCTTTTAATGAGAATCATCTTTCGCGTATTTTCCCAAATTATTCAATAAAAAAATACCATTTTCCTGTATGTATGTAGGTATATAAAACGTTGTATCACGTATAATAGTTATATTCAACTTTTAAAAAATGTGAGAATTGTAGTCGAGAAAGTTTTGGAAAATATAACAAAAGTGAAAATAGATTCAAAACCAAAATGTCATTAGGCCGACGATAAACTCGATAACTTCCGAAAAGGTAGACTTCAAATATCGAAATTTTCAGGTATAGTTGATGATATGAATAGGGGAGCTTTTTAAGAAAATGAAAACCTTCAAGATAATCGAATTTAAATTACCATTTTTCTGATATATATTTGACCATTCATTTCTTTTCATTCTTCATAATGATGTGAGTTCAATAAAGAGTAATGTACTAGATAGATTTCGAAATATTAGATATAGAGATAACATCAGATAATTTTTTGTTTCTTCAAAAACTTGAATTGAATTAAATCGAATTACATATCTGATTAAAAGAATGTTTGAAAAATCTCAATTGGAGGTGAGAATGATCTTTCGGAAGATCTATGGCCAATCCTAACATTGAGGTGAAATATTTCCGAGTCCACCCCTGCAAACGAATCGAGTATATGACAGTATCCGAGAAAAAACGGAAAGCGTTCACCATTTCTTCTAGTCAAGAATCCGATTCATCCAGGCGTAAATCAGCTTGAAATCTTTGATCAATGATGGCAATTAACACATATTTTTTGAGATTGTTTCCATCGCTAACAATGACATCTAATCGATCGAATCCATTTTTCCAAGAAGAAAAAGAGTGGAACTTTCGAACTCGCTCATGTTAATTGTGACATTGAAAACTTTTTATACCTGTAGGCATCTCGAAATTTCAGAAATGTTCCTAGCCTGTCGAGCCTGCCATGCAATTTTCTGCCATAATAATTAAACAGATATGTCAGGCAAGATGAAAAAAGTCGACATTTAAAATCAAACGGCCAGAAGAGCAGTAAAACAAGAAATACGATGTTTTTTCCTTGAGCGGACACGAAATGAGTACCATTTTGTCTATTAGTTTAATAGTTTTGCCTTTAAATGTTTTCAGAATGAGCCAGAAGGACTAGAATTAGTATCGAGTACAAGTTAAGAAGAATTCCGAATTGCCGATTTGGATTTAATCAAGTATTAATCTGCAAAACACGATCGCTGGTAATTCTACAAGCTGTACTGAAAAACCGGATATGGGATATGACCGGTCACTACGTGTATGCGCACTTGTTGTGGAGTGGCAATTGTACCACAGTACCACACTAGGAAGAGTCATTTCGACTGTTCAATTTTATTGCTCCAATTTATTCAGGATATCTCATACAACGTCGTATTAGTGCCACTGCGATTATATAAAAATCGGTCAATTGACCCATTTGATCTGTATATTATCACCCAGTGCTTCTGCGATTAAATACAAATCTTTTAGTTGACACATTTTAATCTGTCAGTTAACAAATTTGTATGTGTCAAATGACAGGTTTAGTGTGAAAGTTAACGGAAAGAAGAAGTACTAAATCCTGAAACTACGTGGAATATTCAATACCTACGTAGTTACTTAGTACCTTCTAGTAACTCATCATACCCTTATAGTACCATTATATTTTATGAGGAATTGAACATTCAAGTTTTTCGTTCTGACCTCACGCACAGCAGCATTCTTTTCAAATTGATATAAAATGCATATAACAATGCTAATCTATGCAGTTGCTATTGTTATCTTTGTTGACATTTTCGTCTGAATGGAAGGATTCATATAAATAAAAAATATTTCAGCAATAAAAAATGATCTGAATAATTGATTTTTTGTCGATAAGTCTCATCAGCTGATTCCAACACCTCTTTTTCTCGGATGTGAAGGAACTAAGATATATTTCAAGCTGTCTGTGTAGAGCGAATAACATTTATGTAAACTACAGTGGAACTCCCCTATTGCGAACGTCTGTATAACGAATTTCTCTGTATAACGAATTTCGTACAAGACATTGCACCTTGAATCCAAATTCCATGTTAAACCCCCCCTGTGAAACGAAGTTAATTCTCCCTATAACGAAATATTCAAAGAACATCACTCTTTGAATGGGTATTAGTAGGAAGGTATACGAGTGGCTTTTTTCTGAAATTTTTCCGGATGTACATAATAAATCCCGACCTTAAACTAAATCACCCCTGGCTGCTTGGAGTAACCATTTCGCTACTGTGGGAAGTTGTGCGAAAGTATGTAAAAGCAAGTGCCTAAGTTTGAATGATATAAACTTAAACTTATCAGTGAAGTCGACCGCGACATTGTCGACTAAAGAAAGAAATTTTCTGTATAACTAAATTCCTTTTTAACGAATTTTTTTGCGGTTTTAACGCTTTCGTTATAGAGAATTTCCACTGTATTCATCTTTGCGTGAAATAGAATTGTCTATTGAATTTAATTCAGTTTAAATTCAGAATATTCAGCGACTTTTGTAATTTGAGAGGTAACATAACCAATAAGATCTCTGCTATGTAACCCTAAAAATATCCATTTTGATAATTAGAGCCAAAAATTACAATCTCTCTTAAAGATTAATTTATGCACGATTCAACCCTTCATTTCTTAATAATGAAGGCGTTCCCTTAAACACTGTCAGTAACCCGATGACAGTGCTGCAAGGCAGCAATTTTCTGAGATTTCACGTACGTCCTGTGACATACGAGAGGAGATAAGAACAAGATGAACACATGTCCCGGCTGGTGCATTACCCGTGTAATACGGTGTTTAGCGACGGGGGGCCTTAAGCCCCTCCGTCGCTTAGCTAGGACATCTGGAGCCCGATGGGGTGCCCTTTTATTGCACGGCAAGTAGAGGTATATCGTTGAAAGAAACGGCCTAATTCTTATTTAATAGTTCGTAATGCGCACGTGAAAAAAAAATATTTGGACCTGTGTTGGTAAATTCACATAAAGAAATTAAATTTTTGATGATATCGAGTTTGGGGAAAAAAAAGAGTTTTTCTGTAGAATCATCTTGATTTCATTTTTACATTTTCGTTCATTATGTTTCAATGCTTTGACTTCACTAAAAGGTGTTTTGAATAGTACATGGCCAATTAAGATATAAATATTCGACAAAATGAACATGTTTCTACTGAAGTTGAAACATACCTTCTCAAAACATATCTATTTAAGAACAAAACTGAAGCGCAATGTTTCACACATTCTATTTATCCACGTGAGGGAGTTGAAGTTGTGCATCAACAAAACTGTAATGGTCGACTTTCATTCGGTGACAAATTTCATCAGGTACCGTCCATAGACAAACTAAAAAATTAGATAAGCCACTCGTATATACCGCGCCATCTGTCGGAGGAGGAGACTAATACACGAAAAAATTATTTTCAATTTGATAGTTAGATGTCGTTGCATTCATGGAAATCCTATCGAGAAAATAGTAATCATGTAAAATCATTATTATCAAAAAACCTTTGAATTGTCAACTGACATAAGGAGTGGTTTGACACGTTCTTTTTAAAATATAATAAATTTCGATATGCCTGCAAGAGTGAAGACGTGCTGTGTTATTGGATGTGAAAATCGAGATGCAAGAAGGTAATTGTAAAATTTATATGTATATTCTGTTACTTATAAGAATTAAGATACTCGTAGTTTTCAAAAAAGTTTTTCATGTAGGTATTGAATGAGTTTAGTAGGTAAATACTTATATTTTGTATTATTGAATTAATTATTGTTAGTTTTTGAAAATGTTTTCAATGCAATTATTAGTTTATTGATTAGATATTTATGAAATAAATCTGTATTTTCAATTGGTGATACCTATTTCCGTTAATAAATTTTTATTCTATCTAGAATTTGATTATTGATCCTCATTTCTCGATTCCAAAAGAAAATCAGATGAAAGTTCGTTGCAGGTATTATTTTCATGAAAATAAATTTCCTCACTCATCGATAACTTGCACAAATCCATTTCTGATTTCCTTGTGGAAATTGAATTTCAAAAAACTTTTTGCCTCTTGTATATGTGTGTACCTACCTATTCAAAAGGTGCACTACAGAATTTCTTTTTGAGGCAGCTTTACGAAACAGATTCCTTTTTCAATTGAGCTTTTTTCAAGAATTAGTAATGTTGTACAAAAACAGATGGCGTTGAAGCTTGTTCTACTAGTGTCTCATCTATTCTCCGTTTAGTTAGTCTATGGTACCGTCGTCTCAATGTAAATGAGCTATGACGAAGTGCACAAACTGAAAACCTCTTTAAACTGACCAAATTTTCAAATAAATGTTCTCTAGAAAATTTCTGTACGCCTAAGAAGAAGATACAAAAACCTTGCCAAAAAGTAACATATAACCCACTTTCTCTATTCAAAAAATTTGAAGGGTTGATGAGGATGGCAAAAGTGAAACAAAAATAGACATGTTTCAGGATTTTGTTGCCAAATATTTTTCTTCTGAGAAAATTAATTTGTTATATGATTATGTTATTCGCTGAATGATATACAACATCTTCAGTAGATTCTTGTTTTCTGAACCCATATTGTTTCAAAGTAACGGGAAAAAATAAGACAAAATACTTTTGGGTTTACAAATGGCAGTCGGGAAATAATTTCAACCGAACCGTTTTTTTATATTTAAAACTTGTCATAAGACAATATGATCTGATTATAAAATCAGATCATATTTTCGAATGAGTTCTCATTTAAATCATTAGAGCCTGGAAAGACTTCACTTGTCCTATTGTTTTCGTGAATTCACAGCGAAGTGTAAGAATTTTGAGAATCGGGCAGCGCGTTTTTCTATGACACAGTCGATCTGTGCACCAGCGGTGTAAATATTCGTTAACATCTGCAATATTTCAATGGATCAACATGCGGCGAACATAGAATTTCCGTGCCATAGACACTTAAAATAAATTTTCTTATCTGAAACGTACTGTGGTGCAAGATTTGAGAGCATGTAGGTCTATAAACTAAAATTAGTCGGTAGTAAGTCACCCTCCACCACTTTGCGTATCGAAGAATTAATTGCCTTCGATAAATCGAGAGAATATCTTCTCTCATTAGTGGTATCTTCCTCTCAAGAAATATATCTCTCAGAGTTCGTGCACTCATTTACAGCATAGTTGAATATGGGCTCCTTGGCTGCCTAGAATCACGAAGTGGTTTTATTGGTTTGTAATATTTTATATCTTGGAATGATCTCTGTTCGTTATTTGGCTCGCTTTCAGGCCACGTGAATAGTTAGTTTCGATATGGAAATTGGTTTCGTATTTTCCTGGTGGAATAATAGCGTTTTTTGAGCGCTCGTTCTACTTAAACTAGTGCTATATCGTTTTGCCCAAATATGAGATTTATTCTCAATTCATAATACAGTCAACAAATCTTTTAATGAATTATATTATTATACTAGCGATTAATGAACTACACCTTTTACAGTTGTAATTCAGAAAATCAAAGTTCAATTTCAGAAAAGGGAACATGTATTTCAGAATAGGAATATGTAATTCAGAAAACAGAAATTGAATTTCAGAATAGTTAATTCAATTTCAGAAAAGCGAAATTGAAATTCAGATTAGGAAGTTGTATTTCATAAAAACAAAGTTGTAATTCAGAATAGTGAATTGAAATTCAGAAATGGCAAATTCAATTTCAGAAAAGGAAAATTGTAATTCAGAAGTTATAAATTGAATTTCAGAAAATGTATAGATATATGTACTATATAACATAGATATAAATAGGTACATATTTATGTTCATGTTCATATTCATGCAACCAATTCTGAATTACAATTTCCCATTTCTGAATTTCAAATCACCAATCTGAATTACAATTTATATTTTCTGAAATTCAAATTACCCTTTCTGAATTACATATCACTATTCTGAAATTCAAATTACGCTTTCTGAATTACATATCACTATTCTGAAATTCAAATCACCATTTCTGAATATCAATTTACTATTCTGAATTACAATTTCCATCTTCTGAAATTCAATTTGCTATTCTGAATTACATTTTACGGTTTCTGAATTACAATTGGAAAAGGTGTAGTTGATTAGATAACTATTAAGGATAATGCAGTTTGATCTTATAAAATTTTGTTGTCCTAAACATTAACGGCTGTCAGAGGGGTATTCACAGAAGGTCATTGAGCTTCAGTTCATAAAGTCTGTGAACTTTAGTGTGTTGATTGTCTAGCTTTCAAAAGTTTACATTCTAATTATATATTCTATACTTTATTTGTGTGAATACTTCAAGTGTAAATGCCCAGGTCATTGTGAGGAGAAGATATGTAAGGACAAAAAATCGAGTGGATACATACACTAATATTCAAGACACTATAAAATGAAAAAAATATATAATAATATCTAATAAAATAATCAAATAATGAAATAAACTCAACCACTGTGCTTTTTTCAAATAGATCTTTTCGCAAAGATGTAACTTCTGATTTCAATTTTAGTTAGAATGAGAACCATTCTACGACGAAACATTTCACAGAATGCTGTGGGTACGGGCCTTATAATCACGAGAAGAAGAGCAAGTGGCTAAACCCTATAAGACTAAATCGAAACCTCTGTCGTTGAAAATAAATATTATTTATGTCCGATTAAAACATTCTAATGATGACTGGTGTGAGAAAAAGGTTTGATTTATACGAAAAGTGGTCATTACTACCGGGTGGTCGGAACATGTGCGCATTAAAATGCATATTAACTTGTTACCGAGCGCCTGCCTGGACCTCTTTCCATTACTAATAATGTGACATTCTCCCGATCATCACTGGGGCGACTCCTGAATGTCTGTGCACTCTGCGCTAAAAGCTGCGTGCAAAAAATATGCACAGTATATCGAATATTAATTTTTGAACTACCGTTCTGCATAACCGAGTGCTTTATCGTTTTGCCCAAATGTCTGTAATTTTCGAATTTTGAATCGAAAATAGTCTAATAAGAAGGTTCGACTACCTGATGACGAATCCACGGTCGAATTCAATTATGTTCGTGGAACCGTCCTTAAACATGATGACTTTTGGAAGCATTCTCCTAGAGAATTGAAAATTTTCAGAATAATTTCGGTTTTTAAATGCCGCGGTTGAGTTCGTGAACCAGTAAAATCGTATAAGGTATACCGTAAAATACGGTCGTTCAAAGTTTTCGTTCCTGAATATCGCAGACAGAAAAAAATGAATTTTGTGAGAGTTGCGATTTTCGATTGGAAGGAAATCCAGCTTAAGGATGTAAATTGGTGAAGTGAATAATAATTAAAATTTTCAAAAGGATTGTGAAATCAGAATCATAATAGTTTGATACTTATTTTTGGTTCTCCATTCTTTAGCATATTTTATTTTTAGAATAATTCAGATAGTATTGTGAATTTGTATTCAAATATTCAGTATCAATCTCAAGTCCTATACAAAATTTTGAGGTATTTGCGTTATTGATTTACCAATGAACGAGCGCTCAACAGCTTTTTTCCATTTATTTTTAGTAGGTCCATCGAAGGAGAATTGGTCTATTTTTCAGTGAAGAAACGTATTTATCCCATGTTGAAGCTACTCGCAACTACTTAAATCATATGTCGGAACAGCTGAAACGAATATTTTAACACTTTGACCTAAACTGGAATTGTAAGTGACAACGAAACACCCGATCTGAAATGTAACACAAATGTAACAATTGCAACATCTGGTACATCACTGCTCCCGAATGTCTACGCTAAAACCAGAGTGCAAAAAATATGCACAGTTCATCGATTATTAATTTTTTTCTCGACGGGTTTTTCGACGATAAAAATAAGGCTAATCTTACTTAATATACAGCCGTTTTGTAACTGATAAATTGTTAGTTGGTTGTTATTATGAATATAGAGTATTTTGTAAGCGGAAATCCTGAATTAATATTCTAATTTAATTAGAATGATTCAGGAAACATTATTCATCATTACCGAAAATGGTCGTTCACCTCTTGTTTTCATCTATCGGTCATCCCGAACCTTAATCTTCCTTAATGTTAATTCCATCGATCTGTGGATTTTCTATCTTCCTACAAATTACACGTTCTGAAATAATCGTTTCACATTCTTGCTATGGATGACCGTTTAGGAAACCAATATGAAAAATGAACTTTCTCATAACAGGTGACGATTTTTGAGAAATTGACACATTTGGGTCAAGAATTGCAATATTGTAGCACCAATTGAGGACTGTGACGAACATGCAATAGATCATTCTTGACTTCAGTATTTTAAAACTGCACGTTGACAATACTAGTAGAATGATTCGTAGATAAAATTTGATTTCGAATTGATCTAAACTGCTCAGGCTCTTTTCTTTAGTTAACAATAATTACTCTCAAAGAAGTGAAAAAAATCACAAACTAATAGATGTTCTCGTGTTTTGAATGTGTAACTCATTTTCCATTATCCGAAAGGGTATGAATATAACAAATCTGATATTGCGAGGAGATTTTGTTTCATTCTTCAAAAAATCATTCTCTATATCTATCAACCATCTCGAAGCCCTCAATCTGATGAGATTTTTGCAAAACTTTTCAATCAGATTATGATGACACTAATTTTGTTCATTGTTTTCTGATCAATAGACGGGTAGAAAAGTCAAAGCAACTCATTTCTGATATTCACTTAAAAAATAAAAGGCAGTTCAAATTGAACGATAGGATTCAAATATGCCATTCGTAAATATCATTACAAATGCATCAGAAAGTATAGTAAATATTGCAGCAATGCATAAATGTGCAGGGTACTTTCATGATCACCAAATGTTAAAATCTTCAAGAAATATTTTCAGTAGTCGTGGATAAAGTATAGTATGCTACCCGCGTTTAATGATGGCTATTATTCACTCGGTGATTTGGGCGACTCCCCTACGGTTCGTAGCCTTAACTTCAACTCGTGAATAATTGATAGCTATCTTTATACGCTCGATGCATAATATAGGTAATATTATAGATTGTCAAAATGGCTCATTTGAAATTTTCAAATATTTCGAATTTTCCTTGAATTAAATCCTAAAGTTCAATTTGAATCTCCCTTCAAAACTTCAAAGTTTATCACTGATATAAATACTCACCCATCTGCCAGCTTCGTTGTTATGCAAATTCATTTTCTCCCTAAGCGTCTTTCCCCTTTCCCCTGTGTCAACAAACTCGCGACTCACAGCGAAACCAAAACCAATATTATCGGAACACCCACCCCACTCGAAATCACGCACTCCTGCCACTGCCACAGAGTTTTCCGAAAAGTGAAATTTTCTTGCCTTGTGATGGTTCTCACAGCTGCATGTGTCTATGGACCCCTCGCTGCAAGCCCTGGCTATGGCGTGTGTCACTGCGGCACTTGTGATTGCGTAGATGAAAGCTGTCTCTCTGCAGCCTGAAAAATAAAACATATGAAAAATACGAGCAATATATTTGTTTGTTTTTTTTAATCTTCGAAATAGATAAATAATAGTACGTTCAACCTGATCAACTGTTGTATGATGGTATGATACATGCAACAATAACAATATTAGTTCGTCCAAAAATTAAGGAGAAATTAATGGGCAATTGTTATGAGCAACGGCACATTAAGTATTCAGGAGCAATACGAGTAATGATGCAACTCTACTGAATCATTGAAACAGAAGTTCAAATTCTGCCAAGTGTATATCTTGTGAAAATCAGAATTTATTCCAATTAAGAATTTACATTGATTCATATTGCGGTTGACGGAAAATCTTGTGATCACCCTTTTATTAATCTAGCTGTTATTAATAAACTAGTTAATTGAATAAATATATTTTTTGAGCTCCATTGCCAACTTCATATAACCCCATGGCAAATTCATTTAATTACTAGGTATTTGCAGTCACTAGTCAGGAGCTTTTTACCCTCTTGTTCATTATTCATACTGAATATTCTATTTGTGGATAATGAATTTTCATTATGATATAACTGTCCTCTGAAAAATTTGGATATAATACATTTCCTACTGAATATTAAACAAACATACAGGGTTTTCCTTTCAAGTTGGCCTATTAGACATTTTTGGAGAACTAGTGAATATTTCCTCCTGAAATTTTAGGTTGAGACTTGGAGATGAAGGAACTCTTCGCCTAAAATATTTTTAAGTCGACAGGGTTGCCACGTCTATCAAGGATACCTATCTGCTTTCTTATTTCAAATGGAACTACCTATATTTTTATTTAAATATCGATTCAATACCTGTCAACGGAATCAAACTCAGCAGTCTCAAAGTGGAGAATCAATGCATTTATGTGGTACATTCAGTATTTTGGTACATGTTTTTCGAAGAATATTTGTCCATTATTTCTATAATTATTTTTTCCTGGAAGCTACCGAAAATTTTTATTATACCTTGATAATTTTTCCATCGAGTGCTTTCGGTTGATCAAGAAATACACCGTTAAATAATACCTTCATGTCGCCATAAAGCAGATAAAAATTCAGTTGCTTCATCAAACCATATAGTTACTGCCAGGTTTCCACTTCTAACAGATTAGATAATTTTTTTCATTTGAAGCATCGAATTGCGAATTCAAAGTGAACAAATGTGACATTCTCTTGTGAAATGTGAATTAAAACCAAAGTATAAGAGAAAAAATACTAAAAAAATGATAACAAAGAAACTGCACCATTTTTGTTTCAAAAGCATTTCCTGTTCCGAATATTCATCATACGCCACAAACATTAATCAATTATTCATTCAGTTCATATCAAACTCTAATTTACATTCTAGTATAATTTTTCGCTACCATCGTAGTTCCATAAATTTACAGTTATCGGTCGGACGAATTTTTATACCATCATGGGATTCCAGCGATCGCCATTATCAAAAATAATGGACCAAAATCAAGTTATTCCCGTAGACCATCATCGTCCTTCATCATGAAGACATTGAATAATAAAAAAACAAGAAAACTCTGACGGCACTGCATATAATTGACATGTAGATAGGATCTTCCATTCTGTTATTAAATATGACAGGTGCACTCAATAACTCGTCATTTTTATGACTGCTTCTGGCGCAAGAATCCCGTCACACGTTCAGCAATGCCAACTATTGATCATATAAATATCGATTCGATCGATTTAGCTTTTTACAAATCATAACTTATATTTATCGTCTTGGATCTGGTTTTTTGGAACAAGTAATTGGATTTAATTTGTTCTCGGTTATGATTTATTGTTCGTGGAATGGAATTGTGCGGGATCTTGATTATTGCATGTTTTTTGAGTTTGTGTGAAATACAAAATATTTTCGAATGTGATTTTCTTCAAATAGAAGTTCATCAGAATGGACATTATCAAACGCGATTTAGATGAAATTTTGAAATCTCGGTTCTCTTCTCGTTAATGAGTTGAATATAATATTGTCATGCTATAATATACATATAGGTATTAGTTATTTTTGTATCTAGTGCGCGAAATCCTACTTTGGTGATCGAGAACTGATTTTTTTAACGAGGCGTAGCCGAGTTAAAAAAATAGTCGAGATGACCAAAGTATTTCGCGCATGAGATGCAAAAAAAATTTTTCTACAAACGCTTAGCTCAATATGAAAAAAAAACTGGTTTGAACTGTTTTTCCAAATCAAGTAATTAGGTATTATAACTATGGGCAATATATTCTATGTTGAAAGCAACACTCAATGTTAAAGAAAACGTGGATTTAAAGAAATTTACCAAGTTAAAATATAAAAATCCCATATAGTTTACCTGCAGTGTGCGAAGTAAGTATTTCGCACACTACTTCGCGCACGGTGTCATAGTAACAAAGGAAAATGAAAAAAAGGGTCACGTCAAAAAATGACAAGGTTCGCGCATTGGCAAGAATATGCGAAGTGACCCTTTTTTTCATTTTCCTTTGTTACTATGACACCGTGCGCGAAGTAATGTGCGAAATACTTACTTCGCACACTGCATGTAAACTATATGGGATTTTTATATTTTAACTTGGTAAATTTCTTGAAATCCACGTTTTCTTTAACATTGAGTGTTGCTTTCAACATATTGCAATATATTGCCCATAGTTATAATACCTAATTACTTGATTTGGAAAAACAGTTCAAACCAGTTCAATATTTTTTTCATATTAAGCTAAGCGTTGATGAAAAAATTTTGTTTGCATCTCATGCGCGAAATACTTTGGTGATCTCGACTATTTTTTTTAACTCGGCTGCGCCTCGTTAAAAAATCAGTTCTCGATCACCAAAGTAGCATTTCGCGCACTAGATACAAAAATAACTATTTTTCAAGCGATATATGTGGATTGACAAATTATTATTCTAAAAATAAAATGATAAGTGTACATAACATTAATATTATTTTGTGTATTTGTCGAGTGAAATAACAAATGGATGAATTAACTAAAAGCTTGTCGAAGCATCTAATTCCAATAATAATTATTCACTAATGCCCCATTAGATATGGATTAAGTGTGACATCCAAGTCATTGTAAACAGCGCTGCATGCTACAGGTGGTTAGAATACCCACGAGTCAAAGAACAATTGTCTTTCATTGTTTTTCCATTTCCTAGAACATCTCAGCATCTCTTGCTACAATATTATGTCTTCTTGAAATCCTAAAATACCTTTTCTCGGTCGATTATAGCTACCGTTTGGGAGGCATCCAACAGAGGCAATAAACCTAAGGTGGAAATAAAGAATTCCATGGGTACCACGGGGTAGCGGAACCGATCTTCATTTATACCAACCGAAGAAGGCTTCATAAATCCATAATGATGGATGAGTACGCTTGTGTGTGTTTCGTTCTTGAAGATCACAGGTATAATGAAATCGTAAATTAAAATTTCTGTGTCGATTAAAGCAGAAAGCAATATAATATTGTTGGTGTAATTTTACTTCTAGGTAACGGTTTGGGTTTTGTTTGAGTGTTATAGCTCCTGGCTTGTTTTGTGTAAAACGAGAGCAGTTTGGTATACAAAAGGAGATAGTTCTACTGGTTCTCATGATTAGACTCTCGATTTTTTTGGTGCTTAGGGATGTTGTTGCTAGAGTTAACTAGCAAGAAGTACCAGGGATTGATGAATTTTACACAATTGATGAATAGGTACCTAATGTGTTTTTATAGCATAATAACTTTCGAAGAGATTGTCTTAGACACATGAAATTTTCAAAGTGAGTTCGGTTCCCAAAGGGCTCGGTTAAGTTCGTTAACCAGCTACATAGTACAGGGTGTTCCATAAAATATGGCAATAAACTCAATATCTGAAAAAACCCATCGCAATGAAATGTTGCGGCCATATGCAAGATCATCATAATAAGCTCATGTAAAATTTCGTCGCCATGGTGAAAACAGAACGATAAAAAACTGAATTGTAATATTTAAAATAAAAAACTTCATATTTCCATAAAAAAGATATTCGATTCGAATGGAATTTATCCTATAAATGAAGATTGATACACTGAATGATCATGCAGAATTTTGTGGCCATAATGTTAACAGAGCCAGAGAAAATTCAATTGAAATATTTAAAAGAAGAATCTTTATATTTCCATAAGAAGATATCCGATTCAAGTGATTTTTTTTTGGAAATGAAGACTGTAATATAGAATTTTTATGCATATATATATGAATTTTGTTGCCATAGTGAACAGAACCATAGCAAATTCAATGAGAGTATTGAAAAAAATCTATATATTTCCATAACAGGACACTCGACTCGAGGGAAACTTATTTTGTGAATCAGTATTGATATACTGAATGTTCATGAAAAATTTTAGAAGGATCGCATCATCAGAACCACAGAATTTAATTTTTGTAATAATGTTTTTTTTATATATTTCATTTTTTGAATAATTTCCAGAAGATAATTCCGATTGTGCTGAGATTTATATATTTGGTATTCTCAAACTTCATATAAAATATTGAGGTAATAGTCTTATTGCTCCACCAAACGCACAAAAGACCTTATTGGTCGCAGTACAGAAGGGTAATCAACGTATTGCTCCACCAAAGAACGAGCTCTCAAAAGCTTCTGCTCAGGGGTTTTCTTGAATTTTTCATCACGGATTTGTATTTGATAAAATTATTGAAGCAAAGTAAATATTAAACGAATAATGAACTAACTTCTTCTACTTCAGCAACATGAACAAAATGAAAACTAGTCGAACCATTAAAGTGTAAATCAACTGGTCTCAATTGTTTTAAAAAATACGAGTTTTCTCAATCTGTTCAAATAATAAAGAAATGTTCACAAATATCTCGAGTTTCTAAACTAAGACGTCAAGGAGCTAAATCTGACATGTACCCATTCAATATTCATATCATCGTTCTCGAACCGTATTAAATCATCATCAACATGCTCTCAAACCCTTCAACAACCCTCGTGTAAAGACTTCATAAAAACTACACACATGTAATTTGTCAACCTAATAAATTCGATGGACCTGACCGGTTAGTGGTCCATTCGAAAAACGAGCATGTCCTCAGACCTTCATCGTATTCAATGACATATTATTCGCCCTTATTACCGTTTGTCAAAGGGTGCAAAACATAAAGGGGTCTCTTGTCCAGATGTTTGCGGATTGAAGTGGACCTGTGTTTTTGTTCTCTCTTTTTGTGTGCCGGACATCAAAAAGTGGAGTTGAAAACGAGTGCCTGATCCAAATTGGACGTGTATGACCTTTGGTTTTGTGCGTTCGTAGGCTCAATGGCGATTGAATGCAGAAATCTCCCCCCAATGAGGTATTGGATCGTTCAGATTGCCATTACGGGGATTGCGGTGCTCGGCCTTTGAACATTTTTTTTTCAAATTGCAGGAATCTTTGTTGAGACGAACTCTGGAAGTAATTCTAGTAGAAATTAAAGGAAATCTAATATCCTATGATCAAATTATAATCCTCCATTTGTTCAAATTTAATATAACGTGCCTTACTTCCTGAATTTTTTTCAGTTAGCGCAATGTACTGAAGAAAAATCAATGTGAATATATACAGTGGAACTTCGACAAATATTTTAAACAAGTGCTTTTTTCAATATTCCGAATTTTAATTATATATATTAAGGGCAGAATAGCGCTGTTCAATTCAATGGAACATGATCACTCATTGTTACGAGTCTGTAGACAGTTCTGTGTACATCTGGGCTGCGTTCACAAACTTACTCTGAGTATGCTCTGCTTACTCCAATGCGTTCAGAAACTCACTTAAGCCTTTCAGACTTAGAAGTATCTACTCTCGATCGTTCAGAAACTTTCTCGGAATAAGCTCCATGTACCCTGTGGTATTCTGTATTCTGACAGTTGTTTGAATTTAAAGCGTTATGCATTCTTTATCATTCATTTGAGAAAACTATTTCTGGTTGAGGTTCAAAGCTTTTTTCGTCGTTTGTTAACCGCTTTGAGTTAATATCCCTATTTTCTTATGCTAAACTGATCATTTTTACAAACGGTATCTGAGAATCTAAGGATGTTCAGTAGCCGCTGATTATATATGTTCGGGAAAATCAATTTGTAAGTCCATGATGGGAATTCAGGTAGGTACTAAAACCAATAGAATGGATTGAAATATACTTTTTCAAAACCAATTTGCTCCTGACAAATAGGTGCAAAGATTTTCGCAGGAGAATTTCATCTTAAGTGAAAACCTATTAAGTTTTTGAAAAACAATAGAATCATATATCTGAATTATAATTATTTTCGATTATGTAGATACTGTGAGGAACGAGAAATTTTACGAATACAAATTAATGGGAGAAAGGTGAATCAACTTATTTTTCTCTTTTGTAAAAAGCATCAATTGATTGATTAGGAGTGCAAATGCAAATTCACAGATCAAATTTGTCAATTGGCAGATTAAAAGTGTAAATTCCAATCTGTGAAGTTACACTGTCATTTGACAGATTTTTATTTTATCGCAGAGGCACTTATTACGCGGTCGAATTATATTTCAATGTAGTTAACACGATTCTCATTCGTTTCATCTTCTAACTCAAAAAGGCCATTGACACCTGTGGCATACCCATCATAATTAACATGTTGACATCTCGGTGTGTGGTATCGGATTTGCATAAAAATATACATAATTCTCGAGTTCCACATTCCGTACAAATTTATTTCACCTAACTAGTAGGACACCCCCATATTTATTGATTCACACAAAACCAATGGACCTCTATTAAGATATAAACTCAGGTATGGCCATTTTTCATTCCTCGCCGTAGGTATATTATGAATGACCTGAACCTATGTAAATTTCCTTGTAGTGATGTATGAATAAACAACTATATATTTTTAACAATACCGGGTCGTGTATCCCAAGATGTTGTATATTACTCGTGAGCGCAGCGGGACCCAAATGTGATGACGTAATTACCGAGAACTGGAGGTGAAAACCACTTGCAGTAAGGTACTTACAGAGGTCGTAACTTTGGGGATTGTGTTTTTCGCTTTTAACACATTTTAAGATTGAGTTATAAAAATGTGACGATTTAGATACAAGACTTGAGGATTTACCAACCTTGCTCGTGTTCTGAGGGGGCGAGATTTTATGGATGTGCTAATTTCTTTGATGGATGTTTGTTTGCGTTTGTTTTCTCGGAATTTTTTGAGACCATGGTTTTGCTTGAGTATAAAAGTGACCCGTTGAACTTTCTGCTTAGTGACCATTTGTTGATGTGAAACTCTTGATGATGAAACATTAATTAAAATATAATCTTTTTTTTGTTACGGGAAAAAAATTTGACATTTTTTCTCAAAATACAACTTTTTACGAAATTACTTTTTCCGTGGGAAAAAGAGTGAGTGTCCATGTATCCGGGAAAGAGCTATTAACTTTTTTCCTGGAAAAAAAGTGATTTCGTGTAAAGTTATATTTCTTTCAGTATTGAATCGTCGTTTTTCCTGTCGCAGAAAAAAATAGTGTGGTATACAGGAAAAAAATATTAGATTTTAGCTCTCGGTTTTAGCCTCGACCTAAAATTTAATACTTCTTTTCCTTGTATAATAAATAACTATTTTCATTACATGAACAAGAGCTCGAAATATTTTTCATATTGGGCTTTTTTCATTTTTCTGATAATTCTTTACACTAAATCAGAAATACAAATCTCTTTTCAAATGAATCATATTCCATCTCAGACAATAGTGAAATCAATTACAGTGGAACTCCCTATAACGAAAGCGCAAAATCCGCAAAAAATTCGTTATAAAGAAATTTCGTTATACAGAAAATTTGTTTCTATAGTTGGCAATGTCTGAATTCCGATTTAAAAGAGAAATAAAACAAAAACTATCGAGTCAATTTGAATTTTTTCTCTACAAATAAGCTGTTTGGGAATTTTATCGATCATCGAAAAATCAAATAAATGAAAAAACGGTGTTTTTTTGTTAATCGACAATTCCGAGTCTTCTAGAGTTGAATACTTATATGCTAATTTTCGATCGATTTTTAAAAATGAAGTGAGCCTCATCACTTATCAATTATTGAGGATGAAATTCCTGCCAAAATATCTAGAATTCAAACATCAGATCTTTTACGATTAATTCATTCTATCCCCAAAAATCATCGTTGTCTTTCCTTCCCAACAAAGAATTTTATCCATCTACAAAAACTCTCCCCAGTTCAAACAAATCGAGACAACACGACAAAGATATAATTGGTTTGGTCCGTTTATGTATCAGAAGAACAAAGATATCGATGACACCTAAGCTGGCGATTAATAAACATACGTGGGCTGTGGGAACCCGATAATGAAATTAATGCAACAAAAACAAAACAACGTCGGTATTAATATTTTCATGGTTGACAGCACCTTGTCCGAAGATAGTGTTGTCATCGGCGATACGTTTGATAGGTGGCTGTGTCAGCATCAGTTAAATGGTCCTTCCGAACAGGATAGATAGGCTGCCGATAATACAGATCGCTGCACCGGTGACAAGATCTGGGCCCCGGTAAACTGCGCGCTTCTTTCATGGGGTGCACCCAAATGACCGATCAATTGGGGGACTAATAGGCCTGGATTATTTTCAGATGCCCTATCGGATGAAGTTACAAATGGGTACCAGTGGTGGCGGTTGAAAATTCCCTAACTTCTATAGGTTTTACTACGATATTCATGAGGTCCAAAAAAGGTTTCATAATGATGAAAACGACTATATTTTGAGACTACTCAATGGTTGTTGACGTGAAATTCTTGATGAGCATTCATTGAAATATTATTTGGACTATTTACATCATTTTTGATTTTTGTATTCAACGTTTCGTACAGCATTCACCAGCCGTCGTAAGGAAAATACTTACTCTTGGAACTTTTAGAAAAGCAAATCTCGTCACTTTTGACAGTTCTCAGCAAACAGTGATCTTTGACTTCGATCTATTTTTGATTGAATTAGTTTTGAAAATTTTCAAGTTGATATTTTAAGCGCCCGTTCTACTGAAACGATGCTATATCGTTTTGCCCAGATGTCGTACCTTTCACAAAATTTGAGCAGAAAATGGTCGCAAATGATAGGGCTGCCCTGATGATGAATCCGTGGTCAAATTGAATTAGTCATGGGGCCGTCTGGCGTGAGCACGATGAATTTCGAAGTGATTGTATAGATACTTAAGATTTTCAGGGTGAGGTTGGTTCCCAAATGCCGCGGTTAGGCTCGTTAACCAGCCAAATCGTACTAGGTATTCCATAAAAAAATGGCCAGTCGAAAATTTTGTTCCTCCATAACTCAGACAAAACCAAACCAATTGATATGAAATGTTGCGGCCACATGTAAAATGCTCAAATAAGTCTCATGCAAAATGTTGTGGCCTTAGTGTTGAAAGAACATAAGAAATTCAATTGAAATATTGAAAAAAAAAATGGTTATATTCATAAAATGATATCCGATTGGGTAAAATAATCCCTTGTATGTATTGACATAATGAATGATCGTGCAAAATGTCAAGAGATCGCATCATCTGAACCATAGATTTAATTTTTTTTATTATCAACTTTTTACATATTTCAATTTTCCAATTATTTCTAGAATGTATATCGTCCTGAGATTTTGCATTGATTTACTTAGTATGAATCGCAAGTCAAATTTGAGGTTGAAGCATTTATTGTTGCTCCACCAATGAACGAGCGCTCAAAGCATCTAATCGGGTTTTTCCTGAATTTTTTCAAGCCGATCTTATGATCTCAGTCCAGATTGTTATGTGATCAAACAGAAGGTTGATGATGAGATTTTCGGAAATTGACATAAAAGCTGCTTCGTTTAAATTTTTTTTCTTTTGATATTATGGAAGCTTTATGAAATCCTTTGATCTTCATTCAAAGTATGTTGAACAAGCAATCTTTTCACTTCTTCGATTCGAACATTTGGAGAACGTGAGTTTCGATTCCATGTTGCCTTCGCATATTTTGCTTTCAATATACAATGTATATGATGATCTAGTGCCTTCCTTTCAAAATCTGATATAATTATGTGTTATATCTCCGAAGATTTTTATTCCATAAAATGTGAAAGAAATATTTCTGAAAATACCCATAATTTCTCACTTTCCTTTCTGATACTACGCCTCTGGCGAGGTATACCAAGCTCGACCTAAGATCCAGAGATAAGAGACTACCCGAAATACTACTCTATTTTTTCCATGTTCACCCATAGCTGACTTCTTGTGTATCTAAATTGGACCAATCTTTCGGCCTGTCTATCTAATTATTCTAATTAAACCATGTGACAAATTGATCATACTGGACATTTTTGAGTCGTAATTAATAGACCATTAGCTTAATTAGAATAACGTGTTACGTTTTGTGTTGTAAATTTTCGACCAAATAAACAAATCATCCTTTGGTAAACTGAGACAGGTATTGATGGTTTTGACAGCGATCATTTGATTCCAATCCGAAGGCTATAAATCTTGTAGAAGTTCCATTCTTATAATCGTTTCTTTTTCGATCGAGGTCGAAGATCGATATTTTTCGTGTTTCAGGAATTGTTTCCAATTAATTCTATGTGAAAAAATTCTATAAAAACGTGTATCCTTTGCATTAATTATAGGAATCGAGATAGTGTAATTATTGCCCTTGGCGTTCTATTTATTTCACAAGGATGTCCCGAGTGGCCTAGTACATAAGTACATTATAATCCTTATTATTAAAATATTATTTGGGCTATTTTCAACAATTTTGCTTTATGTATTAAAAGTTTCAGCCAGCATTTGCCAGCAATCGTCAGGAAAACACTTGAGACTGTTTTTGTAAGCTGAATCTAATTATTGAAGCCAAGATTGTTGTGAGATCTTCAATGGTTGATTGATGGGATTTTCGGAAATTAACCTGGAAGCTGCTGTCATTGATTTTTCTACGACTAAACTTTTCCTCTCTTCATATTATAGAAGTTTAACCCCATAAATAAAGCAAGACATCATCAAAAATTTCACCTAAACAACTTTTATACTACTATACTTTTACGAATTATTCAATCAATGTGCTAAAGAAATACTGTTTCATTTTCTCAACACCTCTAGAAATATCACACGAAATCTTCGAAAAAAATTTGGAGTTCACAGGTACCTGACATCCCTTGAAATGTCCAGCGAAAAATTAAATATTTACCCAAAACTGAATTTTTTGCCTGTTACTCTTGAGAAACCACTCGAAATCGTATTTACGTGACAATCTTCTTAGCAAAACACACAAGTTTTACACGAATGTTTATTATTTACTTTTGAATTGTGTCAAGGTTCTCCGCCATCCTAACAGACAAGAATTTGATATAGCGCAATAAAAGTTCGAACTAGTTTTAAAAATGTTTTGGACACCTTATGTTATTTCCTTCTCTTTCCGATCAGATTCCTCTATCGAAAGTTCTCAGAAATCAATTCCATTTGCAAAGAGCATCATAAGTCAGAAGCTTTTGCTTACTTGTTTATATTAGGAAAACAATCATTTCATTTTGAATATTTTGAGAGCTTTTGGTATATCTGCAATAATTCATGACTTTTTATCTTCAACCTTTATGCGTTCTAGTCGTTACTCAAATACATTGCGTATTAACGCCGCTACGTTAAGATGTTTTATTTTTATAAATTATTATTGTAATGAATGAAGAATTAAATGGTCAAGAAAAAATGTGTCTTGATAATGAAATAAGAAATCACTCGGTGGAACAACTGGAACACATCAGGGGTGGTTCTAAAGTTAGGGTGAAAAAACAGATTTTGTTTCACCCAGTATAAAATGACGTAAATCTGAACTGATGGTTGATTGAGGATGAACATACCTGCAAGTGAAAAAAATTCAATCGAATCGGTCTCGAAATAACATATTTAGGAATTAACAAACTTCATCGATTTTTGAGTGGATCGATTATTATGCCGGTGAGTGTATATATATTATATAATTATATCGCGTCCACGCCGAGGTATTTCACCATTGCCACAGTTACCAATAAATCGTTATTTCTCCTTTCAAGCGGAATCTAACATGTCAAGAACCCTCTAAATCAACACAATTCATTGTACTTCCAATTAGTCTGCTAGACAAATGGATTTATGCTCATTTAGAAATAAATGTCGAGGTCGATAACTTCGCACAAATATAATTCTCTAATTATATCTCTCGCACACCTGGAAATGTCCTATATGTCTTGAATAGTTTGCGGTTTACGTTTATTTTATAGTGATCAGGGCGACGAGATCACCGGACAACTGGAAAACAAATAGCCATTTTACGATCGAATGAGTTGTCAGGTTGAGAAATAGCCAAATATTATGCCGGAATGTTTATGTAACACTAACTTGAAAATTGGGGGATTCTTGGAAAAGTCGTAACCAGGTAATAAAAGAATTTGAGGCAGTCAAGCTGTCTAGATATGTAGACCATAAGATTATTGGTGTTTTGATGGCGAGATTAGATGAAGGTCATAAAAGTGTGTTTCAGTGGCTGATCGATTTTATTTCAGTATAAAATGCCATGAAAAATAAATTTGAATAAAATCACACGTAGTACCTCATCATAGTTTTTATTTTTATTATATTGTTTCAATTCAATTATCACGTTTTTCTCTGCAGTCTGATTTGTTTCTTTATCAAAAGTACGCAAGACTTGCAACGTGTAAATTCTGAATAATTTTACACTAAAAGCAGAGGAAAATATTGACAGGCACTAGACATTTCTGCACAGTCGAGAAAACAAAAATTACTTGAGTTCATCAAATGTCTAGTGATCATATTTCAATAGTACAAAATTCTGTACCTTAAAACTTTGAGATGCATATGCATGGCATACAGCACGACATACGAAAAGAAGGCAAGGGTAATTTCTTGTCAAGAACTGAACGAAGAATTCAAAAATCTCAGTGGTGTACAATTTTTTCTGAGTGAAACTTCAGCATCCCGTATCTCGGAAAACGTAGCATTTGCCTACAAATATTATATAGAAGAATGTCATTATTTTTTCACGTAAATCACTTCCCGAAATTGTTTTCATTTATTCAAGATCTAATTGGATTTGTACATTTGTAAAACTTATTCAAATAAATAATATTCATGATTAAAAATTTTTGATACGTCGGGTCTTTAGTAGGTAAAAGAAGCTCAGCTTGTTACTTCTGTAGTATTTCTTTCACATCCTAAGAACGAATTAGCCACGAAAAAAGATTGCTCGTCTACATTTCAGGTGAAAGGAAATACACATCCCCATCAACAAAGAACTGCAATCATCTTTATCTCTTTGAAAGCCTTTGATCTTGTGTAGTAATAAATACGTTCTAAAGTCTGAAATGAATGAATGATCGTCTGAATTTTCAATCAGTACATTGGAATCAAAGAATAACGTTTATAAAAGAAACCGGAAAGGGGAGGAAGGTGGTACATCTTCCCTGGGGAGCAATCCTATCGTCCTATCGTCGAAATTATGAGCGATGAGTCCATCAACTGAAGAAGGGAAGCTGCTCCTTTCACCTTTATATTACGAGAAAAAGTTTTGACAAGCAGTCTAGAAAAGCGCAAGTTCAGGATTGAGACATGAAATTTTCAAATTTCAAAAAAATAAGTCGATATGTTGGGGTCTCGATAACTCGATAATGCCGGCCTTAACTTGCTCTATTATTCATCCAATTCCAAGAAAGTAACAAAGAAAGGATGTATCTAACCATCGTCAGCTTGGTGAATAAGTGCGACAGATTTCAGGATGCTGTAGCTCGTCCAAAAGAGTTAACGAAAGACTACATCAACTCACCCTCTAAAAATAACCGTTTTCAAGATGCGGGCTATTAAAATATAAAAAAAATGTTTTTTATCGTACAGAAAACAGCTTCCGCGTGCATTTCATAATCATGATAAGGTATGTTTTTTTCGGTTTTTTTTCAAGTTTTGATTTGTGAAGACTCTGAGTTTAAGTGGGTGTTTTTTGCACCCAACTTCTAGGCTCACAGAAAAAATACGCTTTTTAAAGTGCCCATTTCAACCGCCAATGTTTTCTACACAAACAATAAGCCCTGGTCATACGTTCTATACCTAGTCGACCGTTACCGGGAAATATCAGTTTTTTCGGAGAAAAAAATAGTCAGTTTTCTTGGATAATTTTTTTGAGCTTATGCACTCACAGTAAACAAATTGACCATTGTTTTAGACATAAAAGTTGACTTTTCTTGAATATGGTTGGCTTAAGAGCGTATAGACAGAAGTATATTTTTGTGTAGAAACATGGTAGTCTAAAAACCGTACTTTTTCCATAAGCGAAGAAGTTGAGGGAATAACACCCACTTACTCTTCAAAACCTTCACAAGGAACTCGAGAAAAAATCCGCAAAAAACATAACTTATTATGATTATAAAATGCTTACGAGAGCTTTCTTCTGTAGGATAGAATACTGCGGAGATTTTCACAAAAAAAGGTTTTTTTTGAAATTTCAACATGCTGCATCTCAAAAACGGTGCATTTAAGAGGGTTAATTAAAAGAACATTTAGTTCATATTTCGGAAGAGCTATAACATTCTGAAGTTTTTCTCACTAAGAAGTTGTCTAAATGAAAAGTATTTCTCATTTTAACATCCAGTCATATGTGTCATCCTCCGAGTGGCTCAGAATTCTCATAAGAACCTCAACATCGGATTTGAAAAAAAAGTTGTAATCAGTCCACAGCATAAATGTGTTGAGAAAGAACCCACAATCAAAATAAATAAACTTTAACTAACCCGACTAATTAACATGTTTTTAAATATGTCGACTGTATCCGAAAACCCACACACATACCCAAAATGTGCGGTGTCAAAAGAATAAAATGATAAAAATATTTAATGGATCGTAAAAACATCACCGATACTATAAAATTCGACCGCTACATTAATCGAAGATTCGAAGTTTCTCGGATTTCGATATCTGACCACAAGTGACTTCTTCAGGGGTCCCTTAGTAGTTGGATTTCAAGGAGGTCCGTTTCTCAATTAGCCACAAGGGTATTTCTTGATTTATACGTATTTAGTGGATTTTATAGTTATTTTATTCACAGAACGCGATAAAGACTTTTCTGTTCTTTGTAAATGAGGTCGAGGTGTGGATAGCTGTAGAACGAGGGGACATTCATAATATTCCAGACGAGTTTTCGTTAGATAAAACTTGGATTTGAGTTCTTCTGTTGAATAAGTTTACCACAAAAATGTTTGGAGCATATGCTATAAAGACATCTTCATCAGTATGCGATTGTTTCTTCTTCGATATAACGAAAAACTTTTCTATGGTCGTATTAACGCAAATGTATAAGTATTGCTTTGAATTGGTATTTACATTCTACTGCAAAATTTGGGCCCGATTGAAATCACAACTTCTGATTCATTCGAAATAATCGATAATTGAGAAAGAAATAGTTTTATGGTTCTGATTATACAATCCTCTTGAGAGTTTTCATGATCATTCAGTATAAGAATTTTCCCCTCAAAATGAATTTCACTCTAATCGGATATTTTGTTGTGAAAATACAAAGATCCTTTTTTCAATTTCTCCATTGAATCTTCGGTTCTGTTAACACTATGGCCACATTTCGCATGTTGCCGCGAAATTTCATTTCGATCGGTTCTGGTTTATCTGAGATATGGAGGAAAAAAATTTTGAATCGCCATATTTTATGGAACGATTTTGCTGGTTGTCGATCTAAGCCGTGGTATTAAGGAACCGAATCTGACCCTGAAAATTTCAAATCTCTAGAACAATCCTCGACTTTAATATTGTCTCCACAGACAGAATTTAATTAGTCCACGGATACATCATCGGGGGGTCGAACCTTATCGTTTGAGACCATAACAATATAGCACTCGTTCAAGTAGCACCAGTGCTCAAAAACAAGACACCCGAAAGATGAAAATAAATAGAATGTTTCATTCGTTTGCAATAGTAGTGGTCTGTAATTAACTCTCAAAATATTGAACATTTGCCTTGGACACCTGGTATATCGAACTGTTTTTGAAGTATCGAAATATTCGAAATCATTCATTTATTGCAGGTACTGTACGAATTTTTGCAATAGTCTTCATATCGTTATTCAGAAGCTACATGTAGACCTGATTGCATTTTTACTCTCGAGACTATTCAAAAATTAAAACTCATTCGATCAGGTCGATATGTTGCAATAATCAACTTTTTGCTTTTGTTCCGAAAAACTGTACCTGACTGAAAATAGTAAAATTACAAAATTGTCGATTATTTTAACAGTTTCCAACATTCTAAAACATATGATAATATCCAATTATCAAATCTCATTCGAAATTTTCGAATGAATTCACATACTCCGAGTATGAAAAAATGTCCCCAACAACTGATTGTCACACAAATTGTGTCCACATTCCCTATCTTGTAGCACTGAATGCTTCGAGTAATTACGGTCCTTTTTTCAGTTTTGAAGCTCGAGCACAATTTGGCCAGGACATTGCCGATAATTCCGAGAACTGCACAACTGCCAACTCCAACACAATCGGATAAAAGAATCACCCCTCATATCTAGTGTTTCTCGAGGTGCCTTGTTGTCGCTACCATAAACAATCCAGCTAATCAAGCTATCCACGGCTGTTTCTTACCAAATTCGGAGACTGCGTTCGAGACAAGAATCTCCATAGACAGAAAAACCGATTTGGAAAAATCGCCTATACGGGTCAGTTTTTTCTCGCTGACTTACACGCAGATGATTCTTAATTGCACCACTATTGGCCACATACGCTCAAATTAATCGCCTTGTTTTTACTCGATCAGTTCAATTCATTAAATGTTTGGCATCGTTCACTGTTGCTGAAATGATGCAGAAAGGGGAGCCGATGTTGTCAATTATAATCTGGAAGTGTTCGAGTCTGCACGTTCTTTGACATTCACAAGAATATTCGTTCATTTTAATCCACAAAAACAAATAGAATAATTAAAATACATTTTGAATTTGAAAATGCTTGTCAGAAAACAATCGACGACTTTCGATCTATTTTTGATCTATTCAGATGTCAAAATTCATCTAGATTGTCCTAGATCAACAGACCATTGGCTGATGGGGTTTTTGGTTATTGACATTGAAGCTGTTTTCTTCAGTTTTTCACGTTTTAGTTTTTCATCTTTTGAAATTATGGAAGCTTCATCCCATAAAAACGTTTGGCCTTAAATTATTGAAGCATGTTGGAGAAGATTTGACTTATCACTATCTCCCAGTTGACCTTATTTTTTGTTTTTTGATTTGAACATTCAATTGTCGGTTATTTTTTTTATACAGGCTATACCGCACACCCAAAGTACTTCATATATGCAGTTTTAGGTTGGTAATTATAATATCATTATCAGGTTTTACTTCACTTAGATTAGTCCTGATCCTGATAGTATATTGAGTCTTAAATGTTGTTGTCACATTGTACTCATTTCCAAACCCTCCAATCTTTTCAATTCTTTTAATGGAAATCAACTAACAAAAACTGCAGTCATTTGTATCACGCGTACCCAGTTAGTTTTGAGTTGCATTTTATTGCGAAAACGAAAATTAATCAAAACAGGAAACATGGATGCTTATTTCGATAGGGTATAAAATACATAGAAGAAGGAGAACTTCAATCATACCCATGTGCAAAAATTCAATGACATTTGTCGACCCTCTGAAACTTGTATTTGTGGTTGAGGTTGAAATTAACTTACCTCTATCCACAATCTTTCCAAATAAGTTTTTTCCTCTCAGAAAATTTCGAGTCGAACAGTTCCACCTCTGATGTCGAAATTGGTATTGACACTCTTGTATCGCCTGGTTGGCACCCCTGTTGACAGCTGCAAGTAATCCAGGATTTTCTCTTGCTAGACGGTGCTGCTTTCTCCTAAGTGTACCATGATCTGGTCTATCCATGTAAAGTCTGCCTGGAGAGATGGGTGATAGGTTGTTAGGCTCGCCGGCTTTTGCTATACCCCTGGAAAATCAACTGTGTTATATCTCACGCTATGATTATTGGTTTATGAAAACAGTGAGTATAATGCCACTAGACCCATTTTCTGATGAACATGATGTATCGAATATATTCATATTCAGAGTTGGACGCAAAACCTTGATAAAATTGATATCTTTCAGATCAAACTTAAAAACTAGAGGCTGAAACACGTGAATCGATTCTGAATTATAAGTTTTTTTAGGTACAGTGCCCTATTACCGCCTAGGCCAGTCATTGGTTGATTATATCGTAGGGTTAAGAGATCAATTTGATCGATCAGCGGAGAAAGGATTTGAGAAACATCGAATTGAAGAAAAAAGAGCCACAACAAGAACTGTTTCTGCTTATGAAACTCGAGTAGGACATACTGTTTTGAGTGGGAGAAAAAAATTCAGAGTAGAGGTTTATCTTGTTATAATTGACAATCTAACAACAGAATTGAATGATGATCTTACCGTACCGTATTTTTCTATTTAACTTATATGGTTATTAGGAAATACGACAAATTTATTTATTTGCAGGACGCTGGATAGGACGACATGAAACAATTAAATGACCTCCTTTCTTTTGGGATGCATCAACGACTAAGGTTATCAAACCATTAGATCTCAGGAACTGAAAGGCGAGCAGTGAAGATTTTGGCCAGAACAGCTCTGTAAGGGGGCACAATAGATCTTAAGATCGCAGTGAACTGTAACCCCTCTTAAAACTATCAAGGTTATCAAAACAGAGCAGCAAATATTGAAAATCTCAAAAATTGGATTGAAGTAGAAACTGACGTTCAATTTCGAAACACCAGGTTTTAAAAGATGATTTTGCGATTAGATTTTTAGATTTTTATTCGCTCTTCATGAAAGTTCTCTAAATTAATACTACATCTACGTAATTCTAAATGATAGTTGGATGATTTCATAATATAACCATGCTTTTTTTCGAAAATTAACGATCCACAGATAATTGATTAAATTTATATCATCTGCTTAGAGCTGTAGCGCAGGTATGGCCAGTGAGTTATCGCTTTATCGCGATGAAATCTCTTCATCGAAACCATTATTTGTATAATAATGCACGCTTACAAATTCTTACGGAATCCAGATCGATAAATCCGAACAGTCCAGACTCAACTTTCTCTCAAGCCCGAGGAATCTTCAGAATTTATTTTTCATTACAAAATTTCAGTAATTTCCTCTATTTTAATATTGAAAGTTTGAAAGTCCAATATTTGTACTCACGGGTTCGGCTTAGAGCGATAAGAGATTTTATTTTATTGACTCTTTCGTTTATTGATGGTATTTGTTCAAGGTACACTCCCAAATACAAATTCTGAAATGTATTTTCTTCTTCCGTACCCATCGTAACTTTTTCAATGGTATGTTAGATAACAGATGAGTAGGGGAAGGTGTAGATCATATTTCGGACGTTGACCTCATGTAAGAAAAAAAAATGAACCCATAAACAGGTTTTCGAAGATGCAGATATATGAAAAATTCAGAGGCAATACATTAAGCCTCGGTGAATGAAGACACGCACAGAAAATTTTTTTCAAATGAATTACTAGGTATAAGAAACGAAACTAAAAAAAAGAAAATATGATAATGTAATATTAAACTTGTTCAGTCAAATTCCCAAACTTTAAAGAACGATCTTTTATTCATAAAAACCAAGAATAAGAATAATAAAAAAAATTGACTGGAGTATGAAGTTATTTCAAATCAATCCCTAATTTTTGTCGATATTGAAGCATATTTTTTATGATTTCATTAATATTGTGATACACGAACAATCCGACCATGCGGCCAAGTCCTAAGAGACCGTGGAACAGTTACATCGTTAAAAAAACAAAAGCAATCAATATCTCCCATAGTCATGCATAATAGTTGAATTGATTCAATAAATAATTCATCCTCTATCTGTCTCACAAAAACCAGTATCTTCCATCTTTTTTCCATGAATAAGAAAGTTCGGAAAGAAGAAACCTTGATATTAGGAATGAACATATTTAATGACTTAATGATATTTCATCTGGTATATCAGGATACTGCTGTACCCATAAATTACATATCAGTCGAAATGCCAATAAATAGTGTGAACGGAGCAACATCTGACTGAAAATTATATATTATTAAATAGTGGGTAATTATATTCCATATCGTAACGTATTAAAAACGAAACTTACTGGATTCCTATGGAGTTATCTAGATACGAATGAGTTATATTCGCAGAATATTTCAAAGCTGAATTTAATTGGGACTTAATGAGGACTTGATTGAGCCGCGGTTACTACTGAATCATGTGGTAACATTTGTTCACTTATGGACGGAAATGTGGAAATTTTGCGAAAAAATTTGTTATTTTTGTTTTTGTTACAGAAAGTTTTTTGCGATTCCATAAAAAAATGTTAAAATAATAATATTCTTTGATTTTGTGCTAGAAAAACGTGAGCAAAGCAGATCTGTCATTTGATGGTGATGGTGATATATTCGAAAAACATTCACTGTCCAAGTTATTTTGAATTGGATAACTGCTGAAATTTTTGTGACAATTCCTTGTCGTTTTTGGTTTTTTCCGGATGAATATTTTATATATTTAAATCGATCGCAGCTAATTAAAATCACACAATAATTCAAATAATTATGGAACTCGTGATCGTATTCGAGAATTTTTTTCAGGTTGCATATCATATACTCATTTCAAGTCATATATCTCGACTAGTATTTTGACATATCATGAAAATGTTTTAATGTGATTTAAAATTCAGTCTTGATGCCCCTTTTGAAGTTAGATCAGTAGCTCCAAAATTAAGTGATTAAAAACAGCTTTTTTATATTAAACTATAATCGTCCGTGAAATTTGTTGTAAACTACTTTGTAACTACCCAAGACCAAATTATTCAGTCTCTTCCTTCTATCAAGTTTTTTTAGGTCCTACTAGTCTTAGCCCCAAAGGCAATTTTACGAAAAAAAAAATGAAATGATTGGCGTATGATTATCATTTACTTTACAGCAGAGGAAAACAAGGTATTCTGTGATTTGCAGTTAAAATTTTTCACGATAAATTATTCGAAGAGATAGTTGGCGATAAAAATCAAAACACGAGTATAAAAGGCATTGATATTTTTCCGCTAGTTAAAAATTTAAAAAATTATCGAAGAAAGATTTTTTCAACAAAATAATGGAAGGATGAGCCTTGAAACTTCTGTAACTTATAATTTTCTTCAATACACTGAAGTCAATTGAAATTATTCAAATCCGTCCAAAGATTTTGTGATTTATGCCCTAGAGCGCCTTGATGGTTGTCACAACTGTTTTCTGGGTTTGTCATTCATCTACATACAACTTAGTCCTCACAAATCGTTAGGTTCTTCATCTTACAATCTGTATTACCAATGGATTACAATATCTTGTACCTACATAATGCTCAGCTTCGTACGACAATTATTTCGATTCCATATTTTATTTAAAACATTTGTAATTAGTAAGCAAAAATTTTGGAATATTATGTAGGTAGTTTTCTCAACCGAATCAGATGCCATTCGGCTTCATTCCATTTCACATCCTGTGAAAGGTTGGAATTTGATCATATAGGTTCTAATGAATATATTTTCCGTCGGCCCAAAAATAAAAGATGATTTTAATGTGTACGAAATTGATCATTGTTGGCCCATTTAATGCTCAATTTCTGCTATTTTAATGTACAATCCTTATGGTAATCGTTCACAAAGTATTCAGAAGCACTACGAAAAATGTCAAAACTCTACTGGAACATAGATACATAGAAATTATATTATATCAAATGTAAGTCTTGTGCAAAATGAGAATGTATTTCAATCCTAATTCATACACAATTCATATTGAGATGAACGGAAAAATCTTGTGATTAACTCGGTTAATAATCGAGCGACTTATGGTCTCGAACTATTAATTAAAATATCTTGACCATTAGTCGCTGACTTTAATAACCTATATTTGATTAAATAACTATTCTATTCTCTCCTGAAAGTATTGTGATTTGTTATTTTATTGTTCATGACTTGACTTCTGAATATAAACGAAGAGAGACAAAAACGTGTGATTATAGAGTTTCGATCACCATTGTTCATTGTAATAAGGAAATATACCTATAATATAATTATGAAAACTGAACAAACTTGAAATATTGTAGCACTATTTTTCTTCCATAAAATGGGACCTAATGAATAGATTCACAACAGAATTGGTGAAATTAACCTGAAGACGCCAATTACATTCGAAAAAAAATATGAGTAATGGTCATAGAACAAAAATGAGCATTCTTTTCGAAGTAGGACCGAAGATGCATTCCATCAATTTCCACCGGTTGGGTAAACTCCACCAATTACTTTCAATTTGCAATAAATTGCCTCCGGAATGAAACAATAACCTATAATTAAGTTGATATAAAAACAGATTGAGCTGGTGGTATAAAGTTAAGATCCATTAACAGGTCAATTTCTGCCTTAAACGGCGTACGTGAACTTTCGGGAAGCTGCTTTTGTGACTCATTTTTAAGACCCATTTGGCTCGTTGTTTTTTTATAATCGTGTTAATACCTAAGGATCTCTAGATGAAACGTGTATATGAGTTCATTGGATGCACCATTATAAACTTTCAAGATGAAATATAGATATCAGACGTAGAACTCAATTTTTTTATCGTGATATATTTTCACCTCACTGAAGATTCGCTTGAAATAGAAGAAATAGAGTTGCACAACTCTACTGGAAAACATTACTAGAGTACCAAAACAAGAATTTATTCGCCAAAAAGTATTTTTCTGTCGACCTTGCTTTCTTTTTGGAGAAGTCTTCAGTTGCTTACTTATGCTCTAAAATCTAGTGAATGAAATCCAACTGGTTCTAAGTTTTATGGGTAGTTCATGTTCAATAACTAGATCTATACAGAACATGAAAGGCCTCAATGAATTTTCGTGTGTTTTCTGTAATAATTTCATTCCTTCAAGTAATCGATACAACAGAAAATCTGAAATGCGTTGTCGACCTGAAATACACGATGCTAATGCCAAATTTATGTCAACAGCATGAACATCTCTGGATGTTTTTTTAAATTTAATCTCGAAGCTCTTGTCGCGCAGCAATTCGAACAGACCACCTTAAAAAACTGCAAAAAATGCGAAAATTCATAAAGATATGACAAGTGATCGCCAATAAAGACGTGTCCGGCATAAAAATGTCCACGCTGGCATATAAAATGTATCGAAATATTCGATTCCTACAAGCGTTCGTTCCATGGGATCTTCTCAACAACTTAATGTTACAAAAAATTGAACGTATGCGAATACATTCGTATAGGAATATATTTATTCGTCCAGTATTTTAAGGATCTCGACAGGAGGTTTCGCTATAAATAATTAATAAATCGTGGCGAGCCATGAGTAAAAGAAGTGGAAAGGAGTATAATATTGTGTTTACGAGTGTGTAAATTTTCATTGCACAGATTGGAACTTTTATGGCCAAAGTATGTGAAGAGGCGACACAAACGGCCATTGGCGTACAGTGGATTGTTGAATGATTACGCTTTTATGCCCTTATTTCACTTATGTGATATATTCGATAAAGGTATAATTTGTGATCCTGCCTTCTTTCACTATCCCTATGACAGTTTGTTGTCACTAGCATCAAGAGCAAGTCAAACTCCTTGTGACGATATTTTCTTCAAATAGATAGCTTAAGATATGGATATGGTGGAGATAATAAAATTTGCCGGAACGTAAAATTTGGTTGAAAGTTGTGTTTTTTTAAGACTTCAAGATGGTTTCGAGGGTACCTATTGATTCACAGTCGAATTTTTTCCTGAAATGAATAAATACATTAAAATAATAAAGATTTTATTTCTCGGTGCTTCTTTTAGGTTTTATTTCGACTTGCTTTTCATATAAACTATTAGCAAGCTCTTCAATATGAAAATATCAGGCCATTCTTCAAACAAATATAATTTTGTAACACTTATATAGGAAGAGGAGGAATGTTTCCTTTGAGGTTTTGATCTATTTGTTTGGCCAAAATACTTGGTTCCGTTTGACGGATGAAGTTCAAAGTCGAGCCAATTAAAAAAAAGAAGAATATGTGTTTTCTGGGCCCTTAAACAAAATAGAAAATCCACACATCTGTGTTATTTATTCCGAAAACATAATTGTTCATAATACTCAAAACGAATGATGTGCACTGATTTTGAGTAAGTTCATTGTTGGACAATTTTTTCAATTGCGGCATTCCAAGAACTATACATTTTTTTGTATAGATTGAACCCTTAACTTTGAAAGAATTTTTTATTGTTCCTGAGAGATTATGTTTGTTTAGTATTACGATTTTCTGTAAGTCATTTCCTATAGTTCAAATATGAAGTCAATTAAATTTAGGCATATGATTACAAAGTTTGATAACATTTGTTTGATATTTTTGACTTATCCCTTATTCATAGATCCCAACTACTAAGTTTAACCATAAATTTTCACAATATTATCAATACTCTCCACAATACGCTCCACGTCGGTATAATGGCGTGACTAAACCACGTCGATAGTTAAAGGTTTAGAAAAAAATTAGAACAAAACGATTTTCTTATTTGTTCTTATCCTCAATAAGTTATTGGCATTGCTAATTTGAATAGAAAACCTAGATATGTAGGTAGTCTTATCAATGTAGATAAAATGTTTTACAATATGAAAGAATAATAATGAATATGAGATCATACAGAACATCATAACAACAAACGTATAATAAATGAAACCATCGCGTATCCTGCAAAGAATCGCTGACATTTCTTTTTCAGCTAGTGGCCTCATCATTATGATCATAACGTGTGACAGTCAACACATAGATACAGTCGGCGCCAATGGCAATCTTACATCTCAATCGCAAAAACTAACAAGTCGCACAGTCAACGGCGTAAGAAATTGACGAACGGCAGTCAGCCGAGTCACAGAAACGGGTGGTGTATCAGCGGCACAGAGGAGCGTGAGAACAGCATCATCTAGCTGTTATCTATGGTCTTCGTCTTGGTCATACGTTAACCCCTTATCTTTGAGCAGCGGATTCCACGGCCGAAAGGTATGTCACAAGGACCGACAAAAAACACGCCACTACCGTGGACTAATATAGGATTCTTCACTTAATACCGGATCTGACGATGCTTCCATTTGTCTCAGTCTGCCCGAGATGGTGCCAAGTGCCAGGGGCGGCATGTGTTAAATCTGTGGTAAATATTCGAATTTCAGTTACTAGCAGATATCGACTAGATTTTGGTGTCATTGCATTCAATGAGTCTTCTTGAATAACATTAGTGAAACCAACAGGTGGCGGTTTGTCCCAGTTTAGAAAATGTGGACCCCAAAAGTTCCATCGTCACGTCACTTTTTTCATTATAAAATCACAAATTTACTACTCCAATTCAGTCCATAAATCACCTCCGAACATTCAAATAACTATTCGATCAGTTTCATTTCAGGTATATTCAATAATTAATGCATAAATATCGAAATTCTAGGGGCACCACATATCCACAAATTCTAAGGAAAACCCGCTGTTTTTAATAGTAGATTTGGCACTGCCGCAGATTCATTCGCGCGAATATGATACGATGTCTTCTCGTAAATCCCGATATCATTTGATATGTCAGTCGCCGAATGAAGGAGCAGTGATGCCAAACTTACTGTGAAGAATGGCGGGATTTCCTTAGAATTTTTGGATATGTGATACCTCTATAATTTCGATGTTTCTGCTATTTTTATCGAATATACCTGAAATAATTCTAATTGAATAGTTAAAGATTAAATTAGAGCAGTGAATTTGTGGTTTTATAGTGAAAAAATCGACGTGAATATGGAACATTTTTGGAAGGTTGGGGTCCATATTTTCTAAACTAAGACAGACCGTCACCTGTTGGTTTCACTAATGTTGATCAGAAAGACTCAATCAATACAATGACACAAAATCTGGTCAATATCTGCTGGTCACCGAAATTTGATATTTATCAAATCTGCAACTTGCAGCAATAAAGGCCAATGTCACTATTTCTATGGTTCAAAGCGTTATTCTTGATTCATTTGTGAATCCGATGGTGGATTGCTGTTTGAAACTCTATCAGTTCAACAGTTTTCATTGTATATTCTTTTATTATGGTAACTGAGCTATGACAGTTCTTACACTTTTAAAACTGGTTATAATTAACTTTTACTTTTTTGACGATTGAGAGGTCGATTCGAGAAAAATCTGATAAAATTAGTTTCTTAGATTATTTCTTTCTCAGTTTCTTAGTTCTTTAGTTTCCTGACCACTTACTCAGTTTCTTGGGTAAGTAGTTACTTTTTTTCAGTTTTTCAGGTTTTAATTTCTTGGTAATTTCGTTCATTTGTTCCTCAGTTTCTTAATTTCTTAGTTTGTTATAGTTCCCCAGATCCTGAAGTTCCTTTACTTCTCAAATAATTGAATTCTTATTATCGCAGGAAGACCTCGATCGTGACCCCTATGAAAAAGTCCTAGTTCTTCAGTTTTCAAAATTTCTTAATTCCTTAGTCCTCATGTTCTCGGAGTCTTGGTTTCTTAGTTTTCGAGTTTCTTTTAGTTGTGTTATGTTACGTATATGTATTTTATATGCATGTATGAATCAGTTTATTTCAGCGATTTGACCGATTCCAAGTTGAGCTTGTTTAAGGGACGAAAAGTTTCTTTAGTACGGACTTTATCACAAGCAGGAGGTGCTTCATATCAGCATTCAAGAAAATATCAATTTAATATAGTACTTTATGGTAATTCATATCTAGTAACAGCTTCAGAATCTGTCAACCGCCTTCATTCAGTAACTATCCAATTTTATCCTCTAACTGATTGAATCACATAAAATCCTAAAAATAACATCTTCATAACTAAAACTTTCAGCTATAAATAAAACAATTTCAAGTGGAATAATCTATATATCCACAATAATTCCTTCGTTGACACGATCTCGGAAAAATTTCTCGAAGAGTTCCACTCTGTATAAAAATTGTAATAAATATCCATAATGAAATAGCTTCGTTTTCTCATCAGACCCGGTGAGCTATTTCTTCTTATACATTTCTATCACGTAGGTCTGATATCTTCCTGAATTTATTGAAGCATTCTTTCGACTTTACTGCCTCGAACCGAATTTTTGTCGACATGGGATTCAGTTTTCTCGATCTTTATTACCAGAAGTTCACATTTTCGACTCCTCGGTTGTCCCTTGCCTTATCTGTGCTATAAAGTACCTTCAAGACTACCTGATTTGTTGCCCGGCCACCGCTATCTATATTATCTGAATGGCTTAAGTAATAGGTTTTCATTCAGTTTTAACAAGACTGAATTGCGACCATGCTGTATGTTGTAGATAAAACCAGATTATTGGGGTGAATGCAACCGGACTTTTTCTTTTCCTTGTCGAGGTTTCTGGGAAGGATGCATATTCTTCGAGGAATTCAGCTTGTTTCTGCTGGTCCTGTTGATCGTTCGATGATTGGTTATTCGAAATGACGACATTTCCAACATAATGTTATTGGCGCGATTGGAAACAACAGCACTATGGTTAAAATGTCATCAGTTCGAACACACTGGATGATGGAGGACCTTCGAGTTTATGTTTCATTATCCTTTAAGTCCAATTCACTCCTGCTCTGTAGGATAGCAATAGGGATGGCATATTGAGAGAAATAAAATCGATTCGTAAGAATCATTGCGATTCAATGAAGAAAATTTATGCACCATACCTAGGTAATATTTGGATTGGTTATTCATCGATGTAAAAATATAAAATAAATTATTTTTCAACCAAAATATACTTCCACGATATTTTTTCTCGCGATAAATCATATTTATACGAGTTACTGTACGAACCATATGTGAAAATTTATACTGATTTTCTTGAATAGCTGCAGTTGCAAAAAGATCTATAAATAACCAGATACCATTTATTACACGGTTACTTGCCAAAACTTGACTATACTTATAGGTATTGACGAAAAATAGCAAGTTGCAAGTTGATTGAAAAAGATTGTTTATATTCAGTGATAGTCATAAATTTATCAACATCATGGAATAAGGAAATGTTAAATATAATTCAGTTATAATTATAGAAGGTTTTCCAATAAGAGGCGTTCTTAAGAATAGCCCACTATTTCGGTAGATGTCACGTTTGGAGCTGTAATTTTTTCACATTTGACAAGTAAAAACTACGTCATTAATAAAAATGGAACAATTCACTCTTCAAGAACGCATTGAAACAATTAAAATTCGCTATAAAAATGGTGAAAATTTGGCACAGACGGTTCGTAAAACTCGAACATTTTTGGGTCGTCGTGGAGCACCTTGTCGAACCGCAATAAAGAAATTGGTGGAAAAATTTGAGCTGTTGGGACAAGTTAGTCATGTGAAGAATAAAACACGTGCACGTCACTCAAGAACAGCCGAGATTATTGCTGCTGTAGGCGAAAGTGTTGAAGAAGCAGTTGGCAAAATATGGAAAATAATTAGGTACTACAGAAACCAAAAACAGTATCTTTTGGGACGGTGGAACAGTAAGAGATTTTGATGGGAAAAATTATAATTTAACCAATTAAAACCTGTATTTTTGACAGATCACCATCACAACGGGTGAATTTCAGTAAACATTTATTCCTTGTGGGGAAATTTTTGACGTTAACTCTGAATGGAATGAAATTAATATCTAAGGTAAATCCGGGTTAGATGCCCAACCTAACGAAAAACTGTGATTAAAAATGCAATTATAATTTGAAATTATAAAACAGATGCTGAAAACATGAGATATTTATTTAGACACAATATTGTTTGTTCAAAAACTTAAAATTCTTATGTTCCTTCCAAAAAAAAAGGTAAAAATAAAAACAACTTTTTTGGCCATCTCTCCCGAGAGTAAGGGAGAGTTGCCCCTGTAGTTTGGGTGAGCCGCCCCACTCAAGGAAGCGCTTTATAAAAGAAGAGCAAGAAACGTTCATTAGTTTTTTTTTATCTTAATCTTAAGGAGAAGGATTAGCCAAACCTCAGATCATGAGAATATTTTTTTACGGCGGTCAAGATTTACAGCCCTTAATTTTCACGTCCACAAGTGACGCAGTTATAACCATGTAAACGTCTCGTGGAACCACTAGTCACAACCCAAACATTTTGATCAATCTGCCTTGTTCGTTGTGATATCAATTTTCCCAGCTGATTCTGATCCTTTAGCACAACTTGTAGATGGTGAATTTTTAGGTACCTTTTTATATGAATGGGATTTCATGTTCTTCTATATTTTTTTTATTTTGGTTTCGCTTTGTCAAAGTTTCATTTCCTGATCGATTTTAGGAGAACTTGTACCAGGCTCATAACTTTCAGCTATTTTGAAGGAGTTTTTTTTTGGTGGAGTACCATTGCACCTTTTCGTACAAGGAACCAGTTCGGCGCTGACTTCATCTGAGTTTTTAAGTTGGGACATATTATCCGAAATTTTATTATTCATTCATTAAGAAATATTCCTCAATTAAACAGCAAGGGCGAGACTCATCAGATAGGTATATCATCAACATTTGCAAAATATACAAATGAATCTAGGGCGTCTATCCCGTATTATTTCAGGCCATCTATCCTTTTTACGGGAGAGATGCCCCAGTATATCAAAATTGACCCATTAAGAATTCCTCTACTATTTTCTAATCTAAAATGAACCAATGGACCCTTTCATATGAAAATGCAATAGTATTGCATTAAACGTTGAAAGATGAATATTTTCCACTGTGATATTAATGTGTCACACCTAAATTAGATCATAGGAGCAAGTCACCAACAGTTCCTGTTTTTCTTGAACATTTCGGGATTAAAAAGATTTTGTGGTATTATTTCCTATGACTTTCGCAAAACGAAGAACAAGTAAAACAACAACCATGCACGTGGCGTCAACTAACGATTAGGTCCGAAGTTATGCTGATCATGGCATCTGTACCGGTGGGGCATCTAACCCGGAATTACCTTATGTATAAAAAGATACCTATAATAGCACAATTAGGTGTAAAAGAATCTTACCGAATACCGCAAGAGGTCGAATGAAATCCGGAAATTTTTCTCGCTCATGAAAGGGTCAAGAATTTTGAAAAAGTTTGTGATGTGCTTTTCCATTTTTTATGATTGAGAAGTTTTACCTGATTCAGGGAGAACCAATTAGGCCTTTTCCGTTCCAAAACTGAAAATTTCAATTTATCTACATTATCGATCATAACTTCATAAAACCACAAATTACCTATATACATATAGAAAGATTTTTCATGATAATGCATCATATAAAATATTATCTTTCAACCTACTCGAAATATATCGTTCAATTTGCTGGAGACTCCAACAGGCGACCAAGCGCGAAACCTCTCAAAGTTCCCATCATCGAACAATAACGAATTGTGCGTTCAAATCTCCTGTACCCACCTCCTCCGCCCCGCTATAAAAGTGAAACTTTCACTACTCGGAGCCCGAGAATTCGCACCGAATTCATCCTGTCGTCATCATTCTCGACTAATCCTCAGTTTCCAATACCTGGACAAGTCCTCACATCAACTTACCGTCGACGGGTTTCTTTTGTGCGTTTTTTTGCGTTTTGGCGTTTCCTCTGATGTCGATACATCAACGTTCGTTACAACAGAAGAGACGGGTGCAATTTACGCCGTGCTGCCATCTTAGACTGTTAATGCGGTATTAATTGCCGGCTATGAACATCAAGTAGGCCGTATGACGGAAATTAATACGGAGTTATTATACGAGATATGCGCGTACAGGTGTTTGGGTTGTCGGTGAGTCCGGCTCCGAGCTAGGATCTCGACCGCTTCCTATGCGAGGAATCGCTTTTTTCAGTGCAGTATTCGGATTCCTGATATCTCGTTTGTGTGAAGATGCCACGGCTGTGTAGGTTATAATTATAATCGAGAACGAACGGACAATTTAGGTATTTTGTCGTCATGGAAGAATTCATAACAGTTGGGCAGCATGATCTATATTTCATTTAGGTAGGGGAAAACCCGAATAGATTCCCACTTTTTGAATTTGCCTCATATTTTTGAAAATATTGATTTTATTAGTGTAATTTCTATGAGTGTAGAAGCCCCATTATTTGATTTGGAAAATACTGAGACTTTTCTGTGAAATAGCAATCCCAAATTGCACAATAATTTTGATTTTTGTAGAAACCCTCTTTTTGAGGATAGTTGCCTACAAGTATGGATAGTTGCCCCACCATGAAAATACTGGGAGGGATAGATGCCCTTCATACTGCGTGCAACAAAAAACCCAACTAAATACAATGAGATTTTCTATGCTTAAAACAGCAACTTTATGTACGTAAGATGGATCGAATTAACACAATTTGCATTTTTAATTGAATTTCAAAAGGATTATTAAACGAAAAGTTGCATTCTTCATATTAACATAAAGCATTATTCCACACATTCATGATGAATTAATTAAATAATAAGTCTCAACAAAAATGATCAGGAATCAAGTTAAAATCAAAATAACACATGAATCGCAAATCTCCTAAGAAGATATGGTTTTAGTTAGATGTCCTAAGGGGCACCTATACCTCAAACAATCAGAGCAACTATCCTTTTCGATAGGGATAGATGCCCATGATTTTTTTAATAATTAAGAAGAAACAAAAACTATTTGTACCAGATGTACACTCAATGAAACACTGTATTGGCGTAATAAAAAAAATTAAGATTTTATTACCACTTAAAAAGTTATACAGCGGCAAATACCTACCTCTAAAAGTTTGGCATGTTTGTGAAGTTCACTGCTGAGATGATCGCACACACTAGCGAAAAACGGCTTCACTTTACAATAACCCTTACAAAACTAATGTCCAGGGTGACTGTAGCAGCTACTTATAAAATTAATTTTTGATAGGTACGTGTTTCGGAAGTTCGTTATTTTGAAAATGGGGCATCTATCCTGGTTTTACCCTAAGTATTGGCGCGCTGTATAACTCTTGAAGTAGGAATAAATTCAGTCATTTTTTTATTACGTCAATACCGTGTTTCATTGAGTGTACATCTGAGTATAAATACTTGCCATTTTTTTCTTAATTTATTCAAAAAACTCATGGGCAACTATCCCTATAAAAAGGATAGTTATTTTCATGTGAAGCAACTATCCATACTTGTAGGTAGGTATCTATCCCCAAAGGAAGGGCTACACAACAATCGAATTTTTGGTAAATTTGGGATTGCTATGTCAGAGTAAAGTCTCAGTATTTAATGGGGCTACCTTCAGTCATAGAAATTACTCATATAAAATCATATTTTCAAAAATATGAAGCAATTTCAAAAAGTAGAGCATCTATCCGGGATTTCCCCATCTTCTTTATAGGCGTGCAGAAATTTTCAGGAAAAATTTCAACCCCCTCTCTATTTAATGGTTCGTAGGGGATGAAGTTGTGCATGAAAGAAACTGTACCTAATGGTCGACTTCCAATCGGTGACAAATTTCATTAGGAACTATCATCTCGAAGTAAATGTGAAATGACACAAAGTGCTCATACTGAAAACCTCTTTGAACTAACAAATTCTTTCAAAAAAATTTTTTTTCTTCGAAATTTCTACACGCCTGTAAAGAAGATACAAAGACTTTGTCAAAAAGTACCACATGACCCATTTTCGCTATTAATAAAATTAAGGGTTCAACCAAATTACTTCGAAAATGTATAAAAATTTGGTGGTTGCCAAATATTTTCCTTCTGAGAAAATGAATTTGTTGCATAGTGTCGACGCTTACTGTATAATATATTGCTACTACTATCCTGATTTGTGAATGTTTTCAATCGAAGGAAAAAAAATATTAAAAACACATCAATAAAAAATCAAAATAAAAGTGATAAATATAAAATTCAACTTCATTATGCAAAACAAAATAATCAATCCTGAACAACACATCCCCTAATGATCGAATTACAATTTCAAATCACCCAATTCATATTCAAATTCGAATACGCATGTCGCGCATCATAATGGCATGCCATTCAGCGATACCAACGTAAAAAATCCGCAGGCATCTTAAGGAGAAATTGTACTCGGGATGTCACTATAATTGTGAATAAATAGTGGTTCAGATAAAATCGGAATATGGCAGAATGAATAATAACGGAACAATTTATGTCGGTGGCCATATACAGTGTTCTGTGGTCGCGGGCACAGGAGACCATTCGTTCGGTACAGACAGATTATTACTGTATGCAAACTAGGGCTCAATTATATCCCCCAGTAGATGATCCATTATGTGGAGTATCTACGTTCTAGACACGTACAAAATGGGATTTTCAGACTGACTTAATTCGTTATATACCTGTAGTATTAATATTAGGAATAACATGAAATGAGCCGAGAATAATATTCGAAGATTAATTTTACAAATATCAAACTCATATACCGGAGATGTTCACGTATATCGTACAAAGTATCCATGTACATTCTATGGAAGTTATGTCATTCATCTGTTTCGGGATTTCGGTTTTCATCAGTGGAGAGAGAACTCGAATAACATGTGGTACTCTAGAACCGTAACTTGTGGAAATAAAATCTGAAATAATGGGTACTCCAATTCCTATATTTATCCTATTTCGGAAAGTGTTGAATGTTATCGTATCCTCACTTCATGAAATAATTCAAGTGACATTGAAGCAAAAAATATTCAAGGGTCTTAAGAACGCGGTGATTTGCTCCATGAATCTGAATCAGACGAATAAAGTTTTAAATATCTGTATATTGAAATTTTTTTTTTGAATTGGAAAATCCCAAAGTGTCCGATTTTATATTCAGGTTCTAAATAATGATATAACTAAAGCCGGTTCAAAATTGTATCATTATCATTCGAATGAAAGTCCGAAAACTTTCAAGTTTTGTGTTTTTCAGCGTATATGTGTGGTACGTAAATTCATCTGAGTTAATTTATGGTTCAAATCGATCTAGTGGTTTTCGAGATGTAGAGAATATTTTGAAAATTAGAAATATGAAGAGAAATTTATACCTACCAATAAGTATATTAAATTTTATATAATATATTTTCAAACACGACTTGAGCAAAGATCTAAATATAACAAACTGAAAGGAGTCTATACTTTAAAAACCTCATACATCAGAAAATTATATTGCTGAAAATCCAACTCTCCAGCTTTTGTGAGAAATTAATTTTAGGCTTTTCGTGATTCAAAAGTGCCACACAAAAAAAATAGTTTAATCCATAATTCACTTGCAAGGAGTACCTAATAGTAGGAAAACATTAACAAAAATTAATAAATTCAATAACATATTTAAAATTTCTCTGAAATTTTTATTTTCACCAGGAATATAAAATTACAAATGAGCAAAAATTTCAAAGGTTATAGTCCGACTTATCCAAATTTTATCTTCTCGTTGATATGGTTGATATCAAAAACATCAATTTCTATATTGTGATCTTTTATAAGCGGGAAGCTTTTGTTCGCTTCTTCATATCCAAAAAAATTTGTCTACTTCAGAAGCTGAAACTTTGAGGAAAAATTTCAATTGAAAAGTTTAATTAATGAATAAAGAGAATTAGAGCTAGCAGTGGTGATTTGAAATATTATTTTCCAAATGAAAACGAGCGTGGTCATCTCTTTAGGTTTTCTTCAATTTTGTCCTGGTTTTTTTGTGTGAGTTGCTGATTATTCAGTTAAATCAACGATATTTTTGCGTATATTCAATATCAAGTCGCATGGCAAGACTAATTTTCGAATAGTGGTTTTTCCATATCATTTTTGTACTTCTGGAAGGTAGTAACTAGAACGAATGAAGGTGATTGATTATTCAATTGCACCATCTACCAACATATTGTTCTAACAGTTTGAAATGTCTTTGGATGGTATTATTTCTCACGTAAAAAAAGAGAAAGTGAATTATTTAACCAATATTAGTGGTAGGTATGCAGGATACGCATTAATATATCATCGATTACTCAGTTGCATATTATAAGTAAATAGTAATATTTATCGTTATAAAAAGAATGCAAGAAAACCGACCAGGAACCACTCTCCCATACGTCCAACCCAACTGCGAACCGTTCGTCACATAAATAACATCAATTTCTGTGGCAAAAACAAGCGACCGTTCTCGTATCGAAATCTCCAAAACGTAGAAAAAGAGACGGACGGGACCAAGTCCGGAACGCGAGACGGCCAGATTGATGGATTGACGTCGTGGCGATCAGAACACGATCCGGAGTGAGTCCCTTAAATCTCCTCTGTCACTTTGCCAACATGTCACCACGGCAATTGCGATTCTATTTTCGTGAAATTTGCAGGTCGCGGCCTACGTGATCGGGGTGCTGATGGACTTCAGCAGTTGCCCGCGATCTCGGGGCAAATTTCGAACGATTCGATACGGATTGCTGATGAGTTTCGAACGAATTGTTTATAAATTTCGTAGAAACTATAATGAGTGTGCGCTGGGTTTGAAATTTGTGAGGCTTTTTTGGGGTGACTCATTTGGAAAGCTGTCATTATGGAAAACCCCTTCACGTGGCGAGTGAGGCGTGTGATGATACATTTTCGAATTGTAGTACTATGAGTCTGTTCGAGCATCATCATTCTTATTGGAATTGAACGTATATAAAGGTTCGGAACGAATTGTGAATGAGTTACGGGGAACTGGATGAGTATGTTACTGTGTGTGAGGTTTGGGTGGGGAAACTGGGTTCGAAATTTGGAGAATTTTTTGGGGGTGACTCATTCGGGGAGCTCTCATGAAGGAAAACCGCCTTACGTGGCGAGCGATGATACATTTTTTAATTGTAGTACCTACCGTGAGTCTATTACGAGCATTATTATTCTCACTGAATGAAATTCTACAAATAGATATAAGGAAATTTGTTGATTCGTCATGAAATTTCAAAGTAGATAAACAATGGAGGAAATAATGATCAATAAGATTATGTAGTTAGATATTGCCTAATATTCATATAATCTCAAATATTATATGCATTAATTTTCCGCGATTTGTATAATGAATATATCTGAGGTAGGTAGTCTCCAAGACAGTGAACTTCGCGTTGGAATTACAGGTTAGATAAATTCTGTGAAACTCTAAGTCAACTCTTTTTTTGTTGATAACCCAATATTAGGGGTATTAGGAATTTCTTGAATATCAAAGGATTTAAAACCTAATAACTTGAAAAACTTGATCTGTTTTATGGACAAAGATCAAGTTAATACAATCGGCGAAGGGGTTACTTACAATAAGAGCGATTTTTCAACAAAATTGATGGTAATGTTTGTGGTGCTTAGATAATATCTATAATATGTACTTGTTTCCTTCCCTTCGTTTTGTTTTTCAGATGTAATTTCAATATATAATTTTAAAACAAGTGAAAGCAAAAAGGATATCAAAATCTATATCATGGTTTAATAACATTACATACATTGAAGAGTTGAAAGTTCCGCAATTAATTACTTATGGAATTCGTAATTTGGCTTCATGAATATAGATATACAAAAAGAGAAAATTCACAGCTTTTTTAGTGATTGTCTACTTGGAATACTCCTATCACGGATTTATATATCATCTGTCAATTCAATGATACAGAAAGCAGTTTTGCTAACCAACATCTTTCAAGTTTCAATGGTAATTCACTGAACGGTACCTATTAATGAAAATAGCAATTTCAATTATGAATTTCAAGGATAAGTGGGAATAATATGTGAAAACGCACAAAAGTATTATTTTAAAGCTTGTGCTTGTTGTGACAGAAAAACAACTATCATAATATTACGGTTTCTTGATTTTGAAGCTTGTGTAGAAAAACATTATCATCAATTTGTTGAATCTCATTCTAAATTTATTGTTTTTCAATGAATATATATAACCGAGAGTATGTCACCTTACTTCATCATTCAAAATATGAATGTGGAAAATTCCAATTAGATTGAGCTTGAAAATCTCATTAGATTAACCGCGTTCGGAAAACGCGGTATTATGGAAAATCTTTTGTTGGATCTGATAACTAATTATGAGATAGTTTTCATTATTACTATTTCAGCAATATATTTCTACATGGTGTGAAATATTCGAAATCAATGTTGTCTTTCCGTGAAATTAATTTCTGGTATCGTTTGATTTGTAAGTAACAGACTCAGAAAACATAAGGTAGACATATATCTAAGTAAACGTTAACAATAATTTCGACATGATATGTTCCAATGAACAATTCATTTTAAAAAGTTTTTATTTTGTCATTATTCAAAAACGCATTTTATAAAATCTATATGTAGGTAAGTATGTGAGTTTCGTAAAAAGTTGATTGCAACTATGTAGTCACATCCTTGCAGAGAATATTTTCTGAACTCATAAACGTAAATAGTAGGTAGCTATGGGCTCATGTTTTTTTGAAAGAATTATGATGCAGGGTATCACTTAATTCATAAAAAAATGTTCTATATCCATTTGAGCAGTTCATCTACGTTCATGTTTTTGTAAATGTATTCTGTGTATAAAGAAAAGTGAAATTAATTCATTAATCCGGGTCCCAGAAAACACCACAATGTAAAAATGCGCCCTACAATTTGTACGAATTTGGAAAAATCAAATTCGTTTTCCGGGTATGTTGAAGTAAATCCGACGTACCACCACATAGATCCTTTTCCTCTGTTCTTGTTCCTCCCTCCAGCCACCTCTCCTAGGGTGAAAGCACACCCGCATACGAACAGAAACACGTAAACCACTTTCATATTTTTAAATGTGTCCACCCGCGCACTAACAGCACGTCCACTTCACTTCAAAAGCAAAAAATAAACAATATCACCTGAATATGAGTGAGTATTTACTTTACCGGGGTACATTGGAGGGGTGGCTTACGAAAACACCCGATCATTTCCGAATAGAGGCGGAGCATGAGCACAGAACTGACCACCCACAGATGAGGTCTTTGTTGCACTGAGATGAAGTGAAGCTAGCACGTGTGGTCCAGCTGCACGTGGATGCTGGGCCCGCCCCCTTTCCAGAGATCGACCAATCAGAGCAAGGTTGACGCCTTACTCCGGTTTGAGTTATTAAAATCAACGCCATTGAACAATAAGTTCCCTAACTTACCGAGAGAATGTTACTTGCCTATTTCCTGCAAAATTTTTCTGTGCTCCCTTTTTTTGCTCTGGATTCCGCTGGATACATTCTTTCGATTTCATTTGAACAGTGGCGTGCAATCGCATTCCTGGTGGTTATTGTTACAGGTATAAGAAGAACGTAGTAGTGAACAGAGGTGAGAACATGTTTTGGTGGGGGACTGAAAGTTGCACAGCAAGACACTGACTTATAACAGTGAGTAAAATCGATTTGATTGTTTCTCACAGTTTACAGTCGTTTGGTGGGTATCATCATTGAAACGTTTCTGGATGAAATGAGGCAGTGACTTAGCCTTAAGGGTGCTTTAAAAGTATCAGAAAGTTTACACCCAAACATATGAAGCATGTTGGACTAATTCGTTTTTATCAATTCTCTTTCGAAAAGCCTCTATGTTTTTTTCCAAAATCTTTTCTGGCTTTGAGCAAACAGAAGTTTCAAAGACTCCTAACGTTTAAACTTACCTAGGTACAGCAAATTTTGAAGAGGGAATATTACCTATGGCCTCATTCAAATATACCTATTTGAAATTTGTGACTGAATTTCTTTCAAGAAATCTTCTCAGAAATTTCCGTGCCTTGCTTGATGATTGCGTTCTTTATTAAGCCAGTTTTTGGCTGTAGGGATTCCAGTGATTCCACTTCCTCTTTTTCAAATTTTATTATATACAGGGAGCCAGATGTTTATTTTTGATATATTTTACTTATTTGAATATTGTGAAAACTATGATTTCAAATCAAATATCCGGAGAATTATTACATATACATGTTTTCCTGGGAACAATCTGGTGGGTTGAATTTTCCTACATCATTTCATTTCGTTCCCTGGTATGTTAATAGTTCTGATTTCTGAGAAATGTGTTGGACGATATTTTCTGTATTGCTATTAAGCATGTACCCAAGTACCTTACCATATAAATTAAAATTATAAAATGTTATTTACTCTCACAAGATATATTATCTTGCTATAATCAAACTGTGATGTATCTCGATATAAAATTTTAAATCTCCATAACTCGAAAATCAGTTGACCGCTTTGACTAATCAACGAATAATAAGCCAATATATTCAGATCACAAAATGTGCCCTGAAATTTTCAAGTCTTATACGTCATTTCGTCTTGAAGTTGAAGTTTCAAGATTTTCCACTACAGTAGAGGTATCCTTGCTAAATTCAAAATGAATGCAGTTTATTGTTGAACACCTGATATATAGAAATTTCTATCAAATAAGATATAGAAAACACTACCTTACTCAAAGCTTTGGATGAGCAGTTGCAAATTATACATTTATGAAGATTCAAGAATCTTAATGGATGGATTCGCGTATTGGACAGCTAGTAGATTTAGGTAATACTTTTTCGGTATACCGCCATAGTCTACTGAATAATTTCTTTATCCCTTCCTGTAGATTTTCGCAAATAATTTTATCGAATGGAAATGTTATTTAGTTTCACAAGATATATCGTGTTGCTATAATCAAACTGTGAGGTATCTCGATAAACGAAAGTGCTTTTGTTAATGATAGAATTTTGGGAAAAAATTATTGAAATCATCAAAATAAGTAAACGAATTCAAACAATCTGAATTTTCGGCGGCTGGTCATCTCTCATCTCCAATAATTATGCTTGCTCTAAAGGCATCATGGTGCAACGTTTGAATTTATGAGTATAGAAATTCAATTTTCAATTTTTAATTGAAAATTCGTTACTTGAAAAAATATATAACGAATAAACACTAAACACTAAAACAGTGGCGCCTCCCCCTAGCGTCGCCAATGATTTTCACATAATGGAAATGCTCTTTGTTCACCAGTTCATTCAAATCCTGTTTCAATGAAATATTCTTTGAAGGATACAACCATGTACCTATAACAATTGACAAATGAGTAACCATGGTATTAGGCACCAATTATTTTTCATACCTATATTTGAGTCTATTTTCAATTGTAAGCTTTTCAAAATATATAGCCAGTAATGTCAGATCTGCAAACATTGACTAAATTGAGCTGACGCTCAAGTTGATGTTCTGAACAATTTTGAAAAAATTCTTTATAATCAGTTTTGATATACATATTTTTGCTTAGAACACAACAGAAGTTTGAATGAACTGTAAGTAATGTCAAGATGTCAGACAGATGAATTATTATTATATATTATTATTTCTGTGGGGAACATTGAGCCAGTTTTATTTTTTCCGAATAGCAACCGGCGCATGCGCCTTTTTGAGCGCTCGTTCTACTAAACGAGTGCTAAGTATATCGTTTCGCCCAAATTACTGTATCTGATAGTATTCGAATTATGAAACAAAAATTACCTCCAGGGTTTGAATCCCGGATTACGAATTCGTGTTCAAATTCAATTCTGCCGGGCGGGGCCGTCCGAACGTAAACACGATCAATTTTGAAGGGATACTCCTAGAGACTTGAGATTTTCAGGCCGAGTGCGGTTCCCAAAGCCCATGGTTAAATATTCGTCAACCAACTAAAATAAGACAGGAGAAAAAAAGGCCATTCAAGATTTTTGTCTCTTGGTATCTCAGACAAGAACAAAATGAAATTCTGCGGCCACATGCAAGATTCTCATAATGAGCTTCATGCAAAATGTTGTAACCATAGTGGTAGAAACATAAAAAATTCAATTAAAGTATTGAAAACAAGAATACTCATTTATATTTCCATAACACGATATTTGATTCGAGTGGAATTTCTTTTGTGAATGAAGATTGATATAGGTACTGAATGTTCGTGCAAAATTTAACGGATATCGCATCATCAGAACCATAGAATTTTTTCTTAATAACTGATTTTTCACATATTTCATTCTTTGAACTATTTCCAGAACATAATTCAGATCGTGCTAAGGTTTCGCATTCATATACTTACATTGAATCTTAACTCATATACAAAATTTTGAGGTCATTGCATTATTGCTCTACCAATGAACGAGCGCCCAAAAGCACATGCTCAGGGCTTTTCCTAATTTTTTCAATTCCATGTGAAGTCTTGCCGACGAAAATACCTAATACAGGGTGTTTCATTGGGAAACGGAAATACTTTATATGTGCATAGGTGGCACCAAGGCGGTTCTGGAGATACCCCATTTATTGGGTCTTACTATCTTCGTAGCCGAGATACCGAATTTTGCCCGTTTTTTTCTGAGACTATATCTAACGAGCCCCCTATATATTTTTTTCATATTTGGCAAATATGTTCCTACTTGAGAGCCCAAATGTATCATGCAATAACCGCATTGAAAATCCAGGTCTCGGTTAACAAACAAATTTGAATCGTTTGAATTCTCGAAACAACACCTTGTACATCGGAAATTTGAAAATCTGTTCTAATATTCCAAAACATCACTAAAAACTTAACTGAGACGTATACTTCGAATTTTCCTGCGGACAGTTTAACTGCATAAATTTTCAACGTAAAAGTGAAGTTTTTAAGAACTTGGATACCTGCAAGTGGGTCGAAGTGACTTTTAGCAAAGAATGATCAAAATATTGAGATCCATAAATATTTCAACATTACTTTGTAATTCATTTTCACATTAGTTTTTATTATTGAGAATTGAGTTGCATTCGGTTGATATCTTATATTTTGAAACAATTATGAACAAAAAAACATAATGAAATAATCAGAAAAATTACTACAAAAACTGCTCGAAATGTTCTCCATTTTGATCTGAAAATTTTTTTGCTCGTTTAAGAATATTTGAGATATTCTTAACGAGCTTTCCAAATCACATTTGGATTGTTTTTCATTTTCTGGCTAGCCTCTTCTATTTTTCTGGTTAGCTGATCCCAAGTATTGATTTCAGGCAAATAAACTAATGATTTTATGTGACCCCAGACAGAATAATCGACGAGATTCAAATCAGGGGATCTTGAAGGCCAATCATGAGAGCCTCCGCGACCAATCCATGAATTACCGAAATTGTTATTTAAAAAGTCTCGAACGATTGGCCTGTATTGTAGCGATGCACCATCTTGCTGAAAGAACATACCTACCAGCAGTGTTCACATTCTCATCAAGGAGCAAAACTGGTAACACATTTTTCAGATATTCCAGGTATGCTTCGCTAGTTAAACGTGCATGTAGATAATAGGTTCCTTATATTTTATTGTCATAAACACCGCACAATACTTGGATTCAAACGATTCATAACTTTTTGTTAACCCGGACCTGGATATTCGAGGCGGTTATTGCAGGATTCGTTTGTGCTCTCAATTAGGAACATATTTGCCAAATATGAAGAAAATATACCGGGTGGTTCATTTGATACGGCCTCAGAAAGAAACGGGCAAAATTCATAAAACAACCTGTATCTCGGCTACAAGGACAGTGAGATCCAATAAATGGGGTATCCCAGAACCGCCTTGGTGCCACCAATGCACCTGTGAAGTATTTCCGTTTCCCTATGAAACAACCTGTATAATGCAAGCGGTATAGAGGAAAACGTTTATCTTAATACTGCTATTGGCATGAAAATTTTTGCTTTTAGCTCGAAAATATACTGCTGGATACGCATAGTTTTAGGATAGCAGAGGTACCCAAATTTGGAATGTTCAATTCGAGCTATTTGTTAAGCAGAAATAAAGCAAGTCAATCGATTAATTGAAAACCGCTAAAAAGAGATGAGCCATTTATATACAAATAACCTACGTGACAGTTCAGGATGTCATCGACTTCTGAGTAAATATAAGTATGTTTATTTTCTCCAAAATTAGTTTCTCTTTCATGAAATTATTGTCAACGAAGCTGGACATCCTATACTTATATCTATCACAATATTCCAGTTAAGCTAAGAAGAAACCACTTGACTCATTGCATTTTTATGCCGTAGAAATCCATTTTGTAACAAAGACTGTACAACATTGGACATATTTTGGTCAAAATTAGTGTAACAGACTTTTTATAACTTGACGAACCGCATGCCTACACGTCAACCAGTCGATTCTTGAGTTGAGAAAATAGCAATCGAAATGAAAACACTTGTGCGTTGGAACGTTGGGAAAATTTTATATGTATAGGCTGAATATGAACTTCTGTTGAATCACTGGACGAGGATTATGTCGTTGCTGGTTTATTCTTTGATTTGTCGCGAGCGTTGACACTATTTCATCAAGTTTTATTGAAAGTAAACTATACAACCTAGGCTTCCGAGGAGTATTTCTGAAGTGGCTGATTAGCTATATTACTGGTAGAAAAATTACGGTTAAAGTTCACAATGCTCACTCTTCTCAATTCGAACTGGAGCTTGGAGTCCCACAAGGGTCTGTCTTGGACCTTTAATTTTTTATTGTTTATAAATGATCTACCTTATTTTATTATAGCAGCATTAATTATTATATTTGTTGATGACACATCTTTTGTGTGAAAGCAAAGAGTGGGTGAGCTCGTTAGTCTCTGTGAGATTCTTGTCGAGAACTTCAAAACTTGGTGTCACGCGAACAGACTTATCCTAAACGTTGAAAAAACAGAGTTAATAAATTTGAATTGAGGCAGAATCCCCCTCTTACCCTTAAATGTGGTTCGGACATTCTTGTCTCTAAAGAGTCAACTAAATTTTTAGGCTTGGTAGTTGACAGCAGATTGCGATGGACTGACCATATTGAATATCTAAGTAAAAAAATCTCTGCTTCCTACTACGCTTTCAATAGACTTAGGAGTTCGCTTCCACTCGATGCTTTATTATCAGTCTACTATAGTATGATTTATAGTCATTTGACATACAATATTGAGATCTGGGGGGCTTCTATCGATCTGCACAGATTATTTGTGGCTCAAAAACGCATTTTGCGAATGATCCTTCTTTATGCCAAGGAAAATGAACAGAGTTTTGCCGGATTGTCCTGTTTCCATAGTTATGGTACAAGAAATCTGCATATTTTATCGGTTCCTAACCATAACACAAGCAAATTTGAGAAGTCACCCAGGTACCAATGTATAAAATTGTTCAATAAATTGCCGAATGATATAAAATCTTTAAACATATTAAACTTTCGCAAAGCAGAAAAAATCTATTGTTGCTATTATAGTGTAGAGGAATATCTAAATGACATTCTTTAGTTTAAGTTTTTTTTTCTGACATGTCCTATACATTGTAAATTGTCTTTCAGGATGAATAAAACTATTATTATTATTATTATTATTATTATTAATTTCCAGATTATATCTGTCAATAAAATATCAACTCCCTCTCCTTCTGCATTTTTCGCAAAACCTCCACATTTGTCTCTTTCCGTCCACGATATACTCAGCATTCTACGGTACATCCACAATTCAAATGCTTCTATCCTCTTGGTGTCGATCTTTTTCAAAGTCCACGTTTTCATTCTTTAGAAAAGAACCGACAGCACGTAAGATCTCATAAGGGGAATTTCGAGCTTAATGCTTAGATATCGACCGAAATATACCTTCTTCATTTTAGTAAAAGTGGCTCTTGCTTTGTCCACTCTGATCTTGATTTCTTCAGAGCTGTCGTTATTTTCGTTGATAACAGTTCCCAGGAAATTATATTTTCCCACACGTTCGTTTTTGACCATTCACGATGTCAGGAATGTTTTGTGGTGATTAAGATATCACCATAATTTTGGTTAATTTAAATAAATAAATAATAATTTTGGTTTTTCCGACATTCAGCGATAGTCCGTATTCTTCAATGCATTCTACTATTCTATTAATCAGTATCCGCAGATATTCTGGAGTTTTTTATGCAGAAGCACCTTCCTCCAAATACACAAAATAAATCTATCGCAATAATCTAGTTCACGTTAGCCAAGCAGAAACCACTTGACGCTCCGCATTTTTTTGCCGTAGAAATTTATTTTTCCGCCGAGACTGTACAACATTCCGACCCAAATTCGCGAGACGTTCTCGACAGAGATTTAAATGCTTCGGATCCATTCCAGGCGAGCCAATGCGTTACGACGATCATTCCCAAAATTAATCATGGGACATGCGATTTTTTCCGAGACTCGAGTTAACTCTCTCACACAAATCTCCGGACAAATGCGTCAGAAGCGTTCACAGAAGACCATTACCTGCAGTTTTTGGTCCATTCGGATACGCTTGAAGCTGCGGAGACGAGCTCACCGGCCAGCAGCGTACTGCAAGGGGTAGGAGACTCGGAGTGTGCTTGCTTTCGAGAACTTTTTTAAGAGCAGTATTGGAAAAATTGACTTTTTGGAGAAAGGTGATTCTGTTTCGTCTTGCTTACATACAGGGTGACTGGTGATGTAAGGGACAACGGCTAACTGGAGATAGAGGACCTCAAACTGAATGAGGATTGGGGGTTAAAATGTCCCATAAGGCTATTGGTTTCAGAGATACAGGGTGTTTTTTGCAAAAGTGCTAAAACTGTAAACTCCCATATCTTCGTCGATATAGCAAATTTTTCGCTGATATTTGGAAAGCTTGTTACTATACATATTCTCCATCAGATCGAGAAGAAAAATTCTCAAAAATTGCAGGACCGTATTAAGAAATTTCAATTTCCGTGTCAGGTGAGAAATATTACTCGGTATATGAGATAAAAAAAATTTAAATGAAAAATTGGAATCTGCAAAAAACACTGAGTAAAAATCTGTTTTTGGTTTGAATGTCACAAATTTTATAGTTTTTTATGATATGTTGAAAGTCGAATATTACAATTTTCTCATATTGAATTCCAGAAACATACTATTCTGTTAGAAAAAAACACTGAATTTGAGATGCTTAAATAATCCTGAGGCATTTTGAATATTCCTTCATATCTTGAAATACTTTTTTAATAATTTTCTATCAATATTATGTGAAGAATTCAAAAAACAATACAAATACAAAAAGAGGAACAGTAGCTATATGATTCATAAAAAATCAAATAAAGAAATGCTTGATATGAGGAAGCTATTCCCCTCACACACTTATTGGCTCTTTTGAACAATTGAAGTACTTTTCATATCCACGAGATGAAGAATAAATTATACTCTTGATAGAACAGAAACACTGTATTTCAGTTTGAGAAAATTTTGACTTTCTTCTCAGAAACCCTGAACAATAATCCATCTGGTACTTATGTTTTCAACAAAATTTATTCTTCAATGAAATAATGTATAAATTTTGAGGACTTATTTTCCTCTAATATGTACTTAGGTGTAGCAACTTCACCTTCTTTTGAGGAGCATATGAATTTCTTTAATGCAAACAGAATATTAGGGAAACAAGTGATTTTTTAGAATAAGAGGTTTATTATTCATTATAATAAAATACATCCTACTACAAGAGTAGGCTTATTTCAAAAAATGACGTTTATATTCATACATTCATTGATTGTGAGTTATTGGGAATTGTGTCGTTTGTTTATCTACTGAAAAATGCCTTCAGTATTCACGAATGAAGAATATGTAGATGATACTTGTTTTTGAATTGCGCGCAAAATGAACGGATATAATATTTGGTCTCAGAATAATCCTCATCTCAAAAGAGAAAGAAATCATTAGAGTTCAAGAGAGCCAATAAATGCGTTGAAGCAAATTGCTCTCATTTCGAGCATTTGCTTAGTTTGTTTTTTCATGAATCATTGCATTATTTAATTGAAGAATAAATTTTGTTGAAAAATAAGTACCAGATGGATTATTGTTCAGGGGTTCTGAGAAGAAAGTCAAACTTTTCTCGAGCTGAAATCTAGTGTTACTGTTCTATCGAGAGTAATTTCTCATCTTGTGGATATGAAAAGTACTTCAATTGTTCAAAAGAGCCAAAAAGTGTGTGAGGGGAATGGCTCTCGCATATCGAGCATTTGTTTATTTGATTTTCTATGAACCATATGGGCTACTGTTAATCTTTTGTTGTTTGTATTGTTTTTTGAGTTTTTCTCATAATATTGATAGAAAAATTGATAAAAAAGTATTTCAAGATGTGAAGGAATATTCAAAATGCGTCAGGATTATTTAAGCATCTCAAATTCAGTGTTTTTTTTTTCAGGAATAGTATGTTTCTTGAATTCGATATGAATAAATTGTAATATTCGACTTTCAACATATCATAAAAACTATAGAAAATTTGTGCCATTCAAACTAAAAACAGATTTTTATTCAGTGTTTCTTGAAGATTCAAATTTTCCAATTCAATTTTTTTTATCTCATATACCGAGTGATATTTCTAACCTGACCCGGAAATTGAAATTTTTGGATACGGACCTGCAATTTTTGGGAATGTTTTCTTCTCGATCTGATGGAGAATATGTATAGTAACACGCTTGCCAAATATCAGCGAAAAATTTGCCATATTGACGAAGATATGGGAGTTTATAGTTTTAGCACTTTTGCAAATAACACCCTGCATCTCTGAAACTAATAGCCTTATGGGACATTTAAACCCCCAATCCTCATTCAGTTTGAGGTCCTCTATCTCCAGTTAGCCTTTGTCCCTTACGTCACCAGTCACCCTGTATATTCGCTGCTATAGATACCATTTGTACTTGTGGACCTGTTGAAGGCAGCTACGTTGGAACCTTCATGAAAATTGGTCTTACAGATGCACTGGCCAATTTTTGATGTTGATGTGGATGAAGAACTATTGAAGATGATAGAAAGTGGCAGAGCAAAATATGAGAATTCTCCAGGACATATATGGCATAACCTTATCGGGACCGGTAGCTGACGAAGTATCCACGTTTTTTAAATATATTTCTAGGTCGTCTTCAGAGAAGGTTATATCTCCGAATTCCACTACATATCTGGGCGATGTAAGTTCTCATTGGTTACTATTCCAGGTTGACGAGATTTTTGCAATAAGTGCAGACAAAAAGTTTATCTGGATGCGTTTCTCAGAATGCCTTAGCTATAGATTTTTTCGAAACTTATAGGCTTGGAACAAGAATTTAGAAATAATTCCGTACGAAGATAAATGAACAGAAGCTTTCTCGTCTATAGCAATAATTCGACTAATGCCTGAGAAATCTTGTTCTCAAAGATTCGCTGAAAGCATTTGCTATAGATTATTTCGAAAGAAAGGGTCTTGGAATAAGCAAAGGAATTTCTAACTCAAAAAAATTAAAGACACTTTCTTCTAAAAAAAAGTCAACGAATTCCTCTGACATCTTAATACTTTAAGATAATGGCTGTTCCTTGGGCTCGGCAAAATCAAGCTCTATCTGCTCACAGGATTCCTAATAAGGTACAGCAGAGCTGTGCCGAGCACTGAAGAAAAGTGCTTCGAGCACAAAGCACTAAGCCCTATTGAAAAGTGCTCCGGAATCTCGAGCACTAAGCGCTTATTTTTTTTAAGAATGCTCGCATTTACTAAGCACTTTTGGAAAGTAATTCGTTTACACGAGCACCGAGCACTAAGCACTTTTCAAAATCAAACTTAATATTTTCCATTCAAATATCTCTTAGTTTGGAATTTTGATTTTTTTTAATGTTATCGTGTTTTGAACTGGACATAATTGAAATTGACAATAGATTTTTTCAGCGAGTCGTTCAATAGATATTAATCAACTAGGTAATTTAAGAGAGCGCCTAATGGTCAAGATATTTTAAAGCGTTCGCTCCGCTCACGCGTTGATAGTTCGAGACCATTAGTCGCTAGATTAATAATTGGGTTTTCCGACTACATCACTACATCAATATGAAATGTATATAAATTCTTGATTGAAATAAACTCTTATTTTTCATAAGACATACATTTGACATAATATATATTTCTATATTTATAATGTTACTGTTGAGTTCTGACATTACTCTATCGCTTCTGAATGATGCTTTATGTTCGTTTGTTCATGGAAATAGCACACTGAAACAGAATCAATTGAACATTAAAATTGGTCATTTAATTTCAATTTTGTACATATAAAAATCACTTTTTGGGTCGACGAAATAATTATTTTTGATAAATTCCGGATATACAGACAGGTTACCATGACGACATACAAAAAAAGTTATAGAGAAAGAGTGACGTCTTGTCAACAAATTAGATGGAAATGTTTCTTATGGTTTTCTGAGCTCTATATGGCATCCATTCAGTTAACAAACTCTAACTAGAATATTCCCCAATAAATTACTTGAAATCATGATAAAAGATACCTGAATCGTATGTTGACAAAAAGGTAGCGTTGCTTGATAGAGCTTTCCTGAAAAAATTCCGCCATAACATCATAAAAATCTGTTTTTCTTGTCAAAATAATGAAAACGTAAAAACCACAAAGTCCATAACATACAGCGAGATTGTTTTTTTAACACCAGTGTTTGTAAGGCAAGAAAAATGAACAAATTTTTTGTCTATAGAAGTGAAACGAAAAAAAATATTTCAGTTCTTTGTCTATTTGAAGCACGCGAAGGTATGCCATTTCCATGTTCCAACAAGTCTATGAAGGGCTTAGTGCTTGGTAATTCCTGAAAGTGCTTGGGAGCACTTTGGTGCTCGGGAGCACTTTTTCGAATTACTAAGCACTAAGCCCTTTCGAAAAATTCGCGAAGCATCAAGCACTAAGCACTGGTTCAATCAAGTGCTCGCGCTTATGAGCACAAAAGTGATTCGAGTACTTTCACGAGCACTAAGCACAAGGCTTCGTTCGGCACAGCTCTGTAAGGTACCCCTTCAGAAAGCATTATTTGAATCTGCTCTGATTGATACTGCAAGTGCAGATTATTCGGATAAGAATAGAAAAATTTTAAGCATTTGGAAGCAATGCAAAAATATTTTGAAACTGTCAACATTTCAGCTATGAATCCGCCTGTTATCATTCAGTTAATGAAGTGAATGAAAACTCTGCAAATGCAACGTATCGCGGTTCGGAAAAAAAAGACACTGGCAACAAATCTTGTTCTTGCATTTTCTATTTAGAAAAGCTAGTAATCACACTATGTTGACACTATATGGTAATTATATTATATTGACACCACCGATACCAAACATCTAAAAATCGATCACTAAGCGAAAATAATAACTGCTCAAGAAACTGAAGGAAGACACCTAACGATGACGAAAAAACGTGATTGATGATTGGTCATATGAAAATAAAGTAAATGTCAATTTGAAAATTGTAGAATGTTGGAAGAATTCAAGTTTTATCCTTGTGGAACTCCCGAGACAAATTCGGGTAGGTTTCTTCATAAGAAATACTTATACCTAAACCGCTGGAGCAACATTGCATGTAGATTGACCGTCCAGTCGTCATCACCATCAGGAATAAGAATCATCATAATGAAAAGAACTTTTATGTAATACATTATTGTTATAAATCGAAAAAAGATGCCCTGATTCTCATGAAGGAATGTTTGCAAGAATAATTGAGTTCTCAATCGAAAATTTGAAATCGGTATTATTCTCCATTCCACTTATTCGTTTATATGAAATTCTGAACGGATCAATTTTAGCACTAGTTCCTTCATTCCAAGAATCTTTAACTTTTCCGATATGCTTATATCCTAGAAGTTAAACTGATTTATTGTTATGTTCAAAGTTATATTGCAGCAGAATCAATAAGGAGTAGCAGATACTTTCTCATCAAGAGCAATTCAACTAATTCCTCAGGGAATTTTTGCTTAGAGAACAAGGCTGCTGCTGGAAATCAGCAAGTGCAACACACATTAGTCTCCCTTCAGAAAGCATCTTGTGAAGTCGATTTTAATTCTCACTGATCAATGCAGATTTTTCGAGTAATATTAATCAATCAAGAAATGTAAAATAAAATAAAACACACTATTATTGTTTATTAAAATCTTCGGCTATCGATTTCGGAATTATTCCATCATCAGGCCAGCTGAAAGTATACAAATGTAGAACATGTATTTATTTAGGTGAGAGTATGCAACTTACTGTCTTGAATTAAAATGAACATAAACTGTTTAAAAAGATTAAAAATATTAAAAACATTAAAATTTTTGAAATTTAGTCAACCTTAGACTTTTTAACACCCCTTTAACACCAAAAAATTATAGGAAAGAACTGGATATAATATACCAAATAGACAGAGAAAATGAATATTCTAGAACATATATAGATGAAATTCTAACATCAAAGAAAAGAAAAATAATTCTAGATAAGATCTACCCCCACACACCCATCAGGAAATACTTCATATCAACACCATACTACAAAGATCTGCATAAAAAACTAAAACATACTTTAGAGAAATACAATTATACACTAACAAGTAAATGACACAGAACAATAGCAGATATACTGATTAATAATAAAATGAAATCAAAACTCGAACAATCCAGCGGAGTCTATGAGATAACATGCACAAACTGCCCTTCATTTTACATAGGAATGACAACTCGTAATGTAGAAAAAAGATTCAAAGAACACAAAAGAAATCAACCCCATTCCGCTTTAGGCACACATTTAAACGATACCCGACATCATATCACATTAGATAATCTGAAAATACTTCATAAAGAAAATAACTACCATAAAATAGTATTACTCGAACAACTAGAAATTTTAAAAATAAAGACAACCAATTTTTACTTAATGATAATATAGAATTCGACAGAAGAAGTATTTTTAAACTCATAGATTCTTAAAAAACAACAATAAATAAAATTCAAAAAATTCCCGCCACCAATAGACCACCCATAATAACATATTAGATATCACATTTCGCACATATCCTATAGTTCCAGATTCAGTTGACATTCCCACAAGAAAGATACATCGATAATAAAGGTTGACTAATTTTCAAAAATTTTAACAATTCTGACAGAGGAGAACCGTTTTTAATGTTTTTAATATTTTTATGTTTTTAAACAGTTTCTGTTCATTTTAATTCAAGACAGTAAGTTGCATACTCTCACCTAAATAAATACATGTTCTACATTGTATACTTTCAGCTGGCCTGATGATGGAATAATTCCGAAATCGATAGCCGAAGATTTTAATAAACAATAATAGTGTGTTTTATTTTATTTTACATTTCTTGATCTCGAGAGAACATACTATGGAGGAATTCATTTGTAATATAATCAACTCAAAGAGATTTTAGGACGCACAGTTGTTATGGTTGTAAACATTCCAGCCCTCAAGCCAATTTTTATCATTTAGTTACGGGAGTAAATCAAAACTTTGCAATTGCAGATTATCAAGGCTCGGACGGAAAGAGACTTGCAATAATTAAGTTAACATCATTGCTTATAAATGCTAGTAATCACATAATATTGATAGTCCAGGCCCCAGGTAACAAATATCGAAGAATCAATTACGTAGCGAAAATAACTTTCCGCGCCACCAAAAACTTTCACACAATCTACACGGCATTAAAATCCCTGTTATTACAAATTACCCCATAGCAAGATCTTATCTTGACACCTCTAACGTGGCTTGCTATGCAAGTCAATAGTCGACAATATTCAATCATAACTAACCATCATGGCAACCTTAACTGCTGAAGAGCATGTGAGTAGACTGCCTAGAATTTCGAGATGATTAAATCCTCCAGAATCCTGAGGACATTAGTTACAACAGATCTCCCAAGTAGAGAGCCATGTTGATTCTCAGGGATTCGCAACAGCAAATTTGAATTTAGATACCATTTATACTAGTGGGCCTGTTGAAGGCAGCTATGTTGGAACTTTCATAAAAATTGGTCTTACAGATGCACTGAGCCAATTTTTGATCTTGATGTGGATGAAGAACTATTGAAGATGATAGAAAGTGGCAGAGCAAGAGTTAAGAATTCTCCAGGATCTATATGGCATAACCTTATCGGGACCAGTAGCTGGCGAAGTATCCACATTTTTTAATTGTATTTCTACGTCGTCTTCAGAGAAGGTAATATCTCCGAATTCAACTACAGATCTGGGCGATGTAAGTTCCCATTGGTTACTGTTCCAGGTTGACGAATTTTTACAATAAGTGCAGACCGTATTCACAAGCAAAAAATTCATCTGGATGCGTTCCGCTGAATACGTTAGCTATAGATTTCATTCGGAACTAATAGGTTTGGAACAAGAATTCCAGAATAATTTCGAACGGAGAGATATGAACAGAAATTTTCTCGTCTATAGCAATTCGACTAATTCCTGAGAAATCTTGTTCTGTTTTCTGTTTAGAAAAGCTAGTATTCACACTATGTTGACACTATATTGTATTTACATTATATTGACACTCAAAATACCAAACATTTAAGAATCGATTACTTAGCGAAAATAAGAACTGCTGAAGAAACTGAGGGAAGACACCTAACAATGACGAAAAGATTAAACGGGATGGATGATTGGTCATATGAAAGCATAGTATTTGTTGATTTGAAAACTGTGGAGTGTTGGATGGACTAAAGTTTGATCCCTGTGGAACTCCCGAAACAAATTTTGGTAGGTTTCTTCGTGAGAAATATACCTACCTCAACCACTGAAGCAACGTTGCATGTAGATTGACCGTCTAGACGTCATCACCATCAGGAATAAGAATCATCATAAGTGAAAGAATTTTTGTGTACTTAGGTACATTATTGCTATATAAATCGAAAAAGATACCCTGCGTTTATTAAGAAAGGTTTGCAACAATAATTGAGTTTCCAACCGAAAATTTGAAATCGGTATTATTCTCCACTCCACTGTTTCGTTGATATGAAGTTCTGAATGGATCAATTTTAGCACTTGTTTCTACATTCCAAGAATCTTTCGCTTTTCCTACATGCTTATTTCCGAGAAGTTTAACTGTTTTATTGTTATATTCAAAGTTATAATGTGACAGAATCAATAGGAGGTAGCAGAGACTTTCTCATCTAGAGCAATTCAACTATAATTCCTCAGGGAATTTTTACTTAGAGATCAAGGCTGCTGCTGGAAATGGGCAAGTGCAACACACATGAATCCCTTTTCAGAAAGCATCTTGTGAAATCGATTTTAATTCTCACTGATGAATACATATTTTTCGGGCAAGAATAGGAAGCTTTGAGTAATTTGAATCAATTCGAAGAGGTTTTAGGACGAACAGTTGTTATGGTTATAAACATTCCAGCCCTCAAGCCAATTGTTACCATTTGGTTACCGGAGTAGATCAAAACTTTGCATCTGCAGATTATCAAGGCTCGAAAGAATGAGACTTGCAATAATTAAGTTAACATCATTGTTTATAAATGCTAGTAATCACATAATATTGACAGTCCAGGCCCCAGGTAACAAATATCGAAGAATCAATTACGTAGCGAAAATAACTTTCCGCGCCACCAAAAACTTTCACACAATCTACACGGCATTAAAATCCCTGTTATTACAAATTACCCCATAGCAAGATCTTATCTTGACACCTCTAACGTGACTTGCTATACAAGTCAATTAGTCGACAATATTCCATTGTAACTGACCATCATGAGCAACTGAAACTGCTGAAGAAACTGAAGGAAGACACCGAACATTGACGAGAAGATTAAAGGGGATGGATGATTGGTCAGATGAAAGCAAAATAATTGTTGATTTAAAAATTGTGGAGATGGTTATCCCACGCTTGTCAAAACCAAATAGTTATAAGTTGATGGGGATCCATATAAGTTGATGTGTTAATGAGATGATGGAAAAGAATTGGTTTTATCGATTCTTTTGGTTGGTTTAAGTGTTTCTGTGGGATTAGTGATTGTCTGCAAGTTTTCCGCAATGATTTGTATCAGTGAGAGTTATTGAATAATATTATTCTTGTTTTCAATTTCATTTGGATGATTTACGTATGAAATTGAAAACAAGAAATATTATTCAAAAACTTGCCGGTACTTCATGGGGTGCTGACGCAACAACTCTTCGTACGGCAGCTCTAGCCTTAGTGTACTCTTCTGCCGAATATTGTTGCCCAGCTGTTTGGCTCAACAGTGCACATGTACATAAGATTGATGCACAATTAAACTTTTCCATGAGAATAGTAACTGGAACAATAAAATCAACACCAACACCATGGTTACCAGTTCTTTCAAACATTGTTCCTCCACATATCCGCAGGCAGGCCCTAACTTTGAAAATTTGGAATAAATTTAATTCTTCTACAAATTCATATCAAATACTTTCCTATATTCCAGATAATAAGGTTCCACGATTAAAATCACGTAAACCATTTTGGTCCAATTATTTTCTGACCTCGAATGAAAGCGATAAAGCTATTTGGCAATGCGAGTGGAACTCAGGTAATATTCAAAACAAAGATTTAATAACTGATCCCTCCATTAAAGTTCCTGGATTTGATCTTCCAAGGAAAATTTGGACTGTTCTCAATCGTATAAGAACAGGTCATGGCCGTTGTAATAGCATGCTTTTCAAGTGGAATTCAGTTGAGAGTCCTAGTTGCGAATGCGGAGAAGCAGAGGAGACTATAGAACACCTGATAAATAATTGTCCAATATTTAAATTTCAGGATGGCTTAAGGGCTATACATGAAGTAACAGAGTCGTTTTTAAATTGGGTTGTGAATTTCAAATCGATTTAATAGAGTTTCAATAATTTGATTTTCTTCTATTACTTTTTTCTGCTTCGATTTTTTTATGTTTCAGATCCATTCAGTATTCCAAAGGCATCTGGGAGAGAGTTTATCGGTTGGAATAAATAAAGAAGGAATCCTTCAATATCGAATAGTTTTTAAGTGTTATTTTTTGTTGGAACGGCGAGACAGGGTTTTTTTGTACTGAGGTTTTTTCCCTGAGCTCTGGTATCATACGAAAAAATAGTATGGTACCCCGTTTTTTCACTAACCTCAGTTAGGGATTTTTATTTTTGTTTTATGTATTGTATTATGTTAGCTCTCAATTTCAAAAGAATATATATATATATAATACAGGGTGAATCCTGTTGAACTGTACATACTTCACACAGAGATAGAGGACACTTTGCTGGTTTCAAAAGACCCCACATGAAGGGTCTCAACCGATTCGTTTGAATTATACAGGGTGATTTCCAGTTTTGGTCATATTTTCAAAATGCTCTATTGGACACGAATAATCACAAATTCATCAAATTTGGTACGTAGGAGGACTGTATCAATCTCCATACAGCTGAGTTAACAGATTATCAGTTTCCAGGACCGGACTCTATTTTTCTGATATTATCGGAATTTATGAAAAAAAACACCCTGTAGATGAAAAGTCAATGAACCTGTCATGACAGTTCAAACTACACTAAAAAACTCTACAATGAAGAGTAATAAAATCACGTGGCACACCTACCAATTTAGAGAAAAAAATATTGAATGCGTACTCGGAGATAAATTTTTTGGACGGCCTAATTCACATGGAAAACCATACCCAAATGTATCAAAAGTTGAAGACAGGAGAATATTATTAGTTTAAATCCTCTCGATATTCAATATTCCAAAATTCAGGTATTTTCGTCAGTTCCAGGACCGGACTCTATTTTTCTGATATTATCGGAATATATGAAGAAAATCCCCTGTAGATGAAAAAGTAAATAAACCTGTCATGGCAGTTCAACTACACTAAATACTCTTCAATAAAGAGTAATAAAATCACGTGGCACACGAACAGATTCAGAGAAAAAAAATTGAATGTGGGTACTCGGAGATAATTTTTTTTGTACGGCCTAATTCACAAAAAACATACCTTAATGTATCAAAAGTTGAATATAAATGGTTAAGATCTTCTACGCATTCAAGTATTCCAATATTCAGGGACGGACTCTCATTTCAGATTGAGTTTTTTTCAATAGATGATAGGTCGAAAGATTCGCCCTGTATTTGGAACACCCCAAAAAACTGTTACGGAGACCGAACAACATTGAATACCCTACAGAGAAATTTTCATGAAATCGCGACACACACCAATAGATTTAACAAAAAAATTTAATAATCGTACTCAGAGATAATTTTTTGGGCGGCTGAAGTTTAGTAGAAGAACTATACCGAAATGCATGAAAAGTCGGATATTATCAGGTTATATCCACTCCCCATGAAAGTATTCCATAATGCCGGATTGTAGTTGTTTGTTGTTCGGTCTCCCGTAACAGTTTTTTTGGGGTGTTCCATATTCACTGCGAATCTTTCGACCTATCATCTATTGAAAAACAGAATCTAAATGGGAGTCCGTCCCTGAATATTGGAATACTAAATGTGTAGAAGATCTTAACCATTTATATTCAACTTTTGATACATTGGGTATGTTTTTTTTAATTAGGCCGTACAAAAAAAATTATCTCCGAGTACTCATATTCAATTTTTTTTTCTCTGAATCTGGAGGTGTGCCACGTGATTTTATTACTCTTATTGAAGAGTATTCAGTGTAGTTTGAACTGCCATGACAGGTTCATTGACTTTTTTTTCTGCAGGGTGATTTTCTTATAAATTCCGATAATATCAGAAAAATAGAGTCCGGTCCTGAAAAACTGACGAAAATTACTTGAATATTGGGATATTTAAACATCGAGAGGATTTAAAACTGATAATATTCTCCTGTCTTCAAATTTTGATACATTTGGGTATGGTTTTCCATGTGAATTAGGCCCGTCCAAAAATTTATCTCCGAGTATGCATATTCAATATATTTTTTTTTTAATTTGTAGGTGTGCCACGTGATTTTATTACTCTTCGTTGTAGAGTTTTTAGTGTAGTTTGAACTGTCATGACAGGTTTATGACTTTTTCATCTACAGGGTGTTTTTTTTTTTAAAATCCGATAATCTCAGAAAAATAGAGTCCGGTTTCTGGAAACTGATAATCTGTTAACTCAGCTGTATGGAGATTGATACAATCCTCCTACGTACCAAATTTGATGAATTTGTGAATATTCGTTCGTCCAACAGAGCATTTTGAAAATATACCGAAAACTGGAAATCACCCTGTATAATTCAAACGAATCGTTTGAGACCTTTCATGTGGGGTCTTTTGAAAACAGCAAAGTGTCCTCTATATCTGTGTGAAGTATGTACAGTTCAACAGGATTCACCCTGTATATATATTCTGGAAAAGGTTTTGAATTTTTCGAATGATGAACTTTTCAATGTCTTCGTTTTCTTTAGATTAGAATATAAAATTTTAGTGTGAATGGAAGAAATTGGAGAATATAACTAAGAGGAAAGAAAAAATAGTAAACTGGCGATCTGACGTCAAGAAGTTGTAGTAGGGAATGAGTTTTGAGAAGCAAAATTCGGTTCATTGCGATTTCAGGCTAAACTACAAGCCCCTTAGGAAAAGGTTGATTGTAATATCTTGAGTATAAAAAGAACTTTAGTTTTTATATTCATACTTTTTTTTCCATCGCAAAAACGCAAATTCCATGTGAAAAATTCAGGAAACCAAGTTTTGTTTCTTTATTTTTCTCTTTCGTTTTAAAATACATTTTTTATGGAATCAGCTGAAAACTTACTTCTTCAACTGCCAAATATCCTTTTTAATTCAGAATATGCATATATAACCACAGATTGACTCAAAATCGAAAAGGCACAATTTTCACTCGAAAATATCAAAGGTTTTGAAAATAGTCAATATGACTTTTGTTCGTTAAATTTTCTCCTTTCTCATAGCATAAAATTAATACACATTACCATAGTCAATGGAGCATAATTTTGTAAACTTCGAACCGTGTTTCGGGAAGCCAGCTTTCAATACATTATTGTAGTAAATATTTCCAGAAACACTGAAGGGGGGCTAAACAGGGTAATTACCCCCCTAAGAATTTTATTCATTGAAAATATATGAGTTCCTGAAATTATACTATTCAAGTTTCATATTTTTCAGAGTGACCACCCTAAACCCAATGGCTGGAAACACCTCTGCTAAAAAAATGCAAGGAACTTTGCTGCAGCTGTGAAATGGGATGAAATATTTCGAAAGTTGGCTGTCGAAAATTCAAATCAACAAATTCATGCTCCAGTTTTCAAAGTAATGTAGGTATATTTTATTATAAAGGGTGTCCCAAAATTAACGCAAGATTTGAATTTGCCGCCATTTTGCGCATTGAAGTGTTTGGCACCCTGAAAATAAAGCAATTTGACAGCTAACAGTATAGGGTTATTAAAAATGAGCGTTACACGATAGAACAACGTGTCTTCATTATTAGAATATTTTCAAAAGTAGTGAAAGCTTGCGGCTGCAGTTCGAAAATTTCATACAAAATATGGTCGGAATGTGTTTTAACTTCGTCAACTGTGAAGAGATTAATTGAGAAATTCATGGAGACTGGATCCGTTGGAGACGCCAAACCCACTGGTGTGTCCAAAACAAGCCGTTCAAATATGAATGTCGAAGCAGTGCGTGAGAGTGTTGCTGACAATCCAGAACCTCAATTCGACGACGTGGACTGTTACTGGTGCTCGATATCGCGACATGATTACACAGTTCTTTCTGCCAAAATTGGATGATATTGATGTGTCCAATATGTGGTTTCAACAACGTGGCACATTGCCATATTATACAGCCCGTGAAACAATTCAATTACTGCATGAGACATTTCTAGGTCGTGTACTCGTTTCGGTAATCAAAATTGGCCTCCTAGATCGTGTGATTTAACACATTAGACTTCTTTTATGGGGTTATTTGAAATCACAAGTCTATGTCAACAAGCCCACAACCACCCGTGCATTAAAGGAGGAGATTCAACGCTGCATCAACGAAATTCAGCTACATTTATGCAGAATGTCATGGAAAATTTCAACAAAAGAGTGCGCATGTGCATGCAAAGCCGTGGAGGCCATTTGGTCCGATGTGTTATTCCATACATAACCCTATCCTATGTACTTTACGAGTCAATAAAAATATAACTATCAAAAGACTAAAAACGGCGTTTTTTCTATTTAATTTCAAATCTGCGTTAATTTTGGGGCAAACCCTTTACTATGAGAAAGACGAGATTTCGAAAATCAAAAATCCTTCAGACTATTTCGAAAACGTTGATTTTTTTTCTTGAGAATTTCTGATTGATTATTTGGCTCCTTTTTTGATTTCGAGTGCATTTAATTTGTCTGTTCATTATTTTGCCTTCCATTCTCGTTGTTTTTTCTGTCATGTAATGAGTTGAATTCTACAACCTTAATATATTTGCTATTTTTTGTGTTTTCCAAAATTATTCATCCTGGTCTGAGAGAAACGGAACAAATTCTCAAAGTCCTAACTGTTTGATTAAAACTGGATTTTCTTATGAAAATCGGCATCATTTTTTATTGCTCCAATTAATGATACAGGTCGCTCCACATATTCTGTGATTTCAGTTCTTGGGTTCGAATAATTTTATATGAATGTACCGGGTTTTTCACTATAATTTGACCCCCCCCTTTAACTTTGTTACTAAAGGAGATACAAAAAAATGTTTCGTACAAAAAATTCACGAAAAAACTGAGGTTTTTTGATATGAGTCCATAAACTGAAATAAATACAGGGTGACCAACATATTGATGGCAACTTCATTTTTTCAAATGGAACACCCTGTATATTTTTCATATATGGTTAGCTCTTATCCCCTGATTTCGAATATGTAAGATATTTGGTCTATCTCTTTCATTGTGAGAACCACAGAGTTTTAAAATTTTAAGAACCACCTGCCAAGTAATCATTTTAGAAGTGGAGAGTGCGTTTACTGAAAATGCTCATTTTCAGAGTTATAATAACGTCAATGGGAAGATGTACAGGGTGAACAACATTGAACGCAACTATATTTTTTCAAATGTATATTTCCTGTATATTCTTCCTTTTTTTGATAGGCTATTTCCTTCTGTTTTCGAACATAAATGCGTATGTGGATGTGTCTCTCCAATTTTCAGAGTTTCAAAGTTTTGAAATGATGACACCGAATAAAAAATATGTGGAAATACCTACGAAATTCTTTATATCCAAACAATCTAAATCTCAAAATATTATTTTAGAATGAATACTTAACAATTAATCAACCAATGAAAATGATAAACTATGGTAGTATGGTAAGAATAACATCAACTAAGGGAATTGCTCAAAATGACCACCCTCATTCATACACATAGTTCATATATTTGTCTCAAGTTGTTCAGACTATTTCTGACAGCATTATTATGGCTTTGATTCAATTCAGAAAAAAAGTAAATCTTTTCCTCATTACGGCTATAAAACGTGTCCACGATGTTCGGGACTATTTGGTGGCCATAAAATGGGTACGCCATTACCAATCCAAGATCAAATTGGCCACTTAAATATTCACGAACTTCAAAACGCTATGGAAGATGGTTATTGAATTTGAAACTCTGTGGTGCTCAGAATAAGAAAGATAGAACAACATAATATGTTACATATTCGAAATCAGGGGAAAAAGAGCTAACCAAATATGGAGAAATATATAGGGTGTTCTATTTGAAAAATGAAGTTGCCATCATTATATTGGCCACCCTGTATATATTTCAGTTTCTGGACTGATATCAAAAAACCTAAGTTGATTTCGTGAAACTTTTATACGAAACATTTTTGTATCTCCTTATAACAAAGTTAAAGGGGGGGTCAAATTATAGTGAAAAACCCGGTACAACACGGTCTTTTCGTAAAATTCGCCACCAAATCTGGGAGATGCCTAGTGCTTGTGAACGTTGGGAATCGATAAAGTTTGGTCTCTAATAACACTTTCACGTATGGCAGTTAACTTCTTGCAAACATCTGTCTCATTGGCAATTTAACATCGTTAATTGTAAAATATGTTTGAACTTCTTCCAACGCCATGGTGCCAGTTTCTTTGTAAACTGTCTTATGGTCAGAAATAAAGATTGTTTTTTTTGATCCGGACCAAAACTTAAATTCGTTAGGTTGGAGTAACAGAAGTTTGAGTGTGGTCATCTTTTTATAATTTAATGGTAGACATTAACAAATACAACTGTCAATGTCACAAACAAACAATGGCTCTCACAGAAATTTTTTCGGCATGTGCGCGAATAAGAGGTAATTCTGCATCACCTCAGAAGTTGATCTGAGACCTATGTTTTATAATTCACGATTCTAATTGACTATAACATTCACTCCACCCTTGGTGAATTCTGTGAATATCTGTGAAATTCTATGCATTATATTCTCGACTTCCTTCTCATAAGAACCTGCTGCAACAAAATTCCTTGTATTCCTTCGTTTCCACTACTATGTTGACTTGACAAGAACCACCATTCAACAAATATATACCCAAAACAAATGGTTGAATGAGATTTCTAGAGACCTACAGATGGCATATCCAAACTAAACAAGTGGAACTACATTAATGTCCCTAAGTAAAGATACGTGTCGTACCAATTGACGCTCTTGAGGTTTAAGTGCATTATAAACGATGGGATGCGTTCCAAACAAACATTTCACAGTTTCTGAGTATTCCCGAAGTTGGATGAAGACATGAGAATTTCTTGAAAATATATAAGGTTTATTTTATAATCTTTCGCACTTGATTGTTTAACGTCTAAAAATCTTCGCGTTTTGAACTTTTTGGATTAGTAACTGCCAATTTTTTGCATATTTAATACCTCCAAATTAAGTTCTATTAGAATTTTATACATACAGGCTGACGATTAACGAAGAGATATAACGGCACAGTTAAGATAGAGGACCTCAAACTGAATTCGGTTGGGGATTCAAATGTTCCATAAGAATATGAGTTTAAGAGATATTGAAGTGCTGAAATTATGATCTTCCATATCTTCCCTAATATGTAGAGATGTGTAACACAGCGTTACGCCGCGCAATTGCGCCAACTCAGTTGACTGTGTTGAGTGTGTCAACCTCAGAGTAAGAAATAAACAAATGTTTATTTCTTACTCTGAGGTGTCAACTCACATTGTCCGAATCCATCGACTCATGGCGCAACTCAACTCAATGAAGCGCTCAGCGCTAAGGTATCAGTGTCTGCCTAGCGATTTCCAATTTGCATGGTATCATTTGACTTGATAGCGCACTGTCCAACTCATTGATACAAAGGAATGAGCCACTTCACTCAACCGCTTGGTGGGTATAAATAGTTGAATCATATTGCTTGTAACAGTTATTTAGTTTTATATCTCAGTTTTTTATGATTTTTTTTGATTGATGAATATAGAAAATTTTCGAAATGATTATTCGATCATTTATAAATACAATGAATTTTAAAATTGAATATGATGTTTTGAAAATAAAATAATGACTCATGAATGGTAATGGTCAAAAAACTTTTCAGACTTAATTGAAAGGTGAATAGCAAGAATAATTTTCATTTGTATAGGACAAAAATGAAGAATGTGATAAAAACAACAACAAAAATAAATATCTATTACTATTTGTGCAGAAAAAAATGGTCCAAGAATGGTTTTGGGATATTGGGATTTTCCCATTTTTACCTATGCCGGACTCATCACACTTGCAAATTCTCATAAACGTCTAAAGCTGGATTTTCTTCAGAACTTCCAATAGTACAGGTTCAATAAAAAAAATGGTTACCGGTAAGAGAATAAATAGCCTAATTGGGCGTTTGAGACAGATAAGTTATTCCAAAAAATTGTATAGTAGCTAAAACCTGCCTTTATGATAGTCGGTACCATAAAAGACTATGAAAAAGAAATAAACCAAATTTCTTGGCCTGCAATAAGCAAACGAGCTCCAGAAAACTACCCAGTACCGCGGCCCCGGGCCCAGTTCTAGAATGATCTGAAGTGAGTCATATTTTGTGCGCCACGCGGCGACACTGAAGAGTGCCGAGCGCCGGATGCCCGCGGATTATTGCTGCGCTTAGCGCAATTTTGAGTTAACTCAATGAGTTGACACTGATAGCTGCGCTTGAGTCACTGTGTTGGCGCACAAGAATTCACTGAGTTACACATCTCTACAGTAATATGGTGAATTTTTCGCTGAATTTCACTTTCTGATTCATATACACATTGTCCACTAGCTCAAGAAATTTAGAAAAAAATTTGCAGGCCTATATTCGAAATTTCGATATGTGTGTAAAAAATTATTCGATTTATGAAAAAAAACTTCGATTAGAAATTTTAAATTTATTTGGGTTTCATGATATGTTGATAACAGAATATAGCATATTTTCCTATCCACTGGGTAGTACTTATTTACACTATAAGGTAGAAAAGTGAAACTTACCAGACGAGGAGGTAGTTTCAAAAACTCCTGAGTTGTGTATTTCATTTGTACCATTCCAAAAGTTTTTCCTACCCCTCTTTTGATGATTAAAGTTTGCAATTTATTAATTTTTAATAAATTATCAGTTTTCCTTGGGTTACTAAGATATTCATCTGAAAATAGAAAAATTCAAGACTGCTCTAGGCAGGTGCTTTTGAACGCTCGTTCATTGGTGGAGCAATGAGGCTATTACCTCAAATTTGGTATAGGACCTGAGATTGATACTCAATATACAGGGTGAATCCTGTTGAACTGTACATACTTCACGCAGAGACAGAGGACACTTTGCTGGTTTCAAAAAGACCCCACATGAAAGGTTTCAAACGATTCGTTTGAATTATACAGGGTGATTTCCAGTTTTGGGCATATTTTCAAAATGCCCTATTGGACGAACGAATAATCACAAATTCATCAAATTTGGTACGTAGGAGGACAGTATCAATCTCCATACAGCTGAGTTAACAGATTATCAGTTTCCAGGACCGGACTCTATTTTTCTGATATTATCGGAATTTATGAAAAAAAAACACCCTGTACATGAAAAAGTCAATAAACCTATCATGACAGTTCAAACCATACTAAAAACTCTACAATAAAGAGTAATAAAATCACGTGGCACGCCTAAATTTAGAGAAAAAAAAAATATTGAATATGCGTACTCGAGAGATAAATTTTTTGGACGGGCCTAATTCACATGGAAAACCATACCCAAATATATCAAAGGTTGAAGACAGAAGAATATTATCAATTAATGTTGTTCGTCTCCCGTAACAGTTTTTTGGGGTGTTCCAAATTCAGGGCGAATCTTTCGACCTATCATCTATTGAAAAACCCAATCTGAAATGTGAGTCCGTCCTGAATATTGGGATACTTGAATGCGTAGAAGATCTTAACCATTTATATTTAACTTTTGATACATTTAGGTATGTTTTTCTTGTGAATTAGGCCGCACAAAAAAAATTATCTCCGACTACCCATATTCAATTTTTTTCTCTGAATCCGTACGTGTGCCACGTGATTTTATTACTCTGTATTGAAGAGTATTTAGTGTAGTTTGCCATGACAGGTTCATTTACTTTTTCATCTACAGGGTGATTTTTTTTTATAATTCCGATAATATCAGAAAAAAAGAGTCCGGTCCTGGAAACTGACGAAAATTACCTGAATATTGGAATATTTGAATATCGAGAGGATTTTAAACTGATAATGTTCTCCTGTCTTCAACTTTTGATACATTTGGGTATGGTTTTCCATGTGAATTAGGCCTGTCCAAAAAGTTTATCTCCGAGTACGCATATTCAATATTTTTTTCCCTAAATTTGGGTGTGCCACGTGATTTTATTACTCTTCATTGTAGAGTTTTTAGTGTAGTTTGAACTGTCATGACAGGTTTATTGACTTTTTCATCTACAGGGTTGTTTTTTTCATAAATTCCGATAATATCAGAAAAATAGAGTCCGGTCCTGGAAACTAATAATCTGTTAACTCAGCTGTATGGAAATTGATACAGTCCTCCTACTTACCAAACTTGATGAATTTGTGATTATTCTTTCGTCCAATAGAGCATTTTGAAAATATGACTCAAAACTGGATATCACCCTGTATAATTCAAACGAATCGTTTGAGACCTTCATGTGGGGTCTTTTTGAAACCAGCAAAGTCCTCTATCTCTGTGTGAAGTATGTACAGTTCAACAGGATTCACCCTGTATAAATGCAAAATCTCAGAACGATCGGAATAATATTCTGAAAATTGTTCAAAAACTGAAATATGTAAAAACTTGACAATAGGATAAATAGATTCTATGGTTCTCGTGATGCGATCTTCTAGAAATTTTGCATGAACATTCAGTGAGTATATCAATCTTGATTCACAAAATGAATCGATGTCGTGTTATGGAAATTTGAAGTTTCATCTCTTCAATACTCCAATTTGAGTTTTCCATGGCTGTTAACATTATGGTCACAAAAATTTGCATGAGGCTCACTATGAACTTGGATACATAATTTCATTTCGATTGATAGTATTTTGTCTGGGGTATTGAGGAAAACCCTGTACGATATGACTAGTTAAGAACTTAACTGAGGCATTCGGTAACCGAACTCAACCTAAAATTTTCAAATATCTAGGACAATCCCTGCTTAAGTTATCGTGCTAACGGTCGGACGGTCCCAAGTACAGAATTGAATTTGACCACGAATTCGTCATCAGGCAGACGAACTCTATCGTTTGAGACCATTTTAGGCTCAAAATTCGAAAATAACAGACATTTTGGCAAAACTATATAGCACCTCTTTATGTAGAACGAGCGAAATTGAAGTAGCGAATGACACGATTGGAAAAAATATTCAGTTGGTTCGTAAAGTTGAATTTATCAATCCCAGCTTTTTTTCTGTGAAAATATTATCATCATACATTCACATTTTTGATGATCTTGTTTTTAGAGCATTTGAAAAATTTCAGAATTGATAGTCGTACTTTCTAATCCGAGTATACTAAATCTCTTTCATGTAGTCCATTTACTCTACAAGTTGTGCTTACATTATTTTGGGTGAATTGATTACCCATATATTTCAGTCTTGGAAAAATACCCATAAAATGTTTCCAATGTCTTGTGGGAATAGATTTTATTTTAAACTGGATTCTCGTACCTTTTAGCCAAATATCCAGAAATGAGATAGCTAAATTATTCTTGGGAAACTAAATCCAATAGTTTTTTCGTGATCTTCTAGTTATTTTCATTGTAAAATCAATTTTATCATCCTGAAATTGCACTGGAATTGTTTTCAAGTTTTATAAATTGATAGATATTTACTCATCTCATCTATGGTCAATCTAAGGGCTGAATAATATGGTATAGAAGTTCTTCAAGATTTGTAATGAACACATAATTTTTTTCATTTGATAGTAAAGAAAAACTTTTATTCTAACAATGATTATTAAATTTCAAATTTCATATACATATGATATGTATATGAAATTGGAATACCCTCATTAATGAGTCCCATAAAACACCTGCCAGAGGTCATAATTAAACATATTTTGGACTTTAAATAAATTGAAAGATTCATTCAATTCCAAATCACACAGTAATAAAATCGTCATTTCGTAATTATAATCACTATTATAAGAGTTAGTGTTTATAAAGTAAAGTTTACACATCGGAGGTTGCCTACACGACTTACAGTGGAAAATCCGAATTATTGCCCTACATTTTGAAATTACATCATATTTTTGAAAATATTGATTTTATGTGAGTAATTTCTACGAATGTAGGTAGCCCCATTATTTGATTTGAGACTTATCTCTGACATAGCAATTCCAAATTTCACAAAAATTAGATTTTTGTGGACTTTGGTATTGCTATGTCAGAGAAAAGTCTTAGTATCGAAAATCAAATGATGGGTCTACCTACATTCATAGAAATTACTAATCTAAAGTCAATATTTTCAAAAATATTAGGCAATTTCAAAAAGTGGGGCAGATATTTGCGTTTTCCCCTAAGGAGGAACATTAAAAAAGTCAGAAATTTTTGCACAATAACTCCCGAAAGGAAATTTTTAGGAAAGGTCTAAGTTTGTAAAGTTGATTTCATGAATGATTTCAATCAGATTAATATGACTAAGCGAGCAGAAGCTTCTGAACTCACTTCAAGACTTTCTTCAAATTTTTAATAATATTTTCAGCATTCTCAATCCAATTTGACATCAATTAAGGATTTGACAAATACTTACAAATGAAACGATGGCATTACCTATTGATTCTTAACAACTATGACTGATCACTATTTCCAAATAGGGTCACGTGTGGAGAACAGTATGATGGATCACAGCCATCTTTTCACGACATGTCACCTTCCGAAATCCGGTTGTAAGCTTGCTTAGCTATTCATATGTCATTAACAAAATGCTAAACTACGTTTGTTGAGGTGCTTATTGCGGTTAAGAGGGCACAGATGGGCTTTCATGAATGTTTGTTATGTTCCATGTTAACTTTGATTGATCTGAAGTAGTAGTAGTATACTGGGGTAGCAAGGATTTTGTGAATGGAACGAGCAGGGAAGAGGAAGCTTCTGGTTCTTCTCAGAACCACTTTCTTCCATTTAGATTCGAGGTGATATTTCCAAAGATTCGATATCCTTCTTGCTAAAAGTTTTGATTTCAACTTTGTGTGAAATTGAGATTATTCAACATACATCCATACATGAACCTCACCAAAATTAGTCAGAAATCAGTACAGGGTTTTCACTATAATTTGACCCCCCCCTTTAACTTTGTTACTGAAGGAGTTACAAAAAAATATTTCATACAAAAGTTTTACGAAATCTACTCAGGTTTTTCAATATGACTTCACAAACTGAAATAAGTATAAAAAGTGTGGCCAATATATTGATTGCAACTTAATTTTTTCAAATGGAACACCCTGTATATTGTTCCATATTTGGCTAGCTCTTTTTCCCCTGATTTCGAATATGTAACATATGTTGGTCTATTTCTCTTATTCTGTACACCACAGAGTTTCAAATTTCAAAAACCATCTGGCAACCTGTTTTTTTCTAATCAACTTGAGACAACGATATGATTTATGTGTATTGAATGAAGGTGATTATTTCGAGCAATTTCTTTAGGTTTTCATACCATACTACCATAGTTTATTATTTTTTATTGGTTAAGTAATTGTTAAGTATTCTTTAAAAAAATACTTTTTAGTCGATTGTTCGAATATAAAGAAATAAGTAGGTATTTCACATATTTTTTTTATTAGGTATCATCATTTCAAAACTTTGAAACTCTCAAAATAGAAGAGACACACCTACATACGCAAATATATTCGAAATCAAGAGGAAATAGCCTACCAAAAGATGGAAGAATATACAGGACAGGGTATCTTATTTGAAAAAATGTAGTTGCATTCAATATGTTGTTTCCCTGTATACAGGATGTTTCATCATGAACTGAACAAACATATATTTTCGTGTAGAAGACATCAGGAGAATTATTTTTGCCTTATACAATATATCCCGTTTTCGAAGCATAAGCGATATACAGGGTTTCAAACGTAGTTTTTGATCAAGATTCTTATGAGTGTGATCACTTATAGTCCGTTCACGAAAGGTTGAGCCGTCGGTTGGCCATGATAATTTGACATATTCCACTGTGTATATTGAAATTTTAGGTTATGAAAATGAAAATAAACATCATAACCTTCTTCTTCAAAAGAAAAAAGAAGAAGAAGGTTATGATGTTTATTTTCATGTCAGATTGATACGCGATGTTGTCAATATTGCATAGAGTTCTCTGATAACTCGCAAGCTCGTCGGACGAGGCCGGGTACATTCGGCAACATTGAATTTATTTTACGTTATGACAGCAAATACTGCCAACTTCAGATAAATAAAGAAACGCCCACTATGTGCTCAACCTTTCGTGAACGGACTATATACATTATACTTGGTGTAACGGTTTTTGATCAAATCGCAGTATTTTTGGGTCCTCTATTCAGACGTTGACGAACTCCGAAAAAAAATTTACAAAATGGCGGAAGACCTGCAACGTTCCAAATTTTTTTTTGCGGTTGTCAAATTGACTTTTGTTTTTTGAATGAACACAATTTTCTAAGAATTTCTGTGAAAAAATGTCTTCAAAAATCGAACAAAAATTTTTTTTACATGTCTACAGCGATGAAAAAATTTCACTCGAAATGGATTAAATTTTGTACAATTGTACTTCCTGAATTATCAATTTCGAATATGAACACAGAATTGTAAAATATCGAACGGTTTCGTTACTACAGTCACTCAAATATTTCGTGCAGACCTCTGAAATAATGAAAAAAAATTGTTATGAGTTCTAGAGTCAAAATCATTTAATTATTGGCATGTCCAAACATTCTAGATGAATTTATACAAAAAAAATCAGTGGAACTTAGTTGGGACTCGAACCGACGGAGGTATTAAATAGGTTTTAAATGGCACTGTTTTAAAGATATTAATATTCGTTGCCAGGCAACGGTATTTCGTAGTTCATAGAGTTGGATTGCTATTTGAATTTCACTGAATATAATTTAGTCAGTAGTCAAACTCTATGAACTACGAACTACCGTTGCCTGGCAACGAATATTAATATCCTTAGAACAGTGCCATTTCCCTATTTAATTCCTCCGTCGGTTCGAGTCCCAACTAAGTTTCACGGATTTTTTTTGTATAAATTTATCCAGAATGTTTGGACATGCCAATAATTAAATGATTTTGACTCTAGAACTCATAACAATTTTGAATGACTGTAGTAACGAAACCGTTCGATATTTTACAATTCTGTTTTCATATTCGTGATTGATAATAATTCAAGAAGTACAATTGTACAAAATTTCATTCATTTCGAGTGACATTTTTTCATCGCTGTAGACATGTAAAAAAAATTGTGTTCGATTTTCGAAGAAATTTTTTCAAAGAAATTCTTAGAAAATTGTGTTCATTCAGAAAACAAAAGTCAATTTGACAACCGCAAAAAAAATTGGAACATTGCAGGTCTTCCGCCATTTTGTAATTTTTTTTCGGATTTCGTCAACTTCTTTGAATAGATGACCCAAAAATACTGAGATTAGATCAAAAACCGTTACACCAAGTGTTACACATAACTGACTACACTCATTAGAATCTCGCTCAAAAACGACGTTTGACACCCTGTATCTTGCTTCTGCTTCGAAAACGGGATATCTTGTATAAGGCAAAAATGATTCTTCCGATGTCCCCTACACGAAAATTTATGTTTGTCCAGTTTATGATGAAACACCCTGTATATTGCAGTTAACGTTATCCAAAATTGGGCATTTTCAGTAAACGCAGTCTGCCACTTGAAAAATGATTTCAGAGCTTGCCAGGTAATTCTTAAAATTTGAAACTCTGTGGTACTCAGAATAAAAGAGATACACCAACATATGTTACCTATTCGAAATCAGGGGAAAAAGAGCTTGCCAAATATGGAAAAATATACAGGGCGTTTCATTCGAAACAACGAAGTTGCCATCAATATGCTGGTCACCCTGTATGTATTCCATTATGTGAATTTATATTGTAAAACCTCAGTCGATTTCGTGGATTTTTTATTAAAACATTTTTCTGTATTTCTTTCAGTAACAAAGTTAAAAGGGGGGTCAAATTATAGTAAAAAACCCTGTAGCTACGATTCGATTCTGCTCCATTCTTTATGATTCAAATGTCATTAACAAAATGTTAAACTACCAATGTTGAAGTGCTCATTGCGGTTCAAGGGACACAGGTGGGTTTTTATGAATGTTTGTTATGTTATTTTTGATTGATCTGGAGTAGTAGTGAACTGGGGTGACAAGGATTTGGTGAATGGAACGAGCAGGGACGAGGAAGCTTCTGATTGTTCTTAGAACCACTTTCTTTCAAATTCGGGGTGGTATTTCCAAAGTATTGACATCTTTCTTGCTTGAAGCTTTGATTTCAACTTTGTGTGAAATTGAGATTAATCAACATACATCCATACACGGACCTCAGCAAAATTAGTCAGAAATCAGTACCTATTATTCGATTCTGCTCCATTCCTTAAGATTAAAATGTCATTTATAAAATGCTCCCATGTTGAGGTGGTTTTTGCAGTTCAATGGGCACTGATGGGCTTTCATGAATGTTTGTTATATTTCATGTTAACTTTGATTGATCTAAAGTAATAGTGAACAGGAGTAACAAGGATTTTGTGAATGGAACGAGTAGGGAAAAGGAAAGGTCTGGTTGTTCTCAGAACTATTTTCTTTCATTCAGATTTGAGGTCATGTTCCGAAGTTTTAGATATCCTTCTTTTTTCAGAAAATCTATCAAAGTTAAGTGAGCAAAACGAAAGCTATCGAATGATACCAATATCGGCAAGATCCCTTGAAAGTGCCCTGCTGGTGTTGTTACACCAGCTGTTGTAATCATCATTATCAGGTCTAAATATACTATCAGTATTATTCAAATTGAAGAGAAACCTAATAATAAAAATGACTAATGACAAAAATTTGTGTATATCTATTATGAAGTCCTTCCAATGAATACCATTTGGTTTTTTGGTGTGGGGTTTCAAAAAGGAAAGCAGCTTTCGTGTCAATTACCGATAACCTCAACGGTCAACCGTCTTTTGATAGCGAAAACATCTGTACTCCATTAATAAAATCCAGACTTAAAAAGATCGAATGAACCCTGCTAACTTAACTATAAAAACTAATAAACGTTTCCAAAGTGTGACGAAAGTTGCTTTTATGAAAGTTGAGAGTCTTTTTATGACGACGGCTGGTCAAAATTTTGAACAGAAAAAGTGAATATCATGAAAAAGGGTACTAATGAATAACCTAATCTTTGTTGTCTCGCAAAAGTTAGTAGTTAGTTTATTAATCAACCCACTGCTAACAAACAAGAATATAAGCCTTCTTGAGAATCATTGTCTTCTCCACCAGAAAAAATCTGAGACAGGTTCATTAAATTTCAGAACAGCAGTGAACAAATTATGTATATTGCCCCAAGTGATTTATCTCTTGATAGTCAAAAAACTAGTCACTTATTACGTTTTTAAATTGAGTTATTTAAGCAGGGCGAACACATCATCAACATAATCAAATTCATCTTCATAAAAAACAAGAGAATATATCCATTTTCAGGCGTTACTAAGGAGGAATACATTTATTATTGTCGTTTAGAAGTAGAAGGGAACGGATTTGTGATTTCATGCTACGTAACTGGTAAATATAATGAAAGTCTGAAGCGAACTACCTGATATGTATACGGTAATGATTATATCATAAATAACACTCGAAAGTTTGCTAATGAATGTATTAAAAGTAATCACTTTTTTCGTCGAATCCACGTTCAAGTTTTGGTACCATTGCATTATGTTAAGAGTGAAAACAGTTTGATCACGGTTCATTATGATTATATTCAATGATATAATTTCAATCTAGTACTAGGGCCCCGAAACACCCAAATATATGTGAGAATCGAAATTTGTGCTAGCGGTGGTTTTAAAGTATACTCAATAATTCCCTTAACACCTTGACATTCGAAAGTAGCAAGAGACTTTCAGGTGGGTATAGCTCAGATTGAGTTTCTTTAATGACGCAAATCAGCCGAATGTTAACCAGGTTATTTCGACTTATATCTTTTCCAAATATTTACGAAAGTACAAATCGAATTCAAATTATTATTCACTTGACCAGGACTTTCTTCTATTTAATTTTCAATATTTATTCCAAACTTTCGAAAGAGTGGATATATAAAAAGTTATCCAGAGTTCTAAAGTGATTTTTCTCAATAGTTACACCTTCGAAACCTCTCAAATTTATTTTCCGATACCTTCCAGGTGAACGATCTTTTTGTGCGCTTCTATTAGGGAAACAGCGTGTTATAGATCTGTCCAACTCTCTATGAATTTATAACGTTGAGCCAGGGTGTTCTCAAAAGACTCTCTATGGTAATCACACATGAAGAATCCGAGGTGCAAAACAATTTTGTTCGACCGTACGCAAATTAACTCTCGAATGGAAGGAGCTAAAAACTTGAAATTAATGGGCCAAATGAATTGATAATTTCCGAGTTCGCAATTTGAATGTTTCTCGAGTATTATCATGTTATCAGAAATATCAGTATTGAATATTACGCCTTTAGACAGTGCCCGAAAAACATCAAATAGTAATTTTGATCTGAGTTTGTGGTTTTTTGAATTTTTGAAATTTGATCGATCTTTTTCAAGCTTGACTAGTCAACTATCTGTAGAAAATATCTGGCCTCAATAACACTGGTCATCAAAATTGAACTTTTTTTTGGTCACATCAAAACTTATATCAAATTTTAAATATAAAAGGGCCAACAAACGATAATATGTGTATGGAAAAAATGGAGACGTCAGGTCTCCTTGTGACATCAGAACATATTTCTGTAAAAAGTACAAACATCAGCTAGATTATGTGAAATTATTTCCTTATTTAGAACTGATGCTTATGATTTTCGAGAAGATTCGGTTTCTGGAAATTCTTTTTTGAGCCTCCATCGATTATCTGCTAGCTTTTCTGGACTCAATCTCCTTCGATAGCGTTCTTCCTTTAAGAAAATGTCCTGATGGAACCTCTCGCCTTGTTCGTCAATCACAGCACCCAAATGAGCAGGAAATAAATCCAGATGAGAGTCCAGCATATGTATTCTTGAGGACATATTTGTCAGGAGCAAATTTGTATTGAAAAAGTTGTTGCCTGACAGTAAAACTGAAAAGAGGAAATAAATGAAAAGGATAATGTAACGTTTCGGTTTCTATATCAGACTACTTCTTCAGAAATGCTTGTGAAATCTTTGGAATTGTGTATTTTCTCAATGTCAATTAGACTGCAAACGGAAAAATATACTTTTCCAAATATTTTTCGAGTTTGTCTGGAGAAGAAGTCAGACACCGAATTACCGAAACGTTATTTCCTTTTTTAGTTTTACTAAACAGGAAAATGTATCAAGGTTTTTTCTCGTGTAATCTTCATGTGAAAATGAATGATACATTTTTGGATTCAGCAAAAGTTTTGGAGCGCGATAAAAAAAACATTCATTCAGGGTTCACATTTTAAAAATCAACGTTTCTTGTCATTTCTCGAAAATGGCTGGATCAAAAAATTCAGTCATATCATTTTTGAATTACTCTTACAGAAGTGTCTGTAGAATGTAACAACGGATTTCGAATAAGAGTTCATACAAGCGAGTTATTCACCATCAATAAAAATGAAAAATCTCATTTTTAGTTCATAACTCAAAATCTATGAACGATAAGTTAGATCTGTTTTCAGATTTGAGTTAGTCAGGAAAAAAGAGACCGAAAATGTGTCAACTGTTTTCTTGTAGCTGCTATGGTTCTCGAGATCCCTTCAGTAGACAACGAATTTTTTCCACCCTGTTTATTACTTTTTCCGCCGACCTCGAAATAAAAGGTGCTTTTAATGTGTACTAAATTGAGCATTAATGACCCATTTTAATTCTCAATTTTTTTAGCCATTTTAATGTGCAATCCTCATGGCAACCGTACACAAAGTATTCAGAAGCACTACGAGAAATGTCAAAACTCTACTGGAACATAGAAACATAGAAAATCCTTTACGTCAAATGTATGTCTATCTATGAATTGAGAATGTATTTTAATCAAGAATTTATACACTATTCATGTTGAGATCGTCGGAAAAATCTTGTAATAAACTCGGTTATTAATCGAGCGACTAATGGTCTCGAACTATTAACGCGTTCGCTCCGCTCACGCATTAAAATATCTTGACCATTAGTCGCTGTCTTTAATAACCTAGTTTATTAAATAACTATTTTCTATCTACACTACTGGAAAAAATTAAAGGATCAAAAAAAATTCCAAATTTTTCGGCAATTTTCAACATGCCGTAACTTTGAGAGGAATAGTCGTACAAGGAATTTAAAGAAAGGAAATTGTAGCTCCAAGCGTCTAGTTTTTGGATTAGAACTTCAAAAATTTTAAGTTTCAGTGGTTTCCGAGTAATGATAAAAAATCGGCAACAAAAGAATTCTCAAAATTTTACCACTTTTTTTTCTTGTCTACGAGCGTGGAAATTTTATTTTTGCATAATCGTTATAATCATGGGATACTTTGTTAATTCAGCTTCAATTTATTTTTTATTGACCCCAATACGTCCACTTCTCGCCGAAAAACAGGGGTGGCAATACCCGTTATTAAATTAATAAAAATTTTATTTATTAGTTTATTTTATTCTTCTTTTTTTGAACTTTATGTACTTACTATCTGTAATTAAAATGTGGAAAAAGCTCGAGAAAATTCTTTTTTGACTTTTTTAAAGATTATGAGCTTCTCAGAGCAAAAAACGTGATTTCAAAAATTCAATCGAGTCAAACAAAAAAACGGCTCGCTAGATTGAGTTGGCTCTTCGTAAGGTTTTTACCAACATATTGAACTGTGAAAGTCAGTAAAGTCACACTTAACATTATTGGTTTCTCAACATTTTCGATCAAGCGGTAGATTTTCCAAGAAACCCCCAAAAGCCCTTTTTTTGTTGAATTTTTATATTGATGCGACATGAAGAAAAAAAAATTCTATGAATATGCAATGGTTGTTCGTTAATGGGAGTTCATTTGAGGTCTTCAATTTTTGGTGCGATCATTGGTTGCTGAGAAATCGATAATCAAAGACAAATGGGTCCTTTTCCATTTGAAGACCGATATCTCGGCGAGAAATGGACGTATTGAAGTCAATAAAAAAATAAATCAAGCTGAATTAACGAAGTATCCCATCATTATAACGATTATGCAAAAATAAAATTTCCACGCTCGTAAACAAGAAAAAAAAAGTGGTAAAATTTTGAGAATTTTTTTGTTGCTGATTTTTCTATCATTACTCGAAAACCACTGAAACTTAAAATTTTTGAAGATCTAATCCAAAAACTAGACACTTAGAGCTACAATTTCCTTCTTTTAAATTTCTTGTACGACCATTCCTCTCAAAGTTACGGCATGTTTAAAATTGCCAAAAAATTTGGAATTTTTTTTTGATCCTTTAATTTTTTCCAGTAGTGTATTTCAATTGAAAAATTGTATTAAACCTCGAAATGTGACCACCTTGTTGAGAATGTGTACAGGCATTCTCTACTGTTTGATAATCATCTAAATTTTTTCATTAAATTGATAGATAGATGACCAAAACCATAATAATTCAACTGAAATATGATATAACCAAAAAAATTCAAGCGCTTCACGTAAATCATTTAGCGAAATCACCTCAATGAAACCTGATGTTGAAAGACGAAGGGTTATCCCAATTCCGTAACACTCCAAGTGGTTGCTTCATTCATAAAACCAGCTTGACACTCTTCTTCTTGATTAATTACCCCATTGAAAAATATTAGCAGCTTGACAAAAGAGTTAGTAGCATAGCAACGGGAAATAGTGAAGAGGAACATTACCACAGTATCGTGCACCTTTTGGGTCTCATTGAAATCAAGAATGCGGCATTGGACACGGGTTAGCGCCACCCATGAAGCCCGAAGACACCTCGGAGGGCCGCGGGCCCCTTTTCCGTCGGCGCCGACTCGGATATTATACCTTTTGGGTAACTTTGAAGGTACCGATGATTCGCACTATCTCGGCCCTGGTGCTGCTGCTTTTTAGGTGTGAGGGAGTACAGGACCGGCTTCATTTTGGAAGGTGTTGGGAGTTTAGGTTTATTGTTAGCTGAGTTTAGGAGTAAGCATAATCTTTTGTACTAATGCAAATTATACTTGATGGAACTGTTAATACTGTCACAATTATTAATAGTTTTTCGAAATTATTCATTCTCGTTCATTTTACTTGGAATATCAAGTATCATACATTAATTGCAAATTTTCGATCAAAATTCAGTATGAAAACACCGAATCTCCATAGCGAATAAGCTATAAGAATTTTTGTACACCTCATTTATGAACTCTTTTGATGTTGGTATAAGAATAATAAGATGGACCAAATTGGACATCATTGAACCACAACTTGGTTATAAAACAACCATTGTAATTTGCTTTTTATTTTTTATCTCTCAGGGTAAATAGTTGTTCAGGGATTACCAATTTCGGTCATCCTATACATTCCAAGTTTCAGGAATAGATTATTTCCAATAGTTTTTTGAGTATTAAACGTTTCAAATGATATTTGTTGATATACATATATCAGGTGTACCCAAGGTGAGTGGCCTATTAGATCAAATTGGCGTGTTACGAAATTAACTCTAGTTCGCTCAATATTTGAGATTTAAGTCAGAAATTCAGCAAGCCATTAGATATTGATCTCATCTATGTCACTGCTTTTGAATTATAGTTGTCAGTTATACAGGATGAACCGAAAAAAATCATCATAATAATAACAATGATCTATCTATCTAATAGGCCACTCACCTTGGGACACCCGATATATAGTTTTAGCTGAAACTGTTACTGAAATCTCAATTTCTGTGTTCGTGGTGCTACGAGAAGTAACATCCACGGTATCTTTTACAGATTTTTCCATATAATACCAATTTTAATATCCATTATACTTTCTCACTAACATCACGGCGATGTAGCTATCCTTACATGCTGTATTTATTGAATAGGATGATAAGATTATCGAAATTGTCCATGAATCGTAGTTGCATCAATATTGAATAGATCAAAATGAAATTTTGACCGACCCCATTTATATTTTGAAAATAAAATAAATTATCAAATAATCTAAAATTTTCGTTCTTATCTGAAATAATTAATTTTGTCTACATGACTTGCTTCAACGGGGTTGTAAAGAGTGAAATAATCTCTTAATTGTTAACATGAATCAATTATTAGACTTATACCGGACCATCTTTATTGTTTTCGCTTTCCTACATTCTTAGTGAAAATAAGGTCAACAGAACCTTAAAACAAATTTTGGTTTTTCCTACTATCCCATAAAGGTCAGTTTGTCAGTTATATGTACCTAGTCCAAATTACAGACATCGTTGTGGTGAAATGATACAGTGACTTATATGGGGATATTTTTTTTTCTGAAAGATCTGTTCTGTAGCTTTCACAAATGCCAGGTTCACTAAACATAACTAATAGACCGCTTTTTATGCTGTTCACAAATATCATTGAACATTCAAGAAGAGCATCAAGTAGATGTGGTACAATTTGGTGCAGGGTGCACCCGTCTATTTTGTGGATACGATAAATATTCTGTCATTCTTCTAATTGATGAATAGGTATAGAAGGAAACGGCGTTTTCGAATAAAAAAATACTTTTCCATCGACCTCAAAATAAAAGGTGAGTTTAATGTGTATGAGATCGAACATTAATGACCCCTTTTAATGTTGAATTAATTGTCATGGGCAACCGAACACAAAGCATTCAGAAGCAATACGAGAATCAAAACACTACTGAAACTTAGAAACCTAGAAATTTTATTGGGTTTGTCGAATGTTTGTGCAAAATAACAATGTATTTCAATCAGAAATTTACGGCAGATGTATGAGACACTTCGAAGAATGATAAAATTCAGAAGAGCACGGGCATTGACATAAGCACAGTAGTGTTTGAGGTTTTCTCCGTATTGAGAAAATGATGAACAACAGTTTGGATATCTTGGAATGTATTCGCCTCAACACATTTAAAAATTAAATATTAAAATTCAACTTTTCAAAAAAAAGTAAGTTATGTCCCCAGAAAATATCGTCTTATTTCATACTGCGAATGAGAACAGAAATACTTCAATCAAGGTTCCATTTTTAGAGAATTTTCAAGTATCGACCTGTTTGAGAAACACCTGAAACTTAGGAGCTCATCTCACTAACTTAAGTTATGCCGACAATGGCCAAGATGCCTTTTGAATGATTGTGATGATTATCCGGTATTCTCTTAGGTCTGTGTTTCTCCAGGAGTTATATGTGTGAGAACCTTTAAACTTCTTATTATTTCGAGAAATTCTGCGTTTTACTAAACTATGAGAGTTTGTTCATAGAGGCTTTACTTTTGCATTTAGCTGAGTGTTTTTTCACTTGGGCAGGAAAAGTTGTACCACAAGGATCAATTCTGGACTCACGAGACAAAATTTGGTGATACAACCCTGGGTTCAAATAAAACTGAACGCATCTTCAGTAAGTGCTGTAAAGGTGAGGTGGTAACAAGGAGGCCAATAAAGATAAACTATCTTTGACTAAATCGAAGTTATCTTCCAAACCAACAACCTCGTCAGCTTCCCATGAACAATAATTCCAAAATATTTATAAACATTTGCATTTTATGATACCAATGTAGGCATATTTCAGGTTTTTGCCACTATATTGGGTAGTAAACCTAACAAAATTTGAGAATGAACTGTTTGACATTTTTTTACTACCTGTAGAAAAAACTTGTCACAGAATAAGGAAGGATGAAGCTAGTCAGCTAGTGTCCAAGTAGAAGAGTGATATCAGTAACCTATAATTTGTGCAATTTATGTGATTTTTCGCTCTAAGACTAAGGTATCCAAATTTGGGAAAAGGTGAGAGAGAACTTGGTCAGAATGTTATTCTTTCTGTGTAACCGAGTACTTCACTACGAAGGAAATAATTTCGATCACAAATTAATTTTGGGTGTTGTGAGAGTATTTGTGCATATTCACAGCTGAACAGTTGACTGAAATATGCAGTCTTAATGCATAAAATTTGGTCTGTTACATCACTGAAATTCAAAACCTTTAAACTCAATCGTTACACTCAACTACAGCTTCAAGATATTGCGGAGATTTATTGTCAACTTCTGTAATCTGTTAGTTCGTTGATGTATTTGAAGAAGAGATACATATTGGAAATACTTGAGAATTATTTTTGTCACGAATTTCGTGATGCTGTCATGTTGCTAGGGGGCATTATTTATATGTTGAACTTTATACAAATCTGATTGATTTTGCGCTAAATGTCAGCATGTATCGAATTTTTGTCCACAAAATGATTCTAAACGACAGAGTTGTATATACTTACCAGGTCAAATCGGCCACGCTGTTGTCGAGTAGGTATTTAAAATTTTATTTCTCGAATTGTATTTTCAAAACTAGGCATTTAATTGGATCCAAATTTCATTTCATTCAAAATATGAAGTCTAGTGTGTAATTTCGGTAACTTGCTTGAGGTAGAAAATCAGAAAAAAATTTCAAAAATTTTTCACTTCATAAACTGATCGACGTATAAAATATAAATTGGGACCATATGCAGAGGGTCGATGAAATCAAGGAAGTAAAAATGTTTCTGCTTTTTTCTGAAATGGTACGTTTCTTGAAAACCAAAATATATTATTTTCATTGTTTTTGATCAAAAAGAATTTTTTTCTGAAAATCACTTGAAAAGCTCATTCAAATTCGAAGAGATCCATAAATTCAATTTTCCTGTTTGAATATCAGAATAACCTCGAAAATATTTGAAGTTCTGATGTTACTCTTTTCGACAGTTATGCTGCTTAAAATGACTGAGTCGTATGCAGTCACTATGGCATTAAGGCATAGTGAAGAGGAGTTTAGAAAACGAAGATTTTCTAATTAAGAACAACAAATGTATCGATTATCTTACACGCTCACTCTCGATTTCAAAGTATAGAGTGAAACAGCTTTAGAGATAGCGACTGCAACCTAATCATAAGAGTGGTTTTTCAAACACCTGGAAAGTGAAATTTGGAATGAGCAAAACTTCAAAATAATAAGACCTATTTGGTCTACTAATAGGCTCATTAAAGATACAGGTTTGGAAATTCACATCGGAAACATACGATATGCAATGCATCACAGAATTTTGCCGTCCAGTTAGTCAGTTGCATATTCAAGAGATTTATATGGAGCAAAACTTTCTGTATGAATGTCCGATGGCAAATAATGTAGAATTGTCTTTATCTTATCGTTGGAAGTGGAGGTAGACAAACCTGAAAAACTCTAATGGAATTATTTGATATGTCAGGCTTCCCGTAATACTCTATTCAAGTTTGGTTGTCTACCGTACTGTTTAAATTAAGTCACTGTCAACGATAAGAGCGAGACAACACTACATAATTGCAATCGAACATTCATTCAGCCAGTTTCTTAGCACGTAAATCTCTCGAATATACTACTGTTCAATTGGACCGCAATATTCTCTGTTTGACACATTGTATATCGTATGTTTCCGATATAAATTTCTGAACCTCTATACATGTTATATGGTTACCTCAACATTTTCTTCTCCTTGACGCGTTTCGGAAGTTATTATGTTAAAGCCGAAGGAAAAAAATTAAACCAAATGTAATGATAAAGAAGTCAAACATAGTCATTTGCAGGCCAAAATTTCCTAATAAAAGACATTTAGGCAAACTATAGAATGTTGTTCTCTTTCTGAAAGAGGCAAATGTGAAAACAACAATATTGTATTTGGACGAAACACATATTCAAATAAATCTGCTTTGGAGAATTCTTCATAATATGAAACTCAACCAATACAGTGATAATGAATCATTTCTGATCATGATACATGTGGGAAGGAACGAAATGAGAGGTATCATTTCGTATAAAATCACTGCATGATAAGCAACTTTGTAATTGTGAAATTGCTGATGATGTATTAATGCCCCTTTCAGTTCTCACTCGGCATAATATTGTTAACAAATTCATCTATAATTGCCTGTGAGAAGTTGCCCTTCTCCGGTTACTAAATCGATTGGCCATAATTTAGAGGTAGGTATCATAAATACAACGTGATGAGATGATTATTCTTGGTTCATTCACTGGATTCTTTCTCATAATTTTCCATCACTGGGTCTGAGAATGAGTTGCAATCTGTAATGTGGTTTTTGTCGTAACTGCTTGTGAGTTTCAATGAAGAAATTCACACGGGGGCAAACAAACTGTGTTCAAAATCGGGTGTTCAGATTTTGTAATTCACAATTGTGAAAATTAATACATGAGGGTGGTTCCAGATAGTTGACATGGAAAAACATTAAACTTCAATTATTTATTACATCACAAGAATCAAGAGACATTGTAACAATATTGACTAACAAGAACATTCTTATGAGATGACAAGTTTATGAAATCTATTCATGAGCTGTATTCTATAACACACATGGTGTTTCACAAATGATTTTACGCACTTTCAGGGCAGATGTAAGACATTTTGGCGAGTCTGAATAAGAAATATGTCCTAACAGTATTCGCTCAAAAGATATAATACAGGATGTTTTATGTATTCCTTCAGAAATTTTCAATTGGCATAACTTTTGACTGCCTACATGGATCTTCATGAAATTTTCAGGAAATGAGTATGGGCCAGTGGCACATATTGGCATATAATGACTTACATACTGATAGCACACTGAAATAATTATATTCTTTATTCCACATCTTATAAAACATCCCGTACAGCAAATTTTCGAAAAGCAAAAATATTCTCATAATCTATAATAAATACCCTTTCGAATTAGCCTATCAGGATCAATGGCACATATAGCATTATTATATTATGAATATGAACGATTGAATATTTGGAATTTTCAATTAAAAGTAGACACAGACCTGCAAATCTCCGAATAATGGATCAATTCATAATTTAATCGGTTGAAATCCTGAGTACCATGACTTAGGTATTGTACTGCATCTTATTTCATCCAATACATTGATGTAGGGGTTCCACTTTTGATCACAGAGATTCTTGAAAATAAAAATGATGAAAATACTCATCTTCGAATTATTCAACTTTGAAAATTCTCTTTTTTTCTATAATAAGTGAAGCACGGATGTATAGCAGCAACATCAAATATTTTTAACTGAACTTAATTTAATCGAAAACTTGATTCAAATTGGACATTTGATTGTACTATTATAAATTCTACTAAAGAAAAAAAATTATGTTATGAACATGTGTTGAACTGAAAAAAATTGACAATGAATAAAAAAAAACATTTAACTTGTTTTCTTCTAAACATTTTCTAGCTCTTGTCATCAAATGATCTAGAGCTTTCTTCAAAATTTCTGGTCGGTTTCGTATCGCTTCGCATGCAGCTTGTGAACTTCATCAGCCGGTGTGGAAAAATATTTGGTCCAATTGTAAATTTCACAACAAATATTTACTGAAAAATGATGTTGAGATTGTGAACGGGAAATTCTCGATAATGACTCATCATATTTGGGCTATTTCCATTATCTTGGATATTTCTATCCAACGTTTCGACAAGAATTCGCCAGCCGTTTTCAGGGAAATCGCAAAATTAAACTTAAAATTCAACAAAATTAATGCGACTAGTTTTTGAAATTAGCTGTCAGAAAATTGAAATTTTACAAATTCTGTGTTAGAGGTCACTGACATGATTTCTCGACTAAGATGAAATGTGTAGTATTTAAATAAGGTTTGTTCTTCCCTGAATCGAGTTTGTCCTTCTCAATTCAGAACGTATTATTGGTCTCCAAACATCCTTTATTTCAATGGAGGGCGCACTGATCGGGTTGGCAGTTATAGTCATGAAGGCTGCTTCCTTTCAATCTTTCTTCCTTTGGTATTATAGAAACCTCGTTCCATCTGATATTGTGGTCTTCGTTCATAGCATGTTGGACTTGTTTGGATATTTCGGTTTCTCCAAGTTGAGCCAACCTCTGGTGTTCTTTGATTCTAATGTTGAGGGGGCCTTTAGTTTCCTTAATGTGGGTTCTGCCGCATTCACAGGGTAATTCATAAATACATTCCTTGCTAATTTGATTTTCGTTGAAAGGTTTAGTCTTGAATGCTGTTCTCACATATTATTTGTTACGATGTTGAGAATAGGGTTTCCTACAGTCAGTTTAGGATTTTCTGTGCGCCAAATATGCGAATTTCGGAAATTCAAAATGTCATCTGCTGTGAATGGCGCCTCATCAGTATAAAAAGCGTTCTGAAGATAGCTCACTGGTTCCGCAAAATCCATCTGCAAAATCGCAACTTCACAAATGGATGTAGCTTAACCTCAATTCCTACTCAAACATTCGTTCGAATAAAGCAGTCATCGACAGCTAAGTCACGGGAGTCCATTGTACCAACACAAACCCACAGAATAATAGATGTTAACTTCCACACTTCCCCATTATGTGGGCTTTTCAGTAGCTCATTATTTGGCCTGAAATTGAGTCAAACCAGACATCCTGGGCTATTTCTGCATTGATAAGCCAAAATCCCCGTCTTTTACTCGTGTTTACCACCAAGGTAGGTCATAAACTATCGAAGTGTCGTCACCTGGCCTCCGGTCCATAGAAAACATTGGGCCGACACGACTCTCTGGTCGTAAACCGTTTTGTTTATTGTATTTGTCGAATTTATACCTCTTGGAGGAAGAACGTATTTGATTGTTTCTTGGAATGCGTTTCTGGAGTATTTTCATTCATTTGTGAAACCTGGTGACCCGAAGGAACAGAGAAAGATTGGACAACGTTCGCTTGGATGACGGTAATAGGTGATATTTTTTGTATGAGGACTTATCAGTGAGTTATGTTTTGAGGTGGAGGAAATTCAACTAATTTATCGATGTTCTTAGAACATTTTGGCCCCCCAAAAGCAAAGCTTGATCTATCAATAAAAACATGTAGCCTTATATCCGATATGATATGGAATCAAAACAAAAACAATGAAATAAAAATCAGATCATCAGATTGATCAATTATCATATTGTTTCTATTACTGAAAATTTTTTTATGATACAGTGAATAACGAAAGTTGCAAAAAAATAAAGAAGAAAGAAATAACGAAGAAATTAATCTTTGGGGGGGGGCTGCAGCCCCAAAGCCCCCCCTCTGGCTGCGCCAGTGCGTGGACCTATTCACTAACACAGGATATATATATACTATGTTGATTATAATAATTTGTGAAATTTAAGTTTCAAGTTACCTAAGTTTTAATTATTTTTGAAATTACGCCCCCTTAGACAATTGCCTGGAAAGGCCCCTGTAGAAAGCACTTAGAAGTAAATGAAATTTTGGTCTAATTTCCTGATTCTAACTGACACAAGTTTTTCAACGAGCCTACACATGTGGTTACATTTGAAAAAGAAGTGATGTGTGGTTGCAGCTAAGGGGTTGAATAGAAATATTTCATATTATTACCAAAAAACATTCAATTCAAGTCAGTTCAACAGGTTCAGCTTTCTTTCGAGCCACTGATTTGAAATTATTAGGTATTAATTTCAGCACACAGTTTTGCTATACCCTGTCATCATTTGCAATTGAGTTGATAGAAAAAATTTAATAATAAAGAGAGTTCATTTTCACTTCTTCAAGCGTTTTATGTTTTAGCAATTTCATATTTGTATTTTCACCTGAACCTACTCAAGTAATAAATGCATTAATTTTATAAATTGACCTGTAACCCGCTGCCGAAATTTCCGTCAGCAGGCAACAGGGCCTCATCAACTCATAATAAATTCCATCGGTCCTCGGCTAAGTATGCAGATATGAATTTCAAAACAGACCGAACCGGGATACGGGATATCAAAATTCAAGAGAAAAAACTTTTGTTTCAATATTTCAAAATTGACTATTTCATTCAATTCAAATTTGGTTATTTAATTAAACATATTAAGGATGCTGTGTGAAAATTGACAAAAGTTGAAAAAACTCAGAGCGTAGAATTTGGGTTGTTTTTGTTGACCCATTCTTATATAAAATTTTCTTCATAAAATGAGAAGGAAAATTTCCCCTTGGCGATAGTTGACGTTTTTCTCAAACCCTCTCCTGTCTATATATATAAACAGTATGCAGATATGAATCTTATAAAATTTCAAAACAGACCGAACCGGGACACGGGATGTTAAAGTTTAAGTAAGAAAACATATTTTTAATATTTCAGAATTGACTATTGCTTTTGAATACAAATTTAGTATACCCACTCCAAGCATATTTAAAGTGCTCTGTGAAAATTGAGAAAAGTTAAAAAAGTCAAGAGTGTAGAATTTGGGGTTGTTTCCGCTGATTTTCACAATTGTTTTTCTTAACGGTGTAGCTATCACGAATAAGAAACCTAGTAAGTTTATAACACAATTAATTTCCAGTTCCAATTTGATATCTCCTCCGTTTTCAAAGAAATGCACACCTTAACAATAGATTGTTTGAATAAACGACTGAAAATATTTCAACTATAATGATGTGTTCTAATTATAAGGTTAAAGAATATTCAAATTCAATAGCAATTGTTAATTTAGAAAAATTGAGATGAAAGTTTTTTCTTGAACTTCGACATATTATGCTGACCCTTGTTTATATAAAAATGTCTTCATAAAATAAGCTGGAAAATCTCTCTCCGTGGCGTTTAATGACGTTTTCTGATACCTTCATCCTGTAGTTGAACATAAACGTGAATAATGTGGAGAGTTCATTTTTACTTCTTCAAGCATTGTATGTGTGTGCGATATTATACAAATTTTACCTACACCTTGTCAAGTTACAAATGACTTGATTTCATAAATTTACCTGTCATCGGCTGTTGAAATTTCTATCACAGATAGCATGCATACAGCAATAGGCCCTCATCAGCTCATAATAAATTTCATCGGTCTTCGGCTCAGTATGCGGATATTAATCGTACAAAATTACAAAACAGACCGCATTTTTTTACTATCACCCTGTATATTATTTTTGTCAAATTGATGAATTTTTGAAACTAAACTGTTTTATCTATTGCACCCTGAGCAATAGGCTGAAAACGCCCCTGTAGATAGCACTATGAAGGTAGTGATTTTTTTTTATTATAAAAATTTTTTGTCTTATTTCCTAATCATCACCGAAGAAAACTAAAAACTAATTTGGCAAGACTTCATCTGTACCGAGCTTTTCAACTAGCCTACACATGGCATTTATTTGCATTTGAAAAAAAACGTCAGTTATGGTTGCAGCTAAAGGGTTGATTAATATTACCTTTCATTGCCAAAAACTGTTTAATTCGAATTCAATTCAAGTGTTTCAACTTTTTTTCAAGTGACTGATTTAAAAGATATTCATTTTATCAAGGACTTACTCCCAGACTGTCATCATTTGCAATTGAGTTGATAAATAAAGAAAGCTCATTTTCACTTCTTCAAACTTTGTGTGTATGAGCGATTTTATACTTGGATATTGACCTGCTCCTAATCAAGTTATAAAATGAATGAATTAATTTCATAAATTGACCTGTAACCCGCTGACGACTTTTTATCACAGGGCAGTCTCAGTATGCAGATATGAATCGTATAAAATTTCAAAACAGACCTTTCTCATAGAACACCCTGTATATTATTTTTGTTAAATTGATGAATTTTTGTACCTAAACTGCATAAGTTTTATCTTCTTTTTGGAATTAAGCCCCCTAAACAATTGGCTGAAAAGGCCCCTGTAGATAGCACTGGGAAGGTAGTGAAATTTTTCATTTTAAAGAATTTTTGTATCATTTCCTGAAAATCACCGAAGAAACATTAAAACCAATATGGCAAGTCTCCATCCGTTATGTGCTTTTCAACGACGCGGTTTTGCGTCTGAAAAAAAAACGTTAGGTGCGGTTGAAGCTAAAGGGTTGAATAATAATATTTCATCTTATTGCCAAAAGAGTTTTAATTCGAATTCAATTCGAATGTTTCAGTTTTTTTCAAGTGACTGATTCAAAAGATATAATTTTATCAAGGACTTTCGCCCAACCCTGTCATTATTTGCGATTGAGTAGGTAGATTGAAAAATTCAATGATAAAGAAAGTTCATTTCCACTTCTGCCACAAGCTTTTCAACAAGCCTACACATGGCATGTATTTGCATTTAAAAAAAAACGTTAGGTGTGGTTGCAGCTAGGAGATTGAATGATATTTGTTTCAGCTTTTTTCCGAGTGACTGATTTAAAAGATATCAATTTTATCAAGGACTTTCGCCGAAGTCTGCCTTTATTTGCAATTGAGTTGATAGAAAAATTAAATCATGAAGAAAATTCATTTCCAATTCTTCAAACGCGATTTTATATTTGGATATTCACCTGCTCCTAATCAAGTTATAAATGCATTAATTTCATAAATTGACCTGTAACCCGCTGCCAAAATTTCTATCACAAGATAGCAACAGGCCCTCATCAGCTCATAATAAATTCCATCCGTCATCAGTATGCAGATATGAATCGTACAAAATTTCAAAACGGACCGCATTTTTTCACTTACACCATGTATATTGATGAATTTTCGAAACTAAACTGTATAAGTTTTATCTTATTTTTGGAATTAAGCCCCCTAGGCAATTGGCTGAAAACGCCCATGTAGATAGCACTAAGAAGGTAGTGAAAATTTTTAACTTGAAAAATTTTTGTTTTATTTCCTAAAAATCATCGAAGAAAAATAAAAACTAATATGGCAAGACTCCATCTGCCACGAGCTTTTCAACAAGCCTACACATGGCATGTATTTGCATTTGAATAAAAACGTTAGGTGTGATTGCAGCTAAGGGGTTGAATAATATTTCATCTTATTGCCAAAAAAAGTTTAATTCGAATTCAATTCAAGTATTTCATCTTTTTTTCAAGTGACTGATTTCATAAAGAAAGTTCATTTTAAATTCTTCAAACGCGTTTTTATATTTGGATATTCACCTGCTCCTAATCAAGTTATAAATGCATTAATTTCATAAATTGACCTGTAACCCGCTGCCGAAATTTCTATCACAGATAGCAGCAAGCAACAGGCCCTCATCAGCTCATAATAAATTCCATCCGTCTTCGGATCAGTATGCAGATATGAATCGTATAAAATTTCAAAACAGACCGGACCGACAGACGGGCGGATGGTTACGACTCTATTAGTGATACCTGCAGAGGTGAGAACACAAAATCCTTCATAGGAGGTCACCGGTTATGGGCCCCGAACCATTATTTTTTCACACAGTTCCCATTCAATTTTGTACAATTTGACACGCTGCGGATTTTCTTTAGTTTCTTTTGGGTTTAATGATACTGCAGTCTACGTTGGTGGACTGTTGGGACTAGCGTGAGCGGCCATTCCAGAATATTTTTGCATATTGACATTTTTGCGGTTGTCAGACGTTAGGAGGTCTGGATATGAGAAAGGGTTCTTTATTGAGAAAATCTTATTGTGTATAGGAACCGGAACGATATTTTTATATGCGAGGTGAAAAGAAGCTGTTTACTGGAAGTTCTTGATGAGTGAAAGTTTTTTGAGCTATTTCATCGTTTTAGCATCTGATATTCCACCCCCAAATCTGAGGAATATTTAGGCTCCGATAAGAAACACTTGTTCGAATAATATCATATGAATTTTGTGGATTCAACAAATTGAAAAATTTATCACGGTTAGGATGTTTGAATGTGATGGTGAAATCACTCGTAGATGAAAAACTTCTTGCCGTGCATTGTGCAAGAAAATTCGACAATAGAAAAGAAGTTTCATTTTCTATTTCAAAATTATTGTCTTCGATCACCCAAAAGTGATTTCACCGTGACTTTCAACTGACATATTATTGGCTCGATGAAGATGCAAGTAATAGTGAGGATGATTCTGTGGAATATCGGTCAAAAACCATAACTTTCCGTTTAAATGAGCTAAATATGTTTTTAGCCGACCTCTAAATAAAAGTTGATTTTAACGTGTACGAAATTGATCATTAATTCCCATTTAATGCTCAATTTCGGGTATTTTGATGTGCAATCCTCATGGCAACCGTTCACAAAATATTCAGAAGCACTTCGAGAAATGTCAAAACTCTACTGGAACATAGATACATAAAAAGTTTATTATGTCAAATGTAAGTCTTGTGCAAAAAGGGAATGTATAGTCCGTTCACGAAAGGTTGAGCCGTCGGTTGGCCATGGAAATTTGGCATATTCCACTGTGTATATTAAAATTTTAGGTTATGTTAATTATTTTCTTGTCAGATTGGTACGCAATGTTGTCAATATTGCATAGAGTTCTCTGATAACTCGCATGCTCGTCGGACGAGGCCGAGTTCATTCGGCAACGTTGACTTTATTTTACTTTCTGACAGTAAATACTGCCAACTTCAGATAGATAGAGAAACGCCTACTATGTTCTCAACCTTTCGTGAACGGACTATATTTCAATCAAGAATTCATACACAATTCATTTTGAGATCCTCGAAGAAATCTTGTAATCCACTTGGTTGAGCGACTAATGGTCTCGAACTATCAAGGCGTTCGTTCCGCTCACGCGTTAAAATATCTTTAACCTTAGTCGCTGTCTTTAATAACCTAGTTGATTAAATAACTATTTCTGGATATATGACCTGTCGGAATATAACATCTAGGTACGCAGATGGACCAAATCGATGTGATTGTTCTTCAGTTATAGGTCTTTGAAATTTGAATTTCCGAGTATTTTCATATACAATACCACTAGAGATGAAATTTTGCTGGCAAAATTTCTCTATTGTGATATGAAAGTTTGTTGCTTAGGCAATTACGCGAATGATATTTGTATAAAAATCACCAGTCGTCAGGCGAGTGATTTTGGAAAACTAGTCATGAGCGAAATTGCAGATAAGCAACAAACTTGAATACTACAAGAGAGAAATTTTACCGGATTAAATTTCATCTCGAGTGGTAGTCGTTATGGCTATTTCACGGAAAAATACTTCTTACAGCTATATGGTCGCATTTGAGAAGGTATGGACTCTCCAAATCTACTTCTTAACACGTATTGCGCTATTTGACAAATAAGTATTCGTTTCCCAAGCTATCTATAAATGAGAGAAATGTCAAAATATCGTGCGTTCAAAAAAATTCGTGGTCAAGTAAGCTGTGGATTCTATGTTTCCTAAGAGTCTATGAGGGGAAAAATAGAATCCACAGCTTACTTGACCACTAATTTTTTTGAACACACGTTATTATCGCTGAAACACTAACTTGCTAAATTTTGGTGGCATGCATGTTTTATCGCTGTGAAACCATAGATTTATAATACTAACTAGATGGCGAACCTGTCAAAAATTTTGAGGCAAACGGCGGCCATTTGCACTTTGGGTTGGATTTGAGAGGTGTAAATTTTGCAACGAATGAAATATTAGAATTACCGATTTTACACCGTGTTTGAGGAAACTTTAGTGTATAATCATCATAATGGTGCATTATTGTACGGCATATGGTTGTTCTGATCAATGTATAAAAGAAGTTTCACTTCAATTTGATTTTGACCTAAATGTCAGAGTTCACAGAACACTAATATACAGAGTTCGTTTTTCATCACTTCTTTCAAAGGAACGTCTATGTTTCAATCAAAATTCGAGCATAGATGGCATGAAACATCAAAACATTCGAGTTTCATCACTTTCATCCCAAACCATAGACAAACTAAAATAGTCTATGTCCCAAACTGCAAATGGCGGCCCTTGCCTCACTTTTTTCTACGTGACAGTTTGGAAGTTCGACGACCAGATAGTATTATAGGTCCATGTGTGAAACATGAGTTGCTATGGAAACTTCCTCACTAAAAATTGAATGAGTCATGAGTGTAAGGCTCGTATTCATAGTTTGCCCTTGAGGGTGAGTATGAGTTTTATCGCCTTTATGAATACTAGCTTTAAAGGTGACATCAACTGTCACTCACCCTCAAGTACGAACTATGAATTCGGCCCTAATAGTTAGAACTAGTAATTCAAAATTTGATAAAATGATAAAACGTACAAAAAGAAATGAATATCCGGAAAACAGAAACTAACAGTGCGAATAAGTTAATCCCTCTATAATAATATTATGAGTTCAGTTGACAAGCATTCTCACGCTTGTTCATCCAAATATGAATATCCTGTCTGTAAAGAAGATACACATACCCTGCCAAAAAGTAACACATGACCCACTTTTATTATTCGAAAATTTTGGTTAGTTGATGGAGATGGCACAGGGTGCAACAAAAATCCTTCAAAAATGCATACAAATTTGATAAAAGTGAAACAAAAAATTACCTGTTTCAGGATTTTGTTGCCAAATATTATTAATCTTAGAAAATGAATTTGTTCCATAATTCACTGCACTGTAAAGCTTAACTATTGATTCCTCACACTTCAATGAACCGTATCTGCTGAGTTTCACATTGTGTCATGAAATAAAAACCGATATCTATACCGATCATCATTTGTTATTCGAAAATAACAAATGATGATTACTGAAGCTTCTGAAATATTTTTACTTGTCAGCATGAGGCCCTGTATATTATTGTATCCATTCATTCTCCAAAAGATACTAACAAGTTAAAACGTTTGTAATGAAAACCTCTAAATAGCTATGGTTCCTTTCTGTATTGTTGTTATTGTGTGCCATCCCTAACACGTTGTGAAGCAAGAACCGTTGAAAGGTGACAATAAATTGCCCCAGAGAAACTTGCAGCAGGAAGATCGGTAGTTTGCTTCAAATATTATAGAAGTGGACCCCCCAAGTTAGATGAATAATGGAATGTCATATGTTGAAATAGTTCAACAAGAAATTATTTTACAGGATGTTCACGAAAATGTGGCGATGTTCAAACAGGTGGATTATGTGATTTCATAGAGTAGTTTCCAAAGTGTTGACTTTTTTTGAGAAATTATTTCTGTGTATTTATTCCTAATAGAAGAGAGTGCTATGGTTCTGCTTAACCCGTAATTGGCATAGTACGTAATCATTAACGTGGGGTCAGTCAGACCCCAAACTTTTTTCACGAAATATATGTGGTCGCATTGAACTATTGATTCTTTATAGGTTCTGTAGGAATCTGTAGGCATTTCTGAACGTAGAGAGTGAATGATATAAATTGAACACTCAGAAAAATACAATTTTTTTCAAAATAACATGATATGGTTGAGGAAAGTCCTGAAAAATGTAAAATTTTGGATTTCATATAATTCAGAAAAATTCCAATGATATGTGTTTGTGAAGATTGAAGACATAAAATATACATTCCAATCTCAATAAACATCTGAATAAAACAACATTTCTGTGATATTTAATAAGAAACTACGAGCGTTTTTCTAAGCAGTCTTCGGAGATGCTTCGCCCGCTAGTGACTTACTGGAAAATGAAAAACTGCACATGTTATCCAGTCTTCTTGTCTTGCTTGTGTGAACACCTCATCTGACGTGCTTTTCTAATGCATTCGATCTAATTCGCTCAACTTCTGTGTTTTGAAATGCCCATTTTTCAAACCGTGGATCATCCGTTTGCATTCCCTTTCATGTAGAACTTGATATCGCAACATCCAAAGCCATATTACTTTTATTACAGAATAATAACACTATTGGTGAGGTGGGGTCTGGCATACTCCAAGCCAACAAAAATTGTCACAGAATCTTGCTGAATCGTAATATAATAGTATATTATTAGATGAGCGGTAATGCAGGTCAAAACACACGCAGATGAGTTTTGCACCACGAGCCGTCAGGCGAGTGGTGTAATTCATCAAGTGTGTTTTGAGCATTACCGCGAATTGAATACTATACTTTATCCACGACTTCTTCAGTAAAATTCGAATTAATCTGCATTTGAAAAATTTTGAACAGTTGTCAAAAGCATTGACAACATTTCGTCCAACCGTCAAACCTCTGTACTCTGTAGTCGGGAATCAAATCAAAGTCTCTAAAGAGCCGTATTCATAGTTCGCCCTTGAGGGTGAGTGTGAGTTTTTATGGCCCTAATGAATACTAGACATAAAGGTGACATCAACTGGCACTCACCCTCAAGGGCGAACTATGAATACGGCTCTAACTAATCAAATCAAGTATAGTCCGTTCACGAAAGGTTGAGCACATAGTAGGCGTTTCTTTATTTATCTGAAGTTGGCAGTATGTACTGTCATAAAATAAAATAAAGTCAACGTTGCCGAATGTACCCGGCCTCGTCCGATGAGCTTGCGAATAACCAGAGAACTCTATGCAATATTGACAACATTGCGTATCAATCTGACAGGAAAATAAAGAACATAACCTGAAATTTCAATATACACAGTGGAATATGCCAAATTTCCATGGCCAACCGACGGCTCAACCTTTCGTGAACGGACTATACTTTCGCAACTTCAAAAATTTACGTTTTCCAAAAATAAATCTGGAATGAATCGCTAGAACGTTATCTTGATGGCTGAAATAGATTTCCGGATCGATCCTACTTTTTATTCATTTTTTTTTGTGAACAATTTCATTGTCCTAGGTATTTTTATTAGCGGGAGTTATGGGCGGGTGTTATTATAACACTCGCTTTTCGGTTCATAGACATGTCTATGGTTGTGTTCTAGCTACTATTACACATAGAAATTAGTTTATAGGAGTGGATAAACAGATTTGTAACACTGAACTACATAAGAAACATTAAATGAAAGGTTTTGTAGTGGATGACATCATGAATTGAAAATTATTTGAACTATCGGGAAAAATAAAATCATGGAGGTTGATAGCCCCACCATACCAGTAACGGGTTAAATGTCTGTCTTTTCGGAATATTGCGCCGAGAGAGGTCCTGAAGGATTCGGTTGGACGCAAACACTCTAACTTTTGAACGAAATGGGCTAGGGAATCTGAATTTTCAGAATAGGTTACTCATCGGGATATCTCGATTAAAAATGAAAGAGGGTTGATGTGAAATATAATGTCAAAAATAATTTTGTCCGGTAATTGTTCCTGAGTAATGCAAGTTTGAAATTTCATTTCTCAGCTACCTTGTAAATAGAAATCCGCAAAGGTTCAAATTTTATATTTAGGTGTTTTTACTGGAGTTGAAACGTACTCATAACATACCTACTGAAGATCATAACTGAAGCGCGGTGTTTCACACATTCTAATTTTTCACGTGAGGTGGTTGGAAGTTATGCTTGGAGGAAACTGTAACGGTTGACATTAAACTCTGTGATTATTTCTGGTGCTGCGATCTCTTTGAAATTTTGCGCACATTCAATATTCCAATCTTCATTCACAAAATAAATTTCACTCGAATCGGATATCTTGTTATTGAAATATGAAGATTCTTCTTTTCATTATTTCAATTGAATAACCTATAGTTCTGTTCACACTATAACCACAAAATTATGCATGAATCTTCGCAAAATTTCATTTTGATTGGTATCGTTTCATCTGAGATATTGAGTAACAAAGATTTTGAATGACCATATTTTATGGAACACCCTGTATGATTTGGGTGGTTAACGAACTCAACCTCGGCATTTGGAAACCGATGTTACCTTGAAAATCTTTAGTCTCTAAAACAATCCCTACGAAAATTATGAACGGACGCACAGACGTCCTCGCGGACAGAATTGAATTCGATCACGGATTCGTCATCAAGGAATCGAACCCTATCGTTTGAGACCATTTTCGGCTCAAAATTCGAAAATTACAGACATTTGAGCAAAAAGATATAGCACTCGTTTAAGTGGTACGAGAGCTCAAAAATACGACTCAAATAGTTATTTAATCAACTAGGTTATTATAAAGAGCGACTAATGGTCAAGATATTTCAGACCATTAGTCGCTAGATTAATAACCGAGCTGATTACAAGATTTTTCCGACGAGCTCAATACGATTTGTGTATGAATTCTTGATTGAAATATATGATATAAATTTCTATCTTTCTATGTTCCAGTAGAGTTTTGACGTAACTCTATTGCTTCTTAATACTTTGTGTTCAGTTGCCCATGGAAAGTGCACATCAAAATAGGATAAATTGAACAATAAAATGGGTCATCCTCAATTTCGTACACATTAAAATCGCCTTTGATATTTAGGTCGACGGAAAAAATAGTTATTTAATCCGAAATAATGTCCTTAATGAAGTAACACAACGGGAAATCGTTCTTAAACCATATGAATGAAAACTTTTTCGCTACTATTTCCATTCATAATAATCTGAAAATAAACAACACATATGCGCCAAATGAGAATATGGATGGGACGAGGTGCCAACTTGAACCACTTGACCACCCTCTCAAGGATCACAGGAAGTAATACTTCACAGAGAAGAGTGGGATAGTTGAGTAGTGTATCAACAGGATGATAGATAGTACAAAATTTTGACTTCAGCTGTTTGTCTCCTGCCAAACATTCCACAAGGGGGCGCTAATAGCTTTATAATGGAAATCCTACCCATCACAAATTTTATGACTTTTCTTTATTCATTATTTCTATATTCTCAAGGTGTATGGGAACTGAATTGGAATACAGGATTGGACTCAAAAGATCAGACTCTGGTATGCATTTTTGAGTTTCCGATTTCATGGTATTTCTTCAACTTTAGGAAAAATCTCGAACGTCTTTCAAACCATTAATATGACATCAACATTATGCCATGGAATACCTGGTATAGACAATTTCCTCATTATCTCAAAATTTTCAAGAAAAAATGGTGTTGAACTTTTCGAAGGTGATTGTTTTTTATGTTGTAGGCAGTGCTACCAAAGGAGATGTGGTAATGCTTGAAGAGTCACCGAATAAGAGTTGAGTCAACTGTACAGCAGTTCAGTTTGAATAAAGTAAATTAGATAATATGATTTCATTGAAGATAATTATTTAGGGAATTCGCCCGCTGAGCTGTACAAGAAATGGATAATACCGTTGACTATATTAAAACTCAATGATAGTATCAATTCTCCAGAAATTACTACTTACTACAGGCTTTCTTACCGAAACACTCACGGAGATTTTGCAATTTTTACAAGTCAAGTGCTCGCGATGGGATATCTTTTAACCTCTATAAGAAATCGCAATGCAAATATCTTATGCTTGTCCCGTTTCGACCTCGAAGTCGCAATGCGATTATCTTATTTTGGTTATATTTGTGACGTCTAGAGGATATTGCAAAAGGAGTTTGATAGTAACATCTCGGCGATCTCGCCGAGGAGTCGCAATGCGATTATATCATTTTGGTTATATTCGTGACATCTATAGGATATCGCAAAAGGAGTTTGCATGGATGTCGGATTGTAACTTCTCGGCCATCTCGCCGGGAAGTTTGTGAATCTTGCGACTATTGTAGTCTTAAAAAAAATTGTAATATAAACAATTTGCGCTCCTCTAAAAAGGGATAATGACAATTGATATAATTGTTATAAGAAATTCAAATATTGAAAAATTCGAAAAAAGAAATGTGGTCGAAACAAATGAAAGAAAACTTTTTAATTTTTTTTTAATTCTCTAATCAAAAGACCGAATTTGTGTGTCGTTATATGTTGCAAAGTATTAAAAGTAGGACTATCAATTCTATTCTATCAATCATGAAACAACATTTTGGATGAAAATATTTCTAGAAGTGTTGGTATTTATACTTACAGTGGGTTTCCCAAAGCAACCTGTGATCATCCTGATTGGTCATATTACTTCAGATAATATTTAATCTGATTCAATTGCGTGTTCTGACGGCTGAGGATTTTCATAAACATTGGTGAATTAAGCATGTAAAATATCACTATCTGTTACTCTCAAGTCCGAACAATGTCAGTAATGAATATAAAAACTAGATATTCTAATGAGAAAGATGTTCAAGATATTCATAATCTAAAAACAAACAAAAAATTTCAGAAAAGAGGACATTTTTCTATGAACGATCTTCATGATATATTATGTTCATTACAAAGTCATAAAATTTTCAAATTCAAATGAAAAGTTTTACTGGCATTCAAAAATTTCTAGATCTTAACCTACAATGAAATGAAATTCTTCTCAGTCACAACAGATGATGTTAAATAGTCGGTATTTTCTTGGTGAATATATTCAGATATCAAAATATTTTCTGTGTGAAGTTTGAAAATACCAGGCATATAGGTATACAGTGCAAAAAATGGTATAATCCACGATTTTTCGAATGTTCAAATGACAACAGACAATATTAGATAAATTTTTTGTAAAATCCTAAGGCCGATCCTGAATGAAATCTAACTGAATCGTTTATAACCCGGTTTGTTTGTTTTTACAATTAGACAACTCATCAATGAAAATAAATTTTATACGACATAGAGGTGTATTAATACCTTATTTACATTATCATTTAGTTCTGATTTCTTCGCCAACGTAATGTGTGCGGGAGGAGATTCAATGGGTTTTATTACTTCTTTATTATCGTCTACCTACCTACCTATTTTGAATACTGTTGCAAGTTTCTGTGAATAAACTTTAGGTAAAACTGAAATTGTTCTGAACTGCTCTGAAACAATTGTTGTAAATCTGGTTGCAAATTACCACGGTGATAGTTATACAGGGTGTCTTCAAATAAATGCGACGACTTAGGCAAATGATTGCTTGATGTAAATAAGCAGGGGTAGTTCATATAATGTTTTTCGAAATCCACCCTCATTCTAAGATACAGCCTCTGCGATACCGAGTTGAGAGTTTTTAATTTTTCTTTACGGCTTCTTGAAAACACTGAGTCATGAAACTATACATACACACTGAGTAGATATGTTACTCAAACAATTTTTTTAAATCTTATAACTTTATCATTAGGGGTTGCAAATAACCCCCTACGATTTTCGTTCAAGAATTTTTTTCCAGGGATAGATTTTCGAGAAATAAAACTTTCTTATGTATCCCATTCAATTCTAGAGAAAAAAGTCTCCTACTTTTCTCGGAAAAAATTAAAAATTACAAGCAGTTATGATCACTGTTCGTTCCATTTCATCGTGAAAGTGTTCCATAGAATGTATATTTTAAGATATTGTATGTCTATGACAGGAGATAAAGATGTTTTATAAATCTTTCTAAAGGTTTAATTATTAATCTCCGGAAGAAAATTTTATCCTTAATATTTCAATTTCACAAATAGAACTTCCTTTCGATTAATAAGCATAATTGACAAAATCAATTTTGAGCATAAACAATATCTTAGAATATTCATTCATTTCATTCTATGGAGCATACGATGAAATTTAATGAACAGTGATTCTAACTGCTTGTAAGCTTTATTTTTTTCCGAAAAAAGTATCTACTGTATCGAAATTTTGCTAAAGGATTGTTTTTCAGAATTGAATGGGAAAACATAAGAGAATTTCATTTTTCGAAAATCTATTCCGCGAAAACAATTTATGAAGCAAAATCATAAGGGGTTGTTATTTTCAACCCCTAATCCTGAAGTTATGGGATAAAATATTGTGTTAGTAAAATCTACTTGATAAATCATATCATGTATAGTTTTATGTTTTATTACTCAGTGTTTTTAGGACTCCTAAAATAAATTGAGAACTCTCAACTCCTCATCGCCTTCCAAAGGCTATATCTTGGAAGAGAGGTTGATTTCGGAAAAAAGTTGATATGATCTACCCTTGCTTATTCTCATCAAGAAATCATCTTTCTTTGTTCCTCGCATTTGTTTACAGACACCTTGTATAGTTAGAGTTTAAAAGGGACTCAAGGTTTATTTTGCTTTCACCACATTATCACGATGATAATCTGTAATTACTAAATCATTAATTGTGCAGTTTTTGTAGCGATACAATTTCTCACATGATTTTTTTCTTCCATCTTATAGCCATATAAAAAGATCAGATCCATCAGCCAATATCCCGGTTTTCAGTCAAGACTCAAGGTAGACAGTTCAGAAAAAAATTTACCTACATGGCATCAACAACTCTATCAGAATTTGTCGTTGAAATTATGTATCTAATAACTACCCCTAAAAAACAACCCGAATATATTTTTTGCTTCGGATGTTTTGCCCCCAAAGAGTTTTCCAGTAAAAGAATTTTTTATAATTTTTCTTAAATTCAGTCCTTACGAATAAAAATTATGAATTGTAGTACATCTACCGTTTTTGCTATTCAGATAATGATTGTAGTGTCCCAAGATATTCAATACACACAATAAACGAAACATAAATACTAACAATACCTAGAAGAATAATCTTTTTTCTTTATTATTATTTTTGAACGTTGAAACTATTCTTTGTACTTGGTACTCGTTTAGAGTGAAGAAAATCTAAGGGCGGTAATAAAAAAAAATATTTTTGGTTAAGTTTTTTAGGGATGATGATTAGAAATGAAATTTAAACGGCAGATTTCCAGTTGTTCCATATTTCTTCATCGAACACTTAGTGAAAATAACGAAGGAATTCTGGAGAAAATATTTCATAGAAATTTCCTTAGAGAGAAGATGATTTTACGGCAAATTGATTGAGAATAGAAAGCTGACGCAAGATAATGAAATTTCATTATAATATATCTCGAATTGACAATTTTTTTTTAAGCATAATGGGGTATGATATAATGTAAATTTTATATGTGTCGGCAAATGTTGAAAATAAATGATTGCGTAGATATATCTTCATGATGTAATTTTATTGCAGTCACACCATAATAATTTCATTCCTAATGAATATTGAATATTCGGAGCACTCATATTACGCGAATTCCTTCCACTCAAGAAAAAACTCAATCAAAATAGTACTAGCAGCAGAAAAGAAATTCCCAATATAAACCAAGAATATTCTCGATGGCTCAAATCGCATAAAACTCTATGACCTGATATGTTCATTAACCATGTTGTAATCACTTTCTCTTTCCTCTGGCAGACTATTAGTCAAAGATGTACTGTACGACCTTGTTGATGGGCCCACCCAAGGCTGCGGTCAGTTAGGTAGGGGGTCAGGGGCAAGCTCATCTAGTAATAGAGACTCATTTTGTGCGGTGTGATATTTTTCACTTCACTGTTACTAATAACACACCGCACCCCATCATTCATCCATTGTTCCTGGGCTAATTGTCCGACAGGTACCAAGTCACATATTTTGTAAAATGCTTTTAGGATGATACCTCCCAAATTGCAGGGTGTTAATAGATATTTATTATATCTCGAGTAGTTATTCAGGTCATGGGAATATTTTGCACCAGGAATTTGGGAAGTCATAGAGTCCATTACTGATAATAACATCATTTTGTTAGTTTGCCATCGCTTGTTTCTGTCGTTTCTATTCATGGTGTTCAAGAACGCCACTCGATAATTTTTGAGCCGTTGTGGTCTCCGCCCATCTTTTCCATTGGTGGCATGCCGTGAAGTGAATCAAATTCACCACTCGTTTAGAAACCAATTATTCACCTATCTATGGAAGTCGGTACCTTTCCTTTCCCCAAGTATTTGGAAATTTGTTGAATTCCAAACTAGCTCACAGTTAATTGAGCGTTTTGGAATGCTTTTTTATACAACTTTCCTTCATTAGACGATTGGTTCATTTTTGTTTCAGATGGGTAGCAGTCATATAATATATCATGAGCTGCCTTCTCGTGATAATGTACCTATGTTGAAAGTAGACAATGTGAACCATAAAAACTTGGCATTAACCTAGCAGAGCGACGACGATCGCTATTGCATTCTGAATAACATTTCTTATATACCTATTCTCAGGATATTTGAAAAAAAACGTTTAAAAGTTAAAAGAAGAATTTACCTTTTCTTACGGTTAAAAAAGTCGTTTCCATAATATCGATACAGGAAGATCACTGGATGCATAGAAATATTGTAGTGGAAGCATTATCCTTAATAAATTATTTCAGGCGATAAAAATTCACATTCAGAGTTGAACAAAAAATGTTGTTTATATTTCGTGCTCACAAAATTTGTGTTTTATGGCACATTCTAATGAATTTTTGACACTTTCATGTGCCATAAAAACACTTACGCAATTCCAAATATTCAATGGTTCATAATATGATGATGCGAAATGTGCCATTGATCCTAATAAGCTTTTTCAGAAGAGTATTTATTGTAGATTCTGAGGAGAATTTTGCTTTTCGAAAATTGGTTGTACAGGGTGTTTTACAAGATGTGTAATAAAGAATGAAATTTTTTCAGTCTATTTTCATGAAGATCCATGCAGGCGTTCAATAGTTATGCCAATTGAAAATTTTTGTAGAAATACATAAAATATCCTGTATCTCCTGAACGAATATTGTTAGAACATATTTCTAACACTGATTCAGACTCAACGAAATGTCCTGCATCTGCCCTGAAAGCCTGTACATCCGTGAAACACCCTGTGTGGTATAAGCTGCATACTCGTGATATGTAACCATGTTGGAAGTAGATAATGATAACCTTAAAACCTTGATATCAACCTATCAATCCGAAGACGATTCTGAATGTTTCATTTTTTATATGTACAGGGTGTCTGGTGAGGAATGGGACAACCTTTAGGTGGTGATGAGGGATGTCTCAAGGAGTGAGACAATGCCATTTAAAATCATCTGAGGTATATGGTTCCTGATATACAGGGGGTTTTAGAAAAAATTAGGAAATTTCAAATGACCATAATTCAGGAAATATGAGAGCTAACCCGATGATTTTTCGTATGAACAATGATAGAGTGAGTACGAATCTGTTTGAATGAAAAATTCGAAATAAACAGATCCGGACTCAGAAATTTCATTTTTTCTGAAATTAGATAAAAACAACACCCTGTATGCGGTTTTCAATTTTTTTGACTCCATATTCTGAGAGAGCAGGAAAAATACATTCAAACTCAACTGTCATCTCGAATGGCACAAATTTTCCCTGCTTTCTATGACCCTTCGAATGTCAATCTTCCGATTTTCGCTCCTTACATATTATTTTCTCGACATTTCAAATGACCATAATTCAAGAAATATAAGAGCTAATCCGATGATTTTTCGTATGAACAATGATAAAGTGAGTACGAATCTGTTTGAACGAAAAATTCGAAATAAAATCAGATCCGGACTCAGAAATTTTAGTTCTTCTGAAATTAGGTAAAAATAACACCCTGTATGCGGTTTTCAATTTTTTTGACTTCAGATTCTGAGAAGCAGGAAAAATACATTCAAACTCAACTCTCATCACGAATGGCACACATTTTCCCTGCTTTCTATGACCATTCGAATGTCAATCTTCCGATTTTCGCTCCTTACATAATTATTTTCTCGACATTTCAGAAACATGAGATCTCAAATAGTTACCAATACATAAAAAAAAGATCATAAACGAATCAAAATTTTTATAAAAATTATCAAAAATGCGAAATTTGGAAAATTAATAATTAATTCTTCAAATATTGTTCAAAATGAAAACCACCACATTTATCTGCTCTTTTCATCAAGTTCAAAACTGCTTTCCGTATCACATTCGGGTTGTTTGGTATTTCGTCACATGCGTCTATTATGCGCTGAATTAATTGTTTCCTTGTATTTATTTCTCGCCCGTACACCATAGTTTTAAGGTGTCCCCAAAGGAAATAATCTAACGGTGTCATGTCGGGGGACCGAGGTGGCCATGCTCTTGGACCACCACGACCTATCCATCTATTTGGATAGACCTCGTTCAAATGATTTCTCACTGAAATTGAGAAATGTGGGGGTGCTCCATCATGCTGGAAGTTAAGTCCTCTTTGATTAATTTTCATAAGGAAATCTCTATAAATTTCTCCGGTGAGTCTTTCTTCGAAAAAATGAGGACCTATTAAACTATTATCATAACTGCGCACCACACATTAACACTGAAACGTCTCTGTGATTGTCTTTGTACGACAGCGAAAATCGGAAGATTGACATTCGAATGGTCATAGAAAGCAGGGAAAATTTGTGCCATTCGAGATGAGAGTTGAGTTTGAATTATTTTCCCTGCTCTCTCAGAATCTGAAGTAAAAAAAATTGAAAACCGCATACAGGGTGTTGTTTTTACCTAATTTCAGAAAAACTGAAATTTCTGAGTCCGGATCTGATTTTATTTCGAATTTTTCGTTCAAACAGATTCGTACTCACTCTATCATTGTTCATACGAAAAATCATCGGATTAGCTCTTTTATTTCCTGAATTATGGTCATTTGAAATTTCCTAATTTTTTCTAAAAGCCCCTGTATATCAGGAACCATGTACCTCAGATGATTTCGAATGGCATTTTCTCACTCCTTGAGACATCCCTCATCACCACCTAAACGTTGTCCCATTCCTCACCAGACACCCTATATATTCTCAAAAAGATTTATTTTTTTCTCTCAAAATATTTTCGGTACATTACATTTTGTAACGACGCCTCTGACAGTCTTGACATAAAAAGGGTAATTTCAACCTGCTGAAAGTGAAATTATTACAATCTAACTAATATTAAAAAATTAAAGAAAGCCCTTTGCTGGTGCTTTTGAATGTTCGTTTATTGGAAGAACAATGAGGCTACTATCACTAAATTCTGTATAGGACTTGAGACTGATGCTAAATATATCAATGCAAAGTCTCAGTCAATCGGAATTATATTCTGGAAAATAATCAAAAACTAAAATATTTGAAAACTTGACAATTAAAAACTTAAATTCAATGGTTCTGGTGATCCTTTTCAAATTTTGCATGAGTATTCAGTACATCAATCTTCATTCACAAAATAAATTTTACTGCAATCGGATATCTTGTAATAGAAATATAAAGGTTCTTCTTCTTCTGGACAATATCTGTAGAATTTGTCGAACTTTAATAGTCAGTAAATCATTCAAAAAATGGGAAAAAATATTCATTAAATCATCATTGAAACATTAATTATTCGTAAAACTCAATGAAATAAAGAGTGTAAAAAGCGAAAAGAATATATTGCTCTCACCTTCATACGTTTTACTTGCGACAACAGTCAATCAAATATCAGTTTATTTAGCACTATATTGATAAACCATTGGTTTACAAGATTTTTTTTTAATCTCAGTATGAATTCGGCCTAAATTATTAATTTGAATGCATTGTTATTCGGTGTAGGATATAGATTCGAATAGTGGGGGAAAACAGAGGGTATGCAGGGGGGAAGGGCTTAAGTTGTTGATCAATTTCATAGTCGTCAAACTCAGCTTTTGTTTTGAGATCGACAGAAAACAATTGGACATTCCCGAGTTCCTAAACTGATCTGAAATTTCCATGAAAACGATGAAAAAAAGTTCAACATTTTCGACTTTTTGATGACTCATAGCAATTTTCCGACAATAAGCCATTTTTTCAAGTTTTTAAAACAACATTCCTTTCATTCATGGTGTTTGAGAAGAGCACTCCAGAAAATTTTCAAACCATCGAGGTCCCCGCCCATCTTTCCTATTGGTGACTAGCCGTGAAGTGGATCAAATTCACCTCTAGGTTAGAAGCCAATTACTCACTTCCTTCCCACAAGGATTTGGGGAATTTATAGTGTTTGAACATAACTCACTGGTAACTGAAACGTTAATTCCTATCCTGAAACATTCTACCTACTTTTATTAGGGGGTGGTTAGTTCGTTGATGGCGGTGAGTGTGAGAAATTTCAGATCGTTGTCCCTTGGTTTCTCTTCAATACCCTTTGGAATGTACTCGATTTTAAAAGGTTTTTTTCAGTTTGGTCAATTAAAATTATTTAAAATTTCAAATCTGATAAACACTAAGTACATTATTGCAATCGGACATCTGCATTCAGACAGTAATGAAGCACGTAAATCTCTCTATTACACCATTGCATCATTTTCATTATAATTGGCAACTTTTGGTACCTAATGCTCACTATTCAATCCTCTGATACATCAAACTCATCAGCTAAAACGCAAAATATTTGATATTTTTTTAATATTAGTTTCAAAAAACTGCATACACTATCATATTTCTATCATATTTCTGTATTGTTTCGACAAGTCCAATATGTCATTTTTGCGTTTCTTTATTGTTGAAGCAGAAAAGGTGAATGTCGCAATTACATAATGCTTGATTGAGATTGTCTCAAGTTACCAAAATCATAACTTTTTCCGGAAATGTATTTTAAAATTTAAAAATTGGTTTGAAACTGGGCAACGATTTATAATATTTGTAAAACATTCAAAACTCATTGAAAAATGTGATTTCATTTACTAGTTTACCTTCTTTTCCAGATAAAGTTTTTCGAAGCTTATTTTTGCTTAGCTTCTAACCACCACATATATTGTTCATACTTTTAAAATATCATCAGACTTTATTTGATTCAATCTACAAAACAATGCACTTCAACCACTCATAATAATAAATTGAAGTTTTGTTCATATTTGCGTTGTTACTACTAGTACAATCAAAACATCTAAAGTTGTGTCCCAATTAACCCCATTTTACAGTACCTCAGAATTTTGTATAGGACTTGAGATTCATGCTAAGTATATGAATGCAGAATCTCAGCACGATCGGAATTATATTCTGGAAATTATTCCAAAAAATAAATATTCTACTCGAACCAAATATTTTGTTGGAAATGTAAGATTCTTTCTTTCAAAATTCCAATTGAATTTTCTATGGTTCTGTTAACTATGGTCCCAGAATTTTTCATGAGGCATATAATAATTTTGCGTGTGGCCGCAAAATTTCATCGCGATTGGTTTCGTTTTGTCTGAGATACTGAGGAACAAAAATTTTGAATAACCATATCTTATGGAACATCCTGTAAAATTTGGCTATTTAACGAACTCAATCGATGCATTTGGAAGCTGAACTCATCCTGAAAAACACAAGTCTCTAGCATTCGAAAGTTATCGTGCTAACGGCCTGCTGGCCGCGCAATCAGAATTGAATTTGACCACGTATTCGTCATCAGGGAATCGAATCCTTTCGAGTGAGATCATATTTGACTCAAAAAGATATATCACTCGTTTAAGTAGAACGAGCGCTTAATAAAATGAAATGTACCTATTGAGATAAGCACATAAAATCATCCTTCGTCAAAGTATCCTAACAAAATCAAACCACTTTAAACTATTGAATGTTTCTCTATTGTATCATGTCAACAGAAGAACTTCAGTGAACAGAATAATTGAACCTCTACTTGAGGAATTGAAGTCGCTGCTTGTTTGTATTCAAACACAATTTAATCCCGAAATATGTTCACAAATCCCTTTTTTGTTCGAGTTGAAGCCGACCGTGAAACCGTCCCGTCCAAAGCTGATCAGCTAAAGGTGATCCTTTTCGAAATCCCTAAATTGCCTCAATTTGTGAGCTATACAATATCATTAACCAGCCACGCTTGTTACAACAAGAAGGCCAACCTGAGAGTGGACGAAAAGTTAAATCCTCTTAAGGTAACGAATATACCAAAAAATCCATTTCACAACTCTAAAGGCAGAAGATATTTCCACTTGAATTAACTTCTCTAGCGATAGAAACTAAATTTGGATTATTGACCACCTTCAGTATACTCTGTTTAGTCCCTAGGGAATAAAGATGTTTGAGGACTGACATTTAGTATGTGAAGAACATAATTTGAAGTCGATTGGGTAAATCAAGAATAACAATGATGTTTTATGGCGAGGTTCAAATTTTCAGTGTAGGTCATCACAAAACTTTGTCAGCCCAAAACCTCGTTGACACTGCATATATTTGACGCTTTATGTTAAATTAGATCAATCAGACTGTGGCTGTTTGGCACGGTAACCATAAGCGTATTTAGCCTCAGTTTTCAGGAGGGGCCGCGGCCCCTATGTAGTAGAAGTTTTTTTGTGATACCTATAGGTACGTAGTTTTTGACCAGAATCTTTCAGGGAAGGCTTTGTGAGCAAATTAATATGTTTTTTTCCTTTCAGAGTCGAACATTCTGTTCCCAGTTTATTCTAAATTTGCCGCCGTTTTTGGTAGAAACAGGATGCTTCTTCAGCTCCGGCGCATTCATAGACCCTTGAATATTTCTCCATATTTCTGGACAACTAGTATATGATCCAACCTTGAAGCCCATCATAAATGGACATAGCTTACTCATTTTCCACCATTCTTATTATTATAGTATGAAACTGTTCATGTGAGAAATTCGCCATTTTAATGAACATAACTATAAAATCAAAGTTCAGTCTAGCAATCGTAGTTAATTCAACGAGACGACTGGGCATTTATATGGGATTCCTTGATAATCTGCAGCAGCTGAGAATGAAGAATGAAAAGAGATGATATGTCTCTTTTTATACTCCCATCACGATAGATGTTGAATGTTGAGATATTATACAGAAATGACACTTCAAATAACTGAAGCTAACTCGACCATGATAAACACCAGGACCGTAATGAGAAGTGTTCGAAGAGGATACCTACATTACTTATATTACTATTTATATATTATATATTGTCGATTTTATTTTGGAGTTACATTAGGGGACATTGGATTGTTTGGGTTCGACAATGATATTTGAAAATGTGTTCCAGTGTTCCACTTTATATTATGGCATATTGCGAAAAACTTCTATCATGTATATATTGATGTGGCCGACCCAGTGGAGGATCCAACTGTCGAGGTCAGGTGGATTACATACCTGCCAATTGATTTTTTTTTGGACAAATCAGCACCCCAAAATTCTTATGAGGTTTTACACCAACGAGAAGTTTATTTGATTTATTACAAAAATAAAAACATATATAATTACAAAAGTACCTTTAGCTAAATAGCAAAGGGAATTTTTCTATTTCTCCTTCTTGCAAAACGAATGATGACTTCCTCTACATCAACAGATATGTCATTATGGATATGAAGTAGTGCTGGTCCAATAAGTTGTTCTTCTGCCATCAAAGCTCTTCACCCTGTTTTAAGCCTTCTCAGAGTGGAGAATGACCTCTCTGCCTTTGCCACACTAACTGGTAGTGTTATGAGTATACTGAGAAATTTTCTCACATTTGGATACATGTCAGAATCACAGTTTTCTATGAGATTATATATCGTCTGTGGAATCTTCTTCTCTCGTTGCCATCTTGATTCATAACATAACTAAAATTGATGGTGTGATAATGAGCACCTATTAATATGGTAGACAGTAGACTCTCGAAATAGCAAAAAATGGTTATAATGAACTACTCCAAATAGTGAACAGATAAATTTTTGCATTACTACTTTCACAATGCTGAAGCTGCTAAATAATGAACCATAAGAATTAGGTAAACAATTTATAACGAGAAGAAGATTATTCAACAGTTTTTTTTTGTTTACTTCGGATCATTAGACTTGGTATCTGTTGAGCCCGTGATCATCATATGCTTCCTTAGGCTACTATGTCCTGAAAGCCAGTGAAGAGGAATATAACTCATTCTGGCTGAATTACAAATAACTTTTTTTTTAGAACCTGCAGTTTGAAAGTTCCAAGGAAGATGTTCCATTCCCAGAAGACTCCTCCAGAGTGCTACTCTTTCAGTGTTTACCTTCTCCAATAACTCTTTCTGTAAATGCATTTGCCTATACCACATCAGAAGGGCTCTAGTCTAAGAAGCGGCGTTTGTGCTTCCTTTCTGCCTATAGTGAAAACCTCTTTGTTTGCTTTTATTCCTGAGTGACGCAGAACCTAGAAAGAAGAGATTTATTTGTTCTTACTTGAATGATTGAGATTCAGATTTATATCTATGCAACTTTCGATTTTAGATAATACTGCCTGAAAAATGCTCGGATAGGAGCCTAACGATATTGCACACTTAGTTCTTGGCTTGGTTAGAGGAGTGAGATCTATGATGTGCGGTTGCGTTCCAATAGCTCTAGAAATGCAAACACAGGCAAGCCCTTGTAGCTTGTTGGGTATTTTCCTCTTGCTTGCCTGACCCATATGTTATTCTCACAACTATCGCCGTATTTTTCGGGTTACAGCCACATGTTTTACCAGATAGTCTTCTGCTTGTCATTGAAGCCTCATCGTCATCATTTCAAAATGCCTATTCCACAGAAGGATAATTCCCAGATATTTGTCTTCAAACTTCCACTCTACGATATCTCCATTTTACGAGATGGATTTCACAGCAACGAGGTTTTTTTTCAAGGTGAACGGAATTACTGTGCTTTTGGCTGGGTTAATGTTCACCACTGCTAAATAAATCGGAGGCACCCCTTTAGCAAGACAGCCTGAAAGTTATATTTTACTATTTAGACTATGTCATCGGCATAGCCTACACTTAATAATACTCATGTAATCATGTGAAAACCTAAAAATATTGTAGCTTGTATGAAACAGTGAAATATTTTTAATAACTTCGACATATTTAACCTATAGTCGAACTCCGCTGACTCCTGTGTTTTTCTATGGAATTTCAATCCGTAAGCTTATTCTGGTCGCTAGAATAACCTTTCAGTACATTTTCAGCCTTTCATTAGAAACCTACATATATCTCAGTGACTTACGAAGCATACGACAAACGCTCAAAAATTGCAACATATCTCACAACATAAACAAAAACCTAATCATAAACTTATCGTTTTTATGTGTTCTCCAGTAACGTACGGTCGTAATGATCAGTATCATGAATCATTTCTCAATAACTTTTCCGCCTTCATGATAAATATTTCCTCTATTCAATGTTCCATCATAAAGACCGCAAGGACCTATAATTTCGTTATTTTTTACACCTCTGGCAACACCTTATTCTGCTTGAGTCATCAAATAACACCAAAATATAATCATGTCTACATTCTAAATGAAACGACTGAAATAACCGTATCGAATGCAGTGGCAGGTATGAGAATTTTATTAGCGAGATAATAGGACCTAATAATTGTTTCAAGTTTCTGAGAATTTCATTCAGGACGGAACTCGTCAGTGTTAGGTTTTTCCGGTTCTTTTCGACTAATCGTTGAATGGACACTATTGAACGCTTTTCGTCTGACCCAGATCGATCATTCTTCAAGATTTTTAGTTGGCAATATCACCATTACGAATTTTAGAACGATACTTTATTAATAGTTATTTGATAAACTGGGTTATTGAAAACAGCTATGCGCTCTCGCGTTAATAGTTCGAGACTATTAGTCGTTCGATTAATAACCGAGTTGATTACAAGATTTTTCCGACGATCTCAACATGAACTGTGAATAAAGTCTTGATTGAAATGCATTCTCATTTTGCACAAGATATTCATTTGACATAATTGATGTTCCAGTGTAATTTTGACATTTCTAGTAGTGCTTCTGAATACTTTGTGTACGGTTGCCATGAAGATTGCACATTAAAATAGCACAAAATTGGGCTATTTCGAGGTCGGCGGAAAACAAAATTCAAATACACCTTAAAATTCAAATCAACAAAAAACTCCGTCACCCAGCATTCATCTGGATACAAAGTATCTTCAAGTTCCAACAAGCACTCTTTCAAAAATACACCTCCTGAAAATGGCTTCGAGTATCCTGCTCGACCGAACGATATCCTCAGTTTCGTCATTTTCACGAAGATATTTTGCTGTCCAACCAAATTCTAATTCAACTTCTTTATTCTTTCATTTCTAAATTGTCTTGTCCATATTCCTTATTTTTGCAGGTACAATGGAACTTCCCTATAACGAAAGCGCTAAATCCGCAAAGAAATTCGTCTTAAAGAAACTTCGTTATACAGAAAACTTGTTTCTATAGTCAGCAATGTCGTGGTCCACTTCACTAATTAATTTAAGTTTATCATTGAAACTTAAGCACTTTCCTTTAGACATTTAAGCACAACTTTCACACTAGCGTAATGGTTATTAGATTGAAAGCAAACAGCCAGGGGTGTATTTAAAACTGTTTCGGAAGGATCTCTCTGCATGTCATAATGAAGGTCAGGATTTATTACGTACGTCTGGAAAATTTTCGGAAAAAACCCAGGCTTATACCTTCTTACCAATACCCATTCAAATAGTGATGTTCTTTGAATATTTCGTTACAGAGAGAATTTACTCCGTTTTAGAGGGTTTTTTAACATGGAATTTTGATTCGAGGTGCAATCTCTTGTACGAAATTCGTTATACAGAAAAACTATATAGTTATACAGACGTTCGTTATAAGACACTTTCCTTTTATTCGGTAGTGAAATGTCTTCCTAATTTTATATTCTTTCGCAACTGCTATGTTCTCTTTACATATTCAAAAAGCCACTTTGAGGGTTTGTCGTCTCTGAAAAAATTTATTGGCGGGCCAAGAAAATTCTATTCGCGGGCAGCATGTGTGTGAACTGCCAAATTTGTAAACTATATCAGTCCAAGAAAAGGACCTTGAGGAACTCCATATCTCATAATCACGAAGCCTGGCTTTTTCAGGTGACATTTTGATACATATCCGAAATATGAAACTGCGATAGTTTCTCAGCATTTTCTTTGAAGCCAGGATAACGGAGCCAAGTTGGGATATTTTATATGCTTATCGGTAGGTACTGTTTAAAGTACATACAATTCTATGCATCAACTATATAAAAGTTTGCATAGTTGAGTTGATGGGGTCCCAAAGTTATTCTGAAAAATTTTGTTATGGGTTATACCTCAAAATTAGGTAAATTTCAAAACATAAACAGGTTTCGTCTTGCACGAAATTCGATCCATATAAATTCCGAAGGACAAATTGATAAACAGCATTATAATCTGATGTTCCCAGAGCTCATCTCTTCCATCAACGGGATTACAGGGCATGATATGGCCACCTATACACTCGTATTTTCATTGTTCTGTCGGTTCTCAAAGCTAGCCGGATGTATTTCTGGCCTCACCGTTGCCTTTTGTCGAATGTTTGTGAGTTTGTTCGTAATGGCTGCGCGCACCGGCACCGAGGACTCTCCAAAACTCGCCCAACATCTTCAGGTCTTGTGTCTTTATTTGAACTGTCGATTCACGGGAACCTCAATGGGCCTATTCAACAGTTTAATTCGATGATTAGGTGTAATTTTCGGACTTTTGTGTGCCGTATCTCTTTCAACTTAAGGCCTGATCTCGTGTGAAAAAGGATCAATGAATATCTGTTACAAAATGATAGATTCTTAGGAATCCGAATTGAATGCGCTCATTCGAGAAACAGTTGCTCATCTTACTTCTGGACTTTTCAATAGCTTTGGACACTTGAGAATGGTGTTTCCGGATTCTGAATTTTCAGTTTGTTACGGTGATTTTTCATGGGTTACGGTTGGTTGTATTAAATTGGAATTTCGGGATTGTTGGAACTTATGTATGTGTATTGAAGATTGGATACTTGTTATTCGTGAAGATTTCCTGGAAACGATATGTGTGCATATTTTGCATTGAAGCATTACCTACACATTAAAGCTGAAGGTGTTGAAATGAATCAACAATGAATGACTTTTCGCAGTATATTCATTCACGCATGAATATTCAGATACCTCACTAGGTATCCTACGAACTCTGTAGTAATTTCTGAGAATTTTTGATCAGTCTTAATTTTATGAACGCCCATATAATTCAATCAACTTAAATGCTAAATTAAAAATTGATAAGTGAAAAAGATTCAACAATTAATTCAGTACTGTGAAAAAATTTTCCTGCAGTTCATTTCGAATTTCAGTTATTTGTGAAGATCATTACCCAAACAAGTCGTACACAATTTTTTATGAGATCGATATGATTTAACCGATTTGATGAAAAACTAAGGGTATGTCATTTCACTCGAATCTCAAGTGTATACAGGATGTCCCGGGAAGAATGCGACAAAAGATACCATGAATCAAGTACATCAGGGAGGACTCTCATCAAGAGGTTATAATCGTTTGAGGGCCTTCGTTTGGAATATACAGAGTGATATTCATTTGATGGCTGAAATTTCAAAGTTGGATAACTTTTTAACTATTGCATCCAATTATTTCAAGTTTGCAAGTTCTGTCACCCTTTACGATTGCCATCTTCCAATAATTAAAGAAATCAGATCCGGACTAGCGAAATTTTGGACGTTTTCAATCTTCATGTATATTGGAAAACCCTGTACGTGAATATTATGTTCTTATTACATTTTCGTAACCACAACAAATCAATTATTGATAAAAATTCAAAATCTCTGCTTGGCACGTTCATACATGGTGATCAAGAAGTGAGCAAAAAACATTACCTCATGAGTGAAATTTCAAAGTTCAATAACTCTTGAATTATTCGACCGAATTATTTCAAATTTGGTAGTTTTGTCACCCTTTATGATTGCCATTTTACAATATTTTAGAAATTGAATGAATCAAATCCGGACAAGCAAAATTTTAGACCTTTTCTATTTTCATGAATATTGGAACACCCTGTAGGTGAAGACTACGTTTTTATTGCATTTCACTAACCGCGAAAAATCAATTGATGAAAAAATTCAAAATCTCTGCTTGAAACGGTCATACAGAGTGATCAAGAAGTGAGCAATAAACATTACCTCATGAGTGAAATTTCAAACTTCATTAACTCTTTTAATTATTCGACCGAATTATTTCAAATTTGAATGTTTTGTCACCCTTTACGATTACCATCTGTCAATATTTCTGAATTTGAATGAATCAGATCCGGACTAGAGTACCTATTGAATAGAACCAATACATCGAATATACAAGGTTGGAATAAAGTATGGAACCAAGTTAATTTCTTTTGAACGAAAAGGACTATATTCATGAAATTTTGAAGCTAAGAAAATAGCACAAAACGCATGATACATTTTTTAAATTATACGGGACCTCCCGTATGTCTTTGCAAATGTTGAAAGAGGTTGGGAATTCAAATTCGTGAATACTGGGTATTTTCCCATATTTCGATAAATCTTGAAATGACAATTCCAAATAACATAACCTATGCTATGTTATTTGGTATTTTTCTCTAGAAATTTTTCAAATAATTGAATTAATTTTTTTTTAATAAGCTTTGGAGAGCTTTGGAGGATACAATAATCGATGAACACTTTAACAGTGGGTAATTTTTTCATTGATACAATAACAAGAAAAATTGCATCTAGCTGTTGTGCAATGTTACGCAAAATTATGTTCCAAGAACTGATGAAAGCAGTAAAGACTGTTCGGAAAAAATGACGTAATTGCGCGAACGAATCTGGTTATTCTGAGCACTTCATATTATATATATATATATAGATTTTCTTTCTTTATTGTGGATAGATAGTTTTGCTCATCATCTTTGTCTTTTTTTGTGTTGATAAATAATCATTGCTTACAAATAAATTATCGAAATCTTTATAGCTGAAGCCTTCTTGCCGAACAAATATATTTCAAACCAAAATATATATCTAGAGCTTGCCTATAAAGTATGTCATGTATTTGGAATTTTTTTTCAAACTCTATCGAAATGTACAAAAATAGATGCGAAAAAAAAACTTATACCAAAATCTGATGAAATGTCAATTTGCGAAGAGCTTAATTAACGTCAATGGATTTTACGTGAAAAGTTCTCAAAATAATGTTTTCATAGATATAGAAAATTTTTCCAGACAAAATTTACAGCAATATTTGAAAAATACACACCCAGTAACTAGGAAACGTTAAATGATATTCACTTGAGGATTCCACCCTTGATTTTTCCAAATAATTTTGCCCTCAGACACTACAATCCATTTTCGTTCATCCTTGTTAGAAAAGTATATACCATTCAAAAGTGTACAGGAAGGCGGCGTTTTATGCTTTATAGAAAGCTTAAAAAAGTTAGATTAAAAAAAAAGTGCATAGTTATTATTAGGAAAATATATGTGCCATATTCTTTCATTTAGAGAAATAGAGAAAAATGAAAACCACACATCTAGATCTGAATCTAAATCTAATCTAATTTCAGTGCTAATGGGTGATTTCGAAAATAGGAGTACCTAGCTAGAATTAAAGACATATTCTATTCCATTCTATGTGTTAATGTTGAAAAGCTGTAGTGCAAAGATCGCCAATTCGAAGGATGCAACTGTCATCAGTTCTATTTCCCTTACCTTACCTGAAATCTATTCACAGTATAGCTTCATTCCCTGAGTATTTTGATTTGCAAAATCTCGATTTTTTCTTGCGACTGCAATGCAGTTCCTGCTTTAGCTCGAATATTCAAGGATTTTCGTGAAAAACAAATAAAAAAATGACACCCTGTTGGCGAAGTGTGTTGAATTCGTCACTACTACTTATGGAGAAAAGAAAAAATGATTTCTTCATCTTGTTTTATACAAATGTTGAATTATTGAAATCAGTTTTTCTCGTATGATTGATCAACATGCAGGTATGCAAAATGATTACAGATCTTGGCAGGTGGTTATAAAATTTTGAACTCAGTAGATCTCGGAATGAAAGAGATAGTCCAACATATGTTACATATTCCAATCAGGGCAAAAGAGCTATCCAAACATGGAAAATATACAGAGTGTTCCATTTGAAAAATGAAGTTGCCATCAATATGTTGGTCACCCTGTATATATTTCAGTTTCTGGACTCATTTCAAAAAACCTCAGTTGATTTCGTGAAACTTTCATAGGAAACATTTTTTTGTATCCCCTTTAGTAACAAAGTTAAAGGGGGGGGGTCAAATTATAGTGAAAAACCCGGTACTTACATGGAAATTGGTGAAGTAAAATCCATGCTATTCTCGAATCTTTAGATTTTCCTACTAAGGAACGGCTGTTCAAGAATCATCAATGATTCAACAATGTATTTCTTGTCAACAGCAATAAATGTTCTATAAAATATCGATCATGATTCATATCGCGTTGCTCAATGACTAGACAAAATCGATTTCGATGTGTTCGGAAATACTCCAGATCTAATACCGCACAAGAAGTAGTGAGACGAAAGGCACGTTGTATCACGATTAGGAAACAATTGATGATATAAATAATTGATACGTTCAAGAATTCGAGCGATGTTGCCAAGTGGGAAAAAATCATGGACTTTGTATCCACAGATTCAGAGAAGAAGCATAGATGTTCTTCAAAATTCACTGTAACAATGTAATTAATTCTATTCTATTGCTAAATATCGCTGTCGCTTTTGATATAATGTATTATACTTTCTGAAAATGATAGCTATACAATAATTTTATTTTCCGTCGATCTCAAAATAAAAGGTTTTTTTGATGTGTACGGAATTGATTATTAATGACCCATGATAATGCCCAATTTATGCTATTTTAATGTGCAATCCTCATGGCAACCGTTCACGAAGTATTCAGAAGCACTACGAGAAAAGTCAAAACTCTACTGGAACATAGATAGGTACATAGAAATTTCATTATGTCAAATGTGAGTCTTGCGCAAAATGAGAATGTGTGTCTATCGAGAATTCATACACAATTCATATTGAGATCGTCGAAAAAATCTTGTAATCAACTCGGTTACTAATCGTGTGACTAGTGGTGTCGAACTATTAACGCTTTCGCTCCGCTCACGCATTAAAATCTTGACAATTAGTCGCTGTCTTTAATAATCAAGTTGATCAAATAACTATTAATGGTTATTATCGCTTTTTGTGGTAGAATGTTTGCTATTGAAACCATACAGTTACTAAACGATTCGGAAAGCTCAACTTGCTTAGAAAGGTTATTGTAGCTTGAGTGAAAGAGTTGTCTATATCTTGGAAAAAAATAATATATAACAAAATTTCGTATTGAAGGAAAAGTTTCCCAGTCACCCACACACCGAAGACACTATTTCACATAAAAAGGAGTCTTATTTTAGATGTCCCGACAAGTGAAGTACTTCTCAATAAATTCTGGTTCAATAATATATACTCAAATCAAGGTAGGTACCTACATACAAAAAATGAGCTTTCGTCAAATGAACGCAACATTCAACGTAAATTAGCAGTACTTTATCGAAAGTAACTGAGATTGTTACTAGTACAAAAATGAGTGCGTGCCATGCCTTTCTTTCTCAGTTATCTCATCTATCGTGAGCTGGAATCTTTTCACTTTAAGCTAGAAACTTTGATGTACTTTTTCACAACAACTCGCACAAACCCAATACTCGCTGAGGAGCTCTAGGAAAAGACTTAGAAGAATCATTATTATGTCAAGCAACTCCATTCAAACTGATTCATTAGAGGTAATAGCTGTTGAATTCTCTGTTTTCTGCTTAAAGAAATCCAAAATTCGGGTAAATGCTTCATGTTCAATAATTAATTAATAGCGATAGCAGAACCTGTAAACAAGACGTGTAATCTTAATAGTACCTGTATGAGAGAGGAGATGGATAGGAATTAAACACAGCAGCACCCTGAATGAATAACCCAAGCCATGAATAAGAAAAATATTTGAGTCCACCCTAAAAAAAGAATGCTAAAAAGTTCAATGGTTTTTGAACCCCGAGTTAATTCTAAAAACTGGAATCCTTGCAGGACGTTGTATCATGAAATAACCCCTTCACTTCAAATATCTGTAGGTTGTGTGTAACTACATATTATTATATAGCCATAAGTTGGCGCAAGTTCGATTTATAAGACTGATAATATAAAAAAAATTTATATGAAAATAATTGACTAAGTGAAGAAGGTTTCTGGGAAGGAGGTAACCTGTGAAAGTGAAAGATTCGCACTGTCTAGAATCTAGATAACACAGAATTCTTTGGTAACGAAGAGGCAGTCCTGTTGGTGAATATTTGCACCACTGTACCTTCTGTGAGCCTGGAACCATTTCTAGGAGTCTGAAATGATATAGCTCAGCCGGTGAAAATGGACCGAAAGATGGTTAAACTAAAGCTCTTCTGACTGTTCTATCCTGCCTTGAAACATTCGATAGAGTTCATTTCAAACGCCTTGAACTAGAAACTGAAAGAACCAGTGCTAGGTCTGGACCAGTGGTCACAAGCAAGCTAAGTCACTTCTCTCTCACTCGACGAGCTGGACCAAGAAAGTCCTCTCACTCAGCAAATTGGAACTGAGGAAACTGACGGGCGCTCTCACTGGGCACTGTCCCGTAAGGTATCACTTAAAAAACACGGGAAAGGCGCCCGATAGTACCTACATATCGCTTCTGTCAAGAAGCCACCGAGACAGCCAGACACCTGCTATACTCCGTTCACGAAAGGTTGAGCCGTCGGTTGGCCATGGAAATTTTGCATATTCCACTGTGTATATTAAAATTTTAGGTTATGTTCTTTATTTTCTTGTCAGATTGATACGCAATGTTGTCAATATCGCATAGAGTTCTCTGATAGGTATCTCGCAAGCTCGTCGGACGAGGCCGGGTACATTCGGCAACAATGACTTTATTTTACTTTATGACAGTAAATACTGCCAACTTCAGATAAATAAAGAAACGCCTGCTATGCGCTCAACCTGAAGCTGTTCACCAGAAACGGTTACGGCATCTTGGCTCCAGGTTCCTAAAGCCTGAATAAGTAATGAATGTGGCCCCCAAGAAAAGTGGTGCATTTCATTGAGACTTTGCTGCCGGACTGGTAAACAGCGCGGGGATGCACCATAGATCTTGAGGTCAAGGTGCTCGCAAGGTCGGTTTTAATCTGTCGCCAATCCTCTAATCTAATCTAGGTCTGGATAACACAAAAATGTCCGAATTTCGACTGAATCAGACTGACGACGAGATTGCTGTCTACGTCATTTCAGAGCGCCTAGCATTGGATCGCATCAGATTTTCAGATTCAAAGAGTTCAAAATAAACTGAAAAACTTAGCCACGAATAAAATGATCAACATTCATCCAGAGGCTGAATCAGTTTCTTCATTAACTGCAGGTGAGTCTTGAGTCTTTGATCTAATTTCATAAGAATCGACCTCTAAGTCTGAGATAAAGATAAGCTCATCCAAACTATTAGTATTTTTGAATGCTGAATACTCTGAGACTTTCTGTATGGCAGTTCAATTATACTCAAGAGACCTTCATTTATCAACAACGTCAAATCTATAGCATTATCAATTCGTGATGATACAGGATACAAAAATTACGAACTATTTTCAGCTAACATAGATATTGACAAAACAATTTCGACATTCATAATTCGAAACAGACAAGTTTCAGAGCATTATAAAGAAGTGAAGAATCATTCAAAATAGTCTTAACAAATCACCATCAGCTCGAGCCTGCATAAGATATGCATAATAATTTTCACATAAGCTACGGATAAACTATAAATCCATAATAAAATTTCATTAGATCGCTATCGGTTTTACTGAGCCATCTGGCAACAGGGGAACAATTAGATTCGATCATATCTCAGTTGGCTTGCTTGTAGATCGCGGATAAACCTTCTGCCCTCAGGGTGCCTATGACTAATGATTTTCTCTGGATGCTACGCCTACTACGTCTTCATGCAGTTCACGTGTAATAGCGAGTCATCGTTGCCGTTTGAAGAAGTCATCGGAGGATTCTTGTACAGGGTGACCGGAATTAGAGATCCCTGAACTACAACTTTTTGAACCTATGAGAAAAATTCAAGAAAAGCCCTGACCAGGAGATTTAGAGCGCTCGTTCTTTGGTGTGGCAATATGACTACTACCTCAAATTTTATATGGGAATCGGGATTGATATCAAATATATAAGTCCAGAATCTCAGCACAATTGGAAGTAAATTCTGGAAATTATTTAAAACATTAAATATGTAAAGAATAAATCATCTAAAAATTTAATTCTATGGATACGATGATGCGATCCTCTTGAAATTCTATTTGAATTTTATATGGTTCTGTTGACACTATGACCACAAAATTTTGCATGAACATGAAGTGTATCAATATTTATTAATAAAATGAAATTTATTCGAATCGGATATTTTTTCATGAAAATATGAAGTTTCTTCTTTTGAATATTTCAATTGAATATTTTATGGTTCTGTTTACACTATGGCCACAAAATTTTGCATGATGCTTAATCTGAGCATGTTGCATATGACCGCAACATTTCATTTTGATGGGTTTCGTTTTGTCTGAGATATTAAAGAACAAAAATTTTGAATGGCCATATTTTATGAAACACCCTGTACGATTTGGCTGTTCAACGAACTTACCGAACTATTTAGAAACCAAACTCACCCTGAAAATTTCAAGTCTCTAGAAAAATTCCTTCGAAAGTTGTTGTGTTAACGGCCGGACAGCCGGACGGCCCCACGGACAGAATTGAATTTGACTACGAATTTGTCATCAGGAGCTCGAACCCTATCGTTTGAGACCATTTTCGGTTCAAAATTAGAAAATTACAGACATTTGGGCAAAACGATACAGCACTCGTTTAAGGAGAACGAGAGCTCAAAAATGAATGGTAAAATGCGGTCATCCTTTTTCGAAAAACTCATTTTGCTGTCGTTTGTGTGTTTGTGCTATAAACTTGGAACAGAAAAATTATACAGACATTTTTGATAGGAATCCTGTAGCTCAATCTAATCTTCACTGTTGGGTATCCTTACTGATTTATAAAATAAAATGTTGTTTGTTCTTATGGAAGCAATGTTAAAAAGGATCGTCGTTTCAAAAATATATAACATGTCTTGTATCGCTCTTAGAGTAGTGTCAACGCTTGGGGGCAAATGTTGGCCAAGGACCTCCATAATTTTTCATCTCCTATACTCAACAAAATTATACCAATTAATTCATCACTTCCCCATTGAAAATTCTTGGCCACACCTAGGTACCCCCCCTTGCGTCGCCATATATTTTGAAACGAGAAAAAACTGTTAGCATTTCTTAATGAAATGAACTATTGTTTCCATAAAGAATAACGAATTTTCATGTTATGAATCAAGAAGAAAACCCCCCAGCAAAAACTAAATTAAGCCACTGGATTCCTATCAAAAAATGATTGTACAGGGTCTCTATAAATGATTGTAACAGCGCAGTTGGCCTTGGATTATGCAAACTACAGAATTCTGTGATCATGCTATGTTCTGATTAGTTAGATATGGGTATTATGCAATCCAAAGCCAACTGCGCTGTTACAATCATTTATAACGACCCTGTATAATGTTTTCGATTCAAGTTCAAAGCACAAATCGGAAAATAGAGTTCAAAATATCCAAACGTTAATTTGGGCTTATAACTAAAAAAAAACAATAGAGCAATACGATTGACGGCATAATGAGTTTCTCGAAAAAAGATGACCGCAATGTGCAATTCATTTTTCTCTATCTCATAGAGCTAAATAGTTGTAGTTCAAAGATCACCAATTTTGGCCACCCTGTACATTGGGTTTATTCTAGACCCGATCTGGCGGAAGTGATTCAGAATTTCGATACCCCAGTTGAAATTCCCGGGGGTAATGCCAATTGTGATCGTCTTCTGTTTGTTTCAGAAGCTTCGGTAATTGAGCATTCGCTGTCGATGATTAATCAATGTTTCCACGGAGTGATTTATAATGATCATCAGTGTCTGAATGATGATGCACGGTCTTTTCAGAATATCACCCAATGAAATTCTCAGCGTTACTTGGAAGTTGAGCTTTGGTTTTATTAATGTTTCTGGCTTCATCACCTTCTGGCAATGAAGATTTCGAGTTGCTTCGATGAAAATTGAAATATGTAGCTGGAGGTTGCGTACAATGAGTGTTGGATTTTTAATCATCTCCAAGATTTTCTCAAAGTTTTAACTAAAATTCAGGTCATCGAATCAAATTCCACACTTGCGAGGTATTTTGAAATATTTATAGTTTCGTCATGTGGACCAAATAGTCCAGCAATCATTATGCAAATTAATGCTATTACCTGTATTGACGTCAAGAAGCAAACCTTCCAAAAAGTTATGAAATGTAGTTTAAAATTTTCATTCAATAAAGTGAATCATAACTTTCTCAATACTCGTGTCCTTAAGGCTACGCCGTCTTTTGCACACGAGTGTTTAATTGAAAATACCCACCACAACAATAGCGACTCGGATTTCTGAAACCACTCTCGCTCATGCTATTTATTAAAACAAATTACTTAGAAACTCATTTTTCCGAAATTTTCAGGGATATTACCCTTGAAAATTTTATTCATCTGTCAAATTCGACAGACAACAATGTTCCGACTGATTTTTTATTGTTGTTTTAGCCAATGAGCATACAATTAGGCGATAATTTTGAATTAGTGCAAATTATCGATAATTCGCGCTTGTGCAAAATTATCAGGTCCTTTAAAATAAATGCAGACGTAATTATGAACGTTTATTACTTATTAGAGTAACATGAAAACTGACAGCAACTTACAGCGACACAATACGATTTGATGGATTCACAAAATTTTCTTATTAAATTTAACTCTTGCAATGAAAATGAATCGATAATTTTTGACAAATCTGCTCTTATGCAAGTTAAACTGTAAAAGGCACTCGAGCGCTCCGCGCACTCGTGCTCTTTTTCAACTTAACTTGCATTCGAGCATATTTCCCAAAAATTTTCGATAATTTTCATTGCACTAGTTAAATTACAACTGATAATTCCTGTGACATGAAATAATTTTTCATCAATTCATTTGGCGATTATTACATTCTATATCCGATTTATAATCAACTGAAAACATTTATTTCCTTGTATTTTATTTTGAAAGTAATTTTGCATCATTGCTAAACCTACTACTGCCCAATTCACTCGGGTAAATATGCAAAGTTAAAATATAAGAGTTTTCATGAAAGTGCTCACAATGCTCAACAACAAATGACATCTACCTATACAGGGTATCTGTAAACAAGGAACTTTGCGAGATGATTCTTCGATGAAAATAAGCAGGGATAGTTTATATATTTTTTTTTCGAAATCGACCCCCCTCCGAAGTCCTTTGGAAGGCAATGACTAGTTCACAGTTTTTAATTTTTTAACGGCTTCTTATAAACACTGGGTCATAAAACTATACATAATATGAAGCACTAAGTAGATGTTACTCACACATCTTTTTAGATCTCCTAACTTCAATATTAGGGGTTGAAAATAACCTATGATTTTCGTTCAAAAATTGTTTTCGTGGGATAGATTTTAGAAAAATAAAATTCTCCTGCAAAGTTTCGATACAGTCGATACTTTTCTCGGAAGAAATAAAAACTTACGAGCAGTTATGTTCTATTGAACATAAGATGAAATGGAATGAACAGTGATCATAACTGATTGTATTTTTTTTTCGAGAGAATTATCGACTGTATCGAAAGTCTGTTTTTTCAAATTAGACACCTAGTTCATATTTCAATTTTTGGAATCAGTACAACACACTCGACAATTCTTCTATTCACGTCCCTATACCTATCTCAACCATTTTGTAACTTGATATTTGTTTTGGTCCATCCTGTATAACTGACAACTATAATTCAAAAGCAGTGACATAGATCAGATCAATATCAAATGACTTGCTAAATTTTTGACTCGAATCTCAAAAATTGAGTGACCTAAAGTAATTTTCGTAACACGCCAATTTAGTCTGAATTTCAGAAAAATAATTAACTCAAAAACCCTTGAAGATTGAAATGAAAAAGTAAGAGCAAGAATTAATTAAATAATATTTCAGCTAATAATAAAGTTGTTGCTAAATTGTCGTACATCCGGCAACACTGGAAATGTGAAATTATTCTAAAAGTGTACATTACATCGCCAAATATCGATCCACAAAACTTGAAATTTCTACCATCAATAGTTTCCATAATAATCTAATAGGCACCCGATATAGTCTAAGTAACTATCAAACCAAACGAATTCCGGAATTTTTATGGTAGATTTTAGATTTGAAACATTCACTTTTATACATTAATTCAAGTGTGAATTACTAATACACTCGTGACTGCAAATTTTAAACAGTAATTCGAAGGTGAATTACTGATACACTCATGACCGCAAAATTTTATGCAATTCGGATAATTACACGATTTAAAAAAAATGATATCTGAGAGCAGAGAGCTATTGGTTTCTAGTCATTTATGGATTCAACGTTTCTTGAAAATTTCAAGTTTTGTAGATATTCCTTTCCGAAGTAAGTCTGGCTATAATCGTTTCGATTATTGATAAAGGGAAGTCAAATTTGAATATCCTGAAAGCAACTGCTTTAATCAATTCATTCATTAATTCAATTTTTTGTTGTTGAAATCTTGAATCAACTTGAATATTTCACATTTCAAATTCTTTCTTTCGTAAATCATTGTGTGGACGGTCTGTCGTTCTTTTGTATGACGATTGTACTCATACTCTTGAGTGAACTCAAATAATGCACTCAAAATAGAATACCTTTGTGAGTAAAAATTGTATATTGAAATATCGCATCGTGAAAATTTGGTCGGCAAAAATAATTATTTTGTATTAAGTGCGAAAAATGATTGCTTTTTTCAAGGCACGTGAGAGTGTTAATTTTTCGCCGAGACCGCAGGTCGAGGCAAAAATTTACTCAAATGGGCCATAAAACACGAATTTTATACCCACAAACAACATTTTTCGTACAACTTGTGAATGTGAATTACTTCGTCTGTAATATAATTATTGAAGATAATGCTTCAATAACAATATGTCTATTCATCATATCCAGTGATCATTCTGCATCGTTACTATAGAAACTATAGAAAAAAGTAATCATTTACGCATCCATAGTGATGAAGAAAAGTCGAGTTTTTTTGACAGTTGTACAAAAAATAATTATTTCTCAACAAATCTAGAAAGCATCTTTATCTAACCATTCTAACCCATTCTCCCTCGGTCCTAAATCCAGAGACTCATAACTCCAATAATGATGCCATCATATCAGACGCCTGCGGCTCAAAAATGCAGATGCCACGCCAGGCCGATACCTTTTGTTAATCAATAACTGTTTTCGATACGGGGATCTCGAATCTGAGCATTCCCTTCCATATTTCAACCCTCTTCATCCGTGCTGTCAGATCACTGGAATTGTTTTACATTGTTGTTGATTATTAAATTAGAACAGACCGAGATCGCCACACAGAGCGGCGTGGCTAATCTGGAATGCACGGGCAGTGTATGAAGATGTTGCCACGATTTACATGCCGATGAGCCGTTTCTCCTCTGATCGGGTGCATGTCCGGATTAATGAGGTATATCTTCATTTTGGAAGTGTTCAGAATATTCGAAATGTATTGATTCATAATTTGTATTTCAATAAATTAGAACTAATACGCATCTCCTCTGACCGGGTACCGTATTCTCGACAAGTGATATTCGAAAACGTATACGAACTTCATTGCGCGAGTCTCTGTTTACCTGAAAAATGCACACCGCGCAATGAAGTTCGTATACGTTTTCGAATATCACTTTTCGAGAATACGGCCACAGAACACTGTTGTTCTGTGATACGGCACCTGACTGGATCAGGAACAATGAAGCTGAGTTGAGTAGTGGACGTTGTTTCAATAAGTTATAAAAGATATGACATGGCGCAGTCGGTAATTTAAACGAAAGAGTATATTAATTAGTGTAAAAATCACAGCTGAAAATAATGGAAAGAGTAAAAACTCGCTGGAATCTAACGGCGATCCAGCAAAAGAATGGCGTCCGCTAGCTAGTTTCGAAGGGATTGTACTAGAGACTTGAAATTTTCTGGGTTAGTTCGGTTCCCAAATGACTCGGTTAAGTTTCATAACCAGCCAAATCGTTCAGGGTGTTCCATAAAATATGGCTATTCAAAAATTTTGTTACTCAATATCTCAAACAAAACGAGACCCATCGAAATGAAATTTGCGGCCAAATGCAAGATGCTCATAATAACCTTCATGCACATTTGGTGGCCATAGTGTGAACTGTGAACAAAACCAAAGAAAATTGAATTGGAATATTGAAAAAAAAATTTCATAAAAAAATATCCGATTCAGATGAAATTTATTTTAAATAAAGATTGATACATTGAATGTTCATTTGTGGCCATAGGGGTACCAGAATCATAGAAACTTCAATTGGAATATTTAAAAGAAGAATCTTTATATTTCCATAATATGATATTTGATTGGAATTAATTTTTCTTGTGAGTGGAGACTATTATGCTGAATTCTCATGCTAAATTTTGTGGGCATAGTCAACAGAGACATAGAAAATTCAATTGGAATATTGAAAAGAAGAATCCTTATATTCACATAGCAGAAAAGCGATTCAAGAGAAATTTATTTAGAAATCAAAACTGATATACTGAATGTTCATACAATACTTTTAGAGGATCGCATCATCAGAACCATAAGATTTAATTTTGGTGATTATTTAGAAATAAGAATTTAGAAATTTCATTTTTTGAATAATTTCCAGAATATACGTAATTCCGATTGTGCTGAAACTTAGCATTTATATATTTATTTGATATCATTTTCAAGTCCCATATAAAATTTTGAGATAAAAGTCTTATTGGTCTACCAAAGAACAAGATCTCTAAAGCTCCTGCTCAGGGCTTTTCTTAAATTCGAACTCCTTTTTCATGCCTCAAAACTGATTAAAGAATCCGAGGAGTAAAATGTACATTCCAGCATAATCACATTGCAGATAAGGAACTCAAAATATTCAACACATTTCTGTTTGAAAAACCTGAAAAATCACGCGATGGAAATTTGTAAGGCAGCAGAACATCGAAAAATCATTTACAAGCAATAAGTTCATTAAGAAAAAACACCTACAAAAAATCCTTATCACATCAAACAGAAGTTAATAGAAAACAATACCGTCATAATTCTACTATGCACAACTGCTAAGTACCACAATGCGCAAGTCTCTTTATCAAAATCAACATGACATGAATTTCCAACGTTTAGATAGATATCTGTGGAAAATGTGGAAATTATCATCGACCAGGACAATGCGAAGACTTCTCACATTCAAGCAGAAACAAGAAATATCAAGACATCCATAACATTGAAAAAAGTTCCGATGAAGACAATCCATTCTAAGGCTGCATAAGTAATAATAGAAATGCTAAAAAAATGGGTTATAAATTTATTGGTAAACAAGTATAATTTACAGTTTAAAGGTGACACTGGTGCACAGACAAATATAATTTCTTAAAGTACATATAAAAACACACATTACATACTTTAATTGTTGAAAACACTAATAAAATTTATTTTCATTTTGTCAAAAATAATGGACCAAACATAATTGGATTGCCAACAACTAAGGGTTTGAATGTTGCTGAAATGTTAAGTTATGTAAAAAATATTCTGGAAGAATTTGGGGAAATTTTTGAAGGTATTAATTGTCTTTCAGGTCAAAACTCTATAAAAATCAATAAAAGTATTCCACCTGTAGTCCATGCAAGTGGAATAGTTACATTCTGTATTAGAGACAAATAAAAAGTAAAATTAGATAAATTAGTGAAACAAAAATTATAGTTAATGAAACAATGCCAACAGAATGGGTTAGTTTTTTAGTTATTGTCAGTAAACAAAACGGTGATTAATTTATAATATTTATAAATTAATTTAAAATATTGCAATACTAGTGGAAAATAAGATTTTGAAATACATATTTCTGTAAATTTAACCATGCAATCTTCATGAAAAATCATGTATTTTCAAATGGAAAATTCGGGCTTCTGGTGTAATCTCATTGTGTAGGAATGCAAAATCATAGCACTTTACGTTGGCTATAGAACGCCAGCATGAAGTGCTGTAATTTCACAATGAAATTTCTAGTAGGATGCATTCTTATATGTTTTTTCTTTTAACGACTCCCCTCCAGTGAGAGAAAGTATGAGTATCTTAAAGCAAATTTTTCATCATGTAATGCAAATTAAACCCTCAAAGGTAATGCCTATGATATTCAATATAGACAAAACATACAAAATCTACACAAAAGACATGATATGACAGCTTAAAACGAAGATCACTCAAATTAAATATGGTATCTAATCGAAACAAAGTGAACATAATTTATCATACATTATTTTCAAGGATAAAATCTAAGTAAAATGATGAAAAATTGTTTCAACATATTTTTTTTTAACGAAAAATCGTTTGAAGGAAAAAATATAAGGATGGAATGAAAAAAATTTCCGGAAGTTTTTATAGGGTTGTAGTCGAAAACAAAATTTGAAATATGGATTCTGATAGATTTTTGCTGCTTTTTAAAATACTTTCTGTTTGAGTTTTCTACCTTGTATGGGATATTGGCTTTATGGTACATTTTGGGTCACCTTGTACATCGCCTACATGTAGAATTAGAAAGAAACAGAAATTGGATTGATTTCATTCGGAATATTTATTTGTCGAATTGTTTTAGATGAAGTTTGCTTTCAAAATAAAGGAAAAACTTCAAAAAACCTTTTAATTATTTTCACCAAATTGAAGATTTCACTCCTATTATTGCAAATTGGCGAATATTCATGTATTGATGGAAGTCCGATTAATTCAAACTTTTTATTTTATGAGTGTAACCATTTTCAATTGCAATCAGTATCGCATGAGTTAGCCTCTGCAGACTTTTTTTTTCATATTTGGAAATATTGGTGAAATATCGATATTGCGTCAGTTGTCGAATATAGCATGGCCATTCGTTCCCCTCAATTTGAAAATTGAATCATGATATGAATCGAGGAACTATTATATTTATAATTCGGAGAACGATCAGAGAAATGAATCAGAAACAAAATGATAATGAATAAGACCCCCTCCTGTTGCTATAAAAATTTAATTATACCTCAAACATAATTAGGAAGATTCATGGCAGTCAATTAAGAAACAGTGTTTGTCCAAAAACTACTAAATTCATCGGACAAGTAACTGACACTTGTGGTTAAGCAGATATAATTAATTCATACTCGAAAACAGGAATTCGTGTGTGTTCCACTGTTATATCTAACGCTATTTTATGATTGGATTTAACAACCCATTTTTTTTATCTTTCTGTTAACATATGTGACAGACAATTTTTCATGGTGGCTAAGGAATCGTCTACTGACGCAATCCTTAAAATCCTCCGAATAAAATTAAGGAAAGACATATGGTCTGAAAATGAAGGTGATACAACATTGTAGCATATGGCTTTTTATGGTATTATTAAATAATATATTTAAGGTATTTTCATTATTTTATATTGATGACATTGGGGTTAGATTTGCCAGATGTCCTGAATAATGTTTCGAAACATTTGCTTTTAACTATTTCGAGAATTATGTCACTTAGATGGCTCTGTAAATCATTATAACCTTTCCTTCATTGAGGTTTAACTCATTTGATATTTCAATTACCTGAACCTTTAATGTTTTTTTTGGATCAGAAATATTTTTCTGAAGAGCCATTCCAACCTTATTTCACGATCTGAGGATTGAACTCATGTAGTTTAATTCCGAAAATTCATGGAATTAGCAGAGAAAATATTTTTTCGCCGACCTCGAAATTAAAGGTGATTTAAATGTGTTCGAAATTGAACATTAATGATCCATTTTAATGCTCAATTTATGCTATATTTTAATGTGCAATCCTCATGGCACCCTACACAAAGTATTCAGAATCACTACGAGAAATGTCAAAACTCTACTGGAACATAGAAACATAGAAATTCCATTATGTCAAATGTATGTCTTGAGCAAAATGATATTGTATTTCAATGAAGAATTCATACACAATTTATGTTGAGATCGTCGGAAAAATCTTGTAATCAACTCGGTTATCAATTGAGAGACTAATGGTCTCGAACTATTAACGCGTTCGCTCCGCTCACGCATTAAAATATCTTGACCGTTAGTCGCTGTTTTTAATAACCTAGTTGATTAAATAACTATAAATGGCCGATAAGAAAATTTTTAATTATTACCATCGGAAGTAAGATGCAATGCAATGTTTTCGAAAAGGCTGGAATTTGAAAAAAGAGCATTTTTCTGTCTTCAAACATTTTCTGAAAATTTATATATACAGGTGTCCCAAAAATACCACGCGAAAGTGACACTGGAGATAGATTGGCATTAGGTCTATCAGATAGCATCAACATGACCTCAGTAAAAGTCCGCTGGTTTTCGAGATATCACCACTTTTGTGTAATTTTTAAAAATCTCCTGTTTTCGGTCTTTTATCCTAGCATTGCTAGAAATTACTTCAAACACATATTTTTTTTTACCTAGGCTATCCTGAATAGTTGCTTTAAACAATGAAGTAATGACTTCACCGAGAACTAAAACAAAATCCTTCCTTCAAAATGTCTAACTTGTTGTATTTTATGCCGAAGTTAAAACGATAACTTAAGTTTGACTGACTGCTGTGAAAAAAAATTATATCAGACTGAATTGACAAATAATCTTAAAAACTGGTCCATTTCATGCCATTTTCAATATGATACAACACTACCAATTTTTTAACCGAAAACTGGATATTTTTAAAAAATACACAAAAGAAGTGATATCTCGAAAACCAGCGGACTTTTACTGAGGTCATGTTGATGCATCTGATAGACCTAATGCCAATCTATCTCCAGTGTCACTTTCGTGTGGTATTTTTGGGACACCTGTATAAATCAATTAAGTATATTATTTTTTGAAAGTGTCAAACTTACGACTTTATAAAAAGCCATCAAATTATCTTTGAACCCATCCTCCAATTTCAGATTTTAAATGTTGCTGTCATAAGGCTCACAGGATTGATATGAATTGATTGGCATTACCAACTGAAGTTCGCTTTTTGAGCGCTCGTTCTACTTGAACGAATGGTGCAAGAATTTTCGAATTTTGAAACGAAAATATTCTCAAACGATGGGGTTCGACTCCCTGATTACGAATTCATGGTCAAATTCAATTATGTCCGTGGAGCTGCCCGGTCGTAAGCACGATAACTTCCGAAGGAATTGTTCTAGAGACTTGGGATTTTCAGGGTAAATTCGGTTCCCAAATCCCACAGTTGAGTTCGTTCCATAAAATATGACCATTAAAAATTTTTGATCCCCAATATCTGAGAAGAAACAAAACCAATCGGAATGAAAGTTGGCGGCCACATGCAAGAAGCTCATAATAAGCCTCATGCAAAATTTTGTAGCCATAGTGTCAACAGAACCAAAGAAAATTCAATTGGAATATTGATCTGAACCATATAATGAAATTTTTTTAATGATTGATTTTTCACTTGTTTCATTTTTCGAATAATTTCCAGAATATAATTCCGATCGTGCATAGATTTTGAGATTTTATATCGTATAATTAGCATGAATGTCAAGTCCTATACGAAATTTGGAGGTAATAGCATTATTGCTCCACCAATGAACGATGGCTCAAAAGCACCTGCTCAGGCTTTTCCTGAATTTTTCGTATTTTTTCTGATTTCACATGGCAGCCGTATTATATCAGTTGGTACTTTTTCAGGGAGATTCAATGCATGCTATATAAAAAGTACCTTTGATAAATCGCATATATGAAATACCCTGTGAATGTGGAAAATAGATATAGGATTTTGTTAATATTTGTTAGTAAAATTCTATTTCATCATATCTTTATTTATTTCCATTACCCATTACCAGAAATGAAATGTATATGTATATTATTTCACTTTTTTTCACTAAGTCGATTCTCTGACCACATGTAATTGTAACATGAGTAATTTTGAAAATATGACTGAATGCAACTTAATTTGCTACCCTGTGCTCTTTTGATATCAGCAGCTCACAACTGAATCCCATAAATTTTTGTATCGCTAATTTATTTGCATGAAAAGAATAAGTTTTGTATCAGGAAAACATGAAATAAACTCTCAAATTAATACCAATAGTTATCGAAAAGTAGCAAACCAATTTTTCCAATTTCGAACATATTTCTTAATTTCGAATAAATATCGGCCCGGGGAGAAACAAATTATCCAATTATCTCCTCAATAGCTGCAGTCCCAGCAACTCCTTTTTCTGCCTTTTAAACTCAATTAGGTCAGCTCAATGGGCCAGAGGAGTGTCAAAAAGGGCCCCCAAGATCTGTGTAAAGTAGTTCTGGATCGTGCCAGGTGGGGGCGCGTCTTGTATGGACCACACGCATCTTTACGCCAACACATTAATAAAGTTGTGCCGTTATTAATACTTATATAGTTCTTCATGCTTCCATCCTGCGGCTACAGTCGCTCAAGTCGGTAAAAGAAATGATGTCAGTTCGAAATCTTGAAGAGAAAAGTCCGCCTTAAGTTGAGTCCGGTTATGGATACCTATTTTGGATGCAAATTTGCATAATTGATGTTTGTTTTTCCCTTCTAAAATGCAGTTAAATAATTGCTCAATTATTGATGATCGAAATTTTTTCATTATATCCCGTCGTGTCATTATTGTTTTAGCAAGTATTTTTGATAGCTTTGTGAAAGTGAAAGCTGCTTTCCAGGGAATGTGCGAAGCCCAAGATTGACACATTGGACTTCAAACTCCAGCTATGACAGGACAACACCAATAGGTCTCTGAAACTAAACTGTCAAATTCAACAAGTTGGAAATAGGGATGTTGACTCATGTTACGAATTCATATAAATTGAGGTTTTCCTCATAGAAGGAAATTTTTGCAATCCTAAAAAACCATTTTAGTGATCTTATTATCTCGTTGAATTAAATAAAGCTGATTTAAATTATGTTATTTATTAACTATCACGTGACTGCGAACGCCAATCAGAGGTAATCCGTATAGTGACGTCAAACTATCCGTATTGTCATTGCAAATTCGAATGTTCGGTGCTCAGATCAACAAAATACATTCATAGGCCGGGTTCCACAAAACTCCAATCACCTTGATTATTGAAATGTCATCATTTCTCTGCAATTTTCAGTTCATTTTTGACATAAACCATCGACTTACTTCAAAACGAACGATTTGATTGCCCAATCAAGCTTTGTGAAACCCGGTTTTGTGACTTGAACCATAGTAAATATATAGAATATCATATCTATGTTTCGAACTCAAGAAGTTGAAATCTGAAAGAGACAGAATAGTTCGATTAGGTTTTGTTAGAAGAACGATAATCTACAATTTTCTTTATAATGGAGATAGGATTCATCAAGGGTAATAGTAGTAACTTAACGAAGATTGATTCCCTGATGGTCGCAAGTTTCTTTGCTGAAAACAAAGATTTTTGTGCAGTGGAGCTTAAAAACGTAGAATTGTCTCTGTAAGTAGCAAACTTTTAACTCACATTTATTATTACAAATAAAAGAAACACCTCATTCAGGTTTTATAGACCGACATATTCATTTTGAAGGCTTAAATTGAACTTGAAGGAATCAGGCAAAATCAGTTCGCTTTGACAGAAGTCAAAGTATTTTACCATAGACAAACTGACAAACTAAAAATTCAGTTAGTCTATGATGTCTACCGACTATTGACGTAATCATCATAACGTGCCGTTTCCGCGGGAAAATTAATTCTCTTTTCTTATACGTATTTTTTAGTGGCAAATACTATATTTTTAAGAAAAAAGTAATATTTTCGTGTTTGTATAGGGTTTATCTACAAAATAAAATGAATTCCAAAAAATAGTCAACATCCCTATTCTGTGTGTATTCCTATTCATTCTTTCAGTCTTCGCCAAATTTTTGAGCGCTCATTTTACTTAAACGAGTGCTCTATATCGTTTTGCTCAAATGTCTGTTATTTTCGAATTTGGGTCGAAAATGGTCTCAAACGATAGGGTTGTTCCTCAATATCTCAGACAGAACGAAACCCATCGAAATGAAATGTTGCGACCAAATGCAAGATACTCTTAGTGAGCCTCATGCAAAATTTTGTGGCCATAATGTAAACAGAATCATGGAAAATTCAATTTGAATATTGAGAAGAAGAAACTTCATATTTCCATAAAAGAAATATCCGATTCGATGAATTCATTTTATGAATGAAGATTGACACACTGAATGTTCATGCAAAATTTTGTGGGCATAGAGTTAAAAGAATCATAGAATATTCAATTGGAATATCGAAAAGATGAATCTTTATTTTTTCATAACAATATATCCGATTAGAGTGAAATTCATTTATTGAATGAATATGGATATACTGAATGTTCAGGCAAAATTTCAAGAGGATTGCATCATCTGAATTAATTTTCTTCATATTTCATTTTTCGAATGATTTCCATTTTTTTGATTGTTCTGTTGTTCTGCCTTCATATATGTGGCTTCAATCTGAAGTCCCATATGAAATTTTGAGGTAATAGTCTTTTTGCTCCACCAAAGAACGAGCGCTCAAAATCTCCTGCTCAGGGCTCTTCTTAATTTTTTAACAGAAAGGGAACACCTTTTCAGCACAGGATCCTCAATATATCATCCTATATCCGAATAGTTCCTCAATTAATTTTATTTTAGCCCTCTGGAAAAAGTTTCTGCGATTGGCCATGAACCAATAAGTGTTTCAAGCATTTCACTGGAGAAGAGTATATGACAGTTTTCGCAAAGAATTGTCATAGGTACCTATGATTTGGTCGAATTCAATTCTTAGTTCAGTGAAGCCTGGATCACTCGAGTCTTCGCTCATTTGAAAATTTAATTTGGGTGTATCACCCAATTCAGTGGCACAGCCAGGATTTTGTTTTGGGGGGGGCTGAACTGAACAATTTTTGATGATACAACAAATAACGAAAGTTGCAAAAAAATGAAGAAGAAAGAAATAACGAAGAAATTAATCTTTGGGGGGGCTGCAGCCCCAAAGCCCCCCCCCCTGGCTGCGCCAGTGCCAATTTATAAATCAGAGGGATGGTTATAAAAAGTTGCATTTTACAGTGGTCTCTTCAAGCATTATAAATTACCCTAAAAAACCTTTAGTATTTTTAGGAGGCAACATATGCGTAACATTATGGTGAAGGTGGAGCCTTCTGTTTTGCCTTCTAACAACTATGGATCACTTTCCAAGATCGAAAGGTGTGATTTCACAAAATACGGTTGGTCCATTTTGAAAGCAGTCAAGTTATTTTGTTGTCTAGTTCTCTTAGTTTTGACAATTTTTCGTCTGCCGATCTCTTTCTGGGATTTAAGGAGAAGAATAATCCATCTATTTTCAGCAATTCAAAACAAGATAGAAAAAGCTCCGGCTACTTCATACCTCAAAAAGAACCATTACTTGATTTCATAGCATGTAGTGGAGGTTTAAGCTTTTATGTATTTCTTAAGTTTTTTCTATAGATTCGATTTTCGTTAGAATATTGATCGACCACTTATGCTGAGCCAATGCTTATTAGTATTCGAGTTCAGGTTAGGGTAAAATTAGAAAAAAACAGAAATAGCAGGGATATAAACTTGTTTCGGTACTGCAATCGATTTATTTTTTGCATGTACTTCGAAAACAAAATATGGTGGTGGAAAATTAATACTACTCTGGTTAGTTTATCAGGAAGAAAGCCTGAGAATGAGGAAAAAAATTTCAGTCCTAAAATATCGAATTTTGCCACTCCTGTGCACTGAAATTTTGATCGATTTTTATTTTGTAGTATATAATTATAAAGTATTGAATTACCAAAAAAATATTTTTTCAATTCAAGATACCGCCGATCCAAACAAATGTAAAATTTTAATCGCTCAAAAACCATCTGAACAATTTGACGCACCGACGAACTTAGCCGAGATATTCCAATCTATAACATTTCTGAATCATTCCTGCAGAAAGATGAAGGTTTTAGATTTTTCATTCGAGGGCACCTCACCAAATTTCATACAAGTCATACATCTCATTCTGAAAAAAAGGCGCTATCGCATTTCAGATCTGAAAATGTTCATAAGAAAAGATTTGGAAATCATCATAAATCATGAACTGTTTGCTCATCGACGAAAATCTCCGAACTATTTTCACCTTTATCTAGATTCGAAATATTTTGCTCATTCCGTTTGCAAATATAATAGTATTTACAGGTATTGATAGTTTCAGTGAATGGGCTAATCAGGGTAATCAATCCCCCCGAAAATTTTTCGACTGCTATTTATTCTATGGATTTCTGTTATTGAAATATTTGAGTTTAATATTTCTTTGGAATTCGAGTCGAGTCGTTTGAGACTTTTGGCATAAAATCTATATTTACAGATACTCCAAAACTATGGTACACTTTAACATAATGAAAATTCTCGCGAATTTGCCTGGACCGTCTTAATTAACATTTACTAAGAAGAGAACATCTGGAAATATTGAATTAATCGTCTTCTCTAGAGGGCCAATTGAGCAATTTTCTGCGTTCATCTAGTTCACCAGTAATCATCATTTTATTGATGAATGACCAACAACAATTATAGTTATTGTTATCATTTACCTCCACTGAAAGTTTTCAATGGAAAAATTCAAATTTAGCACGAAAAATGTCAAAATTCTAATGATGATCAGGTACAAACAGAAAACCGTCAAGAATAACCTAATTTGTTGAACGTCATTCCTCATATTCCTGGCCTTTTAGAAAAATAAGATAAATTGGTTACAAATACAACATGAGAACCGTTCTCAAAACACGAAATGATTTGAGATCCATTTTAACCACAATGAAATCGATGAATGAGACACAAAAATAAACAAAATTGTGTTTACAATATTCCCTGTATATGTGGAAAATCTTATACAGAAGATACATCAAGACCTTACGAGATAAGAAAACGGGAACATAATAAGAACAACATCAGAAATAGAGACATTATAAGATCAGAAATCACTGATCATGTGTGTTCACATGATGAACTGGAACAACACAAAGATCCTAATGGAAGAACCTCATAATTATAAAAGGAAAATTAAGGAATACACATGTATTTTATTAAGTCGCATCCACACTATGCCGAACGACATCATTCGACACGTTCGGGGAAACACGTTCGATTCGACAATCGGTGTGGACGTGTCGAACGATAAACGGTTCGACTCAGTTGTGAGCGAGCCTTCAACAAGAACGTCTTCGTCACGGAGCCGGGACGCGGGAGAAATTCAGTTCAAATCCGAATCCAAGGGCATGTGAATACGCAGCGCTTTTGGATGCAACTGAACCCCATTCGACATATCCAGACTGAATGATTCGATTCGACTTCCTTTGATCGGGACCACGCTCAGTCGGGTTGGAAGCGACATGATTCGATTCGACTTCTACAACGTCCACACTTCTTCGACTTTGTCGAACGACACAAGTCGAATGATGTCGTTCGGCATAGTGTGGATGCGACTTTAGATGAAGTAGATAATTTGGCCAATTGTTCTGTTGAAATAGATCATATTTGGATTGATTTATTGAAGAAAGAAATGACGTCAGGAAATTTCAAAATTAAATAGATCAACATCTCTATGTGTTGACAACTGTCAATGTAAATCAGACTGCAAACGAAAAAATACACAATTCAAAAGATTTAAAAGTAAAGAAGGAGTCTGATATAGACACCGAAACGTTACATAATCCTTTTCATTTATTTCCTTCTTCAGTTTTACTCTCAGGCAACAATTCTTTCAGAACCAATTTGCTCCTGACAAATGAATGCAGAGATTTTCGCAGAAGCACTTCATCTTATTCAAAAATTTTGCAATTATTTTTGTTTTAGAGACTGGAGTGAAAACCTAAAAAGTTTTTCAGAAATCCAGAATCATCCCAGATTATTAGAAATTCACACAACTCCAAAAAATCTTCTAGCTGACGAAACTTAAGCACATCCACAGATTTACAGTTTTTTTCCTCTCCTGTAAACTTTGGGTTTTGGTACTTACCTATGTGATTTGCATATTGAGGCGACGATATCTACAATTGGACGTGGGTCATTTAACAAATTGCGATACAACTGAATGTGAATAAATTTGCTCTATTTGTGTATTTTTTTCCATTTAAAATTGTTGAGACTGTTCGCAAACTTTGTGAGTGCTGAGAAAACGGACATTTTCAAGGCTGATTTGTCTGGCCAACTGTGAACCGGGGCAGACTCGACTTTTCCTGACATTGATTAATATTTGGGCTGGCCAGCTTCGCTCCTGCCTACCACAGCACAATAGCGTCAAAACAAAGCTTTTTTCGTTACCTGCCTGGTCTCGCATCTACAGAATTATAAGCTAAAATTATTATTTATTTACCATCGACGGATTTTATTAAGTTGTATTTCAAAATGTGACTTTAATAGTCCTAACCATATTGGCGAAAAACCACTCGAGTGATTTCAAGACTTCGGTAATGGGCTGAACCATTGGATTGGTGTTTTCAAACACAATAGTCGTAAAAGATGAGACCTGTCCAGACAGCTCTTGACAGAGCCAATGGTGATATATCTGGCACATTCTTTCAAAAAGACATATGCTTTTGAAATTTGGAAAGTCACGGCCATTTTGATCCTCAAACTATTTTTGGAGATGAATTTTATTTTTGAGTTCATTAGGATAGATAAATCCGCTAGAATACATTTTTCTCGAAATGAATTGAACAAACTCTCTCTCTCTCTCTCTCTCTCTCTCGATAGGGTTTATTTTTTTTTCTGAGGGTAATGAGAGATTCAACAATATATTGATAAACAATAATAGGGATTAGATAATTTAATTAATTTTTTATCTCCTCTAAGAGGAAAATTTCCAAATTGAAGAGGTGCATTTCAACAGAGATTTGAACCATACGATTTTGAAAGTTTCCTTTATATAACTGAAATATCTTCCACTATTCCAAATCACTTCACAAACCTGATAATTTAAAAAACTTGCATAATAATAATCATTGAAATGTAAAATAATCTTATTTTTGATTCTTTCGAAATATGGATTCACATAATTTCTCGTCCGACGAGCTTTTGAATTTAGATCAGAGAACTCCGCGATTTATTCAACTCTCTGTAACATTGATAACATTGCGTATCAATATAATAAGAAAATAACCAACATTACCTGAAATTTTAATATACACAGTGAAATATGCCAAATTTCCATGGACTACTCTGTGCTCAATAATATGTGAACAGAATATAGAAATGTATACCTATCAACTAAGATTAGTTGATAAGGATTCATTCACTCTGGGCTCAAAAGGCTACGAAAATAAATCCCTACGCTTCGAAAAAATTCGATTTGGAAAACACAAATTTAAATAGTTTAACCTATTCTTTATACCCCTCAACGTGCCCCTTTCAATTCCAATACAAAAAAGGTTCTGAATATTAATTTCCTAGAAAAAAAACATGAGCAGAATCAATACTATTCAGCTTTGATTTTTGAGAAAGTTACATAATTCCTCTCTTTTCAGTCAGTGCAAATATTAACATCTCAAAGAAAAACCAAAACAAAGAAACGTATCCCTATCAACTAATCTCACACCCATAAAATATTGTTCATCTATCTCTTTGAAACACTTTTCATACCCCTTAAAGCGCCCCTGTTAATTATAATACGAAATACGTTCTGGATATAAATTTCCTAGAAGAAAACATAGGCAGAATCATTACGATTCAATCTTGATTTGTAAAATAGTAACGAAATTTCTCTCTTTCCAGTCAGTGCAAGTATTAACATCTCAAAGAAAAACCAAAATGAAGAAACGTATCCTTATCTCACACTCCTAAAACATTCTTCATCTCACTTTCGAAACCAGTGTGAGCTCAAAGCGCTACGGAAATGAGTACATACGCTAAGAAGAAATTCGAAAAAAAATTTCAATATTTTGACATATTCTTCATACCCCTCAAAGCGCCCCTGTTAATTCTAATACAAAATACCGTCTGGATATTAATTTCTTAGAAAAAACAGAAACAGAATCAATACTATTCAGCCTTGATTTTAAGGAAGGTTCAAAAATTTCTCTTTTTCCAGTCAGTGCAAATATCAACATCACAGAGAAAAACCAAAACAAAGAAAAGTATCCCTATCTCACACTCCTAAAATATTCTTCATCTCACTTTCGAAAACACTCTGAGCTCGAAGCGCTACAAAAATAATGACACACCTTCGTCTAAGATACATATCTACGCTTCGAAGAAATTCGATTTCGAAAACACAAATTCAAATAGTTTGACATATTCTTCATACCCCTAAAAGCGCCCCTGTTAATTCGAATACAAAATACGTTCTCGATATTAATTTCCTAGAGAAAAACATAAGCAGAATCAATACTATTCAGCCTTGATTTCTATGAAAGTTACAAAATTCCTCTCGTTCCAGTCAGTGCAAATATTAACATCTCAAGGAAAAACCAAAACAAAGAAATATATCCCTATCAACTAATCTCACACTCCTAAAATATTCTTCATCTGACTTTCGAAAACACTCTGGGCTCAAAGCGCTACGAAAATAAATCCATACGCTTCGAAGAAATGCGATTTCAAACACACAAATTTAAATACATTGACATATTTTTCATACCCCTTAACCCATTATAGGGCAAAAGAGTGGGGTTTGGAGTATCATCCTGAAACTGTGTGGAAATATTGTGAAAGGTCCGTAGTGTTCCGAAGTGTAGATATAAAATTTTTTTCGATTTAGCCCCAAACTCAAATTTTTGGGTGGGACATATATGTCCCAGTGACGGTTACAGGCACAATTTTTTCCTAAAAGTACATGGGTACAATGATGTCCCACCAAATAATTACTTGAAATATTTGAACATTATCGAATTAAAAGCGGAGGAATGATAACTATAACTGATAAGTAATAAAATAATCGAAAAAAATTGGTCATAAAATTTTCATTTGAGGAAAAACAAAAAATAAACGATTTAATGAAAGCAACAGAAAAAAAAATCTTATTCCAATATAATTCTTTGGAAGATAAAATAAAATTTATGAATAATAATAAATATTCTTATAAAATCACAAAAATGAACATTTGACTCCATAAACAAACGAAAATTATATAATATTCTCATATGAATCTATGACAATGGAAATGTCATAGTTTCCAAAGACCAGCATCGTGCGCATCAGAATTACCCCCAATATCTTTCATTTTCTTCAGCAACCTCATTCACAAATTTTCCAACAAGATAATTTGAAATGAAATATTTTTATTTGAAATAGAATATAATTTGCTTCCGAACTTTTTCATGTGCGAAAATTCTTTTTTGCTCTACGCCACTGAAATTCAGTTCCAGTGAATTTCAGATGTTTGAAGAAGAAATGTTGCTTATTCGATGAGCATTGTTGTATCAATATAATGACTTTTGGAAAAACTTTCGAGGAATAGCAAGTGAGTAGGCGATTTTGGGACAATTTTTTGGAATTCTTCAGGAAATCTTCCTAGCTGAAACATTTTTCGCCAAAAAAGTTATTGCTAATATCAGGTCGACATGTGAACAAAGTGAAATAATAACATTATTTATCATTCTGAATGCTTCCAACGAACAGTAAAAAAATCATTCAATTCGTATGAAAATCCATTGTACCGATACCAACGGCTTCATTATCAAAATTATGAAAAGAAGAAGGGCGGTCACAATAATTTTTTCATTCAAATAAATTCCACATATCGCAATTATTCAGAAGAGACACAGTCAGAAAAATTCACAGTATAGAGTTCACATAAATTGAAAACAAATGTGTCGATACAAGAAACCTGGCTGAAAAGGGGTTTCCCATGGGCATTGGGACGAATATTTTCCACCTGGGCAGTTTTAACGCCACCTATTCACAATCGAATCGAATCAAAATAAGTATTAAGGATCTGATTGAGAACGTCCTACACATCCGTTAACCCGTTAGGCACCTACATATCCCTCACAGTTTTTGCTAAAGAACGGGTGGGACATTATAGTCCCAATGTCATATAAAGGGTCAAAATTCCTCTCTTTCCAGTCAGTGCAAATATTAACGTCTCAAAGTAAAAACAAAACAAAGAAACGTAACCCTATCAACTAATCTCACACTCCTAAAATATTCTTCATCTAACTCTTTGAAACACTCTTGGCTGAAAGCACTTCCAACATAAATCCCTACGGTTCGAAGAAATTTCACTTCGTAAACACAAATTGAAATAGTTAAACACATACTTCATACCCCTCAAGCCCCGTGTTAATTCTAATAAAAATACGTTCTGGGTATTAATTTTCTAGAAGAAAACATGGACTGAATCAATACTATTCAGCCTTGATTTCAAGGAAAGTTACAAAATTCCTGTCTTCTCAGTAAGTGAAACTATTAACCAAAAAAAAAACGTATCCCTATCAACTTATCTCAGACTCCTGAAATATTCTTCATCTAACTATTGAGAACACTTTGAACTCAAGCGCTACGAAAATAAATCCCTGCGCTTCGAACAAATTCAATTCAAAAACACAAATTTGAATAGTTTAGTATATTCTTTATACCTCTCAAAATGCCCCTCTTAATTTTAATACAAAATACTTTCTGGAATTAATTTCTTAGAAGAAAACATGAGCAGAATCAATACCATTCAGCCTTAATTTCTAAGAAAGTTACAAAATTCCCCTCTTACAAGTCAGTGCCAATATAAACATCTCAAAGAAAAACCAAACAGAGAAACATATCGTTATCAACTAATCTCACACTCCTAAAATATTCTTCATCTCACTTTCGAAAACACTCTGGACTCAAAGCGCTACAAAAATAAATCCATACGCTTCGAAGAAATTCAATTTCGAAAACACAAATTTAAATAGTTTAGTATATTCTTTATACCCCTCAAAGCACCCCTCTTAATTTTAATACAAAATACTTTCTGGAATTAATTTCCTAGAAGAAAACATGAGCAGAATCAATACTATTCAGCCTTAATTTCGAAGAAAAATACAAAATTCCTCTCTTTCATGCAGTGCCAATATAAACATCTCAAAGAAAAACCAAAGAGAGACGTATCCCTATCAACAATAATCTCACACTCCTAAAGTATTCTTCATCTGACTTTCGAAAACACTCTGGACTCAAAGCGCCTCGAAAATAAATCCATACGCTTCGAAGAAATTCAATTTCGAACACACAAATTTAAATAGTTTAGTATATTCTTTTATAACCCTCAAAGCACCCCTCTTAATTTTAATACAAAATACTTTCTGGAATTAATTTCTTAGAAGAAAATATGAGCAGAATCAATACTATTCAGCCTTAATTTCGAACAAAAATACAAAATTCCTCTCTTTCATGCAGTGCCAATATAAACATCTCAAAGAAAAACCAAACAGAAAAACGTATCCCTATCAACTAATCTCACACTCCTAAAGTATTCTTCATCTCACTTTCGAAAACACTCTGAGCTCCAAGCGCTACAAAAATAAATCCATACGCTTCGAAGAAATTCGATTTCGAAAACACAAATTTAAATAGTTTAACATTTTTCTTTATACCCCTTAAAGCGCCCCTGTTAAGACCTAAAGCGGCTACGGTATCATTTTCAGCTACTAGTCACCTTGAAAAGAAACCATAATGAAAACAAACCGAAAAAACATTAACACCGATTATGATGTTACTTTGTCACATTGTGTCTCCTGAATAGAAATGGCAAAACGTCTTTAGTACCCCTAAGTATTCTTTGTTCGCAAGAAAGGAACCCTCTCGTGACAGGGTGGTCGTAGCTGAACCGATATCAGCTTATTTTCAGCCCTTCTTTGTGTCGAACTCATCAGTTGCTTAATTAGTGATAATAGAATAGAATACACTCAGTATATTATGGTAGATTAGATAAAGATGACAGGTTATTCATGGTATCTGTTGTAGGGTGCAGGCATAGGAAGCTAGGAGTGTTTTATTTTTATTTGTCCAATAGGTATTAACTTGAAGAACGGATATTCTCGACTTTTTACCGTTAAAGTCTCGAATTCCTGGGAATCAGGTGCTAGATGCGATAACTACGGTGATTATCTCTTTACCGAAGAATTATTCATTAATTATTCTCTTAAGGAGGGGATTGGAATAATCCATAAAGATAGTATTTCCGATCTGATTATTTTTATTTTCTGGTGTGAATATTTCCAACGCAGTATAAACAGAAGTACTGACTGCAAGAAGCAAGATATCCGTCGTTTGTGCATTGTAGGAATGATTTCAAAGCTATTTCGAATATTTTACAAATGAATTCTTCCATAGTATGTTCTTCCGAGATTAAGATATAAAAATAAAATAAAACACAGTATTATTGTTTATTAAAATCTTCGGCTATCGATTTCGGAATTATTCCATCATCAGGCCAGCTGAAAGTATACAAATCTAGAACATGTATTTATTTAGGAAGAGTATGCAACTTACTGTCTTGAATTAAAATGAACACAAACTGTCTAAAAACATTAAAAGTAGTCCTCCTCTGTCAGAATTGTTAAAATTTTTAAAAAATCTAGTCAACCTTTACTACTAATATGTCTTTCTTGTGGAAATGTCAACTGAATATGGAACTATAGGATATGTGCGAAATGTGATATCTAATATGTTAATATATGTGGTCTATTGGTGGCGGGAATTTTTGAATTTTATATTTATTGTTGTTTTTTAGGAATCTAGGAGTTTGAAAATGCTTCTTCTGTCGAATTCTATATTATCATTAAGTAAAAATTGGTTGTCTTTATTTTGATTTTAAAAAATAAAGACAACCAAAAAGACAGTAAGTTTCGCCTAAATAAATACATGTTCTACATTTGTATACTTTCAGCTGGCCTGATGATGGAATAATTCCGAAATCGATAGCCGAAGATTTTAATAAACAATAATAGTGTGTTTTATTTTATTTTTATATCTTAATCTATTTCGAATAGTTGAGCGTTTCCTAAAAAAAGTTATTTAATCAACTTGTTCGTTAATGACAACAAATAATAGTAAAAAAGTAGTGCAAGATGTAGCAAGACGAATTAAGTATGAATTTTTGCTTCATATACTTCTTTTTTGGTATAAAATATTAATGTTCCCGAAATCTGCAACTTTTGGAGATATTATTTTAAATTTATGGGCTTTTTTTCAGAATAAACACAAAGGTGCTTTCAGTTTTTTTAAATTTACAGGATAATTATGAAAATTGAGTTTTCGGTAATGTGTACAGGGTGGGCATATTTCGATGTTTTAGCACTACAACTTTCAAACCAGAGGAGATAGACAAAATCTGATACCCACTTCTCGATCTCTTTTTCTGAGAAACTAACGAGAGTAGAATTCATTTTTGGCTACCTTCTTTTGTTTTCGAGGAATAAGCGAAAATTGGAAAAGTGGCAATATCGAAAAAAATTCATATCTCCGCTAATACTGATGATAGAGCTCTGAAATTAAAACATTATACAGGCACTTTTTTACGTAGAATCCAGTGGCGTACTCGCCTTTTTTTCACCATTTCTAATTACGGAGCTATGACCCAAAGTTATGTTTTTTAAATGGAAATACTAGATTTTTGAGGCATTTTCTGAAAGCTTAATTTTTTCTGATTTAAAAAAGATTTAACATTGTATGGTTTGTATCAATATGAGTATAGAAAATGATCAAAAACTTATTTTCATCTGAGTCTCAATATTTTCTATGGTTTCAACTGTTGATGAGCACAGAAGAATTTAGCATCGTATAATTACCACAATATCTTTCCAGTATTCTTTTCATTTTTATGCTCTTAACTCAATTTCTCCAAGATGAACTGCTGTGAAACTTGATCCCTCATTCTAAGTTATAACTAAGATGTCTAAAATAAGACATCTTAGTTATAACCTACTGACCTTTTATTGTAATCACTATTAGGTATTGAAAAATATTTTTCCTTTATTACTTTTCTGATTGAATTGATAACTTCAATCATATCTATATGCGTTATTTCATATGCGTTTTGAAATAGACTACTAAGCACGTATTTATTCTGTAGTGCAATAAAAATATTCTCTTGCATCCATCTCATTATAACTAAGTATATCGATTGAAACGGAGGATCATGTGGATCTTTTTGTTATTTCCAAATCCATTTCAAGATATAAGTTTTTATGAAATATATCCATGTTCGAATTTTGGAGAAATTAGTTGAAAGCATAGAAATAATGAGATTGACGGAAGGAGACTGCTCTTGTTATAGGAAGCTCCAATTTTATGTGCTCGTCAACCATAGAAAATATTGAGACTCAAATGAAAATAGGTTTTTGACCATTTTCTATACTCATATTGATACAAACCATACAATGTTATATATTTTTGAAATCAGAAAAAATTAAGCTTTAAGAAAATGCCACAAAAATCTAGTATTTCCATTAAAAAAAAACATAACTTTGGATCATAGCTCCGTAATTAGAAATGGTGCAAAAAATGCGAGTACGCCACTGGATTCTACGTAAAAAAGTGCCTGTATAATGTTTTAATTTGAGAGCTCTATCATCAGTATTAGCGGAGATATGAGTTTTTTTCGATATTGCCACTTTTCCAATTTTCGCTAATAATTCGAAAACAAAAGAAGGTAGCCAAAAATGAATACTACTGTTGTTACTTTCTAAGAAAAAGAGATCGAGAAGTGGGTATCAGATTTTGTCTATCTCCTCTGGTTTAAAAGTTGTAGTGCTAAAACATCGAAATATGCCCACCCTGTATATCGATAACTTTTTACTGAATTTTCAAGATGAAATTCATCTGTGGTATTTTTACATTGAGGTCATTGGCGTACACCAAAATTTTTTCTGGGCCATCGTTCTAATCAAAACTCAAACTCGAACACTCGGTATCTTAAAAAAAATTCCCTTTAAGTCTCTATTTGAAAGGAAATTCTAGCAAACCGAAGTTTCAAACATTACCTTCGCAAGCTTATGATATGCATGGTAACTTTAGTGATTTCAATTAGAACAATCTATGAAGACATATAACCTGTCACTAGTTATGATGAGGATCAGAATTGAGGACTGAAAAGAAAAAACTAATTAATCAAGAAATACATACCTATATTTTACGTAAAAAAATTCTTTTCCGGAAAAGATATCATCAATGTTTTATGACGTTTTCGTAGTTGAAATAAACACAATAAGTTTCTATTGTAAACATCATCATAAAAGTCAGAAGCTTTTGGCACGATTGCACGTAGTGGAAAAACGATCAGACAAATCTGGGTATCCTAACTATGGGTTTCATTCTATTCATTTGAGATTCCTACATTTTTGTTCAAATCGTGAACATATCTATAGAAAATTTCAAGCTTGGAAGTTATTCTTTTCGGATGATCATGCAAACCACTGGCGCAGCTAGGGGGGGGGGCTTTGGGGTTGCAGCCCCCCCCCAAATATTAATTTCTTCGTTATTTCTTTCTTCCCTATTTTTTGCCACTTTCGTTATTCGCTGTATCATCAAAAATTTTTCAGTTCAGCCCCCCCCAAAACAAAATCCTGGTTGCGCCACTGATGCAAACTGTCGATCGTAGGGTAAATTTAAAATTCAAATGGAAAGTTATGGTGAAATAGAATGAAAGTAATAGTGCTTAGGAATAGTCCTGTTTTCGTGATAGTTCTATATATCATCACCTGAATGAAAAATGAGAAAATAAATACACTACACAAAAACTCAAAGCAAATATTGTCAACTGGTATACCTAAATACAGAGATGATTCTAATATGAAACAACGAAAGCTGCAGGGGCTAGAGTATTCGGGTTAAGAACCTAGTGTACACTATCGGTAGAGTCCTATTTGAGTGTTTTTCAGCCAGAAATACTTACAATTGAAAAATGCATAGATAAAAACCTACAAAGAAACTATCAAGGATATGACATAAGAATCTATTTTGATATTAAAGCACTTTTATGAGTGCCGAAAAAACTCAATGAAATAGGAAAAAACCACAAGGTCTCTTAAGTCTGGTTTCTGTGTTTCTGGTCACTCAGCAATCGAAACGAGCACAAACGCCACCTAATCTTTCTTTGGTTTAGGCAAATTTATAGAAAGAGCTTTTGGATAAGGAAGAAACTGAAAGAGAGGCACTTTGAAGAAATCTTCCGGGAATGGATCATTTCAAGTAGTTCCTTCGGAACTTCAAAATTACAAGGTCCAAATACATTTTAAATCCCAGTGAGAACGAATTTCGCTGCGTCACTGGATTTCTAACAGGATATTGTAGCCTGTAGGTAGCAAATGATGAAAATTGGCCCAACAGAAACCCACAAGTTTAGATTATGTGGGAAAGATGATGAAACTCCTGCTCATTTAGTTACTTACAGAATTGCTAGCCTTCGCCAGGAATGTTTAGGACAGGTGAAAAATTGAAGAAACGTGAATCTAGCCTACTTGAAGCCCTCTCAGATACTTAACACGTTGACTGCCACGGCGATTTTCCGAATTCTGGTCCAAAATACCAAAATCAGTTAATCGTATTAGATTATTCAGAACTCAGATTTTAGTACATAGTTATCACCGAAATTAGAAGAATAGTATATTATATTATAAGGATTAAAAGTGCATATTTTTTTACGAGCAATATTTGCAGTTGCGAGGCGCAGCCGAGCGAATGCAGAATTGCGAGTTAAAATAGGCACTTTTAATCCGAATAATATATACTATTTTTTCTCCAACCAAGTCAAAATTACAATAAAATTGGTTTTAGTGAAAAATCGTTCATAATTTGGTTATGAATTTGAACACAGAATCATGACAGTGATTGTCACGTAGACTTCAAATGCATTTACTTTTAATCCAAGGATTAGAAATAGCGTTTTTAATCCTAGGATTAAAAGTGTTGCTAAGCAACGAGCAAATTTTTGTACGGTAAGGGAATTTATGACTTTTGCACCTGAAAATAGTACAAAAATGTTGACTTTTCTGTACTATTTTCAGGTGCAAAAGTCATAAATTCTCTTACCGTACAAAAATTGCTCGTTGCTTAGCAACACTTTTGATCCTAGGATTAAAAACGCTACTTTTAATCCTTGGATTAAAAGTAAATGCATTTGAATTCTACTTGGCAATCACTGTCATGATTCTGTGTTCAAATTCATAACCAAATTATGAACGATTTTTCACTAAAACCAATTTTATTGTTATTTTGACTTGGTTGGAGAAAAAATAGTATATATTATTCAGACTAAAAGTGCCTATTTTAACTCGCAATTTTGCATTCGCTCGGCTGCGCCTCGCAACTGCAAATATTGCTCGTAAAAAAATATGCACTTTTAATATATACTATTTTTGTACAACTGTCAAAAAAACTTGACTTTTCTTCATCACTATGGATGCGTAAAATATTACTTTTTTTCACCGTTAAAAAAGTCTTTTTTTCACCGTTAAAAAAAGTCTTTTTTTCACTGCTGATAACTAAAATTAGAACAACTTAAAAATAATGAATATTTTAATTAAAAATTATTTCACAAAATTATGATTGTATCTGTACCTTATAAAGTAAATTAGTTTCGTCATCAGCATCTCTGAGAAATTTATTGATATTATCCCTCCATAACACTTTAGATTTCTTTCCTCGGTATCCGACGCTTTTGTTCTTAATAAGCGGGACCAATTTTGAAAAATTCCTTATATCAATATTTTCCTTGACATTCGATGTTTTTTTTAACATTGAGCTCCATAACTTGGAAGGTTTAAAAATTTTTATTTTTCCACGAAATAGCATGTGAGCACATTTTCAGAAACCTTTTTTACGTTGTTCTTGTTGCGCCATTCTCTAAATTGGTTATTCGTTTTCTCATATTATTAGCTTTGATTTGGCTGGTAACATATAAGATACAATTGTATTTGCTTCTTCAGTCATATCTGCGGGGTTATCACTACCACTATCATGTTCAACATTCATCTTCTTTAAAATAATTCGAAATTGAAGCAACTACGAGCAAATACTGTCAAAGATTCAAACAATTTCAACAAACTGTTTCTATAGTTACGACACAGAAAGATCACTGGATTCATTTAAATATTGTACTGAAAGCATTATCTTCAATGATTATACGTATTTCAGACGATGTAAATTCACATTCACAGTTGTACAAAAAATGTTGTTTGTATTTCGTGCGTTTAAATTCGTGTTTTCATGGCACATTCGAGTGCAATTTTGGCCGAGACCGCAGGTCGATGTGCCATGAAAAAAACACTCATTTTACGCACTTAATACAAAAATAACTATTTTCTGTGACGGGAAAAATTGTGACATTTTATATCTCTTGACAGGTCACAAAATATGACTTTTTACGAAATTAATTTTTTCCCTGTCAAAAAAATGGTTCTCTATGTAGCCGGTAAAAAAGTACTCACTTTTTTTCCGGGGAAAAAAAGTAATTTCATGAACAGTTATATTTCTTTCACTACTAAATGGTCGTTTTTCCTATCACAGAAAAAATTAGTGTATTATACACGGGAAAAATATTAGATTTTAGCTCTCGGTTTTTTGTCTCCCTCCGCTCTGCGTCGGGAGACAATATAACCTCGAGCTAAAATCTAATACTCTTTTCCCTTGTATAATAAATAACTATTTTTTTGAAAAAAAAAGGGCCTACGAATCATCGCGTAGTTTTTTTCAAACTCTAATATCTGTTTGCTCATGAATAAATTTTCCGTTCATGTAAGCTAGCATTGATTTCTTCTTCTGTTCCTAGAAGCCATCTTTCCATATTAACCCTAATATACTACAAGTTTAATCGTAGCTACTCTATTGTAGGAAATAAACACAGTCCGAGATGACTTGTAGTCAACGTAATGACAGAGAACGCGATCTACCAGGGTGGCAGGGGTGGCAAAATGCCACGGGCCCCCGGCTTAAGGGGGCCCCGGCCCAAGGGGTCGCGAGCTCAAAAATATTTTTTTACACTGTACCTGAGTATTTTATTTTAGTTGAAAAGTCTATTTTTATAAGTTCTGCTCAAAATCCAAAGTGAGACAACTAAAGACCATAATACAATTTTAAGTTCATCGTTAAGCATTTCAACCAACCTAAATAAAAAGATGTTTCAAATTTTAGTGTTTTGGAGCATTCTACTTTGAAAGTTTTAAACGACAGAAACGACACTGATCTATTAAAAAAAGCTCTAGAATTTGTTGAGATATATAAAAAAGACATACTCGTATCTGAATCATTTGCCAGAGAAATTCTCAGTTTTTGATCCACTTTCATAGACAAAATAGAAAAATCTTTATGTATTAGAGACCTTGCTGATTTATTAATAATAAACAATCATTTTATGTCCTGCAGCTTTCGTGAAGTATGCATTGCATTTATGTTATTACAAACAATTCCTGTGACTACAGCTAGTGCTGAAAGATCATTTCAAAAACTAAAATTGATAAAAACCTATTTAAGAAATTCAATGGGACAAGACAGCTTATGTAACTTGGCTATTCTGTCTATTGAAAATTCTGTGGCCCGATCTTTAAACTTTGAAGATGTTATAGACACTTTTGCGGAACAGAAAGCTCGAAGAAAAGATTTTTCTTAATAAATATCTTATTGAAATTGAATTGTAATTTTTATTTCATTGTAAATTTATGCAGGTTGCCTCAAGATGTTGTTCCTTCATGGAAAAGCTAGCGAATAGATGATGAATGCTTCGAGGTATTATGTTCTATGGATAAGTGTGATCTCTCCAATACAATATACACAACGTGTAATTAAGTACGCTGAAAATCTCTAAGTTCATTAAAATTATTGAGTACAACGTGACGATTTTTACTGATAGGGCACCATCAAAAGAATTTGCCACGGGCCCCAGATGGTATAGTTACGCCACTGGCAGTCAACGTGTTAAGTTGAGGCTCAGGGAATGAAGGCATATGGGGCAGTTGCCAAAACAGCAGTGGAATATATAACCTTCTCAACAATCTACAATCAATAATATATCATGTGCAAAAAAAATCAAACTGTTCCTGACTTCAATAAATAAAGGTTATCTCAAACCTTAAAATGGAGAACTCTTATAAATTCAAAAATGTTAGAAACCAATATTATTAGACTTGTTATGCACACGTAGGTTCACGTCATCTCAGCTCAACAGAATAGTCTGCAGCTAACCGATAAAAAAAGATATAACTTTGGTCATCAGTGTTTGCCAACTTTACAGTTCAGAGTGACATTCAGTCAACAGAATAAAACACAACTATCCGGAAAGTACATATTTGTTGAGGATACAATATTGACAATGGACTAGTTGGCCATTTTACTCAGTTTACTTAAAGATTTCTTCTGTCAATAGGGTGTCAAATATTTACGATCAGGGCACTACCACAGGTCTATTTTATTTATGTACCGTGCAGGTTGAAATTTCATTACAAAATCCTTCTCACGTTTTTTCAGTAGATTGATTGAAGACTATCAATTTGATTTTAAGCAATTGGGAAGTTCAATAATACATTGAATCAAGGGCGTAGCCAGGGGGGGGGGGGGTTGGTGGTTCATATTGATTGATAAACCTAAATTTATCAGTGAAGTCGACCGCGACATTGTCGACTATAGAAACAAATTTTCTGTATAACGAAATTTCTTTATTACGAATTTTTTGCGGATTTAGCACATTCGTTATAGTTAAGTTCCACTGTATTTTAATGCGCGAGCGGAGCGAACGCGTTAATAGTTCTAGACCATTAGTCGATAGATCAATAACCGAGTTGATTACAAGATTTTTATGATGATCTAAATATGAATTGTGTATAATTTCTCGATCGAAATACATTCTCATTTTGCACAAGACATACATTTGACATAATAGAATTTCTAGGTTTCTATGTTCCAGTAGAGTTTTGGCACTTGTAGAGCTTCTGAATACTTTGTGGGCGGTTGCCATGAGGATTGTACATTGAAATAGCATAAAGTGGGCATTAAAATGGGTCATTAATGTTCAATTTCGTACACATTGAAATCACCTTTTATTTCGAGGTCGGCGGAAATGGTTTATTTCGATTTTCAGCAAAACTACGGGTCCTCTAGAAACAAGTTTAATGGGAAAGTTGTAGGTAAAAGAATGACCTGAACCTTTTGAACTCACACTTTTTCGAATAGCTTCAAAATTCATGTTTCAAGAGACCAAGTTTTAATTATTGCTTTCCTCGAAAAATTCCTCACGAAATTTGTTCGAAAGTCGTATTATATGTATGTTCATTCAAAACTTACTGTTATTTCATCAGTTGAAAATATTCATTTTTTCACCTTACTTATACAGGGTGTTCCTAAATTGAACGTACAAACGAAAAGGGGATATTCCTTAAGTGAGTTTAAGAAAAAAAAGTCCCATAAACATGGGGTCGCAAACGTTTCGTTTTCGAGATACAGGGTGTTGAAGTTTTAATCAAAAACATGTGTTGATTATAGGAGTTTATCGAACCTTTATGAATCATCGCTTCAGATCAGGAAAATTTCCATAAAAACTGACACTGAATTCATTCACCAGAGCTTACAAAGTGGCCTTCCCATCATATTGGATTTTCACGAGGATTTCGAGAGAATCGTTCAAGATTTTTTTTCTCGAAATCGTTGGTTGATACGACAAATCTACAAGAGACCGAAAAGTTTAGTATAAGAACAAATCTTCTTTTTACATTTTTTCAAATTAACAGATGCTCACCAAAACAAAGTTCTGAAAACGAACAGGTGGCAGTGTTCCAGAAAAAATATCACCCTGTAAATCTTCTATCGAAATTGCTAATTCACGTGGTAGGAACTGCCAATGTAATATCTATGCCAAATTTCAGTTGAATATCTTGTGAAGTGTAGATACTACGAGAAAAAAGCTTGAAAAAAATTTAAACTTCAACACTCTGTATCTCGAAAACGAAACGTTTGCGACCCCATGTTTATGGGACTTTTTTTCTTAAACTCACTTAAGGAATCTCCCCTTTTCGTTTGTACGTTAAATTTAGGAACACCCTGTATTGACTTGAAATATAATAAGGTTCGCGTCGAAATATCAGCGTTCTTGAAAAAGTCTGTGGTAGAATTTTTTTTTCGTCGGTCTCAGAAAAAATGTGCAATCCTCATGGCAACCGTACACAAAGTATTCAGAAGCACTACTACTAGAGTGCTACTACATAGAACATAGATACATAGAAATTTCATTATGTCAAATGTAAGTCTCGTGAAAAACGACCGTATATTTCGATCAAGCATTCATACTCAATTCATATTGAGATCGTCGGAAAAATCTTGTAATCAACTCGGTTATCAATCGAGCGACTAATGGTCTCGAACTATTAACGCCTTCGCTCCGATCACTCATTAAAATATCTTGACCATTAGACGCTGTTTTTAATAACCTAGTTGATTAAATAACTATTGTCGCATAGTTTGGAAGAATACACAATACTATAATGAATGTTCTCAGAAAATGTAAATAAATTTAATGAATTTTAAAAATCAACGTAAGTATTTTCGGTTTGAACTTAGAACAAGAAAATAACAATATTAAACCGGTTCTATTCTCATATTCGGATTAATCAGAAAAAATTCGAGACCACGGCATCCGCTTTCTTTCAGCTCCTTCAGCTAGTGACATGGATATATCAGAAAACAAAAAATTTTGCTCATTCTGTACATACATGATGTCCATCCCACATTGTCAACATTTGTCTACAATAGAGAAAAATGTTCACTAGAATCGTTAATCATTGGAAGTTAGTATGATGTAGTCAAACAAACATAGGATTGTCAAATGACAGGATATCGCAAATAACTATCAGTTTCGCGAAGCGTTGACTAATCATTGAAGTCAGTATGAATTACAGAAGAGTGCTGGTTATTGTTATATTTTGTTCAACCTGGAAGTGTTCTGCAACAAAAAAGTAAGATTTATGAAAATTCAATAATTCACAGTGTTGTTCATATTGATCGTCTTCTATGGCTTGAAATTTACCTAATTTTATTCGATTTAACAGTCAAAGAATGTTAACCATCTACCACATGATTTATCTATATGAAGAAATAATTCTGAGAAAAACTGACCTCTAGTTGTACGTAAAACTTCGAAAAAAATATTTCATTCAAAATAAATCGAAAATTTAAAAGAATATAGTTTTTCTTATATCAAGTAGGAAGCATATATAGGTTGTCCACTTTTGAAGTGGTCGAACTTCAAGAGGAGATCGTACGAGTGCTTTGCAACAAAAAATGTCTTAAGTATAACACATGGTCGAAATTTTGACGGGTATTCTTCAATTAGAGATTCCTTGATTTCACGAAATATTACAAGTTATTTTTAAAACGATCTTTTTTCAGTTTTCGTTGAAGCCTCATCAAATTTGACCACATATTCCGAACGAGCAATAAATTTGCTACAAGTTATGAGTCTGTGTACAGAAAAAACTCTTATTGCAAGCCTGGTAGGAGATGAAAATCACGATTCAGAAGTGAACAAAATTAGTGCTTTTTTTAAAACGTTTTATCGATCAAATATTAATATGCATGCCGCGTTTTTTCTCATTTTTAAATACTTCATTTAGTGTACTTACGAATGGCGCATCAACTTTTGTGCTTACTGCTCATACTTCGCCATAATATCATGGCTAACATGATATCAACGAAACAACAAAAAAGTATGAAAATTCCGAACCTAAATATGCTTTATTTTAGAGCTCTTCGTTATTGGATCTTAATGTAATTGTATGAAACTCATCAATACACATTGAATCAAAATAATAACGAAAAAATAACCTCCTTCTTCAATACATTGGTCACATCGTTTTCGTACTGAATCTACAATTCTGTAAAGTTCATAGCGTTTCTGACGCATTTCTGCTCAACACATTTTATTCCGTCGATGAGATCCTTCAGAGTCTGAAAGTGAATTTGATGAACTTTCATTTCAAAACATTCAAGACATAACATTGAAGAAGAAACAGCTTGGTTCGTTGGAGGGTATATTCAAGAAATTGTATTGAACAACTAGAAAATCCGAAATATCAATATTTAATCAGCGAATATGTTGAATGTTTTTATCCAGGAAAATGAATTCTGCGAATTTGTAGTATTATTATCTTCACAATCTTCTTGTCATCGTTCAACTTCCTTTCATTTCTATCGTATAAAAAATTTCAACATGTCATCAGAAGATATTATCACGAAAATGTTCATATTCTGATTTTACGATACTTGTAGTGCCCTGTTCGTGTATTTTTGAGTTTTACTGAATTTGATTATTTCTTTTGGCATTTATTTCAACTCTTTCTACTGAAAGTATTATTATTGAAGGTTATCATCGAATCCAAGCTGCAGGAAACCTTATTATCAACTAGTTTTCATGGCAAGAGGAAAATTTCATAGCATGGACATAGCAAATATAAGTGGTTCATGCAGTTGGTTGAATGGCTGCCGAAGAGAGAAAAAAATATGCTCCAAACACAAAGAGCTATCGCAAATAATTTGGAACGCAAGAAAGTTAGCAGTAAAATATTGTGAATCCCAATTTAGGTATGAATATATGTTTCATATACATGTTTATATGTCATCGGAGAGTTTGCTGAAATTATTTTTTTGTACAACTGTCAAAAAAACTTGACTTTTCTTCATCACTATGGATGCGTAAAATATTACTTTTTTCAACCGTTAAAAAAGTCTCTTTTTCACCGTTAAAAAAGTCTTTTTTTCGCCGCTGATGCCCAAAATTAAGAAAACCCTCAAATAAGGAATATTGTAATTACAACTAATTTCACAAAATTATGATTATATCTGTACCTTATAAAGTTGATTAGTTTCGTCATCAGCATCTCTAAGAAATTTATTGATATCATCCCTCGATAACACTTTAGATGTCTTTCTTCGGTATCCGACGCTTTTGTTCTTAATAAGCGGGACCAATTGTTAAAAATTCCTTATATCAATATTTTCCTTGACATTCAGTGTTTTTTCAACATTGAGCTCCATAAAGTGGAAGGTTTCAAAATTTTTGATTTTTCCAAATTTTCAGAAAACTTTGTGACGTAAGTCTTATTGCACCATTTTCGAAATTGGTTATATGTTTTTCCATATTTTAGCTTTGATTTGGCTGGTAACATATTAGATACAATTGAATTTGCTTCTTCAGCCGTATCTGCGGAGGTTTCACTACCTCTTTTATGTTCAACATCCATCTTCTTTAAAATAATTCGAAATGGAAGCAACTACGAACAAATAATGTCAAAGATTCGAGGAACAGTGGTACAAAAAATGTTGTTTTTATTTCGTGCGTGTAAAATTCGTGTTTTCATGGCACATTTTACGCACTTAATACAAAAATAACTATTGAATCATCATATTGAAATCTTTTTTTTTGTTGAAAATATTTAAAAAAATGTGTATCATCCTTACCGTTGATCTATTGAATCCTTGAAGATGTTACTCTTCACTGGTGGATGTTTACGACGGCGTATTAGTGCGACTGAGATGAAATAAAAACCCATCAATTAACAGATTTTATCTGGCAATTCAACAAGTTCTCTATTACGATAGCTATTTTCGAATGTCAGAAATCAACTGTTATTACGTGTATGGTGGTCTGTGAAGTTAGCGCTAACCTTAGACTTTTGTCTAAGTCGCTAATTCTGAAACTATGTTTCAGTGCCTAATTAGGGCCTATACAGGGTTTTCCTTTTAAGTTGGCCTATTAGACGTTTTAGGAGAACTAGTGAATATTTCGTTCTGAAATTTCAGGTGCAGCTCTGAGGTTGAAGGAACTCTTCGCCTAAAATATTTTCAAGTCGACAGTGTTGCCACGTCTATCTCAAACGCATATCTACTTTCTTATTTCAAATGGAACTACCTCTACTTTCATTCATGTATCGCTTCAATACCGACTTTGCAGTATAACCCACTAAAAAAATTTCTCTGCTATGCACTGTTGCCAAGTTATTCACAAATTCCTGAAACTTTTGACATTTGCATTGCCAGTTTGGAAATGCAATATCTCGATTATTTTTTATGCGAACGGAACCAAAATCAGCAGTCTCATAGTAAGGACTCCATGCATTCATGTGGTATATTCAGTATTTTGATACATCGTAAGGTTTTTCGAAGATGTTGCTGCGAAAATGTGAAACTCAAAATTTAAATATATCGAGATTTTCAAATGGTAACCCCACATTTATTTCACAGCATTCGATTCGAAATGAAAAATGAATGGCAGTCTCCTTTTACACTTATTATTTATTTCGGATAGTTTTCGAATGAGATGAAAAATACTGAAAATTTTCAGTATTTATAGTTCATGATCTATCGTTCTGTTAACGATGAAATGGTTCTACGATTATGGCGTGAATTGTTGAAGTAGATTCTATGGTTGAAATCATAAAAAGTATTCGATGATCATGGATGTCATAGAAAAAAGTTTACCCATATTAATCAAACACTATTCGGGTTGTTTCACAATTCACGGGGGACCTTTAACAATCGTTATTCACATTTAGCAAGAATGACTTGAAAGGAATGTATAGGCCTCATCAACCTACATATTGACAGTCCAAGTTTTGGGAGCTGACATCAAGCTCAGCACTATTATTTTGGAATTGTTATATTTAGTGCCACTTAGTTTTGGAACCAATGGAAAAAATGAACCGTTTTCATTATACATAATAGATTTTTTACTTTGGTGACGGCTTCACAGTCTGCACCAACATATTAGAATTTCATGAAATTAGTATGAAGTTTTAAATTCACAAGTTTCAATTGAAGTCTTGCTAATTCAAATATGAATTATGAGTTTAAGAAGGAGAGTAGAGTAGGTAAGGACAGAGAGACAACAAATTGCGTTTATTCAAACAATAGGAATATTGAATTGCCGGATTAAATCCTTCAATTGACAATTAAAAAGTCACATAACAAATGATAATCTGTCAATTAACAGATTAGAAGTATCAATTGACAGATTAAATCTGTCAATGGACATAATTTCATTTCATCGCAGTGGTATTAATACGCCGTCGTAGATATTATCAGTAAATCATGAGACCACTCTAGAACTTTCAGAGTTATAGTAAGTCGATACTGATGATTGAAAACCCTTGGCTCACGAAAAATTTTTAATTTTTATAAATAGGTACATATAATTAATCTATTTGATTTCAAGGAAAATTATGACAAATTATACACATTCTTCTGAGTAACGTAATCAAAGATTATAAATTTAATTTATTGAGAAGTCCTACAAATATTCTAGAATTTTCCATGGCTTTGTCCCAATATCTTTGCAAATTATAAATACTTTGAAAATTTCAGCATTGGGCATTTTTTGTACATTATAGAAAGAAGCCGTCATGGAGTGCAGAGTACGTTTACAACAATTATAATTTGAATAATGATTAGTTATGAGCGGACACTATATTATTATAATGCTATTATCAATACGTTAGATTAATGTTCATGAATAGGTAAGGTTAGAATACCAAATTGCATCCAGTTATATTTAGAGGAGATTTCTTCGACAAAAAGTGGAGATTGTTGGTAATTTATTAGTTTAATGGAAAAGTTAAACGATTGAATTATTACTTTTTGCTTTGATAAAATGAATAGATTAAGAACTTGCCGCCTGAGAAGTTGCGAGAAATTATCGTTCAGGGAATAATAGGAACATCCTTGAAAATTGCTCATATAAATACAAAACAATTAAGTAGGCAACATCCTATACATTTTTCCAACAGTGAATATTGCGAATAGCATCTTCCAGAATAATTAATAACAAAAGGGTACATTTACAATTTTAGAGAAATTCCCTCTCATTTCCTGGAAAATCGAAATTGAAGAAAAGTGATAGCCCAGCACTTTCGTTTTTTTTCACAAACGATTGTTATTTGTGAGAATAACAACGGCACAACTTTGCCTGAGAGTAGCATAATCTTTTGAGCATGTTTTTTCTGAAAAAAAAACAAAAGTGCTGAGATGACTTTTTTATTTTCGTATTTGGCAGGAAAACACTAAAGATTTTCGTGAAAAAAATTATGGCACAAAGCAGCAAAAACACAGCACAAATTTTTCCATTCGTTTGTGGAAAAAAACGAAAGTGCTGGGCTATCTTTTTCCTTAAATTTCGATTTTTCAGGAAATGAGAAGGTCTATCGAGAAAATTCGAACAAATTTTTTTGGTTTTTGAAATATCTCGAAAACCACTTGGAATTATCAAAAAATATCGGCAAAAGCAACACAAACATAGCACAATTCAACACAACAAAATTTTTTTCGAAAATCGAATAGTGCAGGGCCAACTTCATACACATGAGGTTCGAGCATTGCCTGTTCTGACAAATTATTCGAAAAATAAATTCAAGAAAACCCGGAGCAGGTGCTTTTGAGCACTTGTTCCTGGTGACTATTACCTCAAAATTTTGTATAAGACCTTAAAGATTGATACTAAATATGTAAATGCAAATTCTGAGTACAAAAGAATAATAATAATAATAATATTCTGGAAATTAAACAAGATCTGAACAGATTTTTCTTTCAAATATTCCAATTGAATTTTCTATGATTCTGTAAACACTATGACCACAATTTTTTGCCCATTACGACTATTGTATGTTGCCACAAAATTTCATTTCGACTGGTTTCGTTTTGTCTGAGATATTGGCAACAAGAATTTTGAATGGCTATACTTTATGGAACACCTTGAACGATTTGAATGGTTAACGAACTTGAGCGAGACACTCACCATGAAAAACTCAAGTTTCTAGGACAATCCCTTCGAAGGTCATGGTGCTCACGGCCGATTGGTCGTCCACACCGACAGAATCGAATTTGATCACGGATTCGTCATCAGGGAGTTGAACACTACTGTTTGATTTTAAGATAAAGAAAAAATGACAAACAAAAAATTTTTTGCCTTTAAGGAGGCTAACCTAACAAATTTTTGAAACATAGATAAATTGACAATAGTAATCATCGAAATGAATACAATCTTCAATTTATAGGTTCACAGAACCTTCTTCATGCGGACTGGGATGATTTATTCAAGATGTTGTCAATGAGGGAAGAGACAGACCGGTTTCGGCCTTATTAGGCCTCGTCAGTGTCCCATATCCCTCAGAGACAACATCCTATTGAAAAACTTCTACATTTAAGACCACTTGTAAGACTCTATCGAGTATTATCCTACAGATCTAGTAGTGAGTAGTGTCAAAATGAGAAGTTCAATCATCACAGATCGCATGCTGAAAGCACTGATTACTTCCTCTTCACTCTTTGAGATGTTAGCAGTGGTCCTACATCAGGGCCTTCATGCAAGTTTCTCCGAGTGATGGAAACACCCAATTTTTGGCGGCTGTGAAGCCAAGTGATTTTAAGATAAAGAAAAAATGACAAACAAAAAATTCTTTGCCTTTAAGGAGGCTAACCTAACAAATTTTTGAAACATAGATAAATTGAAAATAGTAATCATCGAAATGAATACAATCTTCAATTTATAGGCTCACAGAACCTTCTTTATGCGATCAGTGATGATTGAACTTCTCATTTTGACACTACTCACTACTAGATGTCACCATCTGTAGGATAATACTCGATAGAGTCTTACAAGTGGTCTTAAATGTAGAAGTTTTTTAATAGGATGTTGTCTTTGAGGGATATGGGACACTGACGAGGCCTAATAAGGCCGAAACCGGTCTGTCTCTTCCCTCATTGACAACATCTTGAATAAATCATCCCAGTCCGCATGAAGAAGGTTCTGTGAGCCTATAAATTGAAGATTGTATTCATTTCTGTGATTACTATTTTCAATTTATCTATGTTTAAAAAAAAACTACTGTTTGAGGCCATTTTCGGCTCAAAATTCGAAAATTACAGGCATTTGGGCAGAACCATCTAGCACTGGCTCAATTAGAACGAGCGCACAAAAATAAAAAACATCCAATTTTACTGAAAATGTTCTACTATCCTAAAATAGTTACTTCATCACGCAGAAGTTCAATACAGAAGTTAACACTCTATAGATTTTTCAGTTCTCTTATTGGATCCCTGAATTCACTCCATTATTATTTTCAATCCCCCAAATCTAATGATACTACTCTTTCCAGATATGACCAATGGAATTGCCCTTTCAACATGAAATATTTCAAAGACTCTTACAGAGAAACAGGGTACATGCAAGCTTTAGCTGCAGCCAGTTTGATGTATTCATACGGCATAGCCTGCTCCGAGGGATTAATCAAAAACTGTAAATGTGGAAAACATGGAAAGTCTATCAATGGCAGCAAATGGCATTGGGGTGGATGCAGCTTCAATGTCCCGTATGCGAGAAAAATGGCGAAGAAATTTTTGAATATTGGAAAAAACGAAGATGGTTTTGCCATTTTGTCCAAACATAACAGCGAAGTTGGATTTAGAAGCGTGCAGGCCAATTTGGAAAAGAAATGTAGATGTCATGGTGTTTCAGGTGGGTGGTGCATAAAATCGTGTTATAATCATAGATAGGACCTTGATACACTCACCGGCAAAATATTGGATTCACTCAAAAAATCGATGAAGTTTGTTAATTCATAAATTTGTTATTTCAAGTACAATTCGATTGAATTTTTTTTCAATTGTAGGTAAGTTCATCCCTAATCAATCACCAGTTTTGAATTTCGAGAAAAATCGGCGTACGACATTTTATACAGGTTGGACCCTAACTTAAGAACCACCCCTGGTGAGTTCCAGTTGTTTCACCGTGTGATTTGTTATTCGATTATCAAGACACATCTTTTCTTGATAATTTATTTCTTAATTCATAACAGCAGCTCAATTTTTGTTAAAGATACAGGGTTTTCAGAGCAATATTGAACTTCACAATTTCGCTACGGCTATGAAAGTACTTTCACAGATTTAACCTTAAATCCGAAAGTAATAAAAATAAACTGAAAAATTAGTGAAAACATAAAACAACAGAAAAACAGAAAAAGAGACGGTTTATAGGAAACGATTTCATGCTTTATAATGCATCAACCGCATGTGGCTAGGATAGCCAGGGAGTATGCAGCACAGGTTGATATCCAAGCGACTTCAACAAAGTATACCTTTTTGAAGGAAAAAAGATGGAGGAGCCGCTTTTCCTATAGTCTATCCAAATCCGAGAGGCCAAGCGTAAACAAACTAGAAACGCGATTTGGTCGCTCTTATTGGTCGAAGCTTCAGGAACGCCACTTTCGACCAATAAGAGCGACCAAATCGCGTTTCTAGTTTGTTTACGCTTGGCCTCTCGGATTTGGATAGACTATAGTCCAGAATGACATACAGTGTTATAACCCCACTCACTTCGTTCTTCTCCGCCGTTTTTACCCGACGGTTAAAAACGGTCGGGTAAAACTGCCGCAAAAACGAAGTGTATGGGCTAAAAACGGCGCACTTACCCGACGTTGCAGACTTTACGGACTCTTGACGTTTTTAACCGTCGGGTAAAAACGGCGGAGAAGAACGAAGTGAGTGGGGCCCTTTAGATATAAAAGTTGGGGGTTTATTTAAATGTGGAGGAATCCTGTATGTGGCGCTCTCTATTAGTAATCTGAAAACTAATAGGATATTTGGATTCTGCATCATACAAAACGCCCGCATATCACATTTTGTTCAACTTTTACCTCTTTGTCCATCGTTATTGAAAAAAATCCAAAAAAATAAACCTCAAAGGAAGCAGTTCCGGACATATATTCATTCGAACTTTTTCTCATATTTTATGTTCCTATATCACATGGCACTATGCATGGTACTTTTTTTCTTAACACCCTGTATATATGGATAATATCCGAGTCATACAATTCATAGAATACTTTATTGATTTTCATTATCATGAAAATGATTCATGATTCTTTTCTAGGTTCTTGCTCCGTCAAAACATGCTGGCGAGGAATCAGGCCCTTTGAAAAAATTTCAGAATATTTGAAAAACGAGTATCATAGCGCCATCTCTGTGGACTTCTCCAAATTAATCAGTCATCGGATGAAGAACTCTTCACGAAGCATTTTATACCTCAAACCCACATTAAACCTTTGTCAGACCACCGTTGGGAGGCGCTGTAACGGTACAGATAACTGCGCAACGCTCTGCTGCGGAAGAGGCTACGAAGTAAAGACTGTAGAGGTCGTTTATATCTGTGACTGTGAATGGAGGGATCATGCAGTATTCAATGGTGATGATTTGATATGTAAACAATGTAGGAAGAACCAAAATATTTATACATGTAAATGAAATTCCTCGGAAAACTATTTTTTTTGCAATTTTTACTATCTATAATTTTCTTTTCTTCAACCACGAAAATACTCTCCATTGATACTTCCTCTTGAAACAATGCAAAATCATTGAAGTGAGAGGTTTTTCCATGCTTTACCATGTGGGAAAACGATAATTCCAATTTGAATATCTTGAGTGAAATGTTTTGTTCGATTAACTTATGAATTCAACTTTTCTGTACAAATCCCAAAACCTACTCCAAAATTTCAATTCTGAATAATTCGTTCACAGAGCCGGACCGTGGGCGTGGCGAGGGAGGCATTTGCCACGGGCGCAAACGACCTAGGGGCGCAAAATGTGAAATATGATATATTGCATTTTAAATCAAGATTGACTACAAGCTCTATATTTCAAAGTGGCGAATTTACCAGTTTACAAAATTGAGAAACACGTAGTTAACGAACACTACCAAAACGGAACAAAATCCTAGAAAATTAAACATGGCGAGAAACACGACTCGCAGTGCATTGTCCATTACCTTAAAATATGTGAGATTATTGTCAATAAAAGGTTCTTCAAAATAAAGGACTTTCCAAAAAGAGGTGTTATTTTGAATAGCCCGCTATTTCGGTAGATATCACGTTTGAAGCTGTCATTTTTTTGACATTTGACAAGTAGAAACTACGTCATTAATAAAAATAGAACGATACAAGCTTCAAGAACGTACTGAAATCATTAAAATTCAGTATAAAAATGGTGGAAAATGTGGGTCGTCGGAAGCACCTTGTGGCACCGCCATGAAGAAATTGGTGGAAAAATTCGAGCTCTTGGGACAAGTTAGTGATGTGAAGAATAAAACCCGTGCACGTCGCTCGAGAACAGCCGAAAATATTGCTGCTGCCGCCGAAAGTGTTAAAGAAAATCCAGATTTGTCCATTCCTCGTCGTTCTTAGGAATTAGGCATTCCACAAACGTCATTACACCGTATTTTGCATAAAGATTTGGGTCTTATGGCTTATAAAGTTCAGTTAACACAAGAACTCAAGCCGGCCGATCATCAACAACGACTTGTCTTTGCTGATTGGGTCGTTGAAATGCATGCAGAATGATCCAGAATTCCATAAAAAATCATCTTGAGTGATGAGTCCCATTTCCACCTCGGTGGCTTCGTCAACAAGCAAAATTGTCCCATCTGGGGCTCGGAAAACCCAAGAGTTATTGTTGAAAAGCCTCTCTATCCTCAACGTGTGACTGTTTGGTGCGGTTCATGGTCCGGCGGAGTCATTGGACCTCACTTTTTGGAAAATGAGGCTGGAGTAACAGTTACGGTGAATGGATTGCCCTATCGAGAGATGATCAATGATTTTTTGTGGCCGAAATAGGATAGTATTGATCTGGACAAGGTTTGCATTGAACAAGACGGCGTTACGTGCCCCACAAGCAACGAAACCATTGGTCTTTTGCGGGAAAAGTTTCCGAACCGTGTTATCTCTCGAACAGGTGATTAAAATTGGCCACCGAGATCTTGTGATTTAACACCTTGTGACTTCGTGAAAGAGAAGGTCTACGCCAATAATAATAATAATAATAAATAGCCCAGCGTCGATTCAAACCTCAAAGATGGAATTCGTGAGGCTATCGAGGACATAGGGCAGCCACTTTGCGATTTGGTTATGTAACATTTCATAGAAGGATATGGTCCTGTAAGCATGGTCGTGGTGGTCATTTGCTTTATGTTATTTTCCACCATTAACGGCATAGCTTCTTCTTCATAATGAAATAAACATCTGATCATTTTTATTGAAAAATCGCATTTTTCTTTTAATATCAAAATAACACCTTTCATTGGAAAACCCCTTACAATAGATGTCAATTATAAAAATCATAAATTTATTGAAAAATAAATTTCTTCAAAGTTTGCCACAGGCGCTAGAATCCTAGTTCCGGCTCTGTTCGTTCATCTAGAAAAATACTCAGTTAGGAATCATTAGTTTCACCAAAAATAAAGTGGTAAACAGCCAAAAGTTTTATAATTAGTTGACAGTTTTAACCGTAGAGTTTGAACAGATCAAAGATCAAATAATTTAATATGCAATAGTGTTGATTTAACACGTAAAAATTGTACGAAGAACTAAAGATAATATCTATTTCAATTGAAATTATATTTTTATGAATATTCCTCCAGCTTTCTGCAATTTCCCATCTTGATTAGTGAGCGTAAGTTGGAGTACATACCTGCTCAAGTAGGTACCTATATATTTTTCGGTGATAGTAAAATATATAAACAATTTTTTTTAGGTAATATGCAGGCTAGAGTTGTAACGAATATTCGCATTCACATTCGCATTCGCGAATATTCGCATATTTTTGAATATTCGCATTTGCATTCGCATCCGCAAAATTTCTGCGAATGTTTTGCGAATATGAATATCAGAAAAAAACTTATAACACAAAAATTGAGTGCAATTGAAACTAACAAAAACAAATCTATGAAACTTTTATCAGTCTTTCTTTATATAACTTTTAAATGTTTAAATAATCATCATCTTGAATAAAACTCTGAAATATGATAAATAATCAAAGACTATATTCTTCTGCATTTAATTATAAATATAATCTAAACAAACAAGAAATGTCTAAACTCACAAACATAATACATTCTTCTTTCTAAAAAATAAAAATTATTTATCTTATTGAACACTTCTACATTCGCATTCGCATTTGCATTCGCGAATGTAAGTAGCAGACATTTGCATTCGAATTCGCATTCGCGAATCACTAATGCAGGCATCCTTTTTTGAAACCCGAATTCTGATCTTCCGGACACTTTTACTAACATATTTATTAGTGGCAAGGCATTTCTTCAACTGATCAATGAGATACTTAGTGATAGGCTCTTTCTGGTGATGTTGAATGACAGAAAAAGTTATTTTCGCAGTTTCCAAAATAGTCTACCTCAAGGGTCTGTTCTGTCTCCTTTACTGTTCCATATTTATAAATATGACATCCCCACCACTACGTCTCGAAAATTTATTTATACAGATGAAATACCTTTGACCATCTCTTTCACAAGCAGTAAATGTACTTCATGATCTTGAAATTGAATTGAATATTCAATTTGAAGGCGTAAGACCTAAACACAATAAACATCCTAGGTATCTTGGTATAATACTTGATCGGACCCTCACATTCAAACAACACTTAAACAATGTCGCCTTCGAATAGAAACCCGATCGAATGTTATTTATTCAAACACTTACGAATACCTCTTGGGGAGCCAATGCTGAAACTTTAAGAATGAGTGCACTTTCGTTTGTCTATATTGCCGTAGAATATTGAGCTCTGCCACGTTCTATATTATATGATATACCTAGATATGATTAGAATTAGTAATATGAAGATTTACAATTAACTAATAAAAAAGTTACTCAAATTCTGGCTCAGACCGGGTCAGGTCAGGGTACATACCCTCGAAATCACTATGTGGCAAAAAAAGAAATGCTTCGTTAATTGGTTTATTACAATTAAATTCAAGATACTTAAATCAGTGTGGAATAACAATCTATCAAAAATCAGCAAATAACTTGTACAATTGTATAAAGTACCCAATCAAACATCATAATCAGTTAAAAAAATATCAGAAAATGATTCATGCAAGAAGACTTCTCATCATTGCCAGAATTCCATGATTTTATAATTTATAATATTGAAAGTGATAATGCAGTTTATGAAATTACACAATAACAGTTACAATTACAAAATAATAAAAAAAACCATACGGAGGGACTTAACTTAGTTAGAGCGAATGTCTCCTCTTGATCTGGTCGGTGAACCTATTTCTGGTACGACAATAGGTAGGCCTCGAATGCTCTTTCAGGATTTTTCCACCAAGAAAATTTAATGGATTTTCTCCTTGGGAAGCTAGTCAATGGGCTGGTCGATGTCACCATTCAACGTTGGTCCAAATAAATTGAAGTCGAAGTTATTATCCAAATTATGTTTGTCCAGAATCCATAAAAGTAATTTTAGGCTATCCGAATTTAATCGATTTTGAATAATGCCTTTACAGCTGAATTTACCAATTAAACTAATATTCTATATCAATTGACTTCTACAACTCTGCTGCAATTTACTATTTATGACTATGTCTGAACTCACGAAAATCTCTAAGAATAATACTAGGTTTGTTTTGGTTACGCTTCAGAACTGATCCAGGACGGTTCGCAAGTGCGCACATTCCGAATTTGTGTTCAAAATTCGCAACAGCGCATGTAGGAACCGTCCTGAACAGTTCTGAACTCGGAACCAAAACAAACCTAATATGAATTTAAAATTTGAATTTATCAGAAGCCAGATTTCAAAAGTTATAAAAACGAGTAAAAAAAACTGATAGTGAACCTACAAGAAATACACAATAATACGCAGAATTAATTCAAAGGAAAATGAAACGGTTGACCAACAGTGACATCTACCCATGCATTGACGAACTTACCAATCTAGAAAACCTTATGTGCAAATTGAAAATGAAATCTATAATTATTAAATGACAGTGAGATGAAAACCTTAAACAATTAAAATTACAATCAAACAATGAGAATTTTAGAATTTAAATTTGCAAATGAACAATGCAATGAAATTATGAAATGGAATTAATTATGTTATGACAACGATGCAAGATTGAACCTGAAATTAACAATTCATGGAATAAACCAAAAATCGAGTTTTTTCAAACAATAGGAAAAATGAACCGTAACAGCTGCCGTTGGGATCAATAGCCATCATACCAATTTGGTTGATACCCAACTCAATCAGACAATGAAAGTCATTACTGGAACTTTAAGAACTTCAGCTAAAGCATGGTTTCCTGTCCAAAGTAACATAGCTCCGCCAGACCTGAGACGGCTCTCTGCTCTCAAGTTTCAAAATGATAAACTGCTCAATAATACTAAGCTTCCTTGTTATAATGACACTGCACTTCTCACAAACCGTCAAGTGAGACTGAAGTCCAGGCTACCCTCGATCAGGACAGCCAGCCAACTTACCAATCTTTCAATCAAAGAACTATGGCGCACACAATGGAGACAGCAAATGGTCAGAAACTCCAATCTAATCGAAGAACCAACATTGAAAGTATTAGGCTTCAACCTTGGACGTAGAGATTGAATCAACCTGAATAGAATAATAACTGGCCCTAAATATGCAACAAATCTCTCATGCTGTGAGAAAGAGCCGAAGACCCATCATGTGCAACGCTGCTGAACATACTGTATTTCATATGGTGCTGGAGTACCCTGATATCCGATTTGAAGGCAGTCTACACGACAATCATGATCTTACACAACAACTATAGAAAAGTTCATCGTTATATCCGAAACAAATTCTAACATTGTCATTGGATACTTACGTTTCGATTGAAATGAAATCGAGTTTGAGGATGTAAATTGCAGAAGTGAATGATCATGCAAAATTTTGAGCTAATAGCCTTAGGGGAAGTGTGCCCATGTTGGCACCCTTAACGAATTATTTACATATTTCATCAAAGAAATATTTTTCTATGTCATCGAATGGACAGATTTACTGCTACTCCTATGTAGTATGCATTCTTATACATAGTTTCAATATAGATTCTTAAAAATTTGAATTATAGCACTTTTTAAAATTTGGCCACGGGTGCCATCATAAGATCACGTATGTCCTTTGATGGCATATAACTTAAAATGGAATGATATTATTATTTGAAATGTTTTATTGATGAAAATAGCAGTCCTATTTCATGAAAATGAAAATATAAGTGTAAATAAACTGAATTATTATTCTTTGGCATCGTCAAAATACAAAAATATAATTTTTATACGCACAATTCACATACGAATATGATTTGCACTAGCACACTCGGCATGGCACCAGCTGGCGCATTTCTGGCAACGCAACCAATTCTCCCTTGGTCGAGACATGGACAACAGCTTATAACAATGAAAACAAGCGGCATCTGAATCATCGTCATGATGTCTTTCTTCATTTTCCTTATTTTTCTTCTACGAACTTAATCTGTCTTTTGACCTTTCTAGCTAACTTCTCTCTCTCTTTCTTTGTCTTCTCCTCTTCTTCCAACTTCTTTCTTTTGTCAGGGGTTGTATTGAAGTTTCCAACTTTTCCTCGTTTTCTTTCTCTGTTCACTGTTGATTCTGCAACGGCAGTTGGCAGTGGTGAGAGTTTTTGTATGATTTTCAATGATCTCGATACTTCACTTGAAACCATTTTCATTATTTTCGGATACCTCTAATATTTCTTGCGAAGAACCAGGCTTTGGAGGAATCGTCTCTTGGTCTTGATTCTTTTTCCTATGATGGCACCCTATGCTATCATAGGAACACTCTGGCTATGCCATCATACGCATAAGTAACATATATTTTTCAACAAAGCGAAAAAGATACTAAAAAGACGAAAAAACCTGAAACTTTTACAGTTAAAACATTGTTATAAAGTGATTAAAGGAAAGTATAATCGTTTTTTACACAGATTTTTTGAATATCCAAATAAAACGAAAAAGAATGAAATAACTATTATACATCAACACTTACCGAAATGATTGAACTCTCATAACAGTCACAAATTGTCATGTATTCAAGGTGTAATTACGTATATCAAGCGTAAATGCCATTTGGCGTACAAAATCAGTAAATATAAGTTTGTTCAGTTGACGTTAACAGACTTCTTTGAAGTGTGCCATCATAAGCAGGAGGCCATCATAGGCATACTTCCCCTATATTGCTCCACAAAAACTCCGTAACTCATCAGTCAGGAGTCCTTAAAATCTTATCTAATGAGACACCTAAGATTGCGTTTTTTTCGCAAGAGCATCAATAGTAGGTTGGCTTTGACGCCAACCTACTTCTGTAATTTTGAACGACTGCGCGAATGAAGGCTGCTAACTGTGCTGTATCAGTGATGTCATTGCTTTAATCCAATGCTATAGAGAAAGCAACATATGTTTCCACCTCTTTTCCAGATACGACTTTCATATTTATAGCTATTGCATCTTCTTTTTGATAGATTTACTTCTGCAAACGTTTTCTTTCATCTGGATACAAAGTATCCGTTAGTTCCAACAAGTACTCATTCATAAATTCACCGTCTGAAATAATGGCTTCGAGTATCCTGCTTGCTCGAACGATATCTTCGGCTTCGTCATTTTCACAAAGATATTTTGCTGTCCAACCAAACTCTATTTCAACTTCTCTTATTCTTTTATTTCTAAATTTTCCAGTCTAACTTCCGTGTTATTGCAAATATTTGATAGTAAAATGTTAAATTACATTCTTTCGCAACTGCTACGGTCTCATTGCATATTAAAAAAGCTAATTTTTCTACAAACGTCAAAAAATGACAAGGTTCGCGCATTGGCAAGAATATGCGAAGTGACCCTTTTTTTCATTTTCCTTTGTTACTATGACACCGTGCGCGAAGTAGTGTGCGAAATACTTACTTCGCACACTGCATGTAAACTATATGGGATTTTTATATTATAACTTGGTAAATTTCTTGAAATCCACGTTTTCTTTAACATTGAGTGTTGCTTTCAACATAGAATATATTACCCATAGTTATAATACCTAATTACTTGATTTGGAAAAACAGTTCAAACCAGTTCAATATTTTTTTTTCATATTAAGCTAAGCGTTTGTAGAAAAAATTTTGTTTGCATCTCATGCGCGAAATACTTTGGTGATCTCGACTATTTTTTTAACTCGGCTGCGCCTCGTTAAAAAAATCAGTTCTCGATCACCAAAGTAGCATTTCGCGCACTAGATACAAAAATAACTATTTGAGGTTTGTCGTGTGTAATAAAATTTATTGGCGGACCGAGAAAATTCTTTTCGCGGGCTGTAGGTATAGTATAGAATATAACATTGTTTAAGGAGAAACAATGACATAACTATAGTAACTAAGTTTCGGACAGTGGTGATGTTCTCAACTGATCGGTGGGTATCCAGTGCTTTCAGCAAATTGCGATTGTTGTTCAAACAGAGAAATTATTTGAAGCCGCGTTTTAATACAACGGTTCCGATAGTTTTTCGCCTAATTGAATGTGGTATGTTGCACTAAGAAACAAGATACAAGTAACTGTTTGTACTGAACTATTTTTTCGTTGAGCTAATGAATTTTTATATATGATAGAGCAAAATTCATTGGCTACAGAATAGATAGTCATATATCTATCGTGAACTAAGACGTTCCTCCGAGAATTTGTAATTGTTGGAAGTGACTTTTTTTCTTAATTCAACTTAAAAAGTTATTCAATCCAAATAGTACTGTTATGTGAACTTTGTTTAATAATGATGAATAAACTGTATTCAGAAGCCAAGCAACGGTTCATCAAATCACAAGCTACCTTTTCAATAGCGTATATCTAGTAGCTGTAAATAATAGAGTTATAAACTACATTTAAACATTGACTTCGGGTAGATACTTTATGTTATAAGTTATGAGTGTAAAAAAAATTTCGTGAGTTGGTTCCTTGAAGATCCACACATTCAGGTTCAGAGGTCAGAAATGAAAACGTCGGCTCTTTTGGCGCTATCGATAGGGTGAGCGAAATCACGTGGAATAGTGCTGATTAGGCCGGGTTCAGACGTGTGTAACGTGTAATGTAATACTCACGCGTAATTTAGATTGCAACGTGTGGGCGGCTCACGAATTCATGGCAAATTTTCAACCCGGATTCTTGTTCGTCAGCTGTTTAACTCAGTTGATACGAATATGCTGAATAGGAGATTGTAGTCATTCTCCATCTTGATAACCAACTGTGCGCCTTTGAGTTCGCCAGAAAGACCAACATCCAGATAGATCAGATAGGTGGGACGTAAAGACGAGCGTTACGCGTAATGCTCGTAGTGTCGTCCAAACGAAGAATTTGCATTATATTACGCGTTGCATTACGCGTTACACTACACCAGTGTGAGCCCATCATTAGATTCGCTCAGGCTATCGCCACATGAATAGGTGAGGCTATAATATCATTTCGCGGTTCCTTTATATAGGATTTCGTTATACCTATATATTATAATAGCTTTCAATTACTTCTGTATGTTCATATTTTTTGGTGCTTCTCCAGTATGAACTACGAGGAAATCCTCAAACAATGGGGATTCGAACAATATTTGGAAAAATGATGCTCATCATAAATTAACTGATAACTTGCGCCGAATAACTTTTTGAACTGCTTAGAATAAATTTTTAATCTAAGCTGAATAACTTTTTAAGCTTCGCAGAATAAATTTTTAATCTGACAATGAATAACTTTTTTAACATAATTTTGATTTCAATAATGTATAAATACTCGATTATGAGAATAATTGGAAGAAAAGAAACATTAGCGAGATGATCCACATAACATTAAATGACACGGTAAACCACAGAACTGACACCCAAGATCTGAGTCAATAGGGATGTTGACTCATGTTACGAATTCATATAAATTGAGGTTTTACTCATAGAAGGAAATTTTTGCAATCCTAAAAAACCATTTTAGGATCTTATTATTCTCGTAGAATAAATAAAGCTGATTCAAATTATGTTATTTACTATCACTATCACGTGACTTCGAACGCCAATCAGAGGTAATTGACGTCACTATGCCGTATTGTCATTGCAAATTCGAATGTTCGGTGCTCAGATCAACAAAATACATTCATAGGCCGGGTTCCACAAAACTCCAATCACCTTGATTATTGAAATGTCATCATTTCTCTGCAATTTTCAGTTCATTTTTGACATAAACCATCGACTTACTTCAAAACGAACGATTTGATTGCCCAATCAAGCTTTGTGAAACCCACGTTTTGTGACTTGAACCATAGTAAATATATAGATATCATATCTATGTTTCGAACTCAAGAAGTTGAAAGCTGAAAGAAACAGAATAGTTCGATTATTCGTTACAAGAACGATAATCTACAATTTTCTTTATAATGGAGATAGGATTCATCAAGGGTAATAGTAGTAACTTAACGAAGATTGATTCCCTGATGGTCGCAAGTTTCTTTGCTGAAAACAAAATTTTTGTGCAGTGGAGCTTAAAACGTAGAATTGTCTCTGTAAGTAGCAAACTTTTAACTCATATTTATTATTACAAATAGAAGAAACACCTCATTCAGCTTTTATAGATTCATTTTGAAGGCTTAAATTGAACTTTTCCACAAGGAATCAGGCAAAATCAGTTCGCTTTGACAAAAGTCAAAGTATGTTTACCATAGACAAACTGACAAACTAAAAATTTAGTTAGTCTATGATGTCTACCGACTATTGACGTAATCATCATAACGTGCCGTTTCCGCGGGAAAATTAATTCTCTTTTCTTCAACGTATTTTTTATTGGCACTACTATATTTTTAAGAAAAAGTAATATTTTCGTGTTTGTATAGGGTTTATCTACAAAATAAAATGAATTCCAAAAAATAGTCAACATCCCTATTATACACAAATTTATTGTTTCTGTATCGAGAATCCGTATACCGGTATGAATATTGTTCATAGTCATCAGTGTTTACGTGTGATAGCAGCTGTTCTCGCTTGCGAAATTAATAATTCTTAAAAGTATTTATAGTTATTTTTTCCACAATTAAATGAGAAAGTTGACGGAATCTGGTTGTAATTTTTTCTAAATCTCAATGTTAACAACACCTTACATATCAGACAACTTGAACTTGGTAAGTTGGTCTATACCACAGTTTCCGCACATTTTTTAGTTTTTAATCTGTATATTTTTAGTGAACTAGTGTCTAGTCATTGTATTTATTGTTTTATATTTATTATCATGTGTCAAAATGTTTTATTTTAATTACATTATTGAATATTTAATCATAAAATTCATCTCTGGTGTTAGCTGTCATTCTAATTGTTTTTACTGGTGATTTTTTTTATATCTATATCTTGTATTTGTAGCCTTGAAAAAGTTCGAATATACGGACGAAACGTCGGCATTTAATTCAGCTTAGTCTTGTTCTGTACCATCTGTCCTAGCTCCTGTTAGATTACTCAGCATGAACAACCAAGGACGTGATTCCTACTTCATTTTTTAACAGAGCCGAATAACTTTTGTTGCCCCAGATAACTATACAAATTGCTCCGATTAACAATGCAAGTTGCAGTATATCGCAAGTCGGAGAAGTCAGTTATTCTGATTAAAAATAAAAAGCGATTAGCAAGTAACTTTGCTTACCTATGATAAGATACTTTTTTGGCAAGAAACACCTTTGCTCGTCCCAAATGAAAAAAGTTATTTGTGACTATAGCAAGTCGAAATTTCTATTTGGTATATTAATTTTTTTTTCTCGGCGTTGCAAAGATAAAACAAACTGAATGACAGTCAAGGCGGTAAATGTAGCTTCAGCAATATTGCTGACGAGAACTGTCAAAGTAGGAAATTCCTTCAACTTTTCAGTTACAAGATCAATGCAGGTGGAGTTGGAAATTGAGCCACAGTTCATTGAAGTCCGCCAAAGCACACGTACGGTATTGATTGGGTCACTGTGACATCAAGGAAGTGTGTTAGACTAAGTTTTGGCAATTATCCCTAATTTGTTTACACGTCACGTTTCTGGAATGATTTTTGAACTTGAAATAAAAAGAGAAACATACATTTATAATATAAAAAATAAATGGCACAGAAATTACTGCATGAAGCCCAGTTGGAATATATCCAGAAACTGCGGTTGGCAAATTTCTATTGAATGAATTGTACTCCTATTCAGATTCATAATAATTTGGGAAGATATTATATTTGTTCATAATGAAAACCAGAAAAACTTTATCGAATAGTTTCAAATCTATATTTATATTATATTCAGGTGCTCAATAACAATATGAATAGCGGTGCAAAAATTTCGTTTGGATCCCCCGAATAGAAAATTTATGAAAATTGGACCGTGACTTGAACTTAATAGGGGAAGTATGCCTATGATGGCATCCTGCTTATGATGGCACACTTCAGAGAAGTCTGTTAACATCAACTGAACAAACTTATATTTACTGAGTTTGTAAGCCAGATGGCATTTACGCTTGATATACGCAGTTACACCTTGAAGACGTGGCAATTGGTGACTTTTATAAGAGTTCAATCATTTCGGTGGGTGTTGATGTATGTAAGTTATTTCATTCTTTTTCGTTTTATTTGGATATTCGAAAAATCTGTTCAAAAAATGATTTTACTTTCCTTTAAACACTCTTTAACAATGCTTTAAGTGTTAAAGTTTTAGGTTTTTTTGTCTTTTTAGTACCTTTTTCGCTTTGTTGGAAAATATATGTTACTTAAGCTTATGATGGCATAGCCAGAGTGTTCCTATGACAGCATAGGGTACCATCATAGAAAAAAGAATCAAGATCAAAAGACGATTCCTCCAAAGTACTTCGCAAGAAATATTAGAGAAAATAATGAAAATGGTTTCGAGTAAAGTATCGAGATCATTGAAAATCATACAAGAACTCTCATCACTGCCAACTGCCGTTGCAGAATCAAAAGAGAACGAGGAAAAGTTGGGATCCTCAATACAACCCCTGATATGAAAGAAAAGAAGTTGGAAGAAGAAGAGAAGACCAAGAAAGAGAGGGAGAAGCTAGCTAGAAAGATCAAAAGACAGATTAAGTTCGTAGAAGAAAGTGAGGAAAACGGAGAAAGACATTATGACGATCATTCAGATTTCAGATGCCGCTTGTCTTTATTGTTATAAGCTATTGTCCATGTCTAGACCAAGGGAGAATTGGTTGCGTTGCCAGAAATACGCCAGCTGGTGCCATGCCGAGTGTGCTAGTGCAAATCATATTCGTAGGTGAATTGTGCGTAAAAAAATTATATTTTTATATTTTGACGATGCCAAATAATGTAAATTTAGTTCCTTTACACTTTCATTTTCATTTTCATGAAAAAGGACTGCTATTTTCTTCAATAAAACATTTCAATAAATAATATTAGTTTATTTTCAGTTATATGCCATCAAAGGACATACGTGATCTTATGATGGCACCCGTAGCCAAATTTTAAAAAGTGCTATAACCTAAATTCTTGAAAATTTATATTGAAACTATGTATAAAAATGCATACGACATACAAGTAGCAGTAAATCTGTACAATCGATGACATAGAAAAATATTCCTTTAATGAAATATGTGAATAATTCATTAAGGGTGCCAACATGGGCATACTTCCCCTAGATATTTCTCGCAAAGTTCATAAATACATAGGAAAGGTTCTTAGAATAATTTTTACGTTCACGAGATTTGAAAATTCAAATATTTTTAAATGAAGCAATCCGATTATGGGGATATTCATTAATATACAGGGTTGGGATAAAGTTCGGCACCAAATTAATATCTTTATAATGGAACGGACGATAATTTTGAAATTTGGCAGCTCAGTGTAATGGACCACAATGCATTTGATGAGCATATTTTCATTAATGAGATACTTCCGGTTTAACCGGAAATGACCAAATTTTTTTTTATTTAAATGGGACACCCTGTATATTTCTGCAGATTCTGAAAGAGCACTTTGTTTCGGATCTGTCCATACCAGGTTCCATGTAAAAATTATCTGTAAAAAGAAGAATTGAGACAACGGATTCTTGATGAATGTGCATTAATACATAGAGAAGTCTTGAGAAAAAATACTCAAGAATTTGTTAATAGACTGGCATATTGTCAGGAGGTGAATGGCAAGTACTTCGAACAATTAAAATGATTTTTTTTTAATTATTTTTAATACATTTTTTCTACTAGTAAAGTATTTTCTCTCTTTTATAGATTTTCATAAAAAATACGTCATGAAAAGCAGAAAGAGTTATCTACTACAAAGTATTTCGTTTTATTTCTCACTATTGATACAAATAACAACGATTTATTTATTTGAATGGATTTTTTCTCAAACGTACAAAAAGACATTTACAGAGAATTTTTACATGGAACCAGATATGGACAGATCCGAAACGAGGTGCACTTTCAGAATCTGCAGAAATATATAGGGTGTCCCATTTAAATAAAAAATTTTTTGGTCATTTCCGGTTAAACCGGAAGTATCTCATTAGTGAAAATATGCTCATCAGATGCATTGCGGTCCAATACACTCAGCTGCCAAATTTCAAAAATATCGCCCGTTTCGTTTTAAAGATATTAATTTGGTGCCGAACTTCATCCCAACCCTGTATATATCCAGCTGAATAACAATACAAAGACCTGTCAAAATTTCCCTGAAATAAAAGAATCTAACCCTGTAAGTCTAGATTGTTCCTAGGAAAAACATTAACCTTTTTTCAGCGCTGGTCTCAAACGATAGGATTCTACTCCCTGATGACGAGTTCGTGGTCAAATTCAATTTTGTTCGTGGGGCCTTCCGGCTGTCCGTCCGTCCGTTAGCACATTAACGAAGGGATTGTCTTAGAGTCTTAGAGACTTGAAATCAACAGGATGAGTGCGGGTCCTAAATGACTCGGTTAAGCTCGTTAACCAGCCAAATCGTACAGCCTGTTCCATAAAATATGGCAATTCGAAATTTTTTGTTCCTCAATATCTCAGAAAATATGAAACAATCAAAATGAAATGTTACGGCCAAATGCAAGATTCTGATAACACACCTCATGCAAAATTTTGTGGCCATAGTGTGAACAGAACCAAAGAAAATTCAATTGAAATATTGAATGAAAAAAACTTCATATTTTTATAAAAAATATCCCATTCGAGTAAAATTATTTTTATGAATGCAGATCGATATTTTGAAATTTAACAAAACCATAAAAAATTCAATTGGAATTGAAAAGAAAAAACATTATATTTCCATGACAGGATATCCGATTCGAGTGAAAATTATTTTGAGAATGAAATCTACTATAATGAATGTCCATGCGAGTTTCAAGGAGATCACATCATCAGAACCAAAGAATTTAATTTTTGTAATTATTTATTCTTCACATATTTCATTTCTTGAATAATTTTCAGAGTATATGTCCGATTGTGCTCAGATTCTGCATGTAATCGTTTGGTATCAATCTTAAATCCCATATAAAATTTTGAGGTTATAGTCTTATTGCTCCATCGAAAAACTAGCGCTCAAAAGCTTCTGCTGAGGGTTTTCTTGAATTTTTTCAATTCGGAAGTGGCACATGTTGTCAAAAAATGCCAAAGCATCAATAAAATAGTTGATTACTTATTCAGAACTATAGCGTTATTTATAAAACATATCGACAGAAAAATAAAGAATGAAGAAATAGAACTACAAACCAGCAAAAAAGACGTTATTGTTGTTGAGATTTATCAATTCAATTTTTATAGTGAATTATGCCATTCAGATATGGTTTTCTAGAAATGTTGATTTTGAGAGAATAATAATTTAAAGTTGCTAGTTTCATCCTATTCGATTAAAAATTAAATTTTGAGACCCAACAGACTGTGGTTAACACACTAACGAGTTCAATTTGAATATGAATTGTTTGAATCCAAACTCTCCCAGGATATTCAAATCTGAATGACCGTTTTCCAATAAATGGAAATGCGCAAAAGCTTCTGACTTCACGTCAGGATTTTTTCAATATTGTTCTTATTATTCATTCCTTAATTTCAAGTCTGATAACGTTGCTCCTGTTTCGGACAACAGTATTTAATTTGGCACTAATCTCATTCAATAAATCCAATCCACTATCGAATAATGAAATTAATTACACTTATAAATCTTCCCTGACAATCAACAATAATTAAAATCTGACTCTGAAATACAGGGATGATAAACGACGGAATTCACCTCCAACCTTACTTCGGTATAATATATTTTCCTTTGGGAAATGTAGTCATCAGGTATCCTCCTGGAGTACAGATTCCATTACTATTTGTTTTGAACACCTACAAATCATGCCGGAGGCTCGTTAAACTCCAAGATACATGTTTCTCATTCTAACAGGCCAAAATACCCATTTAGAACAATTTGCTAGAAATATTTCACTCCGTGTGATTTTTTAAGTGTTGAGCGTTGATCAATATGGGGTTAGACGCATGTCCTCTGAATCCTGTATTTTGCTGAATATCAGATCCGGTGTTCTGCATCCAGGAATCTTGGCAACTTGCCAATCCTGCTTTGAATGATCACAATTGTGGCAAGTTATTTACATCATTCTGATTCTGTATAATGACGTGAAAAATGTTGTCTTTGCCATTGAATATGTTCTTGAGTGTTAATTAAAATTGATGGATCATTTCATTCAATTCGAGCGAAAAAGATAGAGACACCTTAACTGTTCCTACAGCGTGTTCGACAAATATGCGGTTAACATTCAAAGGAAAATATTGGTTCTTTCAACTATTTTGACTCTTCCATAGTACTTGGGGAACGCATGTACCAAAGCATCTTTTGAATTTCGCGACAAACGAATGTGCAACGGTCAAATGTCTTTAAACAACTCATAAGTAGGTATCATAATATTGTTATGTCAGTTATAACACCAGTAACCAATTTTTCGCTCTAAGAATTATTTATCAAAAATTGAAATGAAACATTATATGTAAGTCTATCTATGGGATATGATTACCCTTCAGTAGGGTCCTGTGGTGGTCTTCAAAGAACAGAAGATCCTAAAAATCCTGGCCAAAGAGCAATCAATTGTGTATGTACAGATTTGGAAATTCACATCTGAAACATACGATATACAATGCATCAGACAGAGAATTCTTTCCGCACTCTGATTGGTGAGAGATTGGTATTTAGCCCAAGCAATAGAGATATTTCCTTGACAAAAATACTACCTGGAAGCCACCTGTGCCATTCCGAGCAGGACAGTCCTTAGTTTATTCCCACCATGTTTTAAACACGAAAATGCCATTTTTTTATTTGTTATAAACAAAAAACAACAAAAATTCCCGTTCTTTTTAGTTTTTTCGTTGCAAAATGGAAACTATTGATGCAGTGATAACGTTGCAATGGAATGAATTGTAGAGAATTACATTGTGAAGAGAATGATGGCTCAAACGATCCGATCGAATAATTAAAACTGGAGAAAAGCGGAAAAAACCAGAAAATTGCGTGCTTTTTCTTTTAACTCATAACTCTGCCATTTTGCAATATTAAGAACTGAAATTTCACACGATAGTAGCTATTGACGTGCAAATCATGTGTGCCAAAATTGGATTCGGTGGGATAAATAGTTTTCACATAATTCCATTTGAATTTTTTTTGGACATATTTTCGCGGAGAGCTGGATGCGTTTGAGGTCGTCCGATTGAAATTAAAAAAATTGATTTGGAAAGAAGACGTGATCAGTAACAAAACGTCTATTCTGATTTTTCAATGAAACGCGTTTAAGTGTGTTAAAAACTAGTGAGAACATGAGGGGAAAACGACCGACCAAGCGAGAGTGGTCGAGTGGTGAGGGAATGAGCGAATCGAGGGGAAACGCCGCGGAAGCCAACGGTCGCCGAGTTAAGAATTGTTGCGCGGACAGCGCACCAAATTTGTACACATATACGTTTCCCCTCGATTCGCTTATTTCCTCTCCACTCGACCGCTCTCGCTCGGTCGGCCGTTTCCCTCATGTTCTCACTAGTTTTTAATACACTTAAACGCGTTTTATTGAAAAATCAGAATAGACGTTTTGTTACTGATCACGTCTTCTTTCCAAATCAATTTTTTTAATTTCAATCGGACGACCTCAAACGCATCCAGCTCTCCGCGAAAATATGTCCAAAAAAAATTCAAATGGGAATTATGTGAAAACTATTTATCCGACGGAATCCAATTTGGCACACATGAATTGCACGTCAATAGCTACTATCGTGTGAAGTTTCAGTTCTTAATATTGCAAAAGGCAGCAGCAGAGAGAGTATGAGTTAAAAGAAAAACACGCAATTTTCCGGTTTTTCCGCTTTTCTCCAGTGTTTTAATTATTCGATCGGATCGTTTGACCCATCATTCTCTTCACAATGTAATTCTCTACAATTCATCCCATTGCAACGTTATCACTGCATCAATAGTTTCCATTTTGCAACGAAAAAAAACTAAAAAAAAAGAACGCGTATTTTTGTTGTTTTCTGTTAATAACAAATAAAAAAATGGCATTTTCGTGTTTAAACATGGTGGGAATAAACTACGGACTGTCCTGCACGGAATGGCACAGGTGGCGTCCAGGTAGTATTTTTGTCAAAAAACTAATCATTTGTAGCTCTGTTGCTTGGCGTAATTCTGTAATCCAAAACCAACTGCGCTGTTAAAATCATTTAGAAAGACCCTGTATTAGGTTCCGCAAAACTTTTTGTTCGATATTTGCTTGATAATTCTTAAACTCAGCTTTAGTGTGCTTTTTTATAGATATTCTTATAGATAGTTTTCTGATGAACTCATCCAAATATGGTTCGCTAGCCGGGGCTCCTCAGTATGGAAAAAAGTTCTGAACAATAAAGGGCACTCTAGGACTCTTTACTTTACGATCTGGCATATTGCTTCGGGAAATGCGTATATTCATAAGCTTTTTATTCTCTATTGCAGCAAATCCATTTCAAGTATCCTTGCATTAAGTATTATATTTTGCACTTCAATCGAATCGATAGTTCTACTAGCTTCATTGAAAACATGCTTATACCAGTCCCTGAATATGTTATATGGGCTTCTTTATATTCTCCCTTGTATTGAACCCATTTCAATTATTTCCCCATTATCAATATTTTTCTATTCAAACAAATCTATAGTTCTGTGAGCTTTATTGAAAACATGCTGGATAACTAGCAGGTTAAAGAGCTGATAAAGTCTTTGATTTAATATTGCATTCGTTTTTAGCAAAGATGACATCAATACAGTTGAGTACTTCTAAAAATTTATAGAAGCATGCAAGTAAAGTAGATAGCTGTGAAAAGCATTTCGATGTAATCAGTCGAATAATTCGCAACTCCTGCATTTCACCCTCGATTTCACCCTTTGGTATTAAAATTTTTTTCGCTCGAAATATCTGAAGAAAGGATTATTCAAATAGCTCCTCAATATTTTCAATATGAGTTCTTGTGACCGAGCTTTTGAACATATATAGTTTTACTGTATGACATTACGTTTAACTCGTAGGTTTCAAACCGCCGAGTTTGATAAGAAGGATATACCTATAGTCAAGACATCCTTTTTCAAAAACGTTTCTAGTTCCAGTATGAAATTTAGAAAATGTGAAATTTACATACATGAGGCCTTGGTGTTCTCTTCCTTATTTTGTTGAAGGAAGCTTATATTATACCTAAATCATAATATTCCTTATTACATATTCTTTGAATTTAGGAGCGTGCAAAAAAGGTATTTCGAAATATTCGAAATATGTCGAGTTTCAAAGATTGATGAGTAAAATAATAACATTGAGTTTAAAAATAGATGTATACTCAATGATAATAATGAACTGTCGAATTAGTCCTATAAGACTTCTTTACGATTTTCCAACTTGGCAAATTATGATTTTTTTTAGATCATCCTGTATAACTGACAACTACATTCCAGAAGCAGTGACATAGATCAGATCAATATCTATAGACTGAATTTCTGACTCAAATCTCAAATATTAAATGAACTAATTTTCGTAACATTCCAATTTGATTTCAAATTTCGAACAATAATTAATAAATTAAAAACCGTCAAAAATAGGCATGAAAAAGAAAGAGTGAATAGATTCAATATTTTATGGAGTATCATAAAAAATAGAAAAGCCGGATGTCCCCCTTACTGGAACAGTGGTACAAAAATTGTACCACCTTTTCCCGAACAAGCGCAGCACAGTGGTCCATATAACATACCACCCATTTTATCGCAAATTTGATGCGGCACGGAAGCTTTAAAAGTGTATCACCTAATGCATAATACGCATATCTTGTGCGCAAACGTAAACAACCCATTTTTCAAACATTAGTTTCTGCGACGCATTTGCAGGATAGTACACGTTTATATTCAAACCAATTTTTTTGTGAACAAGTACGATCTTTTTCTCATTTAAATTTATTTGTTGAGTGTGTTCATCCTATAAGCTTCAAGAATAGTTTTCATCATGTAAGTATATTTAAATTTTCCCAATATTTTGTCTAGAATGTAGTGGTACCTTATATGTACCACTGCGCCGTACGTATACGTATACGTATAAGGGGGTGGTCATGAACTATTATTCCAGATACAATGGAATATTTGCCATTCACATTGAGAGGACTAACCCATGCTGAGCTCATGGAGGAAAAAGAAAATATTCTATCTGATGCAGAATCTATTGTTGACGAGGACGAAGCTGACGAGTCAGAACATCCCTTGCAGAATACAATTTGAATTGAAAATTTGGTTCAAGATGTCGAAGATGACATGTGGGACTCTGATGATGATATCCCTTTGATCAATTTAGTTCAGAAACAAAAACATAGAATGGGCAAAGTGGGGAATTACACAGGCCATGAATCCAGCCCCACTCTTTGAACAAAACTGCGGAATTACTGACATAGTACTCATTGGACCTGTACAATTCGTAAAGTTCCTTTGTGTTTGTCCAAAACGTAAACGTGCTTCCAGGATTTCCACTCAAGGGTAAAATTACTCATAGTAAATAATTCGACAAGTAACTTTTATTTCAGGCATAGTGGTACACTATATGTACCACCACCTATAGAGTGCCACGATTTTTTTGGAAAAAAATTTTCATTGACTTTTCATTAAAAATTCATATTTCTTTCTAAATAAATACAAAAACATAAGTAATTACGAACTTCTATTTATCGTGCCACCCATGCAAAATATCTTCGCTGATCTCTGTGCCAATAAGGGTTAAAATAACAAAGTTGTTATTGGTCGTACATCCGGCAACACTGTAAAATCATTTTCAAAATGTACCTTACATGGGCAAATATCGATCCACAAAATTTGAAATCTTTACCAACAATAATATTCCATAAGAATATAATAGGCTATTCACCTTGGGACACCCGATACAGGCTTGGTTATCAGCCAGACCCAAAAAATGGGGTTGTAACTTTGTCGACAATTCCTTAGAGCCAGTTCAAACTCACCCCCCCCCCATGCGCCAGAAAAACCTCTAAACACAATTTTTTTCAACTTTGAAATGAGATGTTGGCGAGGTAGTGTAAAACGGGTTGACAAAAAATTTTGTGTTTTGTTCTATAACATATAGGTACAAATGACAAATCCGGTTTACTCCAATGCTGGATCACCAAGGTTTGAAGATTCATTTTGATGCTTACGAAGAAACATGCGATGTGTCATTAATGGGGCTACTTATTGCATCAAGGATGAAGAAGATAAGCAAGAGGAAGAAGACAAGGTAAAGAGAAGGTAGAAGTTTAATATTATGATAATTTCCAGAAATAATTTTTTTCTTTGAATTAACACTCTTTTCATTATTTTCATCCCTTGCTAATGTCTACAATAATTTGATAGTTTCAAGTAGAACAGAATAACACCAGCTGCATATGCCTGCTGATATCCCCGCATTAAAAAACGTGCTAACGTACAAAGGTAATAAAAACGTTTGCATATACAGGGTTTTCCTTTTAAGTTGGCCTATTAGACGTTTTAGGAGAACTAGTGAATATTTCGTTCTGAAATTTTAGGAGGAGCCTTGAGGGTGAAGGAACTCTTCGCCTAAAATAGTTTCAAGTCGACAGTGTTGCCACGTCTATCTCAAACGCATATCTACTTTCTTATTTCAAATGGAACTACCTATATTTTCATTTATGTATCGATTCAATACCAAATTCGCAGTATAACCCACTAAAAAAAATTCTCTGATATGCACTGTTGCCAAGTTATTCACAAATTCCTGAAACATTTGGCATTTGCATTGCCAGTTTGGAAATGCAATATCTCGATTATTTTTTATGCGAACTGAACCAAACTCAGCAGTCTCATAGTAAAGACTCCATGCATTCATGTGGTATATTCATTATTTTCATACATCGTAAGATTTTTCGAAGATATTGCTCCAAAAATGTGAAACTCAAAATGGAAATATTTCGAGATTTTCAAATGGCAACTCCACATTTATTTTACAGCATTCGATTCGAAATAAAAAATGAATGGCAGTCTCCTTTTACACTGATTATTTATTTCGGATAGTTTTCGAATGAGATGAAAAATACTGAAATTTTTCAGTATTTATAGTTCATGATTTATGGTTCTGCTTACGATGAAATGGTACATGGCACATAGTAAAGGATATAAGAAGAAGAAGAAATGGTTCTATGATTATGGCGTGAGTTGTTGAAGTAGATTCTATGGTTCAAATCATAAAAAGTATTCGATGATCATGGATGTCATAGAAAAAAGAAAATTGTTTAGGCTTTCTGTAATCCTGGCCTTATGTTCACTAATTATTTATTTTTGACAGTTTTCAAATGAGATGAAAAATACTGAAAATTTTCAGTTTTTATAGTCATGTTCAATGGACATAATGCTGTGTGATTATAAAGTGAATTATCGGAATGAATCCTATTGTTGAGGTCATGAACATAGGGACAGGAATACAGAAAGTCCAAACAATTTTTGGAATTTCTTTCCGATCATTCGTACTAAATGTGAATAACGATTGTTAAAGGTCCTACAGGTCCTTTCAATAATTTTTTGGCATTCCCCGTGAGTGAATGTGTGAAACAACCCGAATCGTGTTTGAATAATATGTTTAAACTTTTTTCTATGACATCCATAATCATCGAATACTTTTTATGATTTGAACCATAGAATCTACTTCAACAACTCACGCCATAATCATAGAACCATTTCATCGTAAGCAGAACCATAGATCATGAACTATAAATACTGAAAAATTTCAGTATTTTTCATCTCATTCGAAAACTATCCAAAATAAATAATTAATGTAAAAAGAGACTGCCATTCATTTTTTATTTCGAATCGAATCCTATAAAATAAATATGGGGTTGCCATTTGAAAATCTCGAAATATTTCAATTTTAAGTTTCACATTTTCGCAGCAATATCTTCGAAATACCTTACGATGTATCAAAATACTGAATATACCACATGAATGTATGGAGTCTTTACTATGAGACTGCTGAGTTTAGTTCAGTTCGCATAAAAAATAATCGAGATATTGCATTTCCAAACTGGCAATGCAAATGCCAAAAGTTTCAGGAATTTGTGAATAACTTGGCAACAGTGCATAGCAGAGAAATTTTTTTTAGTGAGTTATACTGCAAATTTGGTATTGAATCGATACATAAATGAAAATATAGGTAGTTCTATTGGAAATAAGAAAGTAAATATGCGTTTGAGATAGACGTGGCAACACTGTCGACTTGAAAATATTTTAGGCGAAGAGTTCCTTCACCCTCAGGGCTGCACCAAAAATTTCAAAACGAAATATCCACTAGTTCTCCTAAAACGTCTAATAGGCCAACTTAAAAGGAAAACCCTGTACCTATGTATACTATGACGATTACAATTCTTTCATTCTTTCGAATAGTTATATCTCAATAACGGTGGCTCTCGAGAAAAGAGTTTTTGAAATTTTTCATAGATAATATACAACAATCTTTGTCTGGGCTAATTTTATGACTGAAACGATTATGCTGAAATTCGCTCTAAATTGATATTCAAATAGTAAAATACTCAGTTGTCTAATTGCTGAATTTAACACCACGCAGATCTTACAGTTATTTACCTTTAAATGATGAGACATTTTTTTTAAACATCTCACTATAACATAAAATAGTACATATGATAATACATGAAATCATTTTTATTCTCTTTAGTTCAGTAAGACTTCTTCAAACCTTATCTTCATATTAGTAACGCTATTAGAAATCATCCGGATTTATTTTCTTATCATTTATCTTTTGCATTCTGAAAAACGGTAAAAAATGTTAGGAAAAAATGTTTTGAGTTCTCGTTCATTGGTGGAGCAATATTGGCAATAATCCTTTTCTCAATTTTTTAATAGGACTTGAGATTCAGGCTTAGTATGAGAATGCAAAATTTTAGCACGATCGGAATTACATTCTGAAAAATTAAAAAAATGAATGATGCGATCCTCTTGAAATTTTGTACGAACACTCTTCGTTGACCAAATAAATTCCATTCGAATCGGATATCTTGTTATGAAAATATAAAGATTCTTCTTTTCAATGTTCCAATTGATATCTTAAGTTCTGTTAACAGTGTTTTAACTTGGGACTCATTATGAGTTTTTCATAATGTGGACGAAAAATTTAATTTCGATTGTTTTCGTTTTGTATGAGTTATTGAGGAAGAAAAATTTTTAATGACCATGTTTTATGGAAAACTCTGTTTTAGCTAGTTAACGAACTCAACTGCGGCATTTGGAAACCGAACTCAGCCTGAAAATTACATGTCTTTAGCACGATCCCTTCGAAAGTTATCGTGCTCACGGCCAGACGACTCCAGTGACAGAATTCAATTTGACCACGGATTCGTCATCAGTTAGTCGAATTAAATAGTTTGAGAACATTTTCGGCTCAAAATTAGAAAACAGACATTTGGACAAACGATATACTTAGCACTCTTTTGAGTATAACTAGCGCATAAACACACTGATAAATCTTCAACTCCATTTATAAGGTATAACACTGAGTGTCAGTTGCAGGAACGTCCGTTAAAATTAAAGCTCCATTAAACTCTTAATCCTCCATTATCCTCCATTATTACAAGGAACTAATGGAGGATTAAAGTTTAATGGACCTTTAAATTTTAACGGACGTTCCTGCAACTCAGCAACAGTATATCAACCTATTAGTTACAATGTACTGGTTTGTGTACACAATTTGCAACAAGGTAATGGACTGAATTATGAATACACGTCTAATTCAATAAGTTTCCATAAAACGGTTTAGGTTTATTTGTCCTTTGTAAATATGTTTCGGTAACGCTTTGTCATGATAATTGATTCCTACGTAAAGGTAAATGTATCGTTCCTGGTAATCGATGTATTATGGTTTGATGCGAAATGAATATTCCGAAGATTCTCTATACTAGAAGTAGCAGTTTACTTTTTATATGACAGCGACAAATGGTCAAGATGGCTAGGTCCGCTCAAGCGTTAATAATGGGTCATTAATGTGCAATTTAGTACACTTTGAAATCATCTTTTATTTTGAGGATGACGAAAATAGTTATTCAATCAACTAAGTTATTAAAGACTGTGACTTATGGTCTTGATATTTTGACGCGTGAGCGGATCGAACGCGTTAATAGTTCGAGACCATTAGTCGCCAGATTAATATTCCAAGGTTGATTACAAGAATTTTCCATTGATCTCAATATTAATTGCGTATAAATTCTTGATTGCCATACTTTCTTGTTTGGCACAAGACTTACATTCGACATAATACAAATTTCTATGTTTTTATGTTCCAGTAGAGTTTTGACAGAAATCGTGTTGCTTCTGAATGCTTTGTTTCGGTTGCTTATAGATTTTGCACATCGAAATGGCATAAATGAACATTGAAATGGGTCATCAATGTTTTTATTTTGGGCTCGACAGAAAAAATAATTAATTGGTTAACAACGAATTCTGCGATTCCTGATAATCTCTCAGAAGGATCGAAATCAGAATTACACGCTGGTGAATGAGTGCGAAAACAATCTTACGTAAAAAATATTTTTTGGTGAAACTACCATATATTATATCATCTTCAATTATTTCACCTAGTCAATTATGCTTGCTCGGTATTGAAACACCTGTAATCGAAACAGCATAGAATCAAGTCAATTATGTACTTTTTCGGTACGGTACGAGTGACAGCTCTCCTTGAATTTTTCTCAATTTTTACTAATTTCGGGTAATTTTTGATACTAACCGTCAAAAAAAAACTTTACTAACACAGTGTTGTACACGTGGAAACTGTGGGTAAGTCTTTTATCCCTTTTCTTTTACCTTTCGTAAATACATAAAAAAAGGTGCAAAAAACGGTAGAGTGATAAGAAGTAGATCCTTTAATACCAATGGATTGGTCGTCGGGGGATCCATTGGATCCCCCTATGGAATCTTCCAATTCTGACGTAAGCTCTCGCCCCCAATCTCCTCTCTCACCGTTAGTTTTTTCCCAACTATCAAAAAAATCCCAGCTAACCTTTAACTCTATTCTAGAAGATATATCGGAAGAATCTTCAACTCAGTTTTCATTAGCAGAGGTTGCATTGCTCTCTAGGGAGATTACTAGTGTAAAAGACTCATTTAAAGATGATACAGAACTATTTGCAGAGGCCTCATACGCTTCTCAAACAGTATCTACGCTTCTATCCCGTCTCTCCGAGAGATCTCAGTCTCGCAATAACAGAACTGAAAAAAGAAAATCGTCCATAACTACTCCATCGCTGACTCCGGTCCCTTTATGGTTATAGTTGAATCGAAGGGAAATGACAATGTTGGAAATATGCATCCTATGAATTTCGGAAAAGAACTTGTTCGACTCAAGGTTCCAGGAGTAAAGGATGTGAAAAAGAAAGGAAGGAAAAGAATTTCGGTCGAGTTCACTACTCCTATTTATGCTAACGAATTCTTGACTAAAAACCCATTCACTAACGACCCCCACACTGACGTCTTCATCCCTTCACGAATGGTCTCCAGCCGAGGTGTTATCAGAGATGTGGGATCTGAAATTTCCGAAGAAGACATAATAAACCATTCAGACTCCAGAGTGAGGATTATTGGTGCCCGTCAGCTGAAGAGAAGAGTCACAAGGGAGGGAGTTACTTCTTACATACCATCAAATTCTTGGGTTCTCACCTTCCATGGAAAAGTTTTACCAGATAAGATAGCTATCTATGGTGTCATAAGAAATGTTTCGCTTTATATCGGTCCGGTAGGCAGTGCTACAATTGCTTAAGATATGGTCACACAAAAGCAAATTGTAACTCCCAGAAGCATCAAAGAGATGCAGAAACTGTGGTGAAAGACATGATGAGCAAGAGTGCCCTAATAAATCCACCCCTAAATGTGTATTTTGCCAAGGTGACCATGCTTCTACAGATCGAAATGCCCGGAATACACCAGGCAAAAACAAATTAACAATCTCATTGCACTTGAAAATATCTCATACTACGAGGCAGCAAAGCTTGTTCCGAAATCATATGTTGACAACCAGAGCAACGAAGATCCCATTAACCCGATATCCCGCCCAAACTCTTTTCCCCCTTTGGTCCGACAGCAAAAAGGTCCAATTCCCCCCAAGATGCCGCTCTTATATCTGTCCAAAATAGGGGCTCTCTCCTCCAATCTCAACGACCAAAGGCCGCTTATGCATCGCAATTGAAAAAAAGAAAACTCCCTCAATCCCCTGGCTATAACAGGGAGGCACATGATGACCAGCTTCTTCACTTATCCCTCCCATTATCTCCAATTGCAAGCCAAAAATCCTCCTACACTCCGTCTCTTTCATTGGCCAATTCCAAAAACCCCCTATCTGATGAAGACTTGCTTAACTTAATTTCCCAGCGAATATCCCAAAACCAAAAACCTGAGTTTGTTAAGAGTCTTAGAAAATGTTTAACGAATATCCAATCAACAGATGTTTCAGAGTCTAATCCCTCCCACAATAACCTTACAAACAAAAATGCTTAATAAATTATATCTCTCAACGTGAAAAAGTAAATATTCCTCTATCAGTTTTATATGATTTATCAGACTTATCCCCTCTGTACCAACATTCCAAATCATACAATGGAACATTAGATCAATTTCTTCCAACATAGATAATCTTAAATACCTTATAGAGGAATATCATCCCAAAATAATCCTACTTTCAGAAACCTGGTTAAAAAGCGACCAAAGATTTAACATATCAGGCTATAATATTTTAAGACAAGACAGAAATACTCGAGGCGGCGGTATAGCCTCACTTATAGCTAATAACTTACTATTCACCGAGATAGATCTGAATCTAACGCCCCCAGACCGAGTAAATATACATGGATTCAAAGTTGATTATCTTACGATTGTAAACATCTATTGTCCTCCAAATATTGTGCTCCCCATGAATTTCTGGACCAACTTAACCTCCAACATTGCTTCTCCATACCTCATATGTGGTGATATCAACGCTCAAAACCCTTCCTGGGGCTCTCACACTAAAAACAGAAACGGAAACATTCTGGAACAGTTCCTGCTAAAAATGATCCTTGTCTCCTTAACGATGGCTCTTGTACTAGAGTCACCACGCCGGACAAAAGTAGCTCGCCAGATATCACCCTGTGCTCTCCGGATATTGGAGTTGACGCGTTGTGGGAGGTTATCCCAGACCCTGGCTGCAGTGACCACTTCCCTACGTTGACCACGATCTTAAGCGGAACTTATCTGAACTCCCCAAAAATTATTTTACAACCTGCAAGTACAATATTAAGAAAGCTAATTGGACGTTGTTTCAGGAACTTATCACCCAGGAGCTTGAATGTCATGACATTCAGGATCTTGATGATTTCCAAAGAATGATTGAATTTGCAGCTGATCGATCCATCCCTATTAAAAATCACTCCAGAAAACAACCCAAGTATCGAGTATCTTGGTGGGATGATGAGTTGGTTGGAAGCATGAAAGATAGGTCAGAGGCGTATAGAGATTATCAACGTAATCCTACAACGGAAAACTATTTAATTGCCAAAAAAAAACAAGCAATAGCAAAGAGGAAAATCAAAGAAAAAAAGAAAGCTTCCTTCAGAGAATTTTGTGAGAACCTATCAGTTAGAGACAGCAAAAATCTTTGGAGAAACATTAAGAGATTTCGCTCTGGCTTTTCCCCATCTCCACAGAGTAGAGCTCCACTATCCTGTGGCAGAGAGATCCTATCAAGAATCTGCCCACCCCGTCATCTTATAGCTTGCGATTATGATGGAGACCCATTGGATAATAATGAAGCTTCCCCTAGGCACGAGCCCTCCTCATTTCCTCCGTTCACTCTGTGCGAATTATCCAGGACGATTCACAGGAAAAAATTCTGCACCAGGTAAAGACGCTATAACATATTCTATGCTGAAACATCTTCCCATTCAAGCTAAAAATACCCTCCTTCAGATCTTCAACAGTTTGATTTTAAACCCCAACATTCCCCCATCCCTCAAGGAAACCATTGTATTGCCTTTCTGCAAACCGGGAAAACCTCCCCATGACCCCAACAGCTATCGCCCTATTGCTCTGACATCCTGTCTCCTAAAAGTTTTCGAATCTCTGATTGCGGTAAGACTGGAGAGAATCTATGAATCAAATGCAACAGCAAATGAACCACAGTATGGTTTCCGAAAGGGAAAATCGGTGAATGACGCGCTGGCCGCCATAACTACATCCATATATTCGTCATTTGTGAAGGATGAGATCTCTTTGGTTGTCTTCCTAGATATAAAAACAAGCATACGACACAGTAAATTTTGAAATATTAAGATCTGTCCTGGTTAAGGCGGGTATCCCCCTCCACATTGTCAATTTACTCCAAAGTTTGTCAGTAGGTAGGAGCGTTTTTCTACTGGATCCCTGTACCAACAAACTTATTGGCCCTGAAACATCCTTCCTCGGCCTGGCCCAGGGCTCTCCGGATAGTTGTCCCCTTTTTAACCTTTTTGTAGAGGCCTTTCTTCCTTTTTAAACATCCGGGAATTGAAACACTCCAGTATGCAGATGATACCACAGTGATATCTTCTGGAAAAACCTTCGCAGAGGCCTTTGATAGAATGTCCCAAGCATTAACCTTGGTTGAACAATGGACAAAGAGTAGAGGCTTTACTATTTCGGCGGAAAAGTCCACAGCCATGTGCTTTCATAAGAAGAAAACGTTGGTGAATCTTCGGGAACTACAAATTTTTGATAGTGTGATTCCCTGGAAAACCTCCACCAGATCTTGGAATGACTCTACAGGTAAACTTAGATTGGTCTCTACACATTGAAAATATGTGTTCGAGGGCTAACCGAAATATCAATGTCATGAAAGCCCTATGTCGCACATGGTGGGGGTCACACCCCTAACTATGTTAACACTATATAAAGCAGTGGTTCTCCCTTTCCTTGATTATGGATCAGTCTTCTTGGGAAGATGCTCCAAGTCCGCCCTCTCCCGACTGGATAGAATCCAGTATTCTGCCATTAGAATTGCCCTGGGATACATGAGATCCACCCCCATAAACATCCTCCTAGCGGAAAGTAAACAACTTCCTCTATCCCATCGTCGCACTTGGTTAGCTGTTAAGTTCATCTCTAAATTGGCTAGAATATCTCCTAATCCCCTCCTCCAAGCGCTGACACAACTTGCATCCTGGCCCCACGCTTGGGGAAGCAGATCCATTCCTCCTATATTGGAGGCCATTAACTTACTTCCTGAGACAGACTCATTCTACTCCTCTTCCCAACTTCCTTGTTTCATGCTCCCCTTATCCGTCCACTACCTTGATATCCCGTATCACACCTTAAACCTTCGTAAAACAGATTTGGATAATTCACAATTATTTGTTCAAAAATGTGGAGACACTTTTCCCCAATTCTCCTGGCTGTTTACCGACGCTTCTAAATCACAGGACCAAGTTGGCATTGGTGTATACAGTACCGAAGGAATATCCTATAGTGGAAGAATCCCCTCTCATCTCTCCATAGCATCTGCCGAACTTCTTGCAATAGATATGGCCCTGTCTATGATCGAAAAAATAAAGAATGACAAAATTCTGATAATCACTGATTCCAAATCTGCTCTTGAGAAAATTAAAAACTGGCTACCCCACTCCAATAATGATCACCTTACCCTTTCAATTCGAAACAAAATTTCCAATCTTTCCCAATCTAATCATAAAATCAGATTTGTCTGGGTTCCCAGCCATACTAACATCTTGGCAATGATCGCGCAGACTATTTGGCTAAGGAAGGTAGCAAACTGCCGCACCCTCCCTATTAAAGGAGACATTAAAGAATATTGGCCCTCATTCAAACGTATCATATGGGAAAAATGGAAGACAGAATGGAAGCAGTCATCTCTTCTTAAAGGTCACCTTTACTCGACCATGATTAACTTGAACCACTTTAATAAAAAACCATGGTTCCAATCATTCGATCTTCCTAGAGGCAATATCACAACAGTAAACAGACTTAGATCAAACCACTGCTGTTCCCCTGCCCACCTGGCCAAGATCCAGGTCAAGGATAATGATTTATGTGAGTGCGGAGAGAGAGGAGATTTGCAACACATTTTTTTTGCATGCTCCCTTAATCACGTTAAATGCAAGAACTTATATGACGACCTTTCAAAGCTGAATCTGAATCTACCATTCCCACTTAATATCCAAGACTTAATATTCTCAGAAAATTTGTTAATATATAAATCACTCTACGGTTTTTTAAATTCATGTGGTCGTAAGCTGTGATGTGGGTGTGTATCCCAATACTAACAATCCATCATCCTTACAGTGTGCTGTGGTGTCTTATATGGTATGTCTACCCTCCCAACCTGGAGCTGAAAATTGCAAACCTCTAGTACTGACTATACCTCTTGAAGTTAATATCTTTTGCCAAAACTGACAAGTTACTACTGAGAAGAATGTTCGATGTGTAGATGGCTTAGCAGCCAAGCACAGTAAAAGAAGAAGAAGAAGAAGAAGATGTACTTTTCGTTCGCCTCGCAATATACAGAAAACATACTTATGTCTGCTTCTGTCTTCCATGAAAGTTTTAGAATTACAATTTTGAAGAGGAGTCATGTTTCGAATCTGGCTTCACACGCTATTGTTTAGTTAATATTTTCATATTCTAATGGAATTTTTTATGGTTCTCGTCACACTATCGCCACATAATTTTGCATTGGCTCATTTTGCATGTATAACAGAACCATAGAAAAGTCAATTGAAATATTCAAAAGAAGAATCTTCATACTCCCATAACAAGCTATCCGATTCGAGTGAAATTTATTTTGTGAACGAAAATTGATATACTGAATGTTCACGCAAAATTTCAAAGGGATCGTATCATCAAAACCATATAATTAATTTTTTTTTCAATCATCAAGTTTTTGCATATTTCAATTTTTGAATAATTTCTAGAATATTATTCCGATCGTGCTGAGATTTTGCATTTATATATTCAATATCAATCTCAAGTTCTGTACAAAATTATAAGGTAATAGCCTCATTGATGTACCCATGAACGAGCGCTTTAAAGCACCTGCTCAGGGATTTCTTAAATTTATAATTGAATATATATCACCTTTTAGATACCCGAAGAAGTATTGATCGAAGGCTCATCGTGAAGTAATATAATTCTTTCAGTTGCGACTGAAAAAAATTCAGTGGAGAACTCCTCATAGATCAGTTAACATGAATTTAATGAAACATTCTGATATAACTTCTTTGAAGTGGCCATTATCTCATTCTAATAAATCCCGATTAAAGAAAGCTTTATAGTTCAGTTGAGAATGAGTTTTTAATGATCTGATTTCAAAATGTGCACCATCGGAAAGGAAAAAATTGAGAAAAGCCTTTGGGCGCCTGATTATATAAGGAAAACCATAATTCTTATTCTGTCCTAATATTCTGAGAAATATTGGTCTCATTATATTCATTTATAAATTCAATTTGATGCTCTGAATTGAATTCATAAGTAAACAGTATGAAACAGATAGGTCTCAGGATATGCAAATTTGAGTTATAGTTTCTTTAGTACCTATGCCAAACCGTGCCAGGGATTATATAGGCGTTTTCGGAAACTTACTTAGGGTTACTAACTCGATACATTGGGTCACGTGACGGGTATACTCGGATCACGGAAACAAGTTCTAAGTTTACGAATACAGGTTTAGGATTTAAGGTGACACTATCGTATCAATAACATAATAGTCCGTTCTATTTAGACACTCGAAGTTACATACAGTCCCAACAAGCTGAATTTCTGTGAAGTTGTTCAAACATATTAAAAATAAACAATGTCTAAAAGTTCCTCATCATTCCCCTGTGAGGAAAAAATTTTATTCGAGGTCAAATGTCAAAAAAATGAGTTTTTCGAGATTTTCAGCAAAACGATAAGTTTAATCACAAAAGTACTTCAGACAAAAATTGTAGATCATAAAATTATCTATAAAAAATGTATCAATACTTTTTTTCTTACGAGCCACCGTTTCTGAGATATAACGATTCAAAAAGTTATAAAAGTCGTTATAGTCATAATATGCACACGTTTCCACACCACCTATGAGCTACTGTACTTAGCGCGTAGTTATAACTTTTTGAATCGTTATATCTCAGAAACGGTGGCTCGTAAGAAAAAAGTATTGAAAATTTTTTATAGATAATTTTATGATCTACAATTTTTGTCTGAGGTACTTTTATGATAAAACTTACCGTTCTGCTGAAAATCGCGAAAAACTCATTTTTTTGATATTTGACCTCGAATAAAATTTTTTCCTCACAGGGGAATGATGAGGAACTTTTAGACATTGTTTATAATTATGTTTTAAACAATTTCACAGAAATTCAGCTTGTTGGGACTTTATGTAACTTCACTCTCATTTTTTGGTCTAAATAGACCGGACTATAACCAAATATTTTGTGGATTTATTTTTTCAGTCCCAATTTATTTTCGAGTTGTCTCTAGCTTTGCTTGCATTTATTGGCTTCTGTAAAATATTTCTTATCATTTCGTGTGTGCCCTTTCATGTTTAAGGTTATTTTTGAGTACCTATGTGGAAAAAGTAGAGAATTAATTTTCTCAATTCCAGTTTACTCTCGTATTGTCTCTGGTGTGCCCTCGCATGTTTAGTGTTATCTTTGGGTAACTATGTTAAAGAAGTAAAGAAAGCTGTAGTTTATCTGCATACAAAGTATTAAAGAAGTTTTTCTACATTATTTTCTCGGCTCATGGAACCACACTTTTCACACTGGGCCAAATTCTCTTCTCTTTACATAATTTTTAGGAATAGAATATATGAAATTACTATGAAAGGGTAGGAGACTCATTCTCAGCTTTTGCAAATATAAAATTCACTTGCACTGCGCATGCGGTGACTCTACGACCCTGCTCCCGTGAAGGGTTAAGTAGCTACTCTCCATCCAATCGTTCGCACTTTGTTCGAGTTAAGTTCACAAGTGAGTAGCGCTTTGTACGATGAACAACTCGCAACGCACGAACTCTGACGTGATTTCTTCTGCCCAGCGAAACGACATCATCGCGGCAAATGATATTACTAATGAACTCGAATAAACTGATCGGTTCGGACCTATCTAGTCCGTGAGCGAGTGAAGAGTATCGCGTGGTGGGGTACTCCACTCGACCGATAAAATAGAACCAAATGGATCGACTCGACTAAACTAAACACTAATCTACCCGACTAAATTCTTGGTGTTCACACACGTTTAGTGACTAAATTTTTAGCTCCTCGACTAAACTACTAGCGTAGTGCGAACAAGGATCGAGCGTACCCGAGTATCCGAAAACGCCTTATCATAGACAACGCGCCTTATGACGTTTATATGTATACCGAGGTCGGCGTTTGAAGCGTGCGTCTCCATCTAACTGCTATAAAGTCCGAACTACTGAACAGAAAGCAGAGAAAATATCCCCAAACGTTCTCCGACATGTTATGTTTCGTTAAACAGAGTGATATTGACGTGAGTGGAAAAAATTCTGAAATTTGGACGATGGATTTGAAACGTAATGCGGTGATTGCTCTCCAATTGAAAGGAAAATCGAATATCTAAATTTGGCGAGCTCTGCCGAAACTACAATTGAATAAGAAATTTGTGCATCGCACTATCCAACGATACTACAGGCATTTTCGGAAACTTGCTCGGGTTATCTCGATCCCTTACCTTCGCGTTCGTTTACCTAACCCGAAGATCCAACCCGTGTTCGGAAAGTACAGTGCTATTAACTCAATCACTGACCCAGGTTGATTTATCGTAAACCTAAACAAGAGCAGGGTCGTAGAGTCACCGCATGGGCACTGCAGTTTAATTTTCTATTTGAAACAGGCGGGAATAAGTCTTCTACCCTTTCATAGTAATTTTAAATATTCCTAAAAATTATGTAAAGAGAAGATAATTTGGCTCAATGTTAAATTTGTGGTTCCATGAGCCAAGAAAATAATGTAAAACAACTTCTTTAATACTTTGTATGCAGATAAACTACAGCTTTCTTTACTTCTTTAACATAGTTACCCAAAGATAACACTAAACATGCGAGGGCACACCAGAAATTATAAGGAAGGTTTTAACAAAGCCCATATTAGCAAGCAAAACTAGAGACAATACAAAAGTAAACTGGAACTGAGAAAAAAATTCTTTATTTCTTTAATATATTACTCGAAAATAACAATTTACATGGAAGGGCACACCAGAAATTATAAGGAAGATTTTTCAAAAGCCAATAAATGCAAGCAAAGCTATAGACAATACAAAATCAGACTGGGACTGAAAAAATAAATTCATAGAATATTTGGTTATGTTATTGATACGTCTGACACTCCAAATCCTAAACGTGATGTGTTCGTGATCTTAGAACCCGGGTCCGTGATCCGAGTAAATTCGTCACGTGACCCAATGTATAGAGTTAATAACCCTGAGTAAGTTTCCGAAAACGCCTGTAGAGACTGAAAGCACGAAAAAATGCTATGGTGGTGAACGACGCTGTACTGCAACGGCACCAGCTTTCGTTGAAGGAGTGCGTCGTAGAATGGAAAGAAATCCGGAGCACTCAGCACAACAATTCGCCCAGAAACTAAAGGTAAGCGACAGTTGCCTATTCAAGGAGAAGCTTAAGGTCCACCCTCTCATACAATTAAAAATTGTAGGACCTCACAGCTTTGCAACGTCTCAAGCGGTCGGAACTGATTCGCTTACTCGATGGTGGGATCTTTCCTAACATTGTCTTCTCCGACGAGAAAATTTTCTGCATTGAGCACTATTTGAAGAAACAAAACGATCTAGTTTGGTGATCTTAGTGATCATTCATATCGTTTACGGGTAACTCGATGACCAAATCATGGTCTGGGCCCGGACCTCCTGCAATTGTTTGCAACGAAGTCGAGATAAATGAACAAATTTACCGAGACAAGATCTTGAGACCTGAGTTAATATCATACGCAAAATATTTGGTTAGTAGCGTTGGACTTTTCAACAAGACTCAGCTTCCTCGCATGAATCAAACGGCACGCAAAATTGGTTGAGATCCAACGTTCCAGCTTTGTTCGACCATGGCATGTAGCCGCTGTCCTTGCTAGATTTGAACCTGCTCAATTACTGTGTTTTGGGTAAAATGGAATAAGAATTCCAGGTCCACATGGGTGTAATCTAATGCCGGTTCGTAATTATCGTTTGTATAAACACACGTACACACGTCGCGTAATAAATTACTAGTCGTATTACGTAATACGTTAAACCCGTGTGGACCTGGCATTGTAGGTCCATGTTTGTTCTGAAAAACACACTTCATAAGAAATAGCTCAAGTTGGTCCTGACGCGAGAAGGGAACCATTTAGGTGAGTATGTTATTCGAGCAGCGTGCGATTCGTTCAGAAAGAAACTCAAGCTCGTTTTGAAGGCCACAGGCGGTCATATTAAAAAAAACTTTGAACATCTTGCTTTCTTATGCAAAAAAGCGAATAAATATTGGTAATTAACAGAGATTCTTGATTTTTAAATACGGACAGTTTAATTGCCGGACCCGGTAGGGAACTAAACAAGAACGATCGAAAAATATGCCATTGCATATTTCGCTGGGATAGTTGAATTGAAAGAATAAATATTTAAAGAAAGTTATGTTTATGTAGGCACAGGGTTTAAGGTTAGGGCAAAAATTTAGGAGGATGTTCCGTGAACTAAGGATATTTTACCTTCAGAATTAAAAAAAAATCGCGTTGTTGCGAAGATTTATATTTGAAGCTCTTTATCTTCGCAACAAAGCCATTTTTTGAAGAATTTTCAAGGATAATTATCCGAAGAATAGTCCAAGGAAGAACAGTTCAAATTTTGAGCCTTACCTACCCAACACCTTTCTCATCTGGGTGCGTGGTCACTCCGGGATTCACGGCAATGAAGCGGCAGACCAACTGGCCAGGGAAGGAGGGACAACCCCCTTCACTGGACCAGAACCGTTTTGCGGCTTCCCAGCCAGTCATCAGACAATGGCTATTAAGGACTGGGAATAAAAGAGGAAGCTTATGTCGACCAATGGTCAAAAGCAAGCTAAGTCACTTCTCTCTCACTCGACGAGCTGGACCAAGAAAGTCCTCTCACTCAGCAAATTGGAACTGAGGAAACTGATGGGCGCTCTCACTGGGCATTGTCCCGTGAGGTATCACTTAAAAAACATGGGAAAGGCGCCCTATAGTACATGTCGCTTCTGTCAAGAAGCCACCGAGACAGCTAGACACCTGCTATGTGAGTGTGAAGCTGTTCACCAGAAACGGTTACGGCATCTTGGCTCCAGGTTCCTAAAGCCTGAACGAGTAATGGATGTGGCCCCCAGAAAGGTGGTGAAGTTCATTGAGACTTTGCTGCCGGACTGGTAAACAGCGCGGGGATGCACAATAGATCTTAAGGTCAAGGTGCTCGCAAGGTCGGTTTTGATCTGTCGCCCCTCCTCTAATCTAATCTAATCTACCCAACACCTTGTATAGTTTAGTTATACTTATAGTTAAAAGACCTCAAGATCTATTGTGCCCCTTACAGAGCTGTTCTGACCACCCCCTTCACAGTTCGCCTTCCAGTTCCAGAGATCTGATGAAATCCAATATCTGTGAAGGCTTCAATGAGGCTAGTTCCTCACTCTTACAAGTTTTTCGCCCAAAGCATTCTCTCCTTGGGAACGCAATGGCAAAGCATTCCGTGACTAGGTGGAGGTTTCTTCCTCCTTTCTCTCTTATTCATAACTTTGGTATGGCTTGATCCATTTGATGAATTGATTCTAACATTTTCTCGAAAATACAAGGTGAGAATTATAATAAGTTCAGATCGAGTTCTAAATTTCGCTACATTACACACACGTATTGTTTTCCTAGAAAAAAATTTCAAAGCTGAACAATATCGTAATTTCGCTCCAAGGCAGTAAGGATATTCTGAACTGGATCCTAATAAAGCTTTATCGTCCAATGATACGAAGCTTTCCTGAGTCCTAAAGTAGGTTTTCCAAATTTTAAACTCACTTTTAATCACTTATATTCTGATGTGTAAAATCGTTCAATCCTGAAAATATCTTTTATTTGTTTCTCATTTGTAAACGTCAGTTTCCAAAAATACAATATTAATCAAGGAAGTTTATTTTATCAAGTCACTAACTTGTAAAATTGACAGTTAACTTGTAAAATTTTTACAAGTTAGTAGTATTATTTACATTGAAAGTTGTCAAGTACTTGCTTTTAATTTCATTCATCCTTCTAATCTCAGAGTTCCTGATGGAACAAATGTATTTCTCAATAAACGTTCTCAAACTATTCAAAAACATATTCGTAATGTTTTATTCGTATCTATTGTTTTCTTTTTCACGTATTTGCTTCTAATTTCATTATCCTTCTAATTTCATCGTTCCTGGAACAAATATTTTAGTAATAAAAGTATTAAAAAAAGATATTCATACCTTGTTTCATTTGGATCTGACTTTTTCGTCAGAAATTAGCAAATATTCTAGAACGATTTCCCTCTCGTAAAGCCACTGACAGTTGTCATAATTTTCCGATGTCATAAATAATCATAAATAGCTTACGACATTTGCGACAAATTATGAGATTTTTTTGAAATTTATCACACCTTTTTACAAACGAGAAACAAATAAAATATAAAACAATACACGCAAGGAACGGGTTTTACTGGCTCAAGGAGGTAACTGACTCGCCTGCGGCTCGTCAATTATATCCTCCGTTCGCCAAGTAAAACCCTCTTACCATGCTAGTAATGTTATATACTATATACGTACCTAGTCCTCATACGAATTTAAATTTGTTTCAAATCACGACCTTTGTAGCCAAGCAATAGGATCTCCACGACCAATCCATCTGTTCGAATAATTTACAACCAATGTTCTCGCATTCAATTCAAAGTGAGGTGGTGCTCCGTCAAACTGACAGTAGATAGAGCGGATATGTAAATTTTCCATTAGATTTGGTGGAATATGTTCCGATTAGTTTAGGTAAATTAATCATTTTCGAAAAATTAGGGGGCCAACAAAATTTCCTTCTATTGTTTTAAGCCCAGGTATTTGACTCCAGACTTTCAATCTACGCTATCTCCATTTACCGAGATGGATTTCATAGCTTGAAGATTTCATTATCAGGTGAAGGGAAAACTGTGATCCTGTCTGGGTTAAATGTTTAACCCGACTGACGAGCAGCCCTGCTCAAAAATCCTAAGGCCCTCCTGTAACAAGTCACAGAGGAGAACCTCGAGTTTACCTTTCAAGAAATCGATTCAAATGACATAAAATTTTCCTAATAATAGCCAGAACTATGTTTGCAGGATCAACCATCAAATCCTCATCTCAAATCATATGAATTCCATTCTGATCTTTCACACATATACTTTACAATTTCATTTGAATATAAGAAAGAATTAGTTAATCCATTAAGTTTCACATAACTTCAGTTCAGCAATTCTAACATCAGGGATATTATATTGTAAGTCTTAAGACAAGTGACTCTGTATTGGTTACAAATTTCAGCGGGTAAATGAACAAGGGCGAGAAAACTCCTAATCATAAATCGGTGTTTCATTCGAATTTCTAATTTTTCCGATGTGATCACATTTTCCGAGACACAGAATGTCACTTACAGAATCCCGTACTCCGCGTGCTAGGCAGGACTCGTTTCAGTCCTGCAGAGGTCCTGTGCAAAGGAACTCAAACATCCCTTTGTCACGGACGCGTCCCTAAAGACTTCGGAATATTGCCTTTAGAATTTTGTCAATAATTAAATATATACACCAATATTGCTACGTAGTGCTAAATATTGCCAAAATATACTCAGTTGATTTACATATATCAAGTATTACTAGTGAAATTTTATTAATGTTTCCATATAAAATATAAATAACTTTGAAGAAAAATCAGTGATAACAAGAGGAAATTGAAGGATAATCAGTGGTGAGAGGCTCAGGAGGTGTTATAAATACTTTTTAACTAAAAATTAACAAAGGTAGGTATCTGCTAGATGAAGTTTGTTTTTTGAACAATAGATATATTTTCTCAAATATAACCATGTTCCATGCAAATTCTATGCTGTTGTAATATTTAGGTGATGTAGTTCCTTGTAGTATCATGGTCTAAGAGTTGGAAACATTTTCGGAAATATATATGCGCATTTTCATTGAATAGTTTTGAGTGATATAAAAAAACTAAAAAGGTATAAAAATCATTCATTATTTGAACACCAACAGTTTTTTCTTGTGTTTGGTTTACCTATTCATTATTTGAGAAAAGGTGATATGTAGATGACATTATTTTGAAAGCATTTGACCATATATAATTTTAAATTATACGAAGTGTTATGCATTTAAAGCATTTTATACAAAATTTATTTTCAAGTAGAAGAATAGTATTCTAGTCGAATAAATCATTTTTTGTTCGGAGTTGAATATGTTTCATCGATAACAAAGACGCAATTGCCTCAAATTTCGTTGAAAAACGAATTTGTCCTGTTTAAATTTTGAAAATGCTTCTTGAGTACCAAATTCTAGCTCGGAAACAAATAGAAAAAAATCAAATGAAAGAGTTGCGGTAATTCTTTAAAAATGTATCGAATGATCATTCTTTCGAACATAGTAGTTGGAGATGTTGAATGAGCATGTTATTTTTAAGTGATAACATAATGTAAACAGAAATGCTGATCGTAAATGGACTCATTGAGAGTAAAAGTATTTCAATGATAATTTGAGCAAATCTAGTTTTAAAGTAATCGGTTCATTTCTGATCAGTCCATATGCAGTCAAAAAAATATTTTTTTAATTCGCTTTAGATAGAGGCTAGATTTGTATAGTTCATTCATTTCATAGAATCTAAATTGTTTTGGCTATTTTCGAATTCACAACTTTATGACATTATTGATGTGAGAAATAAATATATTTGTTGATGTGTATGATGAAGGTCATAACTCTTGAAGAAGTTTATTCATCATCAAGTGAATTATGACCTACATTACTGTTAATTGAATACTATAAATTTATCTACGACGTCCAGAGAAGTTATTCCTCTGCACAACAAAACTTAATGACAGTTGTTTTACTTGGTTTGGATTTTTTCGCACTGGCGTCACTTAAGGAGAAGGTGTGTAAGGGGGTATTTGCCACCACCATCCCCTCCCAGAACATTTCTCGGGAAAAAACTGTTGTAATTTTTGATTCAGGAGGTAATAATTTTCAACTATTCATTTTTCAATTGAATTGAATGATTATCAAGATTATTATTGCTAAATAATGTTCTACAAGATCCAAATTTTTCATTTGACTCAATATTTTCTCTGCAATGGAAAGCGATGGTTTGTTACTTTCTTTCATGTTCAATAAAAAATCAAAAGTGAATGAAATATAGGGTCTACAATTCGAGCCACTATTTACAATCTTTTGCGAATGATAGTGAATATTTTACCTATAATCCACAAGTAGTTTTGGGTAGAAAATCTCAGAACAAGAGAGCGATCCATTGAAGAAAGTGCTGTGAATGTTTTAAAATTATGCGATACAGACACTTTTCCGATAATCCATTCATAGTTAGATTTGGTGACGATCATGTAAGTGTAGCATCTGCTGAGAGGTAATTTTCACCATTAAAATAGATTCGCTGCGCAGAAGGACAGAAAATTTGGTAGGTTTTATTTTATGAGCTTCATACATGAGGATATTTCAAACTGTTTGTTGATATAAAGGGTGTAACTGAGGGGCAAATATTCATTCCTTATACTATTCTGAGGATATTTTATCCTTCGGAATTTCTTGAAAATCGCTCTGTTGCGAACACATAGTTAGAGTGAAACATATTTTTCAACAAATAATAATTTAATACTTATTCTTCACAAAACACGTTACAACAGTGGCACAGCCAGAATTTTCGTTCGGGGGGGGGGGGGGGAGGATTTGGTGATGCAAATATTCAGGGAGAAAAAACTAAAAAAGGATACTGTTCTTTCTATCTTTCTCTTTCTGGTTGATAAAAAATTTCAAATACACAATATATTTCTTGAATTCTGGTGATCATTTATTTCCTGAAATGCCTTTCCAATATACAGGGTGTCCAGGACAAAAGTACCATGCCTAATATCACGCAATAGAGGGCCATAAATATGAAAAAAGGCCCATTAATATATGTTGGAATCTACCTATATCTATCCTTCAAGAAATACAAGGTGTTAAAGTTTATTTTTTATTTGGTTTTTTTATAACTTTGGACAAATAGGTAAAAATTGAACGAAATGTGATATGCGGGTTTTGTATGATCCAAATATTCTTCTAGTTTTTAGATTACTCATAAAGGACGCCACATACAGGATTCCATATTTAAATCAAGCCTAATTATTTTGTCTCACACTGTATGTCATTCTGAAGTAGAAAAAGCGATTCCTTTATCTTTTCTCCTTCAAAAAAGTGTAATTTAATGAAGTCGCTAGAACCAACAGTTTTCGGTTAAATGCATCGAAACGTTATGATGCATGCAAATTGTCCAGAAGCGCCAATGTAACCTACTCACAATAACAACCTACAGCAAGGAATTAAATCAAAATCTAAATCAAAAACACAAAATAATGAAAATGACACGCAAAAAAGTTGGGCTGACGAGTGTAGGTTCTGTGGGGATGAGGAAGAAACCCCCATTCGCCTAGCCACGGAATGCTTTGGCATTGCGAGCCTAAGGATAGAATGCATTGGGCGAGAAATTTGTAAGAGTGAGCTTCGTTGAAACCTTCACAGATATTGACTTTCATTATATCTCTGGAACTGGAAGGCGAGCTGTGAAGGATGTGGCCAGAACAGCTTTGCAAGGGGGCACAATAGACCTTGAGGTCTCTGAACTGTAACCCCTTTTCAAACTAAACTAAACTAGGAATGATCTAAATGTGGAGGAATTATTATGTGGCGCCCCCTATTAGTAATCTAAAAGCTAATAGGATATTTGTATTCTGCATCATACAAAACCCCCAAGAAAACACCAAATAAAAAAAATTAACTTCAACACCCTGTATTTTTTAAGGAAGCAGTTTAGGATATACAGGGTGTTTCATCATAAACTGGACAAACATATATTTTCGTGTGGAGCACATCGAGAGAATCATTTTTGCCTTATACAATATATCCCGTTTTCGAAGCATAAGCGAGATACAGGGTGTCAAACGTCATTTTTGAGCAAGATTCTTATGAGTGTGGTCAGTTATGTATAACACTTAAAGTAACGGTTTTTGGTCAAATCTCAGTATTCTTGGGTCCTCTATTCAGAAAAGTTGACGAAATCCGAAAAATAATTTACAAAATGGCGGAAGACCTGCAATGTTCCAAATTTTTTTTTGCGGTTGTCAAATTGACTTCTATTTTCTGAATGAACACAATTTTCTAAGAATTTCTGTGAAAAAATTTTTTCAAAAATCGAACACAAATTTTTTTTTACATGTCTACAGCGATGAAAAAATTTGACTCGAAATGGATGAAGTTTTGTACAATTGTACTTCTTGAATTATCAATCACGAATATGAAAACAGAACTGTAAAATATCTAACGGTTTCGTTACTACAGTCATTCAAATGTTTCGTTCAGACCCCTGAAATAATGAAAATAAAACTGTTTTGAATTCTAGAGTCAAAATAATTAAATTATTGGCATGTCTTAACATTCTAGATGAATTTATACAAAAAAAAATCAGTGAAACTTAGTTGGGACTCGAACCGACGTAGGTATTAAATAGGGAAATAGCACTGTTCTAAGGATAATAATATTCGTTGCCAGGCAACGGTAGTTCGTAGTTCATAGAGTTTGACTACTGGCTAAATTATATTCACTCAAATTCAAATACCAGTCAAACTCTATGAACTACGAACTACCGTTGCCCGCAACGAATATTAAAATCCTTAGAACAGTGCCATTTCCCTATGTGATACCTACGTCGGTTCAAGTCCCAACTAAGTTTCACTGATTTTTTTTGCATAAATGCATCTAGAATGTTAAGACATGCCAATAATTTAATTATTTTGAATCTAGAACTCAAAACAATTTTTTTTCATTATTTCAGGGGTCTGAACGAAACATTTGAATGACTGTAGTAACGGAACCGTTGGATATTTTACAATTCTGTTTTCATATTCGTGATTGATAATTCAAGAAGTACAATTGTACAAAATTTCATCCATTTCGATTCAAATTTTTCATCTCTGTAGACATGTAAAAAAAATTTGTGTTCGATTTAAAAAAAAAAATTTCACAGAAATTCTTAGAAAATTGTGTTCATTCAGAAAATAAAATTCAATTTGACAACCGCAAAAAAAAATTTGGAACATTGCAGGTCTTCCGCCATTTTGTAAATTATTTTTCGGATTTCGTCAACCTTTCTGAATAGAGGACCTAAAAATACTGAGATTTGATCAAAAACCGGTACTTTAAGTGTTATACATAACTGACCACACTCATAAGAAAACGGGAAATATTGTATGAGGCAAAAATGATTTACTCGATGTGCTCTACACGAAAATATATGTTTGTCCAGTTTATGATGAAACACCCTGTATATTCCTGGGACCTTCTTCATATTTTATGATCTTCTATCGCCTGGCGCGGCCTGGCACAATGCAACGTACTGTTTTCCTTGACATCTTGTATATGTGTAACTAGTCTCATTTTCAAAAGGTTAATCATTATATTTTTGCTGGAAAGCACAATCAATTAGGTTCTGAAAATTGACTGTATGCATCAATACCATTTAGCTATTTTAAATAAAATATTGAAGATGTGTTTGAATTCAACCGTATCTTAAGGAGATACAGGTAGAAAAGTTTACATGTAGAAAAATCTCGGGGAGGAGGGGCCGGGCTGCGTTACAAAAATTGTTGAAAATGGATACCTCCAGCTCGGATGCAACTATCGAATCAATCGTTATGTCAAGACTAATGCAAAAAATGAATATAAGCGTGCAGAACAATCTACCTTGGAAGGGTGTGTAAATTGTTTTTTTTTTCAAATATGTTTATGAAAAAATAACATAAAAAGATTGAAGAAGGAGTTGGATTTCTTGATTATACAGGGTCTCTATAAATGATTGTAACAGCGCAGTTGGCTTTGGATTATGCAAACCACAGAATTCTGTGATCATGCTATGCTCTGATTGGTTAGACATTGGTATTCTGCAATCCAAAGCCAACTGCGCTGTTACAATCATTTATAAAGACCCTGTATATCGGGTGTCCCAAGGTGAGGCCTATAAGATAAAATTGGCGTGTGACAAAAATGACTCTAGTTCGCTCAATATTCAAGATTCAAGTGAAAAATTTAGCAAGTCATTAGATATTGATCTGATCTTTGTTAGTGCTTTTGAATTATAGTTGTTAGTTATACAGGATGAGCCAAAAAATCATAACAATTATAATAATTATAATCTAATAGGCCACTCACATTGCGATATAGCAACAAGGATTAAAACAAATTCTGAAGATAAAATATCCTTACAATAGTCCAAGGAATAACCTTTCCTGTAGATTTTCATTTATGCTCATACATAACAACTAATTATTTACATATGTCAATATCGACCTATTTTTTCTCCCCCCCTCCTTAAAAAGAAACCTAGTGACGCCCTGTTTTTCGGGTAAGAAGTGATGTATCGTAACATTACCTGCGTTTTCATGTCAGAAAATATCCAAAATAGCTTAGCTTTGCTACCTGAATTGATTTACTTCAGCATAACATTCACAATTCTTAGGTATCAATTTTATCTGAAAACGTCAAAATTATTCAAGTGGTATTACTCCTGAAACTCCTCTGAATAACCATAATGAATTCTCGGGCAGAACCAAAGAGTCACCCTGATATTTGCGTAAAATCATTGTATGAATTCTTTATCCAATGGTAATATTTTCTGAGACTCGGATTGGTCCTCGTCCCTTTTAGTCTAAGAGCTGGCTACGGAGGGGTAAGGGTCACTAGGTGCAAGGGTAATTTTATCGTTCACAGGTTTGATTGTTACCGACATAGCGTAAGGCGGGCAGCCAGAAGGCACACTGGAAGAATAACGCAAGGGTAGGGGGTTAAACATGCAATTTTTTCACGAAAAAAAAAGTCATAAGTTGCAAAGATGGCAATTTGTAGAATAATAGAAGGTAGTATGAGTAAGCAGGAGAAAACATTGCCAGAAGGCTGAGTGGAAGAATAACGCGAAGGGTGGGGGTTAAACATGCATATTTTTTTCGAAAAAAAGTCATAAGGTGCAAAGATGGCAATTTGTAGAATAATAGGAGGTAGTATGAGTAAACAGGAAAAAACATTGCCAGAAGGCTGAGTGGAAGAATAACGCGAAGGGAGGGGGTTAAACATGCATATTTTTTCGAAAAAAAGTCATAAGATGCAGAGATGGCAATTTGAAGAATAATAGGGGGAAGTATGAGAAAGCAGGAAAAAAAATTGCCAGGAGGCTAAGTGGAAAAATAACGCGGAGGGAGGGGGTTAAACAAGCAACTTTTTAACGAAGAAAAGGCAAAAGATGCAAAGATGACAATTTTTAGAATAATCGAAGGTAGTATGAGTAAGTAAAAAAAACATTGCCGGAAGGCTAAGTGGAAGAATAACGCGAAAGTAGGGGGTCAAACAAGCTACTTTTTCACGAAAAAAAAAGGCTTGTGGTGCAAAGCTGGCTATTTGTAAAATAAAAGGGGGTAACTGCAAGAAGGCTAAGTGGAAGAATAACCCCGTCCCCTCTCGTTATACTTCCATTCAGCCTTTTTGAATTTTTTTTCCAACTTACTCATACTACCTTCGATCATTGTAAAAATTGTCAGCTTTGCATCTTATGCCTTTTTTTCGTTGAAAAGTTGCTTGTTTAACCCCCTCCCTTCGCGTTATTCTTCCACTCAGCCTCCTGGCAATTTTTTTTCCTGCTTTCTCATACTTCCCCCTATTATTCTTCAAATTGCCATCTTAGCACCTTATGACTTTTTTTAACCCCCCCTCCCTTCGCGTTATTCTTCCACTCAGCCTTCTGGCAATGTTTTTTTCCTGTTAACTCATACTACCTTGGATTATTCTACAAATTGCCATCTTTGCACCTCATGATTTTTTTTTCGTAAAAATTGCATGTTCAACCCCCTCCCTTCGCGCTACTCTTCCACTTAGCCTTCTGGCAATGTTTTTTTCTACCTACTCATATTACCTCCTATTATTCTACAAATTGCCATCTTTGCACCTTATGACTTTTTTTTCGAAAAAATAAGCATTTTTAACCCCCTCCCTTCGCGTTATTCTTCCACTCAGCCTTCTGGCAATGTTTTTTCCTGCTTACTCATACTACCTCCTATTATTCTACAAATTGCCATCTTTGCACCTTATGACTTTTTTTTCGTGAAAAAATTGCATGTTTAACCCCCTACCCTTGCGTTATTCTTCCAGTGTGCCTTCTGCTGCTCGCCTTACGCTATGTCGGTAACAATCGAACCTGTGAACGATAAAATTACCCTTGCACCTAGTGACCCTTACCCCTCCGTAGCCAGCTCTCAGTCTATTTCGGCCTATAGGTTTATGACAATTTTATCGGAAAATGGAAAAATGGACGAAAAAAGCTTGCTTTATGATCGATTTTATCTCCAATCCTATAACACTCAACAAACGTTGAATTCAAACTCGTCCATTTCGACTGAACTGTCCGAACTGATGGTTCCCGCAAATTTTTATTGGTACAAGATTAATCCTGAAAATTTCACCTCTGGAATTAATTTCAAATATTTTCATTCCAAGATAGAAAACGATTCGGCGATTCGAGGAAAAGTTATTTTGCCTCTTGCTTACCGGTCCTAAATTTTTCGTCAAGATTCCATCGTATAGGAACAGTTTAACCACTTTCTGGAAGGTAACTTTGTCATCTTTTCCATTCATTTTGAGAATTCTCGTACAAACGAAACTGCACTTTCTGTAGCTTATCAGATCGAGCCTCTTGTTTAACCACAGCTCTTCTTTTCCGCTCGTTCCTATCGTTCTCCGTTTCTTCAATGTATCATAGTGAGTTATAGTAGTGACTAGTGAGTTATTGAAACTCACGCAATTTGAGTAGGAGTATAGACAAAATTATTCTGCTATTATTATTGAATAGAAAAACGATCTACAGCAGACGCGCAATGGTGTGAGCACAATAGTAATTTATAAAACAAATGCAGATAGCATTGATATGTTCTGTTTATTTTCAGCATTTGAATATAATTAGCTGTTTTGTAGTATGTTCATTTCAGCAACAGAACTTGAAATATACTGTCTTCTGAATGAAACCTAGAAGATTTCGATGAGTAATCAGGTGTTTAAAAAAAACAATAATTGGGGAGCTGACTAAAGACCGCGAAATAAGTAAAAATTTTAAATATTTCATAGAAGCATGGGTCCATAAATGAGCCGTTTGGGAGATATAAGCCATTTCACATTATCACATATATGTATATATATTCGATTCATTTATGTACATCTTTCGATGTCTGATTCCCTAAACTTTCAATCAAAATATTTTTAACTCAGTTCATTGCAATAAAAATCACAGCAGACATAAAACATTTGGTTTTCATTCGACATTTACGTATATCAATTGATAAGGCAAAATACCATGGCACACAAGATCTCCCGATTTGAACTCTTTAGAAATTTGTATTTGGTGACATTCTCAAAGTGTGTTCAACGTCAAGGAATAACGTCGAAGACGGATTGAGCTATCCTGTCAAAGTATCCGAACATAACCAGACCTTTTTGAAAGCGTACGTTAGTCCTTTATGCGACAATGAACTTCATGCATTGCAACGGACGGTGGTCATATTAGGAGAGCTGGCACGAATTTTAGGGTAGGTATTTGAGGCAAGCTGAAAACTTGTCAGATACCTCTCCTATTATATCCCAACTTGGGATTGCAGACCTGGCTGGTGAGTAGCGGGGCTAAATCAACCCCTACATTTTTTAAAATATTTATTTTTTTCAGATAGAAAGCCCTACGGAAATGATCTGTCTTTTTGGGAATCTTATTTTTAAGTTATAAAAACACTCCATTAAAATTTCAAGCTGCCTCAAAAACATTTTTTATAATTTTTTGCAAAATATTTTTGCACGCGTCTGGCAATGTTAAAACCCCGATTGAATTATCTGGCTTATTTTTTTTAGTATTTATAAAGCATTACACTGCAACATATATAAATTGCGTATTGCCTCAAATATATTTTTGGGAAAAAAAATAAATATTTTTAAAAATGTAGGGGTTGATTTAGCCCCGCTACTCACCAGCCAGGTCAGCAATCCTGAGTTGGGATATAATAGGAGAGGTATCTGACAAGTTTTCAGCTTGCCTCAAATACCTACCCTAAAATTCGTGCCAGCTCTCGGACTATCATAGGAACATCTTCTGTAAAACACTAGAAGTAAAAAAGATTCGATATCTTCTGTTATTCATCATATTGATTGTGCCAGTAGTTAGAGAGTCATTGAATGCGACATAAGTAAGAACTTCAAAAAACATCTTTATCTCCTGTCATAGACATACAATATCTTAGAATATTCATTCTAAGGAACACATTTACGATGAAATGGAATAAACAGTGAACATAACTGCTTTTAAGTTTTTATTTTTTCCAAAAAAAGTATCGACTGTATCGAAATTTTGCAAGGATTTTTTTTTCTCCAGAATTGACTGTGAAACCATAAGAGAATTTTATTTTTCTGGAATATATCCCACGAAAACAATTTTTGAACGAAAATCATAGGGGGTTGTTATTTTCTACCCCTAATTATAAAGTTATGAGATCTGAAAAGTTTGTGTGAGTAACATCTACTTAGTGCTTTATATTATGTATAATTTTAGGTCTCAATGTTCTTAAAAATTGAAAACTGTCAACTCGTCATCGCCTTCCAAAGGCTGTATCTTGGAAGGGAGGTCGATTTCGAAAAAAATTATATGAACTACCCCTGCTTATTTTAATCGAGGAATCATCTGCCAAAGTCCCTCGCATTTGTTTACAGACACCCTGTATACAATGATTATAGGTACTCTCAATAAACGTAATATTTGTACTCAAAAGTGTAGCGATTTGGTTAATGGTTTATTAGGTAATTGCAGATATTATCGCGGTTTTTTCACTTTTTATTGAATTTCACATTTCATCGAGTCGGAAATACCATTTAAATAAACTTAGAGCAGTGCGAAGATCTTTGCTTCCATTGAAGTATTATCAAAAGAAGGAAAGGGTGCATAGCAAAAATTAAAATTCAATAACGAAGAGGATTCGCCCTGTTGAATGAATTTATCAGTCTAAATCCCGACTAGAAGCCTCAGGAATGGAAACAATTCAGTGGCAAACATTTTTGTATCCGAATATTTCTTGCATGAATAGGATTATAAAAATGAGCTTCTCGTCCCGAAGCAGACCCAGGGACGGGCCGAAAAAAATTTTTTGAAGGGGTACAATGTTTCGAATATTTGCCAACTGTGCATTGAAGGCCCAGAAAACCGATGGTGGAAGGGGGTGATATTTTGGTTTGGATATTGTCCTGCCATTGTTTCCTCAAACAATGATTCTGCTAACAAATTATTTTTTGAAAATCGAAAAATGATTCCAGTTTCATTAAATTTAGCAGACATGAGCACCGCATTTATCCGTATTTAAATTCTGAATTTTATATCGACGAGATAGGCAGTTATTCAAATGGGGAAAATATTCCATTGACAACAACTTCAAAACTATTGAATCGGCGATCTGGCCCTCTGGAGAACTCAAATGAGATGTTCAGGTTCCACACCTATCTTGAAAATTTGTACTTTCGAACACTTTACTTCTGAAAGTTATTAGTGTTAAATTCAAAACCAGCAATACTAGCTAGAATATTCAGTTTTTTCTAGATCCTTTGATGATACGAAACTGACAAATTGTAGGACGAATATACTCGTCTCAGACCTAGTTCAAAATAAGATTGACATTGATCGGAATCCATTACCGCCAAAAATTACAGACATTTGGATGTTCCCCTAGGAACAAGTGCGTAAAAAATGTTGCTTGATATTTTTCAACTTTCTTTGAGGAAGTCAAATTCATTCATATTTTATGAATATTTTTGGAAACATGTATTCCAATTAAATAGAAATTTATCCAAATGTTCTGAAATTATTTCAACTGTTTCCAAAATTTTTCATATTGCCTCGAAATTTCGTCAACTGCTTCGAATATTCACCAACTGCTTTGGGAATTTGCCACTTCTGATCAATATTGGACTCGGCCCTAGACCAACACCATTGACATTGGTCCAACTGCTTCAAAATCATACCAATTGTTTTGAAATTTTTCCAACTGCTCTGAAGTTTTTCAAACTGCTTCGAAATTTTGTCAACTGTTTCGGAAACCTACCAACTGCTTTGAAAATTTTCCAGTAATCATCATTGGGGGGAGGGATCGTTCCCCCATTCGTTTAATAAGCCGAAAAAAACTGTTATCATAATACAATAATTAGTCTTGAGATAAACTTATTGATATGAATGGGAGCGTAAAGCTTACCTTGTTGCCCTTGTTATGTTCTAAGTGTGAAAAATATCAGTCACGATATCAAATTGGTTTCAATCGGTGGCCACTGAGGAAAAAACAGCGTAACATTGAAATCGCTTCTCTTCACGAGTTATTGATTCTTATGAATAATTTCAGGGTGAAAAATCATATGTTTTTTTCTTGTTCGAATCATGACCGGTCTATTAAACACCGTTGAAGGAATTCAGTTTTTTGAACTTATGCATTTTTCAGTCAGCAGATTGAATCACGTGCTCGTGTTTATGGAAATCTGAGGTGTTTGGTGAATGACAAATTAACAATATCTTGTGAATATATCTTGAATGTTTGTTATGCATACACATGCTCCATTATAACTATTGTCTATTTAGAACGATAAGAATTAATCGCTTGTGAACGGGATAGTAGTTTTTTTTTATACACTACTTCTAATACAGTACTGAAGACAGATACTGATATTCGAATAAGGGACACGGTGTGAAAACAAACCTCCTGTATGAGAAATGAAGGGTTTTTCAATGAGAATGATATAATTTCGAAAAAATCTCTCAAACATGGTAATGAAGTTATACTTACCATTATTTATCATTTATGTGCAGTACCTAAATACAAGGGCCAAGAATAGTCGGCTCACATCTTAAAAACTCAGGAAAACATGCCTTTTTCGAGCACTCGTTCAATTAAACGAGTATTAAATCGTTTTGCCCATGACTGTAATTTTCGAATTTTGAGCCGAAAATGGTCTCAAACAATAGGTTTCGACTCCCTGATGACGAATCCGTGGTAGAATTTACCTCTGTCCGTAAGACTAGCCGTCCGGCCATCCGTTAGCACGATAACTTTCGAAGGGATTGTTCTAGAGACTAGAAGTTCGGTTCCCAAATGGCTCGGTTGAGTTCGTTAACCAGCCAAATCGTACAGGGTATAAGACAAAACGAAACCCAAAGAAAAGATGCTCATAATAAGCCTCATGCAATATTTTCTCACCATAGTGTAAACAGAACCATGGAAAATTCAATTGGCATATTGAAAAAAGAAAAAGCTTTATATTTCCATGAAAAAGTATCTGATTCGATTGAAATTTATTTTATGAATGAAGATTGAAGCACTGAATGTTCATGCAGAATTTTGTGGCCATAGTGTTAACAGAACCGATTCGAGTGAAATTTATTTTGTGAAGCAGGACTGAGATGCTAAATGTAAGATTTCAAGAGGATCGTATAATCAGAACTATAGAATTTAATAGTAATTTGTTGATCGTATTCCTTCAAATAAATAAATATGAACAGGCTGGTCGTGGGATCGGAATATTATTTCAATGAGAACAACAATTCCCTCTTCGAGCGACGTTTCGCAACCTTTATTGTTGCTTTTTCAAGCTCTAAAAACATAAAGCCAACAGTTAACACATAATACAAAATAAAATAAGAGTTTTACCTCGAATTAATGATGTTCTAGTTCATTAGATCGTAAGAACGTAAACATAACCGCCAACAGCGACACATTCCTTTCCATCGTCGAATCCATACTGATTGACTGACATGTGGGTTGTTATTTATGTATATTTATTATTGGCGCATATACAAACTGAAAAGGAATGCGTCCTGCTACCCTTTCAATGAAACATATATAAAATAGAAATACGAACACATATAGCACTATACAAAAAAAGTTACAATTTTAAAAGAGGAAGAAAACAACGAAAAAAGAAAAACAAAAAAAGTTTATTTAATTTTTTCAATCGTTTATTTTGTACATATTTCATTTTCTGAATAACTTCCTGAATATTATTCCGTTTGTTTTGAGTTTTTGCAATCTTATACTTAGCGTGAATCTCAAGTTCTATACAAAATTTTGTGGTTATAGTCTTATTGCTCCACCAAAAAACGAACGCTCGAAAGCTCCTACTCAGGGTTTTTCTTAAATTTTTCCATTTTCTCTTCGCGCACTTCGCCAAACGTTTGGTCGAAATAATAATCCTTCTTTACATGTCATTCGTCATTGTGAAATTTGAAAGTAATTTTACTCTTCAGAACGGAAAAATTCCAGTTAGACTCTAAAGTGTCACAAACACACGATAATTTGAGATTGAACATTGAATTCGTTGGATTACTCCCGATTTATTGCACAAAGTCGTCAAAAATAGGGGCCGTCGAATTCACTTCTGTATACTTCGCCAGGGTGGACATTTAAAGAACGTGCTGTTCAAAGGATAAGTACATAAGTACAATGGCGTATTAGTCCTAATGCTGAAATAAAAATTTGTCAATTGACAAATTTAACCTCTCAATTGACACATTTTTAATTTGTCTATTATTAAATTTTAATCTGCCTATTGACAGATTTTATCTGGCTATTCAACAATGCTCAAGTTTGGTAACCGTAGTCTTCTCTCTCAGTCTTTGCCTACGAGAACGATCTTCTTTTTTTAAAACTCTTAGTTTTCCATTATGCTTTCATATTCAATTGAAAATTGGAAATCAAAACTTGAAATTACTTTCACGAAATTTAAATCTAATGGTATAGTCAGCACCAAAGTGAATAATCTCTGATACTTTTCATTAAGACGTTGAATTTTCATTTCCTTTGGTTCGAAAGGCTCTAATTAGGCACTAAATATTGGTATATTCATTTCATAACAATTCAAAAATGTTGGTGCTGAGCGTGGAGTCAGTACTAAGCCAGATTGAATCTGACAGATTTTTATTACATCGCAGTGGACTACAATACGCCGTCGTGCTATTGATTGTTGAATATCACGCTGCCAAATCTGGCTACACTACTGAGTTCAAGTTTTTTTGCAATTGCGCACAAAGTTGAAGTGTTCAGACTTTCTATATGAAGGACCGTCACGAAATTTTGGGCGAGTTTCAATATCATGAGTCATTAAAAAGTTCAAATGAAGTTTATAGTGAGTACGTGAGTCGGCCTGGCTAACACACGCTGAAATACCCGATTTCGAGCTCTTCTTCAACCTTCTGGAACAATTCCAATACAGTTCAAGGAGTTAGAAGATATTTTTTCGGAAAAATTTCTCATCTTCTTTTCATTATTCATAACTGTGTCAACTTTTGAGAGCTGTCCTTGCATTTTCTCAAAAACTATCTACAGACCATTCTGAGTCTAAGGACACCTCAATCATAATTTCCAGAGAAAGCGAAAATGTTTTGACCTAAAAAGCTCCCCTCGACTAGACTTCCAGTCTTTCTGTCTTGATATGAGTAAAATTCGGATAATTTATTACTCTATGCCTATTAAAGCAGAATAACCATTCTTCTGAATCAAAAACTTTACCTGATATTTAATGGTAGTTCCTACAATACGTTGATGCTGTTTTCGACAAAAAACTTGTAATTTATTATTCAAGTTATTCGCAAGAAATATTTTTTTCGGAAATTCGACACACTAGTATTCACATCAAAAAAATATTCAGGGAAAACCATAGTTGCTCGGAAAAACTTCCATCTACAATTTCTCAGTTATATTTCAAGTTTTAGGTATTATAATATACAAACAAATAAAAAAAACCCATTATATGTTCGACCAGGGGTATTGAACCTTTTTTCTCACTTTGTCTTTCCATTAATCGAACTCTGCTCAAACGGGTGTGAGTACTTTATGCGCAACACGATGGTAATAACCTGGAAAAGAAAATGTTACCTATCGCTTTTTGAGAAAGAAAGTTGATTTTTTTCCCCAATGTCTTGTTGAAAAAGCATCCCAACTAGAAATAATTGGTTAATTTCCGTTTCTGACACAAGAAATTTATCACACCTAGAGATCATCTGTAACTTCTGTGTCACCTGAATATCCAGCAGAGTGAAATTAACATCGATCAATACAGGATGTCCCGTAATTAGACCGACAAACTTCTAGTGGACATTATAGATCATATTTTAGAAAGATTCGACCCAAATCATATAATGCAAAATTGCTTCGTTAAGGAGCTAGTGCCCTTTGAAGATGACGTTCTGTCCACACTTTTTGCCAAATATTCTCAAAACATGATTGCAAATAATTGATATCGAAATTTTTGGCGAGGGAAGATGATCTTTGTTTGATAGAATTGATTTATATCTTCAACCTAACCATTATCAAGTGAAAATAAATTCAAAAGTGAACATTGAGTACTTAGTGGAAAGAGAAAAAATTTCAAATCTATTTTTTACAGAAATGGTGCATCTGGGCGTTATTGTACCAGAGCATCTTTTTTCAAGAAAAAACGTCAGAGTTTATGAATATGATGTAAATCTCGTGAAATAATGAAAGCTAAAAAAGTTTCAACTAAAAATACCCTTCGCCCCCCTCCCCCAAATGATACGATTGTGCTTGACATGGAAGAAATACACTCAATCTAATCGATGCGTATTTTTTATATTTGGGTCGAATTTCATATCTACGCTCTTTTTGTTGTCAAGCCTTTCTACTTTTTTACGATTTCTGTGCTTCGATAAACTCAGAAAATGTTTACCTTTCTTTTTGGTACTATTGTTTTTGTTCAGAAATTGCCATTTCAAGCCAGATATTATTTTTTGTGCCGCTGAAATCTTTTTCACTTTTATTATACAGTATGCATGGTTGTAGTAAATCTAACAATAAATGTATATCAATCGGCATGTGAATCAAACCAAAAGCGCCGTCAGCGTCTACGAAAAGATGATTTCCGAAAAAAGTTTAATAATTAAAAAGCTCAGACAGGTTGCGAAAAAAACATTACGTTTATCATTAACATTTATTGAAACAGTTTCGTTGATGTATCGCTATATTTTAGCGTTAAATCGTAATTCAACATTTACATTACCCTAAAATCATTGTGAATGGGCATTAAGTTCAGTGTTATTAGACTACCCGAGGCATGGAAATGTTGGTTCCCCAGACTTGTAAAAAACTTGCAATCTTGTTCCTAATTAGTTGGGGTTTTTGTGAAATAATGAAAACCAACTCGTAAAAATGTTTTCTTTTATGTTCACCCTCCCTTTTGATTCAGTATAGTGGACACGAACAGAAATATTTCCAAGGGATTAACTAATAGTCTATCCTCTATAAAGCTTCACTGCATTTAATTTACTGAACACAAATTATTGCTGGATAGAGCTATCCAACCACAATTACATAATCCAATCAAGAGATCTCATTAAACCCTACAAATTGAATTTTCGTGATCGTAAAGCGCATTCAATTACTGTAATAGTGGTCATTCAAAGCATAGTATTTTTTTCTCGTTTCCATTTCGGTTTGTATAGTATATTATATTACCAGTGTGAATACAGCCGAACGACCCAGCCGAAGATGACCTTGAAATCATCGCACGCTAGCGGACGATAGGGCGGATAACTATGCAAACAGAAACGAACGCTCGCGTTGAAGCAATAGTAAAAAATTAATATCTACAGAACTGAACGAAGGATCGGTTTCAAATTTGGTGTAAATGTTGAAGAGAAACTACTGTTAAAAATTGCATCCACACCTTGCACTCATACCTCAAGGGAACAGGGGGTGGGACGTACCAATCTGAAAAATTCGATTTCTCGAAAACTGCACATAGAATCGATACGAAATTTGGTGTGCAGGTTAAGAAACAACAGCAGAAAAAAACTACATACACGTCATCCACTTGCACCCCCCAGGGGGTGGGAGGTGGATATATGAAAAATCAAAAAATTCGATTTCTCGAAAGCTGTACATAGAATCGATACGAAATTTGGTATGCATATTTGGGAACAACAGCAGAAAAAAACTACATACACGTCATCCACTTGCACCCCCAGGGGATGGGGGGTGGACATATGAAAAATCAAAAAATTCGATTTCTCGAAAACTGTACATAGAATCGATACGAAATTTGGTATGCATATTTGGGAACAACAACAGAAAAAAACTACATACACGTCATCCACTTGCACCCCTTGGGGGTGGGGGGTGGACATATGAAAAACCAAGAAATTCGATTTCTCGAAAACTGTACATAGAATCGATACGAAATTTGGTATGCATATTTAGGAACAACAACAGAAAAAAACTACATACACGTCATCCACTTGCACCCCCTGGGGGTGGCGGGTGGACATATGAAAAACCAAAAAATTCGATTTCTCGAAAACTGTACATAGAATCAATACGAAATTTGGTGTGCAGGTTAAGGAACAACAGCAGAAAAAAACTACATACACGTCATCCACTTGCACCCCCTGGGGGTGGGGGGTGGACATATGAAAAAAAAAAAAAATTCGATTTCTCGAAAACTGGACATAGAATCGATACGAAATTTGGTATGCATATTTGGAAACAACAACAGAAAAAAACTACATACACGTCATCCACTTGCACCCCCTGGGGGTGGGGGGTGGACATATGAAAAACCAAAAAATTCGATTTCTCGAAAACTGTACATAGAATCGATACGAAATTTGGTATGCATATTTGGGAACAACAACAGAAAAAAACTACATACACGTCATCCACTTGCACCCCCTGGGGGTGGGGGGTGGACATATGAAAAACCAAAAAATTCGATTTCTCGAAAACTGTACATAGAATCGATACGAAACTTGGTGTGCAGGTTAAGGAACAACAGCAGAAAAAAACTACATACACGTCATCCACTTGCACACCCTGGGGGTGGGGGGTGGACATATGAAAAACCAAAAAATTCGATTTCTCGAAAACTGTACAGGGTATCCCATTTTGGGCACTTTTACGGGATATCTCCGTTATTTTTAACGTTAGCGGGATGCGGTTTTCGCGACAGTGTGCTACTTTTTTGTGAAATTAAAGATGGCGCAATCAGTTTTTGCATAGCCCTCTTAGTTTTTGCTATACAGGGCGGAAATGAAAGGTATCACTTTTTAATCACCCCCCGTATCTCAGTTGTGCTTGAACTTGGAGAAATGGTTGAAACGCATTGCTATAGATTTTTTTCCGCAGAATCCAGTGGCGTAGTTAGTTTTTCAATTAAACTTTCCGTTTTTGAGTTATTGAGCAAACATACGTTTTTTAAATTGGACACCCTGTATATTATTTTTTATTCTTATCAAGCACAATCTCAGCTTTTCAAAAACATATTACTTTATGCATTTATTTTCAAAACCAAGCTCAGAATGCAAGATTTTGTAATTAAATTGTCAATAACTAAGTAGTAGGCTATGACTGTTCATTAAAAACAAAAAGTAAATGTCAATATTTCGTTAGAAATCGAAAATGATGTTAACATAATATCTAGATCACAAACAAGCATGTCATATTTCTCGTAATTTTCGTAAGCAGCCGTAATGAGAAAAACTTAAAACTGAATCATTAATATGATATAATAAATAATAAAAACTGAAAGAACTGTAAACTTTTGAACCAACCGACAACGCTTTGACATTTTTTTTGTTTTTAATAAACAGTCATAGAGCCTACTACTTAGTTATTGACAATTGAATTACAAAATCTTGAATTCTGAGCTTGGTTTTGAGAATAAATGCATAAAATAATATGTTTTTGAAAAGCTGAGATTGTGCTTAATAAGAATAAAAAATAATATACAGGGTGTCCAATTTAAAAAACATATGTTTGCTCAATAACTCAAAAACGGAAAGTTTAATTGAAAAACTGACTACGCCACTGGATTCTACGGAAAAAAATCTATAGAAATGCGTTTCAACTATTTCTCCAAGTTTAAGCACAACTGAGATACGGGAGGTGATTAAAAAGTGATACTCTTCACTTCCGCCCTGTATAGCAAAAACTAAGAGAGCTATGCAAAAACTGATTGCGCCATCTTTAGTTTCACAAAAAAGTAGCACACTGTCGCGAAAACCGCATCCCGCTAACGTTAAAAATAACGGAGATATCCCGTTAAAGTGCCCAAAATGGGATACCCTGTACATAGAATCAATACGAAATTTGGTGTGCAGGTTGAGGAACAACAGCAGAAAAAAACTACATACACGTCATCCACTTGCACCCCCTGGGGGTGGGGGGTGGACATATGAAAAAACAAAAAATTCGATTTCTCGAAAACTGGACATAGAATCGATACGAAATTTGGTATGCATATTTGGGAACAACAACAGAAAAAAACTACATACACGTCATCTACTTGCATCCCCTGGGGGTGGGGGGTGGACATATGAAAAACCAAAAAATTCGATTTCTCGAAAACTGTACATAGAATCGATACGAAATTTGGTATGCATATTTGGGAACAACAACAGAAAAAAAAACATACACGTCATCCACTTGCACCCCCTGGGGGTGGCGGGTGGACATATGAAAAACCAAAAAATTCGATTTCTCGAAAACTGTACATAGAATCAATACGAAATTTGGTGTGCAGGTTAAGGAACAACAGCAGAAAAAAACTACATACACGTCATCCACTTGCACCCCCTGGGGGTGGGGGGTGGACATATGAAAAACCAAAAAATTCGATTTCTCGAAAACTGTACATAGAATCGATACGAAACTTGGTGTGCAGGTTAAGGAACAACAGCAGAAAAAAACTACATACACGTCATCCACTTGCACACCCTGGGGGTGGGAGGTGGACATATGAAAAACCAAAAAATTCGATTTCTCGAAAACTGTACATAGAATCGATACGAAATTTGGTGTGCAGGTTTGGGAACAACAACAGAAAAAAACTACATACACGTCATCCACTTGCACCCCTTGGGGGTGGGCGGTGGACATATGAAAAACCAAAAAATTCGATTTCTCGAAAACTGTACATAGAATCGATACGAAATTTGGTATGCATATTTGGGAACAACAACAGAAAAAAACTACATACACGTCATCCACTTGCACCCCCTGGGGGTGGCGGATGGACATATGAAAAACCAAAAAATTCGATTTCTCGAAAACTGGACATAGAATCGATACGAAATTGGTATGCATATTTGGGAACAATAGCAGAAAAAAACTACATACACGTCATCCACTTGCACCCCCTGGGGGGGGGGGTGGACATATGAAAAAACAAAAAATTCGATTTCTCGAAAACTGGACATAGAATCGATACGAAATTTGGTATGCATATTTGGAACAACAACAGAAAAAAACTACATACACGTCATCCACTTGCACCCCCTGGGGGGGGGGGTGGACATATGAAAAACCAAAAAATTCGATTTCTCGAAAACTGTACATAGAATCGATACGAAATTTGGTATGCATATTTGGGAACAACAACAGAAAAAAACTACATACACGTCATCCACTTGCACCCCCTGGGGGTGGCGGGTGGACATATGAAAAACCAAAAAATTCGATTTCTCGAAAACTGTACATAGAATCAATACGAAATTTGGTGTGCAGGTTAAGGAACAACAGCAGAAAAAAACTACATACACGTCATCCACTTGCACCCCCTGGGGGTGGGGGGTGGACATATGAAAAACCAAAAAATTCGATTCTCGAAAACTGTACATAGAATCGATACGAAACTTGGTGTGCAGGTTAAGGAACAACAGCAGAAAAAAACTACATACACGTCATCCACTTGCACACCCTGGGGGGGGGAGGTGGACATATGAAAAACCAAAAAATTCGATTTCTCGAAAACTGTACATAGAATCGATACGAAATTTGGTGTGCAGGTTGGGAACAACAACAGAAAAAAACTACATACACGTCATCCACTTGCACCCCTTGGGGGTGGGCGGTGGACATATGAAAAACCAAAAAATTCGATTTCTCGAAAACTGTACATAGAATCGATACGAAATTTGGTATGCATATTTGGGAACAACAACAGAAAAAAACTACATACACGTCATCCACTTGCACCCCCTGGGGGTGGCGGATGGACATATGAAAAACCAAAAAATTTGATTTCTCGAAAACTGGACATAGAATCGATACGAAATTTGGTATGCATATTTGGGAACAATAGCAGAAAAAAACTACATACACGTCATCCACTTGCACCCCCTGGGGGTGGGGGGTGGACATATGAAAAAACAAAAAATTCGATTTCTCGAAAACTGGACATAGAATCGATACGAAATTTGGTATGCATATTTGGGAACAACAACAGAAAAAAACCACATACACGTCATCCACTTGCACCCCCTGGGGGGGGGGGTGGACATATGAAAAACCAAAAAATTCGATTTCTCGAAAACTGTACATAGAATCGATACGAAATTTGGTATGCATATTTGGGAACAACAACAGAAAAAAACTACTTACACGTCATTCACTTGCACCCCCTGGGGGTGGGGGGTGGACATATGAAAAACCAAAAAATTCGATTTCTCGAAAACTGTACATATAATCGATACGAAATTTGGTATGCATATTTGGGAACAACAACAGAAAAAAACTACATACACGTCATCCACTTGCACCCCCTGGGGGGGAGGGGTGGACTTATGAAAAACCAAAAAATTCGATTTCTCGAAAACTGTACATAGAATCGATACGAAATTTGGTATGCATATTTGGGAACAACAGCAGAAAAAAACTACTTACACGTCATTCACTTGCACCCCCTGGGGGTGGGGGGTGGACATATGAAAAACCAAAAAATCGATTTCTCGAAAACTGTACATATAATCGATACGAAATTTGGTGTGCAGGTTAAGGAACAACAGCAAAAAAAACTACATACACGTCATCCACTTGCACCCCCAGGGGGTGGGGAGTGGACATATGAAAAACCAAAAAATTCGATTTCTCGAAAACTGTACATAGAATCGATACGAAATTTGGTATGCATATTTAGGAACAACAACAGAAAAAACTACATACACGTCATCCACTTGCACCCCCTGGGGGTGGCGGGTGGACATATGAAAAACCAAAAAATTCGATTTCTCGAAAACTGTACATAGAATCAATACGAAATTTGGTGTGCAGGTTAAGGAACAACAGCAGAAAAAAACTACATACACGTCATCCACTTGCACCCCCTGGGGGTGGGGGGTGGACATATGAAAAAACAAAAAATTCGATTTCTCGAAAACTGGACATAGAATCGATACGAAATTTGGTATGCATATTTGGAAACAACAACAGAAAAAAACTACATACACGTCATCCACTTGCACCCCCTGGGGGTGGGGGGTGGACATATGAAAAACCAAAAAATTCGATTTCTCGAAAACTGTACATAGAATCGATACGAATTTGGTATGCATATTTGGGAACAACAACAGAAAAAAACTACATACACGTCATCCACTTGCACCCCCTGGGGGTGGGGGGTGGACATATGAAAAACCAAAAAATTCGATTTCTCGAAAACTGTACATAGAATCGATACGAAACTTGGTGTGCAGGTTAAGGAACAACAGCAGAAAAAAACTACATACACGTCATCCACTTGCACACCCTGGGGGGGGGGGTGGACATATGAAAAACCAAAAAATTCGATTTCTCGAAAACTGTACATAGAATCAATACGAAATTTGGTGTGCAGGTTAAGGAACAACAGCAGAAAAAAACTACATACACGTCATCCACTTGCACCCCCTGGGGGTGGGGGGTGGACATATGAAAAAACAAAAAATTCGATTTCTCGAAAACTGGACATAGAATCGATACGAAATTTGGTATGCATATTTGGGAACAACAACAGAAAAAAACTACATACACGTCATCTACTTGCATCCCCTGGGGGTGGGGGGTGGACATATGAAAAACCAAAAAATTCGATTTCTCGAAAACTGTACATAGAATCGATACGAAATTTGGTATGCATATTTGGGAACAACAACAGAAAAAAACTACATACACGTCATCCACTTGCACCCCCTGGGGGTGGCGGGTGGACATATGAAAAACCAAAAAATTCGATTTCTCGAAAACTGTACATAGAATCAATACGAAATTTGGTGTGCAGGTTAAGGAACAACAGCAGAAAAAAACTACATACACGTCATCCACTTGCACCCCCTGGGGGTGGGGGGTGGACATATGAAAAAACAAAAAATTCGATTTCTCGAAAACTGTACATAGAATCGATACGAAATTTGGTATGCATATTTGGGAACAACAGCAGAAAAAAACTACTTACACGTCATTCACTTGCACCCCCTGGGGGTGGGGGGTGGACATATGAAAAACCAAAAAATTCGATTTCTCGAAAACTGTACATATAATCGATACGAAATTTGGTGTGCAGGTTAAGGAACAACAGCAGAAAAAAACTACATACACGTCATCCACTTGCACCCCCAGGGGGTGGGGAGTGGACATATGAAAAACCAAAAAACTCGATTTCTCGAAAACTGTACATAGAATCGATACGAAATTTGGTGTGCAGGTTAAAAAACAACAGCAGAAAAAAACTACATACACGTCATCCACTTGCAACCCCCTAAGGGGTGGGGGGTGGACATATGAAAAATCAAAAAATTCGATTTCTCGAAAACTGTACATAGAATCGATACGAAATTTGGTATGCATATTGGGAACAACAACAGAAAAAAACTACATACACGTCATCCACTTGCCACCCCCTGGGGTGGGGGGTGGACATATGAAAAACCAAAAAATTCGATTTCTCGAAAACTGTACATAAAATCGATACGAAATTTGATGTTAAGGTTGAGGAACAACATCAGAAAAAAACTACATACACGTCATCCACTTGCTCCCCCAGGGGGTGGGAAGTGGACATACGAAAAATCAAAAGAATCGATTTCTCGAAAACTGTACATAGAATCGATACGAAATTTGGTGTGCAGGTTTGGGAACAACAACAGAAAAAAAGTACATACACGTCATATACTTGCACCCCCAGGAGGTGTCCAGTTTTCGAGAAACCGAATTTTTTGATTTTTCATATGTCCACCCCCCACCCCCTGGGGGGTGCAAGTGGATGACGTGTATGTTGTTTTTTTCTGTTGTTGTTCCCAAACCTGCACACCAAATTTCGTATCGATTCTATGTACAGTTTTCGAGAAATCGAATTTTTTGATTTTTCATATGTCCACCCCCCACCCCCTGGGGGGTGCAAGTGGATGACGTGTATGTAGTTTTTTTCTGCTGTTGTTCCTTAACCTGCACACCAAATTTCGTATCGATTCTATGTACAGTTTTCGAAAAATCGAATTTTTTGTTTTTTCATATGTCCACCCGCCACCCCCAGGGGGTGCAAGTGGATGACGTGTATGTAGTTTTTTTCTGCTGTTGTTCCCAAATATGCATACCAAATTTCGTATCGATTCTATGTACAGTTTTCGAGAAATCGAATTTTTTGGTTTTTCATATGTCCACCCCCCACCCCCAGGGGGTGCAAGTGGATGACGTGTATGTAGTTTTTTTCTGCTGTTGTTCCTTAACCTGCATACCAAATTTCGTATCGATTTTATGTACAGTTTTCGAGAAATCGAATTTTTTGGTTTTTCATATGTCCACCCCCCACCCCCAGGGGGTGCAAGTGGATGACGTGTATGTAGTTTTTTTCTGTTGTTGTTCCCAAATATGCATACCAAATTTCGTATCGATTCTATGTCCAGTTTTCGAGAAATCGAATTTTTTGTTTTTTTATATGTCCACCCCCCACCCCCAGGGGGTGCAAGTGGATGAAGTGTATGTAGTTTTTTTCTGCTGTTGTTCCTTAACCTGCACACCAAATTTCGTATTGATTCTATGTACAGTTTTCGAGAAATCGAATTTTTTGGTTTTTCATATGTCCACCCCCCACCCCCAGGGGGTGCAAGTGGATGACGTGTATGTAGTTTTTTTTGCTGTTGTTCCTTAACCTGCACACCAAATTTCGTATCGATTCTATGTACAGTTTTCGAAAAATCGAATTTTTTGTTTTTTCATATGTCCACCCGCCACCCCCAGGGGGTGCAAGTGGATGACGTGTATGTAGTTTTTTTCTGCTGTTGTTCCCAAATATGCATACCAAATTTCGTATCGATTCTATGTACAGTTTTCGAGAAATCGAATTTTTTGGTTTTTCATATGTCCACCCCCCACCCCCAGGGGGTGCAAGTGGATGACGTGTATGTAGTTTTTTCTGCTGTTGTTCCTTAACCTGCATACCAAATTTCGTATCGATTTTATGTACAGTTTTCGAGAAATCGAATTTTTTGGTTTTTCATATGTCCCCCCCCACCCCCAGGGGGTGCAAGTGGATGACGTGTATGTAGTTTTTTTCTGTTGTTGTTCCCAAATATGCATACCAAATTTCGTATCGATTCTATGTCCAGTTTTCGAGAAATCGAATTTTTTGTTTTTTATATGTCCACCCCCCACCCCCAGGGGGTGCAAGTGGATGAAGTGTATGTAGTTTTTTTCTGCTGTTGTTCCTTAACCTGCACACCAAATTTCGTATTGATTCTATGTACAGTTTTCGAGAAATCGAATTTTTTGGTTTTTCATATGTCCACCCCCCACCCCCAGGGGGTGCAAGTGGATGACGTGTATGTAGTTTTTTTCTGCTGTTGTTCCCAAATATGCATACCAAATTTCGTATCGATTCTATGTACAGTTTTCGAGAAATCGAATTTTTTGGTTTTTCATATGTCCACCCGCCACCCCCAGGGGGTGCAAGTGGATGACGTGTATGTAGTTTTTTTTGTTGTTGTTCCTAAATATGCATACCAAATTTCGTATCGATTCTATGTACAGTTTTCGAGAAATCGAATTTTTTGGTTTTTCATATGTCCACCCCCCACCCCCAAGGGGTGCAAGTGGATGACGTGTATCTAGTTTTTTTCTGCTGTTGTTCCCAATATGCATACCAAATTTCGTATCGATTCTATGTACAGTTTTCGAGAAATCGAATTTTTTGGTTTTTCATATGTCCACCTCCCACCCCCAGGGTGTGCAAGTGGATGACGTGTATGTAGTTTTTTTCTGCTGTTGTTCCCAAATATGCATACCAAATTTCGTATCGATTCTATGTACAGCTTTCGAGAAATCGAATTTTTTGATTTTTCATATATCCACCTCCCACCCCCTGGGGGGTGCAAGTGGATGACGTGTATGTAGTTTTTTTCTGCTGTTGTTCTTAACCTGCACACCAAATTTCGTATCGATTCTATGTGCAGTTTTCGAGAAATCGAATTTTTCAGATTGGTACGTCCCACCCCCTGTTCCCTTGAGGTATGAGTGCAAGGTGTGGATGCAATTTTTAACAGTAGTTTCTCTTCAACATTTACACCAAATTTGAAACCGATCCTTCGTTCAGTTCTGTAGATATTAATTTTTTACTATTGCTTCAACGCGAGCGTTCGTTTCTGTTTGCATAGTTATCCGCCCTATCGTCCGCTAGCGTGCGATGATTTCAAGGTCATCTTCGGCTGGGTCGTTCGGCTGTATTCACACTGGTTATTATATTCTGTTATAACACGAGAGCGTCATGGAATATAGAATAGGTATCTAAGTAAGTAATGAGCAACTTGGTTTTATCCATCTGATCAATTAAATGATTTGTCTTTCTTGCTCAACCAGGACAGTCAATAAAACGGGGAAAGTTTGAGTCAAAAGTAATAACAAATTTAAAGCTTCCAAATTTATTTCCAAATTGTGCATTTCACGATATTGGGTATGTCGCAGACAAGAGTTTTCTATTGGGAGAACTGATGCGCACAAGTGCGACCTGAGTGTAATTCTTTGTGTTCCATTGGTATAAAGAACAAAGAAATGCCCATAAAGAAGGTAAGAGTATCGAACTCAAAATAGAAAGATATCGAGGTCAATCGCGTAGGTAGTTAATTAGTTAGTTAGTTTAAAAAGGTGTTACAATTCACTGCGACCTCAAGATCTAATGTGAGACAGTGTCCTGTAAAAAAGCCAGTGAGGAGGTGTAATCGTTTCTTACCAAGATCCAGATATCTTTTGAATCTTGCTGTTTCAAAGTTCCGAAGGAACTCAGTGGAATGATCCACTCCTGAGACATTCCGCCAGTACATTTACTTATATCACAGAAGGGTTTTGGGCCAATAAGTGACATTCGTGCGCCCTCTTTGGCAAGAGTATTGGCCTCTTCGTTTCCTTCGATTCCTGAATGGCCGGCAACCCAAGTTAAAAAGACCTTATTCTTCTTGCCTACCTCATAAATTTGTTCCATATTACAAACGAAATCTTCTAGTCGGTAGCGACCGCCATCCACGGGTGAGTCTACAATTACCAGTGTTATATACGTAAGGTGTCGTCTGAACACAGCCTACACAGAACCAAACTGATTCTCTCAACTTATACAAGCTAAATTTGATCCTGTGGGGCATGTGTAGGAAACCTAACACAGTCAGAGAAGCGCTCATGAAAACGCATCTGATGGAAGCCACCCTAATTATAGGATGATTGGTCGAGAAGAAAATGCATGAAAATAGCATAGCATGGTAAAAGCTCCAATTGAACTTAGGTCATATGATTTAGAGAAGCAACTTTATGTAAAAATCAGAAAGACACTATTTGACTATAAGCAATGAAAAGAGACCCCTTATGATCCAAAAACCACTCTTAAAATAAGTTTTTTCTTAACAATTTTAGTTCAAACTTCAAGCTCTCTTAAAAATCGATTTAACTTATTAAATGAGTATGATGATACTTTCGGATTTTTAAGCGACATATTCAAATTAAGGGACAGCGACATCTTTCGAAACGTTGCTTTGTTCTTGAAGAACGACTGACAAATCAGGATAATAAGGATATAGACTCCAATGATTTGCTTAATGAAATTAACGCTTTAAAGTTGTTCTCATTACCTGATGATACTGACCCATTAAGTATTTTGCAATATACAAGGTGTTTCCTAAACATGCGGCAAAAATTCAGGGGGTTGTTCCTTGGATTATTTTAAGCATGTTTTGTCCTTTGATGATTTTTGAAAAACCTCTTTGTTTCGAAGATACAGAGCGAACAACATTTTTCATATTTTTAAAATTAATAATACCTAGTTTAAATAAAAATGCGTACCGCACTGTGTTTACTAAGTAGGTACAATTTATTTTTAAATTTGTTTAACAACATTCCAATTACTAAAAACGGCCAGTTTTTTGACTTAAAATTGATAAGTTCAGATGGTAAAGGAATACAGATTAAACACTGTTTTCATTTGAATTTGTTTTGTGATGTAATTAGCAATTAACATTTTATCTTTGACTATTATGAATCGCTATAGAGGTGGTCATTTTCAACAATTTTTGTAGGTTAAGTTAAATTTTTATGTAATTTTTCATAATAAAATGTTATTATCTAAAATTTTGTTTCCCCTGTATCTTCGAAACAAAGAGTTTTTCAAAAATCATCAAAAGACAAAATATTCTCAGAATAGTCCAAGGAACAATCCCCTGAATTTTTGCCGCATTTTAGGAAACACATTGTATATTTGAAAAAAATTTAATCTCGTCTCGACCCTTCCAAACCTAAACATTTCACTAAGAATTCTTCTGATATTGCTTGTCTGTAGCTTCTGGCGAGTGATCTTTCTCAAAGTTAAAAATTATTCAAGATCGACAATGCTTCAAGAAAGATTGTCTGGAATAGCAATATTAGCAATAGAACTAGAAATTCTTGATGGTATCAATTTAAGCGATGTAATTGATGAATTTGCAACAGCCAAGTCTAGGAAAATATCGCTACTATAATAGCTATATTTTATTTCTACTGTACCTAGCTTTCATTTTCGATTTTATGAGAAAGTAGCCTAGGTATTTTTTAAAGAAGTGCCTGCATATTTTTTAAAATACCTAAGTATAAGTAGAAAGTTATACTTTTATATGAACTGAACTGGTGGTTATCGACTAACTAGTAATATAATTTTTTATATGAATATATATATATATATTCATAAAGGGTCATTCTCACCTCCAAAATAGAAACTCAGGTTGCGCTGCCACCTCATATATAGGCCTCTCACCTCCGAAACCGGAGGTGACAACGTTTTGCCTTGTTTTTCGCATTTTTGAGATCAGCAGAGTGCCAGGATTAACATATCAAAAGTTTTTGTGGAGGTCATATACGACCATTTTTGACTATCTCGCTATCTTTTAGTTCGAGTATATATCACCGGCGCTAGTGAGCTGCCTTATATATGAAGGAATAAACAGAGGAGAAAGAGACTGCGATACCACCTCTTTGAATGGCAACATTGCAATCCTCATTGCTCGGCCGTGTTACGGTCGTTAAATGACGTATGCATCATAAAAACAGAAACAGCTGCACTCTCAGGGTATTTTGATTCTTCAATATTTATTCCTTCGCCTTTTAGGATAGCTTCCGAACTTGTTCATGAAAACGAATGAGCTATGATATTACCCTGTACTTATTATTTTATTTTGTACCAACGTATTTGAAATGATGAAGTAGGTTGACTTTAAAATAATTTGTGACCAGGGGCCTATTGCAGCAAATACTTTGTAACTTTACTCTGAACTTTACACTTTTCAAATGAATAATGTTCCAAGAAACGCATTCATAATTGGAAAGTGCAATGTGGAAACGCAAGCGGATAGTGAAAAACACTTCGCAGAAATTAAATTTTGTGAGGAATTTGTATCAGGATTTACGTCCATGTTATCAATAATAAAAATAATTTTTGCAGGAGTTTGTACTGTAATGTTTTCGGTTAAATTTCTTTAAATCTTCACTTACATTTCGGATCCAGTTGATCCTTCATCAAGGCTAAAAAAGTGGAAAAGTACATTTTAAAATTGCAGAGTTCGCCCTAGAACAGATACCCACCTCGAATTTTTATCAATCTAACAAACATTATAAAATCCATCATTTTTGAAGGTGTTCTTCTAATCGTAATGTATTAATTTTCTTTATGTTTTTAATTGTGTGATCAACTTTTTAACGCTACAAGGAAATTCGTGCGTGTGTTGAACAAAAAGTTAGGTTGGAGTTTCGAATAATTTTAGTTATTTTATATTTTCTCAAGTTTCGTGATCTACCACCAGGCGCCATCTGCATCACATAAACTAGAACATATAGAACGTGAACAAGTTTAAAATCAATCTACAAATCAAGATTATAGGAACACTAAACAATTAATTTGGCGATTAATACACAATAAAATAATATTTGATAAATCTTGAGTATATCCACCCCAGCTAACTAACCTATCAATGATATGGATATAAGTTTTTATTTTCATTATGTATTATTCATGAAAGATACAGTCAGATTTTTTTTTTACTTATCAGCCATAACTCAATGTTCCATCATTATTGTCAATCAAACTATCATAAATTCTGATTAGGTGTTCAGAATCCTCTCTGAAGTGAACAGTTTAATAGGTTGTGATATGAATCATTCCGCTCATTAACCTTCTGTTGTATTGCTGCTCTATGTCTGATATTGTAACCCTTTAAAGTCAAACTTATGCCCCTGTGTGAGTGTGTGCCGTCAGTACTGTTTTTTGTGCATTGTCAAATTTCTCCGAGTCATTAGTGTATTGTCTGATCCGTTCTTGAAGAAGTTGCTTTGTCTGACCTATGTAGCATTTTTGGCAATTACAACAGTCAATCTTATGGATCAGTTCGGATTGTTTCAAAAGAGGTGTTTTGTCCTTTAATTTGGTGTAAAACAATCTTTTATTATCAAATTTGTTACAGAACGCAGCTGAACAATTATGTTCTCTGAAAGTTTTATTAATTTTATGACAGAATTGGAAAGTAGACTAACCTACAGAATTTTTTCGATGTGGTCTGTGATGATGTTATTAGTTGGTGTTATCTGTCTGTATTATCCTGAGTGTCAACATTTGATGCAGTAGTTGATCGTTTTGTTTTACGATAGTTATTGTTGCATGTTTCCACAATGTATTGGGCAGTTATTACTTATCAGTATTTTTGTGACCTTTTATAGATTTTCAAAATGATATTCCTCATTACTTAACACTACTGCTTTATTTATTAAATTCATTGCAATGTTTTCCTTTTGTGTGGCACTGTGGTTGGATAAGTAGCTAATACATCCATTTGAATTTATTGGTTCTATCTACCAGTTCGTGTTGAGTTTATTTTCATTTCTGGTTAAAACTTTGTCCAAGAAAGAAATGCTATTATTTGTTTCTTTTTCTAAGGTAAATATAATGTTTTTGTGAAATGAGTTGAATACATCGAGAGTTTTTTCAATTTCGTTTTTGGGAACTAAGAGTAAGGTATCTTTAACATATAATTTCATCAGCGGAATCACGAAACAATCATGAGACTCAAAATCAAATAAAGCCTGCATTATCAAATTTGTGAAAGTGTTACTTCCCGGAGAGCCCATTGCTGCACCATCAATTTGTTTGTAATGATCATTGTTGAAAGAAAAATAACCATTGTTGAAGCATAAGTTAGCCAAGGTTAAAAACTCATTTTCATTCGAATAAGTGAAGTTTTTTATGTACTGCCACTGTGATGCTATAGTATATTTTAAAGCTAGGAGACTTGATGCTACTTACTACTGGTCTTAAGTTGATATTTCGTTAGTGAGTTTTCTTAGGAAATAAATTTCAGGTGTAACACTATTGTGAGAAATTAATGATTTATATTCTACTTCAGATATACTAGAGTTTGATTTCAGACTTTTCAAGAAATTATTAATTTTATCTTGTGTTTTTTTAGTAGGATCAGATTTCAGGTTTTCATATGTTGATTCGTTATTTAACATTTTTTCGGTTTCAGCGGTGTAACGCTTAACGATAAAACATTAATAGGATGGTGTTACCATTATCAAAGTTTCTAATAATGATGTTCGGATGGTCTCTCACAAATTTTGATGTAGTCCTATAATATTTGTTCAGAGGATAATTTATTGGTTTGTTTGGTCTTATAAAGTTGTTCAACTCCTACACATCTGTTCCTTATTGAATTTTTTTCTTCCTCGTTGTTGGTGATTGTGTGTTTGAAGTCTTAATCTTTGATCAACCGTTTTGTGGTGGTACATGCTTTGGACCAAGTCCCAAGACGATCTTCGCTTCTTCAGGTATAGTAAAAGTACCGAAGAAGGATTAACTGTTGACCAACTGTTGGGTTTTGGGGCCCGTTATATGTACAAAGGAAATAAAGGGCTTTTCTCTTTCAACTTTTTTAATTCAATCTATTGACAACTACTGTCATATCACAACTAGATCAAAAAGGGTTCCAACATACTCCGGCCTAAGGAATTCTCTCTTTCAAAAGCCTACCATATATTGATTTCCTCATGTCTGGCTGTCGAATGGACTGACATTCTTCATGGTCTTCTGAATTCTGAACAATTCAACATCATCATCCTGGCAGCATCGCCAGGTTTTGAGCCCCTTTATATATACAAAGGAAAGGAGTGACTTTTCTCTTTCAACTTTTTTCAATTCAATCCGTTGACAACCACTGTCACTAACACAACTAGATGAAAAAGGTTCCAACAAGTATAGTTGGTTATGCGTTGGTCTGTGTTAGTAACTTTGAATGGTTGGTTTTGGTTTTCCACTAGTTTTTCAAATCTTTTGATGTTAGTCTTTTTAATTTTTTATTATGTGTTCTCATTAGTATGGATTTTCGAAATTTTCTCATGCATCTTTATATATTTCGAAACAAGTGTTTCTACACTCATCGAGAACTAATTGTTTATTCTTTTTATTTGAAGTTGCTTCAATGTATTTATATTTGAGCGAATAAACTTGATTGATTGATTGATTGATCTGTCAACCAAATGAGCATAAGGATGTTCTTCCAATTGTAAAGTATGAATTTTCCTAATGTTATTAATTATGTGATCAGGGAAAACTAGATCTACATCTCAGTAGAAAAGTGACTCTGTTTTTCACTGATTCTAACCTCCTATTGATCTCATTTTTGCAACGGAAACATATTTCATTACCATAGATCTCTTCAATTTGGCTAAATAATCCCCCAGGTGATCTGTATCAGGATTTTCGTCCATGTTATCAATAATAAAAACAATTTTTTCAGGAATTTAGATTTTAATATTTTGGGTTGAATTTCTTCAATTTACCAACGTTTCGGATCCAGTAAATCCTTTATCAGGGCTAAAAAAGTGACAAAGTACAGTTTAATATTGCAGAGTTCGCCCTGGCGAGCCAGAAAAAGTATCCATCTCGAATTTATCTCAATCTAACAGACATTCTTTAAGATCTATCATTTTGGAAGGTGTTCTTCTAATTGTAATGTATTGGTTTTCTTTGTGCTTTCAATTGTGTTATCAACTTTCTAACGCTACAAGGAAATTCTTTAATTGTAGAAGTACGTGCGTGTGTTAAACAAAAAGTTAGGTTGAAGTATCGAATAATGTTCAATTATTTCATCTGTTCTCAAGTTTTGTGATCTGAGTAGGCATCCGAACCCACCCGCCCAGGCGCCATCTGCATCACATGAACTAGAACATATAGAACGCAAACAAGTTCAAAATCAATCCAGAAATCAAGATTATAGGGACACTAAACAATGAATTTGCCGATTAATACACAATAAAACAATATTTGATAAATCTTGAGTACATTCACCCCAGCTCACCAACCTTTCAATTATATTGATATTAATATTTATTTTTATCATGTATTTTTGATGAAAGATGTAGTCAAAAAAATTTTTCTTACCCATCAGTCATAACTCAAAGTTCCATCATTACACTCTCACAAAGACTCACAAAGAAGAGTACATAATATACAGGGTGTCCGGGGAATAACTGTACATACTCTTACCAGAGATAGAGTTGCACTAGCTGACTACTGATTGACTATTTAAAATTAATTTCTGGGTATCCCTAGAAAACTACAGGGTGTTTTTCAAACTTCATGGATATACTTAGACCATCATAAAATCCAAAGTTATTGACGGATATTATTGAAACTTGGGGGTTATTGGCACATGCTAAGGTCGGGTCAGAAATATATCAACTATTTCGTTATTCCAGGGCCGGACTCATTAATCTTCATTTAAAGTGTTCAGGGTGAAACAAACACTTTGTATGTCGAATTACGAATAATTGATTCACTTTTTAGAAAGAAGCTAAATTATGCTTTAGTTTGTGGTATCGCTTAAAGTTGTCACATCCACAATTATTTTTTTATGAATTTTTGAATTTGGAAAAAGGTCGAAAAATTGAATTTATTCACCTGAACAAGACTTAGTCACCTTGTGGAGGTCGAAAATAAATAATAAATTTTCTTTAAAAAGTCACTGAAAGTGAGAAAGACTATAATGATTTGTTGATATACTGGGTGGCCACCCTAGACGCGGATCTCATGGCGATGAAGTGAATAACGGTATATTGCGAAAAAAATGATTGGCGACATGTATAGGGTATACATAAACATATTTCAAAATTATTCGTATGTATACCGGGTGTTCATTGGAAGAAGTGTCACTTTGATCTATATCTTTGTTGTCAAACACCGGTATACATATGAATAATTTTGAAATATGCTTATGTATACCCTATACATGTGGCCAATCATTTTTTTCGCAATATACCGTTATTCACTTCATCGCAATGAGATCCGCGTCTAGGGTGGCCACCCAGTATATCAACAAATTATTATAGTCTTTCTCACTTTCAGTGACTTTTCAAAGAAAATTTATTATTTATTTTCGACCTCCACAAGGTGACTAAGTCCTGTTCAGGTGAATAAATTCAATTTTTCGAACTTTTTCCGAATTCAAAAATTCATAAAAAAATAATTGTGGATGTGACAACTTTAAGCGATACCACAAATTGAAGCATAATTTAGCTTCTTTCTAAAAAGTGAATCAATTATTCGTAATTCGAAATACAAAGTGTTTTTTTACCCTGAACACTTTAAATGAAGATTAATGAGTCCGGCCCTGGAATAATGAAATAATTGATGTATTTCTGACTCGACCTTAGCATGTGCCAAAAACCTCCCAAGTTTCAATAATATCTGTCAATAAGTTTGGATTTTATGATGGTCTAAGTATTTCCATGAAGTTGAAAAAACACCCTGTAGTTTTCTAGGGAGACCCAGAAATTAATTTCAAATAGTCAATCAGTAGTCAGCTAGTGCAACTCTATCTCTGGTAAGAGTATGTACAGTTATTCCCCGGACACCCTGTAATACCATCCACACAGGGGAGATATTCAGCCAAAAATCAAATACCTATTTAAAATTGCCCCCTCCTTTTGAAGATGGTATTCAGGCTGAATTTCGGTTTTCACTGAAATTTCGATTCATTACAACTTTTGAATGGCTAGTAATACAGTATATTTGTGCTTGAAAGAATCCCTAGCGGGAAAGTTTTCGGGTAGTTTTGATATCTTCCATTTTTTATCTTTTTTGGTGTGCTGAATCCGAATCTGAGGTTTGCTAACAAAATTTCGTGACCGAACATAGAAATAAATACAAAGAAAGATGAAAATCTCATTCTTGGTCAGTTTTTTTGCTCATTTCTCGGAAACTATCAACTTTTCGTGATAAACCTTTCCATACAATATGAAAGTACTATTCTGGCTCAAATTATAGTTGAAAATGAGATATTTTCTATGACTCAATAAATGAAAAAAAATTAAATTATATGGTTCCGATAATACGATCCTCTTGAAATTTTGCATGAACATCAGTATATCAGTCTCGATTCAAAAAAAATTTCACTCGAATCGGATATCTTGTTATAGAAATATAAAGATTCTTCTTTCAATATTCCAATTGAATTTTCTATGGTTCTGTTCACTCTTTGGTCACACAATTTTGCATGAAGCTTATTATGACCAACTCGCATATGGCCGCAACATTTCATTTCAGTGGGTTTCATTTTGTTTGAGATATTGAGGAACAATATTTTGAATGACCATATTTTGTTTCATAAAACATGGCCATTCTAAATTCTTGTTCCTCAATATCTCAGACAAAACAAAACCAATCGAAATGAAATGTTGCGGCCAAATGCAAGATGCTCATAATAACCCTTATGCAGAATATTGTGGTCATAGTGTGAACAAAACCATGAAAAATTCAATTGGAAAAATGAAAAGAAGAATCTTATATTTCCATAACAAGATATCTGATTTGAGTGAAACTCATTTTGTGAATCGAGACTGATATACTGAAAGTTCATGCAAAATTTCAAGAGAATCGCATCATCGAAATCATAGAATTCATTTTTTTTTTCAATTTATATGTCATAGAAAATACCCGTTTTCAACTATAATTTGAGCCAGAGCGGGTTGTCGCGCAGAACAAGTTGTGGCAGTACAATTTGTAGGAAATTTAATACTTACTTTCATTTTGTATGGAAAGCTTTTTCACGAAAAGTTGATAGTTTCCCAGAAATAAGCAAAAAACTGACCAAGAATAAGATTTTCATTCTATTTTTGTATTATATTCTATGCTCCGTTACGAAATTTTGTTAGCAAACCTAAAATTCGGATTCAGCACCCCAAAAAATATAAAAAATAAAAAAATTAAAACTACCCCAGAACTTTCCTGCAAGGGTATTGTCCCGAAGATTCTTCATTTCAATTTATTCAGAATTCTGAAAAATCATGTCCAGCTACGAGAAGTCACAATTTTTTTGGTTAAACAACTCCATTTATACACAACGTCGTCGATATTTCCTTTCGGACCTTCTTTCACTCCTACCGCAATATCCATTCACGAATAAAAAGTGACATTATCTGAGTTTGAAATTAGATTCGGCATTATGAACTAACAGTTGGAATTGATTTTCGTGATTTAATGGGAATTCGAAATGTGCAAAGTACTTCAGTTTTTATATACTCACATCCAACTGATTCTGGAGAGTTTCCTGCTGAAAACATTCTGATATAGTTTTTTTTCCCGTTTATGACACTAGTAATGATCTCGTCTGGTTCTTTATTCCTTTGAAGACATGAAGAATAATGTCACTTCAATATAATAATTTTTGTGCATACCGAAGCTATGAACCAATGTTATGAGTAAATTTTTGGCTGCATGACGTCCATAGATGGCTCTCATTCGACGTCAGAGTTCATAAATCAGTTAAATCTAGGTTATTCTATACTTGGTAGAAATAACTACTGAATTTAGAAATAATAAATTTAACAATTTGAATTTACATCATCTAAGATTTGAGTAGTCACTATCATTTACCGAAAAAAACAAATAACAGTGTACTGGTTTCGCGGAAGACAAAGTCAACTGAAGTCTCAAGAACATGTTAAATTTAGGAGATACTTTAGTACTGAACTCCTCGAAAGAATTAGTTGAATCGGTCCAGTCGTTCAAATTTTGGGATGAATCGAAGGTTTTGGTGAAAACCGAAAATCACTATAAAAAGGCGAAGACGAGTTTTAATGGTAGTACAAGTAAACCTCAACATAGTAAGAATACGTGGAAGAATTTCCATTGAAATTTATTATGGCATGAAATACTGGAAAAACATCGAACCCACATGGAAATGAACTAACTATAAAATAGCTCGTCGCCCTTCATTCCATATATAAATACTGCAGATTCGTAGTACATATTGCCCTCCGAGTTCTCGCTTAAATATGGCAACCCTGTCGGAGGATAGAAAGTATCACGCATAACCAATATACGCGGAGGTATGAGAGCCTTCTTTGTCTCATGAATTTTTTTTTCTGAAATGTTTTCCCCTCTTTAGATGCCTTGATTCTATAGCTTCCCCTCAACATATATCAACAAAAAATTTTCTGCTCCGACCACCCCTTCACCCGGAGGTCAGGGCGCCTTCGGTACTACCGGAGGTGACAGCGTATTACGAAGCAATATATATATATATATATATATATATATATATATATATATATATATATATATATATATATACATATATATGTACACATTAGCCCATATTTGCTGTTTTGGTCCCTGAAAAAATGTGATTTAGTTGGGATTATGTTATAGTATTTATCACCCCACTAGTCAAGGAAATACATCAAAGTGGTTGTGAACAAGAACAGGGGCGTAGTGACCGGTGTTCGGGTGTTCGAAGAACACGGGCCCGGGCCTCATGGGGGCCGGCCCGGGCTTGGGAACGACTAGGTATACTATTTTTCTTGCAGAATAAATCCTTCATTTTGTACTTAAAATCAACTTATTTCCGAAACTCTAGTTAAAATTATCAATTCATATCAGAAATATGATTGTTATTAAAATTTACACATCGCACACAAATGAAAACGTTGAATCAACAATCCTTATTTATATTTATATTCTTCTGGTGAAAATTGCTATCCCTGTAATCAATTTGCGGCCTGGACAATCGTACCGAACTCTTTGCATGAAGCGTGTCGGCATTCTGTTTAGGGGATAATTACATTACATAAACGTCACCGACGATCGCTTTATTGGGGCGGCTTCTGTTTGAGCGGCTTCTCTTCTTTGATGTAGGATTCTTCATGTACATAGGGAAATTTTTTTTTGGACTAGGGGTAAAATGCGAAATCATTTCACTGCTATTCCTATTCTAGAGAAATAAGTACCTATTCGAATTTGAAACGACGTTGTGCTTGTGAGTGTGTTCAGAGTGAAAGTCTCAAAATTCTTGACTTTTTTTAGTGTTTTTGAATTTCTGGACTTTAAGTGTTATTGGAAGGTGAGTTTTATAATTCATCACGTGGCTGATTTTTTCGTTAGGCGCCTCTCTTGATATGAAAAAATGCGAGTCAGTCTTTGGGGATTGCTGATAGAATTGAAAATAGGTGGGTGAATGTATCGTCGAGTTATCAGATTATTATTTTCAAATAATTTTCGGTATATAATCAAGGATAAATGTTCTAATTGGTAATTGGTCACTAACACTTCTTTATAAACCAAAAATAATTAGAAAAAAGAGCCTAATCGCTCGACCATATAATTCAGAAGTTACTTCGTTACTTTTGTCTCAAGAAATCTTGCTAGAATTATTTTCAATTATTTCTGTAGAAAATGAAGTTGCCCGGACATTAAGTATAGCTAATATTGTGGCAATTTTTGCAAATTCGAAAGCCGCAAAAAAAGTTTTGATTGCGCTTTGTTTTTATCTCTTTTGTGTTTATTATATAATAATATATTTATATGTTAATTTGGTTTTAATATTATTTTGTTTTTTGTTTTTATTTTGCTTATAGTTGTTATTTGTTGTAGTTATTTTGTTAGTTGGTTATATTTATATATGGAAGGTACCCACGTACCTACTTTGTATTGCCACTATTCTAATATAAGTGACAAAGAAAATGTGGTTTTATTTTGTTCTTATCTAATTTTTTTAATGATGTAACCAGCAGGCAGCGCTGCTAGTGAAGGTAGGGGCCCGGAAAATATCTTGAACACAGGCCCGTGGTGCCGTTACTACGCCACTGAACAAGATTTATTTCGAGTTATTTATTTCGTTATGATTTTATTCTGTTTGTTCGTTCTGTTGTGTTTTGTTTGTTTTATATTTCAGTCTAAAAAGAAATATCTAGTAGCACCTAACTGCCTATCCATAAATAAAGAAATCCAAAATGCCTTTAGGTTCGTCAAAATTCTTTTTTGTACACAGGCGCCAGTGACCCTGACTGTAAATAAGATAGTTACAGGGACAATTCAGAACTACATTATTTAGGAATCTGAAAGTCGCCAGTTACAGACCAATCGTAACTTACATATTATAGGTTTGTTCCAACTCAAGAATTGACCGTACAATGATCGTCAGGATTGCGCAATAGATAAAAATGTGTTCCAACTGAAAATGTATCGTTTGAGAACGGTTTCGTTTTTGTTCCTCCTGCTTCGGGACCGTGAGTGGGACGGTTTTGTGATCGTCATTTCGATCCCTGGTCTGGAGCAAGTACTGTTTGGACGGTTCTTGTACGGTCAAAGTTTAGACATGCGCATAAGATCGATTTCTAACAGTTTCGTGACCGTCAAATTACCGTACAAAATTCAGCTGTTGGAACAAACCTTATGAAAAGTAGAATAACACCATTAGTCGTGTTCTAGACGATGAGGACATAACTAAAGAAGATTTATTGATTTTACGGAAACTGGAGAGATAATCTTATGTGTGATAAACTCTCCGACTTCTATACTGATAGATGTCCGCTGATTTCGGGTTGACGTTTCAAGCTGGCGACGTTAGTGAAACTGAAAAATCTTAAGGGTAAAACAACGCAACTCTATTATCAATCGCCAAACTTTTGCTTCTAAGAGATGTTCACTAATGGACCATGAGAACTTTTCTTTCACATAGAATGTAACGTTATTATTTTGAACTTTCATAAAATGTAGTTTTGCCATCTTTTTCCAAAAATTATTAGTTAAGTAAACTTATTGGGATGTTTCATTTTCTAAATTTCCTTATTGTTGTGATTATTCACCTCGTTTTCCTACCTGTTCGAATTGTTTTCCTTCAGAAAACGGTTTGTTTATTATTTGAAACTATGAGGTTAGTGGTGTGTCATTTTTTGGTTAGTTCATTATTATTTGGCCTCAGTAAAGTACTTCGGAAAATTGTGGAAAAATTATAGAAATGGATTTATAGAGACCCTCCTTTGGTATAAACTGCGTAGATTGTCGGTACCGTATTATTCCTATATATTATTTTGGTTTTTGATGTGTTTTCTTCTTTTTCTTCGCTATGACAACCATGACAACTGATAGGCTCTGTGAACTTTGAGTTTCTGGAAATTTCTGTGTGACTGTCAAAGCCGACATTTTGTGAATACGGAATCTGTTTGAAGGTTTGAGACATTGTCGAAGATAAATTTTGAATCTAGATTCATCCTCGTTGTGAGGGATTATAACTTCGAGTGTCATATTCCCTGAAGATATTTTGGAATATTTTGGGAAAATACGTTTTATACGTGATCATAAACTCTTCCACAGGAAATTCGTTAGGTATGCCTACATTTTCTATCTTGAACCAGTTGTCTTACCATCCTCTTTTAGGTTGTTGTGTAGCGAATATTGTTGGAATTATTTGGAACAAATTCTCGACTGAATTGGAGGTTGAACATATCCCTCGAACAACAGAGGTAACTAAAATATCCTTTATAGCTTATGTACCGTTTCTTATAGTATTTTGTTAGGGTCCACGTATCTGGGTGTATTTCCACGTATCTGGGTGTGTACCTATCCACGTATCGGGTGTACCTGAGTTCCACGTGACAGGTGTGTTGAGTACAATTATTCCACGTGCCCGGCGTTATTGGGGGTAACCTGTCAGTTATTCCACGTTATTGGAGGTAACCTGTCAATTATTCCACGTGCCTGGAATGTCTTCTTGGCTGATTGTCTATGGACCTGTCAGTTAGGGGTACTCACAAACCTGCCAGTTAGAGGTATCGATTGGCATCCATCTTGGAGGTATCTACGTTCTGGAGTATTTTGTGAAGTAACCAGTGTGTAGCACTGGCTTTAATATTGTAAATTGTTGGTTTTTTCTATTTTGATAATTTGTGATATTGTTTTGTAAGGTAATGTTATATATAGTTGTGAGTAATTATAATGAGGTGCACTTCATAAGTTGCGTTGGGTACCAACCAGGGTGCTCGTGTATCCCTTCAGGATTTTGTGATAAGATAATTGATCGGTGTTCCCTTCAGGAACCATGGTTTATGTAAAGTAGTTATTGACTTAGGTCGATTTATATTGTTAGCTCAGATGATTCGTTTTCATATAATGTAGTGTATTAGTAAGTTTTCCTTCTGACTAACCCTTGGGGGATAATCTTTATTCGTATTGTATCAACCACTGCACATATATATTTCTGTTTTTGGTAATAAATATTGTGACTTGAATTTTGAGGGATTTTTGTTAACTGTTGCTCTGGTAGAGGAGTAAGCAGTTCATTTACCTTGAGTAGGCAGGCATTACTCTACCTGGCGCCCATTACATTCTACCATATATAACTCACTCCCTTCTCCACTGAGTGTGGTCGCGAGCCTATTGCATTGAAACCGGCTTTCCCCAAAGTCAACGTTTCAAGAAGTTTGATAGCTATTGAGAGATAAGTCGGTAAGACTATGTGAACTGATAGCTAATATTCGTATTGAGATGTATGTGGTTGAAAAATAAATTATTTTTGCTCAACAATTCATTAACTAGCGTTGTCAAAGCAATTCCGCAAGATTCTGGAAATAAAAAATTAGAAAACGTCACCAATATACTCGTTTTCGGTTTTGCGACATTGAGAGCCTACATTCAAGGAAAGAAAAATTAGTTGTATATGATGAAGGAGAAGCCCACAAAAAACAAGCTTATTCTCCAAGCAAATCCCACTCACACGCGAAGAATATGGCAAGAAAGAAAGGAAACGCCCCTATAGCTTCAGTACTGAAAACCGATTACATTTTTCGGTTCTTGATACAGAAAACTGTTATAGTCGCCTTTGAATTCAATATCTCTTACGTATTACGCCCGGTGAATAACATCGATAAAACAAAACTAGTGCTTTGTTTCGTGAGCAGGATGTTATTTTTCATCTCCACATTGTTTTAAATGAATAATGAATTGATATTAATGAAATGCGATATTGCATTGCTATGATTTTAATCGAATTCATTGCCCACAAACAATAAATTATCTCCCTGATTTGTACATTTCACACCAAGATCTTTGATCAGACGGAGTCAGGATTTTATTCTTTGGGTTATTTATCTGATGTTCATTCGTAGAAATGTACCTACATTTTTCCTCTGCTGCGGAGAAACACAAATGCCCTATTTTTTGACTGTTAAAAACCACTTAAACATTCTGATTTATATGAAATTGATAGTATCCGTCAAGAATACTCTTCCTTCAGCGACGTTTCGGCTCCTTTGTTGGGCCTTCTTCAGGCTAAAAATATAAAAAAGTCATAAACAGCAGCGTGATATACAACATAATCAACAAAAATAAGAAAAAAAAACAGAAACAAAAATAAAATAAAAGTACAATGACGTGGACATACATTCAGCCTAAGAATGTGAACAAACTTAACAATTCTGAAAATCACATTTTCATGTGTTTCATGAGTTGGCGTTCTTCTTGTGTTCGTTTTCCCTCTTGGGTGTGGTAATTCTGATGTTGACCGTGTTGACTCTATGTACATCAATAATATTTCCTCTGTTATGTACACCAATTTTTTCATTGACGATTTTCCTTATAGAAAATATTAATTTTTCAATTTTTCTTTCATTTTGATGGAACGTTGGTTATTTCCATTTAAAAAATGTATTTCCTATGATTGTATTTTGCTTGTTCACAATCAAGCTCTGTGAAACCTGCGGTTAGCCTTCTCAACTATACAATTATCCTTCGCCATTTTCAGCGATTCACTAAATTTGTATTGTAATCAATCGAATGAGTAGGTATTTCAATAATTATTATATCTTACTGAAGCAGCTTGAGTTATTTTTATCCAGATATGTGTCATTCTATTGTTTATTCCTAGTCTTTCGGCGGTTCCAGACTATTTTGAGGTAAAACTACATGTTAGATTCAAGAGCTTTTATTGCTGCTTGGCTATCTCAAAATACATACTTGGATTGGCAAATAACTATTCCTAGATTATGGTTGCAAACTGACTCAATGACATTTCGACTCTGGGTTGGCCGTTAGTCGTTCTGAATCCTTCTGCTCTGAAATAGTTTTGTCATTTTTTCCATTTCTTTCTACAGATCAAGTTGGGGGTCACTAATTCTGAAATTATGTCAAATATTCAGTGCCTAATTAATGCCTATTAGTGCTCAATCATCCACTTTCAGCACCACCATAGTTTTTGAGAAATTGACATTTATAATTTCTGGTGCTGACTTCACGCTCAGCGCCAAAACTTTCACATTACCACTTAATTAATATACCAATATTGAGTGCTTGATCGGTACTTATTAGTGCTTTTGGAACCAATGGAAAAAAATTTACCGTTTTTATAATAGCAGAGATTATTTACCTCGGTGCTGACTTCACGGTCAGCACCAAAATATTCGAATTTCTTTAAAATTTTTGTTTTATTAGTTAGTGCTTGATTAGTGCCTATCAGTGCTTTTGGAGCGGTTGTGACATCATTTTCCGTTTTACAGTAATTGAGTGTTGTTTTCGACCAAGCGTGAAGTTAGCGAAAAGTTGAAAGTACTAATTCTGAAACTTTGACAAATATTTAGTGCTTAGCTAGAGTAAATTAGTGCTTTATAACACTATAAAAGCACTATCTTTGTTTTTAAGATACACGCAATTATTTTTATTTATACCGGCATTAATTAAGCACTAATTAATTAAACACAAATTTTGAAGAAATTCGAATATGTTGGTGCTGACCGTGAAGTCAGCACCGAGGTAAATAATCTCGATATTATAAAAATGATTACATTACATTTTTTTTTTCATTGGTTCCAAAAGCACCAATAAACACTTATTATCCACTGAATATTGGTAAATAAATTTCATGGTATTTTGAAAGTTTTGGTGCTGAGCGTGAAGTCGGCACCAGAAACTATAAATGTCAATTTCTCAAAAACTAGAATGGTGCTGAAAGTGGATGATGAAGCACTAATAGGCACTAAATATTGGACATAGTTTCAGAATTAGTGCTTCCAACTTTTCGCTAACTTTACGGGCCCCAAGTTGAGCGTTTCTATATTTACAAATATAAAATATTATTATTAAACTATTGTTTAATGTTCGAATTTTCATATGTTCGATGGTGGAAATTGAACGATTCTCTCTTTGGTTCATTCACATATCATGTTTTCAACTGAAAAAACAAGTCTTAATGTTATATGATTCCTTAGAAATGCAGGTTTGACGTTCAACCACATTATTGAATAGAATAAATATAACATGTGGTTCACCTTGAAGTAACGCAATATGAAGATAACAAAGTGGATACCCCTAGATAGCGTATACTCAACTTACATCTGCGAGCCGATATATTTAATCTGTTCTTCCCATGAACATTAAAGTATAAAATGATTCATTCAATCCAGTTGTAGATTATTTTTTTGTTACTCCTAGGCCAATTGAAGTTCTTTCAGTTAGTTTTGAAAATGTGAGTGCAGGAATATGTACCTACTTCTTTTTGAGCGCTCGTTCTACTTAAACGAGTGCAATATGGTTCCCAAATGCCTTGGTTAAGTTCGTTCCATAAAATATGTCCATTCAAAATTTTTATTCCTCAATATCTCAGACAAAACGAAACCAATTGAAATGAAATTGTGCGACCACATGCAGGATGCACTAATAAGCCTCTTGCAAGATCTTATGACCATACCATGGAACATACTATTGGAATATTAAAAAGAAGAATATCTTTATATTCCCATAGCAAGATCAGTGGCGGCTTGTGACAGAATGAAGTGATGAGGCACATCAAAAAAAAGTATCTTATAAACTCTTTTTTGTCAGCTGCATACTCATCATTATGAAAAAATCCTTCGGTATTAATCCTCCAATGATTCTATAGCGTTTTATTGGGTGGTAATTGCTCTGAGATAAGTTTTTCAACTCGCTTCAACCAGTTTTTCTATAAACCCTATCGGAATATGTATTATTAACACTGCCAAAAAAAATTTGAATAGAGTTACACTGCCAGTAGGCCAGTAGTACTCTCATTTTGAAATCTCCAATTCGATTTTCCTACCGCACCGATATTCAAGATTTGGAATAGGTTGTATAACTTCTTCAATTTTACATATTTTATACTTATAGGAATGACTCAAAAACTGTTTCTGTTTTATTGAAAACTCTGCAATATCACGAGTACTGCACAAACCCAATAAACCCAAACCAGAGTGATTTCACTATTTTCCGCTTCACGATTATACGAATATGTGCAGTTTGCCGATGAAACGAAACGAAACGATCAAGGGTATATAGTCCGGTCAATCCAGACCAAAAAATTAGGGTGAAGTTATATAAAATCCCAACAAGCTGAAAATCGGTAAAATTGTTCAAAACATAATAATAAATAATATATAAAAGTTCCCAATCATTCCCGTGGATGGACAAAAATGTATTCAAGTTCAAAGGTCGAAAAATGAGTTTTTCGCGATTTTCAGCAAAACTGTGAGTTTCATCAAAAAAGTAATTCAGACAAAAATGTAGATGTTAAAATTATCTTCAAAAAATGTATCAATAACTTTTTTTCCTACGAGGCACCGTTTCTGAGATAAAACGCTTCAAATGTTCTAAAAGTTGTTACTGAGGCTAGCCTCAAATTCACCTTAGAAGCCGCAATAGATAACAACGAAGGGGAGGTTCATGATCTCGCCACGTCGATGTGAATAACGCGCTAGACAAGGAAGCGCGTGAGGCAAGCCTCACCTCACCGTTTACGCCTTGAAGAGGAAGTGAGATGCATGTACAAAAATCGGACCTTAATGCCTGTAACATGTAACGTTACGGTCCGATTTTTGTGCATTCATCGTAACGTCAGTAACGTGTAGTGTTACAGACGTCTGTAGCTGTACCCGCCTTGAGATTGAGCTCGGATATTATGGAAGACGAGTGCAGTATCGTACAAAAAATTGAGACTGAAGAACATAATGGGATGATGAAATTGATTAATAAAATATTGGATTAATTCGCTTGATATTATTTGTGATTTCCGTAATTTATTTGGTGAGGCACTGCCTCACCTGCCTCATAGGACAAGCCGCCACTGAGCAAGATATCAGATTCGAGTGTTTTTTTGTGAATAAAGATTGATATACTGAATGTTCATGCAAAATTTCAAGGATATCCTACCATCGTAACAATAGAAATATTTTTTTAAAATTATGAACTACAGGTGGAATTCAATGATAACGTCTGCGGAATAAAAAACTTTAGCTATCAGAATCAGAACTGTTTTGAGAAAATGTTACAAACATGTTTATAGCGAAAAATCTCTGGTAATAATATAGAAAGAACGGTTAAGATAACTTACTTGTTGAAAATATATTTGCAGCAATCCCTAGAACCTGAGCAGTCATGGATTTTCATTGAACGTCTCTGCAAATTGAAACTGATTCGCTTCTTGCTCAGTTACCCCCCAACAAGAGCTCATATCGTCAGCTTAATTGCAGAATGTGTCCCATTCGTCTGTTTTCCCAGGAAATAAAGAAAACTGGTCATTTTATGTTGCGTAACTAAAGGGATGGGGTTACGATGTTGTCCATAATGAGAATATGCAACGACTTAATACAATTTCGGAGATGTGTACAGGGTGGCCAGATTTGGTGATCCCTGAATTACAACATTTCAACCCCAAAAGATAGAGAAAAATCAGTGGCATATTACGTTTATCTTTTTTCGAGAAACTCATTTTGACGTCAACCGCCTTGCTCTATTGTCTTTTGTTTTCGAGTTGTAAGCCAAAATTGACATTCAGGCAATTTCAATATTGGTCATTATCTCTGTTCCTGTTTGTGCTATAAACTTGAAACAAAAGCATTATACTGACACTTTTTTGATTGGAATCCAGTGGCTTATTCTAATTTTTGGAGTTTCCTTCCTGATTTTTCAAATGAATATTTGTTTTTTATGAAAACAATAATTTATTTTCATTTAAAAACATACACCGTTTTTTTTTTCTCGTTTGAAACATATAACATGTCATATAAAGCTCTTAGAACATTGCCTAGACAAAATATATAAATAAAATATTTCCAAATAAAAAAAAATATTTATAAACAGGCTGTTCCAATTCCGGTGAAGACGGAAAACTCAATATTTTCGAAGTGAATTAGTTTTTCCAAAAACCGGATACAGGAAGAAATGATGAAAAACATAGGGTTACCATTTAATGAACCAAAACTTTACTCTCTAGCACTTGAACGGCGAATAATATTTTGGATCAAATGGAAGCAACCCATAGTCGATGGAAATTACAAAAGAAAACTTCATGAAATTTTTGTGAGATTTGCAATATAAAACGAGATATAGCGAAATATTTGTAACAGCAATTCTTCAGAAACTCGAGAACCAATTCAGATATCTGGGAACTGTTTGCTGACAATTGATTATTTTGAAAAAAAAAGAGATCGGCATTCCTTGAATATTTTCTCTAACCCTTTTATGGTTGTACAGATGATCTCAATGATCTTCGAATTTGGACACCCTGTGCAAATAAATAATTTTTGAAATTTTGAAGAAACTAGCGAAGTTAAGTAATTCAACGGAATGATTTATGATAAATGATCGAAGAAATGTGTTACAACCAGATGAACACTCTCATCGCCAAGGCCGTAGCGAGGGGGTCTCCGATGTGGCCCGGAACCCCCTCCCCCCGAAAATTTTCAGAAGTACAGGATTAGAACATTTTCTCTTGAAAATTGTCATTTTGTCATTGGGTGGACCCCCCGAATTTTTTTTCTGGCTACGGCTTTGTTCATCGTTGTATATAAATCTTCCCATCAAAATTACACTATCGCTCCCAGTCATCCCGATTCTAAATTATTGGGATTACGAAAAATGAAGCTCTTCCTGAAAATGACATTTCAAATATACTTACCAATTCCCTCTCAATTCAATGCAAATGTTGAAATGTCAGTTCATTTTATCGAGAGTGCAATAACTGGGTAGTTTCTTCACAGTGGTATACTTCTTACTCTGATTTTCTGGTATATTGGTTAAGGCAGTGAGTTCGATTCAATTTTCTGTAGAACTTCTCTCATTCTTGTTCGACTAGATAGGGGATCGCCAATTCCCGAAATCATCTAGAGCAGGTTCTTCCCTTCAACTTGACGCATTATTTCCATTATCAAAATTGAAAACAGCCCTCAGTTGATTGCTTGGAAATCGAATGTATACGAAAATTTTATTCGAGGTCTGACGAATGAACCGGCAAATTTATTCGAGTGTCTATGTTTGTTAGTATACATAACACTCTCATCTAGAAAGTTAGCTGCGAAGTCCAAAGTATGTTCATTAAAAAATATTCCTCATTAAAAAGATAATGAAATATAAGTTTCACATTTTTGTGCTTCTATCCCTGGGCACAGTAAATACATTATTTTTTCCGAATATTACCAGTTCTAGATATTCGATATGTTCAAATTATAGTCTGATGTTCCATAATGATACAAAAAATTTCTGTGACTATGCAAAAAATATTTCACTTTCGAAACTGCGTGACAAACAATTACAAAAATGCAACCCTCTCGATATTAGTCGTTTTCTGATTCGTTTATGCTATATTCATACAATCCTCATCTATATTTCGTATCCAATGCATGAATGTGTATTGAAAGAAAAATAATGAATATTCAAAAAAGTTCAATCGTAATTTATTTGGAGTTATCAAATTAACATGAAATATAATTAAAAATTGAACACAATTTCAAATCTAGGTGACATTTCGATCGATTAAAACTCTGTAGCCAGATTTTATGTCGTTTATTTCATTGATAATAACCTATAACATGTATCGTAAACAACATTATTTTCAGTTATGCTTCCGAAAATAACTTTTGTGGTTAGTTTATTCAATGCTGAAAATGGGCACCATTCACTACCATGCAGTACCTGATGTTAGTTTTTCCTGTAAAAGTTTACGTACTCAAAATTTCTGTGTGACTTGACTGCATTCATCGATGATCCTAGTTAACAAACAGTCCAGTCCTCCGGTTGGGTTTATTAAATCTTGTATTTCAGGCAATCCCACGGATAAAAAATCCAGTTGAGTCAAATTGGATGATCTGGATCGCCACTTCACTATGTCTCCTTCTTCCAATGTTCAAATCCAGGCGTAAAGAAAATTCTCATCTAAGAACTGATGCAACCGTTGAACGAAATGAATTGGCACGCCATCTTGTTGGAAAATGATCTTTTGATGGTCTTCTGCATTCTAAAATACCTGCAGTAGGGCTGGATAAACAGCCTTCTCCAATAGATCTGAATAAATTTGGCCAGTAAGATTACCGGTCCAATTTCGTGATTTCCATAAATAACTTCCAAATATTAATTTTTGGTGATGCTGAGTAGGCACCACAAAAAATAATCTTGGATTTTCAATTGACCAATATCGATATTTAGGCTGGTTTACAAAGACTCAAGATAAAATGAACACACTTCCGAGAAGGCAGTCAGCGATTAAGTTCATCCTCATTCAGTTACTGAACCAATCGTATCTTATATTATGTGATTATAATGATACAGAATTTTCATGATTGTAGTTGATAGCTGATAGTTTACAGAGAGGTTACAGTTCACTGCGACCTTAAGGTCTATTGTGCCCCCTTACAGAGCTGTTCTGGCAAAAAACCTTCACAGCTCGCCTTCCAGTTTCAGAGATCTAATGAAATCTAGTAACTGTGAAGGCTTCAACGAGGCTAGTTCCTCACTCTTGCAAGTTTCTTGTCCAAGGCATTTCCTCCTCAGGCTCGTAATGCCAAGGCATTCCGTGACTAGGTGAATGAAGGTTTTTCTTCCTCCCCCCACAGAACCTACACTCGTCAGTGTCCGACAATCCAATCCTCAACAGGTGCTTCCTGATGCGACAATGTCCTGTAAGAAAGCCAGTGAGGAGTGCAATTGCTTCTTACCAAGATCCAGATATCTTTTGGATCCCGCTGTCTCGAAGTTCCGAAGGAACTCAGTGGAATGGTCCATCCCTGGGAGATTCCGCCAGAGCTTTCCCTCTTGGCTTTCTCCTTCTCCAGAAACTCCTTCTTATAGGTACATTCAGATATACCACAGAAGGGTTCTGGGCCAAAGAGTGATATTTGTGCGCCCTCTTTGGCAAGTGTTGGCCTAGCTCTTCGTTTCCTTCGATTTCCGAGTGGCCGGGAACCCAGATTAGAAAGACCTTTTTTTCTTGCCTACCTCGTTGAGTTTGTTCCGGCTTTCCCAGATCATCTTAGAATCGATGACGTAGGAGCTCAGTGCTTTAATAGCAGCTTGACTATCTGAGTGTATGGCTATATCCCACTTCTGATAGTTTCTTTCTAGATTATATCTAGACATCTTTCAATAGCTAATATTTCCGCTTGAAAGACGCTCATATAGGAGCCCAGCGACAGTGCACACTTGGTGCTTGGCCCGTATATCCCGGCGCCTGATCCTGTAGAGGTTTTGGAACCATCTGTATACCATTTTACGGTATTTTCTTTGAGATTATAGTCGGTGTATTCCCGTTTCCAATCATCTCTTTTACTTAGCAATGTCATGAAGTTTTTCTCAGTGATTACTTTCTTGATCATTGCATCACTAGGGAGATTCGCAGATGAGATGTAGTTATTCAGAGAGAACCAGACCAGATGATTGTAAGATATACGTGAAACACCAGATACATCGGAGAATTTCCTTGAACGCAATTTCGTTTCATCTGCTACATGAACTAAGACGGACACGTTCATCCCTTCGTATATTTCAAACACCTCCTTTTTGTTTTCGACTAAACCAGAACTGTTATACAAACTACAACGTAAGCAGCGGAAAACTTTTTCGAGGATTTTGTTTGTTGAGTGAACTCGCTGTTGTTCGTGTAGAGACGTTATTCCTAAAAAATTATTTTATTATTTCTACCCTTTTTTACGGAATGCCCAACTTCGATTGAACAACAATTTTTCGCTTTAACACACTTGTACTTGTAACTTCTTAAAAATTCAAGGTAGACTAAATGGGAAAAGCGGAAAGTTATTGCCCTTCGAATATGAAATTGACGAGCCTGAGCGATTTTTCAAGTGTTCAGTTTGAAGTCGGAAAATCGAGATGTTGAGTTACACCCACAAAAGTGAAATGAAATAATCCTTTATGATTTGAATTCACATGGAAATATATTACGACTTGCCTGTGCCATGACTTCATTTCGATCCCTTCTCTTCTCCGGTCTCTACATTCTAAAGTTCCAGAAAGAAATTGAGATCTAAAGGGATGTTTGTTGTACCCTTTCGAGGATTAAATGTCACCCAAAATTCACCAATTTAATCATGAATTGTTCAATTTAAGCCCTTTCAGTTCAGATCACTTCAATGTCTCCTTGCACAATTAAAAAAGGTTTGAAGCTCAATTTTTTATTGTAATGTTGTAACATCGCTTCAATATCATTCCATTGTTTTTCCTATACTTCTTTGTTTATAATTGATTCTTCTTTATGTAGGTACCTACACTCTACTTAGGTTTAGCCTACAGGATTGTATGTTTTAGTTGTCAATTATGAGTACTGTGTTGGGTTGAAATACCTATTTGTTCTCTTATTCCTAAATTAATAAATTAATGAATGACAGTAGAAGTAGGGGTTCCAGGACCCTTAAGCAAGTCTCTTCCATTTCTGCGAAAGATTTGTTATAAGCCATTTTAATCCATAATTTAAGTAATAAGGACAGTTCGGTGGGATAATTATGCTATAGGAGGAGCAGAAACAGTGAGAAATTAGCAACAATCGATCGGGGCTATGATCTGTATTTATCACTTTCATAGCGGTCCTGTTAGATGGGCTCCATAGACACCTGATCTTACTCCTTCGGATTTTTATACATGGAACACAGTTAAAGAAAAAGTTTTTCGGATACGCGTTCGAACTCTCGTTCGATCAGATAAATTAAATGATTTTGTGTTGTGCAGAAATGAGATGAATATACAACAATTGCAATAGATAATTCTATATGATTGAAATTTACATTCCACTGTAGGACAACTCGGTGCGTGGGATTCAAAGTTTCGAAATTCGATGTAGGGGTTCCGAATTTCACCCTTAGCAAGTCATTACTGCAAGAGATTTGGTGGAAACCATTCTGAGTCATAATTCAAGCAATATGGACAGTTAGATGGGATAATAACCCCGTAGGACGGGCAAAAACAGTGACTTGAATAAATATCCGATACCTTCGATCGGGGGTATAAAAACAAATCTCTAATCAATAGATAACATGGATAGGCCCTGTCAGGTGTAAACAGAGACGAAAAATAGGAAATGTTCTGCTCTTAATGAACATCAACCTAGCTTTGGGTATTCGTACCAGTTTTCGCGATTTTCATTTCAATGTGCTTCACAGTGATATTGAGTTTCATTCACTCTAGAAAAATGCCGAAATACTTTTTTTTGCAAGACATGTGGAAAACATGATTGTCCGCAAAAAGCAACTTTCCAGAGTTGAGTGATATCATGGATTGAATATGGGTAGAAGGTTTTTATTTTATTATGTTTAAGTCTTAATCCACAGTTAATGCACATTCTCGTCTTGCACCGTAAAAAAGTCCTCCGTTGAAGGCCTTAACGAACAGTTAAGTCTTCGTAAATGACGCAGTTGTCTTTGGATTACTCTTTACCGCTACAGAATACCAACTTATAAACATCTTATTTCGTACACGTTTTGAAGTCTGTTATTTGCTTTTATTGGCATTTTTGTAATTATTGGAATAGACAAAGTTTTCTTAAGAAATGATATGGATATTTTAGAAATCATTAATTTTGGATTTCCGAGGCGTATTTATCCTAGATCCAATCACTTTCCAAATTCAGATGAATTCACCCTCGTAAAAAGGTTCAGAAGGATGAATTTTTCCACAAAAGTCCAATATTTGGAAGAATAATCATCTTATGGAAAAACTGATTACGTATTCGTTTTCTACGCTTTCCCGTTAGTTAATAAAATGACCCAGGTCACTATAGCTGGAAAAATTGAAAAAAATTTTTTTCAGCTTTTGCTACCCCGGTTATTTCATTCATTAATTAGAACGAATACACAATTAGTTTTTCCATAATATAATTATTCTTCCTAATAATGGGCTTTTGAGGAAAAATCCGGAAAAACAGGTCAACTTTAGAGTGCTGTAACAGCCAGAAAAATAACATTCGACGGATGCTGATTTTTTATTGTAGATCCATTACGAAATGATTTTTTTTATCACCTAACACTCAAAGTTCCATGAATGGACTATATCTACTCTATTTCTGGTCAATATACTTCATCGTTAAAATAACGCATCTGAAAATACTTTATTTTCAGTCAGTATCGTGATGCATGAAATGAAACACTTATATGGACAAGTAATGGACTATTACCGATTACGATTGAAATAAAATTTGAAAGAATATTTGATACAATTATCACTAATTTAACAAATTTTATTGATATGAGCTTGAGTTATTTGAAAAACTGGTTCGATTCCAGTAGAGATAACTGGCTTTCAATACTTACTTCCATACAAATCTTTGAAAAATGAGGAGGATTTAAAAAATGTTTAAAGTGCAACAAGCTTTTACTACGGATGACTTATACAGGGTTTTTCATCATAAACTGGAAAAACATATATTTTCGTGTAGAGGACATTGGGAGAATCATTTTTGCCTTATACAATATATCCCGTTTTCGAAGCATAAGCGAGATACAGGGTGTCAAACGTCAGTTACGTATAATTTTATTTTATTTTTTTTATTCACACATATGTACACATGACAGAAATATCCAAAATATATGTACAGTAATTTATCTATCTATAGTATTTCTTCAAAGTTTTTTTAAAACAATTTAAGGAACACCTGAAGATATCGATCTCTCTTGAGTTCAAGTTAAACATCCGACTCATTCTACATAACGGGGTGTTTCCTCCTGAATTCGTCCTGTAATTTTGGACCCTGAAAAGAGGTTGTTCTCTCGCATAAAATGTGGGAATGTGAAAATCCAGTTGATAGAGAAGATTTTGAATAGAAACACCAAATCCTTGTGAGTTCTAGATACCTCCAGTGTATTGATAGAATACTTTTTTCTCAGATGTGAAATGTCCTCTAAAGGGTAGACGTTCGTAGTTTTGTATTCAACGTGTCTGATAAATCTGTTCTGAACATGTTCGAGGCGTTTTTTATACACATTGTATTGAGGATTCCAGACGCAACTGCCAAAACTCAATCGGCTGAAAATATAGGCATAATAAAGGCTGAACAAAGGTTCAGTTGATCTGAAAGATTGGCAGGTTCTAAGTATGAAGCCCATTAGCCTGTTACATTTCCCCACTGTATTGGAGATGTGCTCCTCGAAAGTCATCTTCGAATCGAATAAAATGCCCAAATCATTCACGGAGGATACTCTACACAAAGCGTAGTCGCCAAGGGAGTAGTTGAAATCGAAGATATTGAGATTTCTAGTGAAAGTAATGGACTGACGCTTAGTAAAATTAAGATGAAGCTTGTTCAGTCTACAATACTCAACAAAAGAATTCAAAACCTTCTGAAAGAGTAAGCAGTCCGATAAACTTCTGATGGAACGAAAGAACTTAATGTCATCTGCGTATAATAGGAACATAATAAACTCAAATATAAACACCAAATCGTTGATATATACGAGGAAAAGGAGGGGACCCAGATGGGATCCCTGAGGAACACCCGAAGTGGCTATAATTGCTCGCGATTTAAAACCTGAAACAGACACAACCTGCACTCTATGGGACAAGTAGGAAGCAAACCATGACACGAGATCACCATTGATACCAATGAGTGAAAGCTTGAACATAAGAATATCGTGACAAAGTTTGTCAAATCCCTTGCTTAGATCTACGTAAACAGAGTCAACTTGAAACCTTTTATCCAGGGCTTTTAATATGTACTCAGAGTAATTTGTTAAATTGGACTCAACTGATCTCCTGGCAAAGAAGCCATGTTGCTGAATATTGAGCGAGTTCTTTACGAACCAGAAAACATGCTTGTATATCAGAACTTCGAACACTTTACTGAATATATTCAATTTGGATATGGGTCTATAATTCCGAACAGAGTTGCGGTCACCATCCTCATAAACTGGAATCAACAATAACGACTTCCATTTTCCGGGGAATATCCCAGTGTCCATAGACCTTCGAAAAATCAAGTAGAGCGGGGTTGCCAGACCCACGGCTGAAGACTTAACAAAAAAAGATGGAATTTCATCAGGTCCTGCTGACTTATTCGGGTCCAAGCCGAGTAACGACTCAAGCACGTCGTCCTCAGTGAAGTGAATCGAGCTCAGAGTTCCGCAGCTGGGTCGCGACTTGAACTCTGGAGATAGGGGCTTTCTGTTCGTGTGGCTGATATACACTCCCAAAGTAAAACGCAAACAATTCCGAGACGTCCTGTCCACCAGACGCAGTAGTATCATCCAAAAACATGGAAAAGGGCACCTTATTATTGTTGGATTTTATGGAAACTAAGTTCCAAAACTTCTTGATGTTCAGTGGAATGTTTTCTTCAATCGACTCTATATATTTTTAAATTCTGCAGCAATCATATACTCTTCGAGGAAATTCTAACCTCACTGAAAAGATTATAATCGGCAATTGAACCACTTCTCTTCCAAATTTTGTGGAGTCTGTTTTTTCTATTCACTTCGTCTATAGTACGTCTCGAGAAATATGATGGAAATTTTTTATTCACTTGTATAATAGGAGTATGGGTGTTAACTAAGTCGTTTATTATTTTGTAGAACGAATCAGTCATGGCGTCGACGTCAGACTTACTGGAAAAAAGGTCGTTCCAGTCTATCGCTGTAAGAAATTCATTTATTCGCAGATAATTAGCCTTTTTGAAATTAAAGATTTTTCCATTCGAGCACCTAACTGGCTTAGACAGGTTAGGGTTGGATATAATCACTTCAATAGGTATATGGTGCACATCGACTGGTACCACCTGGTCCATCTACTTTAGAAATGGAAGTGTCAGCACGATCACGCCGAAACAAATTATATGAGCAGTCTGAAAGTTCTGAGTCAACCGCTGACATATTCAGCCATGATTCCGTCACGCACACCACATCACTTTCAACAACGCCTAAGTTTAGTTTGAATGTTTCTGTTTTCGATCTCAACCCCCTAACATTTTGGTAAAAAATACTGAAAGAGTTTCCCCTTAAATCTTCATTGATTTTTTTCTTATCTGAGTGTATGATTAGGTTTTTTGAGCTAGAATATCTTTCTTTTTTGAGAAAAAATATCTATTTATAAATACTCCCTCCGGCCAGGTTTCCTCACTCATAATTTTGTCTGAGATAGTGTTAGGTATTCCAACCTTAAAAAGTGAGTAATCGGCATCATCTCGTTTGGGAGTTAATTTTTCCACAGAATAATCTGAAGTTTCGATGTTTCTGAGGAAATCAAGCACATCAGCCTCAGTTATCGACCTTCCTAATCTAGAAACAAAGTACCATCTCTTACGGTTGGTGGTGGAGGTGCTACTGTTAACGATGAATTTTAATTCCTCCCCACAAAAATATTAGATTTTCTTCCATTTACATTTTTCACAACCCCAGAGAATGTTTTCTGTGACAATTCACCAGAATCCAAACAGGGTTCGTCCACTATTTCCTGTGTTTTCTCGGGATTATTTTTTCTATTCATGTTTTGTTTTTGTTTACTTCTTTGTTTACCTTTATTACTGCTTGAATTCTTAGTTATAATTTCAGCGCAGGTCTGGATAACACACTCAAGCGTGTCTGACTGATCTGTGGTGTTGCCAGATCCACTGTTTATTCCCTCATCTTGTTTTTGATGAATTTTCGTACAGCATACTACTTTCAATTTATCTTCCAGAAAAAGTATTTTTTCCCTAAGTAAGACCGAATTCTCTTCAAGAATTCTGTTCTTCGACTGAAGTTCTCGAACTAAATAACGTAAAAGTGATATTTCGGATTCCTCCTCATTGAAAGTTAGGTCTTCCGAATCTAGAATCTCATGTGCACAAGCCGAGGTTTTGGAGCTCACAGCCTGCCGAAAACATGAGCCATGAAAAGATCCCAAACACTTCTTGCACTGGACACTTTTCACTACAATTCTTTTACATAATTCACAGAGTTTATCGACATTTTTAACGGAGTTATCATCACGCGATGTTTCATCAGCCATTGTTGCCACTATCTGTAATAATAATAATAGTTGAAGTAACGGTTTTTGGTCAAATCTCAGTATTTTTGAGTCCTCTATTCAGAAAAGTTGACGAACTACGAAAAAAAATTTACAAAATGGTGGAAGACCTGAAATGTCCCAAATTTTTTTGCGGTTGTCAAATTGACTTTTATTTTCAGTATGAACACAATTTTCTAAGAATTTCTGTGAAAAAATTCTTTCAAAAATCGAACACAAATTTTTTTTACATGTCTACAGCGATGAAAAAATTGCACTCGAAACGGATGAGATTTTGTACAATTGTACTTCTTGAATCATAAATCATGAATATGAAAACAGAATTGTAAAATATCGAACGGTTTCGTTACTACATGCATTCAAATATTTCGTTCAGACCTCTGAAACAATGAAACAAAATTTGTTTTAAGTTCTAGAGTCAAAATAATTGAATTATTGGCATGTCCAGACATTCAAGGCGAATTTATAAGAAAAAAAAATCAGTAAAACTTAGTTGGGACTCGAACCGACGTAGGTGTTGAATAGGGAAATGGCAGTGTTCTAAAGATATTAATATTCGTTGTCAGGCAACGGTAGTTCGTAGTTCATAGAGTTTGACAAGTTTTTGAATTTCAGTGAATATAATTTAGCATGAAGTCAAACTCTATGAATTACGAACTACCGTTGCCTGGCAACGAATATTATTATCCTTAGAACAGTGCCATTTCCCTATTTAATACTTACGTCGGTTCGAGTCCCAACTGAGTTTTACTGATTTTTTTTTATAAATTTGCCTAGAATGTTTATAATTATAATTTATGTATTTTGACTGTAGAACTCACAACGAATTTTCTTTCATTATTTCAGAGGTCTGGACGAAAGAAGTACAATTGTACAAAATTTCATCCATTTCGAATGAAATTTTTTCATCGCTGTAGACATGTAAAGAAAATTGTGTTCGATTTTTGAAAGAATTTTTTCACAGAAATTCTCAGAAAATTGTGTTCATTCAGAAAATAAAAGTCAATTTGACAACCGCAAAAAAAATTTGGGACATTGCAGGTCTTCCGCCATTTTGTGAATTTCTTTTCGTAGTTCGTCAACTTTTCTGATTAGAGGACCTAAAAATACTGAGATTTGATCAAAAACCGTTACTTCAACTGTTATAACTGACCACACTCATAAGAATTTTGCTCAAAAATGACGTTTGACACTCTGTATCTCGCTTATGCTTTGAAAACGGGATATTTGTATTAGGCAAAAATGATTCTCCCGATGTCCTCTACACGAAAATATATGTTTGTCCAGTTTATGATGAAACACCCTGTATTCTGAGGTAATTGTACTGAGAGGGTAACAGAGGAATTTTACTAATAATGGAAAACTTTCAGAAACCTACCTAAAAGAACGGCTAACAAATGGTAATTTATTCTCAAAAATGCTTCTGACAATTTATCATGCGTAGAGAAATTTTTTTTTATTTTGTCTATATTCCCGCAACTTCAGTTTTCACTGAAAGAATTTTTTTAGTGATTAATCGAAGATAGGCACATAGCATCCATCATGCATTAATTGTTTATATTGAGTTAGATTTCGAATGTAAGGATAGCTTCCAAAAGTTTTTATATGATGTACTGTCGTTGATATCCATAACGTGAATTCGACTCATTTCTCAATAAAAATCCCATATTTTGATTATATTCATTTTGTTTCAGTTTCCTGAAAAACAAGACATTCGTTTCTGACTTTCGTTTATATTGAACTGTCTAATCGAAACGAAACCAAACATTTTCTTCGTGTATCTGGTCTTCAAATTAAATCCACTGATACCTCGCTTGGGGCCTATCTATGTTTTTTATTGACATGAAACAGCAATTCTCTTTTATTTCTGCGAAATATTTGGAAGAAGCAATTCTAGGCCATTACGCAAGCAATATAGAAAATTTCGATTGAATAATAACGCAGAAATGGGTCTGAAAAAGATTAGTCATACAACATTGCAGTTTAATCTTATTTGAATAAAATAATCAAAGAAATATCTAATCGCACAGAAGGACTAGGTTTTGCATGGGGTTCATATGTTGGTCAACATTCGATAAAGGTGTTCCGTATTTTACTCTAAGCAAGTTATTTCTGCAAAAGATTTAGTGGAAGTCATTCCAATATAGACAGTACGATGGGATAACAACGCATTAGGAACGGCAAAAACAGTGAAGAAATAAATATCCGATATCTCAGAAACCTTCGATCGGGGGCATGAAGTCAATCGAGTTATTCTGCCCCTTTAAATGGTTACCTAGGAACCCTGCTCTTACTCTTTTAAATTTTCTTAACTGAAAGAAAAAGTTCATCAAATATGCGTTCAAACTAGAGAGGATCAAACAAATGGAATCAAATTGTGTTGTGCGGAAATGGATAAGCGGAAAGTTGCGAATACAATAATTGCAATAAATAATCCAATATGAACAAAATATTAATTCTATAGAGGTCATAGCCTGTGCGTGTGATTAATAGGTTAGTCAACTTTTGATGTAGGGGTTCCGATTTTTACCCTTAGGAGGTCATTTCTGCAAAATATTTGGAGGAAGTCATTCTCAGTCATAATTCAAGCAATATAGACAGTTCAATGGGATAATAACGCCATAGGACCCGCAAAAACAGTAAACAAATAAAAATCTGATAGCACACCTACGTTCGATCGGGGGCAGTGGCGGATTAAGCATGTGCGGGGCACGTTCAAATTTTTTCGCCGGCGCGTGCCGCTTGAGGAAAATCATGTAATCATAGTTTTTTAAAAATTGGGTCATTGCGGTGATTTCTTCTGCTACAAAAAGTATATCAAAAATGAATAACAAATATCTTGAAGCCAAATTTTGCAGAATATTGAAATCTTCTAGTCATTTCGAAAAGAATTCGTTCACATCAAATTTCACCAAGTACATTTCCGCTCCAATGAGATTTAGTGGGATTTTACTAAACCCCTTCTTCCCCTTTTCTGATCACGTAATTATTGATGGACGTCCTCTTAAACATTTAAATTCAGATGATGAAAAATAGGTACCAACAGACGATAAGATTGTCCTAGCAATTCGTAATTGTTTTGATAAGAAATTTATAAGTCGAAACTGATATACGTATATCCTTCGATTCTTAATGAGAAATGTTAATGTTCCATCAGTTGGGTTCTTCAAATCATTCATATCAAAACTAACATTCTTTATTGATGAAAAACGGGTACGATGATTCTGCGACCTGTACTAAGCTCGTATTTCACATGTCTACTTCATTCCTATATCGTACAGGGTGATCTACTTATCTTGGTAACCTAATTCTACTCCAAAAAAGGGATGGATATTTTTTTATTCTGTTGACGGTATTTGGTACAAGTCTATGTTGACTTGAGATAAGCGTAAAAGTCGTAGAAAAGAATTGAGACGCCAGGCGTCACTGAATCGCCAGGCGTTGCGACGATATCAAAATTATTTCTCCAGAAAATACCTTTTTTATTGTGTCATTCGAAAGATAACTTAATTCTGAATCTTTCTTCAGAATGCTATTTTTTCTATTTCCTACCATCAGCGACCCCAGTGTGTTCTATGTTGATTCTATTTCATTAATTTTTTGCTCTAAAGTGGCAGTATGTCTTGATTTAGAGACATATGCAGGGTGTCCCGGGAAGAATGCGACAAACGGAAACCACGAATCAAAGACATCGAGGAGGACTAGCAACAGGAGCTTTTAATCGTTCGAGGGTCTTCGTTTGGGATATACAGGGTGATATTCATCTTATGGCTGAAATTTCAAAATTCAATACCTCTTAAACTATTCGACCGAATTATTTCAAATTCGCAAGTTTTGTCACCCTTTACGGTTGGCATCTTTCAATATTACAGAAATCTCCATTTTCATGAATATTGGAATTCTATGGTTTTATTTTATTTTCGTAACCACACAGAATCAATCAATGAGAAAAATTCAAGATCTCTGCTTGGCACGGTCATACAGGGTGATCAAGATGTTAGCAAAAAACATTACCTCATGAGTGAAATTTCAAAGTTCAATAACTCTTGAATTATGGCGCCGAATTTTTCAAATTTGGGAGTTTTGTCACCCCTTACGATTGCCATCTTTCACTATTCCGGAAATTGAATAAATCAGGTCCGGACTAGAAAAACTTCAGACTTTCTCTATTTCCGTGAATATTAGAACACCCTGTAAGCGAAAATTGTGTTTTTTCATTTTTGTAACCGCAAAGAATCAATTAATGAAAGAATTCAAAATATCTGCTTGGCACGGTCATACAGGGTGATCAAGAAGTGAGCAAAAAACATTTACCTCATGATTGAAATTTCAAACTTCAATAACTCTTAAATTATTCGACCGAATGATTTCAAATTTGGAAGTTTTGTCCCGTGATATGCAGAGTAAGGGCTTCCACACATTAGAAGTGATTCAAATTTTATACTTTGATAAGCCTGCTTTTTGTATCGCTTGTACATTTATTGGAAAACGTTTCACGTTATAGTAAACTTAACAAAGCACATCTCGATAAGTTATATTTTTGGTTTGAAAGCGCGGGGACAACAACAATTGCTAATCCTGCTACGGGGTTAATCCGGCACTGATCGGAGTATGAACTGTATCAAGGTGAAAGGGTATATCCATATCCCAGTATTCTCCCCTTATCACTTTCATAGCAGCCGACGCGTCGCTCGAAATAGTCCTATGAAGATGCCAGCCACCGCTAGCCTACATTTATCGGGCTATCGCACTCTAAATTTATCTCGGAAAATGCTCCATCCTTTTCCACTATGTTGCCAAAATAATGGCACGTTAGCGCGACGCGACTAATTGAATTGTGAATTTTTCCGCAATCAAAACAAGCATTGGGCATTTGATTCATATCCAAAAAGTTCATCATAACTCGATTGTGTTCATTTCAAGTTTATGGTTTCAAATATACGAGAGAAATCGTGAAAGTTTATTCGTTTGTTCTGACCTACATTTGGAAATTTGGCTTATCCTTATTATCATTCCTTGAAGTGAGTAAAGATTTTTGATATTTCACTGTTTTGGATGTTTTTTGGCCGCTTGAAAACTTGAAATAATGATACAATATATAGTACGACGGCGTATATTAGTTCCACTTCATTGAAATTGATTTAATCTGTCAATTCAACAGGTTCTGTATTGCGATTGATGTCTTGTCAGTAATCAACTATTTAACGAGTATGGGTGCTGTGAGAGTACGCACTCAGTGATTTAAGTTCAATATGTTTTCGATTTTCGATGCAATGGCTGTTTTTTATGTTTTTTCGTCTTCCATGAACAACAACGATTATGTTTCAATGGCATTTCACATCTTATTGGCATAAACAAATAAATATTCAACTTTCCTGGATCTCTTCGAGTGCGTAATCTTATGCATCTTGTGTACGCACGCTTATACTTAAGAGTACGCGTAATACCATCTAATATATAAATATAAGTGCCAATTTTCGTTGTGATTTAATAACTCAACAACGCCTTCACCGATTTGGCTAATTTTGGTCTTGAATTATTCATGGAAGTCTAGGGAAGAATTTTACGTATAGAAAATTCAAAGGAAATCTTGGAAAAGTGTAAAATCAACATTACAGGTTTTTCATTTTCAGTGCCATCTGTAGTCGTTTTCGGGTACTACGAATGCAAGGCAGTTTCCTATTTTTTCATACTCCATATAATCTTTGATTAAATTGTCATAGATGGCGAACCTGTAAAAACTATTAGAGATTTCAATTTTCAACGAATTGAAATATTAAAATTACCGACATTACACTTCAGTGTATCATCATCAAAATGGTACATTATTGTAATAACTAATCAAAGAAATCTGAAATATTTATTATGACCGTAATTTCAGAGTTCACAGAACACTAATATACAGAGTTCGTTCTTCATCACTTCTTTCAAAGAAACGTCTATGTTTCAATAAAATTCGAGTACAGATGGCATAGAATTATATTATCAACATATTCGCCATCAAATCAAATATATTTTATGTTCTGTGATCAAATCCAAAAATTATGGAATAAAAACAAATATAAGCATTATATGGCAGAAGATATTTTAAATCGTATTCGTCTCATGCAAGAAATCCCGATTTGTTGATAACCTTGGAAATGTACAACGAAGCTTTGATAAGATTGTTTTACTATTGGAAATAAAGCATTAGAACAATTGGGTATGACCCCACCAAATCGTGAGATACATGATTTGTTTGATCGTGAATTGCAACGTGAGCAGTAGTTCAATTCTAATGATTAACGTTTATTTATACAATCGAATATAACCAAACTGAATATTCAAGAAAAACATGTATATGACACAATCATTCAAGCCGTTTCCAATAATGCAGGTGGATTACATTTCTTGGATGCACCTGGTGGTACAGGCAAAACTTTCGTTGTATCATATATTTTAGCGACTATTCGATCGAAACAGAAAACTGCATTGGCACTTGCATCTTCGGGAATTGCTGCTACATTATAAGAAGGTGGTCGGACCGCACACTCTGCATTGAAATTGCCATTGAATGTACAGGTGATTGAAACTCCAAATTGCAATATTTCGAGAAATTCTGCTAAAGCAAAAGTTCTTCGATTAATGTCAATTATTTTATGGGATGAGTGCACAATTGCGAATAAAAATAAATTACTAGAAGCATTTAATCGAACAATGCAAGATTTACAGGGTAATCAACAGCTTTTAGGTGGTGCTCTGTATTGCTGTCAGGAGACTTTCGTCAAACATTGCCTGTCATTCCTCGATCAACTACTGTTGATGAAATAAATGCCTGTTTGAAGTCATCAGTTCTTTGGAGATATGTACGAAAATTGACACTGAATATTGATATGCGTTTTCAACTAAATAATGATGCAACTGCCTATGAGTTTTCAAAACAATTGTTAGAAATTGATGATGGCAAAATACAAATGGACAGTACCAACGGACTGCTCACCATATTACTGGTAAATCAAAAGGAGAAGTGTGTTTGATACCGCGTATCCCTATGATTCCAACGGATATGCCATTTGAGTTCAAACGGTTACAATATCCCGTGCGTTTATCATTTGCGATGTCCATAAACAAGGCCTTAGGGCGAACACTTCACGTTTGTGGTGTGAATTTGAAGGAATCATGTTTTTCACATGGCCAACTTTATGTTGCCTGTTCCAGAGTCGGTACTCCCAATTGTTTATTTATTCATGCTGAAAATGGAAAAACAAAAAATATTGTTTATCCAATTGTTTTAGACTAACACCTACCATAGTGAGAGTACCCAATTCTTTTTAATTTTTTAGTTTTTACTCCTTGCAGTCTTCATCATTTAGAAGGCATTGGCAATTGGGAATCGGACATCGTCTTTAGAATGTTTTACCTCGAATGTATATAATAAGTTTTTAGTCTTTGTCATAGTTGAGAAATAACATTTAATAGTGTATCTTTGTGTTTATTTCTGATAAATATAATATAAACATTTACATTATGTTTTTGTAGTGAGTTTTGATGAGCAGTTCCATACATTCGAAATTAGACTAAGTAAGAAATTTTATTTTTTTGTTATATTTCTAAGTTTATTACTATGCCTTATACGTAGCGAAGCACGTACCGGGCAGCTAGTAATTATATATTAAGGGGCCCCACTCACTAAGAAGGAAGATGCGCAGTTAAGTATCTGCACGTTTTGCTGTAACGCAAACGTGTGCATTCATATTCTCACACACATACACTTTTGCGTGTTGGTTTGGATGTGCGACAACGTGAGATGACGTCGAAAAAAGATCTGATGTAAATGGCAGTGGCGTGTGTTGTTATTAAGGAAAAAATGTTCAAGGTATAAATATCGAACCCGACACTGTGTTGCTAAACATATGAAACGTGCAGAGACTTGTTGCCCATACACAGTCGTTTTTGGTCATTCTTCCACGTACGGTGAAGAATGCACACGCCACACGACGGAGATGAATGCGCATTCCAAATTTACGCCATACACACACTGTTTTAACTGTACCCCGTAAAACGCGCATTCAAGTCTTCGCGCTTCCCTCTTAGTGAGTGGGCCTTTAACACTCATTTCCATTCATTAAAATTTCTGTTAAAAACATAACTTCCTATAGGTACTCAGTGGCCAATGAAGATATTATCCAAACTAATAATAAAATAAAATGAAACTCCCCTTCGCCTTATTTGACTCAACGAAGTATTAGCAAAAAACCTGATAAACCAAAATAATTCTCTTTGCAGTTGAAACATATGAATTTCTCTGAAACATAATTTATTCACGACTATTTTATAATCTACTCATTATACCTATGTCTGTTTGCTCGATCATAATAATACCCATTAGAATAATCGCTAGTAGATAATTATTCATTATTCTCTACTGTCAGATGCTTCGTGGATTTAGCTATAATATTATTATTGTTAAAACTGATATTTTTTGTACAGCGTTTTAGAATTCCATAACAAATTTGGGTTGGAATATTTACTTCTTCAATCGAGGGCGAATCAATGGAAAAAATTAACCGTTTTCATGAAATCGGAGATTAAATACTTTTGTGCTGACTTCACAGTCCACACCAGCATATTCCAATTTCGTGGAAATATTTTCAAATATTTTCCCATTTTCATTCAAATATAGAAGCACAGGTAATTCAACTATAATCTTTAGAAGAATGAGGATTGGTATTTCTCGTAGGCAGAGACAAAGAAATCAAGATAAGCCTTAGATTATTTACAATTGTAAATAATCCTATAGCGTTTTCTTTTGGGAAAACTGGTGCGCACCAGAATTGCCCCTGTGCAACTTTTCGTGTTCCATTGGTACAAAGAACAATGAAATACTCATAAAAAATTGCACTCAGATCGCACTGGAGCAATTCTGGTGCGCACCAGTTTTTCCAAAAGAAAACGCTATTAGAGATAAGCATTGTTGAATTGACAAATCAAATCTGTGAATTGACAGGTAGGTAAAAGAGTGTCAATTGACAGATTAAAAATATAAATTGACAGATATCTGTCAATGGACAGATTAAATTTGTCAATTGACTGTAATTGACATGTTTGAACCTAGCTTCCTATTTGCCTTTTTCAGTTGGAAGTGAAGTAATTTTGATGAGTAGGAGTAGAACATGACTTTTTCAGATGACAATCAGCGAAACGAAAAAGTTTGAAATCAGAATAATAAATCAGAATATCGACCATAGTTCGGAAGCAAATTCTGAAAGTATTATGAGTTATTCATTACTAGTAATGAAAACCGAGTATAATAATTCACCTTCTGTTATGTTAAGAGGTATGTAAATTGTAAACTTTTACCAAAATGTTAGGTTATGTTATTGTTATGATGAACTGAAGTGATTGTGGAAACTAAACTGATTTTCTTAGAAAGCTACAGCAGTTGGAAATGATGCTCATCAGTTCAAAATCACAACATTGTCAAATATAAGGCGCATCATCTGATTTTGTGTAAGTTTGGAAGTGATGAAGCGTAAAATAGAAAGGGCCTAAAGTGTAAATTGACAAACTAAATCTGTCGATCTAAACTTTCTAATTTGTCAATTGACAGATTTTTTTGCATCGCAGTGGCACTAATACGCTATCGTAAGATATTGTCGTTACGAATTTCTCATTTTGATACTTTTATTATGGTAGATAGTTTAATGGTACTTATTTTTGAACTCACGTTCTCCTTAAGCGAGTGCTATATCAATTTGCCTTCTACTCCCTGATTACGAACTCGTGGTCAAATTCAATTCTGTCCGTGGAGCCGTCCGGCCGTCCCTCAGCACGTTAACTTTCGAAGGGATTGTCCTAGAGACTTGAAACTTTCAGGGTGAGTGCGGTTCCTAAATTGCTCGGTGAAGTTCGTTAACCAGCCAAATCATACCGGTTGTTCCATAAAATATGGCCATTCAAAATTTTTGTTCCTCAATATCTCAGTCAAAACGAAACCTATCGAAATGAATTGTTGCGGCTATATGCAAGATGCTCATAACAAGTTCATGCAAAATTCGGTGGTCCTAGTGTAAACAGAAACATAGAAAATTCAAGTGGAATATTGAAAAGAAGAATCTTTATATTTCCATAACAAGATATCCGATTCGAGTAAATTTTTTTTGTGAATATAGACTGTTTTACTGAATTTTCATGCGAAATTGTGTGGTTCAATGTCAACAGAACCATAGAAAACTGTATTATACCATATCTGACCAATTGAAGACCTTTCGAATGATGTATATTTTGTTCCAGAATTCGTCAGATGGGAGCCATTATCCTCGATTGACCTTGAAAATCTTGAAACGCGAATAAAAATATTCTGGTGCTGACCAAAAAACGGGAATAGCTTACCCTTTTTTGACCTTTCTCTTACCTTTTCCATGGTATAACTGGTCAGTTAAATTTTCACAAATAAGGGGGGGCTACGGTTCCGTAAGTGTTTTCTGTCTTCGATTAAAATGATTGCCATCTCATTCGGCACTGTATATAACAAAAATCGAATGAAATATATGATAAATAAATACTTCTCTTATTCAAAAGCCATTGACCCAATTTAATCAATAGTCATCATTCAGCGAACTACATTACTTACATCTATCCCTCGTAAGAAAGGAATCACCTTAGTCTAAGGGAATCACATTACTGTAATAGTTATTTTCCTAACAAGTGCGGAAAGTGATATTTTCCCGCACGAAACTGCCGTTACCCAAACGACGCGAAGCGGAGTTTGGGTAAGCAGTTGAGTGCGGGAAAAACACTTTCCGCACGAGTTAGGAACAATATTTTTTCTACAAGCGATTATACGAGATCGATTTCAACCCAGATCAAATGTGAATTGATCATTCTAATACACATGAATGACAAAAGTCTCTGACAAGTATGAATTCTTATTCACATGCCGTTTCCATAGTAACGTCGTCGGTGGCATAGAGATATATCATTATTCAGTTTATCCTTTAGAAAAAGCGTGCGAGAAAAACCCTTGCTAATCCATTACCACACGCATTTGAGTGCGGTAATGGAATAGCAGGGGTTTTTCCCACACTGTTTGGCAATGTGACTCTTTACGAATTGAAATACGTGCGGGAAAGAGAATGAAAGTGCACGCTTGTAGAAAAAATTTTTTTTGTACAACTGTCAAAAAAACTGACTTTTCTTCATCACTATGGATGCGTAAAATATTACTTTTTCACCGTTAAAAAAAAGTCTTTTTTTCACCGTTAAAAATAGTATATTATATTATAAGGATTAAAAGTGCATCTTTTTTTTCACGAGCAAATTTGCAGTTGCGAGGCGTAGCCGAGCGAATGCAAAATTGCGAGTTAAAATAGGCACTTTTAATCCGAATAATATATACTATTTTTTCTCCAACCAAGTCAAAATTACAATAAAATGGTTTTAGTGAAAAAACGTTCATAATTTGGTTATGAATTTGAACACAGAATCATGACAGTGATTGTCAAGTAGACTTCAAATGCCTTTACTTTTAATCCAAGGATTAAAAGTAGCGTTTTTAATCCTAGGATTAAAGTGTTGCTAAGCAACGAGCAAATTTTTGTACGGTAAGGAAATTTATGACTTTTGCACCTGAAAATAGTACAAAAATGTCAACATTTTTTGATGGTTGGAGAAAATAGTAATTTACGTAACAAGTCCGGAAATAGGGTTTTTTTGGACGAATAGACAAAATTCTAGGACGAGCGCAAGCGAGTCCTAGAAGTCTATGAGTCCAAAAAAACCATTTTCGGGCGTGTTGCGTACAATATTTTTTCGGCAACCGTCTAGAATAACAATCAATGAGACGACACATTTCTTTTTTATATATTTTAATTCTTATTTAAATTAAACAGAACAGAAAATATCACATATTAACAGAAACATTCTAATTCTTATTTATATTAATATTATATTAAAATTCGAGCAATTACTGATATTGAAGGGATTCAATTTGTTTGAAATGCCTGGTATATTTAAATTCCTTTTGTTGAAGCCACAACAAGATGGCAAAGTTTCCGTTCGCATCGATTATTTTCTTCTGGTGATTTTTGAATGGTCTTGGCAATTTTAATTTTGTTTTCAAGGGAATTATCTATATATCCTTCAGCCACATTGGTAGACTTCCAGCCACCGTGTCTCTTCAAATTTGTGATGTTTCCACCATTGTCAGCAAATAACGTCGTTTTCATACCTTGATTTTGATTTTTCAGGCAATAATTGTGCTGTAGCAGCGGCTGCTATATTGGAAATTTCCCAAGGCACATTTTCATTGTCACTATCACTGCTGCTTTCCATATTTTAATGCGGATTGGGATTGCGATCAGAAAACATGCAAATTCTTGACAACTAATTTTATATGAACTGTCAGCCGTTTTCTCAGTGCTATGGTTACTTCATTTATCAAAAATATACCTACCAAGATTTTCATATTTACTATGATCAAAACGACGTGATTCTTCCCGGCCTAGTCCGGGAAGTACGTACTTCCCGGACTAGGCCGGGAAAGGCTTCTTTCTCAAAGAAAAAGCGTCCGGAAAGTGGGTACTTCCCGGACGGTTGCCGAAAATAGTATATTATATTATAAGGATTAAAAGTGCATCTTTTTTTACGAGCAATATTTGCAGTTGCGAGGCGCAGCCGAGCGAATGCAGAATTGCGAGTTAAAATAGGCACTTTTAATCCGAATAATATATACTATTTTTTCTCCAACCAAGTCAAAATTACAATAAAATCGGTTTTAGTGAAAAATCGTTCATAATTTGGTTATGAATTTGAACACAGAATCATGACAGTGATTGTCAAGTAGACTTCAAATGCATTTACTTTCAATCCAAGGATTTAAAGTAGCGTTTTTAATCCTAGGATTAAAAGGGTTGCTAAGTAACGAGTGATTTTTGTACGGTAAGGAAATTTATGACTTTTGCACCTGAAAATAGTACAAAAATGTCAACATTTTTTGATGGTTGGAGAAAAAGTCTTTTTTTCACCGCTGATACCCGAAATTAAGACAACCTACAAATAATGAATATTTTAATTACAACTAATTTCACAAAATTATGAGTGTATCTGTACCTTATAAAGTAAATTAGTTTCGTCACCAGCATCTCTAAGTTTATTGATATCATTCCTCGTTAACACTTTAGATTTCTTTCCTCGGTCTCCGACGCTTTTGTTCCTAATAAGCGGGACCAATTTTGAAAAATTCCTTATATCAATATTTTCCTTGACATTCAATTCTTTTTTTAACATTGAGCTCCATAACGTGGAAGGTTTCAAAATTTTTGATTTTTCCTCGAAATTGCATGTGAGCACTATTTCAGAAATCTTTTTCACGTTGTTCTTGTTGCACCATTCTCGAAATTGGTTATATGTTTTCTCATATATTAGCTTGATTTGGCTGGTACATATTAGATACAATTGTATTCGCTTCTTCAGCCATATCTGTGGGGGTATCACTACCACTATCATGTTCAACATCCATCTTCTTGAAATTGAAGCAACTACGAGCAAATACTGTCAAAGATTCGAACATTTTCAACAAACTTTTTCTATAGTTACGACACAGAAAGATCACTGGATTCATTTAATATTGTACTGGAAGCATTATCTTCAATAATTATACGTATTTCAGACTATGTAAATTTACATTCACAGTTGTACAAAAAATGTTGTTTGTAATTCGTGCGTGTAAAATTTGTGTTTTCATGGCACATTCGAGTGAATTTTTGGTCTCGACCTGCGGTCTCGACCAAAATTGACACTCTTATGTGCCATGAAAAAAACACTCATTTTACGCACTTAATACAAAAATAACAATTCCAATCGTTCGGGAGTTCAAATAACATCTTTTATTTTTCACTACTTCATGGAATAATCTTTTGTCTATTGAGGAATGAAAAAAATCCATATTGATAAAGATCGTCATTTATCGCTCATAAAAAGATGGTTTCTAACGTAAGTCTTGAAACTGTCACTATATGCTTGAATATTCGAATGTGTTTTATCGTTTCATGCATATCAACATTTAATTATTATATTCCTTTAAGATATATGATTAACGAAATTTCTCGTACATCAACCGATATAATACAGGGTTGGGATAAAGTTCGGCACCAAATTGATATCTTTAAAACGAAACGGGCGATATTTTTGAAATTGGGCATCTGAGTGTAATGGACCACAATGCATTGATGAGCATATTCTCATTGATGAGATACTTCCGGTTGAACCGGAAATGACCAATTTTTTTTTATTTAAATGGGACCCCCTGTATATTTCTACAGATTCTGAAAGAACACTTTGTTTCGGATCTGTCCATACCAGGTTCCATGTAAAAATTATCTGTAAAAAGAAGAATTGAGACAACGGATTCTTGATGAATGTGCCTTTATACATGGAGAAGTCTTGAGAATAGTTACTCAAGAATTTATTATAGACTATCATATTGTCAGGAGGTGAATGGTAAGCACTTCGAACATTTAAATGATTTTTTAAAATTATTTCTAATAATTTTTTTCTACTAGTATAAGCTGTATTTTTTTTTTTATAGATTTTCATAAAAAATACGTTGAAAAGCAGAAAGAGTTATCTACTACAAAGTATTTCGTTTTATTTCTCACTATCGATACAAACAACAACGATTTATTTATTTGAATGGATTTTTTCTTAAATGTACAAAAGGACTGAATTTCTTCCCTTACAGAGAATTTTTACATGGAACCTGGTATGGACAGATCCGAAACAGAGTGGTCTTTCAGAATCTGCAGAAATACACAGGGTATCCCATTTAATTAAAAAAAAATTGGTCATTTCCGGTTAAACCGGAAGTATCTCATTAATGCAAATATGATCATCAGATGCATTGTGGTCCATTACACTCAGCTGCCAAATTTCAAAAATATCGCCCGTTTCGTTTTAAAGATATTAATTTGGTGCCGAACTTTATCCCAACCCTGTATGTGTATTTCATAGTAATAACAGAGGAAATGTGAACAGGGCACCGTACATTTCTGCGTATGCTACAAAAGCGTGAGTGAACGTGCAACGTGCAGTTAGAGAAAAAATGTATTTTCGGAAAGCACTTATGTGATACAAAAATATTTATGATTTACTATATGTAAATGCTGATCTACTTGAATTCTTCTTCCATAAAGGTTCAATAAATTGGAATCATAATCAAAAAATTGTTCAATCAATCATTTTCAAAATGGACAGTTTCAATGCATATCTACAAATGAATAGTGACTATTTATAGTATTTCACCATTTCATAACATGGTTCAATTCTCTTCTCTCATAATGCATTACTATTCTATTCCATTCACTGCAGCCATGGAAAAATCAACAAGATTCTTCGGTTTGTTTCACCATAAAAAATGAACATTCAATGTAGATCGCACTTTTTCTGAATGAAAAGAAATTTTTTTATTGCTCTTTACGATAACGCAGGTAAAGATTCCTATTTGGTGATGGTATGGAACCTCTTTTCGATTGAGAGTAGTCAAACAATTTATTCAATCTGCTTCCAACTGGATCTTGTTTTTGGGGCCCAGATTTTTTTTTGAGAACAACAAACAGTTTACTGATGGGATTTTTGGTTATTGACATGAAAGCTGCTTCCTTCAATTTTCCTCGTTGAATGCAAAAGCCAAAATGATGGAAAGGGCCGAAATAATATTTCAATCATGTATGAATTGGGTTGCTTGAACAAATGACATCACCAGGGATCTTTCAGCTATAGTTCTCAGCATATTTAAATCTGAGGGATCGTCCTTTTCTTCTTTATTTTTTCATTTTTTATTGTTTTTAAATATTTTTTTGTCAGTCGTATGTCAAAATCCGAAGTCGATATTCTTCATATTTTACTCCCAATAATGTGGTATTCCAAGTTTAGATTAACAAACATTGCATAAAAATATTCCTTCTGATTCATAGCACCAACAATTGATTTATTATGCGATTTTTGTGTGAGGAAATATACAATGTACTTAGAAGACCATGTTCGTTAGCTGTAGATAAAACAATTTACCTAAGAAAACGATACTCTGAAATCAAACACTGGCCCTCCAGGTTAGGGGTACTCTTCGATACTCATAAAAATATTGAAATGTTGAAAAAAAACAATAAAAGCCTCGGAAACAGAACTGGACACAACGATGAACGACTTAAGCGAACTAGAAGACTGCAACAATATAAGGCACTAGCAAATGGGTATCGGACAACGTCTTAGGATGTTTAAAACCGAATAAATAAATAAATAATAGAATAGTTATTGCAAAATGATCAATCACTTAAAATGCTTTTGACTTTACGTGAATCCTCTTTCAAGTTTTTTTCCGAATAAAAGTGTGAAAATGAAAGAAAAATCAGAATAAGGATGGGCTTCACTGACTGAAGAAGGGAGGACTACTTGTTTCAATAGGTTTGTTTTGGTTACGCTTAAGAACTGATCCAGGACGGTTCGCGAGTGCGCACATTCCGAATTGGTGTTTAAAATTCGCAACGGCGCGGCGCATGTAGGAACCGTCCTGAACAGTTTTGAACTCGGAACCAAAACAAACCTAATTTCATTTATTTGAATTTCACAACATATCAGCGCATGCACTTGACCCCCACCTTCTCAGTCAGGTGCAGGCGCTGAAAGTTAATACTATACACACAATAAGAAACTCATCGAGTGAATATCCACACTTTTTTTCGTACCAATTAATAATCATATCTTCATTACGACAATTTCGAGACAAAATCTCACAAAATTTCACATCTCCATCCAGCAACAAATTATATATATTTGTAACACAGCTGTATGCAATTATTTACTGAAATTGTAAAAACTTTAACGCTCTTTGTGTACGGAAGTGAAAATCCGTAACACTACTTGTTATGAGTGCACTTTTCAGGTGTCCCCAATAATGCTCAGGTTATGAGTTCTGTCATGGCAAATACATTTATTGAGGGGAATCACCGAGAGTACGAGGGTCACCTTTTAGGTACCTTTATTTCTAGATTCAGAGGAACAGAAACAAATATTAATCAAAAATAGCTTTATTGTTTTTTGAAATATTTCACATGGAAATCACTTCCTGATACGATGGGGGACTCAAAAATGCAGTTGTTTGAGTCGATCAGCTCGCAATGTCGTGGTGAAGCTGGTGTTTTCAACAACATCTAGAGAAAAACGTTTCTTTTCGACGCTTTGTTTTTGTGACTCAAACTTTTCACATTTAAAATTACCTACTGTTCAGCTTGAACTAGTAGTGCCATTCAGTTTTAATTATTTTGAATACCATTTTCACAGATCGCTTGAAATGTCTCAAGCCAATACCAAATTTAAATTCGATAGCAATAATTCATTTTGAAATTCTTGAACCTTGACATCCCGTAGATACCTCAACAAAGAAGCCGTTTCGGACCCATGTATAAAGGCTTCCTCTCAAAATATGCTGAAAAATATTGCTTTGGAGTATTATGTCGTTATTCTGAAACTGAGCAAATTATGTTTTTGGAATTAGAAATAAAGCTGCTTCTAGACGTACAGGCTCTACTACGAACTCAATCATTCTTGGATGGAACACTAAACCCAAAAATGTACATTTTTCCGATGATGCTGTCAGTTGCCAATTGTCACTTTCAGGTTGTCAAACCAAAAATATGAAAAGGTAATCCCTCGTACATTCTGCAGTCCTGCAATTCCGCATATAAACTCCACCTACAGGTTGACGCTCACTTGGACGAGACGAGACGAGACTAAGCGAAGAGTTGTTTTCCGCAGGCACGATTTGCACTGAATCAAATGGGTAGACGCTCACTTGGGAGGCGCGAAGCGAAGATCAGAATCGTTAGGCGCGAGGCCGATTAGACGCGCACTTGGACGAAGCGAAGCGGTCGGAAGGAACGCGTCGTTTTCCGCTGGGATCTTTTGCATTGAAATAAATGGGTAGACACGCACCTAGGAGACGCGAAGCGAGGATCAGCGAGGCGGCGAGTCGTTGGTCGCCAGGAAGATCTGAGGGGCATGTGAGCGAAATTTCTCGAGGCGGCAAGTAGGTATCCGACGGCCGGGAAGTTCGGCGCGCTGTATTTCCAATTTTGTACCCGAATTTTGTCAATGGGGAAATACACAGTTATTTTTGAATTTGTGTGAAATGAGTTTGTTTTAAATGGCTCATGAGAGTGTTGGTTAGAATTTTCTCGATTGGGAATGTGAATTCAAATCGTCTGAAGGATAGGTATTTTATTATGTGAATACAACAAAATATTGAGGAACCCTTCTTCCGAAGAAATTAAAATATCTGATAGAATTGGAAAACTGTGGAATAATTCCTTTGAGGGATATATGATATGCAAACATTGAACTTTCGATTACTACTTGCTTCGTTTTTTTTAATCGGTTAAAGAGAAAATAAGCATTTCGTATCAATTATTTATATTTAATTGTATTCCTGGATGAAGAACTACGAGGATTTCATTGGAAAATTCCCAATTAAAACATGATCATGACCAAAACACGATTCTTACAAATGTTTCATGGCTGACCAAGGCCGTAGCGAGGGGGGGGGGGTCCGGACCCAATTGGACCCGAAATTTTTCTGAAGTACAGGACTAGAAAAATTGTCATTCTGTCATTCGGTGGACCCCCCGAAATTTTTTTCTAGCTACGGCCTTGTGGCTGACCATAACCAAAAATAACCAGGGACAGCGCCAGAGATTTCACCGCCCCGGCAAAAGTATATTCAGAATAAATTGAATATAAATTAGTCTGATTTGAAGTTTATACAGGTAAGCGGTATGCAGCAAGGTAATAAAAAATGCAACTTCCCAGAACTTATTACTGGAAATTTTTCGATATTGTCGTAGGAAAAGTATTTTTTTCTGAAATCACCAGAATGAAGGAATTAGATTAATACTTAATTTTTTCATGCGGTTAAAGAGAAAATAAACATTTCGTATCGATGATTTTATATATAGTTTTAAAAAAAATAACTCTCGGTTTTTGTCACCCTCCGCTTCTCGTTGGAAGACAACATAACCTCGATCTAAAATCTAGTACTTTTTCCCCTTGTATAAAACATAATTTTTTTCTGTGACTAGAAAAATGACGATGGAAAGAAATATAACTTTTCACGAAATTAATCCGGCAGAAAATTGAGTACTTTTTTCCCGGATACATACATACAATTTCGAGAAGGAAAGTAATATTTTGTAACTTGCCAATAGAGATAAAATGTCGAATTTTTTCCACGTCACATATTTTTTTTTCATTCCTATATGAAGTGGGACGACGAAGCTATTAAAACAAGATTATGACCAAAACACGATTCGAACAATAGCTCTACCTTGTTCATTCGGGTAGTCAGCATGCAGCATGGGTAATAAAATTTATTGCGGCCACAAATAGGGGAATTTCTTCCGATGGCTGATCGTCGCATCGCTCCGTCCAAGTGCGCGATCCCAGGCGAACTAACGCGTCACTTAGTCTCGTCCAAGTGAGCGTCAACCTTACTGCGTGGGTTTATCTAAGATCAATTTCCATAGTCGTCTATCAAGAACAAGCTGCGGGTTGTGCGTAACCATTCGACAACCTCTAGCGGAAAGCGTTCCTTTTCGACAGTTTTTCAAACAAGGCCAATCCTAATCATTACAGTTTGCATAGCAATAAAATAAATAAATACTTCAAGCTCAGAGAAAAAAGTGAACCTAGAGATGCCTTCACGCATTTGTTTACGCAGTCAAGAAGAATCTGTGTATGCACGACAACAACATCCCGGCGTTGAGGAACTTGTTCCGTATCTTTATTCCGTGTCGGGATAATTGGTCTACCGCCCACTACTATGAAAATAACGGCTAGCGACTGTTACAGACTATCAGTTTGGCAACATCGTCTGTAAGTGTTAGTTTGTTGATGCGTCATGTTTACATTTTTATGTCGTTTTGACGTTCCTAAACCTAAACCTAAAATGTTGTATTATTCACAGGAATTGTAGAAATGAAAATCTAACCTATTGTTTACTTCGCCCCATTACGACAGCAAAATGCTTTCTATCTCGCACTCTAATGCAGAATGCTTGCTAGATTAAAATTTACAATACAGTACTATTCACCCGTAGGGACATCTCTATGTTTACTTCTTACTCTGTGAGACTTCAAATGTTTTGGTGATTAAATCTTGGCTCAGTTGAAGTTTCCTATTCTTCACCTTTAACTAGTTAGTGGCATTTGATTTCAATTATTTCAATTAGCCTTAGCCAATACCAAGTTTTAATTTTACAGCAATAGTCCATTTTTCCATCTCGTAGGTACCCCGATAAAGAAGCCGTTTCGGACCCATGTTTGTATGAACTTTTCTTCATGAAATAAGATGAGAAATTTCGCTTTAGCGTTTGATGGCATTATTCTGAAACTCTTGTATGATATAATCCAGAGAAAATTTCAGTTACTGTTCTGAAACCAGAGGAAAAGTTGCTCCCCTAGATGTCCAGGGCATAGACTAACTAAACAAAGAATAGATGAGACACTAGTAGAACAAGCTTCAACGCCATCTTTTTTTGTACAACATTACTAATTCGTGAAAAAAGCTCAATTGAAAAAGGAATCTGTATCGTAAAGCTGCTTCAAAAAGAATTCTGTAGTGCACCTTTTGAATAGGTAGGTACACCCATATACAAGAGGCAAAAAGTTTTTTGAAATTCAATTTCCAAAAGGAAATCAGAAATGGATTCGTGCAAGTTATCGATGAGTGAGGAAATTTATTTTCATGAAAATAATACCTGCAACGAACTTTCATCTGATTTTCTTTTGAAATCGAGAAATGAGGATCAATAATCTAATTCTGGATAGAATAAAAATGTATTAACTGAAATAGGTATCACCAATTGAAAATACAGATTTATTTCATAAATATCTAATCAATAAATTAATAATTGCATTAAAAACATTCTCAAAAACTAAAAATAATGAATTCAATAATACAAAATATGAGTTTTTCATGTATTGAATAAGTTTAGTCGGTAAATACTCATATTTTGTAATATTGAATTCATTATTTTTAAGATACTCGTAGTTACGAGTATCTTAATTCTTATAGTTAACAGAATACTAGCTTTTCTATCTCTTTATTTTTCTGCCTAGCTTTCAAAACACTTCGTTTCTTCTTCAGGGCTACTACAAAAAACAGTAAACATCATTTCTGATCTACAAGTTCGTACACTCATTACTTACAAAATCTGAGATTATGCTAGATTAGATACAATTATATTGACATTAAACATTGAACGATTTTTAATTTGACGAAATATCACACGTTTTACTCTTAACAACAATTTGACAATTAACTGACGGTTGACTTGACATTTGACTGAAAGTTCTATGATATAATCATAAAGATGTCCTGGGATTCTTCTTTTTCGCTACTGACAGAAGGAATGTGTATATATTACTTAAATTTTGTACATCTGATTTCTTGTTAATGCTATCTTGTTCTCGTTGTATGTGTATCATCTCCATTATTAATCTCTTGTTGTAACTGGATGTCTTGTCTAAAATCTCTACACCATCTAGATCTATTTCATGTTTCTTTTCTACTGAATGTTTTGTCAGCGCACACCTTTCATTTTTCTTCTTAATATCACTCTTGTGTAAGCTGACTCGGTTTTTTAGCCACTGTGAGGTTTGACCCACATATGCAGCTTGGCAGTCACTGCAACTTATTCTGTATATTACATTTGAATTGAACTGCTTTAGGTTGGATCCTTTAGTCTTGTAAATAGATTAAAAACTGTTTTGAGTTGTAGGTAGCTATTTTTAGATTTTCATTTTTAAAGCAATTTTTAATCTTTCCTGTTAAGTTTTTAACGTTCATTATACTACCATACTTTATTGCAGCATCACCCTCGGCATTTCTCAGTGGTATACTAGCTTCTTGTCGGATTGGTGCTGATTCATACAAAAGTTTCTTCACCATCCACACTGGTAACCATTTTCAAAAAGATCTTCAACAGCTTATCAATGTTTTTTTGCATGAATTCTGGGTGGCACAATCTTTGAATTCTAGTTTTCATTTCCGTTATGATGTTAATCTTGGTTTGTATTGAGTGATCTGATAAATAGTGGATGAATCTGTTTGATGTGGTGTTTTTTCTAAACCAATCCAGTTTAATTACATTGTCACAGCGATGGACTTTCATGTCCAGGAATGGTACGGATTGATTTTCATCTTCTTTCTCAATAGTAAATTGAATATGTACATCAAAACTGTTAACAATCGTTAGTAAATCCTCTACTCCATCTTCTGGTGAGATGATGAATAAGTCATCAACAAACTTCTTAGTTAGGAAGGGTGGTAAAGGTAATTTGGGAATTGTCTCATCCAACGCGAAGTCTACAACATACTGAGCTACTATTGGGCTTGATTTCGATCCCATAGCACTTCCAAAAACTTGCTTATAGAATTTGTTCTGAAACGTGAAATAACTATTCTCTAAAAGGAACTCCAATACCTCCATGAAAAGGCTCTTTGGCATGGCAGTATGCTGCTGAATTATGTTCCATTTCTCATTTATAACTCTCCTTACAAGTGTGATATGTATGTTACCATATAGATTTACAACGTCTAGTGATAAAATAACATGATTTGGTGGAATCTCTAAATTATTGACCTGTTGTGCAAAATCAAAACTGTCTTTTATATAGTATTGATTGCTTTTATCATAAGCACTGTTAAGTAGGTCAACCATGAATTCAGACAGATATCTGGTTGGTGATTGAATGCACGATACTATAGGTCTGAGTGGGACACCATCCTTATGAATTTTAGGGTTTCCATAAATTTTAGGGGTTATCGAGTTGTAGACTTTCATTGATTTAGCTTTTTCTCTGGTGATGACTTTATGTGTTAACAACGTTGATATGAAACTATTACTCTTGGTTTGTATTCTAGGTGTTGGATCTCTGGGGAGTTCTGTGAACTCATCCGAGTTTATGATCGTTAACATTTTCTGCGTGTAATCTGATCTTTTCATGACTACTGTAACGGATCCTTTATCACTGTTCAATATAACCAGTTCATTATTTGATTTTAGGAAGCTTTTTGTGGCGTTGAATAATTTTTCAGTTATATAGTTTTTGTTCTGGTTTTGGTGTATGAAATTTGTGGTGATACTTGTGATTTGTGACCTGAGTAGGTCTCTTCTATCATTCGGAATTTTCTGTATCAGGTCCTCGATATCACAGAACTCCCCAGAGATCCAACACCTAGAATACAAACCAAGAGTAATAGTTTCATATCAACGTTGTTAACACATAAAGTCATCACCAGAGAAAAAGCTAAATCAATGAAAGTCTACAACTCGATAACCCCTAAAATTTATGGAAACCCTAAAATTCATAAGGATGGTGTCCCACTCAGACCTATAGTATCGTGCATTCAATCACCAACCAGATATCTCTGAATTCATGGTTGACCTACTTAACAGTTGCTTATGATAAAAGCAATCAATACTATATAAAAGACAGTTTTGATTTTGCACAACAGGTCAATAATTTAGAGATTCCACCAAATCATGTTATTTTATCACTAGACGTTGTAAATCTATATGGTAACATACATATCACACTTGTAAGGAGAGTTATAAATGAGAAATGGAACATAATTCAGCAGCATACTGCCATGCCAAAGAGCCTTTTCATGGAGGTATTGGAGTTCCTTTTAGAGAATAGTTATTTCACGTTTCAGAACAAATTCTATAAGCAAGTTTTTGGAAGTGCTATGGGATCGAAATCAAGCCCAATAGTAGCTCAGTATGTTGTAGACTTCGCGTTGGATGAGACAATTCCAAATTACCTTTACCACCCTTCCTAACTAAGAAGTTTGTTGATGACTTATTCATCATCTCACCAGAAGATGGAGTAGAGGATTTACTAACGATTGTTAACAGTTTTGATGTACATATTCAATTTACTATTGAGAAAGAAGATGAAAATCAATCCGTACCATTCCTGGACATGAAAGTCCATCGCTGTGACAATGTAATTAAACTGGATTGGTTTAGAAAAAACACCACATCAAACAGATTCATCCACTATTTATCAGATCACTCAATACAAACCAAGATTAACATCATAACGGAAATGAAAACTAGAATTCAAAGATTGTGCCACCCAGAATTCATGCAAAAAAACATTGATAAGCTGTTGAAGATCTTTATTGAAAATGGTTACCCAGTGTGGATGGTGAAGAAACTTTTGTATGAATCAGCACCAATCCGACAAGAAGCTAGTATACCACTGAGAAATGCCGAGGGTGATGCTGCAATAAAGTATGGTAGTATAATGAACGTTAAAAACTTAACAGGAAAGATTAAAAATTGCTTTAAAAATGAAAATCTAAAAATAGCTACCTACAACTCAAAAACAGTTTTTAATCTATTTACAAGACTAAAGGATCCAACCCTAAAGCAGTTCAATTCAAATGTAATATACAGAATAAGTTGCAGTGACTGCCAAGCTGCATATGTGGGTCAAACCTCACAGTGGCTAAAAAACCGAGTCAGCTTACACAAGAGTGATATTAAGAAGAAAAATGAAAGGTGTGCGCTGACAAAACATTCAGTAGAAAAGAAACATGAAATAGATCTAGATGGTGTAGAGATTTTAGACAAGACATCCAGTTACAACAAGAGATTAATAATGGAGATGATACACATACAACGAGAACAAGATAGCATTAACAAGAAATCAGATGTACAAAATTTAAGTAATATATACACATTCCTTCTGTCAGTAGCGAAAAAGAAGAATCCCAGGACATCTTTATGATTATATCATAGAACTTTCAGTCAAATGTCAAGTCAACCGTCAGTTAATTGTCAAATTGTTGTTAAGAGTAAAACGTGTGATATTTCGTCAAATTAAAAATCGTTCAATGTTTAATGTCAATATAATTGTATCTAATCTAGCATAATCTCAGATTTTGTAAGTAATGAGTGTACGAACTTGTAGATCAGAAATGATTGTTTACTGTTTTTTGTAGTAGCCCTGAAGAAGAAACGAAGTGTTTTGAAAGCTAGGCAAGAAATAAAGAGATAGAAAAGCTAGTCTTCAGTCGATTTCCCTTAAACTTTCCTCAATACATATTGGTACGACTGTGATCCAACTCCAAACGTTAACAGAATATACATGTAAATTTTATAATTACCTTTTTGCATCTCGATTTTCACATTAGATAACACAGCACGTCTTCACTCTTGCAGGCATATCGAAATTTGTTATATTTCACAAAGAACGTGTCAAACCACTCCTTGTGTCAGTTGACAATTCAAAGGTTTTTTGATAATAATGATTTTTGATACTTACTATTTTCTCGATAGGATTTCCATGAATGCAACGACATCTAACTATCAAATTGAAAATAATTTTTTCGTGTATTAGTCTCTTCCTCCGACAGATGTCACGGAATATACGAGTGGCTCATCTATTTTATTAGTTTGTCTATGGTCCAGGGTACTATTACTAAGGCTCTAAAAAGGGGAGTATACCAGACAGCCAAGCTGGGTCCAACCACAGACTCGAAAATTACAGAACAATTCGAATGAAATGAAATCTGTAATCGAATAAATGAAATCTGTAATCAAATGAGGTTTTAATCCTGTAATCGGCATGCTCACATGAAAAACATTGGAAATAACCCCGATAGATGGCGATGAAAATTTGCGGGTGATCTGTAATTTTCGAGTCTATGGTTGGACCCAGTCAGCCTGTCTGGCATACCTATCTTTCTATTGAGCAAAATACAACTCTATGAGACCCTAGCGGCGTTACGTAGAACTATCCCGAAACGAGTATTCCAAAACGCGGGACGTGATATGACACTCGATTGTTTGTGCCTAAGAAATGAGATTTGTGTGTGTGTTCATTATAATATTTGTCTAGTTAGTTGGTTTTTAATCTGATTTAAAGATGACTAAAGAAAATACAGTGAAGAACACTAATTGTTGCTGTGTTTATGGATGAAGCTCTAAAGAGTTCTTTCACAGGTCACCATTTTATAGGATTGTGGTTATGAAAAAGTTATATTTTATCAGAAGATCACCAGTTTGCACTAGAGGAAGCATTTCAGACGTTTAGTGCAGTCAAAATCAAGAAAACAAAGAGATTAGCCAGTTTCAGGATTCATATTTGGACTTAAAGGAGGAAATATAGTACATTATTGGATGTATTTCCAATTCACTCGTTAAAGAAATCAGATGAAGATTACTCGTTAATTGACAAAATTGTTGTGATAACTTAAGTTTTTATGAATATATGCCCTGAAATCATATCACTTGGCGAAAACTTATCTGGATGTTCTTTACAAGTTGCAGTATTTCTGCAATATGAGACAAGTAGAAGGTAACTGCTATATTCACTATTTTATAAAAAATAGCATACACATACTTACTTTAACTCTGTATTGTAAAATTAATTATCATTTCTTATTAGATAATTAAGTTTTTGTTTATACCAGGGAATAAAATTTGTTGGTTTGTATTGAATGATAAATGCTTCACTTACGACAAAATATTAATGAATTTTTCTGATTTGTATTCAATAAAAATAGTTTTTGAGGTTGTGAATAATTGAAATTAAGTGGTTTATTTTCATAAAGTCTTTCATTTCTGTAATAAAATCATCATGGAATTCAACGGCTTTCATTTCAATAACAAATATTGTCATTTTTTCTTTCTATATATTGAAGAATAAATATTATAAATATAATTTGATTCACTGCAGCAGGATTCCTTGTTTCTACTAATAACTAATTATATCAGGATACAATATCTTTGAAATGAGCCAAGTTAGATGGTTAAATATCTTCCTTCTGCAGTTGACAAGGGTGAATGCCCAAAACTGATATTTTTCTACATATCGTCCTCGATGTATATGATATGAACTTAATAAATCATTTCATAGGTCCATTTTCACGATTGTTCAGTCAAAGGACTAAATAAATCAACTGAAACACTTGAGAAACACCAGAATCTCTCTTGTTTTGCTTTGACGTGCACGAAACAATACTCGTTTCGGGAACAGCTGATTCGGCGATTGCAGCGCCGCGATCGGTAATTATTTATCCCAATTGGCATATTCCAAGACGATATCAGCGCCAAGGTGGCGAGAATCAAAGCTGAGCTAAGATAGTAGTAAATGTAAACAATCTTGTTTAGGACAGATAAGTCATTGGAGTTTCATCAAAATTTTTACGAATAATCTGGAAATTAATATGGAGTTGGAATCTACGTTGAATTATTTTGTGATTTAATCATTTCATCACTAATATCCAAGTGTTTAATTAATATAAAGGTTACAAGTCAGTAAGTCTAGTTGTAGATGTTGTCAATCTTAAACTTTATTAAAAATTTCTTTCAGTTCATTTATATCATACATGTATACACGTATATGAAGTGAAGAAGAATTTCTGGAAATTTTAGGAGTTTTAACCTCTAATTCTAGAGCCCCAGAAGAAGGAGAAGTTCGAGAAGAAGTTCTGAATGCATGTCATATTAGAATGTCTTGGAGAACAAATTGTGGGTCCAGTTTTACAGACATTTGCTTTTTGTGTTTAAAAACTATTGTCCTAGCCCTTAATACAGAACCTTATAAAATTGATGGTTCATTGATTGTGGAGAGTGATAAAGTTAAACAAAAATAATATGCACGATAAGTGTGAAGGTGGAGTGAGGAGAAAATGTAAACATATCATTACAGTTGTTTTAATTAAATTGATTAGATGCATGATGTTCTAATCCATCCATGACAGAATCATATCAAAACTCATGGTTTTCTCTCCTTTTCTGCTGTGCGTTTCTTTATCGGAGAAAAACTGTCTAAATTCGAAGAAATATCACAAACAGAATTAAAGCGCTTATGGAATCAGCAGAAGGCTAATGTAGGAAAATAAGGGTTCGTCTATAAAAATATGCCATGCTTAAAAAACAAATTTGCTGTATCGTCCTATAGTATAAATCAAGAAGATATGTAGAAATGTTTTATGAACTCTTTACCAATTCTGCAAAAGCCAAATACAGGTTTGTGAAATAATATGGTGTATGTGTACCTTAATATTAAATGATCCTAAGAAGTAGAGAGAGCTTGTCGTATTCTGCTGTAATATCAAAACCTCCAATACAAATTCTAACGTAAGAGGTTAAAGCGACAATATGAATTACTTTCCTATATTTATTGAAGTATCTAAGATACAACGCCTTTCTTTTACTATAAGTTCCCTTCCAAACTCGTTTTCAAGATTTATTTTCATTTTGTTTTCCTGAGGGAAGATGTGATAATTATATATCCAAAGGTTTGCAATTTTTTCGCCCATAAATTGCATCGAGGCACACAACAGTAGTCATTTCTGATCCAAATCATATTCAAGAGGATAACAATTTCAATTTTCCCTTGAACACTTCTTCTAAACAAAAGTTTATGAACAATTACGAAATTATTACACTGAAATACGTTCAACGCCTTGTTTACTACTATCTTAGCTCTATTTCGATTTCAACCGCTAGAGTGCGTATCGCTGGTCAGCAGAAGCCAATTGCTCTACTTAATATTTAATAACCTAAAAAATGTCAATTTTTACCATAGAGCTGTCACCTGCCAGATTTGTCCAATCTCAAAATTTAAATGACAGACCTCGTACATTTTGCAGTCCTGCAATTCCGCATCTTAACTCCACCTACTGCGTGGGTATATCTAAGACCAATTTCCATAGTCGTCTATCAAGAACAAGCTGCGGGTTGTGCGTAACCATACAACTTAACTTCTAGCGGAAAGCGTTCCTTTTCGACAGTTTTTCAAACAAGGCCAATCCTCATCATCACAGTTTGCATAGCAATAAAATAAAACACTTCAAGTCACATTATCGCTATCATCCAGAGACCTCGATCATATTCCCACTGTCCATCGCGAAAGCAACCGTGTTCACGTAAAATATCTAGTTTGGAACAAAATATGACTGGATATACGTTCGCTTTGTTTTGGTGACCGAAACTTTCGTCAGTTGAAATTTTCGATTGTTCAGCTCGAACTAGTTAGTGCCATTTGTTTTTAATTATTTTAATGACCAGGTATGTTTATTTATTGTGAAAATCTTATATAAGTTTTGTGCGGGTAATGTATATTGTATGTGCATACTAATCTAGAGTTTAACCATCTGGTATTGTATGTAAATAAACAAGATAGTTTATCACTTGCTAAATAGGTTTTAAATTATGTCTAGTGGAATTTTGCTTTCAATATGAGCATGGAAAATTTCATTTTTTGGAACTGATTTTTATTTACTTTACATTCATTTTTTTGAATGCGGACAAAACAAGGTTTCAGAAATATTTTCTAATATATCGTTTCGGTGATGTTGCTTTTTTCGTGGATAGCTCATCATAGTATACGTCTTGTTTTACAACCAAGAAAAGTTTTGAGATATGAGCGTTTGAATCGATAGAATAAACTGCGAGTTTAGGAATTCCCAAACTGCATTTCGTGCGCTGGGAAGAGCGCATTGATTGGACTTAATTTTGAACTCCACCAACTTTGGAAATAAGCTTGAATGTATTCATCTAAGTACTGTCAGTTATCAGACTTTATTAAATATCAATTAATTATTTTTAACACTTGTTTCTATAGGTAAAGGATAATAACGTGCTGTAGTTTTGCCCAAAGGCCTTCTATTGTCGAATTTTGCACCGGGAAGTGCTCTTGAACAACTCGGTTGGACACTGATGAAGAATCAGTGACGTCGAAAAATTTCTGTCCGGACGTCGGTTTGAGCATACGCACAATAACTTTCGACGGGAATTAGTTAGAGACTAAAAATTGTCAGGAAAGGTGCATGGTCAATGGATAGGTTGAGTTCGTTAATAGGCCAAATCGCTATAATATACTTCATGAGTAATGATAATTTTTGATTTTATTTTTTGAATATTTTGAAGACTAGAGGTTCGATTTGGTTATTATTTAACATTAGGTATTCCACTAGGATATGAATACTTGTGCAAAATCTTGTAATGACCCTCAGAGACGAAAATCTTGAAATTACTACTTCATGACACAATGCTATAGAGATTTTCAGATTACATTTTTGCTCGGAATATCTCGGCTTATTTTCTTCATTGGTGAAATCAATAAAGTACGTTAGTTTTCGAGATGTAAGAAATGTATCTTCGTATTTCAGAAGAAGGTTTAAGACTTGAATAGAAACTAGGAACGTGTTAATACATAAATGAAAAGAATGAGTACAAAAGCTTTCAGGACATCAAAATTAGAAATATCGTTTTTCGAATATAAACAGGCGCATAAAAGCTTTTTGTTGTTTGTTTTATTACGAAGTGGATGGGAATTTTTTTGAAAAAGTTTGGTTTTTTATGGCTTGAAATACTTGAATTAGGGAACCAGTCAAGAGGCAGATCAAGCCGTACCTACTCCTTTTTTCAACAATGTAAAAATAAATCACCCAAAAAACTCGATAATTTCAGGGTATGTTAAAAATTTGAAAAATAAGGTTAAACACATTAATGAATAGAATAAGAAGATAAATTTTTAATTATTACCGTTCGAACTATCGTTTTCCCGAAATGAATTGAAATTGAAGCAATGACTTGAAGTTTTCAGGATCTATGGCATCTTTGAAGTTTTCTGGTAGTCCTGTAGATAGTCGGGTTTGACTTTATTCGGAACATTTGGCACCTGAAGGTCATCTTTTAGGACAAGTTATGTTTACGTTATAATTAGACATACCTAAATATGATATAAATGACAAAAAACATAAACTTCATGTAGAATTTCGAGAAAAATAATGGCAGGATTTGTTTCCAGGAAAAATTCGACTAGGTCTCTGCTATTTTTATGAAATTATTTATTTTGATTCATTTCTTCTGTTTATAATGAGGAAGAATTGCTGGTGTAAAACGAATCAATTTATTGGAACATCTTTTGTTCAATGGTACAAAATTTCTGATGATGAATCTACTTGGTTCACTTTGAGGCAGGTAACTTGAAATCGATCAATAACATCTGTCAAACTTTTTCCAATGCTCAATTTTTTTCTTTACGTATATGTTCGTTAGCTTGAAACCCACAGTGAAAGTATTAGTTAATAGTTAACGTCTGGGAAACACATGAATAATTTCAATATTATCACCATAATTATCTGAAAAAGCATCGATATAAAGTCCGAAGCTTTTGCGCAATTGAGCAAATCGCAGGGCCGCCGCTAGTAAATTTGGCGCCTGAAGCAAAGAATTTTCGGGCGCCTTGTTTATAAACAAGGGCAGAGTCTACTCAGGGATATCTTAGAAACTTTATAGGTTTTCACTCCCAGTCTCTGAAACATAAATAATTAAAAAATGTTCGATTAAGGTGAAGTGCTCCTGCGAAAATCTTTGCACTTATTTGTCACGAGCAAATGGTCTTGAAAAAAATTTTTGCCTAACAGTAAAACTGAAAAATGAAACAAATTAAAAGGATATTGTAACGTTTCGGTGGCTATATCAGACACCTTCTTCAGACAAACTCTAAAATTCTTCAGAATTGTGTATTTTCTCATTTGTAATCTGATTGACATTGATAGTTGTCAATCTATAGAGATGTTGATTTATTTGATTTTGAAATTTCCTGATGTCACTTCCTTCCTCAATAAATCAATCCAAATACGATCTATTCCAACAGAACAATTGGCCAAATTATTCACTTCATCCAACAAAATACATGTAGATTCCTTAATTTTCCTTTTATAATTATCAGGTTTCGTCATGAGGATCTTTGTGTGGTTCCAGTTCATCATATGATCTCCGCTATTTGAACATATATGATCAGCAATTGTGATCTTGTGATGTGTCTCTATTCCTGATGTTATTCTTATGTTCCCGTTTTCTTATTTCTAAAGGTCTTGATGTCTCCCCTGTATAAGATTTTCCACATATACAGGGAATATTGTAAACACAATTTTTTGATTTTTGTGTCTCATTCATTGGTTTTGTTCTAGTTAGAATGGATCTCAAATCATTTTGTGTTTTGAAAACAGTTCTTATGTTGAATTTGGAACCAATTCTTCTTATTTTCTCTGATAGGCCGGAATATAAGGAATGACGTTCAACAAATTTGGTTGTTCTTGACGGTTTTCTGTTTGTACCTGATCATCATTAGAATTTCGATTAGATATTTTTCGTTCTAAATTGAAATTGTTCTTTCTATAAAATTTGGTGGGTATTGATTATCTAGTAGGAACTCTTTAATGAAAGAAATATCATTATTTCTAATTTCAGGTGTAGATGAAATTAAAAAGGCCCTATCATAAAGTGTTTTTATAATACCTGTTTTTACATTTAATTGATGATTGGAATAAAAATTTAGGTATCTATTAGTGTGTGTTTGTTTCCGAAATACACTTGTTTCATAATGATCTATAAATTTTCTTATTAGAACATCTAGAAAAGAAATTTGATTATTGTGTTCTAATTCCATCGTAAATTTAATGGTTGGTTCTTTATTATTGATATAATCAAAAAACTTATTTAATTCCTCTCTGCCGTGTTGCCAAATTACAAAAATATCATCTACATATCGCCACCAAGTCTTTGGTTTCAATCGATATCTACTCAGGCACACTGAATCAAAAAACACACAAATTCTGTATGAACTAAGAGCAATTGAAATAAGTCGCATCCACGTGAAACGTGATGGTTATCAGCGATGGTACATTATCTAATTAACTATAGGTTTACAGAATTGAAGAAACATAAGTACCTATGAAAAACCCACGCTACTGTACTCAACTGCTGTTTACAAACAAAAATGCTCTAAACATGTCTTGCAAATAATATAATATTTCTTTTTGAAGTAAATGAACTTATATCACTTCAGTGCACATTGAAATGTGGAATCACGAAAATTACCGTAAATATCTTGATAATCATACACCCCGATTACACTCAGCCCAAGTGAGAGGGAAGTAGAGTGGGCAGGGAAGTGGGCAGGGGCTGAATGTAATCACTATACTTCCCTGCCGCATGCCGTGAATCCTCGTGCTGCCTCATGCTCCCCGAATTGGCGGTTTTTCGGACGGAAGTCAAAGGGACTGGCAATACGGGCGCAGTGAGTGATTACATTCAGCTAGGTTGCTGCTGCTGCGCTGAGAAAAGATCGCCCTGCGCTCTCACGAAATTTAATAATTTTTACGAAAATATTGTTTTATTATTATCGAAAAAAAGTCCACGATGGAATGGAGTTATGAATATAAAAAAACTATGAATTGCTCTTGAAAATACATTTTCCTGTTTTTTTTATTCAATTTTAATTTTTAAAGTGTGAATTATATTTACGTTTTTTTATCTGTATTTGTTACCTTGATAAGATCACTGAGAACAATGTTGATAGCTCTGCACACTTCAGGAATTATTGAGATAATGGATTCTGAAACTTTGAATAGATAGTGTAAACTTATCCCTTGTGGCCAAGAATCGCAGATTTATCGCCAATCTAAATTTAGGGGGAATGGCAATTCTCAATCTCGTATCTCCTTTTTTTATCATCGGTTGAATTTTGTTCAAGAGAAATTCAAAATCTGCAGGTGACATTTTGCGAAAATTGATGAATTCTCCAGATCCTTCACAAGTCATTTCATTCAAAAAACTTTCCATTCTATTCCGGTATACGAAACATCGAATAATTGTAGATTGAAGTCACAAATTGGAATAATATAATAATATTTAGAACTATTTTTGTTTGAATAGATAGAAAAACGGCAAATTGATACTGAGGACTAACTTTCTTTTTTTCTCGACATGTTTTCAAGACATCCACATATTTATATAAAATATAAATCAACGAGACAAAGCGCTGAGGCTGGAATTTCTTCGTCCGTCATTGCCGAACCGTGGTCACGAGAGCAATATTGCGGCTGAGTGTAAATGCATACTGCCTTCGAAACTGCCGCAGAAGTATTTCGGGAATTATTGCCGACAACGCGAGTGGCAGTGAGGAGGGCTGAGTGTAATCGAGGCAATAAGAACGCTCAAAGTTAAGTTAATGTTTATAAACTGCAGGTGCACCGGGACGCGTATTGGCATTCTTTACTACGCTGCAACGCATGCATGGTGTTGCAACGCGGTAAAGAATGACTGAACGTATGCTCTCTCTATCCAGACATATCTTACCACGTCTCAGCGCAGGCAGGCGTTCAGACGTAGTAACTATTGTAATATAATATTGATACGCTGCATGTTTGCGATGGTTATGGGATAGTCATCACTCATCATGGTATTTTAAAATATGATAGAAGACTTATCATGTTATTATTCAGAAGAATTCTGTATTCCAAAACCATTGAAGAGATTCGAGAGAATTATGACCATATTCGTAATGATACTCATACAATAGCCAATTATTGGGATCGAAGGGAAGAGTGGTCGTTGGGTTATAGAAGTAATTTATTAACAAGAGGAAATAATACAAACAATTATGTAGAAGCATCCATTCGTATTTTTAAAGACAGTGTTCTACAAAGATGTAAAGCGTTCAGTGCTTGTGCCTCGGTGGATTTTGTCGCCAATTTTTTCGAGTCCTATCAGAGACGACACTTGCTGTCATTTGCCAATTTTCGGAACTCTAAGATCTAAGAAATACTGTTTAGAAAAATGTAGAAATTCTGCTGATGTCTCTGTTCAAAAAATCGACGAAAATACTTTTTTAGTTTCTTCGGAGACCGATGATCAGATGTTTTATACTGCCTATGTAGATATTGCATTTTGCGATTGTATTTTTGGACAGGGTGGAAGGTATTGTAAGCACCTTTGCGCCATACAAAATAAGTATGGAATAACTTTCAGGACCTGTGTGCAAATAAATACCGATGATAGAAAAGCATTTACAAAATTAGCTCTAGGAGAAAACATATCCCCAGGACCCCAGAACTTTATGGGGACATGTCAACTGATGTGGGTACACAAAATGACTTGGCAACTGGTTTAGATCAAAGCGAGGTTTTTATGCACCAGAATAATTTCCTCATGGAAACATAAAAAAATTTAATACAGACAAAATTACATCATCGGACCTCCTCAATTTTATTCATGTATCAAAAAACATTTCTGTGAAAAAAACATTTCTGTTCAGCCGACATCACTGAGTCGAAGAAAAATAAGAGGTGGTTTGACATGCGGCGCAAAACGCATTCAAGCTGGTAGGCCGTCCAATAAAGAAATGGCGAACAATCCAAAAAGGAAAAGGTCTTTGAAGAAAATATTGATCTTAACAGACCAAATGCAAAATCGCATGGCAATGCACACTAGTAGGTAGTATACGTTAGTGGATTTTGCATTTCCATTTGATGTAGTCTTTTGTATATTCGTTTAAAAAAAACAGATTTTAGCTATACTTACCATATTGTTATACATATTTCTATTTTAATTTTTATTAGTATTATTTACCGTATATTATTTTTTATATTTCAGTATGGAATAAACTGTTTTTGGCAAAAGTATATTATTGTTATTTTTACGAACCGGAACTGCAAATTTGAACATGGTTGGAATTGAAAAGCGCTAAAGAATGTCTCGATAATGCAGCGTATCAATATTAGGTACAATAGTTACTACGTCTGAACGCCTGCATGCGCTGAGCCGTGGTAAGATATGTCTGGATAGAGAGAGCATACGTTCAGTCATTCTTTACCGCGTTGCAACACGATGCATGCGCTGCAGCGTAGTAAAGAATGCCAATACGCCGCCGGGACTATCATTTACTATTCAAGAAATACATTAACATAAGGTGAACGAATGTACGGTTAGAGGTGAAGGAGATGATTTATTCGTAATTATTGAAATCATGATCAGTTCAATATTCAATTACACAACTTAGTCCAGGTTCAACAGAAGCGTTTCTTAATACTGAATAAAATTTTGTCAATAATAAAAAGTCTCTATAGTGTAAAGTTACGACACACATACTCATACAGAAACTTCGAAATCTCGGAATGGCTTCCGTAAACAAGTAAACACCAGTCGCCAAATAAGGAGCAAAGTATGTGGTAATTCCATGAGCATCTAAATCTAGAACTTTCCTCCGCCCAAACTTTGTTGCATTGTGTTGTATTTCCAGTGTCTAATAAGGTTATCGTTAAATTCACTGTTGATTGTTATCCGTCATCCTCTTGTTTCAACTTCGGCTTCAAGTGACCCAAAGTGAGCTCTCCGGAACTTTAAAGTTTGTTAATCGCCAGACCAGAAGAATCATCTCGTGGGAAAACGTACAGATATTAGCTTTTGATCCAACTGACAAATATTATTTTTGTTGTTATAGACCAGTGCTTAAGCCTTTGAGAATGGTAAAAAAAATTCGAAGAATTAGAAAGAATTATACCTACCTACTCTACGCAACTGATTTTTTGCTTAATGCCAACAGTTGAGTGCTGCTGAACTTACCCATTATAACGAGAAGGAAAGGAAAATTTACGAACGATTAGAAATCTGGCAGAGATACCTGAGGAGCTTAAGTGTGAAAGGGTAAAAACGGATCAGTTCGAATTCTAAAAAACTACAAATCATATAGCCAAAATTCCAGAAAGCAGAGTGTGGTCAAAAGCTTTTTCGTGCTTTTTCATGTTTGGAAAAAGCTACATCTAACTTGAATATCCTGGTGGCAACTGGATTCATTTTATTCATTTATGAATTGCAAATAATACAATATTCCGGCATTTTTCTGAAGTAAATGTACTTCAATATGACAAAATCACTTCAAGGCACCGGCGCGAATGTCTTGAAATTCATAAGAATGCCCAAATTAAGGTTAATGTTTATAAACAGCAGGTGGGGGACTATCAACACATATATCTTTTTCTCATTTTTGGCTCTGTCCACTTCTGTTGGCCCCTATATCTATGTTCTTTGTTGATCTGAGGTGGAAATTTATCGTAGTTACAATTCAAGTTATACATTAACATAAGGTGAACAAATGTTTGATTATACAATTGAAGAAAAGGATTTATTCGAAATAATGATCGATTAGATATCGAATTACATATACTCCGTTCACATATTATTGAGCGCAAAATAGGAGTTTGTTTATTTATCTGAGATTGGCCGTATTCGGCGTCATAACGATGAACAAAGTCCACGTTGGCGAATGTACCCGAACTCGTCCAACGAGCTCTCGAGTTGAGCTTAGAGAACTCCGCGATTTATGCAACTTTTTCGTGATATTGACAACATTGCGTATCAATCTGACAAAAACATAAGCATCATAACCTAAAATTTCTTCTTCTTCTCTCTCAGACAGATCGTCCCAAAACCAGTGGTGCCCCTGATTGGGGTAGTCTGAATGTGGGCTCAGCCTTGGAGACTATGCACCCAATCTCTGACCTAAAATTTTGATATACACAGTGAAATATTCCAAATTGTCATGACCAACTGACAGCTCGATGGTTCGTGAACCGACTATAACTTGGTCCACATCCAACAAAAATATTTCTGAATATTGAATAAAATTCAGTAAATAATCACAAGTCTCTCTCGTGTAAAGTAACGACATTTGGGAAAATAAAATTTAAAATCACTTCCGGAAACAGGTAAACACCGGTCGCCAAAAAAGAAGCTAAGTATGTCGTAACTCCATGAGCATCTAAATCTAGAACTTTCATCAGCCCAAACTTTGTGTTTTCAGTGTCTAATAAGGTTATCGTTAAATTAACTGTTGATTGTTATCAGTCATCCTCTTGTTTCAACTTCGGTTTTAAGTGACCCGAGGTGAGCTCTCCGGCAGTTTGAAGTTTGTTAATCACCAGACCAGAAGAATGATCTCGTAGGAAAACGTACAGATATTAGCTTTCGGTGTAATTGACGAATATTATTTTTGTTGTTATAGACCAGTGCATAAGCCCTTAAGAATGGTTAAAAGAAAAAAATCAGCGAATTAGAAAGAATTACACTCATACAGCAGTATTTTTCCGTTCCCTGTACTGTCACGACAGGTCGCTCTAGCCGCATAAAAAACTGAGTGTACAATGGAACACTCCGTTTCCTAGCAGATACTCGCGAAGTGCCCACTGTCCCTGTGTCCGATCGCATATGTATCTACGTTTAAATAATTTATTGAACATTTTTTATTTTTAGTCGAAAGGAGACACAATTCAATATAATCAAACCTAGCAGAAATTCGCGAAGTGCCCACTGCCCCTGTGTCCGATCGCATACCTATGTATCTACGTTTAAATAATGTCCAATAAATTATAATTTATTGGACATTTTTGATTCTTAGTCGAAAGGAGACACAACTTAATATAATCAAACCGAACTTCATTAATGCCCAATTACAAATACATACTGAAAACAAAAAGGATTTCTTTGTAACTTGCTATGAAGAATAAATAATTTTATAGCAATGTTCAATGTGCACTGCCATGACTTATAGTGTTTGTGAAATTCTGTCGGATGTTTGCAATCAATGATTGCTTTTTGCAAGGTCTCTTTCTTGAAATTATTTCGCTGCTGGATGGCCGACCTGCTTGCATTGCTTTGGCACCCCTACACCCAGATGCTCTTCTATTGATAGATGTAGGTTGTACATTAATACTGCTAGACTTTTATTGCTTAATAAAGCAGAAACACAGAGCTTCGTTATCAATATTCTTCATCTGCCTATTAAACTTTTTGACAGTAGGCAACAAGTTGCTTGATGAGTTTCTACGAAGCTGCTTATTTTTCCTAAATTTGTTTTGAATTCCTCCAGTTCGTCTTGCGCAGAGATTTTGTGCAAACTTTTGTGAAATTCATTAACAATTGTCATCATAGATGAATCGCGGAAAATGCATTTATTTGTTTCTCATTTGTAAACGTCAGTTTCCAAAAACACAATATAAATCAAGGAAGTTTATTTTTTCAAGTCACTAACTTGTAAAATTGACAGTTAACTTGTAAAACTTTTACAAGTTAGTAGTATTATTTACATTGAAAGTTGTCAAGTACTTGCTTCTAATTTAATTTATTCTTCTAATCTCAGAGTTCCTGGAACAAATGTATTTCTCAATAAACGTTTTCAAACTATTCAAAAACGATATTCGTGCCTTGTTTTATTCGTACCTATCTATTCGCTTTCCTTTTCCCGTACTTGCTTCTAATTTCATTTATCCTTCTAATTTCTTCGTTCCTGAAACAAATATTTTTAGTAATAAACGTTATAAAAGTATCGAAAAACGATATTCATACCTTGTTTCATTTGGATCTGGCCTTTTTCGTCAGAAATTAGCAAATATTCTCGAATGACTTCCCTCTCGTAAAGCCACTGACAGTTGTCATAATTTTCCGATGTCATAAATAATCATAAATAGCTTACGACATTTGCGACAAATTATTGAGATTTTTTTGGAATTTATCTCACCTTTTTACAAACGAGAAACAAATAAAATATAAAACAATACACGCAAGGTACCGGGTTTTACTTGCTCAAGGAGGTAACTGACTCGCCTACGGCTCGTCAATTATATCCTCCATTCGCCAGTAAAAACCCTCTTACCTTGCTAGTAATGTTATATACTATATTGCGTGCGTCATGGCTGCGCTTCGCGCATATCAGCTAGGTAACGAGTTGTTCCATTGAACATTCCATTCCCATACACTATACAGCGAGAGCGACCTGTCGCGCTGACTGTACAGGGAACGGAAAAATGTCATCCAGAAGGGTAGACAATTAATATGAACAATTAAATGAACCATATCACTTCAAGGTACTATCGCGAATATCTTGAAAATCATAAGAATGCCAAAGTTAGTTTAAGATTATACCTAAACAAGATGTAGGGGACTATCAACATAGATATATTTTTCTCATTTTTGCCTCTGTTCAAATCTGACGGGTCCTATATATGTTCTTTATTGATCTGAGGTCAAAGTTATCGTAGTAACAATTCAAGAAATACATTAACATAAGGTGAACGAATGTTTGATTAAAGTTGAAAAGAGGATTTATTCGAGATTATGATCAGTTTGATATAGAATTATATAACTTGGTCCATGTTTAACGAAAGCATTTTCAACATCCTCATGTTTCAACTTCGATTTCAAGTAACCTGGAGAAGTTTGAAGTTTTTTAACCACCAGACCAGAAGAATGATCTCGTAGGAAAACGTACAATTCGTACAGATATTAGCTTTGGTCCTAACTGACAAATATTTCGTTTTTGTTGTGATTACAAATTTTAGCAGCTGATTCTGATAGTTTTGACGCCATTTGAAGAACTTTCAACCTTGCATTTTATACTATATTTAATTACATGAGAAAATAAGAGTTGATAGTAGGCTAGAAGTTTTAGTGTAGTGACAATTTATTCCTTAAAATCGAATGAAAACGAGATGATATTCAATATATTAATTACATAATAATATCTCTTCGAAATTATATTCAGTGAGATATCAAATTATGTATCTCCGTTCATAAGCATTTCTTACTATTGCATGAGTTTCAGTTAATACTAAGTCTAACACGTCGCTCTCATGTAAAGTTACGACACTCATCCAGAACTTGAAATTCAAAATCACTTCCGGAAACAAGTAAACACAAATCTCCAAATAAGGACCAAAGTATGTGGTAATTCCATGAGCATCTATAGATCTATAGAAGTTGCCTCCGCCCAAACTTTATTGCATTGTGTAGTGTTTCCAGTGTCTAATATGTAGGTATATATCGTTAAATTCACTGTTGATTGTTATCCATCATCCTCCTGTTTCAACTTCGGTTTCAAGTAACCCGAGGTGAGTTCTCAGGAAGTTTAAAGTTAGTTAATCACCAGACCAAAAGAATTATCTCGTAGGAAAATGTACAGATATTAGCTTTCGGTGAAACCGACAACTATTTTTTTATAGACTAGTGCTGAAGCCCTTGAGAATGATAAAAAGAAAAAAACATAGTTGAATTTTACTCATCCAGAAAGGCAGATAATATAACGTAAATTGAGGAAGAGCCCTGAGTAAGTGCTTTTGAGCGCTCGTTCATTGGTGGAGCAATTATGCTATTACCTGAAAATATTCCTGCTAAGTATATAAGCGCATCGATCGCAATTTTATTCTGGAAATTATTCACAAAGTGGAATATTTAAAAAATCAACAAATAAAAAAAATTTATTTAATGCTTCAGATGATTCGATCCTCTTGAAATTTTGCATGAACAATCTGTATATTAATTTTCATTCACAAATAAATTTCACTCCAACAGAGTTTCTTGTTATGGAAATATATAGATTCTTCTTTTCAATAGTGCAATTCAATTTTCGATTCCGTTAATACTATGGCCACAAAATTTTGCATAAATCTTATTAGGAGCATCTTTCATGTGACCGCAACATTTTGATTGGTTTCGTTTTCTCTGATTTATTGAGGAACAAAAATTTTGGATGACCATATTTTATGGAACATTCTGTACGATTGGGCTGGTTAACTAACTCAACCGTGGCATTTAGGAACAGAACTCACCCTGAAAATCTTAAGTCTTTAGGACAATCCTTTCAAAAGTTATCGTGCTCACGGCTGGACGGCCCTACGGACACAATTGAATTTGACCACGGATTCGTCATCAGAAAGTCGAAACCTATCATTTTAGACAATTTCCGGCACAAAATCCGAAAGTTACAGACATTTGACAAAACGATATAGCACTCGTTTGAGTAGAACAAGCGTTCAAAGAATGAAATGGAAAAAAATGAAAGGGAAAATAATTAACTAGTTTTTTTGTTTCAATTTTATATAGCAGCTTGTATATTTTTTGATATTTTTGATTCCTACTCAAAACTGCATTTTCAACGTTATGTCACACTTGTGTTTCAGTTTTGATTCCATGGATCTCACTATTGTCAACAAACATCATTTCATGATCGGTGATTAGTTGCTGCACTCTTGTTTCTAGTTAAGAGAGCGCTTTCATATAAAATGATGAATGTTATTCACGTCTTCACGGCTCCAACTACTATCAAACTGATAAAAAAAATCTGTATTCCGACTGCTTGAGTGTTTTTCCTCTTTTAAGATATCAATTCATTAACTAGCTTCAGTCGTTGGGACAGTCTGGGTAAATATGTTGTTACCAAATTATATTTCTTTTCAATTTTAATTTGATTTTAATAATTTAATCATGCTTGGTTTTGGTGTCTATACAAAAACACGTTATCTACCTTTCACAGCTTCATCGATGAGAATAAAATGAATGATTGAATTGATCGAAATTAAATTCGAATTGTTCGTTCAAGTAAAATATTGAACAATAGCTGTATATTAAAATTACAGTTGGAAAGTGATTGAAAGGTATTAAATAGCTCCGAAGCGAAAAATCTCGAAATACAAGATTAAATAGTGTCCAAGAATCAGTAAAACATGCTTTCAATTCAATTTAATTGATGTACGAGGATGTATACAGGGTTGGGATAAAGTTCGGCACCAAATTAATATCTTTAAATCGAAATGGGCGATATTTTTGAAATTTGGCAGCTGAGTGTAATGGACCACAATGCATCTGATGAGCATATTTTCATTAATGAGATACTTCCGGTTTAACCGGAAATGACCTATTTTTTTTATTTAAATGGGACACCCTGTATATTTCTGCAGATTCTGAAAGAGCACTTTGTTTCGGATCTGTCCATACCAGGTTCCATGTAAAAATTATCGTGTTTATGTTAATCGACCAGCATGCTTGCAGGAATTCAGACAACGGATTCTTGATGAATGTGCATTAATACATGGAGAAGTCTCGAGAAAAGTTACTCAAAAATTTGTTAATGGACTGGCATATTGTCAGGAGGTGAATGGCAAGCACTTCAAACATTTAAAATTATTTTTTTTAAATTATTTTTAATAAATTTTTTCCACTAGTAAAAGCCCTGTATTTCTTCTTTTCATAGATTTTCATGAAAAATACGTCATGAAAAGCAGAAAGAGTTATCTACTACTAAGTATTTCGGTTTATTTCTCACTATTGATACAAATAACCATGATTTATTTATTTGAATGGATTTTTTCTCGAATGTACAAAAAAACTGAATTTCTTCTTTTTAGAAAGAATTTTCGCATGGAACCTGATCCGAAACAAGGTAGACTTTCAGAATCCGCAGAAATATACAGGGTGTTCCATTCAAATAAAAAAAATTTTGGTCATTTCTGGTTAAACCGGAAGTATCTCATTCATGAAAATATGCTCATCAAGATGCGTTGTGGTCCATTACACTCAGCTGCCAAATTTCAAAAATATCGCCTGTTTCGTTTTAAAGATATTGATTTGGTGCCGAACTTTATCCCAACCCTAACATTTAGTTACCGGAATAATTATGTATGTGTGCGTGTAAATTTTGACGTCAAAAAAGTAAATCGTGATCGTTTTGCCCAAATGTCTGTAATGTTCGAATTTTGAGCCGAAAATGGTCTCAAACGAATTCGTGGTCAAATTTAATTCTGTCCATGGGGTTATCCGGCCGTCCGTTAGCACAATAACTTTCGAAGGGAATGTCCTAGAGACTTGAGATTTTCCGGGTGAGTTCGGTTCCCAATTGGCAGATCGTACAGGCTGTTCCATAAAATATGGTCATTCAATTTTGTTCCTCAATATCTCAGACAAAACGAAACCCATCGAAATGAAATGTTGCGGCCATATGCAAGATCGTCATAATAAACTTCATGCAAAATTTTGTGGCTATAGTGAAAACAAAACCATAGAAAATTCAATTGGAATATTGAAAAGAAGAATCCCTTTATTTACATACTAGATTAACCGATTCAAGTGAAATTTATTTTATGAATCAAAACTGATATAATGAATGTATATGCAAAAAAAAATTCGAGAGGATCGCATCATCCGAACCCTAGAAATCAATTTTTGTAATTATAATTTTTTTTTCATATTTAATTTTTTGATCAATATCCAGAATATTATTCCGATTGTGCTGAGATTCTGCATCTTTTGAAAAGTTTTGTCGGTATTAAAATTTATCCAAATTGCATACTCAGATTATTTCTGTTTAGACAGAGTATGATTACACTAATCAAATAAATTTCTTATCCTGTATTGAAAGATAATAAGCTGAAGATTTGCCTCAGTTCTTTTTTAATCCAAGAATAGGTATTTAAATATCACTTAACCTTGTCTTCTATCCGTCATAAATGTTATCTTGGGATCAGCGTCATAAAATTTTCTACGAATGCTCTAGATATAAGAACTCGGAAAATGGATGGTAGTAAACACGAGAAGGTTATTTCGCCAGTGACACCAAGCGTTGAACATAATTATTTAAAAGCTGAATTATATAGGGTAAGGACGGCTATGAAACCAAGTAAATGTTTTTGAACGGAAAGGACAATCTTTATGAAATTTTGCAAGCTAGAGCAATGGCGCAAAGTGCATCTGATGTACCTACATTCTTTGTTGGTAATATTCTTTCACTTTTCTCTTACTTTTTATTATTTTATTTGAAGTCACCTGTATATATTTTCAACTGTTGAAAGAGATTGGGATTTCGATTTCGCATGTTCTGAGTTTAGTGTATAAAATCTATAAAAACGAGGAATTACTTAGTGGTCCAAAATGTCAAAATCTTCACGTATTATAGCATTGAGTATCCATCTATATTGAAACTCAATGATATAAGTTAAAATTCATCAATAATTCTTTGTCTCAATTCCTGCAGGCGTATTTGTAGTCTGGCATTAACAGATTTTACAGATAACAGAATTTTAGATTATTTTAAAGAAAAAACATTTTACGGTCTAAAATCCGGAGAACGAGCAGGTCATTCGGTGCGATTCTGTTCGCATATTGCTATGGATTTTGTAATCCAGGCAATATTGCTATCTCTCAAATTCAGAGCAATATGACTATAGTATTGCGTATTCTGTTTCGACTATTATAGCGATGTTATTTAGGAATTTTGCCTTAGCAATATTGCTTCGAGAATCGGCAATCCAAGTGCTGACAACACAGTAATATACACTGCTCAACAATTGATAGGGATCACTTACTTGTTCTAAATTTATTTTCGAAATATTCGCTCCAAGCTTGAAAATTTAGTCAGAGATCAGAGTATTTTTAGTTGATAATATGGTTCACTTGAGAAAAGAATGAAAAACTGGAAAGTTGGAAAGAAAAAAAGACTTTATTAGGAACACTCAAAATTCTGTGTTTGAATAACATAAACATTTTATGATGAAACCACAAGAAGGCTGAAGTTTGGGTTAAGCTAGTACCTAGTTGGTCCCCCACGAGCTCGTCTCAAGAATTCTACTCTACGAGGCATACTTTCGATCAAACGATTTATTTAATTTTTGGGCAAATTCGTCCAAATATCCCGTAAAGCGTTAGAAGGATCCTCCAGGTTATTGATCGGTTGTTCTGAGGTTGACAATTGTCTAGACATCTCAGACCAGACATGTTCGATGCAATTCATGTCTGGAGAGCGAGCTGGCCAGTCCATGAGCATGAGTTTCTAGCGCTTCATTAACCAGACGACTACGGTGTGGACGGGGATTATCGTCAATTAAAATGAAATTCTCGCCCACTGCAGCCGCAAACGGAACAATTATGGGTTCAATAATCATATCGTGATATCTCTGGCTGGTCATGGTGGTGTTCTGCAGAACAACCAACTCTGGTTGGCGTTGGTTCAAATAAATGCCTCCCCATACACATATAGAATCTCCGCCAAAAGCTGTTGTGGGTACCATAAACTGTTCTGCATACCTTCGACCTCTTTCCCTCCAAGCAAGAATACGTCCATCGGAGTTGACCAAACGAAATCTAGACTCATCCGTAAATAAACATCGGCTCCAATCTTCAAGTGTCCAATTGCGGTGCTCCTCAGCCCATTGCCGTCGATGAACCCGATGTTCCCTATTCAAACAGGGATGTTATACCCTCCTACGTGCTCTCAAACCACGAACATGTAGTCGTCGTCTTACAGTCTGGTTCGAAATTAGAACTCCTGTTGCAACTCTCAGTGATCTATTGAGCCGCAACGCCGGGTAAGTGGGATTTCTCCTAGCATTGAGGATCAAAAGACGATCTTGGGCAGCTGTTGTTCTGCACTGCCGACCTCCCCCATGAACATAAGCTACTGAGTCGTTTTGGATGAACCTATTCCAAGCCCGACTCACGACACTTCTCGCTGGGACAAACCTTCCTGTATCCACCGTATGATTTGGTCCAGTTGCACTTGCACAGGAGCCAAACGTCTTCTCGGCATGACTGATAAGCTGATATTGTTCTCATTTCTTCAATTATTGTCACCTTATGTGTTTGAACGAGAGAAAAAAAACAGATTTAATAACAAATACCACATTGCTTTTTACTCCACTTGTAACAGCCTACAGATAAGAATGGATTTTGTGAACAAGAGCCGATGAAGTGTGGAAGACATCAACTCAAAACATCTTACTCTTACATATAATGTACAGATATTCACGAGATAACTTGAAAAAAATACAAATGAAGAGAAGTTCATAAGTGATCCCTAGCAATTGTTGATCAGTGTATGATATTTGAACTACTATTTTGAGTTTTGTTATGACATTTCTGTGTTTTCAAACACTTGTAATGAGAATTTCAAAAATGTTGCGGATTAGGAGAACCAACCAAACCCAAATGGAAGTATTAATAAACTTCCTTGAATAAAATAGAATTAAAGTGACAGGAAAACCCACCCATCAAAAATATAGCGAAAACGAGATAAGAAAAGATTGAATGAGATATTTCCATAAAGAATTATTAATTAATGATAACACAATCTTATTATCTTAAACTAGATGAATCATTCTGCCGAATAGTTGGCTGTTGTGTTGTTATTTGAAGCTGAGAAATTTTTACAATTAAATCACAGAATGTTTAAGTTTAATTCAAATTTGTTATCAATAAACAATTTCATAAAATATCATTATAAAATAAACTTTTATTTATTCATTAAATATATGTTCCTGTTGAAAGGCTACGTCGACAACGTTTTTCGTCAAAAATTAATTTTGCTGTGTTTTACCTCTGCATTGTTATAGAAAAAGTATTGAGAAATGGTGCCATAATTCAGGGCTGGATAGAATACCCAAAATTTCCTAGAAGCAAACAATTTCTTCTTCCTTCCACATACTCTGTTCTCATGTGCCGATAGATTTTGAAACATGTCAAAGTCGTAGGCAACTCCATGGAACTGTGCATTTACATTCGTAATGATTGAATTAATAACAAATATCTGAAAAATAACGATTCAATCAAATATAAGAAAAATATGGAATTAAACTTTCAGCTTGTATATTTATACTGTGAAAACCCTATATATAGTCCGTTCGCAAAAGTTTGAGCGCGTAGTGGGCGTTTGTTTATTTATCTCTTTCGACGAGCTTCCGAGTTATCAAAGAACTCTATGCAATATTGACAACATTGCGTATCAATCTACAAGAAAATAAACAACATTACCTAAAATTTTAATATACACAGTGAAATATGTCAAACTGTCATGGCCAACCGACGGCTCAACCTTTCGTGAACGGAATATATTGATGTTTTGTTCACATCCTCACTACTTGGAGGAAATGTTACGGGTAATAACTTTGTTGATATGAGGTCCTTACATAACTAGTAGGCTCATTCCTAGATTGAAGTCCTCACCAACTATAGTCTAATAGCGGCCATAAGCAAAGAATTGTGAAGTTGGTTCATCAATAATTGTTCTTCACTTTTCAATCAAATTGTCCGATCGAAATATTTCAATAAACTTCTGTAGTATCCCTGATATGTCGGTTTTGCGGTCTAAGATTTCTCCTCAAAATTAAATGTTCTGTAGTACTTCAATTCAATTCAAAGCCTTTGACCAATTAAAATGAAATAAATGTTTCTATATCGTATTTTTTATTATTTTGGTCCCGGGCAAGATTGTTTTCTGTGTATGCAAGTACTATTTCGACCTTGCTAAGATAGCAATGCAAACAGCAAGGATATGGCTAAATTGACAAATATATTGCCACAGAATCGTCGATCAGAAATCAGAATATTGCAGATCTTGCTATGATAGCAATATCTTTATACGCAAACAGAATCGAACTAATTACCCATCTAAGGTATTGTAAAAACTCAAAAGAAGTTGGTTGTCGTGCGATAATTTCCGTGTGCACAGATTTCTTACTCTGAACCCAGTATGTACGACCTCTAAATCTCAAGCTCTTTCAACATCTGCAAAACATATAGGGTAACAGAGTAAGTCGTACCATTGAGTTTAAATATTAGATGTATAGGTACTCGGTGATCGTAATGAATATTGAAGGAAGTTATGTTCCAGATCTTTTCTGATGACTTTGGTCATATAATATGCTCTCCGAACTTCCCCTTATTGAGATATTGCAGTTAAAAGATTTTTTCAGAATTCGACAATTTTGGGGGTTTTTATCAATCTTTTCTAGAGCTAGAACTCCGAAGGTTAATTTTTTTAATTATCAAGCAGAGCTGCGCCGAGCACTGAAGAAAAGTGTTTCGAGCACAAAGCACTAAGCTCTATTGAAAAGTGCTCCGGAATCTCGAGCACTAAGCCCTAATTTTTTGAGGAATGTTCGCGATTACTAAGAACTCTTGGAAAGTATTTCATTCACACGAGTACCGAGCACTGAGCACTTTTCAAAATGACACTTAGTATTTTCCATCCAAATGTCTCTTAGTTTGGAATTTTGATTTTGATTTCAGAAGTCTTGATTTTTTTTTTCGAGTGTTGTCGCGTTTTGAACTTGCAGAATTGAAATTGACAATAGGTTTCATTTTCAGCGAGTCCAACATTGTCGTTCGATAGTTATTTTATCAACTAGGTTATTGAAGGGAGCGATTAATGGTCAAGATATTTTAACGATTTGCTCCGCTCATGCGTTAACAGTTCGAGACCAAAAGACGCTAGATTAATAACACAGTTGATTACAAGATTTTTTGCCGACCTGAAATTGAATCGTGTATAAATTTTCGATTGAAATACATTTTTATTTTGCACAAGACATACATGTAACATAATATAAGTTTCTGTCTTCTCATGTTCAAAGAAAGTTTTGAAATTACTCCATTGCTTCTGAAAGCTTTGTGTTCGGTTACCCTTGGAAAGTGCACATTGAAAAAGCATCAATTGAACATTAAAAGCGGGCATCTATATTCAATTTCGTACACATTAAAATCATCTTTGTAGATCGACAAAAAAATTATTTTCGATTTAAAATTCCGAAATTGAATTAATACTTACTAATAATTAATATAATTGAAGACATACATGACGACATACCGAAAAAAAGTTATAGAGAAACAGTGAAGTCCTGTCAACAAATTAGATGGAAATGTTTTTTATGGTTTTCTGAGCTCTATATGGCATTCATTCAGTTGACAAACTGCACCTGAAATATTCTTCCATGAATTACTTGAAATCATGACAATAGATACCTGAATCGTATGTTAAAAACTTGTTCCAGAGAGTCCATAGCATAAAGCGAGATCGTTTTTTTCAACGCATCAGTTGTAATGCAAGAAAAAATCAACAAATCAACACATCATGTGTCTATAGAAATGGAGTAAAAAATATGAATTCTTTAGTTCTTTGTCTATTCTAATCACGCGAATGTCTGCCATTTCCATGTTCGAACATGGTCCATGAAGGGCTTAGTGGTTACCTAGTAATTCGAAGCACTAAGCACTAAGCACTGGTCCAATCAAGTGCTCGCGAGCACAGTGCTTACGAGCACAAAAGTGCTTCGAGTGCTTTCAAGAGCACTAAGCAAGGCTTCAGCACAGCTCCGGTATCTAGTTAGAGATGATATCAATCAACAACAAAGATGAACAAAAACTGAAAATTCTACTTGTATACCTATTATCAACAAAATATTATGCATCAGATGCATTTTGCGAAATTGCACCCACCCGCAGAATGTCATAAACTTTTATGTTCGAAAGGTATTCACTTGGTTCCATACTTCATTCAAAGCCTATATAGTGTATATTCCCCCGCGAATATAATGGAGTGAGCAATTTCAATATTTATTATGCTTCGATAGCAGGTTACTCTGTAATAATGTGAATCTGCTTTAGGGGTAGCTCGTATTTTCCGAACATCAGAAGGTAGGCAACAACAAGAAAATAGAAAGGACCTATCAAATAATAATCGGATTTCCATCTTGTTCAATAATATCTGGAATCTTGAACGGCAATGAGAGACAGACTTATCAATTATCTACAGAGAAACTGTTTCATTTGGTAATGAATGTCAACATGATTTTCGCATAGGACAATCGTCAATTCAGGCCATGATGGGCTCTTAAGATTAATTCAGAGCTACATAGACTTCAACATCAGTTTGGATGTTGGGATTACAGTTCGCTGACATCATGAATTGGGCTCATGTTATTTTTTACACAGATTGCGCATCATTGTATGACGAGGTTCCTACTTGAATTTTTCAAAGCCATCTCAAAAGCAGAATGCACATGGATTTCAATGCACATCTAATAACTGGGGTTCGACGAGGTTCAATACTGGGACCAGTAGTAGGTATTTATTCCAGACATGAATGACCCTGCAAATATTATAAGAATATGTAAAAACTTACGTTATCAGAAATTTCAGTTTTCAATTCGATGGAGTCAAAGTGCTGATTTGAGACTCTCACTTGCTATTTTCTTGATCAAGCACATAGTTGCTATCGATATCGCTATGATTTTGCTCAAATGTCTGTTATGATTTCCAGATGAAGAATCCGAAGCCTAAAACCATAGACTAACTAAACGGAGAATAGATGAGACACTAGTAGAACAAGCTTCAACGCCATCTTTTTTTGTACAACATTACTAATTCGTGAAAAAAGCTTAATTGAAAAAGGAATCTGTATCGTAAAGCTGCCTCAAAAAGAATTCTGTAGTGCACCTTTTGAATAGGTAGGTACGCCCATATACAAGAGGCAAACAGTTTTTTGAAATTCAATTTCCAAAAGGAAATCAGAAATGAATTCGTGCAAGTTATCGATGAGCGAGGAAATTTATTTTCATGAAAATAATACCTGCAACGAACTTTCATCTGATTATCTTTCGGAATCGAGAAATGAGGATCAATAATCAAATTCTGGGTAGAATAAAAATTTATTAACTGAAATAGGTATCACAAATTGAAAATACAGATTTATTTCATAAATATCTAATCAATAAACTGATAATTGCATTGAAAACATTCTCAAAAACTAAAAATAATGAATTCAATAATACAAAATATGAGTATTTACCGACTAAACTTATTCAATACATGAAAAACTTTTTTGAAAACTACGAGTAAAAATTCTTATAGTTAACAGAATATACATGTAAATTTTATAATTACCTTCTTGCATCTCGATTTTCACATCCAATAACACGTCTTCACTCTTGCAGGCATATCGAAATTTATTATATTTCAAAAAGAACGTGTCAAACCACTCCTTGTGTCAGTTGACAATTCAAAGGTTGTTGTAGTATTAGGTATCTATTTTTTCGTTCATTAATTCAATAGTTTTCAATTTAAATTCATTTCATTGGTATATGCACTGGACAGCCTATATATTCTCAGTTACCTGGAACTGACATCTGCTGTCCTGCGCAAATCAACAAGTTTGAACAATATGTCATAGTCTAAGAACAATCTCCGAGTTTTTCTTATCGCTACCGCTAATTTTCTTAATTGTATTTTCCGCTATTTTATATTTTCTCTTATTTTGAGATAGAACCTTGTGTTCCGCTATTTTAAGTGAACTACGCTATTATTTTGTGAAAGAGACACTATTATTGAAGAATTAAAGATCACCGACCCCGTCCGAGAGTACTCTCCAGAAGATTGGTCGAAGAATACTGTTTGGTGAGTCTGGTGCATTTTACTTTATTTTCTTTCACTTCATTTTAACAACACCTATGATTTTTGATTAATACAGTCCACTAAATTCTCTCCACATAAAGAGTTACCGCAACATTTTGGACCTTCAGGAGCCGAATATTGAATTGTTTTTTTTTTCATATTTGGTTTTATTGCTTGATAATTGAAGTTTCGCAAATTACATGCAGAATTGTTAATTATTAATTATAGTGAGTTTTATTCTCATCATCTTATTATTCCTCTTATCTCCGATAATTATTGTATCGTTTCAGTTTCTTGTTACATGCGATAATTTTTTGTTCGTACGCTACAATCTCCCCAGTAAACTCGTTTACCGACTGCATTTTATTAGAGTGTTGGGTCGATATTCGAGTTTCCAACGTTCGATTTATTTATTGAATTTCTTTACGTTTTCCGATTGAAATATGGCAACTAAAATAAAACGAGCCCGTGCGTATCGCAATACTGCTGTCGCCGAAATTCAACTTCTGAGTAATTTCGCAAAACAGGCAGAATCTGATGTAAATAAATTCAGAATTTTTAAAGCAAGATTTTCGGACATTGAAAGAATTAGGGAGGAATTTGAAAAACATCACGTAATTATTGTAGATTCAGTTCTTCAAGAGGAAGATTGTGATTTGAGTTTGGAAGAAACCATAAGAGATGGTTTCTTGGCAGACTATTATGAAATTAAAGCTATCTATGAAACTTTAATTCTCGATGATTTTCAAAAATCAGAAAATTCGAATTCTTCTCCTTCTTGTTCGAAATATAACGCGAATGTGAAGTTGCCTAAGCTTGAGTTGAAACGTTTTACAGGTGATTGTACGCAATTTCCTTCATTTATAGGTTTATTCAATTCACTTGTACACAATAATACATCGTTGAGTAATGATGAAAAAATTAGTTACCTGGTTTCAACCCTCGATGGACCGCCTTTGAAACTAATTCAAAATTATGAATTTTGTGGAAGAAATTATCAAACTGCTTATGATACCTTATATCAACGTTACCACAATAAGCGTTGGCTCGCTAAATGCCATTGGCGTCGCATTGAAGGTACAGTTAAAATCAAATCAAAGGTACCAAACGCCCTGAGAAATTTATTAGATACTTTTCAGGAAAATATTTCTGCCTTGAGAAATTTACAATTTCCCACTGATGAATGGGATTTCATTTTACTGATGATGCTGTATGATCGGTTAGATGACGATACAATCTCCCGATTCGAACATGCTTATGGTTCATCTGAGATTCCCGAATATAAAGATCTCACGACATTTTTGGAAAGAGAATGTATTGCATCCGAAATGATCAATAATGATCAACCTTCTACTAGTGGTATAAATTCAGTTGGTAGAAAACCTTATACCAAAGATAAAATGAAGAATTTCTTTGTTGAAAAATCGACAAGTCCGAACAGTTCTGGTTCCTCGAAATGCGTCGTTTGCAAAAATGACCATTCCATATTCAAATGTAAAATTTTTCTTGATATGAAACCGTTTGAACGCTATAATTTAGCTAAAAAACTGCATTTATGTTTCAATTGCCTATCAAATGTTCATGATATACGTTCTTGTGCTTCTAAGTCTACCTGCCGTCAATGTTCAATGAAACATCATACCTTCTTACATTTTAAAGTAGAGAAAGATGAAAAGTCAGGTGCGCAAAACGCTACCACAACTAGTTCAGAATCGCAATCTGTTGTGAACTTTGCTGGAGCTGGAGTTCTCAATTCTGAAAAAACTTCTTTTGTTCTTTTAGCCACTGCTTTAGTTGAAGTGTCCGATTCAAATGGGACTTTCCATAAATTACGTTGTCTTATTGATTCTGGTAGTATGACTTCGTTTATAACAAGGAAATCAGCGTCACGTTTGGGTTAAAATCTGAAAATATTTTTCTTGAAGTAACAGGATTGAACTCTTCTAAATCTTGTACAAGTAAAGGTTTAGTTTCTCTTACTATTAAACCAGTGGGTCAATCAACTCCAATTTTATATACAAACGCATCTATAATCAATCAAATTACAGACAAATTACCGACAACGCCTGTGCCCGCTTCCGTTGGTGATGAGTTCAAAAATTTGAAATTAGCTGACGCTACTTTTCATACTCCTGGACATGTTGATATCTTATTTGGAGCTGATATGTTTTCGAAAATTTTGCTCAGTGGTCACGTCACTGGTGTTAATGGTATTAACGCATTCAATTCTATTTTTGGTTATATACTCATGGGAGGTGGATCAGACCCCTCTCAAAACAGTACCGCCTCATTTTTTTGCGACATCCATTGTCAAGATAGCGACATATCACATCCTGAAATTGTGAAACGTTTTTGGGAAACCGAATCTATTCCCTCGATAAGTATTGATTCCCCCCAAGATCAATTATGTGAGAAAATATTTGTAGATACACATAAACGCGATTCCACTGGAAAATATGTAGTTTCTCTGCCCTTTGCAAATAGTATGCCCAATTTTAGCGGCATGGAAGAACTTGCTTCCAAGCGATTCGTTTCATTAGAGCGTCGACTTATGAAAGATCCTTTTCTCCATAACGATTACTCTGCTTTTATTCCCGAATATCTTGATTGCGGACATATGGAAATTGTTCCATATAATTCTTTACACGAAAATCCTTATAACCTCATTAACTATTGTTTTCTGAAACCTTTAAGTTCGCACGCGAAATTGCGAGTGATTTTCAACGCGATTGCTAAAGCTCCATCAGAGTTTTCAATCAATGATAATTTATTGACTGGTTCAAAGCTACAAACTGATTTTGTATCTATTCTTTTAAAGCTCCATCTACAACCTTATGTATTATATGCTGACATTAAGCCAATGTATAGAGTGATTTGGCTCAATGCTGATCATCGCGAATATCGAAGAATATTCTGGAGATTTTCTACTGACGATTATTTGAACCGATTGAAAACCGTTACATATGAAATTTTATCTGCTCTATTCGTAGCTTCGCGATTTTTGAAACAGTTAGAACAAGATGAAGGTAACGATTTTCCTTTGACGACGAAAGTATTGTTTGAGGATACTATTCCTACTTCCATGCTTAGCATAGAAAATCTTGTTTTGTGTTCTGATGGTGACTCATCTGCTCTGGAAATTTTAGGATTGTTATGGAATCCAATTTCAGATAGTTTTTCGTTTTCTGTTGCACCTTCGAACGATACAGGATGTACGAAAACACAAGTCTTGTCACAAATAGTCCGACTATATGATCCACTCACCTTTTTAATCGAATATTTAATTCAGAGATTCTGGATTATGGGTCTTGCGTGGAATGATCAACCACCGGACGAAATTTCACTTATTTGTAATCGGTTTGTTTCGCACATTCAATATCTTTCGCGATTCGAAATAACAAGGCATTTGAATTGCTCAATTAATTGTAAATTGGAGTTATACGGGTTTTGTGATGGTTCTGAAAAGAGGGATTGTGCTGTTTTGTATTTGAAAACTGCGAATCTTTATGGCAATATTCATATAATTTCATTATAGCTAAGAGTAAAGTTGCATCTCTTGAGAAAATTGTATACCACGATTGATATGTGCGGCAGTTCCAGAAACGTTTTTATTTAACCTTTTTTCAAATAACTATTCCAGATAGTTCTGGCATGGCTTAGATCACATTCCTTTTGTTGGAAACATTTTGTGGTTAGCACAGTTGCATATTGTGTAGAAGAGAAAATTTCATGCCTTCAATGGAGTTGCATGAGTTCGGAAGATTTTTCCTCAGACCTCGGTAGTCGATCTCTTTTTCGCTCAGGTATAGTCGACAAGGCGTTTTGGTTGAGGGATCTGAAGTTTTTTTATAGCGATCAATTGAGAATTAAACTGGATGAATTCTCTGAAAATTTTGTGTCAGAATATAAAATATGCGATGGGAAGAAAATAACTTTATTCGCAACCCCTAAAATTCAACACTTTTCGAAAAAATATTCAAATTTTCCGACAGTATTACGTATTTCTGTCTATGTCATGAGATTTGTTCATAATATCAGATACGATGTGATCCTCTTAGTTCGCTAGAATATCTTCTGGCATTGATAATGCTATACCAAATTTGTCTCCTTCTCGACTAAATTTTCGGGTAATAGGTTTTCTAAAAGTTGAGAAAACTCAATATTTTTGAGGGTGAGAACGATTTTGTTCTACTGGATGTTCGTTTAAACCACTCTGATTTACGTTACAAAACAAAACACACTATATTCATCTCACGCAAAAGTTTATTGATCAATCATCTCATCAAGTATTTTATAATGGTTCACGCCAGTTTTTGCTTGATCGATATATTGTGGACAGAAAAACGCAAAATCTTATTTTTGCGTTACCAATAAAAAGCAATGAGGAATAATCTTTTTTTATTTTGCTCATGTTATTTTTTGTTATGAATCTTTCTGCATGATGGTTTGCACAACTTCATATTCAATCCTTTTTTTCTATTTTTCTTTCAAGCTCTTTTGAAAAATGCTATGGCATTTTTGGGGGGCAGGAAATGTTGTAGTATTAGGTATCTATTTTTTCGTTCATTAATTCAATAGTTTTCAATTTAAATTCATTTCATTGGTATATGCACTGGACAGCCTATATATTCTCAGTTACCTGGAACTGACATCTGCTGTCCTGCGCAAATCAACAAGTTTGAACAATATGTCATAGTCTAAGAACAATCTCCGAGTTTTTCTTATCGCTACCGCTAATTTTCTTAATTGTATTTTCCGCTATTTTATATTTTCTCTTATTTTGAGATAGAACCTTGTGTTCCGCTATTTTAAGTGAACTACGCTATTATTTTGTGAAAGAGACACTATTATTGAAGAATTAAAGATCACCGACCCCGTCCGAGAGTACTCTCCAGAAGATTGGTCGAAGAATACTGTTTGGTGAGTCTGGTGCATTTTACTTTATTTTCTTTCACTTCATTTTAACAACACCTATGATTTTTGATTAATACAGTCCACTAAATTCTCTCCACATAAAGAGTTACCGCAACAAAGGTTTTTTGATAATAATGATTTTACATACTTACTATTTTCTCGATAGGATTTCCATGAATGCAACGACATCTAACTATCAAATTGAAAATAATTTTTTCGTGTATTAGTCTCCTCCTCCGACAGATGTCGCGGAATATACGAGTGGCTCATCTATTTTATTATAGTTTTTCTATGCCTAAAACAATATTCTATATGGCCGTCTGTCTGTCAATAATCATTGAAATGATATTTTTTGAGCGCTCGTTCTACTTAAACGAGTGCTAAAAAGTTTTGTCCAAATGTCTGTTACTTTTGAAGTTTGAGCTGAAAATGTTCTCAAACGATAGGATTTGACTCCCTGATGAATTCGTGGCCAAGTTCAATTCTGTCCGTGGGGCCGTCCGGTCGTAAGAACGATAAATTTCCAAGGAATTGTTCTAGACACTTAGCTTTTCAGGGATTTGGTTCCCAAATGTTTCTTTAACCAGGCATACAAAGTTTTTGTCCCTCAATACCTCAGACACAAAAAAACCAATCGACATGAAACTCCTCGGCTACATGCAAGATGCTTATAATAAGTATCATGTAAAATTTTGTGACTATAGTGTTAACAGAAGCATAGAAAATTCAATTGAAATATTGAGAAAAAAAACTTCATATTTCCATAACAAAATATCCGAATCGAGTGAAATTTATTTTGTGAATTCGATATACTGAATCTCCATATCTCCATAACCATAAAATATAATTCTTTTAATTATTAATTTTCTCCATAATTCATTTTTTGAATAATTTCTGAAATGAAATTCAGAATGTGCCGAGATTTTTAATTCATATACTCGTGAATTTCGAGTTTTACAAAATTGGAGGTAATAGCATCATTGCTCCACCAATAAACGAGCTGCTCAGGACTTTTCTTGAATTTTTTGTAATAATTTTTGACCGAAGAATACATTCTCGATTCAAATCAACCCGATCAACTGGAGCATTCTATTCTCTCAATGAAAAGTGTGCACAAATGAAGGATTATTATTTTAATGTCGACATAACAGACTCAACAGATGTATAAATAAACTTCAAGTTTGTTCAACCAGAAATTATCGATTTCGTCTGAAAATAAGTAATGTGGCAAATTCCGTGATGAAAATTTGTTACTGTCATATTGTATAACCAATCTAAACCTGAACCCACAAACATTGATGAGTTGAGTTGTCTCGCCTAATTAAACATAATATTCATCAATAATCAGATGAAATCGGCAGTATCAGATACTGATATTATTGTGAAACCTGGCACTAGGTGTTTCACGTGTTTGAAATATTCCAATCCTACACATTGAAAATTTTCAGTCTTTTGCTTACTGCATGGGAGAGTTGAAGTGCTTACTGATGGATAGCCAGAATGAACTACGTTTACCTCTGGTTCTTCAGCGAGTTCAATTACAGTGGTAAATATCGAATTTCGGTGACCAGCAAATATCGAAAAGATTCTGGTGTTATTGTATTCATTGAGTCTTCCTGATCAACATCAGTAAAACCAACAGATGTTGATTTATATTGCTTTAGAAAATATGTGCCTCCAAAGTTCCAAAAATGTTCCTTTTCCACGCTTTTTTCACTATAAAACCACAAATTCACTGCTCCAATTTAGTCTATACATAAATCACCTCTGAACATTCACATATGCAGGGTGTAACTAAATAAGTGTAAAATATTTAAGGAGGTGATTCCTCATCGAAAAAAAGATAGCACCTTTCATATAAAGACACTTCAGTGGAGCATCCCTTGTTAAGATACAGCCCCTCAAAGGAAGTACATAAAATTTTTATAACAATTTTTTTCACAAGCACCAAAAAAGTTACAATATTGAAATCAACCTGACGTTTCCAACTAGCAAAAAGACACTTACCCAGTTATTTATTTGGTTTACCCCATGGTTGTAAGGGTGGGAAACGCAACCCCTAAAGTTTTTTTCCAATGTAACTTTTTGTCTTATAATTTGTTTACCATTTGAAAATTTATTTCCGATAGCCTGTTTCATTCTAAACAAAAAATAAACATTTATGGGGAATGCAATATTCAGTTTTAATATATACCTACAAATTCAGGATGAGTTTGTTCAACCAGAAATGATCGATTTCATCTGAAAATAAGTAATGTGGCAAATTCCGGGATTAAATAAATTATTCATCAATATTCAGATGAAATCGGCAGCATCAGATACCGATATTCTTGTGTAACCACGCACCAAGTGCTATACGTGTTTAAAATATTCCAATCCTACACCCTTAAAATTTAAAGTTGGAAAGTTGAAGAGCCTACTGATGGATTGCCAGAATGAACTACGTTTGACCTCTGGTTCTTCAGCGGTGAGTCCAACCGAGTCGTCCAATACCACTTTCGGCATAAAACTAGGAACTAAGAAACATTCGGCAAAAATGAGGCACTCTTTTACACAAGGGATAAATGTGCACAAAGAAAGGCATATTGGAGATTACCAACTCAACAGATGCATAAACAAACTTTCCTGTGAAATGTAGTATTCGGTTTTATTATTCAAATTCACGGAAAGTTTGTTCAACCAGACATTATAGATTTCATCTGAAAAAATTCAAGATGAGCCCTGAGCAGGAACTTTTGAGACTTCGTTCATTGGTAGAGCAAAGCAAAGAAACTATTACCTCAAAATTTTATATGGGACTTGAAATTGTAACTAAATATATGAATGCAGAATTTCAGCACAATCGAAATAATATTCTGAATATTAGAATATTATTCAATAAATGAAATATGAAAGAAATGAATAATTGAAAAATTGAATTCTACGGTTCTGTATTCATTCACAAAAGAAATTTCACTTGAATTGGATACCCTGTTACGGAAATTTAAAAATTCTTCTCTTCAATATTCCAATTGAATTTTCCATCGTTCTGTTAACCCTATGGCCACAAAATTTCGCATAAATATTCAGTATATCTATCTTCATTCGCAAAATAAATTTCACTCGAATCGGATATCTTTTTATGTAAATATGTTGTTCCTTCTTTTCAATATTCCAATTGAATTTTCCATGGTTCTGTTAACACTATGACCACAAAATTTAGCATGAAAATTCAGTATATCAGTATTCATTCACAAAAGAAATTTCACTTGAATTGGATATGTTATGGAAATTTAAAGATTCTTCTATTCAAAATTCCAATTGAATTTTCTATTGTTCTGTTAACACTATGGCTAAAAAATTTCGCATAAACATTCAGTTTATCTATCTTCATTCACAAAATAAATTTCACTCGAATCGGATTTCTTTTTATGTAAATAAAAAGTTCTTTCTTTTCAATATTTCAATTGAATTTTCCATGGTTCTGTGTACACTATGGCCACAAAATTTTGCATGAGGCTCATTATGAGCATTTTGCATGTGGATGCCACATTTCATTCTGATTGGTTTCATTTTGTATGAGATATTGAGGAACACAAATTTTGAATAGCCATATTTTCTGGACACCTTGTACGATTTGGCTGGTTAAGGAACTCAACTGAGGCATTTGGGATCGGAATTTTTGGGTAGGTATTTGAGGCAAGCTGAAAACTTGTCAGATTACTCTCTTATTATATACCAACCCGGGATTGCAGACCTGGCTGGTGAGTAGGGGGGCTAAATCAACCCCTACATTTTTAATGGCCTGGCAGGTAGAAAGCCCTACCGAAATGATCTGTCTTTTTGGGAATCTTAGTTTTTAGTTATAAGTAACACTCCATTAAAATTTCAAGCTGCCAAATAATTTAATCAGGGTTTTAACATTGCCAGACGCGTGCAAAAATATGTTGCAAAAAATTATAAAAAATGTTTTTGAGGCAGCTTGAAATTTTAATGGAGTGTTACTTATAACTAAAAAATAAGATTCCCAAAAAGACAGATCATTTCGGTAGGGCTTTCTACCTGCCAGGCCATTAAAAATGTAAGGGTTGATTTAGCCCCGCTACTCACCAGCCAGATCTGCAATCCCGAGTTGGGATATAATAGGAGAGGCATCTGACAAGTTTTCAGCTTGCCTCAAATACCTACCCAAAAATTCGTGCCAGCTTTCCTACTATTATTTTTATATGGAAATAACCAACTCAACAGATGCATAAATAAACTTTACTGTGAAATGCAGTATTCGGTTTTATTATTGAAATTCACGGAAAGTTTGTACAACCAGACATTATTGATTTCATCTGAAAAAATTTAAGATAATCCCTGAGCAGGAACTTTTGAGCTTTCATTCATTGGTAGAGCAAAGAGACTATTACCTCAAAATTTTATATGGAACTTGAAATTGAAAACAAATATATGAATCAGAATCTCAGCACAATCGGAATAATATTCTGAATATTATTCAATAAATGAAATATGAAAGAAATGAATAATTGAAAATTTGAATTCTGCGGTTCTGTATTCATTCACAAAAGAAATTTCACTTGAATTGGATACCCTGTTATGGAAATTTAAAAATTCTTCTCTTCAATATTCCCATTGAATTTTCCATCGTTCTGTTAACCCTATGGCCACAAAATTTCGCATAAACATTCAGTATATTTATCTTCATTCGCAAAATAAATTTCACTCGAATCGGATATCTTTTTATGTAAATATGTTGTTCCTTCTTTTCAATATTCCAATTGAATTTTCCATGGTTCTGTTAACACTATGACCACAAAATTTAGCATGAAAATTCAGTATATCAGAATATAGAAATTTCACTTGAGTTGGATATGTTATGGAAATTTAAAGATTCTTCTCTTCAAAATTCCAATTGATTTTCTATTGTTCTGTTAACACTATGGCTACAAAATTTCGCATAAACATTCAGTTTATCTATCTTCATTCACAAAATTAATTTCACTCGAATCGGATATCCTTTTATGTGAATATAAAGTTCTTTCTTTTCAATATTTCAATTGAATTTTCCATGGTTCTGTGTACACTATGGCCACAAAATTTTGCATGAGGCTTATTATGAGCATTTTGCCACATTTCATTCTGATTGTTTTCATTTTGTATGAGATATTGAGGAACAAAAATTTTGAATAGCCATATTTTCTGGACACCTTGTAGGATTTGGCTGGTTAAGGAACTCAACTCAGGCATTTGGGATCGGAACTCACTCTGATAATCTTAAATCTCTAGGACACTCCCTTCGAAAATAATAGTGCTAACGGTCAGACGGCCTAACGGCCGTTTATTCATCAGGGAGTCAACCCCAATCGTTTGAGATCATTTTCGCCTCTGAAAATGAGAGACATTCGGGCAAAAAGATATAGCACTCGTTTGAGTAGAACGAGCGCTCAATAAGTCATGTGGCAAATTCCGTGATGAACATTTGTTACTGTCATATTGTATAAGCAATCCAAACCTGAACCCACAAACGTTGATGAGTTGAGTTGTCTCGCCTAATTAAACATAATATTCATCAATATTCAGATGAAATAGGCAGCATCAGATACCGATATTATTGTGTGACCTTGCACTAGGTGCTATACGTGTTTCATCTTATATCAAGTCGCATATATGGCACCCACAATAATCACAAACAATGCAATCAATATCCTTACAATTGCTTGTAACAATTATGTTCATAAGGTAAAGTATAAATCAGCTTAATTGGGATGCATTGAAATGAAAATTTTCGCAATTGTTTTGCTTAGGGCCAGTCGTCTCAACTAATATTATATTGTTTCATTTCTCCACTCACAGTAGCAAATTGAAAATGTTTAGACCCTCTTCAATTTTTGGTTTGGATCCACATTTTTGAAAGCCTTTTCCAAAAAACTGATCTGAGGATTCTTCCCTTTCACTTCGAAATTTGCATTGCCAACATGATACAGGTAAGGAAATAGACTTCGGATATATAGGTACAATATTTTATGTACTACCTGTACGACAAAGGAGGTACTTTGTCGTACAGGTGAACTGTGAAATATTCGAAAGATTTTACCAATATTACTGTCATCTCTGTCGACATAAATTTGAAAGAAAATTAACGGTATAAATGCATAGTTACTTTTCAGCTGGTACGACATCCTTAAGGGAATTTGTTGAATTACCCATTCGAAATTTTCAACTGAAAAAAGATTCGTTGTTCCGAAATTGCACTTCAATTCAACAATGAGTGTTGAGATTTCATAATATTGATTGCAAATTAATTAAATCTAAAAAAATTTTAAAGAATTTCTCTTGACTGAGTTCAGAATACCAATTTTCAACCATACTGCACTTTCAAACCTAATCAAACGGCTTGCATCCCTATGTAACATAGCCTTGTCTAACATAATCAACTGGAACTACACGATAGATAGATCATTATGCATACAATGCTAGACAATATGTCACCTCATTAGATGTGTTAGATAATTTTATATCATGAAAGTCCAAATATTTACTCAATAAAATTTTCGAGAAAACTATTAATTCAATTCGTAAAGGAAAGCTTACTCCTCTATTTGAGTTGAAAAAACCAGTTTACTCCGGATGAAGACAGTATTTTAGTGATAGATAAACACACTCCTTCGCTGTGTTATGTCTATAATTAAAAAAGATACGGCATCTGATTTATTCGAAAATTTGTTTGAGGAACAAAGTGTTCGTCCAAGCGTGAAGAATTCTGTTTATATCCATCTTATTAATTTTTCCGGTTCCATACTCGCTGATATGAAATTGCTAATAACTTATTTGTGTTTTCGCAATGTGTATACCTCTGGGAAAAGTGGGAATTTACTTCATGTTGGACCCTTTTACTAATTAATTTTTTTCTACGGCGTTAGGAAAGGAAAATATTTTTTGACTTCAACAAGTGGAGTTACAAATGTGAAGTATATTATGAAACGGTAAGCCACCCTACTTCATAAATCTTTATCAATGTATTTCGGTACCTATCATTGATTTATTTGAAAAACAATTGTAGAAAATCCTGACTCATTTTGGGAAAATGATAAATCAAATTCGAATATCCTGTGAACTTCTAATAAGCTATATTTTATCCATTTATGATTTCAACTTTTTCATTTTTTTCAAAATTGTTCTTCTTGTAGTTATCGTGTTTTTGGTCCGCTGTAATTGAATTCATAAGCGAATAGAAAGAAAGCTTAACCTTTATTCCAAAATCTTGATCTAAGAATTAAATCAATAATAGCTCCCAGAATATTCAAATCTGATTGATCGCTTTTTCACTATGGACAAGCGCGTAGAAGCTCTTGACCTCACATTGTACAGGGTTTTTAATCTGAAAGTGGACAAACTTGAAGGGGGATTATACGAGTGATTTGCAATCAAAAATGGCATATAACACATGGTTGAAATGTTGACGGTTGTTCAATTTAACATTTCTTGATTTCACGAAATATTTCGAGTTTTTCCTCTAAAATGATCATTGTCCTTGTAGTCTCATCAAATTTGACAACATGCTCATAAAGGGCAATTAATTTTCTACAAGATAAGAGAGTCGGTATGCGGAAAAAACTCTCATCGCCAGCGTGGTAAGGAGATGAATATCCTGATTCTGAAGTTAACAAAATAAGTCCTCTTTTTCCAATGGTTTCTTCGATAAAATATTAATAATTAGGCACACGTTTTTTTTTCAGCGAAAAATACCTCATTTAGTGTACTTTTCGAATATCATGGCTAACATGACAACGAAAAAGTCAAAAACTTCCGAACATAAATTTGCTCAATTTTGAAGCCGATGAGGAGTTCGAATTGATGCAACTGTCATCGAAATATCTCTGAATAAATGGAAGCATTGATCCAGAATTTCAAGTTAAACCGGTGCGGCTATCAGAAGAGTCTATAATATTCAGTTCTGAATTGTGCCTAAGTACCCGAAATTTCAATTCTTATTTCTACATTTTCATGTTAAGGTATATTTAATTCATTCGAATATCATGATCCCATATTTTCAACATAAATAATTGATGCAATTGTCACGACATACCTATCCACAATGTCAAGATTAAAAGAGCCATTAAAAGGTCAGAAAGTGTTACGTAACAAAGTATGACTAATCATGAAATTCCTCTGGAAATTACGATTTTGAAATGTTATCTTGATGGAGCTTCCTCATTTTTTAAATGGGAGTAAAATGCCGCGCCAATTTGTTCGTTAATAGGATTTCCTTTCAACGTATTAACTATAATTATGGCGGTTTGAAACACTTCAATTTTAAAATTCCTACTCCAGCAGGATGCGTTTTTTCGTTGTCATAAATTAAAGCAATTTTTCTTCAACAAGTTTGGCTGAATGAATCATCAGCTCCAAAATTAAAATTTTTTTTTGTTAATATTTCTACAAATACGAATGATACAAATGGACTAAACACCAGAGTGTTAGTAAATAAGTGTGACAAACTTGAAAATTTATAGCGCGTCCAAAAATATCAACAAAATATTATACAGGGTGTTTGGTAATTCGACGTGATCCTTCAAATTGGATATACTAGATGTCATTTGCATCAAAATGAATCAATTGAAGCATGTCCCAAAAATCTAGAGTTGAGAAGATAAAGCGATTTTTCAACTTTTTCGCTTCGGTATCGAAAATAATAAATTTTGTGAAAAGAACGTGGCTCTTAATATTCGAGGCATTTTTTTTCAAGGCTGAGGAAATGGTACTTACTCATTTCTTGCGAAAAAGTATTCACCGAAAATTCTGATAACCCAAGCTGCATGAGTTTTCCTCATAAAATTTTGATGACTTAATAGTTATTCAATAAACTAGGTTATTAAAAACAGCGATTAATGGTCAAGATATTTTAAAGCGTGAGCGGAGCGAACGCTTTAATAGTTCGAGACCATTAGTCGCTCGATTAATAACCGAGTTTATTACAAGATTTTTCCGACGATCTCAATATGATTTGTGTATGAATTCTTGATTGAAATACATTTTCATTCTGCACAAGACATACATTTGTCATTATGAAATTTCTATGTATCTATGTTCCAGTAGAATTTTGACATTTCTCGTAGTGCTTCTGAATACTTTGTGAGCGGTTGCCATGAGGATTGCACATTAAAATAGCCAAAAAATTGAGCATTAAAATGGGTCATTAATGATCAATTTCGTACACATTAAAATCACCTTTTATTTCGAGGTCGGCGGAAAAAGCTTTTTAATTAACTCACATCTTTGAGTTAGTGATACCTTTACTTTTGAATGCACTGATTTGAAATTTGATTCTCTGTTTGAGAATATGTGTTCACGATTCAACCTTTACCTGTTACGTTATGTCGTTCAGACCTTTTCAAGTACCACTTGAACCTGGGGCTCTTGCTAGGCAGAGTTTTACTACACATTTCACCGTGAAATATTTTATAAATATAGATCTAGACCGAATATTTGTTTATATTAAGTCGAACGAAATATTCGAGTCCATATCACCAACTCATGTGAAATGTTGCATAGACAAATTTGTGATCACTTCTAATTTTTAATGGGGAGAGTTAAGCACGTGATATTTCCATGCTGGATTTGATTTTCCATAGTCCATATGATGCTCTTATGAAAAAACAAAATCGGTTGGTTGGTTTCTGAGTTACTCTCACTTATAAACTGCTTCCTTCCATTGAGTTTAAAAATACTGTTTATTTTTAAACTCAATGATTCTACTGATTTTCCAATATTAACGCAATTAAAAATCGTTGAACTTGATATTTAAAGATAACGAAAACATTGATTCACATTACGCTGATTTTGGTCGAAATCGTATGACTGGAGGATATTCAAATATTTTTTTACTTGATAAATAGATTCTTCAATTCGAATCAAACAGATAGATTGATGAGAATGAAATCAAGCATATAGGTATTTTGAGCAAGAGAAAGGCATTAATACTTCTTATAAATGTTCCTCTATGATTGTATTAGAAAAGGCTCCAAACCTCGCCTTACCAAAAACTTTTTTCCATAGTCGGCATAGTCATATTTTGAGATACAGAAATTTATTTTGGATAGCTCTATCAGTTCCTTCTCGAATCATTTATCTGGTACTTTCTTCTTTAAATTCATGATTTTTAAGGAAGAAATAATTTTCGGCCACGGTCCGGAAAGTATCCATTTCCTGAACTCTTTCCCTTTGAGAAAGTAGCATTTCCTGGTCTAGTCAGGGAAGTAAGTATGATTTCGATAAAATTAGTTGATCATTACCAAAGCAATGAAATAACGACTGACAGTTCATAAAAAATAGACAAAAATTGGCATATCGCAATTCGCTATTGATATGAGGAAAGCAGCAGTTTTTCTTCATGGTTGCCGAAGAAATTTCGTACTCAACACGTCCGCAAATAGTTTTTTTGAACTCGCAGACTTCCAGAACTCACCTACGCCATGTCCAGAAATTTTGTCTACTCATCTAAAAATTAAATTACTATTATCATTTTATTCATTTTATTAGCTTGAGTCGCTGGAATTATTTCCGAACCAGAATTTTATCCATCAAGCGGATTTTGACATTTTTATTCAAGGCAATAAAACAACAACTAAATCAAAAAAAAATCAGAATCGATTACAACCAAATCGAAGTGGATCGAAACTTCCTCTTAGGTATTAGATAAATTCTCTTTAGGATTTATTATCTCTTTCTCAAAAACCGCGAATTCAAGGAAGAACCTACAAGACACCTTTATCTGTGAAAAATGGATCAAGGTATCTAAAATTGATTTTTTTCGTGAATAATGTTTTAGGTATATGGAAAGAAACGAGGTTTATAGGTAGTTTTTTCCCTTGCGATCATATAAAAACACTATCAAAAATAAACAATGAAAGCAGAGGATAGTATTAATTGATTAAAATCAACCAATATTCCCTTTATACCCTTCTAATACGGGCCTTCTCGTCTGTATAAGAATAATCTAAGCTATTCTGAACTAATATGAATCATTCATATTACTGGGAGCCATCTTTAAGGCTGTAGCTATAGAAGGGGACCTCGAAAATAAATTTGATATGAAATACACAGCCTATTTTTCGACAAGGTATCATCCCCTAAATCCAACTATTCATATACTGTTTAATGACATACAGCACCAGAAATCATTCTTCTATGGAAACAATAATTCATTTTCATAACATAAAAAACTGAATCAACTTATAATTTCAATCTTTCAGGAAAGACCCGAGCAAAAGAACGAAGTCTGTGTTCGTGCTTTTCTCGAATTTTAAATCATTTAAGTTTGTTTGGATGATCTACCTAAGTATTTTTCATCGATTTTTCCATTCTTGAAATAGATATACATCTTAAATTCAAATTTCAATGATTTCACGATTTTGAAAGCTTTTTTTGCGACGAACGTTCTAGGGAGTAATCACTTGAAAATAATGAACAAAAATGCACATAACTCATTCATAATTACTCGTATACCTACTCCTCCATAATTCCGGTAGTTAGAGAATTATCCTTCTTGATATCATCTAAGACAGACGAGGTCATTTTAGAAGAAAATCTCAAGAATATCTCAGATTTCGAGATCTAATTACACTGACCCCAAGATGGACTTAGGCTAAAATCCCCAATTTCTATGCTTATCTTGGCAATGAAATCAGACCTGTTCTTCGCGTGTTGCCAATTATTTGTCTATCTGGTTAAATAGCGTAATTATGCTTTTTTCTGTACCACTCAATACAGATGGGATTATAAATGGTTTGTTTGTAAATGTAACGGATAACGAAGTTTTATCATAACGAATTCTATTTCATGTAGTGAGCAAGTGTACCAGTTTATTCCTGAGTTGCTACTTGAAATCCACACGGAGGATATAATTTTTGGGAAAATGGTGAATTCAACAGTGAGTTCAATTTTTTTTATATGATTCTCGTGTGCTTTGTCTGTTGATTATAATGAACTATTTCCCTTGTCTGAAGTTCCGGAAATTCAGAATTGCGCCCTTCTGATTTTTGGCCACCATTAAATTCTGAATTACAAATGGTTTATAGATGGACAACCTGTCAGCAGTTTTGAGTTCATCCGCTGCACAACTTGACAGTTGTTGTCAAATTAACTCCTCTAGTCCGTTCATGAAAGTTTGAGCATATAGAAGGCGAAATTTTATTTCTCTGAAGTTGGCACTATTTGCTGTCATAACGTAAAATAAAGTCAACGTTGCCAAATGTACCCGACCTCGTCCGACGAACTTGCGAGTTATCAGTGAACTCTATGCAATATTGACAACATTTCGTATAAACCTGATTAGAAAATAAACAACATAACCTAAAATTTTAATATACACAGTGGAATATACCAAATTGCCATGGCCAACGGACAGCTCAAACTTTCGTGAACGGACTATATACATAATGTATGCGGAATAATCTGTCAAATCTACAATTCAGCCATCACATCTTTTCTGTGGGAAAAAACACCAGGCAAAGTAGTATTTTTCAACAAAAATCATTCGTGCATTTGCAAAAATTTTCGGACCATATACAATTTACAATAAAACCTTTCAGTTTGAGTTCTAAATATTTTATACAAGAGGCGAGTTTTGGCGATGTAACCACAACTTTCCGTAGTTACATAGTTATGTGTAATTGACAGTTAACTGATTTCAGTTGGATTCCTCAGAACTCCGGTTACGTCGATTAATGCATTTGCATATTTCGTAGATTTCAATTAATTTTCGATATGAATTATAGGCTGATATTCAGATTATCGTTTTGATTATCCGTTCAAGATTTCTGAGACCCATTTTGAGTCATGGAATAGATCCATTTACTTCTGCTCTATCGCTATATAGATTTTCATCATTTCATGAAAATTTTGAACAATAGCTAACACCAGCTGACTACTGAGACCTGCCGTATTTCCTTAGAGGTCCCGATTTGAAGCTATTTCGCACCTACTCAAATAGCATCGACTATAATTTGTGATTTCATGGTTTCAAAGACGTTGCCCTCTTAAAATAATTAAATGAACTTAGACTCTGAGACTTGAATTATTGTAATACTGAATCGATTCTTTGCGAATTATCATTCGTTGAGTGTTAAATTGCTCATCCTTTTTTTTGCTACTGGCTCATCGCTGTGAACATGTGAGAAAAAAGTTGTGTTCGATATTTGAAAAAAACTATTTTTCATAGAAATCTTTTGAAAATTGTGAATTCAGAAAAAAAATTCAATTTGGCATTCGAGAAAAAATATCAGGAACATTGCCAATCTGTAAATTTTTCGAATAGAGAAACCAAAACAACTGAGATTTCACCAAACACCATTACATTAAGTGTTAAACATAATAAATAACACTGATCACACTCATTAGAATCTAGCTCAAAAATGACGTTTAACACCCTGAATCTAGCTTATGCTTCGCAAACGGCATATATGTGATAAGGCAAAAATGATTCACCTGGTGCCCTCTATACGAATATATATGTTTGTTCAGTTTATAATGAAACACCCTGTATATTCGAAAACTCAAATTTAAAATGTCTATAACCTGAAAACCTCTCGAGCGAATCGAACATTGAACGAACTTAATCGAGATATTCCATTCACACAAGAACCCTGAAAATTTCTCTGTGACATCGCTACATATTGTTTGGAATTTCATTTATATTCTCTTGAAGAGATCCTCACGAAATTTTACACTACAGTCTTCACATCATCATTTAACACCTGAATGTGGAATCTGGGACGATCAGATCTTTAGTTTTGGAAATATTCGAAAAATAGAATTTCTAATTATTATGCCGTACTTTTCGACTAATTTTTGTCATTGACGAACCTATGTAACTGAGCTTTTTCGACCTCGCATATACCAGTAATACCTGTATAATCTTCATCTCTACGCTCGCGCGTTAATAGTTCTAGACATAAGTCGCTCGAATAATAACCGAGTTGATTACAAGATTTTTCTGACGATCTCAACATGAATTGTGTATAAAGTCTTTATTGAAATACATTTTTCATTTTGCACAAGACATACATTTGAAATAATAAAATTTCTACGGTTCAATGTTTCAGTAAACTTTTAACATTTCTCGTAGTGCCTCTGAATATTTTGTATACGGTTGCCATGAGGATTGAACATTAAAATACAATAGCATAAATTGAGCATTGAAATGGGTCATCAATGCTCAATTTCGTAGACATCGAAGTCATCTTTAATTTCGAGGTCGGCGGAAAAATAATATACAAACCAGCTAAATCCTGAAGAATTATCAGTGTTAATAAACGATGAACGAAATTCGTTTAATATCCTTTAATTAGTTTAAGAATGAATTGTTATAAATCACGATTTCCTTTGTCAGGCACAATCTCATTAGGCTTGATGTATAATTAATATTCAGCAAGTATAATATTCGTATTGACTCCTCATTAAATACCAAGAGATGACTATGTTACACTAGGTTAGGATAAAGCACAGTGGTCTTTTTTGATGTAAATTATAGATTCGATAATTTGCTCATACTAACGATAAAGACATCTATAATACATTGTTGAGTAACTGGTTCCAATTTGCTCCTGAGAGAATTGCGAAGAATCGAGTATTTTATTTTTACAGCTGACCATTCGATGAGTTCTGAGAAAAACTTCATTACCTCACTTTTCGAGCGTGGGTTTGAAAGAGAACTATAAAAACTTTTCGAATGCACGAAGTTTCGTTTTACTAATTTTTTCAAAGCGTATATTTCAGCAAACATTGAACTCTGCATAAAAGTTAGATTGCCATGTTGGCAGATGAACTCGAAAAGATTCGCACAATTGTCGGAAACGAGAAATCGCAAAACAACAAATTCAACTCAATTATCGATGCTTTAACTGTATCAGCGTTCTCTGGATTGGGATAATAATTTCACTTTAATCCAATGAACTTTCTCGTTTTGGACAAAGCACGGCATAATTTGATATAATAATATGAGGATATCTCATATGAAAACTGGCAGTGAAATTATTCACGAACCACCTAACTTCCGAGGGATTATCAATTATTGATGAATGATGAACTAACTGCGTATTATTCGATTAGTTGAATAGTGGAATAAATTGTTATAAATCACGATCACTCTTGTCAGACACAATCTCATTAACCCTCTTTCGTATTCACCATATCCCAGTAAGAATGGTACCATAAGTTTTTCACCTACGACGAATACTTCCTGAGAGAAAAAAATCCTATTTCATATAAGAGAGTGACATTATTCTTCGATTGCTTCCAAAATCGTCTAGACTCAGATGAAGTTGGCCTAAACCCTTCTTGAGCGCTCGTTCCACTTAAACGAGTGCTATATTGTTTTGCCCAAATGTCTGTAATTTTCTGGTTTTGAGCCGAAAATGGTCTCAAACGATAGAGTTCGACCCCCCGATGACGAATCCGTGGTCAAATTCAATTTTGTCCGTGGAGCCGTCCGGCCGTTCTTTAGCACAATAACTTTCGAAGGGATTGTCCTAGAGACTTGAAATTTTCAGGGTGAATTCGGTTCCCAAATGGCTCGGTTGAGTTCGTTAACTAGCCAAATCGTACAGGATGTTCCATAAAATATGGAGATTCAACATTTTTTTCTTCAATATCTCAGACAAAACGAAACCCATCGAAATGAATTGTTGCGGCTATTTGCAAGATGCTTATAACAAATTCATGCAAAATTTTGTGGTCATAGTGTAAACAGAACCATGAAAAATTCAATTGGAATATTGGAAGAGAGAAACTTCATATTTCCATGAAAAAATATTCGATTCAAATGAAAATTATTTATAAATAAAGATTGATACCCTGAATGTTCATGCAGAATTTTGTGGCTTTGTGTCACTCGTAACAGAATCATAGATAATTCAATTGCAATATTAAAAGAAATATGTGATACTGCTCAGTTGCAGGAACGTCCATTAAAATTTAAAGGTCCATTAAACCCTTAATCCTTCATTAGTTCCTTGTAATAATGGAGGATAAGAGTTTAATGGACCTTTAAATTTTAATGGACGTTCCTGCAACTGACACATAGTATACAGGGTTTTCCTTTTAAGTTGGCCTATTAGACGTTTAGGAGAACTAATTAATATTTCGTTCTGAAATTTTAGGTGGAGCCTTGAGGGTGAAGGAACTCTTCTCCTGAAATATTTTCAAGTCGACAGTGTTGCCACGTCTATCTCAAACGCATATCTACTTTCTTATTTCAAATGGAACTACCTATATTTTCATTTATGTATCGATTCAATACAAATTCGCAGTATAACCCACTAAAAAAAATTTCTCTGCTATGCACTGTTGCCAAGTTATTCACAAATTCCTGAAACTTTTGACATTTGCATTGCCAGTTTGGAAATGCAATATCTCGATTATTTTTATGCGAACGGAACCAAATCAGCAGTCTCATAGTAAAGACTCCATGCATTCATGTGGTATATTCAGTATTTTGATACATCGTTAGGTTTTTCGAAGATATTGCTCCGGAAATGTGGAAACTCCAAATTGAAATAATTCGATATTTTCAAATGGCAACCCCATATTTATTTTACAGCATTCGATCGAAATAAAAGATGAATGGCAGTCTCCTTTTACACTAACTATTTATTTTGGAGGGCTTTCGAATGAGATGAAAAATACTGAATTTTTTCAGTATTATAGTTCATGATCTATGGTCCTGTTTACGATAAAATGGTTCTATAATTATGGCGTGAATTGTTGAAGTATATTCTATGGTTGAAATCATAAAAAGTATTCGATGATCATGGATGTCATCGAAAAAAGTTTACCCATATTATTCAAACACGATTCGGGTTGTTTCACAATTCTCGGGAAATGCCAAAAAATTATTGAAAGGACCTGTAGGATCTTTAACAATCGTTATTCACTTTTAGCAAGAATGGCTTGAAAGAAATTCCGAAAATGTTTAGGCTTTCTGTAATCCTGGCCTTATGTTCACTAATTATTTATTTTGGACAGTTTTCAAATGAGATGAAAAATACTGAAATTTTTCAGTTTTTATAGTCAAGTTCAAGGGACATAATGCTGTGTGATTATAAAGTGAATTATCGGAATGAATCCTATTGTTGAGGTCATGAACATAGGGCCAGGATTACAGAAAGCCTAAACAATTTTTGGAATTTCTTTCCGATCATTCGTGCTAAATGTGAATAACGATTGTTAAAGGTCCTACAGGTACTTTCAATAATTTTTTGGCATTTCCATGAATTGTGAAACAACCCGAATCGTGTTTGAATAATATGGGTAAACTTTTTCTATGACATCCATGATAATCGAACACTTTTTATGATTTCAACCATAGAATATACTTCAATAATTTACCCCTTCATCATTGAGTCATTGCATCGTAAACAGAACCATAGATCATGAACTATAAATACTGAAAAATTTCAGTATTTTTCATCTCATTCGAAAACTATCCAAAATATACCTATTAATGTAAAAGGAGACTGCCATTCATCTTTTATTTCGAATCGAATGCTGTAAATAAATATGGGGTTGCCATTTGAAAATCTCGAAATATTTCAATTTTGAGTTTCACATTTTCGGAGCAATATCTTCGAAAAACCTTACGATGTATCAAAATACTGAATATACCACATGAATGCATGGAGTCTTTACTATGAGACTGCTGATTTTGGTTCCGTTCACATAAAAAATAATCGAGATATTGCATTTCCAACTGGCAATGCAAATGTCAAAAAGTTCAGGAATTTGTGAATAACTTGGCAACAGTGCATAGCAGAGAATTTTTAGTGGGTTATACAGAAAATTTGGTATTGAATCGATACATAAATGAAAATATAGGTAGTTCCATTTGAAATAAGAAAGTAGATATGCGTTTGAGATAGACGTGGCAACACTGTCGACTTGAAAATATTTTAGGCGAAGAGTTCCTTCACATCAGGGCTGCACCAAAAATTTCAGAACGAAATATTCACTAGTTCTCCTAAAACGTCTAATAGGCCAACTTAAAAGGAAAACCCTGTATGTATGGTCTGGCAAATTTTGAAAAAATATTTACGTTAATAACGATACTATTGGACCGATTTGACCTATTAACGAACCTAACCGTGGATTTCGGAACTGGAAACTACCCTCAAATTTGAATTCACGACCAAAAGCAATCTTTAATTATCACAGATTTTTCATCCAGGTAGCTTGAACCACTTCTGGACCAACATTCGAAAATTACAGACATTGGACGAAACTATAGTACGCTGTTTTCTCAGGAACAAAATGGAAAGGAGCTCATAATTCAAGTGCAAATCTTTTGTACATTTGTTCATTTTGGAAAAACGACAAGTTTTATTCGTTCAATCCTTACAGAAAGGAAAGATTCAAAGCTCAAGATTTTCAAGGTGGATTTGAGTTTAATTCAATATAATGGAACCAACAGACCACAGTATTTTCAAATTGAATGACTGCTTTTTCAAAAGGATAAATTTGCTGGAGGTTTCAAATTCATTGAGTAGATCAATTCATAAAAATTAAAAAATTTAAGGAAAGCCCTTAGCAAGAGCTTCTGACTGAGTGCTCGTTCTTTAGTGCGGCAATAAGACTATTACCTCAGAATTTTATATGAGATTTGAGATTGATATACCAAATATATCAATGCAGAATGTCAGCAAAATCGAAATTATATTCTGGAAATCCTTCAAAAAATGGAAATATTCTAAAAATAAATAATCACAAGAATTATTTTTGCGATCCTCTTGGTATATCAGCTTTGATTCACAAAATAAATTTCAATTGAAACCGTTATCCTGTTAAAAAAATATAGGGATTATTTTTTTCGATTATCCAATTAAATTTTCCATGGTTCTGTTGACACTATGGTAACAAAATTCGCATGAAGATTAAGTATGACAGTCCTCATTCACCAAAAAAAATCACTTTAATCAGATATCCTGTTATGGAAATATAAAGATTCTTCTTTTCAATATTCCTATTACATTTTCTATGGTTCTGTTTACACTATGGCCACAAAATTCTGCATAAACCATCAGTATATCAATCTTTATTTATAAAATAAACTAGCTGCCCGGTACGTGCTTCGCTACGTATAAGGCATAGTAATAAAACTATAAGAAATATAACAAAAAATAAATTTTCTTACTTAGTCTAATTTCGAATGTATGGAATTGCTCATCAAAACTCACTACAAAAACATAATGTAAATGTTTTATTATATTTATCAGAAATAAACACACAAGATACACTATTAAATGTTATTTCTCAACTATGACAAAGAGTAAAAACTATATTATATACATTCGAGTGTAAAACATTCTAAAGACGTTGTCCGATTCCCAATTGCCAATGCCTTCTAAATGATGAAGACTGCAAAGAGTAAAAACTAAAAAATTAAAAAGAATTGGGTACTCTCACTATGGTAGGTGTTAGTCTAAAACAATTGGATAAACAATATTTTTTGTTTTTTCCATTTTCAGCATGAATAAATAAACAATTGGGAGTACCGACTCTGGAACAGGCAACTAAAGTTGGCCATGTGAAAAACATGATTCCTTCAAATTCACACCACAAACGTGAAGTGTTCGCCCTAGGGCCTTGTTATGGACATCGCAAATGATAAACGCACGGGATATTGTAACCGTTTGAATTCAAATGGCATATCCGTTAGAATCATAGGGATACGCGGTATCAAACACGCTCTTTTTGATTTACCAGTAATATGGTGATCAGTCCGTTGGTACTGTCGATTTGTATTTTGCCATCACCAATTTTTAACAATTGTTTTGAAAACTCATAGGCAGTTGCATCATTATTTAGTTGAAACGCATATCGATATTCAGTGTCAATTTTCGTACATATCTCCAAGAACTGATGACTTCAATCAAACAGGCATTTATTTCATCAACAGTAGTTGATCGAGGAATGACAGGCAATGTTTGACGAAAGTCTCCTGACAGCAATACAGAGCACCACCTAAAAGCTAAATATTGCAATTTGGAGTTTCAATCACCTGTATACTCCGTTCACGAAAGGTTGAGCCGTCGGTTGGCCATGGAAGTTTGGCATATTCCACTGTGTATATTAAAATTTTAGGTTATGTTCTTTATTTACTTGTCAGATGGATACGCAATGTTGTCAATATTGCATAGAGTTCTCTGATAACTCGCAAGATCGTCGGACGAGGCCGAGTACATTCGGCAACGTTGACTTCATTTTACTTTATGATAGTAAATACTGCCAACTTCAGGTAAATAAAGAAACGCCTACTATGTGCCAGTGGCGGCTCGTGAGATTTTAATCAGAGGAGGCCCAAGACCACGCAACCAACAAAATAATTTATTTCGAATTGGGCTTCCTGGTCAGCCAATGGCATGTGTATTATACCATTCTACGCAAAACGAACGATTATGAACAGAATTAATGATTAAATTCAACATTGCTGGTCGAGGTATATTAATTACTTGAGTTATGAAAATTTTATCATCGTCAGGCATTCTACTGACTTTATTATTCAAATAAAATCTACAGGATCTTGCGTTCACTACTTGCATTATTATTCTCACTTCTTCTTCCGTTTCCATCTTTCTTGCTGAATATTGGAATCTTACCCCTACATACTTTTCCGAAAAATGTCATAAAACTACAAACCACACGCTAAAGCCGGGTTTCATAAAACTCCGATCACGGTGATAAATGAAATGCCATTATTTCTGTGCAATTTTCAGTTCATTTTTGAGGTAAACCATCGGCTTAATTCAAAATCAACGATTTGATTGCCCGATCAAGCTTTATAAAACCCACTGTAAAAGGATAAAGGATTAATACTTCGTTAATAAAAAGTGAGGAAATCAAAACAACACCATCCACGATGATCGGGGTTGATTCGGGCCGATCAGACGCCAGTTTCGGCTAAGCTCGTTCGCCTAGAAGCGGAAAGAAGGCTGCGGTGGAGGCGGGCCTCCGGTCACGTGATCTACAGCTTGAATTTAAGTGGTTCCCGCACCGTTCACTTGAAGAAGTTTGAAATGTTACAGGCTATCGAATCTCGACTCGTGGAGGCGAGCCTCCTCCGCTAAGAGGTTACGTATATAGCGGGCAAACCGCAACACAAAATACGTATGATACGTATTTTGTGTTGCGGATAATATATGAATGTTTAAGATCGCTGAATAATAACCAAATGTTTATTAATTTGAGATTTGGATAGTAGATAGAATGATGGATATAATACAGATATAGAAACGTTATTATTTTTCATTTGAACTTGAATTTCAAATTGAATAAAATGCAGTGAAATTAGAGGAGGCCCGGCCTCCTCTGCCTCCCCTGAGGAGCCGCCAATGCTATGTGCTCAACTTTCGTGAACGGACTATACATTCAATGGCAATTTCAATGCAGAGTGTGCGGTCCGACCACCTTCTTATAATGTAGCAGCAATTCCCGAAGATGCAAGTGCCAATGCAATTTTCTGTTTCGATCGAATAGTCGCTAAAATATATGATACAATGAAAGTTTTGCCTGTACCACCAGGGCATCCAAGAAATGTAATCCACCTGCATTATTGGAAACGGCTTGAATGATTGTGCCATATACATGTTTTCTTGAATATTCAGTTGGTTATATTCGATTGTATAAATAAACGTAAATCATTAGAATTGAACTACTGCTCACGTTGCAATTCACGATCAAACAAATCATGTATCTCACGATTTGGTGCGGTCATACCCAATTGTTTCTAATGTTTTATTTCCAATGGTAGAACACATATCTTATCAAAGCTTCGTTGTACATTCCCAAGGTTATCAACAAATCAGGATTTCTTGCATGATGACGAATACGATTTGAAATATCTTCTGCCATATAATGCTTATATTTTTTTATTCCATAATTTTTGGATTTGATCACAGAACATAAAATATATTTGATTTGATGGCGAACATGTTGATAATATAATTTTATGCCATCTGTGCTCGAATTTTTATTGAAACATAGACGTTACTTTGAAAGAAGTGATGAAAAACGAACTCTGTATATATTAGTGTTCTGTGAACTCTGAAATTACGGTCAAATAATAAATATTTCAGATTCCTGTGATTAGTTTTTACAATAATGTACCATTATGATGATTATACACTGAAGTGTTGTAATGTCGGTATTTTAATATTTCAATTCGTTGAAAATTGAAATCTCTAATAGTTTTTACAGGTTCGCCATCTATGACAATTTAATCAAAGATTATATGAAGTATGAAAAATAGGAAACTGCCTTGCATTCGTAGTACTCGAAAACGACTACAGATGGCACTGAGAATGAAAAACCTGTAATGTTGATTTTACACTTTTCCAAGATTTCCTTTGAATTTTCTATACGTGAAATTCTTCCCTAGACTTCCATGAATAATTCAAGACCAAATTAGCCAAATCGGTGAAGGCGTTGTTGAGAGTTATTAAATCACAACGAAAAGTGGCACTTATATTTATATATTAGAAGATTTCTTTCGAATCGATGGGTTTCTTTTTTTGATTAGATATTGTAAAACAAAAATTTTGAATTACTATATTTTATGGAACACCGTATACGATTTGGCTGGTTAACGAACTTAACCGAGTCATTTGGGAACCGAACTCACTCTGAAAATCTCAAGTCTCTAGGACGATCCCTTCGAAAGTTATCGGCCGCTAGGACATAATTGAATTTGACTACAAATTGGTAATCAGAGAGTCTTACCTTATCGTTTGAGACCATTTTCGACAGGAAATTCGAAAATTACAGACATTTGGGCAAAACGATAAAGCACTCGTTTAAATAGAACGAGCACTCCACTCTGATACCTGGTCCGCTCATATTTTCAGTTTTCGAGATATTCCAAGAATAGAAACTCTATTAATTATTTCCTGGGAACAATGCGACTGATTTAACCCTATAACGAACATAACCGAGCTATCTCCAACCCGCACCTAACCTGAAGTCTCTCGCTTCTAGTGAGACGTCAGGTCTTCACCGTTGATCTACATACCTATATCGAGTTGTTTGAAAATATAACCATGGTTTGGGAGATCTATAGCACGTACGAAAAATCGTCTAGCAACAAATTAATGGTCATACAGGGTGTACCTAAATTGAACGTACAAACGAAAAGGGGAGATTCCTTAAGTGAATTTAAGAAAAAAAGTCCCATAAACATGGGGTCGCAAACGTTTCGTTTTCGAGATACAGGTGTTGAAGTTTGAATTTTTTTCAAGTTTTTTTCTCATAGTATCTACACTTCACAAGATATTCAACTGAATTTGGCATAGATATTACATTCAAGAGTTCTCACCACGTGACATGGCAATTTCGATAGAAGATCTACAGGGTGATATTTTTTCTGGAATACTGCCACCTGTTCTTCTGCAGAACTATTTTTGGTGAGCAACTGTTAATTTGAAAAAATGTAAAAAGGAGCTTTGTTCTTATACTAAACTTTTCGGTCTCTTGTAGTTTTGTCGTATCTACAAACGATTTCGAGAAAAAAAATTTTGAACGATTCTCTCGAAATCCTCGTGAAAATCCAATTTATGTAGGAAAGGGCACTTTGTAAGCTGTAGTGAATGAATTCAGTGTCAGTTTTTATGGAAATTTTTCTGATCTGTAGCGATGATTCATAAGATTCGATAATCTCGTATAATCAACACATGTTTTTGATTGAAACTTTAACACCCTGTATCTCGAAAACGAAACGTTGGCGACCCCATGTTTATGGGACTTTTTTTTCTTAAACTCACTTAAGGAATCTCCCCTGTTCGTTTGTACGTTCAATTTAGGAACACCCTGTATATTTTAACGCGAGAGCGGAGCGAACTTGTTAATAGTTCGAGACCATGAGTCGCTGGATTAATAACCGAGTTGATTACAACATTTTTTCAACGACCCCAATATGAATTGTGTAAAAATTCTTGATTGAAATGCATTCTCATTTTACACAAGACATACATTTGACATAAAAAAATTTCTATGTTTCTATGTTCCAGTAGAGTTTTGACATTTTTCTCTTAGCTTCTGAATACTTTGTGTACGGTAGCCATGGGAATTGCACATTAAATAGCATGAATTAAACAAATAAATGGGTCATTTATGCTAAATTTCGTACACATTTAGGTCACCTTTATTTTGAGGTTGACGGAAAATATCAGATATTATTGCTCTAACTGTATCAGCCTTCTATGGATACGGATAATTGTTTCGCTACAATATAATTCTTCGTTTTGAACGAATGACGGCAGAATTTGATTAGGTACTAGAGGATTATATTGCTGTTGTTGCCAGTAGATAAGAATGAAAGTATTAATATGAGAATGTCTAATATGGAAATGAGCATAAAATATCGCTGTGTCTAGAGTCCCGGTACCGGTAATCAATTTTTTCCCGGTAGTTTTGATGACGTCTCCTACATGACGCAGCGAGTACCGGGATTCAAGTAAATCCCGGTATTTTGTACCGTGATTTAAGAAAATCCCGGATTTTGTACAGGTATGAAGGTTTTGGCCAGAACAGCTCTGTAACCCCTCTTTAAACTAAACTAACTAAACTAAACAGGTAATTAAGTAAATCATGGTGTTTCGTTTTGTATTTTATAACCATGTTAAAAATCAATTTTATGGCAGTTAATTTTGAGCGATGCGTAACTAAGTGTTTGGATTCTGTATTTTTTGGTTATTCTGAGAATTTGAAATTATGTAAATTTATGTGCCAGTTACAATAATTCCGTTCGAAATAATTATTCACTTCAAGTCATACTTAAGTCCGTGCTTCGATTTTGTATTTGAAAGTTATTTCAAAAATTTAAAATTATGTCAATTTCTATGGCAGTTAATTTGGATCCAATTTATCAATTTAACCATTTCAAGTCAATAAGTAGGTATAGCTATACAGTATACAGCAGAGCATCATTTTATCAGTTAAAACCACAGTTCTCTACCATGAGAAGGTATGTTCCATTTTTATCTTTAAATTTGCATTCGGAACAGTATCACAATTTGCGTATTTTACTCAAACTGGCACCTTTCATTTCATTTTGTAACGTGTTCTTATCTTAAAAATTTTTATAATTTTTCATTTTTATTTTTATCGCTATATGTCACAGTCGTGAACATCTTAGTTCCTCTCGTAATTCATTATTGGAATATTGTTATGTATATGAAATGTTTCATTTGATATTTTGTTTTTATTTTCAACATGTTATAATTAGGAAGGTTTTTTTCTCATATAATAGTTCAACCTATTTTAGTTCATTTTATTACTAATTTATCTCAACCGCATATTTATATCAACTCAAATAGATATAAATATGGGTAATCTAGTCAATATTGCCTACCTTATCAGTTGTACCTATATCAACCTCTTCATTGAATATCTACGGAATGGGAAATATCAATTACCGTCTTCACGTGTTTCTCTTCCACCAGATTACCTCTTCTAAATATCTGTGAACTATCCAAATCAACCAGCCAACTGAGCATAACTTTTTGTTTCGCTCGAATATGAAGCTTTTTGAATGGGGTGTTTCTTTTGTTCTTTGATATTCCATTAGAGTTAGGTTATGTATTTCACTTCGAGACCACCAACGACACTTTTTAATAATAATAATAATAATATTTATTTATAAATGCACAAAAGAATGTACATCATAAATATTTCCCGTCAATTAATTACACGGTTTGTCAGATGAAAGAGTTATAAATTATGACACTACAATAATAAACATGATCACAAGTACAATAATAAAACAAAAATAAATACAATATACAATACTACAATTCATGGAGCACAGTTAAAGGAACTTTTTACCGGTATTCACTTGTATCCCGGTACTCGCTGCATTATATGGGTGACGTCATCAGATCTACCGGGAAAAAATTGGTTACCGGTACCGGGATTCTAGACACAGCGTTAAAATATTACGCAAACCTCGTTAATCCTGAAGAATTATTGTTGCATTTGTTGCTCATGAACGATGAACGATTCACTTTTAATATTATTCGATCAGTTCAGGAATAAATTATTATAAATCACGATTTCTCATGTCAGACACAATCTCATTAGGCTTGAAATATAATTAATATATTCAGCAAGTAAAATATTCGTATTTACTCCTCATTAAATACCAGGAGATGATTATGCTACACTAGGTTAGGATAAAGCACAGTGGCCTGTTTAGATGTAAATTATATAGATTCGATAATTTGCTCATACTTAAGATAATGACATCTATGATACAATGTTGAATAATTGGTTCCAGTTTGCTTCCGACATAATTGCGAAGAATCAGGTATTATGTTATTACAGCTGACTATTCGATGAGTTCTGAGAAAAACTTCATTTCCTGACTTTGGGAGCGCGGGTTTGAGAGAATCTTTACTATATACAAACTTTTCGAAAGGACGAGAAAGTTCGTATTTTCGTTTTCCGCATTTATTTCGCATTCTTTTGAAGATAATATTTTTGCAGATTTAAACATTACATAAAATTTGATTTACCAATGTTGGCAGTTGAACCCGAATAGGTTAAATTGGGATATAATCAATAGAAATAAGAATAACAGTCTTTTTGAGATGAGATATATTGAAAATATTTCGAAGATGTTCGAAAACTTTCTTAAAGATGATAAAAATAATGAAATCCGTTCAGAAAAATCACAGAGAATAAGATTAAGAAATGAAAAATAAAATAAAACACTCTATTATTGTTTATTAAAATCTTCGGCTATCGATTTCGGAATTATTCCATCATCAGGCCAGTGTCTTGAATTAAAATGAACACAAACTGTTTAAAAACATTAAAAACATTAAAAGTGGTCCTCCTCTGTCAGAATTGTTAAAAATTTAAAAAAATCTAGTCAACCTTTACTACGAATATATCAGAGAATAAATTTCACAACATCCTCCGAACTGTTTTTTTCAATTTATATCGTTTCGGATCAATATTCAAAATATCGATTCATATTAAAAAATTTGATATCTATATTTTTACATCAGTCTGGAAATTTTCAATATTACCAAAAAAAATCGATGGATCAGTCTAATAACAACATCCTCTGAACTGTTTTTTCTATTTCTATTGTTTCGGGGCAATATTCAAAATATCGATTCATAATCAGAACTTTGATATCTATAGTTTTACATCAGTCTGGAAATTTTCAATATTACCAAGAAAAAATCGATTAATCAGTCTAATAAATTCAGTTCTCATTTTGAATGGCACACTCGTTCCCAAAGAGTAAAATTGTCGCGCACATACCCCAAAGATCATTTACGCGTCAAACGACTCGCTTCCTCTCTGCTCTTCGCTTCGCGCCTTCTAGATGAGGGCCTTCCCATTTGTTTCTATAAACCTCTTCGGCGGAAAACGACGCTTTCTTCCGAGCGCTTCGCTTCGTCCAAGTCAATATGCCCAGCGCCTATTATTTTATTATTCGGCGTTTCGCTTCACGCCTCCTAGATGGTCGTCTACCCATTTGATTCAGTGCAAACCTCTCCGGTGGAAAACAACGCTTCGTCTCGCTTCGCGCCTCTTCACCCAGGTGAGCGTCAACTTGCCCGAATGCTCAAATATCAGTATTACAATCAAGTTTTTTTTTCGATTATATTCGAAGCAAAAAATCTGATTCAAGTTTAGTGATCTATAGCGATCGAAATCACGAGCATTGTTTCTGAAGAATCCATAGATATTTTATATAGGTGTGCACGGTGACTCTAGAGAAGTATGAGATGCCAGTTTTCGGAAAACTGTTACCTGTAAAAGTCAGTCACCATTTCTGTTTTTCCTGTCTTAAGTGTCTAAATGATCGTCGAAGTTGTGTATAATGGTCGTTGATTTTTTCCATTATTTTTAATGAACGGTTATACCAATTGCCAAAAAAGAAGCTTATTTTGTCTAGGTTGAACAAGTCAAATGTCACTAACTATTCATACAATATATCATCTCAATAAGATCGATAAACAAACCGTTATCTCTAGAGACATTGGAGCTGATAGGTTATTTCACTCATGATTTTTAGTTTTGATTCGATTGATAAATGTAATTAATAAATTGTTGATATAAAAGTTTGTACTAGATACGTCAAAATTCATCAAATCTTATCTACCGAAAAAAATGATAAATAAATATCATTTTCATCTGTGGCGTTACATCACATTCATTATAAATGATAATAATTTACCGATTTATATTCTGATCTCTCATTCCTTATCACAGGTGTTTCCTCTCTCAATCTTGCGCTAATAATTATCCGTTGCATAAGCGTCATTGATCAGTTGCGACTAGTGTTCACTTCTAGCAGAATTTCTATTTTTTCATTGAATTTGTCCATCGGGCTGGTATATTTTCCTCATTGAAGGTGAGTTTCGAGTTTAACATCGTTTTCCACTACTTATTACTTTTATCCGAAAAACTTTTTTCATGAGGTTATCGTTATGCATGTAATGAATCAATATTGTTGTTTGCGATAACTGTTACATATATATTTGTCGATTTATCGAGTTTGCCTTTCGTTTCATGCCCAAAATATTCGAGAAAATTCCATGGCATCTGCCGATTGATATGCCAACATCTATTGCATTCGCAGTAATTAGACGATTTTCCAGAAAAATTTTTTCAATGCATTGGTATATTTTCTTCATGTTGACGTGCTTACAATGTCAAGACGCTCATCGTCATCCATCTTCTCGGACTTCTGTAAAGCTCAAGTAACATTTATACACACTTTTTTGGACGAAGTGGGCTCGCCCAATGCCTCAGTTATTATTTTAGTGCCTTGGAGCCCATCATTCTATTTTAACCTTAGACTATACAGGGTGAGTCTTTGACTTGTACATATATTTTAACCGTATGTTCCTGGGGTCGAAAGAAACACTTTTTCCTATACCATTTTTTCCGATTCGGCCTAAATAAGAAGATATAGCCCTTTTTTGTTTTCAGAATGAGCTATGCCGCCACTGGTAAACTAACCACTGAATTTTTGCAAGTACGAGATATAGCATTCAAACCTTTGAAATAAGCTATTGTCTCAAAGAAACGAGTAGATATACCATTCGAAATTTTCAAATAAGCTGTTGTATTAAAGAAAGAAATATGAACTCACTTTTTCAATACCAGTTGTATATTTTCTAATGCAATGATTGATTCATCCAAAATTTGGCTAGTGATGAAAAGCAGAATAATCTCTTCTTGATGTATACTTCATTTTTTATTATATCGGATTAACTTTTAAACCACCTATTCTAGCTATAGCATTCATTTCCAATATCTTTTGAAATCTTCCGTGCAAGAGTTTCCGAAATCATAACAACAACTCAACCATAACACGCATGACATTCCACGTTCATAAACACCAGTTGGGGCGATTGAATTTCAAGGGTGTCCGCATATTTATGTTCTGTGGTCCGCATGGTGAAAGTCACAGACGTGACACTAGATTCTATGACATCGGTGTTCTGTGGTTAGTTTGTTTTTCAAAATCATACGACTTCATGAATAATAACTTATTAAGTTCATTTTAGTAGTGATAAATATGATGAATAAATGAGAAATTAACGTATTCTAACGTAATGTAAATTTGGATCAACGTATGTCAAAGCTCAACGAAACAAAATTGCAATAGGTACTTCGAAAGTGGTGTGGAAATTTGCTTGAATAGATAAGGATTTACACTGAAGAAGTATAGAGGTGAGCTTATTCATTGTAACCCCATTTTTAAGAAAATCCGCTAGTTCTCTTACCATTCATCATTCCAGATAACAAATTCTCGAATAATTCTTGAAATTTGTCAAAGTGACCACATGGGGAAAATTGAATTCTGTGAATATTTTCGACAGAGTTGCATTCAGCCAAAGTACCCAATTTTTCGAATTTCTAAGATTTTTTTTCTTTCAACATCGAAGTACTCGGAATTTTGTAGTCGGGAAAGATAAATCATAGTCATGAAAAATTATGTTTCAAAAATCATTTCATTTGAAGGAATCGTTTGCGAGATATTACTGAAAATGTATGCTTTTCATGGATTTTCAACAGCCTGTATCTTTTTAACCAGGCCGAATCGGAATTATGGTAGAGGAAAAAAGTGTTTCTTTTGACCTCAGGAATCTACGGTTAAAATATATGTACAAGTCAAAGACTCACCCTGTATACCTCAGAATTTAACCCTGCGTTACCCGCAACAAAATGGTGAGCGTCGCGCTCACCAGTTTGTTGTTTTTAGTACTGCAGTAAGAGTCTTGTTCTAATCTATCCCCCTGTCCAGCTAATCCTCACCAGTAGTGTTAGGTAGAATTGTATGTAAGTGCTTTTGCCATTGCAACGCGTAAAGTTCTATTAGAGAATTCTAAATGTGTGCATGTTGGGAAGTGAGCTACTTGCTTACCTTCAGGCACGTAGCTAGGGGGAAGGGGCTAAGGGGCTGAAGCCCCCCTCGAAATTGTTAAAATATCAATAAGCATGTGCTCAGTTATACGTTGTGGCAATCATGAATTATTATTATTGTACTCAAGTTAACCCCCCCCAAAAAAAATTCCTGGCTACGGGCCTGCTTACCTTCGAGTATTATCTGAAAAATCTTCATTCGTGATCAGTGATACTGGGTCTTTGATAGTATTTTGTTTAAAATGTTGAATATCGAAGGTATGAACTGTTCTTTCTTCAGCTCCAACAGTCTAGAAGTCAGAGACTCAAGACGATCATATCTGAAATGTTTGGCAGAATAACTTGTAAACCTCACAAGATGCGACGTGTAACACAAACATTGCCATATCTTTTGAGTTTTCAAATCAAACAATATTCGAACCTAACTTTGACAAAAAAAACCCATACGAAGGTATCTTAAATCAAATGTTCTTACTTACCTGTTCAATATGTACTGAGTGCGATGTGTAAAGAGCATAATATTACATATTGCGTCGAATGTGTTAAAGCAGGCTCTGTCTAAATCTGAATTTGTAATATGTAAAATTTCCATTTTCTTTTGGCTTTTGTGTGAGTTTTCAAGTTTTTTCCTGTTCGCTCTTTTAGATCTTTTGTTTGTTTTTTGTTCATTCAATACTACAGTTCACTTAATTTCAAATATAAAATATTTTGTTAGAAACCGCATTTCGTTTTCCCAGATGAAAATTCTATAACGCAAACATGACATAAATTTTATGAGTGAGCATTATGCTTACCTGCGGTTAGCAGTGCTATTTTAGGACCCGCGGGTAACGAAGGATTAAACACAGATTTTTCAATCCATTTTTTTGAGAAGTCAAAGATCGAACACACAAAAAAACGTGACCAACCTTTTCTGTTGAACAACAAACAGCTAGCATTATTATATTTTTTTTCATTCGCTCCTATAAATAAACGGGTGGTGTCTGTAAACAAATGCGAGGGATTTTGGGAGATGATTTCTCGATGAAGCAGGGCAGTCCATACAAATTCGAAATCGACCCCCCTTCCAAGATACAGCCTGTGGAAGGCGATGACGAGTTGACAGTTTTTAATTTTTAATGCGGCTTCTTAAAAATAATGACAATACTGACAAGCAGTCATGATCACTGCTCATTCCATTTTATCGTATATAAGTGTTCCATAGAATGAATATTGTATGTCTATGACAGGAGATAAAGATGTTCTAGAAATCTTTCTGAAGTTTTAATTACCTACTAATTTCCAAAAGAAAATTATATTATATTAAATGTTTTAATTCCACAAATGAAACATTCTTTTGATTAATTAGAATAATTGACAACAGTAGTTTTTTTTTTATTCTTAGATACAATAAGATGAAACTACATATAATAAATGTTTAAAATGACTACCTCCGGCTTAAATACATGCATCAACTTTCTGCCTCATAGACCTTCGTACTCTTTTGAATATCCTGGTAAATTAAAGATTTAAGATTACTCCATAGACAAAAGTCCAATGGATTCAAATCGGGAGACCGTCAAGGCCACGCCGCTGGACCTCCACGACCTATCTAGCGATCCCCATATGTGGCATTTAAGTACTTTCTGACGTTAATTATTCCAAAGTAGGCTTCCAAGAAATATGCTTGCCTTCTTATTTGCAAAGGAAAATCTTCCAGAAGAATTGGTAGCTCGTCTTCAAGAAAAGGTTTATACTCTTGAGAGTTCAACGTGCCGGGTAAAAGAATGGACCGATCAATAAATTTTCCAGCACACCTAACCATATATTAAGAGAAAATTGTTGGTGGTGTCTACTTTCAACGATTTGGTGTGAGTTTTCTTCAGCTGAAACATTATTAATGTGAAAATTCATAATAGCATTTCTAGAAAATCGAACTCTTGTGAAACTGAAAAGTATTGAAAGAATCATAGTAAATCTTCTTTCTTCTTCCTTTTCAAATTCGAGCATAAACAATATCTTAGAAATTCATTCTATGGAACAAACGATGAAATGAAATAAACAGTGATCATAACTGCTTGTGATAAAGAGAAAAGTATTAATCAAAAACTGTCAACTGTTCATCGCCTTTCAAAGGCTGCATATTGTAAGAGAGGTCGATTTCGAAAAACATTATATGAACTACCCCTTCTTATTTCCATCGAGGAATCATCTCCTTAAATCTCCCGCATTTGTTCACAGACACCCTGTATATCTCTTCTCTGTATTTCATTACAATACTTTTATGCTTGTATTCCATCAATTCATATGTAATAAATTTACTCTAATACCTGAAATCGTACGTATTTTGAATGAATGTGATGTGATTCGAACCGATTGTTGTATTCATCGCAGTTTCCGAAACGTCTTAATCGTACTGTCGAGATAAGTGATTTATCTAATTTTTTGTCGAAGCAATCAAAAATGGATTCACTAAGCGAACATCTGGAATTTTAGAAAATACACTACTCCAAAATTCAGAAGATATTCATGAAAAATGTTATACATTTTCATTTTCTTCATGCCACTTCATAATAGTATAGTAAGTATAGTCTGTTAGGCTAGCCTTTGAAATTATTCACTTGCATCAGATTTCCAGCTAACCTCAATACAGAATACTTACCTATATAATATACTAATAAACTAATAAAATCCTCATTTTTAGAACCTTTAACAAATGGGAGGCAATTTATAGCGAACAATTTATTCCTACTCCAAAACTCAAACAGTATAGTTGGCTGAAATGAATCTCATAATTCAAAAAATATTATACACCTAGACTGAGTCTTCGACTAAAATATTTCAACAGAGTATTCTTAAGGCCAAAATAAAGTCTTTTACCCCTCATGAATTTTTCCAATTCGTCCTAGACAAAAAGGAAAGTTATAATAAATTTTTGAAATGGTATATGCCACCCCTGGAAACCTGAACAATAAATTTTTTCTGAGCACAAAATATACCAACACAACATACTTACCATCAAATCTTCGAAATCAGCATCTGTACCTTATTTATAGTATTACGCTTATATGCAAGGAACACGTAGGTACGTTAATTCGGAGATGAAAGTTGAAAATTTTTCACTCGATTTTATTTCATTTTCGATTATGGAAAATTCAGCTAGCTACCACTCATCTTATATGTAAGATTCAGATTAAAATATGTTTGTGTTTTTTTTGTATTCTAATCAGTTTTTTGTGTATTTTTTGAGGGTTAAGTTGCATCTCAAGAATGTCATCATTATTACTCATCGTTGTTTATTACAGCTTCTGCAAGAGTTATCGAATCAAACATAACCTTTCATTTTTAATAATGAAAAAAACCGTTTTAACTTATCTGTGAACTTACAAATATTGCCAAATTTTAAAAAATACTCTTTGCGTTGACTCATGAAAACTCGAAAACGACATCTCATAAAAAAACTTAAGAAAAGCTCCGAACAGGAGCTTTTGAGCGCTCGTTCTTTAGTAGAGCAAAAGGACTATTACCTACCCCAAAATTTTATACGAGATTTGATGTTGATACAAAATATATTATTTCAGCACAATCGGAACTTTATTTTGGAAATTATGCGAAAAATTAAATTTGTAAATGAATAAATACCAAAATTAAATTCTATGGTTATGATGATGCGATCCTCTTGAAATGTTGCATGAACATTCAGTATATAAGTTTTGATTCACAAAATGAATTTCACTCGAATCGGTTATCCTGTTATGGAAATGTGAAGAATCTTTTCTTCAATATTCCAATTGAATTTTCTATGGTTGTGTCAATACTATGACCACAAATTCTCCATGAACATTCAGTGTAACAAATTTATTGAATGAATTTCATTCGAATAGGATATTTTTTTATGGAAATTTGTAGTTTTTTTCTTCTAAATATTTCAGTTGAATTTTCTATGGTTCTGTTCATACTATGAAGACAAAATTTTGCATGAAGCTCATTAAAAGCGTCTTCCATATGGCCGCTACATTTCAATTCCATGGGTTTCGTTTTGTTCGAGATATTGGGAAAAAAATATTGAATGGCGATATTTTATGGCACACCCTGTATGATTTGGCTGGTTAACGAACTTAACCGAGTCATTTGGGAACCAAAACCAGCCTGAAACTTTCAAGTCTCTAGGACAATTCCTTCGAAAGTTATTGTGCTAACGGCCGGCCGGACGGCCCCACAAAAATTTGATTTGATCATGAATTCGTCATCAGGGTAGAACCATTTTATAAGGACTTATACAATGGTAGAATCCTATCGTTTGAGATCATTTTCTGCTCAAATTTCGAAAATTACAGACATTTGGGCCAAACGATATAGCACTCGTTTAAGAAGAACGAGCGCTCAAAACATAAAGAATACTTTTATCATCAAAAACAGCCAAATATTCATCCAATAACAGTCAACTTTTTTTCAATAGTTGGGTTCTTTGAATTTCCGTTTTTACAATTTTTATAAGGACGTGAAAAATATCTAAAATTTCTGGTATATTTATGTATATAATGGTCATTTCGAAAAACCTTGAGGATGTGGATGGAATTTTGTGTTCGAAGAATATTCATCTCATCAAAGAAAAATAACATCCCGAAAATCATTTCATTAGACGGAATCGTATGAAAATCGAATATTTCGTATTTTTCAACATCTCAGAGTAGCCGAATAGGAAGAAATGGTGAAGGAAAAAATTTTTTTTTGGGACTCAGGCATCTTCGCCTAAAATATTTTACTTACTCAAAGACTCACCCTGTATGGTTTTTTCTTCTCATGTTAGGATTTCCTTATTTAACTATTTTCAGCTGATACTAATCCTTTGTACCCTATAAATATTCGATTATTTTCGGTTCGAAAATTATTCCGTTCGATAATGATATCCATCATTATCCTTTATTTGAAACTGAATACATTTGCCGCCAAACCAACACTAATTCAAAGTAAATTTAACACAAACGATATTGCTTTTATCTTTCTCATATTACGATGTTTCTGATATAATATTTCCTCTGTTTTGACACGGAACATTTCGATAACACACTCGGTTAGTCAAAAACAAACGATGCAACGAATGCTAGCGAGATTTTCGTGAATTCTCTCCTTTATCATGACAATTGATGTGAAATTGTGTGTTGACTATGATAGTAGTGATTATTGTTTGTTTTTCCGATTTCAGTTTCGTTTCTGAATAATGGACAGCCGTGATCATGCTGATGATGAAGCATCTAAAGATCCCGGTGCGCACAAATCTCTGGGTTTTGACGAGAAGGATTTCGAAGGTGAGTGTAGAACTCTCTTGTTGTATATCATTGTTTGTCCTCAAACAACGATAATATAGACTATAGACCGTCCAAGAATGATCGAAATAAAGTTGGTTATAGCCTGTCGAGTAATTTTTTATTTATTGGATTCAGGTTTATGTTGAAAATAAGACTGACAGGAAATATACCAAAATTTTGACATTTTGTTCGGTTTTTATTGAACATAATAATTTGATGAATTTTAAACACTCGACGATTAGTTCTTATGCGCTTAGATCAATAAAGCACATAGATAGAACCCAAGCGATATATCAATGGAATAAATTAGAGGATCAGATATACACTGCAACAGTTTGTTTTTGTTCTGAAATTTAACAGTTGAAAGATAGAGTCGTGCTTTCTTTAGGGAAACTGAAATGCACAAAATATAACAGGTCGAAAACATTGGGATACTTTACAAGCTGCTGCTGAGCGAATTTAAAAGCGAGTGAATTAGCTTGTGAGATTGTGATGATTACACACAGAACTGTCTAATCGCTGAGTGGCTACCAATCTAGCGATCCACGTGAGGTTTATGTTTGTATCGTTGTTAAGGATCTAAGATAAATCTCAAATACATTTTCAAATTTATGAACCAGGAACCACCGAGTAGATGAGAACTCGCAGATTGTATAGTAGCAACTGCGATTACACACGGCTTGTTAACATGCCAACAAGCCAAAACGCCAGCTATTTAGCGTGTGAATTATCCCAGCTTTCAGTTTTAGTTGCGGCTTTTTTACATACAGATTGTTGGCTTGTGAACACAATTACGCTGAGCGAATTAACAATCAACTACTAAATTCGCTCACTAGCAGCTTATAAAGTATCTCAATGTAATCAACCCTTAATTTCTTCATAAACTGAGATCAATAGGTACTTGTTTGGGAAATAAGTTTCATCCACCTTATGGTTATTAGCGACGGTGCGTTATCTAACTAATTATAGGTTTACAGAATAAGATAAACATAATTAAATCCATACGTGCTATTCATAATCCACACACGCTACGGTGTACTCAAATCTGGAATGTTGCTGCTGTTTGTAAACAATCATGTTTTTCACGGATCTTGCTAATAATACAGTACCTATTTCGGCATTTTTTGAAGCGATTGAACATCGAGATCACGGCAAGGATAGGTATCATAGAAATGACCAAAATTAGGTTTATGATTATAAACTGCAGGAGTGGAATGTCAAGACGGAGATCTTTTCCTCGTTTTTGCATCTGTTTTACATCTGACAGGGTCTATCTATGTCTTTTATTGATCTGAGGAGTATTTCTTTTCTGAGCTATTAAAAATGTCTATATAATCAGTCATGAATTGAACCATATTTGCCAAATGTAGTTGTAGAACGGCAATGTTTGAAGTATGTGCCACATTATTGTTATTTTGATGAAGGCAAGGTGTATTGTCGATCCTCTCAAGAATCACAGAACACAAAAATAATAGTATCAAGACATCCACTTTTTGATTGATTTGGGTCAACGGAGCTCTTTCCTCCCTGCATTCACCCTCACAATAACAGGTCCTTACTTCCTTCCGTTCAAAAGTTAGAGAATAGCACCGACCAGACAGAATCATTTTGACCTCAAATTCTTCATCAGTGAGTCCACTGCCGGCTTGAAATTCGAAACCAATTGATATTTGGACAAAACTGTAGCATCAACCTGCCTTAGAAACGAGCGCAAGCGAAAATGGAAACTTCAATGTCAATTCATTCATCATCAGTTATGTTTATGGATTTTTCATTCAATGTTTAATCTCTTTATAAATACAGTGTTCAAGAATTTTTTGTTAGTTCCGTCATGGATGGTTGAGAAGAATATTTCCGCACGTTGAGATTTTTGCTCAAAACGTTGAAACAAGTCAAACTAGTTTTTCAATTCATAACCTTGGATAAAATTCCCTCCAAAAACTTTGGTAAATATTGGTGAAACTATGAGACATGGAAATAATTCAAGAGATGATGAGATGATTGCTATCCTTTCTTCGAAGTTACTCGAGAAAGTTCATTCAAACTTATCATGTAATATCTATAAAGGGGACATTTTTCCGGCAGAATTTCACCAAAAAAACCAATGGTTCTTCTGGGAAACGACGGAAACTAAGCCAAATCTACTTAATTATATGTGTGGCAACTTCTGATTAGGTACATATAATTTTTCTCTTCTCACTGTTGTGCAACTTCTGTGTTGTCTTTCAACAACCCACGTTGTGTCACTGAAAAATATCGACTATGTGGCTCGAAGGACCATGAAAATTATCCGAGCTCGTAAGACTCTGAAAAATATCTTGTTATCCCTGAAATAGAAGATTGGCAATTGTCCTAAGTTGTAGGACCACGAAAGTACATTTTTTTTTATCTGAGACAGACCACGATAAAAAAAAGCTTTTATTCTGCTGTTGACAAAATATATTCCTTTAATTATATTTTGCTGTTGACAAAATATAATGATAATAAGGTGCGTGATTGAAAGCAAACACTTTCAACTTAAAAGCTATTTAATTAACACCTAATGCAATGATCACCAGAACTCAAAACTTTGAGTTAGTGATACCTCAACTTATGAATGCACTGATTCGAAAGATGATTTTCTGATTGAGAATGTGTTAACGGTACGACTTTTACCAATGCACTCCCTGACCTGTTACGTTAGGTCGATCCTTGGACAAGGGTCGATCAGACCCTTTCAAGTACCACTTGAACCTGTGGCTGTTTGTTGCTATGCAGAATTTTACTACATATTTTCTGAATAGATCCAGACTAGTATTTGTTTACATTTATAGTCGAATGAAATATTCGAGTCCATATAAAATTTTACACCTACAGGTTGAAAAACCTTGCAATAGTCCGTATCGGAAAAATGCAAGAAGCAAACCTTCATAAACCTTGTAACAGTCTTAGGAACCATAAATTTGGGGATTCATGCATTCTTTTCATCCATTAGTAATCTATAATTTTTTGTACATCTATGAAAGGTTGATCGACGTAGTTCCTCCTTTATTGATCAAGAACAACTACAGTGCGCGTCAAAATTATGGAACAAATTCATTTTCTCAGAAGAAACATATTTGGTAACAAAATCCTGAAACAGGTCAATTTTTGTTTCATTTTAACCAAATTTTTATGCATTTTTGAAAAATTTTTGTGCACCCTGTGACATCCCCATCAACCCTCTGAATTTTTGCAATGAGGAAAGTAGGTGGTGTGGTACTTTTTTGGTGAGAGATTTGTATCTTCTTACAGGCATGCAGAAATTTAAAAAAAATCACTTTTTTTTGAAAAATTAGTTTTCAGGTTTTCAGTATGTGCACTTTGTCATGGCTCATTTACTTCGAGACGATGGTACCTGATAATTTTTTTTTACCGTAGAGGGTGGCCAACATATTGATGGCAACTTCATTTTTTCAAATGGAACACCCTGTTTATTTTTCCATGTTTGGCTAGCTCTCTTTCCCATGATTTCGAATATGTAACATATGTTGGTCTATCTCTTTCATTCTGAGAACCACAGAGTTTCAAATTTTAAGAACCACCTGCCAAGATCTGTAATCATTTTACAAGTGGCAGAGTGCTTTTTTGGAGTTATAGTAACGTCAATGGCAAGATATACAGGGTGAACAACATTGAATGCAACTATATTTTTTCAAATGCGACACCCTTTCCTCTATATTCTTCTTTTCTTTTGATAGGCTATTTCCGCCTGATCTCGAATATAAATGAGTATGTGGATGTGTCTCTTCAATTTTCAGAGTTTCAATGTATTGAAATTATGACACCGAATACAAAAATATGTGAAATACCTACGAAATTCTTTATATCCAAACAATCTGCTTAAAAGTATTATTTTAGAATGAATACCTAACAATTACTTAACCAATGAAAAATGATAAACTATGGTAGTATGGTAAGAATAACATCAACTAAAGAAATTGTTCAAAATGACCACCTTCATTCAATACACATAGATAGTTCATATAGTTGTCTCAAGTTGTTTAGACTATTTTTGATATCATTATTATGGCTCTGATTCAAGTCAGAAATTAAAGCTTCAAAATTTGTTTCTAATCATTACAATATTATCATTATTCTTTGTGCGTTGACGGGATAAGTTCCGAATTATGGGTTTAATATTGGTTGATTTTATATCATCAATATTATTCTCCGCTTTCATTGATTGTCATTATTGCTGAAGTAAATTTTTTCCCTCAGGAATGGCTATAAAAACGTGTCCAACAGTGTTGAATCGGGAGTATTTGGTGGCCATAAAATGGGTGCGCCATTACCAATCAAAAGATCAAATTGGCCACTTAAATATTCACGAACTACCAAAACGCTATGCCAGATGGTTATTGAAATTTGAAACCCGGTACCTATGTTATTAGTACGTTTCAACTTCAGTAGGAATGAACCCTATTCAAAAATTGAGAGGGATAATGGGGATGACACAGGTGCAACAAAAATCCTTCAGAAATGCCTGAAAATTTGATGAAAGTGATAAAAATTGCCTTGTTTAAGGATTTCGTTGCCAAATATTTTTCTTCTGAGAAAATGAATTTGTTCCATAATTTTGACGTATAATGATTTTTTGTTGACATTTCAACTCCAAAACATATATAGTCCGTTCACGAAAGTTTTAGAGCGCATAGTAGGCGTTCGTTTATTTATCTGAAGTTGGCAGTAGGTATTTGCTGTCTTAACGTAAAATAAAGTCAACGAGCTTGCGAGGTATCAGAGAACTCTATGTTATATTGACAACATTGCGTATCAATCTGACAATAAAATGAAGAACATAACCTAAAATTTCAATATACACAGTGGAATATGCCAAATTTCCATGGCCAACCGTCGGCTCAACCCGTGAACGGACTAGGATATGTGGATGTGTTTGTTGAATGAAACAAAATCATCTAAAAATAGAAAATGAAGGAACTTTTCGAAACTCACAGTAAAAGCAAGAATCAGCAAATTACTGTGATAGCAGGTGAGACATATTCAGATCCTCCTGGTAGAAAATGTTCTGAAGAAAGTTTTCTGTTTCGAACGATATTCATATCAATACATCACACTTTAGTTTAATGGGGAGGGTTGTGAATTGAAGAGACACAGAAGGTTGAGATTCTATCGGTAAAGTGATTCAAATTGATCAAGAAAACTCAATGTGTCGCTTGTGTTCTGATGCAGCAAGGAAAACTAATCATATCTGCAATATTTTTCGATGAAACCCATATTAAATAAGAGAATTTTGGAAAAGGAAATGGAATGTCTCAAAAAGGAAAATTTTTTTTCTTGAAAAATATAGTTCGAATTAAAATTTTCAAATAATTCAATGAAGTTCAAATTGAATTCAAGTGTATACCGGGTGGCTCACCACTGACGTGATGGTCATTTTGAGGGTGTAAATGATAATTTTTTGAACATCCATTTTTGTGGTCAGTGTAGGGTAACCAAAAGAACAATTTATAATTATTTCCATTTATAGAGTGTGTTCCAATATAAAGTTACAGACCAAAGTTACACTTTTTTACATGTGACACCCTATATATGACCTCAAAAAAGGAAAGGCAAGCTCAAATAATGATGAGTTTCTTCAGATCACTCTGTACATTTAATGCACCTATGGGATTTAGGTATAGGAAAACCTTATGAAAAAAGTTAATTAAATTAATTTCTGCGTTCAGCGAGATGAAGAAATAACAAGCCTGCCGTTTGAAATAAGAGAGTTTTTCACCATTATTCGGAGTAGATATTTGAGAATTAATAATGATCACTCTGTAGATCCCAGTTCAATTTTTTATGGGACTAGTTAATACGCCTACTCAAAAACCATCGTCTGTATCGCTCGCGTAAGTGGTTCCTCCATAAATAACTATTCAAAATGACTCCATATTTTAAATTTTTCGCGATTTTCTGATGCATAAAATTTACAGAGTGATCTGAAGAAACTCATCATTATTTGAGCTTGCCTTTCCATTTTTGAGGTCACATTTAAAAAAGTGTAACTTTGGTCTGTATCTTTATATTGGAACACCCTGTATATATGGAAATAACTCGTCATTTACACCCTCAAAATGACCATCGGTTCAGTGGTGGGCTTCCCAGTATATGACAACGTCTGTTTATGATAAGTTCTTATCACAGACCCGTGATTCGTGAGTCGATGAAATCATATTATACATCAACTGTTAATGCAATTGGGGAATCCCATGTTTTACTGCTGAAATCTTAAAATAAAGCAATGAACGATGTTTTGGCGTTGAAACTTGAAAGTGTAATCAAGTCGAAAGTAACTCTAGGTTCCGTAGTGTTTTAGTGTTAGGAACTTAAAAGGTGAGAGATGACATGTTATAGATTGTGGTGATGAAAGATCACTCGAAAGGCTGAAATCAATAATTCAAGAAAGCCCTGAGCAGGTGCTCTTGAGCCCTCATCATTGTTGGAACAATAATGCTATCACCTCAGAATTTTTTATAGGACCTAGGATTCATACTAAATATATAAAAGCAAAATCTTAGCATGATCGGAAATATATTCTGAAAATTATTCAAAAACTGAAATATGTGAAAGCTTGACGATTGAAAAAATTCAATTCTACGGTTCTGATGATGCGATTCTTTTGAAGTTTGGAATGAACATTCAGTACATAAATCTTTATCAATGAAATAAATTCCACTCGAATAAATAGTGAAGTTTCTTCTTTTCAATATTTCAAATGAATTTTCTATTTTTCTGTTAATACTATACATATAGTATTAACAGAACTATACATATAGTATTAACAGAAAAATAGAAAATTCATTTGAAATATTGAAAAGAAGAAACTTCACTATTTATTCGAGTGGAATTTATTTCATTGATAAAGATTTATGTACTGAATGTTCATTCCAAACTTCAAAAGAATCGCATCATCAGAACCGTAGAATTGAATAAGAGTATGTACAGTTATTCCCCGGACACCCTGTATAGCCACAAAATTTCGCAAAAGGATTATTATGAGCATCTTGCATGTGTCCGCGGAATTGATTTCGTTTCGTATGAGAAATTGTGAAATAAAATTTTGAATGGCCATATTTTATGGACCACCATGTACGATTTGGCTGGTTAACGAACTTAACCGAGGCATTTGGCAACCAAACTCATTCTGAAATCTTAAGCCTCTAACGGACGACCCCACGAACAGAATTCAATTTGACTACGGAATCGTCATCAAGAAGTCGAACTCTATAGTTTGAGATCATTTTCGGCTCAAAATTCGAAAATCACAGACATTTGGGCTAAACGACAAGCACCCGTTCAAGTAGAACGAGCGCTCTAAAAAGGATAAATAAACAGAGGGTTCTTTTAGTGAGATACAAATTCGATATATTAGTAATAATTCAATTTTTTTATTACTAACGTTCTCGAGATTACCAGCCAAATTATGTTTTTTTTATACTCATCTCTCGGGAAAAGACTGAGCTTATAGCGCCCTTTCAAGCGCCCCGAGATGAATTTTGAAGAAATCGGTTTGTGCGTGTCTTAAACTGCTGTATGTTGTAACCAAGGGGTAATGCATCTTGAGGTGGGGTATTCTATAGCCTTGCAGTTCGGTAAAGAAAAGCCTTCTGATACACCGATGTCCTAGCTGTAGAAAGATGCACGGCAAACTGGTGACTATTATCGGCTAGCCTTGTTTGTCGATCAAATTGAGCCCCTGGTGGAATCATGGAGGCAATGGCAGCAGAACACCTTCCGTGGTAGTATCTGTAAAAAAGGCATAAGTCTCCAACCTTCCTACGGTGACCGAGACTATGAAGGTTGGCAGTTAACATTGGATCATCTATTAGGCGCACTGCTCTTTTTTGAACGGAGTCAAGTGGAAGTAACGAATGCTTAGGAGCTGAACCCCAAGGATGAGAGCAATATTCCATAGCTGGACGTACTTGAGCCTTGTAGAGTAATAAGCTTCTGTGCAGCTGACTTGGCAACTGAGCAGACGTGCTCATGCCAGGTTGCATTTGAACTGATATTGACTCCTAGTGCGCGGGCACTAGGTTCTACTTCGACGAACCCTACAGGGTAATTGTTCCCGACAGAGACCTATGGTCTTCATCAAACAGGCTTCTTAGTCCAGAAGGTCCCACCTGGTTCACTGATGGCTCTGTCACAGCAACAGGGTCTGGGGCCGGAATCGTGGGTCCTCACTTCAATCAGGCTATCCCTCTGGGGAAGGACTGTTCCATTGTGCAGGCTGAGCTATTTGCGGTTCTTGCATGCGCATTGGAAAACATTCGCAGGGGATACTCTGGCCAGCACATTATATATGTTGCGACAGCCAGGGAACTCTGAAATCTCTATCTGATGTTAGAGTTGATTCTTTTTTGGTAGAAGAATGCAGGAAAGCTCTGCGTGGGCTGGGCTCTGATAACTTTTTGAAAGTGATCTGGTGTCCGGCTTATGCGGATATACCTGGTAACGTCAAGGCAGATGAACTGGCTAGGCGGGGGCCGGATTAGCATTCGTTGGTCCGGAGCTTTCGCTGCCAATCTGTCGCACATCTGTCAGAAGTTTCTTCAGGAACTGGCTGAACAGGGAATTTTCCTCGGAATGGAGCGCAGGGGTGGGCCTGAGGAGGTTGAGAGACCGTCCTCGCGATCTGAGGTCAATAGGCTTCTGCTGCTGGAGAGGAAACAACTCAGTCTGGTGACTGGTGCATTGACTGGTCACCTGTTTAACAAGCATTTGAAGAGAATGGGATTGACGAGTTGCTCCCTATGCCGGTGGTGCAGGAGTACTGATGAAACGGCTGAGCATATTTTGTTCAACTGTGGAAACCTTACTGAGTTAAGGTCAACACACCTAGGAAATCCAACACCTTCTATTCCTATGGTGAGAGGGACCACTCCTGGCAGGCTCGCGACATTTTTGTCTTCGTGTCTGAAGAGCTGAGTCTCTATAGAACAATGCGGGTGAACAATGGGCCACTAGGCCTCAGTTCGGCCGGTAAGGCACCGCACAGAGAAGAAGACCCCTAGTGCGCGTCCACAACGGAGCACCGACCCTAGCCCATCGCACCCTCGCCAAAAGCCCTGACCCTCGCCCATAGCACCGACCCACGCACCAAGCCCTGGACTGTCCACATTGAAGCCCCGACCCTCACGCCTATTTCTAGGTTATGTATCTTTGAATTTATTGTTCAAATCAGCATTTAAATCTTCAAAAACCTAAAAATGCATTTGGAAAGACTGTTTCAGTTAATTCAAACAACAAACTTTATATTCTGCGATATAATTCATAAAAGCAAAGCAATAGCAATAGAAGAAGAATGGTTGGATATACTTGATTTCATCATTTATCATAAAGTAAACAAACTGAATGCCTAATTCATTCGTTGAATACATCGTGTTCTCAACATCAATCAATATTACTTCAAATGTGATAAAATGAGTTTTGAATGTTGAAACACTAATTTGATATGTGTTCTTTATCGAGTTGTAGGAGGCCGATGTTTCGACTTCTTCATTGATTCGAACATGAACGGAAACATTATATAGATTTCATTGTTATTTCTTTACCACTTACATTCTAATGAAAAAACCAAAACTATTCGAGTAATCATCAGTTAGTAGGTTGATTCTGGTTAGAGCTGTAAAAATTAGTTATGTCCAATATAATCATTAAATTGAACAATCGTTCGATAGATAATGTTCCAATAGCATTCGTGTACTTTTCACAACCATATCATTGATTCGTAGTCCTAGGAAAATAGTTCATTTATTTGAAGATTTTGGAAATCTTTCCTTATTATGATTGGAAATTGAAATTTTTCGCACAGTGATTGTCCTTCAACCAACGAATACATCGTTTGACAAATATAAACATACGTAAATCTTGAGGTTATGTCATATTTGGTGCGTGGTGCGGTGCTTAAATAAATACAAAATGAATTTCGCTCGTTGGTGCGCTGGTCGGTGCTAGGTGAGGTGCGTAGGTCAGTGCTCCGTTGTGGACACTCGTATAAGGAAACATGCTTTATTTATTTTTGAGGGGCGAGGCTTGGTGAGGTGCTATGGTCGGTGCTATGATAGGTGCGCCGTTGTGGACGCCTACCTAGAAGCTTAAGTCCATTAAGCTACGGTTTCCTCGGACAGATCGTCGACCGTCGCGTCCAGGCCGTCAGCCGTCGAGGATAGCGATTTCTGTCGGAAGTGGTTTGCTCGAATTATTTGTGGATCGCCTACATGCACGCGAAATGCCTACTTATTGTGGTTGTAAGAAGAAATAATCGAAAATGGACCGACAAAATTAATAGTTCTGTCATTATTGGAGGAAGAAGAAGACGAGGAGCTGATAATGGCAACTCTTAAAGATCCAAACAATCCAGTGGATGAATTATTTTTGACACGTCATACAGAAGGTGCCTCAACGTGACCGTGCAGAGAAGTTTCTTCGGAAATGAAATGAAATGAAATTTAGGGAATATTTCAGAATTTCCACTGAACTTTTCGAACAAGTTTAGACTTATATTGAATGTGACAGCACCAAAAAAGGTACCAATAGGATAAAATGTCCAATTTCTGCTGAAGGAGAAGCTTTGTATAACATTGAGATAGATTCCGTTTCCGAATAAACTAACGTAAACAATAATTTTACTTTCTTTAACACTGGAAGTTGAACTGCACTTCACCGCTCGAATCTAAACTCAGCTGATCAAAACCGTCGAGTCGCGACGTCCAACTTCAACGTTCAGGTGCCGTCCAGCTAAGCGATTGCTAGAAAAGCGGTACCACTGAAATGCATTGGTTAGATAAAACCGCCACAACGCAGCGACTGGCGGCCTGGACGCGACGGTCGACGATCTGTCCGAGGAAACCGTAGCTTTAGTTGGTTATTATTGACGCCGATACAGACTTCTTGTTTGTCGTGGGCGCTATAAGAGTATACATGTTTGGAAATTCACATCTGAAAAATACGATATCAGACAGAGAATTCTTCGGTCCAGTTGCCCAGATGAATAGTCGAGACAATCACTTGCTGTAACACACTGAGTTCAGTTGTCTTACTTCTTTATTCTAGTCTTGTCTCTCTCTTATCGTTTAAAGGAGCGTAATTCTTTAGTATGGTAGGCAACAGTAAATACTTGAATCGAGTATTACGGGCAGCCTGACAAATTGAAAATTCTATACGTGTAGTTCGGGTTCCCTACCATACTGCGATAAGAGAGAGACGAGACTAGATTATCGCAGTAAGACAGTTGAATTCATTCAGTTATCGCACTTCATTATCTCGCCTATTCATCTGTGCATCTGTAAGGAAGAATTCTCTGTCTGATGCCTTGTATATCGTATGTTCTCGATGTGAATTTCCAAATCGGTATATAGTGAATCTGACACAGTGAACATCAACGCAATGGCAGAAACCCAACGACGCATTATCCAGCTAGATAGTCTTAACATAGCACAGGTAAAGAACGTCTTGCTTTACCTAACAGCCAGACTACGGGAAATGGAGGCAGCAGAAGAAAACAGCGACGAAGAATTCAAAACCCCAAGTTCAACCAGACCAACGAAGCACCGCCACCAACGACTAAAACCTCAAATCGGTACGAGCCGCTTTTGGACGATACTGAAATGTCAATCGAAGAAGAAACCCAAGAAGACAACACCCTGGACGAAAACACCCCTGACACCAAAGCAACTTCAACACGATTCGGCATCAGAGTTCAACCAGAAACAATCGAGGACTACAGAAGTCTTAGGAAATGGCTCGAATTGGAAAATAAACCGATGACGACACACACACTCAGAGAAGAACGACCACTGAAAATAGTCGCCAAAGGATTACCTACTGAATTCTCTATCGAAGAAATCGAAAACGACCTCAAGGAGAAGGGATAGCCAACAAGAAAAATCTGCAGGATGACCGGAAAATACGGACAGGACCTACCCATGGTACTCATAGACATAGAGAGGAAATACAAATCGATTTACGAAATAAGAAAAATAAGAGGAATCTACGTAGACATGGAGGCATTGAGAAGACGATCAATAATCCAGTGCCACAGATGCCAAGAATACGGACACGTACAGAGAAACTGCACAGCAGAATATCGATGCCTAAAATGCAGCGAAAATCACTCCACCCACCTTTGCTAGAAGGAAAAAAACACGCCTGCAAAATGACCAATTGCGGAGGACCTCACCCGGCAAACTCGATCAAGTGCCCCAAAAAGCCTATAAAGAAACTTCCTGAAAAAGTCAACCACTGGAGAACTGAACAGTTCCAAACCAAGACATTGAAGGAGATCCAACAGGAACAGAGGGATGAGAAGAAAACAAACAACACACCGAAAGACGACAACAAACAAAAAATAATAAAAGAACTAGCCGAAATTCTACTGGAAATCGCAGAGCTAAAACCGAACGAAGAACAAAGCAACAGACTATCAACCAAAATAGGACACATCGTCAAACTCATATAAACACAGAACTCCAAAAATTTTCATCATGAGAAGGAAAATAGGAAAAATCAATATAATTTCATGGAACTGCAATGGTATCAATACCAAAAAAGAAGAACTCACCGCACTAGTAGAAGAAAACCAACCAGACGTTATCCTACTACAAGAAACGATGCTGAAAAAAGACAAAGGTCTCAATATGAGAAACTATATCACCTATAGGAAAGACAGAAATAACAAACAAGGAGGAGGAGTTGCAATAATGATAAAACGAGACATCATTCACCATCCACTCCACACTACAAACGAAGACATCACGACAGAATCTATTGGTATCGAAATCACGATGAAAAACAATGAAAAAATTCAGATACACTCGATGTACATACCACCAGGGGACAGTTTAGACGAAAGAGAATTAAACTTCGTTTTAAACCTTGGAAAGAAATCACTCATTGCCGGTGACCTGAACGCTAAAAACACCGAATGGAACAGCAGAGTCAACAATAGACGAGGAAAAGCACTCTCGAGATTCGCCGCAAACCGAAACCTTCAAATATTAGGACCACTTGAGGAAACATTCTCCAGGAACGGTAAAGCTGACGTACTGGACATTGCACTAAACAAAAACATTACTGACAACATATCAATAGAAGTAATCAACGACACTTCGTCAGACCACCATCCGTTAGAAATAATCATCGAAGGAGAAGAAACAAAAAGCAAGAAAACCACACATTACTGTGAGAAATTTACTGAAATCCTAGAAAAATCAACCAATATCATAAAAATAAACACAAAAGCTGATCTGGAACAAGAAGTGAATGACCTGGAAGAAACCATAAAAACTGCTATGAAGGAGTCAACGACAGAAACAGAAATAAAGGAGAAGAGGCAGAAAATACCAGACTACATTAAAGATCTCATCAGACTGAAGAAAATTGCCAGAAAAGAGTATCAAAGGTCCCTGGATCCTAGACACAAAACCACAATGAACTCACTGAACACCAGAATAAAAAGCGAACTGAGAAACCTCTACAACGAAAAGTGGAACTCCAAAATTGAAAGATTATCAGAAGAAAACCAACCGCCATGGAAAATGGCCAAGGCACTAATGAAAGAAAAGAAAGCAAACACTATCCTGAAGAAAGACAACAACACAATCACCAGGGACAACGAGAAGGCGAAAATCTTTTCCGAAATCCTAAAGGAACAATTCAAACCAAATCAATACCAGGACAGAAATTTCGTAGAAGAAATAGAAAACATCAACAGGATCTACCTGATGGAAAAAGACGAAGAAACACCCACCGAAGTCACAACCGAGGAAATTCGAGAAATAATTCGACAACTCAAACCGAAAAAAGCACCAGGAATGGACAAAATAACTAACAGAGCACTCAAGAATCTACCCGAAAACACGATAGAGAAAATCAAGAACATATGCAATGGTATACTTAAGACAAGGAGCTTCCCAGTGAGATGGAAAATAGCCGAAACCATAATGATACCAAAACCAGGAAAACCAAGGACTGACCCGAACAACTACCGACCAATCAGTCTACTTACGAACCTGAGCAAAGTAGCTGAAAAAACCATACTAGAGAGACTCAAACAAATACTGGAAGAAAAAGATATCATACCTAAGGAACAATACGGATTTAGAAGGGGACATGGGACAGGAAACCAACTGACCAGGATAACCGAAAAAATCTTAAGAGAAAAACAAAAGGGACACAAAACAGCCGCAGTATTCATCGACATATCCCAAGCCTTCGACAAGGTTGGCACCAGGGATTAATATACAAAATGGTAAAGAAAGGCATACCCATCGCCTACGTTAAGCTTATAGCATCCTACCTACAGGACAGAAAATTCTACGTGAAAGTTAACGAAGAAACCTCAGACCTGAAGAACATCGAAGCCGGAGTGCCACAAGGCTCACTACTTGGACCAATTATTTAATATATACACGAGCGACATGCCTACCGACCAAGACGTAACACTAGGACTATTCGCAGACGACGCAGCGGCCCTAGCCTCATCAAGATCCACAGAAGCTGCAGTAAACAAATTACAAAGATACGTCGACAACCTGACGAAATGGTACAGGAAATGGAGGATAAAACTTAATGAAACAAAAAGCCAGACTATTCTATTCCCATACAAGAAGAAAGCAGAAAACCCACAGAAGAATATAAGGATAAACAACACAAAACTGAAATGGGAAAACCAAGTTAAATACCTAGGTGTTATCCTAGATAAAAACCTGACCCTCAACAAACACATCGACGAAGTAGCGAGGAAAGCAAGAAGAATAAAGGGATACCTCTACCCCCTGATAAACAGAAAAAGCAAACTGGACAAAAGACACAAAGTTCAAATCTATAAATCCATCATCAGACCAACGATGACCTACGGAAGCGAAATACTCATCATGAACACCAGGAGTATCAAGAAACTAGAAGTGATACAAAACCAGACTCTGAGAGAAGCACTAAACGCTGAATGGTACATCAGGAATGAAGAAATTAGAAAAATCACCGAAACCACATCAGTAAAGGAATATATAGGCAAATTAGCCCAAAAACGCAATGAATAAAATGATAAACCACGAAAACACAGAAATTCGTGAAAGCGTCAACTACGACGTGAACGAAAGAAGAAGAACAGCAAGACTCAAAACCAGACTTAACAAATTCACGACCGAAAACTAAAATCAACGGACCCAACATGACCTAAATTGAAAAAATCAAAATGACCGAGTTGAATCACGAGAAGAAGACAGCAGCAAGAAAACGAAGTTCTAGACTGCAAATCCACAGAAAATCAGGAAACAGGAAACAGCTATAAGTGTGCTGTCATCTGCAAAGCTTAAAATCTGATTCTTGGTTGAATTCAAAAGGTCATTAATATGCATTAGGAGCAGAGTCGGGGACAAGATTGAGCCCTGAGGTACACCGGCGTTGACGGAATGAAGTGCAGACTCCGCACCATCGACCACAACACAAAGTTGTCTCTCGTGGAGGGAACTTCCGAGCCTGCTGCAAAGTCCTTCCAGGAGACCATAAGATGGAAGCTTAGATAGAAATGCTCTCTGCCATACACGATCGAAGGCCTTGGATATGTCTAGGGCAACTGCAATTGATTCCCCATGCTTTTCTATAGCGTTTGTCCAAAGATGAATGGCATAGGTGAGCAAGTCACCCGTTGAACGACAGCGCCGTAAACCGTATTGATTGTCGCTAATGAGACTGTTTTCCTCTAGGTGTTTTACGATCTGCAAATTCATAGTAGTCTCCATTACTTCGGACAAAATGGCTAAAATCACTTGTTTTCGTCAACTGATCTAATATGAAGTTTTCCGAATAATGTAAAAATGAAATTGCTCTTCAATCTCAGTAATTGATATACGATAAATCTAATAAGTTGGCCAAGTAAATAACTGAACTATTTTGATATTTAGATTACTTTGACATGAGAACGGCAAAGGATATTGAAAGTTTTCGCCGTAGAAAGGATTACATTATTTCATCAATTCCATCACACTAAATGAAAATTCAGGAATAAAAAGCTTTAGGGATTTTCTGATTGTAATCACTCTACACTTACAACGCGCTGTTAATGGTATTTATTTATACAGGGTGTCCCGTAAAGACCACGTCAAACGAAAACGGAAAGTAGATCAGAATGTGCTCTATCTGGTGTGTCTCACAGTTTTCGAGATATTTGATGTTTTATGAAAATGTTAAATTTTTCACTTAAAATGCTTTCTCTCTTGCGGGAGCTAAAATTAAATACTTTTCGAATGAGCTTTTTTCCATAAATATTGTTGAATGATAACTCCAATTCATGCAATGAAAAATAGCACAAAATATTATACTAGGATTCTGAAAAAAAATTCAAAATTCTTTTTTGAAGGAAGTGTTTTTTTGTAGTGAATTCTATCTGACGTGGTGTAAAAAAAATACTCTAGACCTTTTCTGCATATTACGTTAAAAAGTTGCCCATTTTGTGAGGATTCAGAGAAGGTAAATTACAGGTGATAAACTTCTTCAGAAAAAAAGATATTCGAATGTTTATCGAAAATGGAGCATTTTTGTGAAAAACTGATTTTTTCACATTTTCCACAAATACTTTCATTTTGCACTTCCTGCTGAAATATCAATCATCAAATCAATACAAAGTTATTAAGATGCCCATTCACCACTGGATGATTTTTCAATGATCCCTGGTTTTCAATTTTAATTTGAAAGTTGAGGTGATTCAATGAAATTATTTGAAGGACCACTCAATTCACTCGAGAAGAGATAGTGAACTGTATTGCGTTTGAAATGGTAGGGCAATTGGGTAATATTAACGGGTTAAATCAAGATTCTCGAATAAAGGTACGACTTACCTAGGGTGTGATGCGGAGAAGTCCTGCTGGCCAGCGTTTCGAATATCCTGTGTGTTCCAGTATGAATAAACACTTGGTGTTTCGAATGCCTGTTGTGTTCCACTAAGAATGAACACTTTGCAGCGAAAATTAAACACTTTTGGTAAAAAAGCGGCGAAATATGAAAATGAAGCGGCGGTGATAAATCGACGAGTTTTGTATTGGAAAAATGACAACAACTTTCCTCAAACTCTGCGGCGATACTGATTTGTGAATTGTCCATATGTGCACACATGTTCCTCTTCAGGGAAAACGTCGCACCTTTATTTGTTTGCGCGAAAAGGAATATAAACCCATGAAAATAACAATTCCCAATTACCCGCAAAACAAACTATAATATTTGGAAAAAATAAATAACTATATATTTACTTAGAAAGCTTAAAAAAATAAAGGTTAATGTAATGCATATGTATATGCATTAAAATTTATATACATTATACAGGGAGCGCATAAAAACTTGTTCAACCACTGAGTTTTTTTATTTCTTTTCCTTTGCCTAAAGAACTCTCGAACATCGATATGATGTGATGCGATTCAATGATTCAATCTTAAGATACTTAAGGTATCTATGGAAACGTCCATCTAGTGGAAGTTTATGCGTACCAGTATACTGGGTAAAATGTCTTCAGAAAATGTTTCGTACACTGCAAGAGAATACGCCGACATGCACCTTATTATGGAGAAGTACGTCTTAATGCTAGAGCAGCATCGAGGTTTATTCAGAGCGGTACCCCAATCGCCGACATCCCAATTACGAAGTTTTTATCCGGACCCATAATGCAATTGTCGAAGGAAGAGTTCCTGGGAGCCGTAAAAGTAGTGGCCGGCCTTCGATCGTGGATGATGACACCATTTTGAATGAAGTCGAAGAAAATCCTCTAGTATCAACCAGAATGATAGAGCTCATGACAGGCATATCAGAATCAAGTGCCCATAGAACCCTGAAGAAACACCAATATCACCCCTACCATATTCAGCGAGTTCAACACCTACTACCAAGAGACTATCAAGCCCGAGTAGAATTTTGTCAACAAATGTTGCTGAAACATACAGAAAATCCCGATTTTTTCAATGATATCCTTTGGACTGATGAGTCTTCCTGTACTCAAAGCAGGTATATTAATCTGCATAATCTTCATAGTTGGAACATCGAGAATCCGCACAATATAAGGCAAGATAGATCCCAATATCGATTTACGGTGAATTTATGGACTGGAATATACGATGGAAAAATATTCGGTCCGACAGAATTGCCGCAATCGTTAAACCACTATTTGAATTTTTTAAGGTACAGTGTACCCTTACTTTTAGAAGATGTACCACTGGAAATGCGACGTAGTCTATGGTTTCAACACGACGGGTGCCCAGCACACTACAGTCGTCATGTTAGGGAATATTTAAACCAAACATATCCTCACCGGTGGATCGGAAGGGGCGGTGAAATTTCGTGGCCTCCCCGTTCACCAGACTTAAATCCTCTGGATTTTTTCACTGGGATTTTTAAAAAATGAAATTTATTCGAATCCCGTAAGAGATGAAGCACAACTAAGGGACCGCATTCGTATTTCAGCAGCCAAAATAGCGGAGAGAAGTTTGTATGTTTTGAAAAGATCATTTCTCAATAGATGCAGGGCATGTATTAGCGAAGGGGGTGTTCATTTTGAGCATTTGCTTTAATAACAACCCTGAATTTTTATTATTAATATTTTTATAATGTTTCTTCACAATAGATTTGTTGATGTTGAAGGTCCTGTGCGTTATTACGTATATCATTGCAATTAATGAATAATTTCAATTCATAAGTTATTTACGGAATAACTGACATTTTCCGAGAGAATTATTCAATAAGTTACAGCAGAATCTGCAAAATGATTTGTGGAAAATGTGAAGAAATCAGTTTTCCACAGAAATGCTCCATTTTCGATAAACATTCGAATATCTTTTTTTCTGAAGAAGTTTATCACCTGTATTTTACCTTTTCGGAATCCTCACAAAGTGGGCAACTTTTCAACGTAAAACGCAGAAAAGCTCTAGTGTCTTTTTTTTACACCACGTCAGATAGAGTCCAGTACAAAATAACACTTCCTTCAAAACAAGAATTTTAATTTTTTTTTCAGAATCCCTGTATAATATTTTGTGCTATTTTTCATTGCATGAATTGAAGTAATCATTCAACAATATTTATGAAAAAACTGATTCGAAAAGTATTTAACTGTAGCTTCCGCAAGAGAGAAAGCATTTTAAGTGAAAAAATTCAATATTTTCATAAAACATCAAATATCTCGAAAACTGTGAGACTTTCATATGAACGATTTTTTCACATCAGATAGAGCACATTCTGATCTACTTTCCGTTTTCGTTTGACGTGGTCTTTACGGGACACCCTGTATGTAAGATTTTTATAATTTTACGTTGTCTAATGGGTATGATTGGAAGTTGGTTCACAGTTCACACTGTATTAATATGTATAGTTTATTGACACACTCAAAATAAATGATAACACATTTACTGTTTATTCTTCAGCTGATGAATTTCAAACGATTTTTATACTGTTGCTTTAGATACCTCAAATTTTGCCCAAAGTTTAATTCTCGGCTCTATCTCTTAACTTTGCCCGATTTCTATCTCTAGACTCTTAACTCTTCTCAACGTCTTACTCTTTCGACTTTATTCTAGAGTTTTCGTCTCTAAAAGCTACACTGAGATCTTAGACGGGCCCGTCTTCTCACTGACTTTACGCAGAGCTTTCCCGTTTTCTCACCGACTTCTTGAGACGTTCTTTGCACCTCTTCGATTCCACCTACTTCCTTACTTGAATCGAGGGCCTACTTTCACCCTCAAATCCCTAGCTAGCTTGATATCATTGGTCAACTCTCACAATGACTTCAGTTCGGTGGTAGGAACCTGTACCAACGGGAATCGCATGTGAAATAACGTCCTTCTTGCCACACGGAATGAATTCTAAGAATTATCAGATCTGGTAAAATTCACTTTTCCAAAAACAATAGCTCTTGCAAAAAGGTCAACCCAACCTCGACACAAACGTTACCAAAACCCTTTATGATATTAAATTTTCGGTACAAGTTTGAACTAGCTATACACAGCGTGGAAAAACAACTTCTTCGCGAAAAACTGAATTCCTACATATACAATAATCATGAGTGTCAATTCTAGGAATCACTCGTTTGACCAAGGTATTCGTTCGTGATGTTTTCACCGTAGACTTTTGGAAATTTAAATAATTATATCCGTTCGAAATGAAAGTACACTTTCGTCGGAACCAGAAGTTCGATATGCTTGAATATATTGGATATAATTATCACATTTTCCAAAAATCTAATCTCAAAATATCAGGAACGTATCGATATAGATGAAGAAAGAACACGACTTTATTTTCTGATATTATTATGATATAAACTGTGAAGGGGGTTCAATTCGTGAATGAAAAATGATGGACGAGGAATAAAGCATCCTCAGGTGATCCCGAATGTACATATCACATTAGCTGGGCATACACGGACGTTCTTTCCTTTGGAGAATTATGAACCGTAGGGACGGAGCGGTTTTACTGCCATAAAGTACGGAGTGGCAAAAAACTGTCGTCTCCCATAGGTGCACGTAATACATTTTTTCAGATGATTTAACACATGAATGTTCAAAGCGAATCATTTAAATGGAAAAAGCGTGTGTAAATGGGCGAAAAACGTCATAAAAAGTGTCATTTGGAAGTACATGAAGGCATACAGTAATTTTTAGAAGGATTGACGACAACTGGATTCTAAATTCCTATCAAACCCAAGTAGCATTTCAACGATGACAACCACATTATACACCAAAATTAACGTTGTTTATGGTTATAGTATAAGATCCCGATATAAAACGACCTTCACTGAGATGCTTATTTGATGAAACGTATTTTATATTTAATTTAATATGTCAATAAATACAATCCATATGGGTTGCCTAGCAAATTTCAGTCCAGAGTATGTTTAATTAATAATTAATAGTTATTTATACAACAAGTGAGTTAAATGAATGTTTATTCATGAGAAGAAAGTTTGTTAATTTCTTCGAGTGAATAAACATTTTTAACTCACGTGTCGTATACAAAATTTTATCCCATTTTGATGAAAATTCAAATAATGAATTCTTTTTAGAGGAAATATTAGGTATAATTCAAATTCATAACGAGATTTCCCTTCGATCGATGGTTGCTAGGGCACTATGTAATTATTGTTTGCAAGTGTCAATGAAAATTATAGAACAGTCAAAGAATTTTTGTTCCGAAAAAATATTGAGCGGTGACGACGAGGTTGTAGTTCCTGAGTGCATTATACAAGAAGCAAATGAGGCAGCGAAGCAGTAATTTCATTAAAATCGAAAATATTGTACGAAAAGCAATATACAGCATTTGTTCCTGGAGAAATAATAAATAAGCCGAAGGAGTCAATGAAAAAATAATTTTGGCGTATAATCCGAACAATCCAAGAAAGTTAAATCGTCGTCTTTATGGTGCTACTATTCACAACTTAGGAAAATGTTGGCTCTGAAAGAAAAAAATAGACATCGGCAGATTTCACCAAGTCACCGCTTTTCGAAGCAACATTCCAGGGGATACGTAGAAAGTAAGTGGTGAACATTTTATCCCACTAGTGAATTAAAAAAATTTAATTCACTCAGTGGATAAACGTCAACTTACCCTTGTTACCATGGGTTTGAATATTGTCATCTTTAAATGTCAAAATGGGATAAAAAAATTATTTTTTTAAACATTTCACCGGTATGATCATTAGATAAATTCTATACCGATCGAAAGTATGAAGGCCATAAAATATGCAAACGTTAGGTTGCCTGTTTTTTTCCGGTCACAACTATCGGGTTGCCAGGTATAAACAGGTAAATCTGTAGTAGCATTTTGCAACGGTCTGTTTATTGAATGAAATTTAAATGAAATTAAAGATAATTTTATTCTGAACACGGTGGTGTAGGGTTGCCTGCGAAAAATCAGTCCAGAATTGCGGTTGTCGAATTTTAAAAAGTAAAATATTGCTCCGAGTGAATGTGTGCTAATTACGGGACGCCCTGTATATGTATCATTATAACCTTCTTTTTTACTGAAGATATATATTTACTTTAGTGTCACATAATAAACATACATATAAATAATTAATTGATTAAAAAAATTAAAATACTATTTCTCTATTTAAATAACGAACTACTCCAAAATGATGCATAGTATATACGAGTCTATCGCTATCCTTTTCTTTTCCAAGCCCAAATAGTATGCGCACTCTCTTTTTTTAAATGGGCGGACTTTAAACAGCTGCTATGCTGCGTCCTCTTCTATCGCATGGGATGGTCGGTTGAGACTTGGGACCTCTCAGTCGCACACATTCACTCGGAGCAATATTTTATTTTTTAAAATTCGACAACCGCAATTCTGGACTGATTTTTCGCAGGCAACCCTATACCACCGTGTTCAGAATAAAATAATCTTTAATTTCATTAAAATTTCATTCAATAAACAGACCGTTGCAAAATATTACTACAGATTTACCTGTTTATCCCTGGCAACCCGATAGTTGTGACCGGAAAAGAACAGGCAACCTTACCTTTGCATATTCTATGGCCTTCATACTTTCGATTGGTAAAGAATTTATCTAATAATCATACCGGTTTAATATTTAAAAAAATAATTTTTTGTACAACTGTCAAAAAAACTTGACTTTTCTTCATCACTATGGATGCGTAAAATATTACTTTTTTCACCGTTAAAAAAAGTCTTTTTTCACCGTTAAAAAAAGTCTTTTTTCACTGCTGATAACTAAAATTAGAACAACTTAAAAATAATGAATATTTTGATTACAACTAATTTCACAAAATAATGATTGTATCTGTACCTTATAAAGTAAATTAGTTTCGTCATCAGCATCTCTGAGAAATTTATTGATATTATCCCTCCATAACACTTTAGATTTCTTTCCTCGGTATCCGACGCTTTTGTTCTTAATAAGAGGGACCAATTTTGAAAAATTCCTTATATCAATATTTTCCTTGACATTAGATGTTTTTTTCAACATTGAGCTCCATAACTTGGAAGGTTTAAAAATTTTTTATTTTTCCTCGAAATAGCATGTGAGCCGAGATGTGAGCACATTTTCAGAAACCTTTTTTACGTTGTTCTTGTTGCGCCATTCTCGCAATTGGTTATATGTTTTCTCATATTATTAGCTTTGATTTGGCTGGTAACATATAAGATACAATTGTATTTGCTTCTTCAGCCATATCTGCGGGGGTATCACTACCACTATCATGTTCAACATTCATCTTCTTTAAAATAATTCGAAATTGAAACAACTACGAGCAAATACTGTCAAAGATTCAAACAATTTCAAAAAACTGTTTCTATAGTTACGACACAGAAAGATCACTGGATTCATTTAAATATTGTACTGAAAGCATTATCTTCAATGATTATACGTATTTCAGACGATGTAAATTCACATTCACAGTTGTACAAAAAATGTTGTTTGTATTTCGTGCGTATAAAATTCGTGTTTTTATGGCACATTCGAGTGAATTTTTGGCCTCGACCTGCGGTCTCGGCCAAAATTGACACTCTCATGTGCCATGAAAAAAACACTCATTTTACGCACTTAATACAAAAATAACTATTTTTTAATTATTAATTAAACATACTCTGGACTTAAATTTGCTAGGCAACCCATATGGATTATATTTATTGACATATCAAATTAAATATAAAATACGTTTCATCAAATAAGCATTTCGGTGAAGGTCGTTCTATATCGGGATCTTAGACTATTAAGGAATTAGTCGTTCTTGAAACGTCGTATTTAAGACCACCTTACAACGTAATCACGACGTTAACTAAAGTTGCACTAGTCGTTGAAGCAACTATAGTCCGTTCACGAAAATAAAAAGGTTGAGCCGTCGGTTGGCCATGGAAATTTGGCATATTCCACTGTGTGTATTGAAATTTTAGGTTATATTCTTTATGTTCTTGTCAGACTAATACGCAATGCTGTGAATATTGCCTAGAGTTCTTTGATAACTCGAAAGCTCGTCGGACGAGGTCGGGTACATTCGGCAATATTGACTTAATTTTACGTTATGACAGCAAATACTGCCAACTTCAGATAAATAAACAAACGCCTACTATGTGCTCAAACTTTCGTGAACGGACTATATATACAAAGTAGTTATTATTTTGGGATTAGGACCGACGTTCTTATAACGTTTATTAGACAATTTTAGTGTTGTTTATTCAACTATAACCAGTGGAGATTTTCTATTGAAGTAGTTGACTTGAAAACGTTAGGATAAACTCAATGCAAAGATCACGTTCATAATACATCTTATAGTTTCGTCATTTTTCAATTCTTCAATTCATAATGACTGTATATATTTTTGTTAATAATAATACTTCATTGGCAATAAGAAATACAGAAACTATAAGCCAATTTGATGGCTAGTCTAGTACATGGCAAGATTAATATGCACCATATTGAGACATTGTAGGTTCACGTCCAGTGACGTTACCTTAGCTATCTTTCAAATCAGTTGGCCGGCATCTTCTGAGTCTTCTGGTGTTCGGCTGTTGAATAAGTGGCTGCAGTGTAGGGTTTTGATGATATTCTATCTAAGTATTTTTGATTGTGCTCTTTGTATTATTGCTGTGTTAGACTTACTTGCGCAGCCCCACAGTTCTAGACCATAAGTCCAAATTGGTTTTATGACTGCCATGTAAATAAGTATTTCATTTTCAATGAACAAGTATGATCTTCTCCCAAGTAGCCAGTTCAGTTCTCTAATTTTTAGGTCCAATTCTGCTCTCTTTTATTCATATGCTTTCAATCAGATCTAAATTTTCTTGCAGTTTTGCTGAGGCTTGGATACGATTTTCATGCACAGCAATAATTGCTTTGTCATCTGCGAAGATTCCGATAGTTGTGCTTGGACTCGTTGGTAGGTCGTGTATGTAGAGCACATACAAGAAAGGGCCAAGGATGCTATCCTGGGGTACGCCTGACTGTATTGGGCATGGGCTAGAGATTTCCTCGTTAACTTTCACTACAAACTGCCTGTCGCTTATGTACGATTTTAGTAATCTGAAGTAACTAGGGAATATGCATTTTATCTTGCTAAGTAACCTAGGGTGCCATACTTTGTCAAAGGCTTGGCTTATGTCTAGGAAGGCTGCCGTACAGTGTTGCTTGTTTTCCAGTGCTTGATTTCTGGTGTTTGCTATACGGTGATATTGTTGAATGGTTGAGTGATCTTTTCGAAATCCAAATTGGTGGTCCGTAAAGAAATAATTTCGAAGATTCTATGTGAATTTTGTGTTAATCCTTACTTTTTCCTTTCATAATATGTTTAGGATGTTTATTTTGAACAAGTTTTTGTGGATTTTTTTATTTACGTAGGTACGTATAAGGATATTTTCAGGATTAAATGATTGAATCTATCAGAATATGGGTGATTAAAAATGAATTTCGAATTTGAAAAACCTACCTTAGGACTTGGGAAGAGTTTCCTATCATTGTACGATACAGTTCTACTATCAAGTTCAGAATATCCTCACTGCCTTAAAGGAAAATTACGATACTGTTCATCTTTCAAAACTTTTTTTTTGGACAACTGGATGTGTGCAAAAAAAATGATAACGCTCCAGTAATGTAAATTTATGATAGAATCTAAAGCAGGTAGCGAAATTTTCAAAACGGTATGTGCAGGGTGTTTTTTCAACTTGCAAATTTGATCTGAACTTATTTCAATGCTCACCATGTATGTTTGAAAAAGTATTGGAATTATTGGATGTACACAATCATATCGTTCCACACTTAAAATTTCATCAAGATTGATCAAGCCATACCAAAGTTATAGTATGTTCATAGTATGAAGTCTTACGATCGTACCTTATGTAATTGAATAATTTGAGAGATTGTAAATTTTTTTGTTCAATGCACCCATGGGTACAGTGACCAGTAACCAGTAGGTAATATTACCATGCCATACCTATTATCACTTCTTTGTTGATAATAGCCGCAAAGGTAAACAAATCTAAATTCCATTTTTCTCCTCAGAAAAATCAAGGTTGATGGCATTATGTTATCTGTTTATAATTGACCTCAAGTTCAAGTCTTAACAAAGCGTGAATTGGTTCAAGGCAGATATGTGGTTGCTGGCAAAGTGTTGGTTTTAACTAAAAACTGGTTGTGATAATCGTGAAATAATCCTAGATGTGCATATTGGTTACAGTGTTATATTAAAATGCGCGACCAGTTTTATAAGTAGTTTCCTCTGACGTTCAGATTATAGACCAGGGCCGAAACCTTCAAAAATGGTAAAAAATGAAAAAAAATCGCAGTAGGATGAAACCCATTAGTAAAGGAGGGGAATATGATCAAAATGAAAGGAAAAATAAATTACGGTCGATCTGAGTTCGGGAAGAGGGAGGGGTGAGTTTTTAAGGGTGAAAAATGGTTTTCCTTGATTTCCGGCAAAACTACAAGTCCTATGGAAAAAAATTGAATGGCAAAGTTGTAGGTAATGAAAAGATCTACAACTTTTGTATCGACAATTTTTTCACATAACCTCAAAATTTAGGTGAAAAATTCAAAAAACAAGTTTTTGGTTTTTTATTTATATCTTTTTCAAAAAAAAATTTTTTCCACGAAATTTCGTGAAAACTTACCTTATTATGTCCCCAATACACTGTAATTTATTCAATTTAAAATATTCATGTTTTCGTCTTATTTTTACTTAATATCAAAAAAGCACCCCAATTTTCAATCGAAAATTCTGACGTCAAAATATCAGCTTTTTTCAAAAAGTTTAAAGGATTTTCCTCCATTGAAATATCTACTTTCTGATGGTGTGAAAAAAATATACATTACTATAAGGAGTGTTCTCAGAATCAACGATTTATGAAACCCACCATTAGAGTAACTCAGTCCCCACTTCTCTATGAAATAACTTACAACGGGTTAAAAACTAACCAAAAGTCACTCAGGTATATGAATTATCTCAAAACAGCAATAAATAGTCATCTAAAAATTTTATTTAAACATGATTCTACAGCTTTTTCAAAATATTGTATATGTCTTATTAAATATTAACTTTATTAACTTATTTTTTGTTAATTATAGAAGTATATTTCAATTTGTAATTTTTCGTTCATGAATGAAACAGGAAATCTTACGTTTTTTGAGTAATTAAAGAGTAAATTTTAATAAAAATCTCAAAATTGTACATAATGATTAAAAAAAAATTTCGAATTTGGGTTTTTTCAATTTTTTGCATTTTCTGAGAACATTTCTGGTAATGTATATTTTTTTACACCATCAGAAAGTAGATATTTCAATGAAGAAATCATTATGTACAATTTTGAGGTATTCATTAAAATTTACTCTTTAATTACTCAAAAAACGTATGATTTCCTGTTTCATTCAAAAACGAAAAATTACAAATTGAAATATACTTCTATAATTACCAAAAAAATAAGTTAATATTTAATAAGACATCTACAATATTTTGAACAAGGTGTAGAATCTTGTTTAAATAATATTTTTAGATGACTATTTATTGCTGTTTTGAGATAATTCATATACCTGAGTGACTTTTGGTTAGTTTTTAACCCATTGTAAGTTATTTCATAGAGAAGTGGGGACTGAGTTACTCTAATGGTGGGTTTCATAAATCGTTGATTCTCAGAACACTCCTTATAGTAATGTATATTTTTTCACACCATCAGAAAGTAGATATTTCAATGAAGGAAAAGCCTTTAAACTTTTTGAAAAAAAGCTGATATTTTGACGTCAGAATTTTCGATTGAAAATTGGGGTGCTTTTTTGATATTGAGTAAAAATAAGACGAAAATATAAATATTTTAAATCAAATAAATTACAACGTATTTGGGACATAATAAGGTAAGTTTTCACAAAATTTCGTGAAAAAAAAGTTTTTTTTGAAAAAGATATAAATAAAAAACCAAAAACTTGGTTTTTTGAATTTTTCACCTAAATTTTGTGGTTATGTGAAAAAATTGTCGATACAAAAGTTGTAGATCTTTTCATTGCCTACAACTTTGCCATTTAATTTTTTTCCATAGGACTTGTAGTTTTGTCGGAAATCAAGGAAAACCATTTTTCACCCTTAAAAACACACCCCCTACCACTTCCCGGACTTGGATCGACCGTAATTTATTTTTTCTTTATTTTGATCATATTCCCCTCCTTTTTCAATGGGTTTCATCCTACTGCAATTTTTTTTTGTTTCAAAAATTATCGACCCTGGTCTATTGTGCTTATCGTATATTTATTACAGAACTATATTGAGTCTGAAATAAAAACATAAAGTAAATGTCAAAATCTAGTCAAAAATTTATATTTTAATAATTGGTCTATTTCTCTTATTCCTCATTTGTTCAAGATTCGACAAGTATGTTGCAGCCGTGATCATTCATATTCAAATGTGTAAGGGTCAAGTTTGCAAATTTGTATTTTCAATTGAATAACTATAAAACTTGATCAATTCTCACCCGCTTGCTAGATCAACATAATGCCATAGTTTGACCGATTTTCTGTAATTTAACCCTCGCTACACACCCTGGGGTCTATTAGACCCTAGCCAATTTAGAAATGCATGCTGATCATATTTCTGACACAAGCAGGCAACGTGTAAATCAGTCATTCTTTTTTTATTATTGCTTCATTATATTGGGAAGTGGTTGTGGGTTCAAGTATTTCGGTGACGATCGATCAAAAAGGTCACGGGGTTTTCTAGACCCCAGTGTGTTTTTTCCCTTATTTTTTTTATTTCTTGATTTTATGATATTCAGTTGAGTTGAAATTCGTGTGTTTTGTGTGATATTACTGAAGAAAATCGTTTGTTATAGATCAGCAAGAAAAATGTCAGATAAAGAAAGGTATCAGAGATGAACTCGAATCAGAAATGAGAAATGAACCTTTTGATGTTTGAATTGTAAGATGAAAAACAAATATGTGTGTTTGATGAGCCAGAGTCATTCCATGATGAAGACTTGGTCGAAGATGAAAAACGTTCCTACACAAAGCTAAACAACGAATCAGAAAATGAAGAATCATGTTCGTCTAATGCAAAAAAAAAATGAATACTGAAGTATCCAAAGGAGGAAACGGCTATAGATAGAACAACGAAGTTCCAGAAAAACCAATGCAAAAATATAAATATTAAAGCATTAATCATAACGGGATCCGGTTGAACCCAGTGTGTTTTATCATACTCTTTTTGCTGTGTGTAGAATTTTGCGTCGAAAGTGATCTCAAACGACTCGATTGGAATCAATGATGAGGAGTTCGAAGTCAAAAAAATTGTTGAAACATAGATAAATTGAAAATAGTAATCATCGAAATGAATACAATCTTCATTTTATAGGCTCGCAGAACCTCCTTCATGCGGACTGGGATGATTTATTCAAGATGTTGTCTCTTCCCTAATTGACAACATCTTGAATAAATCATCCCAGTCCGCATGAAGGAGGTTCTGCGAGCCTATAAATTGAAGATTGTATTCATTTCGATGATTACTATTTTCAATTTATCTATGTTTCAAAAATGTGTTAGGTTAGCCTCCTTAAAAGCGAAGAATTTTTTGTTTGTCATTTTTTCTTTATCTTAAAATCACTTGGCTTCACAGCCGCCAAAAATTGGGTGTTTCCATCACTCGGAGAAACTTGCATGAAGGCCCTGATGTAGGACCACTGCTAACATCTCAAAGAGTGAAGAGGAAGTAATCAGTGCTTTCAGCATGCGATCTGTAATGATTGAACTTCTCATTTTGACACTACTCACTACTAGATGTCACCATCTGTAGGATAATACTCGATAAAGTCTTACAAGTGGTCTTAAATGTAGAAGTTTTTCAATAGGATGTTGTCTCTGAGGGATATGGGACACTGACGAGGCCTAATAAGACCGAAACCGGTCTGTCTCTTCCCTCATTGACAACATCTTGAATAAATCTCCCAGTCCGCATGAAGGAGGTTCTGCGAGCCTATAAATTGAAGATTGTATTCATTTCGATGATTACTATTTTCAATTTATCTATAGGTTTGTTCCAACTCAAGAATTGACCGTACAATGATCGTCAGGATTCTGCGCAATAGATAAAATGTGTTCCAACTGGAAATGTATCGTTTGAGAACGGTTTCGTTTTTGTTCCATCCTGCTTAGGGACCGTGAGTGGAACGGTTTTGTGATCGTCATTTCGATCCCTGGTCTGGAGCAAGTACTGTTTGGACGGTTCTTGTACGGTCAAAGTTTAACATGCGCATAAGATCGATTACTAACAGTTTCGTGACCGTCAAATTACCGTACAAAAGTCAGCTGTTGGAACAAACCTTATGTTTCAAAAATTTGTTAGGTTGGCCTCCTTAAAGGCAAAGAATTTTTTGTTTGTCATTTTTTCTTTATCTCAAAATAATTGTGTCTTGTTGACGTTTTCAGAATAACATTCTAACTGATGTAGCTAGCGACTGGATATTCAGACCCCAATAAGTTGAATACACTGATCAATAATTGCTAGGGATCACTTATGAACTTCTCTTCATTTGTATTTTTTTCAAGTTATCTCGTGAATATCTGTACATTATATGTTCTCTAAGAAAAAAGTAAGATGTTTTGAGTTGACTATATCGAAGTTTTCCTCACTTCATCGGCTCTTGTTCACAAAATCGATTATTATCCATAGGCTGTTACAGGTGGAGTGAAAAGCAATGTGGTATTTGTTGTTAAATCTGTTTTTTTTCTCTTTCAAACACATGAGGTGACAATAATTGAAGAAATGAGAACAATATCAGTTTATCAGTCAGGCCGAGAAGACGTTTGGCTCCTGTGCAACTGGACCAAATCATACGGTTGATACAGGAAGGTTTGTAACAGCGAGAAGTGTACCGGCGGTTGAATGTTTCGCACAGTGTCGTGAGTCGGGCTTGGAATAGGTTCATCCAAAACGACTCAGTAGCTTATGTTTATGGGGGAGGTCGGCATCGCAGTACAACAGCGTTGCGGCTCAATAGATCACTAAGAGTTACAACAGGAGTTCTAATTTCGAACCAGTCGCGTCCACATTATGCCGAACGACATCATTCGACTTGTGTCGTACGACAAAGTCGAATAAGTGTGGACGTTGTAGAAGTCGAATCGAATCATGTCGCTTCCAACCCGAACGAGCGCGGTCCAGATCAAAGGAAGTTAAATCGAATGATTCACGTCCACACCGATGTTGAATCGAACGTGTTGACCCTCAACGTGTCGAATGATGTCGTTCGGCATAGTGTGGACGCGACTTAAGACGACGACTACATGTTAGTGGTTTGAGAGCACGTAGGAGGGTACAACATCCCCGTTTGAATAGGGAACATGTGGTTCATCGACGGCAATGGACTGAGGAGGACCGCAATTGGACACTTGAAGATTGGAGCCGATGTTATTTACGGATGAGTCTAGATTTCGTTTGGTCAACTCCGATGGACGTATTCTTGCTTGGAGGGAGAAAGGTCGAAGGTATGCAGAACAGTTTATGGTAACCACAACAGCTTTTGGCGGAGGTTCTATATGTGTATGGGGAGGCATTTGTTTGAACCAACGCACAGAGTTGGTTGTTCTGCAGAACACCACCATGACCAGTCAGAGATATCACGATATGATTATTGAAACTATAATTGTTCCGTTTGCGGCTGCCGTGGGCAAGAATTTCATTTTAATCGACGATAATGCTCGTTCACATCGTAGTCGTCTGGTTAATGAAGCGCTAGAAACTCATGCTATTGATAGGATGGACTGGCCAGCTGGCTCTCCAGACATGAATTGCATCGAACATGTCTGGTCTGAAATGTCTAGACAATTGTCAACCTTAGAACAACCGATCAATAACCTGGATGACCTTTTTAACGCTTTACTGGATATTTGAACGAATTGGCCCCAATATTTTATGTATCGTTTGATCGAAAGTATGCCTCGTAGGGTAGAATGCTTGAGACGAGCTCGTGGGAGACCAACTAGGTACCAGCTTAACCGAAACTTCACCCTTCTTGTGGTTTCATCATAAAATTTTTATGTTATTGTTCCTAATAAATTCTTTTTTCTCTCCAACTTTCCATTTTTCCATTCTTTTCTCAAGTGAACCATATTATCAACTGAAAATACTCTGATATCTGACTAAATTTATAATCTTGGAGCGAATATTTCGGAAATAAATTTAGAACAAGTAAGTGATCCCTATCAATTGTTGAGCAGTGTAGTTCCTGAGTTATGATATATAAATATTCTATTGTTCTTCCTGACTGTTACCCTTAGATATCCAATAATTGAAATATCAAGATAACGACTCCTCAATAATTATTGAGGCTTCAATTTTCAATTAGTAGATTCAAATTTATTTCCTTCAGACATTTTTGCTGATTTGTATTGAAGCTAAGAAAAATAACCATTAATGTGAATGAAGTGTTATTACGATATGAAGGATGGTCCTGAATAAGTGTATCAACGGTCAACTATAGATATCACATTAAAAAATGACACTTGTTTGTTTCCACTTTTCTCTCTGGGTCTTCGTTTCAGTGAAGTCAAAAATTCCTGTTTTTTTCAGTTTTTTGCTAATAACTCAAGAACCATTTGAATTACATGATTGAGTTTCTGTAAACACATTGATACTAATGATAAATTCATATTGCACTTTACTTGGTCATATAAGACGTGCCAGTGTCAGAGATCTCAAATCTGCACGAAGGTTTTTTTGACCTAACTTTTATAACACAGCAAATTCTGAAGCACCAATTTGTTTTATTTACACTCACCGGCAAAATAATCGATCCACTCAAAAAACGATGAAGTTTGTTAATTCATAAATATATTTCAAGTCCGATTCGATTGATTGATTTTTTTCAATTGTAGGTATGTTCATCCTCAATCAATCACCAGTTTTGAATTTCAAAAAAACTCGGAGTACGTCATTTTATTCAGGGTGAACCAAAATATGTTTTAGAGCAGTATGTTATTCTGTATGCACCGTTTATTGGACACGATTTCGTTCTAATCTATACTAATAATAATATTATAAAGAGGAAAGATTTGTATGTTTGTGGGTTTGTGACGTTGATATGAGATAACTCATAAGCTACTGGACCGATTTCAATAATTCTTTCACCCTTAGATTGCTACATTATCCTTGAGTAACATAGGCTATACTTTTCACCCGAGAAAATTGAGGAAACCTACTATAACTTCAATGATAATAATTATGAGTACCAAAATCAGATATTTTCAGGTGCGCTGCGAAAACCGTAAGACGTACGTGGAAACAATGTATAACGGAAATGTACCTCTTTAATAGTTCTACAAAAAAGTCCGCGATAGCATATATCTATCTTTCAAGGTTTACTCGGTATCACCTTTTAAAGTTTTCCGAAAGTTTCTCAAAATTATGCCTTAATTGCGTCTCCGAGCACGATACACAAACACCGGTATGCCGACGCGCATCGAGATGTGACGTCACTGCGGAGAATTTCCATTGCATAATATGCGGGATGGAAGTGTTAGAACTCGAGGGAATGATTGGAAATTGGAATAATGCAATTAATCGAAAGTTTCATTGAAAATGCAATCAACTAACTATTTCAAATGAAATTTCTTCGATGTCTTTGTTGATATTGGAATATAGTGTTTCCCAATAAGGTTGTAGAACTTTGTAAGGTTTTGGCGGCCATATTTGTTTATCAATTTTGACGTTCGAAGTGTCATTTTATTCAGAAAGGTTCAAAGTTTTAGCATGAAAAGTTTCACGCTCACACAACGTTTGGAAATCATCCAAATTTATTACGCAAATTCGCGTTCGCCGGTGGCCACGCGAAGAGAGTTTCAACGGAGAGTTGAACGGCTTCGTTAACAAGCAGAATTGCCGATATTGGAGCGATTCTAATCCACAAGTGGTGCAGGAAAGACCTTTGCATCCACAAAAGATCACAGTTTGGTGTGGATTGTGGAGTGGTGGCATCATCGGGCCGTAGTTTTTCCGAAATTACGCCGGACAAGCCGTTACTGTGAACGGCCAGCGCTATAGCGACTTGCTGCGTGAATTCTCTTCCCGAAATTTGATGAAATTGGTGACGACGATCTTTATTTCCAACAGGACGGCGCCCCCCCCACATTTCGAACGACAACATGACTTTATTGCGCGATAAGTTCGGCGACTCATTAATTCGAGAAACGGCCCCATCGCCTGGCCGCCAAGATCGTGTGATTTAACGCCCTTGGACTTTTTTTTATGGGGATATGTGAAATCACAAGTGTACAGCAACTCTCCAGCGACAATTCAAGACCTTGAGGAGAACATTACGAGGTGTATCGAGGCCATACCACAGGAAATGCTAGGCCGAGTCATGGAAAATTGGGTCAAACGAATTAAGGTCTGCAAACGAGCTCGTGGAGGCCATTTGAACGATATCTTGTTTAAATCATAAACTTATACACCATATCTTTCGAATAAATGTTTGAGAACCAAAATCGGTTAATTTGTTGGTTTTTATTCAATTTCAAAGTTCTATCAAGCTTATTGGGAGACATATCAATGAAGTTGTATAAATATGGATGTTAGTGCTAAGTATTTACGAGTATTGTTAATAGAGAATAAATTATTCAAGTTTCATTTAAAAACATCGAATAAATGAAAATATTTTTATCATGTTTAGGAAATTTCTATGAATGTCATTTATAATTCGTGAATTTGGAAAGTTTTTGTCCATTTTTTTCTTCATATTCTGAAAACTGATCTTCTTATTCAGATCCCGGTGTCTTTAGTTGGTACGGATTCTGCTCAAAACGGTAGGTTTTAGAAAAAAGTGGTCAATAGGGCGTTTGTAGAGAATTAATTAACCTAAAAAATGAGGTATCAATCGTCCTGACCGAATGAGCACAGACCGATTTATTTTCATTAGAAGATGAAAAAATGTAATTTTCTATCTCCTCCCAAGTTTATTCGAGATATTTTCAAAACGATAGGTTATAGAAAAAAGTGGTCAATAGGGCGTTTGTAGAGAACTGATCTATATCTTTACTAATATTATACTTATACTTATATTATAAAGAGGAAAGATTTGTATGTTTGTGGGTTTGACGAGTTAACTCATAAGCTACTAGAGATTTCAATAATTATTTCACCCTTAGAATGCTACACTATCCCTGAGTGACATAGGCTATACTTTTCACCCGAGAAAATTGAGGAAACCTACTATAACTTCAATGATAATAAATATGAGTACCAAAATCAGCCATGATCAGCTATTTTCAGGTGCGCTGCAAAAACCGTAAGACGTACATGGAAATCCGAATGTTTCTCAAAATTATGCATTATTTGGGAGTATTTTTTATGAATACGCTATTGATCCTTATCCAATTAAATACGTCGTTCATACCCAGTATTTAATTTAGAACGAAATTGCCTCTTACATCATTCAATTGTGATGAATACATCAAAAGATATGGCAGGTTGAAGATGAAATCGCACCAAAATGTCTCCGAGGGAGGCACTAGGCGGGTAGAATAAAGTACCGAAGTGTCAGGGATGTTTTGTATTAATGTATTTTGGATTGCCTATGCCCGTATGTTTATGACCACAAATCAGATCAACAGATGGCGCTGAAGTCGTTATTCAGGTTATTCATCTACTCTGCAACTAAACGGCTCGATCGAATTGAATGAATTTTTGTGTATACAGAACAACGTCTGTTGGGTCTGCTAGTGCTTTATAATGCTCGAACCGCATGTGGCTAGGATTGCCAGAGAGTACTTACCAGAGGTTGATATCCAAGAATTCAACTGGCCTGCTCTAAGCCCAGGTTTGAATCCAAATGGGCATGTTTGGATGCTATTGGGAGGAGCATACCAAATCCTGAAAATTTGCAGCAGCTCGGAGATGCCTTAATTGATTAAAAATCTTAATGAGAACATGACGAGACAAATTGCACCTGTTATCCGCGTCTGGGCGGAAAATACCTTATGTTTTTGACTTAGTTTTCAGTTTATTTTCATTAGGTCAGAAATTTAGGTTGAATTTGTTGAAGTACTGTTGTAGTCTCAGCGAAATTTAATGTTTTACTGAAAACCCTATATCTTTGACAATAATTGGTCTATTCTTATAAATGAAGAATTGAAATGTCAAGAGAGGATGTGCCTTGTTGATGATATAAGAAATCACACGAAGGAACAACTAGAACGCACCAGGGGTGGTTCTAAAGTTAGGTAAAAAAATTGATATTTTTTCACCCAGTTTAAAATGACAATCGCCAAGTTTTCGTGAAATTCAAAACTGGTGATTGATTGAAGATGAATATGCCTATTTTTAAAAAAAAATATTCTTCGAATCGGACTCGAAATAACATATTTATGATTATGAATGAACAAACTTTATCGATTTTTTAAGTGGATCGATTATTTTGTTGGTGGGTGTACATATAGTATGTACTCTTGGTTTATAGCTCTACAGTGAACCGTTTGCGGAAAAATGGATAAGAAAAAATGTTATTTTTTCATGAGAAACCTACAGTTAACCTTTGATCCACGTATTTGGAAACAAGTATACGTTTTCTTCAAATTTTTACAATCCAAACTCATCACATCAGAGAGAGAACTTCATATTAATGTACTACGTTTATGACGAAACGAATAATCAAAAGCTAATAATTTGGTCATCTTTCTTGAATCGAGTACGAACGACAGCTTGACGCATTGAATATCCAATTTTTCAATGCGTCCGTCTTACTCAATTCGAGCTTTTGGGCATACTGCTTGAATTAGGCTTCTTCCAACGATAAAAGAAAGACAACATTATTCGCAGCTGACCATTTTTTCCTTATAAACTCAACACGTAAATCCGGTGAATATACCACTGCTCAACTGGTCGCCAAAGTTCTCTTTCTGATGAATTGAAGATCTCATGTTTTAAATGTGAATTTCATAGGTGGTAACTGTGGTGTACATTTGGCAGTGTTGGATCACAACGAAACTTTGACGTAACCAGAAATGCCAATAGTACCAGCCCATGTTAATAATTTTATGACAGGCCAAATACTTATTAATATGATAATGGAGTGGAATTTTGGAAAGAAAATAAAAATTTCTATTTTATTTTCTAATTTCAGGACATCGAGCGCACAACGTTTTTGTAGGAGTTCACGTTCCAATGGAAAGAAGACATTCACATAGGCGACACAAACACCATCACAAGAGTGAGAGTAGTAAAGATGGATCAGAAGATGACAGACCTGGTGAGTATTCCAAAGCTTTCATGAAATCAGTTGGTAGATATCCATTCACTGTTCGAAATCATTAAATACAGGGTGTTCAATCTTAAACTAGACAAATAAATATATTCGTGTAGAAGACACCGGGAGAATCATTTTTGCCAAACAATATTTTCTGTTTTCGAAGCATAAGCGAGGGTACAGGGTATAAAACGTCATTTTTGAGCAAAAAAAAATTACAATATGGCGGAAAACCTGTAATGTTCATGATTTTTTTCGGTTGTTTATAATTCCACTATATTCAAGCGATATTTCAATATGGATTTTTTTGGTTTTCCTATTCCGCAACATTTTTGAAATTCTCATTACAAGTGTTTGAAAACACAGAAATGTCGTAACAAACTCAAAATAGTAGTTTAAATATCATAAATTACAGTGTTGCCAGGTCTTGAATTGCCGATTATCGGAGCATCATTTCTGAGGCAACCGTAGTCATATTGTTATGAAGCAATATTGCTTGGAAAACCAGATTCATAGCAATATGCGAACAGAATCTCATCGATTGTGGACAACAATAAAACACGATAAATTTCGAAGGAAATGTCCTAGAGACTTGAGATTCTCAGGGTGAGTTCAGTTCCCAAATGCCACGGTTAAGTTCACCAACTTGCCAAATACAGGGTGTTCGATAAAATATGGCTATTCAAAATTTCTCTTCCTCAATATCTTAGACAGAAGGAAACTCGTACAAACTTGATTCGAGAATACTAGGATTATAATCATAATTAATCGATCAATCTTCAGAAATGGGTATTTCAAACGAACGAGTTTCTGGGCATTTTTTACGACTATTTTCTATTTTTCATCCAAATCCCTGAACGGATTTGAACTACGTGTACAGTGCACAAAATTATGGAAAGAGTTCATTTTCTCAGAAGAAAAATATATGGCAACAAAATCCTAAAACAGGTCAATTTTTTTGCCACTTTTAGCAATTCTTGAAGGATTTTTGTTGCACTCTGTACCATCCCCATCAATCCTCTAAATGTTTTAAATCAAGAAATTGAGTCATGTGGTACTTTTTTGGCAAGGTCTCTGTATCTTATTTACTGGTGTGCAGAAATTTTCAACAAAAATGTTAGTTCAATGAAGTTTTCAGTAGGTGCACCTTTTCATGGCTCATTTCCTTGGGACGATGGTACCTGATGAAATTTGTCACCGAATAACAGTCGACCATTATTATTGAAGTTTTGTTCATGCACAACATTCAACCCCCTCACGACCCTCACGTGAAAAATTAGGATGTGTGAAACTCTGTGCTGTGGAACTATGAAATTGAATCATTTTATCGAAAAATAATAAATAAATATAGGGTTATCCATTTTGCGGTTTCAAAAGTAAACGTAAATAAAAAACATAAAAAATATTTTTTATCATGATATTTCATTTTTATTATAAAGTTTGAACGTTGACATTTGTGTGAAACACTACATCATTTAAATGAAAACCACCCGAATTGTTGCCAGCATCGATTCTTTTGAGGTAATTTTCGACCACATTTTGACACATATTGGGCGGAATCTCAGCCATAACTTGACGAATATTGGTTTTTAACTACTCAAGAGTTAAAGGTTTATCTGCATAAACACGGTATTTCGCGTAGCCCCACAAAAAAAAGTCAAGCAGTGTCAAATCGCATGATCTTGGTGGCCAGTTGATATCGCCGTCCACCACCGGTTGTTCAAGCACCCATTCGACGTATCCACGATGCTGATGTGAATGGTCGGCTGGCTTCAATTGTTGTGTGAGCTGGATTTTATATGGGTGTAAGTGTAGATCTTAATGCAAAATACGCCATAATGTGCCGTAAGACAGTCCTAATTCCTGAGAATGACGAGGAATCGACAGATTCGGGTCTTCGGCAGCACTTTCACTTACAGTAACGATATTTTCAGTGGTACGAGCAAAACGATGATGCACAGGGCTTACAATATATGAAACCAATCCAGTCTCTTCAAATTTCGTCACAATTTTACCAATTGCTTGCGTAGTTGGACGATTATGTAAACCAAAATCTGCTCTTAAAGCACGATATGTGGCTGTGGCAGAATCGCCATTTTTGTATTAGGTTTTTACAATTTTCATGCGTTGTGCGATAGTCAAGCGATCCATTTTCATAAATGTCAGACTTTCAACTGAACAAAAAAAATTTTTTAAAAAACTTTGTTCGACAGATATCGAATTCCAGCCCTATACTTTTGAAACCGCGAAATGGATAACCCGTTATATTGGGTTTCAATTTCCACCAATGAACGAGCGCTCGAAAGCTCCTCAGGGCTTTCCTTAAAATTTTTTTGCTTTTTTGTCATAATAATATTTATGAAATAGTGAAAGTAGTAGTATATTATTCAACAAGCTCATAATAAAAGCCATTATACGCGAGTAACATACTATACTTTATTCACGACTATATATATTATTATTATTATTACGTTTTCGGTATTTTCAACATGCATTCAGTGTCTTTCAGTGTTACTGTTATGGCATTGTTGTGTGGGATAATACCTCAAAGAGGACGCCGTTTCGCATTAAGTTCCGAGAAATACCTTCTATCATTCAGAGCTATCCTGTGCTGATGAGTCCTAATAAGGACGAAATGGCCATCCATAGGTGCTCTGATTGATACCACTTCCTTGCATTTTGTCTCGGACAAGGACGAAGTTAGCTCCGAAGTATGAGTTTAATATTGGTTGATTTATATCGATTAATATTATTCTCTGCTTTCACTTTATTGTTTTTCAATATTCATGGCGATGTACGCGTTAAAACTCTGTTTCTATATTAAATATATATATTTCTTGAAGATTTTAGCATTTGACAAACCGGACAAAACCCTTCCATTATGAGTATGGAAAAAGTCAAGTTGACGCATGAGAAAGTTTTGGAGAACTTGTCATTGTATATTTTGTAATAAAAATTTCTTTAATTGCTGAGGTAAAAGTAGATTTGGCCGTCGATTGACAAGGTATACCTACCCATATTTGTTAGTTAGAGTACTTTAGAATACTGAAGAAATATCAATTTGGAGAATATAGTATTATATTTGAATCATCTGACAGCAGTGACTAATAACTCATAATCCACTATTGATTAATGGGTATTATTACGGCCCAGCAAACAAACGTATGATGGGTGGATTATATACAAAGGTCGTGGATAAAGAAATATTTTGAAAAGATAATGAATAAGTTATCATTTATTATTTTGAATATCAAAAAAATCAAGAAAAGCCCTGAGCAGGAGCTTTTGAGCGCTCGTTCATTCAATAAGACTATTACCTCAAAATTTAATATGGAACTCGAGATTGATACCTTATATATAAATGCAGAATCTCAGCACAATCGGAATTATATTCTGGAAATTATTCAGAAGATAAAATAATTGTGTAAAAAATATGAATTAAAAAAAATTTAATTCTATGGTTCTGATGATGCGATCCACTTGAAGGTTAACATTCACGAAAAAAATTCACTCAAATCGGATACCCTGTTATGGAAAAATAAAGATTCCTTTTTTAATATTCCAATTGAATTTTCTGTGGCTCTGTTAGCACTAATATTCAGTATATCGATTTCCATTCACAAAATAAATTTTATTCGAATCGATTCTTATGGAAATATGAAGTTTCTTCTTTTCAATATTTCAATTGAGTTTTTTATGGTTTTGTTCACAAAATTTTGCATGAGGCTTGTTATGAACATTTTGAATTTGGTCGTAACATTTTATTTCGATGGGTTTCGTTTTTTCTGAGATATTCAGGAACAAACATTTTGAATAGCCATATTTTATGGAACACCCTTTACTATTTGACTGGTTAACAAAACTTAACTGAACCATTTGGGACTTGAACTCATCCTGAAAATTTCAACTCTTTAGGACAATCCCTTCGAAAATTATTGTGCTAACGGACGCCGAACGGCCCCACGGACAGAATTGAATTTTACCACGAATTCATCAGGGAGTCTAACCCTATCGTTTGAGACCATTTGCGGCTTAAAATTCGAAAATTGTCAAAACGATATAGCACTCGTTTAAGTAGAAGGAGCGCTCAAAAAGAAACCCCTTTCAGAATACTGAATTCACTGATATGCCATCTCAATAATATCTACCTACATTTTCTCCTGAATATTCGATCCAAAATTCATAAAGGGGTATTGGACACAAAAACATATATCATCTTCATTATTTTTCCTCATTCGACAATGGCAATTTTTATTATTCGTCATTTCAGTCACTCCACCAGCACAAAGAGTACAATTTATACTCGGAGAAGATGTTGACGACGAGCAACATGAGAGCCATCCCTTATTTTCCGAAATGGAGGAGCTCGTCGTTGATGGTGAGGAGATGGAATGGAAAGAAACGGCCAGGTGGATCAAATTCGAAGAAGACGTGGAGGAAGGTGAGCTCTCTCATAATTAATTGATTTTGTGTGTGAATGTGTATTAAAAACTGATAGAAAAATACCGCATATGAAATTATTATTGCATAGAGGCAATGATTTTTTTAGTTGCATTTTTTCGAGTACAAATGAAACGATTGTTTTTAAACATGAACCAAAAATAAAATATAGTGTGAAATCAATGATATAGATCAAGGAACAAGAAAAAAAATGAAATTCCTTCATCTACGTTTCGGCTCCTTTATTGGGCCTTCTGCAGACTAAAATATAGAAAAACTTATAAGCAACCGCACAATATACGAATAAAACAATAAACAAGAAAACAGTGAAATATTCATAAATATGTAAAATGAAATGAAATAACAGGTAGGCAAGAATTGACTTTAAGATAAAGAAAAAATGACAAACAAAAAATTATTTGCCTTTGGAGGGATGTGGGACACTGACGAGGCCTAATAAGGCCGAAACCGGTCTGTCTCTTCCCTCATTGACAACATCTTGAATAAATCACCCCAGTCCGCATGAAGAAGGTTCTGTGAGCCTATAAATTGAAGATTGTATTCATTTCGATGATTACTATTTTCAATTTATCTATGTTTCAAAAAAAAGAATTGACTTGACTGAAATCAAACTGATTTTATGCGGGTGAAAAGACTCTCAAAAAAATGTTGGTGGTATTTCTGTATGATGTGAAGATTCAGGAAAATCCACTATTAAACCTTGTTTCGCTAAGAACTCCATATTCATATTTTTTAAATAATTTAATAAATATTGGATAGCTTTATCCATTCTTTATAAATAAGGCGTCTTGCATGTACTTTTTTGCATAAATTCTCGGTTTTGAGAGAAAAATAATTTATTCATTGATGGCGTGATTCGTTCCATTAGCCGCTAGATTAAAAACCTAGTTGATTAAAAGATTTTTCCGACGACCTCATTATGAATTTTGTATAATTTCTTGATTGAAATACATTCTCATAATACTTACATTTGACATAATAAAATTTCTATGTTCCAGTACAGTTTTTACATTCCTCATAGTGCTTCTGAATACTTTGTGTACGGTTGCCATGAGGATTGAACATTAAAATAGCATAAAGTGAACAGTGAAATGGGTCATCACTGTTCAATTTCGTACACTTTAATATCACCTTTTATTTTGAGGTCGACGGAAATAATGATTTAATAACCCAACAATTGAATGATTTGAAAAATAGTAGTAATTTAAAAAAATATTTAGTTTGGATACAATTTTAATATATTCGTGTTTTTTCAATGAACATAATAATTTCGGAATAAAATATGTGAAAGAAAACTTCTGACGTAAAGTCGTAGCTCCTGCGCGCTTGGTCATATTGGGAACAAGCTCATATAATTTCTTTGGCACCTATCCTATTCCAAGGATCCTTGTCAAATTTCTACAAATCTCTGACCGATGTGAAGTTAGCAGCCACTTTCTTCGGAGAGAGCGGCCGTTTTACCAGTGGCGTCGGGTGAAATATAATGTATCATAACTTTTGACTGGAATGAAGTAGCGATCTGAAATTTCTAGAATATCTTTCTGAAATGATTTCCAATATTATACTAGAAAATCAGATTTTTCTCCCACTCGGAACTGTGAAAAAAAGCCCTGGAAAAAAAAGGGAAAATTATGATCAATCAAAAATAACCGAAGAAAATGGCCTCTACCGATGAAACTCACAGGATACGTTATTATGACCTAAGGAACAAGTGTTATCAACCTCATCTCCTTCGGAAGGGGCCGAGGGGTGAAAATCGACGCTGCCTCCATAGAACCTATTATTATTCTGAACACATCGAAGAAGAAATGACCTCTACCAATGAAACTCACAGGATACGTTCTTTGTCATTTACGGAAAAAGTGTTATAAATTTCATCCCCTTCGGATGGGGCCGAGGGATGGAAATCGACTCCGCCGCCTCCATATCTCACACTTATAGAAAAACACCGAAGAAAATGGCCTCTACCGATGAAACTCACAGGATACGTTTATTATGACCTAAGGAACAAGTGTTATCAATCTCATCTCCTTCGGAAGGGGCCGAGGGGTGGAAATCGACTCCGCCGCCTCCATGTCTCACACTTATCATAGAAAAAACACCGAAGAAAGAAAATGGCCTCTACCGATGAAACTCACAGGATACGTTTATTATGACCTAAGGAACAAGTGTTATCAATCTCATCTCCTTCGGAAGGGGCCGAGGGATGGAAATCGACGCCGCCTCCATAGAACCTATTATTATTCTGAACACATCGAAGAAAATGACCTCTACCAATGAAACTCACGGGGTACGTTCTTTGTCATTTAAGGAACAAGTGTTATGAATTTCATCTCCTTCGGATGGGGCCAAGGGGTGGAAATCGACTCTGCCGCCTCCATATCTCACACTTATAGAAAAACACCGAAGAAAATGGCCTCTACCGATGAAACTCACAGGATACGTTTATTATGACCTAAGGAACAAGTGTTATCAATCTCATCTCCTTCGGAAGGGGCCGAGGGGTGGAAATCGACTCCGCCGCCTCCATGTCTCACACTTATTATAGAAAAACACCGAAGAAAATGGCCTCTACCGATGAAACTCACAGGATACGTTTATTATGACCTAAGGAACAAGTGTTATCAATCTCATCTCCTTCGGAAGGGGCCGAGGGATGGAAATCGACGCCGCCTTCATAGAACCTATTATTATTCTGAACACATCGAAGAAAATGACCTCTACCAATGAAACTCACAGGATACGTTCTTTGTCATTTAAGGAACAAGTGTTATAAATTTCATCTCCTTCGGATGGAGCGGAGGGGTGGAAATCGACTCCGCCGCCTCCATATCTCACACTTATAGAAAAACACCGAAGAGAAATGGCCTCTACCGATGAAACTCACAGGATACGTTTATTATGACCTGAGGAACAAGTGTTATCAATTTCATCTTCTTCGGATGGGGCCGAGGGGTGGAAATCGACTCCGCCGCCTCCATGTCTCACAATTATTATAGAAAAACACCGAAGAAAATGGCCTCTACCGATGAAACCCACAGGATACGTTTATTATGACCTGAGGAACAAGTGTTATCAATCTCATCACCTTCGGAAGGGGCCGAAGGGTGAAAATCGACGCTGCCTCCATAGAACCTATTATTATTCTGAACACACATCGAAGAAAATGACCTCTACCAATAAAACTCACAGGATATGTTCTTTGTCATTTACAGAAAAAGTGTTATAAATTTCATCCCCTTCGGATGGGGCCGAGGGGTGGAAATCGACTCCGCCGCCTCCATATCTCACACTTATAGAAAAACACCGAAGAAAATGGCCTCTACCGATGAAACTCACAGGATACGTTCTTTGTGATTTGAGGAACAAGTGTTATAAATTTCATCTCCTTCGGATGGGGCCAAGGGGTGGAAATCGACTCTGCCGCCTCCATATCTCACACTTATAGAAAAACACCGAAGAAAATGGCCTCTACCGATGAAACTCACAGGATACGTTTATTATGACCTAAGGAACAAGTGTTATCAATCTCATCTCCTTCGGAAGGGGCCGAGGGGTGGAAATCGACTCCGCCGTCTCCATGTCTCACACTTATTATAGAAAAACACCGAAGAAAATGGCCTCTACCGATGAAACTCACAGGATACGTTTATTATGACCTAAGGAACAAGTGTTATCAACCTCATCTCCTTCGGAAGGGGCCGAGGGGTGAAAATCGACGCCGCCTCCATAGAACCTATTATTATTCTGAACACATCGAAGAAAATGACCTCTACCAATGAAACTCACGGGATACGTTCTTTGTCATTTAAGGAACAAGTGTTATGAATTTCCTCTTCTTCGGATGGGGCCGAGGGGTGGAAATCGACGCCGCCTTCATAAAACCTATTATTATTCTGAACACATCGAAGAAAATGACCTCTACCAACGAAACTTGAGTGAAACATTTTGCGAATTATTGAGATGCGATTACTTATATGAAACTAACATTTCATTTTTCGGTTGAAATTCTCTGAAAACTATGTTTGAACTATCTGCAAATATTCATAGAAATCACCACAAAATTGGAGAGAAACGTTATTTGTGAAAAAACCTCAACACGCTATTCTTGAAATTATGTATAGAAAGAACTTACTTTATCGAATCTTGATTTCATGAATTTACGATAAAGATTACTTTCTTTTTTATTTTGTATTGTATTATTATTTCATGTAACTCAACACATAACTATTGCTTTAGTATCATTGTACGCACGTAATATATCATACATGATTGGAATTTTTTTGTTTTTTTAAACCCATACATAACTATCCTTAGATCACACAAAACGAATTCCTGTGAGTTTCATTTGTAAAGGCCATTTTTTTCGACTTTTTTCTGAAATAAATGGGAGACATGAAGGCGGCGTCGATTTTCACCCCCCGCCCCTTCCGAAGGAGATGAAATTTATAACACTTGTTCCTTAAATGACAAAGAACGTACCCCGTGAGTTTCATTGGTAGAGGTCATTTTCTTCGATGTGTTCAGAATAATAATAGGTTCTGTGGAGGCGGCGTCGATTTTCACCCCTCGGTCCCTTCCGAAGGTGATGAGATTGATAACACTTGTTCCTTAGGTCATAATAAACGTATCCTGTGAGTTTCATCGGTAGAGGCCATTTTCTTCGGTGTTTTTCTTTAATAATTGTGAGACATGGAGGCGGCGGAGTCGATTTCCACCCCTCGGCCCCATCCGAAGAAGATGAAATTGATAACACTTGTTCCTCAGGTCATAATAAACGTATCCTGTGAGTTTCATCGGTAGAGGCCATTTTCTTCGGGTTTTTCTATTAGCGTGAGATATGGAGGCGGCGGAGTCGATTTCCACCCCTCGGCCCCATCTGAAGGAGATGAAATTTATAACACTTGTTCCTTAAATGACAAAGAACGTATCCTGTGAGTTTCATTGGTAGAGGTCATTTTCTTCGATGTGTTCAGAATAATAATAGGTTCTATGGAGGCGGCGTCGATTTTCACCCCTCGGCCCCTTCCGAAGGAGATGAGGTTGATAACACTTGTTCCTTAGGTCATAATAAACGTATCCTGTGAGTTTCATCGGTAGAGGCCATTTTCTTCGGTTATTTTTGATTGATCATAATTTTCTCTTTTTTTTCCAGGGCTTTTTTTCACAGTTCCGGGTGGGAGAAAAATCTGATTTTCTAGTATAATATTGGAAATCATTTCAGAAAGATATTCTAGAAATTTCAGATCGCTACTTCATTCCAGTCAAAAGTTATGATACATTATATTTCACCCGACGCCACTGGTAAAACGGCCGCTCTCTCCGAAGAAAGTGGCTGCTAACTTCACACCGGTAAATCTCTGGCAGTTTCTGAAAGGGTAATCTAAGTGATTAGGACCCCCCCTCCTAAGAATTTTTCGATCGGTTTTCATTTTGATTCTCGAAATGACATTTAATAAATTATTACTACTCTTAAGCCAATAGGCTGGAAACGCCTGTGCACAATTCGTATGGTTAATGAACAAGTAAATATAGAAATTGTGAACTGTTCAAATAACTTGTTTTGAAAATATTCGAGAAATCTAACTGAAATATTCCACACATGTACTATGGTGATGAATTGATGAATATTTTCATGCCATTCCGTCATGAAGTTGAAATGTTTAGATTTCAAAATATTCGCAAAATAGAATTTGAAATTATCACAACTCGGAAACTATTCCAAAAAAGAACATATCTCCTACTCCTCTTGATGAAAAAGTGAATGTTAAATAGCGAATAGAAACACAATTCGCTTGCTTTAACTTGATTAGTTCTGAACTAAAACTTTTATTTTCAATCGATAAAAGGGTTCATCACTTAAGCGCCTCGTTACCGAATAGAATGGAGAATCTATTGAACGAACAGGATTTCGTAGCGATTGAAAGGATTCTCGAGGGGTTTATCGACTTTATTCATGAAAAACATGCTTTCGAGAACCAGATGATGCTACAGGTCATCCCCTTTTTGGCACTATCAAAGCGTCTTAAATATTCTTGTGAATAATGTTGCCAGATTTTTTGCTACTTTCTCTTGAGGTTGAAAATCCCCGAAAAATCAGGTGATAGCTATTTTGTACATTATCACCTTAAGAAAAAGGTGAAATTCCACTAGTGGACCCTCAAATTCTACCCCCATGACCTGAAGTTTTCAATCTTTACTGACTTCTTAAAAAAAATTAATTCAATAACTATGGCCATTTTTGAAATTTGAAAAAAAAAATTTTTGAACTTGAACATTACATGTAATGTATCCCTGTGGCGTTGGATGACGCCAAAGAGCGGGATCTTAATCCTCAAATGATTTTATAATACTAGGTTCCTGTGGGTCCTATAGGTCTCTCACTCTGACTTTTGGTGAGATACGGGGTGTTGAAATTTGAAAAAATGGTTTTTCGCAAATATTTTCGACATCGTACACGATTTTTTTGCGTTCTGGAAGGTTATCAGTACTTATTGAATCATGTTTTTTCAATTCAAACTTATTTTTGATTTTCACAAGTAGCGTCTCTATAGACCTGTGTCCGAATAAATTTGGTGAAAAAATGGTACGCCAACGTACCTTTTTGAATTTAAAATTTTCCTAACCATCACATAATTCACAATTAGAATGGTAACTTGAATTTTCTACTCGCGACGAATACACTCTGAGATAAAGAGTAAAATACAGTTTAATTAAGGCTCTGAAAAGGGGAGTATACCAGACAGCCATGCTGGGTCCAACCACATACTCGAAAATTACAGAACAATTCGAATGATATGAAATCTGTAATCGAATAAATGCTTATGCTTACCTGTCTAGTCTCCAACTTTATTGTTCTGAATAAAAATTCAATACTTTCTATTAACTATTCTTCAAAAAAAGCACACAACTAACAATAGAGTACAATAACTGAGAAATTGACATTACCATCTGTAATTTTCGAGTCTATGGTTGGACCCAGTCAGCCTGTCTGGCATACCTATCTTTCTAGTGCTCTAGTTTAATCTGAGAGATAAAGAAAAAATGACAAACAAAAAAATTCTTTGCCTTTTAGGAGGCTAACCTAACAAATTTTTGAAACATAGACAAATTGAAAATAGTAATCATCGAAATGAATACAATCAGTCCGCCTGAAGAAGGTTCTGTGAGCCTATAAATTGAAGATTGTATTCATTTCGATGATTACTATTTTCAATTTATCTATGTTTCAAAGATTTTTCTTAGACTTCTTCCAAAATCGTCTAGACACAAATTAGGGCGGCTCAGTCTTTTTTTGGGCAGATTATAATCTAGACAACATTAGAGAATTTCATTACCAGGACCAATTTTCTGGTTATATATGAATTAGAACAACTGGTGACTGTTTAATTGTACCTTTCTTTCAATGTCCAGTATGTTGAATGGGGGGTCATATCACCGCTTCTCAGATGAAAGTTTACTGATTATTTCAATCTATACATTAACAGTCAATTGGTCCTGGAAATGAGTTTCTCTAATATTGGGTAGATTATCCTCTGCTCAAAAAAATGAGAATGAAGAGACTGAGCTGCCTCAATCTGCGTCTGCATAATTTTGGAAGTAATCGAAGAATTTCGTAACTCTCCCAGATGAAACTGAATTTTATTTTTTATCTCAGGTAAAAAACTCAAGATATTCTCGCTGTTAATTTTGTGGTGTTCTCTGAAATAATTTTGAATTTGAAACAAAGCATTGGCGTCGAATTTTTCCAACAAGTTCATCAGGACAGAGTTCTGTACGGTCGCCACTGGTGACAAATTGAAAATAATGTTGAATTGAAAAAAGGCGATTTCATGCGTACTCCTAACCTAAAACGCAGAATAATTGTGTACGGTGTAGAAAACATTTTCCAAAAACCAATTTTTTTATGAAATTTCATCACCCGTATCTCACAAACAATGCTTCACATATTCATGGTCCATAGGAATTTACGGAACCCGGCATATGGGTATGAATTTTCAATTTCAAATATTTTCTTAGGTAAACATTGATTATTGATTGAAATATAATCGGGGAGGATGCTGCATTTCTAGAAAACTTTTGTTGGTTTTCACTTGAAACAAAAACAATTAAAAAATTTCAATTAAGATGGGATGCTCCTGCGTAAATCCTTGCACTAATTTTTATCAGGAGCAAATAGGTTTTGAAAAAATGATTGTCTTACATTAAAACTAAAAAATCAAATAATGAAATGTTTAACATAACGTTTCGGTGTCTGTATCAGACTCCTTCTTCAGACGAACTTGGAAGATCTTCGGAATTGTGTCTTCTTTCGTTTGTAGTGTAATTTGTTTCGTTTGTAGTGTGATTTACGCAGGAGCATTTTATCTTAATTAGAAATTTTTAATTGTATGAACTGGGAGTGAAAACCCAATAAAAAGCTTTCTAGAAACATTAATTATTTTTAAATTATCGGATTTTCATCAGGATCTCATTTGCAGGTGGTAACAGATGGTCGAAACCTCACGTAGGTACACTATCGCTCCATTCTCTTTTCGAACTTCGCAGTCTTATCCTGAACGGCACAGTCATTTTGGACATGGATGCCGGTTCAATTGAACAAATCGCAGATTTAGTCCTGGATCATATGGTCAACAACAATTCCCTGGCCTCTGATAAGAAATTACAGGTTAAAGAAGCACTTTTGAAGAGGCATAGACATCAGCATCAAAGGAAGGATCACGTGTTGCCGATCATTCGATCTTTCACAGAAATTGGAAGAAATCATTCAACCTGCCGGAGTGAGTACCTAAAAAATGTTTTCAATAAAATACAGCCTTAGACTGATTACCTATGCGAAACTGACAAAGGTTATAGCCGGGTATCAATGGTAAATCTGCCCCTGCGGCCTTTTCGATTCATATTGAGGGGATCGATTAGGTATTGAATGAAAATAAATCAGCCAACTTTTCAGCTTTTTATCTCTAGTCATTTTCGAGATTTCTGTAAAGAAGACTTTTTCCGATTTTATTTTTTTTCTTTTGTGAAATGCAAAATTTTGGGATGGTGATTTTTTCTCTTCATTATTTGCTATCGAAGTAATAGTATATATTTTTTTCATTAATTTCAGCTGAAGAATCGATTTTTAGAAAAAAATATTAAATTATAATCATTTGTTTTTCGGTGTTCTTCAAAAGTGTCCACCGCCATTTTTGACATAGAATGTCTTTTTTGGTTTTCTATGCCCTGAAATTTTTTTCACATTTTCAAAATTGATGGAAATATTTGATGAAAAAACTCAAACTGTTTGAATTTTGGTATTCAACAGATATCCATAAAATTTTGGTGCTATTGTATTCATATTGGCTCCCTGAACAATATTAGTGACAGAAACAACTGGCCATCTGTCTAAGTTCAGATGATATGGCCCACTCAAAGTATCAACTCAAAAATACTTTTTCTACAAGCGTGCACTTTCATTCTCTTTCCCGCACGTATTTCAATTCGTAAAGAGTCACATTGCCAAACAGTGTGGGAAAAACCCCTGCTATTCCATTACCGCACGCAAATGCGTGTGGTAATGGATTAGCAAGGGTTTTTCTCGCACGCTTTTTCTAAAGAATAAACTGAATAATGATATATCTCTATGCCACCGACGACGTTACTATGGAAACGATGAGAGTACAATGGTAACGACTTGTCAGAGACTTTTGTCATTTATGTGTATTTAGAATGATCAATTCACATTTGATCCGTGTTGTGAAATCGATCTCGTATAAGCGCTTGTAGAAAAAATATTGTTCCTAACTCGTGCGGAAGTGTTTTTCCCGCACTCAACTGCTTACCCAAACTCCGGCAGTTTCGTGCGGGAAAATATCACTTTCCGCACTTGTTATGAAAATAACTATTACCTGAAAGTCACTTTTTTCACTACAAAAACACTGAATTACCGCTTTATTATGTTTAAAACCTCTCTGAACATTTTTTCATGAAAGTTTGAATCATTTTATTGCAAATATATTCAGTAATTATAGCAAAACGCATTTCCTATGTTACTTGTCGAAAGAGTGTACGGTAGTGCCGACTAAACATAGAGAACGGCGGGCTCTCCCTCAAAATTTTCCGATGTTTTTCTGATAATTATTGAATATATTTGAAATGAAGTGAATCAAATCATCTTGTGAAAGAAAGGAATTCAAACTTAATAAAGCGGTAATTCAGTGTTTCTGTAGTGAGGACAGTGACTTTCAGGTGAAATATTTTTACGAAATTTGGGGGCTCATATCATTTAAAGTAAGACAGGATTGTTTATTTTTTCACTAATTTTGTTGAGGGAGCCAATATGAATTCAAAAAATATGAAAAAATTCCATGGTATAAAGGACCACTGTCAAAAAATGGCAGTGAACACTTTCAAAGAACACCGAAATAACAAAAAAATAATTTTATTTTTTTAATCGATTTTTCAGCTGAAATTCATAAAAAAAGTCACTTTTATTCCTAAAATAGCAAAGTATCAAGAGAAAAAAATAAAATCGATAAAAGTGTTACCTATCTACAAAAAACTCAAAAATTACTAGAGATAAAAAGCTGAAAATTTGGCTGAATTATTTTCATTCGATTCCTCAATATGAATCGAAAAGGCCGCGGGGGCAGATTTACCATTGAAACGTTCATTGGTTCATTATAGTTCGTGATTATGATGTTCTCCTTCGAATAAAGAATAAAAGAAGAACACTACCAATCTAAACAAATTTGACCATAATGATTCGTGCTATCATGAAAATATACTAACTGGCAAAAAAACCGCAATACCCAAAAGAAGCTGTTTAAATTGTGAATTTCTTTCAGTAAAACATAGATACATCAGGGAGTAAAAGATTAAATATTTTTTTGTTCATGTAACATTTTTTGTTACTGAAATATTGTAATCGTTTTTTTGCAAAATTTTTCAAATTTTATAAACCAGCTCTTCGAGGAGATCCAAAGTCGATGTTGAGTTGTCATTGAAATACCTAGAGCATGTGCGCAGAATTTATCCATCTATCTTTGGCTGATGAGTGGTTAGGAAATCCAAGCCATCTTGTAACTTACCGAACGGTTTGCCGCCGAAAGAGGTCCTTTGAACTGCAGTATTATCGACCGATTCTGTGTTACCTCTGACAGTTGAGCATCGCCGGCAACGATTACAGTGGTGCAGTGAACGTCATTATTGGAATGTGAAATTGCATCAAGTCGTCTTTTTTAATGAATCTCGATTCTCCTGGGGTGCACATGATGGTCGAAGAAGGATTAGACGACGTTAGGGACAAATACATTCTCATTTTGCAAAAAAACATGCATACATTTGACATAAAATAAATGTAAATAACGTTATCCATGATTCTAAAGAATTGTTACATTACTCGTATTGCTTCTGAATACCTCATGTTCGGTTGGCCATGACAAATGCGCATCGAAATAGTATATATTGTGCAATAAAATGGGTTATTATTGATCAACTGGGCTTTAAATTCGAGGTTGACGGAATAAAATAACAACTGACGTAGTCTGCGAATAACATCGAATAGTTGAAATTAAGATTTTGGGTTGGGTTCTGCTGATCGCTGTTCAAATTTGAGATCGGAAATATAAATTCATCAAAAATTTTGAAAACGCATTTTTATATCGGAATAATAATATTTTTCATGAAATAAAAAAATCGAACAACACTTTTAGATATGTATATGTGAATACAAAAATTCTAATATCTTGAGGTGAAATCTACTTGTTCTCCAATAATCTCAAACTCTTTACCCACAACAAATCCAGTGAAATGTCAAGAAAAAAATATTTCATATGTGAAAGGGGGTTTATGGATCAAACTTATGGAAAACTTACAAATCCGCCCTTTCTATTTGGGATAATTCATGCTCATCCATAGTGTATTGAAAAATCTGATCTTTCCCAAGCTCAGCTATTGATCGAACACTCCATCGAGAACGTGATATAAAAATGCATGCGTCTCAGACTATAAGTTTATTCTATGGCTGAAATATATCAGCATTCGATTTTCCACCCTGTTGCCCTCGTCGATACTATATTACTTTGAAACTATGGAGTCAAATTTCGTTACTCTTGCTTTTATCAAGTTATTTTCAACTTTAGTTCAATCAAATTAAGTTGATTAAAAGTTGGTCCATATAGACTAGATTCTTTGACATCGGTGTTCTGTGGTTAGTTTGTTTTTCAAAATCATACGACTTCATGAATAATAACTTATTAAGGTCATTTTAGTAGTAATAGATATGATGAATAAATGAGAAATGAACGTATTCTAACGTAATGTAAATTTGGACCAACGTATGTCAAAGCTCAACGAAACAAAATTGCAATAGGTAGTTCGAAAGTGGTGTGGAAATTTGCTTGAATAGATAAGGATTTACACTGAAGAAGTATAGAGGTGAGCTTATGCATTGTAACCCCATTTTTAAAGAAAATTCGCTAGTTCTCTTACCATTCATCATTCCAGATAACAAATTCTCGAATTATTCTTGAAATTTGTCAAAGTGACCACATAGGGAAAGATTGCATTCAGCCAAAGTACCCAATTTTTCGAATTTCTAAGATTTGTTTTTTCTTTCAACATCGAAGTACTCGGAATTTTGTAGTCGGGAAAGATTAATTATATTCATGAAAAACTATGTTTCAAAAATCATTTCATCTGAAGGAATCGTTTGCGAGATATTACTGAAATTGTATGCTTTTCATGGATTTTCAACAGCCTGTATCTTTTTAACCAGGCCGAATCGGAAAAAAGGTAGAGGAAAAAAGTGTTTCTTCGGGAATCTACGGTTAAAATATATGTACAAGTCAAAGACTCACCCTGTAAAGGCCTTGAATACGATCACCGAAGTCACCCCGGAGCGATCGGAAGGAAAATATCACCTCTCTCACGTCGTGAAAGAAAAGATGGGAGTCGAAAAAGATTCAGTCTTTCCTCGTAAGACGGACGAGTCATTCCGAATGGGATACGAGTGATCCAACGCTGCACTCATTCTAGACGGTTATTTTAGACCATTTTCTGCTCAATTTTCCTAAATAACAGACATTTTGCCAAAACGACATAGCACTCGTTTAAGTAGAACGAGCGCTCAAAAAATAAGAGCCTAGCTTTCATATTGAGATTTTTCAAAATTGGATATCCTGAGAATTTGGATTATTCTGTTCGTGGTACTAAAAAGCCACTCTTGCAAGTCTGATTTCGTTTCATTCCAACAAGTTGAAAACATCATCCTAAGGCGAAAACAATTGAAAAAGTTGAAGGCAATACCGGGGCTCGAACTTTCACGAGGTTAGACCAAAAAGTGATTGTGAGAATCTTTTTATTTTTATTAGATATTTCAACATTTATATTTATTAGGTATTTCAACAAAAATATATTGGATATCTTCAATGTATAATGTCATTAAATGTTGCCACATGCTTGGGTAACACAAATGTAATTGAAAAGTTATAACTCAATAACAAATGAGCATTCCATAATTAGTACAATAAACCTACATTTTAATTAACTTGGAGAATAACTACGATAGACATACAAATATGGTTACACATAAATTAGCTGAAAATAATAACTAATATTACTTATTACTATTACATCTATAATAATTATAATATTTTTATGTCTTAATTGATAAAATCGAAATAATAAAGTTGTAAAATTTTACAAACGATAAAAATTACAAATATTTTTTTTCGATAAAATTACGTTAAATGGCATTTTTGTTTTTTATCATCTCAAGTATACGGCCTGCGATCTCTCTTTCACCATAGTTAATAGAAAGTATCAATATTGTTAAATTTCGTGAGTTTTTAGCATTTGTGACACACATAAACTCGTCATTGTCGAGTGTATTGAGATTTTGAATTATACTGAAATCTTTTCTATCAACAGCTTCAAATGTGTCCCCAATGAGACTCAAAATTTTCCTGGTTCTTTCATCCCGAGCTAAATCAATCGGTCTTCTGCTATCTTTATCCAAACTTTCGAATATGGCGCCTTTTCTGAGTAAAAGACATACTATTTCGTAGGAACCTCTTTCAGCAGCTATATGCAATGCTGTTTTTTTTCCAGTTTTGGTAGCACTGTTGATCAGCTTACTCAATTCCTGCCCATGTACAAAATTTAAAATAAATTGAGCGATTTCTTGGTAACATTTGTTACATGCCAAATGCAGCAAAGTATTATTTTTTCCAGTCGTTTCTGTTATATCTCCACCATGCTCCAATAAATATTTCAAAATATCTATGTTATTTCCATTCACAGCGTGATGCAAGGAATTGAACCCTTTTTCATCTTTTCCATTGACGCTCATTCCACTATTTGTGAGTTTTTTAATGGTGTCCAAATCTCCTCTTTTAGCTGCATCGTTCAAAGAAAAAACCAGGTCCTCAATGGAACTATTCAAGTTACTTTGATCATAATAAAATTTGAAATGATTTTCAAGTTTCTTCATCATATTATCAATATGTAAAACTTCTTTACACTGGGATCCAATTATGTCCACTAAGCCCTGTCTAGTTTCTTTGCAGAGTTTATATGCAGAAAAATATTTGTATTGCATGGGAAGTAGGTAGGCTTTAAGGATCTGGGTTTTCAGAGTATCGTAATGAAGTGTACCCAAATATTTTTTCTGGTCATTTAGCAATTTTTCAATTTCTTGTGAAGCTTCATAATATTCACATCGTTCGAAATATATTCTTATTATACACCTTGAAGTGACAAATATTTCTGGATCGTAAGGTCCAAACATGATTTTTTTTTCTTCACGGAGTTTTTGGAAGAGTTGTATTGCTTCGCTAAATTTCCCTTGCTGAGATAAAACCATAGCGATATATTCTTCAGTTTGTAAAGTTTCAAGACGTGAAATATGAACATCCATCTTTTCATTTTGTGCTACAGATTCGAGGGTTTTCAATGCCAATTCTAATTGGCCTTTTTCCATTAGTATCGAAGCCATTTCTCTTCTGGTTGATAACAAATCTTTGTGATAAGATGGAAATATTTGTTCTTGTATTTTTTCAACTTCATGATATATTTGGAAAGATTTTTCATTTTTCGATAAAATATGTTCTAATCGAGCAAACTTAACTCTTTCCCTCAAAGTGTGTTCATGATCAAACCCCAATTGATTAACGAGTTTTTCATATATTTTTTCTTGAGTCAATAACGCTTCATCATACAGACCTTGCTTGAACAACACTTTTACTATATGGCTTTTTATATTTAAAGTGATTGGATTATCTTCTCCCAGTAGTTCTGTCATTTCAGCATAAATATTCTCGAATAATCGCTTTGCTTCCTGATATTTCCCTTTATTGAATAAACTTTTTCCTTGTTTCAATTTTGACAGCGAATTCCCTAACCAAATTTCCTCCAGCTGATCAATTCCAAGAAATTTATTTTTCATAGCAGATGCTACGAGGGTTATTCCATGGTGATTTTTTGCTCGTACTATGGGTTTCATGGTATTTTCACTTTCGATGTTTTTTTTCAAGAGATGTACCAAACTTATATCTTTCCTGTTTATTTTTTCGAAGCATTCATCAATATTTCGAAGTAAATTTCGAATCTTGCGGTTTGTTGCGAAACTGATAGGTTTCTCACCGTTGTTCGTTTCAACATCGAATCTTGCACCATGCGAAAGCAAACGGAAAACGATTTCGACGTAAGAATATTTAACGGCATAATGTAAAGGAGTCCATCCCTCTGTATCTGTGATATCGACTGTAGCATTGTTCTGCAGTAAAATTTTCACAGCTTCTTCATTTCCTCTGCATGCTGCAAAATGCAAAAGCGAACCTCTTGTTGAATCGACGCAGTTCAACGGTACGTCTTTTTTGATGAGTTCTTCTAATTTTCCGGCCTCACCAGTTTCTATAAACAAAAATGAATTTTTTATAAGCGAGAAAATTCCTCTGATATCTTCATTTGTGTTTATTCCTTTTAGATCTTGGGTGAAGTTGATGATTGCACCGTTTCTTAGTAAGAATACAGCTATTTCTCTCTGCCCAGATTTCAAAGCAGCAATGATTGGCGTTTCTTCATTAGCGTTAACAGAATTAACGTTACAACCACGTTCCACAAGATGATTAACTAGTTCAAGTTTTCCACTTCTAGTTGCAAAATGTAGGAGAGACTGTTTCTCCTTATCAATAAAATCTACACTAACTCCCTGTTCGAGAAAAATATCAACGATTTCTGGGAAACCATTCAATACTGCAAGATGAATTGGCAGGTTACCATCTTCATCTGTAGCATTCGTATTAGCACCTTTCTGTAGTAAAAATTTCACAACTTCTTTGCGTCCTGATTCTGAAGCAAAATGCAATAAGGTGAAGCCTTTATGTATACTTTTATTTTTCAATATTGTCCTGTTTGTGCTGAGAAAAAACGCAATCGATTTGATTGATCCTCCAATAACAGCAATCTCTACTGCTGAAAACTGATTTTCATCCAGTTTACCAACATCTGCTCCTTTATTGAGGAGAATTTCAACAATTTTGATATGATCGTGAGCAGATGCAACATGTAGAGCAGTTTGTCCACCACAAGCTTGAGCATTAATATCTGCTCCTGTTTCCAACAGCATTTCTACGATCTCATCATGACCTTTTGAGGCAGCCAAGTAGAGAGGGTATTCACCGAGATCATTCTTCAAATTAACTGCCACGTCATACTTCAAAAGCAGTTCTACAATTTCTACTTTCCCCAATAATGAAGCTAAATGTAACAATGTATCTCCATTTTTAACACCAGGTGTTGGTGAATCCAAATTATTAATTTGTTTCAACAATACCTTAACCATTTTCATGTTGCTATGAAAAATTGCAATATCCACCGATTTTAGTATAATTTCATTTTTTATTCGACCAGACGATAAATTTTTTTCTATGAGTTCAATCCAATCATGTTTTACCATTTCTTCGAATGCTGTTTGATTATTCGTATTATATATGGTTAAGTCGGCTCCAATATCCATTAAAAACTCAGCAGTTGTACTTTCTGCTGCAAGATGAATCGGAGTATTGCCATCAAAATCCTGAGCATTGACATTGCATCCAGCTTTAACTAATTGCTTCACTATATGAAGATTGTCGTTGATAACTGCTAGATGTAACGGGGTGTGGCCATTTCTTGTTTTTGCATTGACTTCTACACCCTCTCGAGAAAGGAAATCGATAATATCCTTTTCTTTGAGTGCCGCTATATGCAGACAGTTCTGCCCATCAATAGTTGTGGCGTTTATGTCTGAACCTGCTTCAATCAATCTTTTTATTATATTTTCGTTTCCTGATACTATAGATGAATGTAAAGGAACAATTCCTTCTTCTCTCGTCTTTTGTTTCAAAGATATTTTGTTGGCAATCAAAAGATTGACCGCTGCTTCGTGGCCATTTTGAGAAGCTAAATGAAGAGAATTGTAGTCTTCATTATTTCGACAATTCACCTCTGCACCAGCTTCTAGAAGAATTGCTATAGTTTTAGTATCACCGTTGGATGCTGCACGAAGAAGAGGTGTCATTCCATATCTAGCAGTACAGTTCACTTCAATTTCTTTGTGTGATATTAAAACATCAACTACCTCTGAATGTTGATTTACTACGGCGCAATGAAGCGGAGTCACGCCTTCTTTTGTTGATACATTAATATTCGCATTATTTTCTAACAAAATATTCACCATTTTTACATGGCCTTTTCGAGCTGCGATGTGTATGGGAGCAAATCCATACTGAGTATCTTTCTGGTTGACGTCAGCTCCATTATCTATAAGCAATTTTAATATATTCACCTTATTTACTTCGCATACATAATGTAAGGAACCAAAACCTTTAAAATCGGAAAACTGCACATTTGCACCATAGTCAATTAGGGTTTGCACCAATTCTATATCAGCAAATTCAATTGCTTTAAGGAGGGGAGTTCCACCTGACTCTTCTCTTGCATTAACGTCCACGTCCTTGTCAAGCAAAAACTTCAACATTTGCAATGAACCAATACGTGCAGCAATATGCAATGCTGTTAAACCACAACTACAACCGTCTAGTTTATGAAATAGTTTTTTTCTGAAGAAAAACTCAACAATTTCTATTATTCCACTAGTAATCGCGTAGTACAATGTTGAATGTCCCAACAAATCAATTCTGGTCATATCCACACCATATTTAAGCATGATTTCCATTACGGAGACATGACCATTCATTGAAGCGTAGTGACTCGCCGTTCTTTTGATTAAATCTACAGCGTTTATTTCAGAAGTGAATTTTTCCAATAAGAAATTTATATTTTTTGCATCTCCGGTAAGAGCAGCTATATGTAATGCGCTATGCCCTCTGATGTTTTTTTGCCTGGAAGATAAACCTTTTTTCCATAAAAATTCGATCAATCTCAAATTATCAGGTGTTGTCAGTGCTAAATGTAGACAAGTCGACATATTAATATCTCTAGATCGGATATCTGCTCCTTCATGGATACTCTCGAGGAACAAATCGAAATTATTCTTTTTTAGAGCAGTAAACATAAGCTCTTTCTTGTTCAGATAGTGGACGCAGGCTTCATAGTTTTGCATGACTTTTGTTACACTCTGACTGCTGATGTCCTCCATGTTGATTTCCTCCACTTTCAATAATTTCTCAACGAAAAGAAAAGTAGCCATAACGAAATCCTCTAGAACTTCCATTATAACATTATTGTGGGCTAAGTGATTCCTGAGATCGACCCACATAAGTGAAGGACAATTATAATCGAAAAAGTAAATAAAAGAATTTGTTTTTTTTATCATCGGAATCAAATCAAGAAGTATTGCCTCTGTTATAGCTTGAAGTTTTTCATCACTTTTAAATTCACAATAAGATATTCCACTCCAAATCATCTTCAGTTCGGTCAGGAGTTCAGATTTCGAAATTGTTTTTTTTTCATCATGACTTTTAATCTTATCTTTATGATCTAATTTCTTTAGTTTTCTCTTGAACTTCTCGGCCCAAGAAACATCATTTATTTGATATGTCAAAATGTAACCTATTTCAGATAAAATATTTTTACATTCATCATTCAACGACGTTGACCTGAGTTCAAAAAATATTTTTGCTGCTATGGATTTCATATCGTCTGTTTTTTCAGACGGTAAATCTTCAAGTTTTTGCTCTATGTCATTTTTTATTGATTCAATCTGAAGTATATTACCGTGTGGAGTCAGCATATTTTCGAACGCTTCATAAATATAGCATGAAACTTTAAAGTATTCTTGTTGAGTTGAAGCATTTTTTCCTAGAAATTTTTCCATTTCTTCACAAATTTCAAGAATGGAGGAGTGCTTTGGTGTTATATGGTGTTTCAGTCGGGAAACCAAATCCCTTAATCTTCTGATATCAACATCAGATGTTGATTTCATCAACAAACTATCAAACTGAACATTGTTTATCACAGAAGCTATTTCTTTCATATTTTCTATATCTTTGGCATCCACAAATTTATGGGCAAGCTCTTTCGTGATTGCAATTTCAGATTTGAGGAGAATGAAATTTATTTTCTCACCAACTTTTTCGACATCTTGTTTTATACCAGTGAAAATATCAGATTCTAGCTTCCACAAAATGTATTCTTTGTCGAAGAAGAGCTATTATGAAATAATGTATCTCTTAAATCAATTAGTATTTTCCTAGAATTCTTACTGAGAGAAGGGATAAAAATGTCAAAGTATTTTCAGATAACTTTGGTGATTCCAGAGTGTTTTTTAAATGTTCACCGATAACTTGAAATGCTCTTATCAGAATCAATTTATCATGTTTGTTATCTAAATCTATTGTTTCTATTAATTTCACATATTTCAGCATGAAATTCAACGAATAAATGTCACGTAATCGTTCGTGATCAGTATAAAGTCTCTCGTATATCGGATATTTCTCAACAATTTTTTTTATGATATCATCACGACATAGATTTGGTAATTTTGTTAGCTTTGTTACAGATTCTTTTCGTAACTCGTCAAGTTGGATCCGTAAGGTTTGTAAATATTTCACTATTTTCGTTTTGTTCAAAATTGCTCTGGTGAAAATGATAAATTTATTTTGATCTTGGAAAGATTTGATAAACGATAAAACGCAAAATTCAAGTTCTTCCCATGGTACTCTATCATACGTAGATTTGAGAAGTTTTTTGAATGTGAAAATCTGCTTAGCTATAAATGTCAAATTGAGTACGAATAATTCATCATTTTTCTCGGAATCATTCAAATTTTGTATGAGTTGTTTCGTATATTTAATTCGATCACAAATATTTTTCGAACTGTGATCCATTTTGTATTTATGGAAAAAACGTAGGTTCAGCAGTTTTCGATACAGAATGAGTTTGGTTTCGTCCAAAAGAAGGACACGATTCACTTGAAGCTCCATACACACCCCTGCAAGAGAATTTTCGAAATCATCATTTTCTGTGGCTTCTTTCAGTAAACCATCGAGTTCATGAGCCTCATTCGTACTCGCTGCTTTATATACTTTCTGGAAATAATCAGTTTTCTCCTTGGTATCATTTTGTTAAACATTCGTTCAAAAATATCTGAAAAAAAATCAGGATCCAGTAGAGATTTTTGGTACAAATTATGGATGGGCCATTTGAACGTTTAAATTTGAAAATGCTATAAAATGAAAACGGTTTGAAATTCTGCAATAACTTTTTCATGATGAAGTACAATTTTTTCGGTTATTAATGGAACATTTTTTTGAGCACTCGTTCTACTTAAACGAGTGCTATATCGTTTTGCCAAAATCTCTGTTATTTCGAATTTTCAGCCGAAAAAGGTCTCAAACGATTGGGTTCTACTCCCTGATGACGAATTCGTGGTTGAATTGAATTCCGGCCGTGAGAACAATAACTTTCGAAGGAATTTTCTTAGAGACTTGAGATTAAAAAATGGCCATCCCAAATTTTTGTTCCTCAATATTTCCAACAAAATGAAACCAATCGAAATGAAATTTTGCGGCCACTTGCAACTTGCTCAAAATATGCCTGATGCTAAATTTTGTGGCTATAGAAATTTCAATTGAAATATTGAAAAAAGAATCTTTATATTTCCATAACAGAACATCCGATTCGAGTGAAATTTATATTGTCACTGAAGACTGATATACTGAATGTTCATGCAAAATTTCAAGAGAAATGCATTATCTGAACCATAGAAAATTGAATTGGAATATTGAAAAGATGAAACTCTATATTTAAATAACAAAATCTCCGGTTGGAGTTTATTTTGTGTTATTTTGAATAACCCGCGATTTGGGTAGATGTCACGTTTGAACTGTAATTTTTTGACAGTAGACAAGCAGAAACTACGCCATTAGTAAAAATGGTACGATACACGCTTCACAAACGCATTGAAATTATTAAAATTCACTATATAATGGTGAAAATTTGGCAGAGATGGTTCGTAATACTCGAACATTTTTGGGTCGTCGTGAAGTAATTTGTCGGACCGTAATAAAGAAATTGGTGGAAAAATTCGAGCTGTTGGGTCAAGTAAGTGATGTGAAGAATAAAACCCGTGCACGTCACTCAAGAACAGCCGAGAATATTGCTACTGTAGCAGAAAGTGGTCTGGACAACGTTTACTTTCAACAAGATGGCGCCACACGTGCCACACAAGCAACGAAACCATTGATCTTTTGCGGGAAAAGATTCCGGACCGTGTTACCTCTCCAAGAGGTCATCACAATCGGCCACCGTGATCTTGTGATTTAACACCTTGCGACTTGTTCGTTTGGTGCCACGTGAAAGAGAAGGTCTACGCCAATAGCCCAGCGTCGATTCAAGACCTCAAAGATGGAATTCGTGAGGCTATCGAGGACATAGGGCAGCTTTGCGATTTGTTTATGGAAAATTTCATTAAAAGGATATGGTCCTGTAAGCGTGGTCGTGATGGTCATTTGCCTGATGTTATTTTCCACTATCAACTGCATTCTTATTTAAAATGAAATAAACATCCGATCATCTATATTGAGAAATGGCATATTTTTTTGAATATCCAAATGACACCTATTATTATTAGATTCAAAATAACCGATGGTTCAAATTTAAACCGATTGATGGCCCATCCATTAAATCTAAAATATTTACCCAGTTATTATGTTGTTATGCACTCACGAAAACATCTAAAAGTTGTAGAAATAACACTTTTACAGAAAACTGTCTGATGGTATATGCTGTGTGTGCAGCATAATTCAAACACAAGGAAACTTTAAAATTGCATTTGTTTGATGAATTCAGAGAGCGCAGTGAGAACAACGATATGCAGATTTTATATCCATAAATTCAATCAACAGGAGAGAATTTTTTTATCGGAATATAAGGTTTGTTCCAACTCAAGAATTGACCGTACAATGATAGTCAGGATTCTGCGCAATAGATAAAAATGTGTTCCAACTGAAAATGTATCGTTTGAGAACGGTTTCGTTTTTGTTGTTCCATCCTGCTTCGGACCGTGAGTGGAACGGTTTTGTGATCGTCATTTCGATCCTGGTCTGGAGCAAGTACTGTTTGGACGGTTCTTGTACGGTCAAAGTTTAGACGTGCGCATAAGATCGATTACTAACAGTTTCGTGACCGTCAAATTACCGTACAAAAGTCAGCTGTTGGAACAAACCTATAGATAACTTTATCAGATATCCATCTATTCAATTGAACTTATCTCTATGCCGCTTTTTTGTGATTCATTGAAATTAGAGAATAAGATAGCGGAACTCTGAATATTCTTCATCAAAATATCAAATATTAGTAATGACTTGTTCAATATCAATCTGTAAATTACCTAAATTTACTGGATGAAAATAAAGAAGTTAAATTGCAGAAACGAAGCGGTTAATTTATCGTGTCTTTGGGAGTATGACAATTGGCACCGTCCTGTTGAAACCACATGTTCTGCGAACCAAATACCTCTATAACATGTCGGTCAATATCTAAAGATAAGGACCTTCATTATCAGTTACCGCCTTATGAGCTTCGTTGGAAAAAATGAGACACTCCAGCATGAGTACGCACCAAAGAGTAAGTTTGTCGAATGTGATGGCAATTCTTGATATTCTTCAGGTTTACAATACTCTAGATATAACAGTTCTACTCTTTCTGTGAACAATTATTATAATATTTATTATAATATACAGCTCTATCGTTTTTATTATTATTATTATACAATTATAAGAGTAAAGGAATTAATTCCTATAAACTCAAACAGAATTAACACAAAAAAGTTCACACATTTGTAGAACTTGACGTGACAAAATCCAGGGCATTTTTAAATCCGTTGACGGTCCTAGCACTTATCACGGCTCTCGGCAAACGGTTCCATCTCTCGAAGATTCTGTTGGTGAGAGTGCTGTGGCGTTGAGGGATTCTAAACTTTTGTTCGACAATTTAAACTGATGGCCTCTCAAACTGTTGGTATTCAGGGTATACGGGTGATTCTTTGACTTGTACATATATTTTAACCGTATATTCCTGGGGTCGAAAGAAAACCTTTTTTCCTCTACCATTTTTTCCGATTCGGCCTAAATAAGAAGATATAGCCCTTTTTTGTTTTCAGAATGAGCTATGCCGCCACTGGTAAACTAACCCTGAATTTTTGCAAGTACGAGATACAGCATTCAAACCTTTGAAATAAGCTATTGTATCAATGAAACGAGTAGATATACCATTCGAAATTTTCAAATAAGCTGCTGTATTAAAGAAAGAAATATGAAATCACTTTTTCAATACCAGTTGTATATTTTCTAATGCAATGATTGATTCATCCAAAATTTTGCTAGTGATGAAAAGCAGAATAATCTCTTCTTGATGTATACTTCATTTTTGATTATATCGGATTAACTTTTAAACCGCGTATTCTAGCTATAGCATTCATTTCCAATATCTCTTGAAATCTGCCGTGCAAGAGTTTCCGAAACCAAAACAACAACTCAACCATAACACGCATGATATTTCACGGTTCATAAACACCAGTTGGGGCGATTGAATTTCAACTTTCAAGGGGTGTCCGCATATTTATGTTCTGTGGTCCGCATGGTGAAAGTCACAGACGTGACACTAGAATATAGAGGCATGAAATTCCACAAACCTATACAGGATGGGAATTGCTCTCTGAATTCATTGTAATTCAGTAGATTTCTCGATCGATTTGGCATCTCTGTACAGGGTGTCTGTAAACAAATGCGAGAGACTTTGTGAGATGATTCCTTGATTAAATTAGTGATTGTTGATAAAATTTTTTTCGAAATCAACCCCCTTCTAAGATACAGCCTTTGGAAGGCGATGTCAAGTTGACAGTTTATTTTAGGAGTGCTAAAGAACACTGATTCATAAAATTATACATAATATGATCAATTTTTTTTGATCCCATAAATTAATTATTAGGGGTTGAGAATAACAACCCCCTATGGTTTTCCTCCGAAAATTATTTTCGTGGGATAGATTTTCGAAAAATAAAATTCTATTATGTTTTCTCATTTAATTCTGGAGAAAAAAGTCCCTTGCAAAATTTCGATACAGTCGATACTTTTCTCGGAAAAAATATAAACTTACAAGCAGTTATGATCACTGTACATTCCATTTCATCGTATTTCATAGTATCTGGAAAAATAAAAATAATGTTGTCGAATATGCTCATTAATAGAAAGAGAGCTCTATTTGTGAAATTAAAATATTACGCATATAATTTTCTTCCGAAATCAATAGAGCATATTTATCCCCCATCCTATAATCTCAGAATATTCATTCTATGAAACACTTATACGATGAAATGGAAAGAACAGTAATCATAAAAATGCTTGTAAGTTCTTATTTTTTCCGAGAAAAGTATCGACTGTATCTAAATTTTGCAAGAGACTTTTTTCTCCAGAATTGAATGGAAAACCATAAGAAAACTTTATTTTCCGAAAATCTATCCCACGAAAACAATTTTTGAACGAAAATCATAGGAGGTTGTTATTTTCAAACTTTAATAATAAAATAATTTCAAACTTTCAAACTTTAATGATAAAATAAATCTATATCTATACTAATATTATAAAGAGGAAGATTTGTATGTTTGTGTGTTTTTGTGTGTTTGTGTGTTTGTGGCGTTGATATGACATCACTCATAAGCTACTGGACCGATTTCAATAATTTTTCACCCTTAGAATGCTACATTATCCTTGAGTAACATAGGCTATACTTTTCATCCGAGAAAATTGGGGAACCTACTATAACTTCAATGGTAATAATATGAGTACCAAAATCAGCTATTTTCAGGTGCGCTGCGAAAACCGTAAGACGTACATGGAAACAATGTATGACGGAAATGTACCTCTTCAATAGTTCTACAAAAAGTCCGCGATAGCATATATCTATCTTTCAGGTTTACTCGGTATCACCTTTTAAAGGTATCCGAATGTTTCTCAAAATTATGCATTTTATGGGAGTATTTTTTTATGAATACGCTATTGATCTTTATCCAATTAAATACGTCCTTCATATCCAGTATTTAATAGAACGAAATTGCCTTTTACATCATTCAATTATGATGAATACATCAAAAGATATGGCAGGTTGAAGATGAAATCGCACCAAAATCGAATTACGTCTCCGAGCACGATATACACAAACCTGGTATGGCGACGCCCATCGAGATGTGACGTCACAGCGGAGAATTTCCATTGCATTTGCGGGATTGAAGTGTTAGAACTCGAGGGAATGATTGGAATAATGCAATTAATCGCAAGTTTCATTGAAATGCAATCAACTAACTATTTTAAATGAAATTTCTTCGATGTCTTTGTTTGTTGATCTGGAATATATCAATGAAGTTGTATAAATATGGATGTTAGTGCTAAGTATTTACGAGTATTTGTTAATAGAGAATAAATTATTCAAGTTTCATTTAAAAACTTCGAATAAATGAAAATATTTTTATCATATTCAGGAAATTTCTATGAATGTCATTTATAATTCGTGAATTTGGAAAGTTTTTTGTTCATTTTTTTCTTCATATTCTGAAAACTGATCTTATTCAGATCCCGGTGTCTTAAGTTGGTACGGATTCTGCTCAAAACGGTAGGTTTTAGAAAAAAGTGGTCAATAGAGCGTTTGTAGAGAATTAATTAACCTATAAAATGAGGTATCAATCGTCTGATCGAATGAGCACAGACCGATTTATTTTCATTAGAAGATGAAAAAATAGTATATTATAATATAAGGATTAAAGTGTATCTTTTTTTTACGAGCAATATTTGCAGTTGCGAGGCGCAGCCGAGCGAATGCAAAATTGCGAGTTAAAATAGGCACTTTTAATCCGAATAATATATACTATTTTTTCTCCACCAAGTCAAAATTACAATAAAATTGGTTTTAGTGAAAAATCGTTCATAATTTGGTTATGAATTTGAACACAGAATCATGACAGTGATTGTCAAGTAGACTTCAAATGCATGTACAAGGATTAAACGTAGCGTTTTAATCCTAGGATTAAAAGTGTTGCTAAGTACAAGTGAATTTTTGTACGGTAAGAAAATCCATGACTTTTGCACCTGAAAAGAGTACAAAAATGTCAACATTTTTTGATGGTTGGAGAAAAATGTAATTTTTCATCTCCTCCCACTTTATTCGAGATATTTTCAGAACGATAGGTTATAGAAAAAAGTGGTCAATAGGGCGTTTGTAGAGAATTGATCTATATCTTTACTAATATTATACTTATACCTATATTATAAAGAGGACAGATTTGTATGTTTGTGCGTTGGGGGTTTGATACGAGTTTACTCATAAGCTACTAGAGATTTCAATAATTATTTCACCCTCAGAATGCTACACTATCCCTGAGTAACATAGGCTATACTTTTCACCCGAGAAATTTGAGGAAACCTACTATAACTTCAATGATAATAATATGAGTACCAAAATCAGCCATGATGAATACATCAAAAGATATGGCAGGTTGAAGATGAAATCGCATCAAAATGTCTCCGAGGTAGGCACAAGGCGGCTAGGAGAAGGTACCGAAGTGTGAGAGATGTTTTGTATGAATGTATTTTGGATTGCCTATGCCCGTATGTTTATGACCACACTCAGATCAACAGATGGCGCTGAAGTCGTTATTCAGGTTATTCATCTACTCTGCAACTAAACGGCTCGATCGAATTGAATGAATTTTTGTGTATACAGAACAACGTCTGTTGGGTCTGCTAGTTAATAATAAAGTTATAAGATCTAAAAAATTTGTGTAAGTGACATCTACTTTGTGCTTCATATTATATATAGTTTTATGATTCAGTGTTCTTAAGAAGCCGTAAAAACAATTGAAAACTGTCAACTCGTCATCGCCTTCCAAAGTGTGTATCTTGGAAGGGTGGTCGAATTCGAAAAATACCTATATATGAACTACTCCTGCTTATTTTCGTCGAGGAATCATCTGCCTCTAAGTCTCTCGCATTTGTTCACAGGTTTTCATATGGATTTCACGAAGTCCGGTCAGACGAATGACAATCAAATTGTCGATTTGTTCTGAATGGATTTTAATTGAGATGATTGAAAGAAATAGTAAGATCTCTTATAGGTGAAAAACTGTAGGAATTTACTTAGCTAGCAATATCCTTTTTCTGATGATTTAATGATATTAACATCAAGTCAGTTTCCTTAAGCATTTCCATTTAAATGAAACTGGATAAGCTTGATATTACTGCAGATATTCATTCTGTTTGTACAAACTGGTGACTACAACTTTTCAACCCTAAAAAGAGATGCAGCGAGATAAATGGCGGATTATGATAGTCTTCGTTCGAGAAACTCAGAATGCCGTCAGCAACATTATCTTATCTTCTTCTCGAATTATAAGCTCAACATTTTTCAGTAATATCACCTCTGCTGTGCTCCAGCTTGTACTGAGAACTGAATATAAAAACATAATGAACATACTTATTCTTTCGCTATCCAATAGTATAATCGATATCATTCGAGGTTGAGCTTCAAATCATATTTTCGTTTTTTTCTCAAAATATCTTTCTTATATACATATTGTCATTGGCCAACTCATGCCATTTCAAGATTTACTACACACACACAAGAGTGAATATAATTAGGACATTATATCCGCTCCTGTGTGTGAAAAAAACCGAATTCTGATATGTAATTTTAATAATAAAAGTAACGATAGTTTCAGAGTTGAAGAGATGTGGTTCAGAGATCACCAATCTGACCTAGCTTGTACATTTTATGTACATGTTATGTTGGTTATGTGCTTCTACAATTTTAAACTCACTTTTTCAAAAGTTAGATCTTGAAATTATACGTGAAATTACTTACTAGCAGTCATTCGGAATGGATTGGGAGAAGTTGAGGTTCCTGCAGAACGTAGAACTACTAATTACCTACATTATTTTAAAAAAGATTTTTCAATGTTCATTTACTTCATTTGGTAACAATGAAAATTTTCTACCGGATGAAAATCTATAAAACCACCCCCGGAAAATTCTCCCGAACAACCAAAGTTTTAGTCTCATCATAATCTGAAAGAATTTTAAAAAATTTCATCATGGTTTCCATCACTGTGATGTTAAAACTTGATGAGATATGATAAGAAAACTGCAATTTCCATCGTGGTTTTTCGCGGTATCGAGCAATTTATTCCGAAGCGTGATTTCACAGAAAAGGCCAAAGAAGGTGAACCCAAGCTCTTCAACAAGACGTTCGTTATTTGTTCTAAACTAAACTGACAGTCAGCTCAGTCGTTAATAACCTAACCTCACATTACCTATTTACAGGTTATATCCAGAAAATTTAAGTGAAATAGCTTGCTGACAGTCATAGGAAATGGAAAATATCTACTTATTAACTCCATTACTAATCTATAAAACTATTCCGGTAAATTTTCCTTTATATCCGAATTTCTGATCTCATGATGATCTGAAAGAATTATAAAATTTGTCATAATGGTTTCCTCCACTGTGGTATTAAAACATGATGAGATAAGAATGGAAAAATTCAATTTCCATCGACGTTCTTCGCGGTATCGAGCAATTTATTCTTCAGTATTATTTAGTATAATTTCACAGAAAAGGCTGAAGGAGATAAACTTGAACTCTTCAACAAATTCTTCTTCTCGAAGCATGAAAAAGAAAATTTTTTATCTCCGGAGTTTTATTACAAGTACCTAAATATCGAATATCTAAGGCAAAATATACAATATGATTACTGCATTATTTTAAGTAGGTACGGTCGCTACACAGCTCAACAATGTGATCTGAGCATGAAATTTAATCTCATTTTTTGCAGTTCTATTTTGTTTTTCCATCCTTAGATCTCGGGCTGTCAAGTACCCCCAATTGATTGCTTTCGTGTTGCAGTAGTTTGATTATTTTTGCAATTTGTAATTGTTTTCCGAAATTCCCTAGAAATTGTTGGGTTTTCGTCTTAACGTCTCATTTACTTGAAAATGGACTACAAAATACCGACTAAAGATAATTCCAATGCAGAAGCAGCAAATTAAATTACATACTTTATGGAAATTGCTCACCAGTGAGTACTAGTATACATTAAAAACTAAATATACGTGTGGAAAAAAGATGTAAATAGTTCGGAGGGGTCTGTTAGACCCTAAATTGAAAAAAAAATGGACCGAGCTCCATTCTAAAACTGAAAAAGGTGGGCTAGGTTATAAGTGGATCTATATATGAATATGAGAGTTTGCCGAATTGTGGTAGGAACTTTAATAGCTAGGTATTGTAAAATTCACTAACGTGGTTTGATATAGAGAGAAGAACGCAGAATTTATTGTACCTACTAATGACCCCCATTCCTATAGAAAAGTTTTCCAATATTGTAATACTCCTTTAGAGTTTCTGCTGGATAAAAAAGTCTAATCTGTAAAATCAACTCAGGAAATTCTCCAGAACAACCGTCGTTCTAATCCCATCATAATCTGAAAGAATTATAAAAGATTTTATCATGATTTCCTCCACTTGAAGAAACAAGAAGAGAAAAATTCAATTTCCATCGAGTATCTTCGTGGTATCGAGCAATTTATTCATAAATTCAATTTCACAGAACAAGCAAAAAAAGGTAAACTCGAGCAATTTTAAAAACTTTCATTATTCTTTCCGAATTGACAGTCAACTCAGTTGCTAATAACCTATCCTAACCTGACCTAACCTAACCTCACTAATCCTATTCAGATGTGAGAGGATGATATTTTAGTGACATGGCTTCCTGACGGTTATTTAAAATGGGAAGAAATACCTTCAACACAGAATTGAACTGTACCCTAATTAACCCCATTACATAAAAGTTTTTTCAATATTCTAATACTTCATTCGGAAACATACCACAAAAAGTTTCTGCCTAAAAAATGCTAATCTGTGAAACCATCCCAGAAAACATTCCAGAGCACCCGAAGTTCTGATCCCACCATAATCTGAAAGAATTAAAAAAGATTTTATCATGATTTCCCCCACTGTGATATTAAAACTTGATGAGATAAGAAGACAAAAATACAATTCCATTAAAGTTCTTCGCAGTATCGAGCAATTCATTCCGAAGTATAATTTCACACAGAAGGCCAAAAAAGGTAAACCTGAACTCTTCAACAAAGCGTTCGTTATTCGTTTCAAATTCGACAGTCAGCTCAGTCGTTAATTACCGTACAGGGTATCCCATTTTGGGCACTTTTACGGGATATCTCCGTTATTTTTAACGTTAGCGGGATGCGGTTTTCGCGACAGTGTGCTACTTTTTTGTGAAACTAAAGATGGCGCAATCAGTTTTTGCATAGCCCTCTTAGTTTTTGCTATACAGGGGGGAAATGAAAAGTATCACTTTTTAATCACCCCCCGTATCTCAGTTGTGCTTAAACTTGGAGGAATGGTTAAAACGCATTCCTATAGATTTTTTTTCCGTAGAATCCAGTGGCGTAGTCAGTTTTTCAATTAAACTTTCCGTTTTTGAGTAATTGAGCAAACATATGTTTTTTAAATTGGACACCCTGTACTTATATTATTTTTTATTCTTATTAAGCACAATCTCAGCTTTTCAAAAACATATCATTTCATGCATTTATTTTCAAAACCAAGCTCAGAATTCAAGATTTTGTAATTCAATTGTCAATAACTTAGTTGAAGGCTCTATGACTGTTTATTAAAAACAAATAATAAATGTCAAAGCTTTGTCGGTTGGTTTAAAAGTTTACAGTTTTCTCAGTTTTTATTATTTATTATATTATATTAATGATTCAATTATTTGAATTTTCAAGAAATTGCAAATTAAATTAAGTTAAATATTAGATCATGTGATGTAGATATTATGTTAACATTATTTTCGATTTCTGACGAAATCTTGACACTTATTTTTTGTTTATAATAAACAGTCATAGCCTACTACTGCTAATTGAATTACAAAATCTTGAATTCTGAGCTTGGTTTAGAGAATAAATGCCTAAAATAATATGTTTTTGTAAAGCTGAGATTGTGCTTAATCAGAATAAAAAATAATATACAGGGTGTCCCATTTAAAAAACATATGTTTGCTCAATTACTCAAAAACGGTAAGTTTAATTGAAAAACTGACTACGCCACTGGATTCTACGGAAAAAAATCTATAGGAATGCGTTTTAACCATTCCTCCAAGTTTAAGCACAATTGAGATACGGGGGGTGATTAAAAAGTGATACTTTTCATTTCCCCCCTGTATAGCAAAAACTAAGAGGGCTGTGCAAAAACTGATTGCGCCATCTTTAGTTTCACAAAAAAGTAGCACACTGTCGCGAAAACCGCATCCCGCTAACGTTAAAAATAACGGAGATATCCCGTAAAAGTGCCCAAAATGGGATACCCTGTACTTGTTGAATTCCCTGAGACATTATTTCTTCAATAACTCGAAGAAAGGTTCGAAAATAGAGTTAACGATGAGTGGTTGTACGTGATCAAATCAAATTCCTCAAGAAATTGATTAAATGAATGTGGGAGGATCAAATAAGTGACTGGATCGTGAGTGGTGAGGCGAATAGATACAGAACCTGCCACGTTCTTTATTATATGATATACCCAGATAAGATTAGAATTAGTAATATGAAGATTTACAATTAACTAATAAAAGAGTTACTCAAATTCTGGCTCAGACCGGGTCAGGTCAGGGTACATACCCTCGAAATCACTATGTGGCAAAAAAAAAGAAATGCTTCGTTAATTGGTTTATTACAATTAAATTCAAGATACTTAAATCAGTGTGGAATAAAAATTGATCAAAAATCAGCAAATAACTTGTACAATTGTATAAAGTACCCAATCAAACATCATAATCAGTTAAAAAAATATCAGAAAATGATTCATGCAAGAAGACTTCTCATCATTGCCAGAATTCCATGACTTTATAATTTATAATATTGAAAGTGATAATGCAGTTTATGAAATTACACAATAACAGTTACAATTACAAAACAATAAAAAAAACCATACGGAGGGACTTAACTTAGTTAGAGCGAATGTCTCCTCTTGATCTGGTCGGTGAACCTATTTCTGGTACGACAATAGGTAGGCCTCGAATGCTCTTTCAGGATTTTTCCACCAAGAAAATTTAATGGATTTTCTCCCTGGGAAGCTAGTCAATGGGCTGGTCGATGTCACCATTCAACGTTGGTCCAAATAATTGAAGTCGAAGTTATTATCCAAATTATGTTTGTCCAGAATCCATAAAAGTAATTTTAGGCTATCCGAATTTAATCGATTTTGAATAATGCCTTTACAGCTGAATTTACCAATTAAACTAATATTCTATATCAAATTGACTTCTACAACTCTGCTGCAATTTACTATTTATGACTATGTCTGAACCCACGAAAATCTCTAAGAATAATAATATGAATTTATCAGAAGCCAGATTTCAAAAGTTATAAAAACGAGTTAAAAGAACTGATAGTGAACCTACAAGAAATACACAATAATACGCAAAATTAATTCAAAGGAAAATGAAACGGTTGACCAACAGTGACATCTACCCATGCATTGACGAACTTACCAATCTAGAAAACCTTATGTGCAAATTGAAAATGAAATCTATAATTATTAAATGACAGTGAGATGAAAACCTTAAACAATTAAAATTACAATCAAACAATGAGAATTTTAGAATTTAATTTTGCAAATGAACAATGCAATGAAATTATGAAACGGAATTAATTATGTTATGACAACGATGCAAAATTGAACCTGAAATCAACAATTCATGGAATAAACCAAAAAACGAGTTTTTTCAAACAATAGGAAAAATGAACCGTAACAAACCTTTTAAGAGTCCTTTTCGCAACTTTGATTCTTACTAATGGCACCATTAACCACTTGATGCATTCAAAAAAAGCTCGAATTAAAATATACTCTCCTGATCGAACTTTCGATGAAGTAAAAAAAATTATGACTGGATATCAATGAATGATAAAGCAAACAACGTAACCTTACCTATCTAGCGGTTGAATCAAGAAAACATACGTGAAATTGCTTCCTGACTGTCGTTTGGATTGGAGATTGTACTATAACTACTAATTTAACTCCATTACTGAAGAAAAGTTTTTCAAATGTTCAGTAAGCCATTCGAAAACAGTGGAACAGTGAAAAGTCTTCCTGAATAAAAAATCTAATCATTCCGGAAAAATTCTCCCGAACAAAAACAAAGTTTTAATCTCATTGTAATCTGAAAGGATTATAAAAGACTTTATTATGGTTTCCTCCACTGTTATATCAAAACTTGATGAGATAAGAAGAAAAAATTCAATCTCCTTCGAGGTTTTTCGGGGAATAGAGCGTCCAAATTGACAGCTAGCTCACTCATTATCATTAATTACCTTACTTGTTGAATTCCTTATAAGACATTTTTTCTTCGACAGTTTGAAAAGAGAATTAACGATTTGTGGTGGTACGTGATCACATCAAATTTCTTAGGAAATTGATTCTATCATTGTGGCAGGATGAAATAAGTAACCGGATCGTGATAGGCTAGGCGAATGAATACGGAACCTTTTAGGAACGTTTTTTACAAAATATGCACCAAAATTTTTCTTTCCACTCGTCCGAAGATAAGAGTTCTTTTTCTTCATCTGACTCCAATTTTGTGGGAATCTTCTTTGTTACTTTCCTTTTCGTTACTGCTGAAATATTAATTTTTCATTAATTTTTTTCTTTAGCCTCTTCGAAATTTGGAGTTGAGTGTTCTGAACTGGACATATGGTATGTCAATTTGGCCTCTCAGACCCATGTCATTCTACCCCACTTTGTCACTCTCGAAGCAAAACGCGATTAAAAAAACGACAACTTATTCGAAAGATCTGAAGGGTATAATTTTAAAATCATTACTAACATTAATAATCACAAAAATTTGAGTTCACCTCCTCAAAATACTCGAAACTAATAGATTTCATTACGTCATTTCGAAAAATTTTCAATATATAAAAGACAATTATCTATCGTGTATATAATGCAATGGACCAATCAATACTGAATGTTAATTACAACATCCAAGACACCTTTTACAACAGTATATTTGGTTTTGATCGCAATATTTGAGGAAAAATAAGCTCTATGTCCAGGGCCGTATCTAGGTACTACTGCGCCTGTGGCAAGATTCTCTTCAGCGCCCCCAAATTGGTGTAGATTTTTTTTAATTAATTGTGTTGAAAAATCTACCACAATTTGGATGCCCGATTATTTCAGATGTTTCCCTCAGAGCATCATTATTTTTTATACAGTGTAAAATAGCATCAATGATCACTTTCAATATATGTCTCCATCTATTATATTTTTTTCGTTTCTCATTATTTTCATCAGCTCATCATCAATAAAAGCACCAATTTTCAATCTTTTTTCAAAAGTTTTCAACTTTATATAATTCTCTCTATGACTGGTGGAATTTTCGTGACGAGGTAACAAAGGATTCAAATGTTTCCTATTAACATTGAAACCAGTTAAGTAGTCCAAATGTTTATTCGCATCATTGAAAAGTTTACATGAAAAACATCCAAATCTTTGCAGTAGACGAGCCAATTTCTGAAAAATTTTTCTCCATTTTTTTTGCGTTTGTGAATCAATGTTTTTCAAATCGCCTGTTGTTCATCAAAGGGTAATAGTCAATGTCATCGCAACAAATTGGACCATGCTCGGCATACATCTCAATCGTATTTTCATTTACTGTCCACGTTGTTGGATTGTTAGAAACAATCTTAAAAATTGTTTGCAGTTCATGATTTTGTTGAACATTTTTTTCATTATCTAGGTTTTGACTAGATGAAAATTCTATATTTTTTCTTCGCTCGTCTTCACTATCTGGAGAAGTATTTTTTTAACCCTTTGAAGCATCTTCTATTTTTTATCTTCTTTATGAAACCAACCTGCGCGAAAAATTATAAAAGTACTTGGTTTCTGTCGGAGACCACAATGCTTCAAAGGTAAACCTAGGATTCTGCAAACATTGGAGAGATGATATCTGGTAAAATTGTTTTTTTTTTGAGAAATTTGTTACTGAAACTACAATAAATAAAACGAAGTCTCCGACCTAATTCTTTGTTCAAATAAATAATTATTCATTATTAAATTAATAATTCAATACTCAATCAACAACCAACACTTTATATCAACTTTTTGTTTCAATTGAATTGGTTTCAGATTTCTAACTACTCCTCAGAAAGACTTATAAAACAAAAAACTAAAATCAAATTTTCCGAAAAAATTTTGAGATATCGACTATGCTATCACTCCTCCTCACTTCCGCAGAAACCTAAGCTTAATACTTCAATAAAGCAATAAATAAGTTTTGATTAATGCTTCGATTTCGTTTAACTCTGCAGTTAGACTTGTTCTCTTCACTCTATTCTTTGTTCACCTCAGAGGCGCCCATCCACTGTTCCAGTCTTAGTCTTAGAGAGCCCTTTTCGGCTTGTCAGCGGACACATCTACGGGGCCTTAGCTAGGGGGGGACAAAATGGGGCAATGCCCTACCTTTAATTTCCAATGCCCTATCTTAAAAAATAGTAATAATTCAAATTAATAATAAAATTTTTACTTCTGCCCTATCCGTTACATCCATTGCCCTACCTTAAATTCATCTTTAGCTGCGGCCTTGCACATCTATGTACACGCGGTCGGTTTTCACATCCAACCTGGCGGAGTCGCGACATCACTCCTTACGCAAAAAAATATTTTTGACGTATACATGAAAACCGTGACATGTGACATGTTAGTCCAATATTTGGTTGGCGCTTCTATATTTTATTCTTTGAATTTTTTTGGCGCTCAAATTTTTTTTTCATTTGATATTTTTTGGCGCCCCTGCGAACCTTGCGCCTGTGGCGGGGGCCACTTGGCCACACCCTAGATACGGCCCTGTCTATGTCATTGTCCCCCACTGTGTCATTTTGTGCACCCTTTCCCTACCTACAAGACAGAATTTTACTGGGCCAATTAATTAACTCCATTTCTAGTGAGAAGTTTTTCCAATGTTCAAACAATCCATTTGGAAGGACACAATGAGAATTTTCTCCTGAATAAAAAGTCTAATCAGTAAAACCACGCCGAAAAATTCTTCTGAACATCCGAAGTTCTAATCTCAACATAATCTGAAAGAATTATAAAAGATTTTATTATGGTAACCTCCACTGTGATATTAAAACTTGATGAGCTAAGAAGAAAAAAATTCAATTTTCATCGAGCTTTTTCACGGTATCGAGCAATTCATTTCGAAGCATAATTTCACAGAAGAGGCCAAGGAAGGTGAACCTGAACTCTTCAACAAAGCGTTCGTTATTCGTTCCAAATTGACAGTCAGCTCAGTCGTTAATTACCGTACTTGTTGAATTTCCTAAGACATTATTTCTTCGACAGCTCGAAGCAGAGCCGGACCGTGGGCGTGGCGAGGGAGGCATTTGCCACGGGCGCAAACGACCTAGGGGCGCAAAATGTGAAATATGATATATTCCATTTCAAATCAAGATTGACTAGAAGCTCTCTATTTGAAAGTGGCGAATTTACCAGTTTACAAAATTGAGAAAACGTAGACTACCAAAACGGAACGAAATCCTAGAAAATTATATATGGCGAAAAACACGCGGTCCATTGTCCATTACCTTAAAATATGGGAGATTATTGTCGATAAAAGGTTCTTCAAAATAAAGGGTTTTCCAAAAAGAGGTGTCATTTTTTGACACCTTTGAAATAAAAATGGAATGATACACGCTTCAAGAACGTATTGAAATCATTAAAATTCACTATAAAAATGGTGAAAAATGTGGGTCGTCGGAAGCACCTGGTCGGACCGCAATGAAAAAATTGGTGGAAAAATTCGAGCTTTCGGGACAAGTTAGTGATGTGAAGAATAAAACCCGTGCACGTCACTCGAGAACAGCCGAAAATATTGCTGCTGCCGCCGAAAGTGTTAAAGAAAATCCAGATTTGTCCGTTCCTCGTCGTTCTTTGGAATTAGGCATTCCACAAACGTCATTACACCGTATTTTGCATAAAGATTTGGGTCTTATGGCTTCTAAAGTTCAGTTAACACAAGAACTCAAGCCGGCCGATAATCAACAATGATTTGTCTTTGCTGATTGGGTCGTTGAAATGCATGCAAAATGATGCAGAATTCCATCGAAAAATCATCTTGAGTGATGAGGCCCATTTCCACCTCGGTGGCTTCGTCAACAAGCAAAATTGTCGCATCTGGGGCTCGGAAAACCCAAGAGTTATTGTTGAAAAGCCTCTCTATCCTCAACGTGTGACTGTTTGGTGCGGTTCATGGTCCGGCGGAGTCATTAGACCTTACTTTTCGAAAAATGAGGCTTGAGCAACAGTTACGGTGAATGGATTGCCCTATCCAGAGATAATCAATGATTTTTTTATGGCCGAAATTGGATAGTATTGATCTGGACAACGTTTACATTGAACAAGACGGCGTAACGTGCCCCACAAGCAACGGAACTATTGGCCTTTTGCGGGAAAAGTTTCCGAACCGTGTTATCTCTCGAAGAGGTGATTACAATTGGCCACCTAGATCTTGTGATTTAACACCTTGTGACTTCGTGAAAGAGAAGGTCTACGCCAATAGTCCAGCGTCCATTCAAACCTCAAAGATGGAATTCGTGAGGCTATAGACGACATAGGGCAGCCACTTTGCGATTTGGTTATGGAAGGATATGGTCCTGTAAGCGTGGGCTTTTGCCTGATGTTATTTTCCACTATTAACGGCATAGCTTCTTCTTCGTAATGAAACAAACATCTGATCATTTTTATTGAAAAATGGCATTTTTCTTTCAATATCAAAATAACACCTTTTATTGGAAAACCCCTTATAATCAAAAAATGTCAATTATAAAAATCATATATTTATTGAAAAATAAATTTCTTCAAGCGCGCATTTTGTAAGTTTGCCACGGGCGCTAGAATCCTAGTTCCGGCTCTGGCTCGAAGAGAGCTCGAAAATAGAATTAACGATCAGTGGTGGTACGTGATGAAATCAAATTTCCCAAGAAATTGATTCTATCATTGTGGGAGGATGAAATAAGTGACTGAATCGTGAGTAGCTAGGCGAATGCATGCGGAAGCTTTAAGGACTCATTAAATTTTTTTATTGGAACCATTAACATTCAGAAAGAGTCCGATATTATCACTTTCGCGGTTGATATTTCCATGAAGTTGAATGAATAATGAAAGGTATTTAAAGATATTAATAAATAATATTCAGAACAGATTATGGAAGAGAGCTCCGACGTGAAAAAACGATCATTCAAGCTTGAATATCTTGAGAACTACCGATTTCATCCTACCCATTCAAAAACTCATCTCTCCTAATAAAAATTCGATAAAATTTTTGGAGTAGTATTTTTTCAAGTTCTCTACTAACAGTCAAAAATTTACCATGTTTTTATTATAAATAGTTATTTTTGTATTAAGTGCGTAAAATGAGTGTTTTTTTCATGGCACATGAGAGTGTCAATTTTGGCCGAGACCGCAGGTCGAGGCCAAAAATTCACTCGAATGTGCCATGAAAACACGAATTTTATACGCACGAAATACAAACAACATTTTTTGTACAACTGTGAATGTGAATTTACATCGTCTGAAATACGTATAATTATTGAAGATAATGCTTTCAGTACAATATTTAAATGAATCCAGTGATCTTTCTGTGTCGTAACTATAGAAACAGTTTGTTGAAATTGTTTGAATCTTTGACAGTATTTGCTCGTAGTTGTTTCAATTTCGAATTATTTTAAAGAAGATGAATGTTGAACATGATAGTGGTAGTGATACCCCCGCAGATATGGCTGTGGAAGCAAATACAATTGTATCTTATATGTTACCAGCCAAATCAAAGCTAATAATATGAGAAAACATATAACCAATTTCGAGAATGGCGCAACAAGAACAACGTAAAAAAGGTTTCTGAAAATGTGCTCACATGCTATTTCGAGGAAAAATTAAAAATTTTTAAACCTTCCAAGTTATGGAGCTCAATGTTGAAAAAAACATCGCGGTCAAGAAAAATATTGATATAAGGAATTTTTCAAAATTGGTCCCGCTTATTAAGAACAAAAGCGTCGGATACCGAGGAAAGAAATCTAAAGTGTTATGGAGGGATAATATCAATAAATTTCTCAGAGATGCTGATGACGAAACTAATTTACTTTATAAGGTACAGATACAATCATAATTTTGTGAAATTAGTTGTAATTAAAATATTCATTATTTTTAAGTTGTTCTAATTTTAGTTATCAGCAGTGAAAAAAAGACTTTTTTTAACGGTGAAAAAAAGTAATATTTTACGCATCCATAGTGATGAAGAAAAGTCAAGTTTTTTTGACAGTTGTACAAAAAGTTGATTTTTTCTCGTAAACAGTCGATTCCAGAGCGTATGATAATTTTTTTCTGGAAAACACTTGAAATGCCCATTCTACGTATCTCTTCACGTTGGAGAACTCCTATTCTTATATTCATACAGTCATTCTCCTGTCATACTTTTATAACAAAGCAAGCAAAAATTTCTAATTATAAATTAATTTTGAGAAAATGTAAATCCAATTATACCGAAAGATGACAAAATATCTGCTCATTTGTAACCTTTCTGATTTCAAATTGTTTGGATACTTTCAGATGAACCAATCATTTGCCTCAAATGTATGTCGCTGTCTCAGCAGATTATAATTGAAGAAGAATTTTTAGTAATTGGTTCAATGTTTATTGAAATATTATTTCAGCCGTCCTCACAATAAAAGGTGATTTTAATGTGTATACGAAATTGATTATTGATGACTCATTTTAATGCTAAATTTTTGGCTATTTTAATGTGCAATCCTCATGGCAACCTTTCGCAAAGTATTCAGAAGCACTACATGAAATGTCAAGACTCTACTGAAACATAGAAATTATATTATGTCAAATGTATGTCTTGTGCAAAATGAGAATGTATTTCAATCAAGAATTTATACCCAATTCATATTGTGATCTTCCGAAAAATCTTGTAATCAACTCGGTCTCGAACTATTAACGAGTTCGCTCCGCCCACGCGTAAAAATATCTTGACCATTAGTCACTATCTTTAATAACCTAGTTGATTAAATAACTAATTTCGGCTATCTTTGTCATTTTCGGTTTTTCTTTTCAACATTTCGTCTAGCATTCGCCTTCCTTAATCAAGAACAAAGCTTAGAGCATTTGGAGAAGGAATTTTTTATTTCGAGTGAATAATGAAAGTTGGTTTTTTGAAATTGAAAATCTGTAGTCACAACGGCTGGCGAATGTTGTCCGAAACGTTATAGAAAAGGTGTAAAAATGATTAAAATAGAGCAAAAATAATTGCAGTATATTTTCCATTATCTTAAAAAAACAAAACGATAACAACGTATTTGAAAATATGTGAACAGTAAGCTTGGCAACATGTCATTCTCCTTGAAACTATTTCTGATTTTACAAAAACTTGCGAGAACTATACAGGGTGTCCGGGGAATAACTGTACATACTCATACCAGAGATAGAGTTGGACTAGCTGATTACGAATTGACTGTAAAAAATTAATTTCTCGATTTCTCTAGAAATCTACAGGGTGATTTTCGAACTTCATGGAAATACTTACATCATCATAAAATCCAAACTAATTGACGGATATTATTGAAACTTGGGAGATTATTGGCACATACTAAGGTCGAGTCAGAAAGATATCAATGATTTCATCATTCCAGGGCCGGACTCATTAATCTTCATTTAAAGTGTTCAGGGTTAAAAAACACTTTGTATTTCGAATTACAAATAATTGATTCGTTTTTTAGAAAGAAGCTAAATTATGCTTCAATTTGGGATATCGCTTGAAGTTGTCACATCAGCAAATATTTTTTTATGAATTTTTGAATTTGGATAAAGTTCGAAAAATTGAATATATTTTCCTGAACAGGACTTAGCCATCTTGTAGAGGTCGAAAAAATTATAAATTTCTTTAAAAAAGTCACTGAAGGTGGGAAAGATTATAATAATTTGTTGATATACTGGGTGGCCACCCCGGACGCGGATCTCATTGCGATGGAGTAAATGAAGGTAGATTTGGAAAAAAAAATTGGTGATTTGTATAGGGTATACATAAGCATATTTCAAAATAATTCGTATGTATACCGGGTGTTCGACAATAAAGATAAAGACCAAAGTGACTCTTCTTCCAATGAACACCCGGTATACATACGAATTATTTTGAAATATGTTTATGTATACCCTATACAAATCACCAATTTTTTTTTTCGAAATATACCTTCATTTACTCCATCGCAATGAGATCCGCGTCCGGTGTGGCCTCCCAGTAAATCAACAAATTATTATAATCTTTACCACCTTCAGTGACTTTTTTAAGAAAATTTATAATTTTTTTCGACCTCTACAAGATGGCTAAGTACTGTTCAGGAAAATAAATTCAATTTTTCGAACTTTATCCAAATTCAAAAATTCATAAAAAAATAATTGCTGATGTGACAACTTCAAGCGATATTCCAAATTGAAGCATAAGTTAGCTTCTTTCTAAAAAACGAATCAATTATCTGTAATTCGAAATACAAAGTGTTTTTTCAACCCTGAACACTTTAAATGAAGATTAATGAGTCCGGCCCTGGAATGATGAAATCATTGATATCTTTCTGACTCGACCTTAGTATGTGCCAATAATCTCCCAAGTTTCAATAATATCCGTCAATCAGTTTGGATTTTATGATGATGTAAGTATTTCCATGAAGTTCGAAAATCACCCTGTAGATTTCTAGAGAAATCCAGAAATTAATTTTTTATAGTCAATTCGTAATCAGCTAGTCCAACTCTATCTCTGGTATGAGTATGTACAGTTATTCCCCGGACACCCTGTATGTGCCAATGAACTTTCATAATGCATTTGTCAGTACTGCATCAACTTTCCATATTTCCGAACAAAATGCGATCACTTAAGGTGATAGGTGATATAGGTATGAAACTAAGGAGATTATTCATTCATGAAATATATTCGATAAATATTGTATTTTCAGCAAAACGAAAAACAAAATCCAAGAAGAAAAAACCTCAAATTGTGGAGTTGGAGAGTAAAGAACTGAAGAGAAATGGTTCTTATATTGCAGTACCAGGTCAGAAAAAAGACCTAGATGATAGCTTCGCAGTAACTCATATGTACAAAATAACGCTTGGGGTTTGGTGATGGTTCATATGAGCTCATTACTTCATGATATATACTAACAATCTAAAAAATATGAATCAATTTTATTCCATCGTGAATAATTACATCGCATTGAACGTAGAATGATATAATAAGTATATGACAATTAATAGTTATCCATCACTTTAAGCAATAGTTCGAATTAGGGGTAATATATCCAAAAAGTATTGGATGGTGTCAATTGAAATCTGAGAGGATTCTGCATTTTTGAAGAACCTTTTAGGTTTTCATTCCTACTCTCCGAAACAGAAATAATTAACAAAAAATTGAAATAAAGTGCTCCAGCGAAAATCTTAGCACTAATGTGTCACGAGCACATTGATATTGGAAAAATTGTTGCCAAACAGTAAAACTAATAAAGGAAATAAATGAAAAGGATAATGTAACGTTTCGGTATATATATCAGACACCTTCTTCAGTCAAATTTGTAAAATCTTCGGAATTGTGTGTTTTTTCATTTGCAATCCAATTGACATTGAAAATTGTCAACATATTGAGATGTTGTCTATCATCAATAAATCAGTCCAAATACGATCTATTCCAACAGAACACTTGGCCAAATTATCTGCTTCATCTAACAAAATACCTGTGGATTCCTCAATTTTCCGTTTATGATTATCAAGTTCCGTCATTAGGATCTCTTGTTGGTCCAGTTCATCATATGATCTCCGATATTTGAACATACATGATCAGCGATTTCTGATCTTGCAATGTCTCTATTTTTGATGTTGTTCTTATGATCCCGTTTTCTTATCTCTAAAGGTCGTGATGTCTCTCCTGTATAAGATTTTCCACATATACAGGGAATATGTAAACACAATTTTTTGATTTTTATGTTTCATTCATTGATTTTGTTATGGTTAGAATCATTGTATTGGATGGTGGTTTATAGAAATATCCACTCCTAGTGATTTCAAATTAATTCTTTCATTATTCAGACTGTATATCAGAGGTTTTATCAAGCACTCTGCACTGACCATCGATTTCTTTCAGGTATACCATTACACCCTGTTTTTTTTTCTAATAATGATATTGATTATTATTTTCATCTAGTCATCAATGTATACGTTGATTCACTTGAATGCAATTTTTGAGCTGTCTGAAAATGATTAATTGATTAATAATCAGCAGGAGTTTTGCATGAACTTCTGTATTTTTGGAACTGATATTGAACAGAAGTCTGAATATTTTTCAAAATGTTGGATATATCATAACTGTTTCAGAGTAGATTTCCCAATAGTACTGTAACTATTTGAAAAGGTACATGGATTAATTGAAAAAAACACTTATCTATTCAGATTATGCAGTTCGACATCTCTTAACCTAACAATTTGAGACAAATTCAACATTTCAAAGAGCTTCAAATATTGAATGTCGTTTTCTCGAGAATGAAGTCAGGAGAACATTAGCCGAAAGATGGCTGCACATTCTCGCGACTTTTCTCACGGGACATTATTGTTTCGACAGCGATACTAGAGCTTGTAGACACAGATGAGTGTCAATTGTGTGTAGAAAACATTCTGTTCTCCAGAGCACCTTGTTGTTGTTGCCAACTCACAGAGTGTTTGGGTCAAATAATCGTTAAGGGTAAATATATTTCAGCTTCAAACCCGCCCCATTTGCTCAGATTTGTAAAGACTCTGGAAAGGAATAACGAGCTGTAGAGAAAAATATCCCAATCAACTCAAAGTGATGGTAGCACAACAGATCTGAAGGTTCAAATATCAATATTATCTTGTACAGGGTGTTTCATTTCGAAACGGATGAAAGTGGAGGGTGAATAAAGCACCTCTACATAGTTTCGAATGTACTATATTTTACGGGTCTAACAAGTTTAATTACAGAGATACAGGATGTTTTATCAATTTGACCGATTTTTTTAGATGACCATAACAACCACTTCGAATATTTTTATGATATTTGTACGAACATTATACTACTTCTACACAAGCGATTTCATGTTTTGAAGCACCACAAAAAACTGAAGCGAACTATAAATTTTTCATTTTCGCGCATGTTCTTTGTCTACTTTCTTTTTATCTCTACATTTCACGTTTATTCATTTTAAGAATTGAAAATTTATGCTTTTCTACTTTGGGTGGTCGTAACTTATTAACCACTCGGAATATTTTCTTGATTTTGTTACACACATTGTTGTATTTCTCCACCGGCAACCCAAGTAAGGTCCGGATAAACAAAAATTGCAAATGCATAAGAATGTTCGAAAAACACCCTGTGTATCAGAAATTTCAGAATATGATGATTGGAAACAGCCCAAAAAATATAAGTGAATAAAATTTTTTTTATTATCTTGCATTTTCTGTGTGAACTATCTCTCCAATTTTGAATTTCATGTTTATTGCGTTTCGTGAATGAACTGTGTACTTATTGAAGGTTTTCAACCAGAAACATGAAATAAAAAATGTGCATTATCTCCGTCGGTTGTTTTCTTTAAATCAGTTAAAAGTCCAGACTCGGATTTAGAAGTAAAAAAAATAAATACATAATTTGCGTCAGTTTTCAAGTTAATTCGTATAAAAGATTTCGAAATTGCAGAAATACCAGACGTTTTATGTTTTTTCAACCCAATAATATATTGAAATTTTGCGAACCCGAAACTGGATTTTACACACCGCTTTAGGCTCATGAAAGTACGATTATAAATATTCAAAAAATATGTAAATATATTTTGTTGATCTGGAGCTGGATTTTTTCAGTGACTGAATCCTAGGTCGCTGTTGTACAAATACTAGAATATGTGTACCAAATTTCAATTTTTGAATTCCGGGTGGTTAGTAAGTTATGAGCACACAAATTAGAAAATCAGCTATTCTTAATTCTTAAAATGCATAAACCTTCAATGTGAAGTTTAGTATAGTAAACAAAGAATATGGATGAAAATGAAAAGTACACAGTTTACTTTATTTTTTTGTGCTGTTCCGAAACATTAAACCATATTTCGAAAATTCTAAAATACAGGGTGTTGCTTTCGGGATGCGAAGGCATATGAAATTTTTGTTAATCCGGACCTAGATTACCAAAGTGACAGATAAATCAATTTCAAGCGGATAACCGGTTATTGTTTTGGTTAACCAATTCCATTCAAATTGAATGCAATTGGTTAACCGAAATGATGACCGGTAGCTGCTTGAAATTGATTATAGTCAGTTCACTTGTGTAGAAGTAGGATAATGTACGTACCAAAAATCATAGAAATATTCACCCCGGTGATCTTGGCTCCCGGCCGGCCAGCAACACGCGCGCGTGCTGGGCGCTAAACCTCCACGGTCGACAGCGTATCCCTACCCGGTCGCGCTACAGCAGGCGTTGGTGAATTATTTGAAATGAGGAATGAGTGTTCGAAGAATATAGGAAAAAGAATGAAAATATTGTGAGAATATTAGTCGTATTATTATTACTCGAGTTTATTCGTGTCAGTATGAAATGAAAAACCATGTTACTTCTGAAACATCGAATGTTTATAATTTTTTCTGTAGTTATCGGCCAAGAACATTTATATGTGAAGTGGATGCATTTTTTGAATACATATTCAGATAATATTGTGTTGTTGATCTCCAAACGTGTTTTTATTATTTTTGTTATGACGAAACATGTTGACTAAAGAATTTAGTGTGTCAAATGAATGGGTTGAGTGAAGGCCAGAACCACGTTCCAATTTGAGGGGTTGTGCGGAATACATAGCCTGATGAAAGAGCTATTTATGCTTAATTTTGACCCTTAAGGGCCAGCACCACGCCTCCAATAGAAGGGCTGGTTACTCAAGGTTATTTTCATTTTTTTCTTGACGTTGAAAAAAGCCGGCTAAAGACTTTTAAGCGTAAAATAGATAGGCTAATGAATGGACTATTCATATGTATTTTTTTGGTTTGATTTCAATTAACCTAAAGGGCCAGCACCACGCTTCGATTAGAAGAGCTGCACTCTCAAGATGTTTATTATTTTTTTTTATGTTCTAAGAGTCGGCCAAAAATCTTGATTACTCAAATAGAAAGGCTGACGGATGGACTATTTATACGTATTTTTTTGGCTTAATTTCAATAACCCTAAAGGGCCAGCACCACGCTTCGAATGGAAGAGCTGGACTCTCAAGATGTTTTTTATTTTTGTTCTTGATGTTCCAAATGCCGGCCAAAAACTTTGATAACTGAAATAGATAAAATGATAAATGGACTATTCATATGTATTTTTTGGGTTTAATTTCAATAACCCCAATGGGCAAGCACCACGCTTCGAATAGAAGAGCTGGACTTTAAAGATGTTTTTTATTTTTTTTCTTGATATTGCAAAAGCCGGCCAAGAACTGTGATGAGTGAAATAGATAGGCTGACAAATGGACTATTTGAACGTATTTTTTTGGTTCAATTTCAGTAACCCTAAAGGGTCAGCACCACGCTTCGAGTGGAAGAGCTGGACTCTCAAGATATTTTTTATTTTTCTTCTTGATGTTCCAAAAGCCTGCCAAAAACTTTGATAACAGAAATAGATAGGCTGATGGATGGACTATTCATATGTTTTTTTATGTTGAATTCCAATAACCCTAAAGGGCCAGCACCGCGCTTCGAATAGAAGAGCTGCACTCTCAAGATGTTTATTATTTTTGAGCGCTCGTTCTACTTAGACGAGTGCTATATCGTTTTGCCCAAATGTCTGTAATTTTAGAATTTTGAGCCGAAAATGGTCTCAAACGATAGGGTTCGACTCCCTGATGGAAAATATGAGGTCAAATCAAATTCTGTAGGGCCGGCCGTCCGTCCGTGAGCACAATAACTCTCGAACGGATTGTCCTAGAGACTTGAAATTTTCAGGGTGTGTTCAGCTCCCAAATAGCTCGGTTAAGTTCGTTAACCAGAAAAATCGTACAGGGTGTTCCATAAAAAGTTGCCATTCAAAATTTTTGTCACTCAATATTTCACACAAAACGAAAGCAAACGGAATAAAATATTGCAGCAACGTGCCAGATGTTCATAGTAAGCCTCTTGCAAAATTTTGTTGCCATAGTGTTAACAGAACCATAGAAAATTCAATTGGAATATTGAAAAGAAGAATTTTTATTTCCATAACGAACCTTCCGATTTAACTGAAATTCATTCTGTGAGTGAAGACTGACACACTGATTGTTCATGCAAAATTTCAAGAGGATAGCATCATCAGAACCATAGAAATTCCAATTGGAATATTAAAGGAAAGACTCTTTATATTTCCATAACAAGATATCCGAATCAAATGAAATTTATTTTTGGAATTGAGATTTATATATTGAATGTTTGTGCAAAATTTGAAGATCATCGCATGATCCGAACTATAGAAAATTCAATTTGAATATTGAAAAAAAAAATTATATTTTCATAACAAGATATCTGAATTGAGTGAAATTTATTCCTGGTATAAAGATTGATATACTGAATGTTCATGCCAAATTTCAAGAGGATCGCATCATCAGAACCATAAAATTTAATTATTTTAATTTTCAAGTGTGACCATAGAATTGAATTTTTTTAATTGTTTATATATAAAGTATCAATTTCAAGTCATATACAGAATTTTGAGATGATAGTCCTATTGCTCCACCAGAGAACGAGCGCTCAGAAGCTCCTGCTCAGGGCTTGCTTCCATTTTTTTCTTGATGTTCTAAGAACCGGCCGAAAACTTTGATAACTGAAATAGATAGGCTAATGAATGGACTATTCATATTTATTTTTTGGGTTTAATTTCAATAACCCCAAAGGGCAAGCACCACGCTTCGAATAGAAGAGCTGGACTTTAAAGATGTTTTTTATTTTTTTTTCTTGATATTGCAGAAGCCGGCCAAGAACTGTGATGAGTGAAATAGATAGGCTGACAGATGGACTATTCAAACGTATTTTTTTGGTTTAATTTTATTAACCCTAAAGGGTCAGCACCACGCTTCGAGTGGAAGAGCTGGACTCTTAAGATATTTTTTATTTTTCTTCTTGATGTTCCAAAAGCCGGCCAAAAACTTTGATAACTGAAATAGATAGGCTGATGGATGGACTATTTATATGTATTTTTTGGGGTTAATTTCAATAACCCCAAAGGGACAGCACCACGCTTCGAATAAAAGAGCTGGACTCTAAAGATGTTTTTTTGTTTTTTTTCTTGTTATGGCAAAAGCCGGCCAATAACTGCGATGAGTGTAATAGATTGACTGATAGATGGACTATTTATATGTATTTTTTGGTTTAATTTCAATAACCTTAAAGACCAGCACCACGCTTCAAATGGAAGAGCTGGACTCTCAAGATGTTTTTATTTTTGTTCTTGATGTTCCAAAAGCCGGCCAAAAACTTTGATAACTGAAATAGATAGGCTGATGGATGGACTATTCATATGTTTTTTTATGTTGAATTCCAATAACGCTAAAGGGCCAGCACCGCGTTTCGAATAGAAGAGCTGCACTCTCAAGATGTTTATTATTTTTTTCTTGATGTTCTAAGAACCGGTCGAAAACTTTGATAACTGAAATAGATAGGCTAATGAATAGACTATTCATATGTATTTTTGGGGTTCGATTTCAATAATCCTAAAGGGCCAGCACCACGCTTCGAATAGAAGAGCTGGACTCTAAAGATGTTTTTTATTTTTTTTCTTGATATTGCAAAAGCCGGCCAAGAACTTTGATAAGTGAAATAGATAGGCTGACAGATGGACTATTTATACGTATTTTTCAGGTTTAATTTCAGAAACCCTAAATGGCCAGCACCACGCTTCGATTAGAAGAGCTGCACTCTCAAGATGTTTTTTATTTATTTTCTTGATGTTCCATACGCCGGCCAAAAACTTTGATAACTGAAATAGATAGGCTGATGGATGAACTATTCATATATATTTTTGGCCGGCTCTTAGAATATCAAGAAACTAAATGAAAAACATCTTGAGAGTCCAGCTCTTCTATTCGAAGCGTGGTGCTGGCCCTTTAGGGTTATTGAAATTTAAACGAAAAAAATATACATATGAATAGTCTATCCATATGCCTATCTATTTCAGTGATCAAAGTTCTTGGCCGGCTCTTGGAACATCAAGAAGAAAAATAAAAAACATCTTGAGAGTCCAGCTCTTCGATTCGAAGCGTGGTGCTGGCCCTTTAGGTTAATTGAAATTAAACCAAAAAAATACATATGAATAGTCCATTCATTAGCCTATCTATTTTACGCTTAAACGTCTTTAGCCGGTTTTTTTCAACATCAAGAAAAAAATAAAAATAACCTTGAGTGACCAGCCCTTCTATTGAAGGCGTCGTCGTGTTGGCCCTGTAGGGTTCTAGGATTCGAACCAAATTTTAAGTATAAATAGTTCTTCCATCAGGCTATGTATTCCACACAACTTCTCAAATTGAGACGTGGTTCTGGCCTTCACTCAACCCATTCATTCAACACCCCAAATTATTTAGTCAACATATTTCGTCATAACAAAAATAATTAGAACACGTTTGGAGATCAACAACACAATTCGGACTATGGTGCTGGACCTTAAGAGCTGTTGATACGAAACGAAAAATGCATCCACTTCACATTATGTATAAATGTTCTTGGCCGCCAACTACAGAAAAAATTATAAACATTCGGTGTTTCAGAAGTAACATAGCTATTCATTTCATACTGATACGATTATACTCGAGTAATAATAATACGACTAATATTCTCATGATATTTTCATTCTTGTTCCTATATTCTTCGAACACCCATTCCTTATTTCAAATAATCCACCAACGCTTGCTGTAGCGCGACCGGGTAGGGATACGCTGTCGACCGTGGAGGTTTAGCGCCCAGCACGCGCGCGTGTTGCTGGCCGGCCGGGGGCCAAGATCACCGGGGTGAAATATTCGGAGTGACTGTTAAGTTATGGCCACTCAAATAAATCGGCCAAATTGATAAAGCAGCCTGTATCTCTGTAATGAAACCTGTTAGAACCATAAAATGTAGTATATGCGGAACCACCTAGAGGTGCTTTTTTCATCCTCCACTTTTTCAGTTTCCAAATGAAACACCCTGTATATCAATAAAAACTCAACATCGGTATCTACTTCCTATTTCTTAATTTTGATGTGAATTCAATTCAAGAAATATTTGTACTGATGGTATGTTCTACTTTCCAACATACGAGATGGCAATAATTCAATTGAAAAATATATACCTATCTTGTTCAATATATATACAGGGTGGTATGTGAATAACATCGAAAAAATACAAAGGTAATTCCCTAGAACATTTTATGTAGGTCCGGAAATACATTTTATCCAAGATACATTGTGTTCAAGTTTCACTTAAACACTGACTAAAAAATGGTACGCCACTGAGATATTTAAAACTAACAATTTTTTTAATTCTTCGTCAAATTTGTGTGAGGCGCCGTGTTTTTTTTTTTTCAACTTTATTGAAATTTACAATCTACTATTTTAAGTATTAAGTAAATGTGTTGATATATGAAATGACATGAAGAAGTTATCAAACAATATTGATACTTCTGAACAATACTTTAATTAAAGTCAATTGGCCAAGTTCTTTGTAGTCTTCTTTGGTTGAATGGATTTTGTGCCAGTTCGTCTATGAGATTGTTGTCATGTCCTTGAAGGTTTTGATGGTATCTAGTTGTGCGTTTTTTGATTTCATAATCGATGAATGGTATCATAAGGTCATTGTGTATGATGTAGTTGGATACATACCAGGGCGCATCTGCTATGGAGCGAAGTATTTTGGACTGAAGTCTCTGCAATATTTGTATGTTTGTTTTCTTAGCACATCCCCAGAATTGTATTCCGTATGTCCATATCGGTTTGATTATCGCTTTGTAGATCAGTATCTTATTCTTGAGGGACAGTTTAGATTTTTTTCCTATGAGCCAATACATTTGTCTGATTTTTATATTTATTTGCATTTTTTTGGTTAAGATGTGTGGTTTCCAAGTGAGGCGTTGGTCCAGATGAATACCAAGGTATTTTGCCTCTGTTTTAACTGGAACTTGAACATCGTGTATTCGAACGGGCGGACAGATATTTCTCTTGTTTGTGAATGTGACTTGAACTGACTTAGTTTCATTGATAGTGAGTCGCCATTTCCGATACCATTGTCCCAACTCAATTAAATGCTCCTGGAGGTTTTTAGAGGCTGTATCAGCATTTTCGTGAGATGTAACTGTCGCTATATCATCTGCAAATGAGGCTAGTATGGTTTTGGGATTTTCTGGAATGTCAGATGTATAGATCAGGTACAGCAGTGGACCCAATATACTTCCTTGTGGAACACCTGCTTTTAATTTTGTTGGACTTGATATGGCTTCACCATATTTCACAGCGAAGTGTCGATCCGTAAGGTAGGATCTCAGAATTAGATAATATGGTTGGGGAAGGAGTTTCTTCAATTTGAATAGAAGTCCGTTGTGCCATACTTTATCGAAAGCTTGAGATGAATCCAGGAATACAGCAGTGCAATATTATTCTCTTCTAAGCTTGCTGAAATCTTATTCACTACACGATGTATTTGATGAATTGCAGAGTGGTTTTCCCTAAAACCTAGTTGATGGTCGGGTATTAGTGTGTTCATGTCCATATCCTTCTTCAATCTTTTGAGTAGCAATTTCTCAAACAGTTTTCCTAATATTGGTAATAGACTTATGGGTCTATAGGATTTGACGTCATGTTCAGGTTTGTTCGGTTTAGGTATCATTATCATCTTAGCATATTTCCAGATAGTAGGAAAATAAGACAGGCTCATCATTCGATTGAATAGAGTATTGATGGATATTATAGCTTTCTGTGGCAATTTCTTCAAAATTTCTGCTGTTATCAGGTCGAATCCGGGTGCTTTCTTATTTTTTAATTTTTTTATCTCCTGGAAAATCTCTTTTGGCTTGAAAGGTTTAACAGGGAGCGACATTTGGCAGGCCACATCTAAGAAAGATTCAATTTCTGAATCGTTTGTTCCTAGATGGGGATCATCTGGGGTAAATACTTGTGACAAATGCATTGCGAACAGAGTTGACTTATCCTCATCAGAACTAGCCCATTCTCCATTTGGTTTTTTGATCGGAGGATTTCGCTTTATAGGTCTTTTGTACTTTTTTGTAGCTTTATAGATGTTGTGATCACCGTTATTGTCAATGTTCTCTATGTGGTGTTGGAATTGTGAATTGGAGTACTCTTGTAAAATCTTATGCAGTTTTCGGGTTAAGTAATTGTATTCTTTTTTATCGGCCGAATTACGAGATCTCTGCCATCTTCCTCTCGCTTGTCGTTTTTCGGTTACCAGTTCTCGAATGTGTAGGGGTAATTTCGTTTTTCCATTTTCATTAGAGTACATAGGTGTGCTATCCCAGGCTGCTTTCTGAATCATTTCCACAATATATTTAGAGGCTGCTTCCAAATCTTGAGGATCTTTAAGTTTTATGTCCAAATTAATGTTTTCAATTAAAATTTGTTGAAATGAATTCCAGTTTGTCTCATGTGTTGTTAGAGTAGGTTTAGTCTTCCAGAATTCGGCTTTTGTACTTAGGTTCAACAATATAGGTGAATGATCTGATGACAGATCTGGGGTTGATTCTACTTGAAGGTAGCCATTTGCAATACCTTTCGTGACGAAAAAGTCGAGCAGGTCCGGGATTTTGTTCGGATCCGTTGGCCAGTAAGTTGTGATCCCCAGTGAGTATGCTTGGCATTCCAGTCTCCTCCTATTACGAATCTTTGTTCGAATTTATCGAAGAATTCCATATATTTGCTTTCTGTGATGATATGTCGAGGCGGAGAATAGATGGCTGATACATCAAAGCTCCATGTTGATGTATATACTCTGATATTCGTTGCTCGTATCTCTTCAGTAATAAATTAGGCAATGTATGTTGTTTGAGGTTACTACGAATAAGAACAGCTGAGCCACCTTGTGCTCTGCCATTTGGATGTTCAGCAGAGTACGTCTTATATTGGAAGATTGAAAACAGTTCTCTCTGTGAAATGAGTTTCTGATATCAGCATTATATCTATTTTATAGATATTCATGAAAGTTGTTATTTCATTTTTGTGGTTTAGAAGACCGTTGGCGTTCCATGACGCAATACGTACACTGAGAAAAATCGTCCTAATGAACAGTTTGTTTGAACTTATTTTATCAATAACGAATAGAATTTTCATCTACTGACAATAACCCAATCTACAGGGATCAGTGAAATGAGTTTCTGATATTGCTCATTTGCTACAAATAATCTCTTCCTAGGTGTTAAAAATCAAGAAATTTGCAAGTAATAATTTTATACTATCCACTATTAACTTCTTATTCAATAAATTTTATTTGTGATAGTTGACTGTTCATTAGCCGTCATCAAAGCTTTTATTATTCATAAGTAAATAGTCATTCTGTTCATTTCGGCGTGATTCGGTTTTCTTCGTTCGTCGATTCGTCGGCTCCTATTCCGTTCCTATCAGAGATATCTCCGGTTCCTATGCAGTTTTTTATATGATTCAAGGTCGGAGCGAGACCAATGAAGCCGCCAGAAAATCGCGCCAATTCCATCTACTACGCAGCGGCACGAGTCGATCAGGTCAGATCACGTAGATTCAGTCTGAATCATTCAGATCAGAATCAGAATAACAAGTTCTGCTGCGCGTGCGTTTGTACTACTGAAAAGATTTGTATGTTCCCTTTGGTGATAATTGTGAATATTCATCAGTTAGAATAATTATTAAAGTGACTGATATATTATTACCTCTGGTAATAATACCTACCTCTGAAATGGGATTAGAGGAATGGGCATTGAAATCATTCCACTGTTTGAAGGTATGTATTTATTGTATTTTTCGAAGCTAAAAGTTATTCAATATATTGAAATTTCGAATTTTTTGGGAGATTTCCTATTCATATTCCTTGATGCTTGTTCTCAGAAATTATTACAAATAGTTTAAATAATAAATTTGCCATTGTGTTACCTGGTAGTGTGAAAAATATCTTGTCTCATGAGTCATGATCTCAATAATAATAAGAAATTATATGAATTTATGTATTTGTTTTTTAAAAATATAAATTTGTTGTGTTTTTACTTATAGTGATGTCTATTTTTTGTATTTCTTAGGACTTTGATATATTCTCATTTTGTGCAAGAAATATAACAAATAGTTTAAATAATATATTTGCCATTTTGTTACCCGGTAGTATAAAAAAATATCTTGTCTCAATAATAATAAGAAATTATATGAATATATATATAAATATTTGTTTTCTGAAAATATAAATTTGTTGTGTTTTTACTCATAATGATGTCTATTTTTGTATTTCTTATGACTGTGATATTCTCATTATGTACAAGAATTGTAACTTTTGTTTGTTAATATAATAATTTTACTATTCATTTTCGTTTTTCTGTCACATATTTCTCTCAGCAAATCTGAATAATTTGAAATATAGATTTTATTTACATGAAATTACAAGATATGGTATATTTATCGAAATAAGATATTTCATTTTTAAAATATCTAACTTCGTGGAATAAACCATATCAGTTCTAAACAATTTCATGTAAACCTATATTTCGAATATTTCAGATTTCTTACTTACAAAAATAATTAGGAAATTTCCAAAATGAAATATACCTACTAAACAAGTCACTAATGGGTAATACAGAATTTTGGAGGTCACAAATAAACAGTATAGCTGCTACAAGCATACAGTACATTAGTAACCAACATTTAATGCAATAGCTACATATTTTCTCATTACCAGCAATTAACAAAAAGTTTGATATCAACTAATGAATAGTCTATTAACCACCCATGAACTGTGAAGGATTCACTGATAACCTGTTTACTACCTACTAGTAAACACTTTACTACCTGTTAATAAAGTATTCCTGACCAGTATAACTGCAAATAAACTCTTAGATATAATATTTGCTCACGATAACTAATCTCATCAATTGTAACAAACTAAACTTCGTACTGCAAGTGAATATATCCTGATATGGTTAATAAATCCAGTCATCTGCAACTAATCAACTTTTGTAATGGTTTTTACTATTTATAATGAATGATCGCTTTCAGAACAATAGTTTTATTCATGATAATGAACTGTTTATGTGTCCGCTATTTAGTTAAAGTTTTCATTTAGCAACGGTAAATTTTTATACCCAACAGTAACATTTTTCTCCGTGTATTAGTCCTGTCATTTTTTATTCTACTTCAATTTATTAACAAGTGTTGTTAACAGATTAAGAATAATCTGGTTTTGATTCATCATTTGCGTTATCATAGATTTGAGATCTGATAGAAAAGACGTCATCACGGATTCTAGGGGGCTTGTTGGTTATGAGAAAAATGATCTCTCTGATCCTTAGTTTTTGTTGAGTGCTTGGGCATAGGACATTCTTCTCGGATCTTTGATTATTTTGGCGGGTACATGTTCCATTCCATACATTTTTTCTGGAACGTTTTGTGGTATGTCAGGTTGTCTGAAGGTTTTAGTCTGGTTCTTTGTTTTTATCAGAAGTTTGTAGACTTGGCATCCTTTGTAATTGGATGGGTGATTTCCTTCACATAATGCACATCTTGCTGGAGTTGATTTTGTTTTGTGCAAGTTTTAGAATCATGCTGTTGGCCGCATTTAACACACATAAAAGGTCTGTTGCAGTATGTTTTCGAATGGCCGTATTCTTGACATCTGGTACATTGAATGATTTCGCGTTTCTTTTTGGCGGTTCGATGGTTATTTTTTGATTGAGTATGAATTTTATATCGTATATTTCTTTGTTGTTTGGTTTTGGTTCTAAGTCGACGTAAAAAAGTGGAAGTGGATTTTTCATTCGTCTTTTATGTTGCTGATGTTTCTGACTTTATGTCCTAATTTTTCTATTCTGTTTTAATTTAATCTTTTTCGACGCTGAAATGAATATTTCGTATAACCACTCTGTAGGCTCTTTCTTGTTTGATCTGGTGGTATGAAAAATAATGTTTTCATCACGCAGAAATCTTACTAGTACTCTGTAAGTGTCTGGCAAATTGACGTTTATTTTGATACAGTTGTTTGCGAGTGATTTCGAATAATATTGTTCGTCGGCAATAACTGTTGATAACTTCTTTCTCATTCTTGATAGTCTGTTACTCCGTGTATAAAGATAGGTGGTGGTTTAGGTATAATTGGTGTTATTTCTGTAATCTCATCGGTATTTGGATTGTTTTCTAAGTATTGAAATCGGTTGCTGATTTCAATTCCTGAGTTTTCAATAATTTCCGGAGAAAGATTTGAAAATTTTCTTTTTTTCATAGTTTGCCATGGAATACTGTTAGCCATGATTTAGGTGACTCAGTTGTCCTAGGACAACCGATTTGTATGGTAGTCTTATTCAAAATTTGTTTATATTTCGGAAGAAAATGGAATATTTGTTTACATACGTTTATAGCAGATGACAAGGAAGAGATAGTGTGGATCGCTGATTAGCACACGTGTACTCCCGAGCACTGTTCAACGCGAACTAGGCGCCGTGTTCAAGTAAAAAAAATTAAACATTTTAACGTAACGTTCTACTACAAATACGCTTCAAGATGTTTCATTTTCTTACTTGAAAACGGCACCCAACACGAAAAGAGGAAGATTTTTCTTCATAAATTGAACGAAGAATCAAAAAATAATTCTTCGTTCAAAATATTGCAGTAGCGTACCACTTTTTTAGTCAGTTTTTAAGTAAAACTGTACACCCTGTATATTCAACAATTCGGAATAACTTTAATTGTGAACGGGAAATTTGAAATTGAACATAAAATTTTGCTGAATTTTATGTTCAATTTTGCGATTCCCCGAGGACGGCGGCGAATGCTTGCCGAAACGTTGGATAGAACTATCTAAGATAATGGAAACAGCCCAAATAATCTTTCAATCGCAATAATCTGCTTCTACATGTGATTACTATCATCAATAGTAAATGAACCTTCGTTCCACTCCAAGTGGATTTCATTATAAGGAAGCATGTAACTAATGAGCCATATCTGATTCAATAATCGCATGAAGACAAAGGAGGTTGTTTGGACAATGGTGATCGATACCATAGCATTTCTGAGAGATATTAGCAGAGCTGGAAATTAGGGAATATCTAAACATATTAATTAGAAGCTTTCTCAGACAGGGCACGTTTCGGCTTCAGAATAGGCAGTCATCACGCTTATGTCGTAGCCTATGGGGCGCCTCAACGACAAGGTCAATTGCACTTAGGGGAAAACCCGGATAGATGCCCCACTTTTTGAATTTGCCTCATATTTTTGAAAATATTGATTTTATATGTGTGATTTCTATGAGTGTAGGAAGCCCCATTATTTGATTTGAAATACTCATACTTTTCTCTGACATAGCAATCCCAAATTTCACAATAATTCGATTTTTGTAGAACCCTTTTTTTGGGGATAGTGGCTTACAAGTATGGATAGTTGCCCCCCTATGAAAATACTGGGAGGGATAGATGCCCTTCATACTGTGTGAACCAAAAACCCAACTAAATACAATGAGATTTTCTAAGCTTAAAACAGCAACTTTATGTACGTAACATGGATCGAATTAACAACAATTGTGCATTTTTAATTGAATTTCAAAAGCATATATTAAACGAAAAGTTGCATTCTTCATATTAACATAAATCATTATTCCACACATTCATGATAAATTAATTAAATAATAAGTCTCAACAGAAATGATCAGGAATCAAGTTTAAAATCAAAATAACACAATGAATCGAAAATCTGCTAAGAAGATATGGTTTTAGTTTAGATGTCCTAAGGGGCACCTTTACCTCAAAAAATCAGGGCAACTATCCTTTTCGATAGGGATAGATGCCCATGATTTTTTTTAATAAATTAAGAAGAAAACAAAAACTATTTGAACTCAGATGTACACTCAATGAAACACTGTATTGGCGTAATAAAAAAAATTAATGAATTTATTACCACTTCAAAAGTTATACAGCGGCAAATACCTACCTCTCAAAGTTTGGCATGTTTGTGAAGTTCGCTGCTGAGATGATCGCACACACTAGCGAAAAACGGCTTCACTTTACAATAACCCTCAGAAAACTAAGGTCCAGGGTGACTGTAGCAGCTACTTATAAAATTAATTTTTTGATGCGTGTTTCGGAAGTTAGGTATTTTGAAAATGGGGCATCTATCCAACTGAGGCATCTATCCGGGTTTTACCCTATACAGAGTGAAGTAAAAGCATCGGACTAAAGCCTTGTTCACACTACGCTTGTAGTTTAGGCGAGTAGCTAAAAATTTAGTTACTAAACGTAGAGAAGAATTTGGTCGATTGGATTAGTGTGTAGTTGAGTCCAGTCGATCTATTTGGTTCTATTTTATCTGGTGAGTAGGGTACCCCACCACGCCATACTCTACACTCGCTCACGGAAAAGACAGGTCAGTTCCTTGTAAGACGAGATGTCGGAAAGACTAATGTCACCGCGTCTTGCTTTGGAACTCAAAGTTAATTAAATACATCGCATCAGTCTAAAAATATTGTGTTACAGTTTAATAATAAGTCTAAATAATCTTTTTTAGAGTATATATGTGTGAATTTATGTGAGGATTGTGTGGATTTTGGAAGTTACACTTTGTCGGGGTAACCCACGTGGGATGGTATAGGTTCATCCTAGACTCCTCAGCCCCAGGAATCATCCCACAGCATATTGAATATACATAGTTTATTTATCGAATTTACGTGATTTTGGGCACATAGCATGACTGCTGAGCCTAATTCCTGATCTGGTACACAACAGGGGGGTTTTGCTGCTGCCCAGATTAGGGACCTGAGAAAATCAAATCAAATCGAAAAGACAGGTCCGAACCGATCAGTTTAGTCGACTTCATTAGTATTATTATATGCCGCCAACATGTCCAATAGATAACCTAAAATCATACCTAGGTAAAATACTTGTTCTCTGCCGAAAATGTCTTTCCGTTGGAGCGAGAAAAGCACCCTAAAATTTGTAACAGAATACCTTGAATATGAATGTTTGTGTAATATCAAATATCAAACATACAACAAGCAAATTAAGCAGTCCGCATACCAGGATACAAATTTCATCATCCACCTCTTCTAAAATAACAAAATAGCCATCACGATTAGATTCACAAGTTTATTTACTTTATTACGTTGCAATTTGTCCATCTTACGAATGGTTTCGTTTCGCTTCAAAGAAATCGCGTAAAAATTTGTGCGTTAGGAGTTGTTTATTCGACAAAGCACTTCTCACTTGTGAACTCTACTCGACCAGAGTGCGAACGATTGGATGGACAGTAGCTACTAAATTTCTCACTACTCGACTAAGCTACTAGAGTAGTGCCAATTGGCGTTTTCGGAAACCTACTCGATCACTAACCCGGGATACAAATTGACGGATAAACAGTTCAACTGCTGTCAATTTGTAACCCGGGTTAGTGATCGAGTAGGTTTCCGAAAACGCCAATTGCCATCTTGAAAACAGACCTCTGTTTTCAAGATGGCATTGACAGTGCGAACAAGACTTTACGGAAGTTCTCAAAGAAGCATTCTCGGGTCATTCGACTTAATTTTGCATGCAAAAGCTACCCGATTCGCACTGAATATTCATCGTTTCCGCATACGAAATTATGATTCGAATGATTTGAAAGTCAGAGTAAAAAGTAAACCTAGAGATGCCTTCACCCATTTGTTGACCCAGTCAAGAAGAATCTGTTTATGAACTCGAGCAACATTCGGCGTTGCGAATTTGTGCCATATCTTTATTTCGCATTTTAATAATAATTGTTCTACGGCTTCCCTATGGTACCTACTTACAGCTAGATACTGTTGTAGACAATTTTGTCAGTTAGGCAACATCGTTCTGTTTTTGTTTAGTTATTCGATGCGTCTTCTTGAAATTTTCGTTTCGATTTGACGTTCATGACCTGAATTATTTTACTGATTTTATGGCAGTTTATTGTTGCTTAAAAGTATTCCGATAATTACGAAAATTACGAAAATGTTGTATTATATTCAGAAATTGTAGAAATGAAACTCTTACCTGTTGCTGACTTCATCCCAGTGTGGCAGTGAAATGCTTTCAATCTCACTCTAGAGCTGGGTTGATTACAATGCAGTGTTACTATTTAAGCATAGGGACATCTCCATGTTTACTTCTTACTCTGAGGACTCAAGAATATGGATCACGGAGCCCAGATCAAGCATACTAGTTTTATTATCATTATTGAAACGGAGTAGGGAGAATAGCAAGAGTACCACCTTCCGAAATTGAAATTTTACCCAGGATCTAAATTGAATAACGATAGTTATAAAAACTTATCTGTAATAATTCAGCATTCAATACATACATCAATCCTTGCTTCCTATTTGCCTGAAAAATATCACTCCAATTGGAAGTTACGTGAATTCAACAAGTAAAACATAAATCTTATAGCAATCCAAAAAACGTATCACAGAATATCAACTCGTATAATAAATTTTTCCTAATAAAAATGAATAAAATTTTAAAATAATAAAAATTATTCATTGTTACCCATGCACGTAAAAACGCTAGGCTATCTTATTATCATGATCTTTGTCTGGGGAATAAGTATTCTTTGAAAATAAAATACATAATACATACAATTCATCTAATTAGAAAAGATATAGTTTTGAATGAAATGCAGCAGTGGCGCAGCCAGGATTTTGTTTTGGGGGGGGCTGAACTAAATAATTCTTGATGATCCAACAAATACGAAAGTTTCAAAAAAATGAAGACGAAAGGAATAACGAAGAAATTTAATCTTTGGGGGGGGCTGCAGCGCCAAAGCCCCCCCCCTAGCTGCGCCAGTGAAATGCAGGAGCATTTATAGTAACCTAATTTAACCATAGAAACTAATGCTTCAATGTGTCTGGTTGCCTAAAATACTCGAATCATTTAGGTCACCTACAATACTACAATAATAAGGTCTCAACGAAACGAGAATTCGTCAGAAACATGAATTCGTCAGAAACATGAATTCGTCAGAAACGTAGCAAGTACACACACTTCACTCGAAATTGCTTCATCAGTTTTTAACAGGAGAACAGGAATTGAAATAGATGAAGATGATAGATGAATTTTTCAAATTAGCAAAAAACTTAAGTTTGATCGCTTTTCGAATATATGCGCACAGTTCGATAGTTGTTGAAAATTATTATTAATTGCCATGTTTGTTTACCGACCGGGTTTATTTCGCCGCCGCAGGTGGCGCCAACAAACATGACAATTTTCTCCAAAAGCTACAGGCTACATTCACGACGTAACACAAAGAATGAAATGAGACAAAAAAAAATTCTGGGAATCACTGTAAATGCAACTTTGCGAAGAAGACACTGCACGGAAGAATTTTATTTCCCCAGCAAATTCAGCTCTTGAAACAATATTCAGAGAGATTTCGAAACAATTGACTAGATATACCTCCTAAACGATACGCTCTTCAACACAGGGCTTTCAATGTGTAGGAGGCCAGGGCCGGCGCTAGAGGTGAAACAGTGAAGCAAATGTTTCAGGGCGCCAGCTTTCTGGGGGCGGCATTTTTCGCCAGCTGACTTTTCGTATTTTATCCTTAATTCTTCCAATCGAAAATATGGAAGCGGAACCAGTATTCAAATCCGAAAGAGAAGTCGGCATTCGAAAAAAAACAAGACTTTTTTAATATAAAGGAAGAGATACGCCGATAACAGATCCAGAAACAAAATTTCGGATTGATTTTTTCAATTATTTACTGGACTTTTGCATTAGTTCTTTGACCGAACGCTACCTACAATTGAAACAGTATGACTCATTATTTGAAATCTTGTTTGATATAAACGGCATTAGCTTCCGAATCTGAAATATCAATTATTCAAAAGTGTGATAGATTCTTTGAGAAATTAGGAGATGATATCGAATCCAAAAATCTTGCCACAGAATTGCTTCTTCTGAGTTACAATTTGGTATCAAAAAAGGCACCTATTCAGATGTTAAATTATTTGAAGGAGAGCAACATATCAGAAAATTATCAAAAAATTGTGATTGTTCTCCGGATACTAATCACAATGCCGGTGGCAGTAGCTAGTGGAGAACGTTCGTTTTCAACTACAGGCCCGAGTTGAAAAAATTATGGATCCCATATTCAACATAGTTTCTAACTAGGAACCTACAATCACGAAAAGACTATGAAAATTAGTATTATACAAATAAATTGATGTTTTCTTTTTTCCCATTTGGACCAAGGAAAATGTACGGCATATGGAAAAATATTTTCTTTGCATAAAATACTTTCAAAAATAATTTATATCATGTTGTGTCAAATTACCCCCTGGACTGTGGAAAGAGAGGGGAATGCAACCCTAGATTTTTTTCCCCTTGTCGCATGATTTTTGTACGGCGTTGCGGAATAATGGATTAGAAACAGTATTGAAATAGTATAACACAGATGCCGTACAAAATCAAATGACCAAATTTACCCTGGTAATTGTCGGAAAATTACGGCGCGCTACGCGTTTTCTTATTATTTTCACACTGATCTATCGATGGTAAGAATGCCGTACAAAAATATGTGACCAAATGTACCCACTCTACTGTTCTTTCGAATTCCCACCTGCACTCAGTTGGACAGCTTACAAGTGACGGCATAGTGCTGAATCTTACTATTTTATGCTCTTATATCGTTCTAGATAGGTCACTTGGTGGTTCAAGTGATCCATAATTTTTTCAACACGGGCCAGTAGTCTATTAGTATTGTGATAAATACAACTGTGACTGACAAATTTTTTGAATGTGATATTTTTCGTACTTAGATAGGGTGAATTTTTCTGTTTTATTTTTTTTTCTTCAAAAATATTGTTTATTGTTTGATGTTATTTTCATGAAAATGTTTATAAATATACTCCCTTACATTCTTCATATGGGGATTTATATTTTACGAATAGGTACAATGCTTTTTTTTCTGGAAATGTGAAAATTGGAATTGCCGAGTAGGTATTGAAATTTTTTCCAAATACCTAGTTTTTCAATAATAAATATGTGAATTTATGTTCATGCGAATTGCGAAATCCCATTACAGATATTTTAATAATCTGTAGAAATGAGTTGAAATTTTTTTTCTGTTTTATTTTTGCTGGTTTGTTTGATCGAAAAAGGAGGGCTGTGTGTTGATGGGGTTTGATCGTATTGTCGATGCTTCTGATGGTAGGGCAAGGGGCGCCCGAAAAGCCCTTGCTTCAGGCGCCAAATTTACTAGCGCCGGCCCTTAGGAGCCCGATGTATTATTCATTTTCACTAGCCTTACTCTGTGCTATTAGGGTCGAACAGAATCTCTTGGATTCGACATGATACATCCAATTATATATTCGGAAAGGCGAATGAAAGAAGATTTGAATACCAGCGTCTTTTTCTGAATTGCCTTGAATCATTAAATTTGCAAATGATATATCCCCAAGTTTTTTTTAGTGGAATTGAATAAAAGTTCACACGACACTGTTGTAGAATATGGTTTTTGTTAAATTTATGACAAATTCCCTTCAATTTGGCAATGTTCGTACGAACACTACTATCACTAGATATAATATTTTGGCATGTTTTCCTCATACATGAAATTTTTATTCGAACACTCAGAACAATTATTACTCATATTTGATTGCGACGGTTTCATCGAATTTCCCTTCTTTCAGAGTTTTGACCTCCATAAATAATTATGTTTTTTCATACAGATCAGAACGGCGATCACCACTTCTTATAACTCAATATACTCGTACTAAATCTGATATCCATAAATTGGATTTCCAATCATCCCCATTTTGACGATAAAATTAAAAATTTCCATTCAACCCTATAAATGCATCCCTAAACAACTTTGGTTTTTCAATATTGACAAGTCTTGTAGTCTTGATTCATAAATTTTGTGATCGGACTGAAATTTAAAAAAAAAGTTGTTCTTCAGATTGAACGAAAAGAGATGTATTTTAAGCAGTTGTAGCTGAAAAAAGCCTAAACAGCAATGTTGAATTCTTGTATCTACGTCCTTCAATGAATTCTCAAGTCGTTTCGTCTCGGGTCAGTTACTGTCAAAATTTGATTTTTTTTCATTTTTTAACTTCCAAGAAATTTTCTTTAAATTTGCCAGGAATAATACTTTTTGGTTATGAAACTGATTTTTTCCTAAATTTCACAAATGATATTCCAACATCCTCTTTTTCTTCAAATACATACTTTGAGAGCGGGTGCTGTCTTACAATTGTATTTTAATAAGATAATCGGAGATAACAGAATTTGTTTTAATACCTATATCAATTATAACAAGAGATGCTTAATGATAAAGTTATCGTGAAATCCGAAATTCAAATGGTCGAAAATTTCCATGGTGAATCCTGACTTCAATGGTATTCATGAATCGTCATCTATTTATTATTCTCACCTATAAGAACGTCTTAAAATACATGAAATATTATAAGTGAAGATGAAAATGTATACAAGGTGTATGCTAATTGAATGTCAATAGGTGGTTTTGAGCCCATTTCAAAAGAAAAATTTATATGAACATATGTCCTAAACGTCTCACCTTTTGAGTTACAGGGTGATTAAAAATAACCAGTGCCGACCCGATTAACAAAGCCCCAAATATTATTTAGACAGTCAGTGGCACTTGACTGATTTTTCTTAAAATAAAAAAAATGAAATCTGTTTTATGCTTGGTGATATTGTCATATACAGCACCGATGGAATTTTCTCTTGTATACAGGGTGTCCCAAAACTCGACGTCAACCCGGAACCGGGTTAAAAGGCAAGTAATGCTGGTTGTCAGAAATATTTAAAAAAAAATCTAAGTTGCATGATTTCAAAATAATGGACATTTAAAAAAAACACGCAAAATTTCACACCCTGTGACAGTCTTCTCGCTCCTGTTGCCACAAATATCAACTTTTTCAAACTTTTTTGCTGTGTAACCTTGAATAATGCTTGTTCAAACTGTAATCAAAATTTGGATGCCAGCTGCTGCTCTAGGTTTCATAAAAATAGGGCTTGCTTCTCAGAAAAAAAAATTCAAAATAAACAATTGCCTAGTTTGAACTGATTGTATTGAGAAAAATGTGTACTACTCAAGTTTGGCATGTTTTGTCAAAAGTTGGCGCATTTAGTAAGGGTTCCAAAATGGTATAATACTTGTTAAATTGTAGGTGCCGTAGTTCAAATTTATTTTCGATTGCCTTTGAATACAATTTTCCTTAAACTGCTTCCCAGTAAAAAAGTCCAATGGATTCAAGTCCGGTGAAGGGGCCGGCTACGAGATTGGACCAGAACGTCCGATCCATCTTCCGGGAAAAAATGTTACCAGAAAAAAAAATTCCAGAGAAATTGCTCCGGAAAATTTTTTTCTGGAAAAATTATTTTCTCTGGAAATTTATTTTTCTGGTAAAATTTTTTACCGGAAGATGGATCGGACGTTCTGGTCCAATCTCGTGGCCGGCCCATTCACCGGACTTGAATCCATTGGACTTTTTTACTGGGAAGCAGTTCAAGAAAAAGTTGTAAAAAGTTTGTATTGCCGAAGAAATTTTTTTGGACCGTGTTGCATGCATTATGCAAACTTTTGGGAACCATTTTCATTAGAACTGTTGGCCTTTAGTTCTTTGCTATGATAATGATCAACTGTATTTTTCAAAATCATACTTCCCAGTCGAATCCTAGAACGCACTTTCCGGACTAGAAAAATGAATAAAAGAATAATTTTTTATTGAATGAAATTGTGTGTTTATCACTTCTTCCCACATTTCAGCATTCATGAAGAAATTCTTTGCCAACACTTCCCCAAATAATTTCACTACGTCCTCATAAGTGAATCTGAGAGATTTATTTTCAATCTCGTTATTCCTTTTTTCAAATTTTGACCATATACGATATCAAATGCTCTACTGACTATCCACTACTAATGATTTTCAAATTGATCAGTGCACCAAAAAAAAGGAAGTAGTACCTAACCAGGGTACATACCTGGTAACTGACATAAAATAACCCAAAAAGATGAGAGAACTTTCAAAATAAGGGATTTTTGATTTGAATACGGTCGTCCTTTATTTGAGTTAAGTGAGGGAGGCCTGTATTTTATTAAAGGCCACCTTAAAATCTTTGATGCGCATTTAGCAGATGTCAAAACTCAGGAAACTTTATTCAGGTTTGGCCTCTATTTGCGTTTCGATAACTCCTAAAGTTTCTTTGGATATCGCCAAAATACCCAACCAAATGCTGGACCAGACATTTCTGAAATCGATCAGCTCAGCGTATAGACATTGATGGACACACTTTGCCAGATGTCATCTCCATAAACTTAATTATTGTACTTGAAAAAAAGGTTCCTCGGCCCCACCGTGTATTGTCTTGATGTCTGCAATCGCTGGGTACAAATATAAACTCAAAAGAGTGTTACGTTTTTTATTGTACATAAAAAAATATACGTGTATATCAGTGAATACCTTCTGGCAATATAAAGTCACCCTCGGCTATTTGATAGCCAATTTAAAACACGTCGATAAAAAGGCCTCGTAAAGTGTCGGTGCCGTCCAATAACGACATGAATTCTCTGGATTGATGCGAAAATCTAATAATATGACGTAGAACAACAGTGGTCGGGTATTCACCCTATCCGTCTGCGAACCTAAAGTCTCCACCTTCTCTAGAAAATTATGACAGAAACAATATTTCTCAATCAACTATAAGCGTTGTAGATAGTTTGTTATTTCACTTTCCATTTTGAATTCTGTCTACGTACATACGAGATGGATGATGATCGTGTTGTCTGAATTTATAAAACTTGAAATATGGCTACATGAAATATACGACAACACCAGAAGGTAGATTGAAAATAAGTGAATGACCAGAAGTTATTTGTTCTGTTGATGTTCCTTCATCTTTCATCAGGAAATTTCGGCTTTGAAACAATTGAAACATTTGTTATCGCAGATTTACATAAAATTTTGTATTTTTTTGCTTGAATTTTATTAATCATGTTGTCATATCATATTTCTTGTAATAATTCAGATTATGGAATTTCTTTACTACCACTTGGCTCTCAGGGCGTCGAGTAAACGGACCTAAGAACAGGCGACCTCATGGATCATCTTCGCATTATAAATGAATGTAGAGAACTCTACCATATATGGTCAGGGATAAACAAGCTCTAAGACATAAATTTTAAAAAAACCAACATGACATTTCCAAGGCACGAACAAAAGAATAACGACAAAATAGTTTTATCTACAGGGTTAATGGTGTTTTTGAACTGAGGTCAGACGACTCGGAGCTAGTGCAACTGACTATGTATAGCAATAGGTTTGCGTCGATGAATATTTAAAGAGTCACATTTGCCATACGGGAGTGCATATGAAGCCGGGTTTAGACGAAGCGCACCTACTCGCGCACCAGCCTCGCTTCCGCTCCCTCGCATAGTGTAAACATGCTCCTCGCCATGAGGCCCCTCGTCCTGGGGTTGAGCCATTGCCGGTCGGATTTCAGTCGCGCATCAAAGAAGCCCCGCTGTGTCGTTTGAACAAGCTTCTGGAGCTAGTTGAGTCTGGTCGAGTCTCAGACTCTATACGAGGCTTATTACTACCTCGCCTTCTCATCCTGGCTCGCCCTTCCAGGCGAATCCCTCGTGTCGTGTAAACACTGGCGCGAGGATGAGTTTTGATGCGCGAGTAGGTGGCGAGGTTTGACTCGCGAGTGAGTGCGCTTCGTCTAAACCCGGTTTAACAATGTACAGTGCATCTCATTTTTGGTGAGACAGCCAGGTTTCTCGCTTGTTATTCAAGATAGAGCCTTGCGGTTTACACGGTTCTTCTTTATTTTTTCGTGAAACTCAAGTTGGTCATATCAGATTTTGCATAACTGTTTCCGTTCAAGAGCTGCAGGGCGATTTTGGATATTGATACTATTCGAACCCCTCCTTTATTTCCGAAGTTATTAGAAATAATGCTTTGATTAAAACTACTTCCGAATCAGAATTCTGCGTAGAATCCAGTGGCGTACCCAATATTCTTTTTCGGGGTAAGGTTTTGAATATTCAATACAAACCTATATTTTTTATGGAACACCCTGTATATTATTACTTCGTTGAATTCGTTACTTTTTCCCTTCAGAATGATGTATGTAGGTAGGTAGAATGTTCAGAAATGTTGAAAACACTAAAACATCAAATAATGATGATTTTTTGTTGATGGGCAATGGACTACCCAAGTTTTAATGTGAGGATTATAAGTTTTGATTTTTAAAAGTAGTAGGTCACTGATTATACAAACATCTTTGGTGTTATTATGGCTGCAATGCATTTGGGAGTATTGTTTTATCAAGTAGGCATTGGAGAGAGAAAAGCCAATGTGATCTAGCTGTCAAAGTCACCTAGTCTGTCTATATTAGACTTTTCCTTTTGGTGCTATTTGAAATATAAAATATACAGTAAAAGACGCAATAGTCCTGAAGAACTTCATGCATCATCAGAGTATCATTTTCCAAAATCGCCCTGTATCTCTTGAAAGAAACAATTATGCTAAATGTGATTAGACCAAATTGAGTTTCACAAAAAAAATAGGAGGGGAACATGAAAACTGCAAGGCTCTATCTCAAATAACAAGCGAGAAACCTATCTGTCTCGCCCAAAAAGAAATGCACTGTTAAACTAACGAAAAAAAGGACATACTATCTGACACCAAATCAACCCTCCAAGCGCTTCACTTAACGGTAATACGGTCAAAGATAGTCTAGGAATTGTCACTTGCAAATCATACCTGTCGCATCTGTTAAGAAACCAGAGAAGCCGAATTCCTGTTTTACAATTGTTCAGCTGTCCAAATGTGAAGACTGCGATAGATAGATAGATATATTCTTTATTTCAAACCAAATTTTTACATAAAAAAGCATGAAATGAAACAGTGTCAATGAATATTATACAACAATTAAAAACTATATGAAGTAATCCCCCAAATTATACGGTTCAAGATTGATTAAAAATTTCTTGGTTTTTGTTTTGAAAAGTTTCTGATTTTCTATTATTTTCAAGTGATGTGGCAAATTATTGAAGATTTTGATACACATGTAAGATGGATTTTTCTCTGTTATTGTCAACTTGTGCTGCGGATAATTGATATTGGCCGTTCTTGTATTGTATGTAAGATTGGTGTTATTTCTGAGAAAATCTGTTTTGTTTCTATGTAGGTATAGAAGGCATTCATGCAGAAAGAGACCATAAACTGTCAGTATTCCTAACGACCTGAATTTGCCTCTGCAGGAATCGCGATATCCCATATTTAACAATATTCTGATTATTCTTTTTTGACTAATGAATATAGATTGCACAGATGTACTAGCACCCCAAAATATAATACCATATCTTATTAACGATTCATAATTAGCATAATACAGAACTTTTTTCACATTTTCATCTAGGTACATGTTAACAATTCTGAATGCAAAGATCACCCTATTCAGTTTTTCAATAGATATTCAATATGAGTAGTCCACTTCAGAAATTCATCAATTATAATGCCTAAAAACTTTGCACTTTGTATTGTATTAGTAATATGGTTGTTAAGACATATTTCTGAAGGTTTTTCCTTTGAGTTACTTGCTCTGAATACAGCGACCTTTGTTTTACTGGTGTTTATGATGAGATCATTTCTACAAAACCAATCATCTACACATTTGTACAATAAACTACATCTTTCCTTCAAGCTAACAGTGTTTTGTCCTGCCACAAGAAGATTAGTGTCATCTGCAAAATTTATTATTTCTGAGCCTTCTATTTCTTTTTTTACCTCGCCCAGGTCATTTATGTATATTGAAAAAAGTATCACCCCTAAGATGCTACCTTGGAGAACACCAAATTCATTCTCTAACCACTCAGAAACGCTAGTTTCACCACATTTAGTTATTTTTACACATTGCCACCTGTTGGATAGATAGGAGTAAGCCAGCTCAAAGCACTACCCACTATTCCATAGTGTTCTAATTTCTTTATTATACAGGGTGTTTCATTGGGAAAGGGAAATACTTCACAGGTGCATAGGTGGCACCAAGACGGTTCTAGAGATACCCCATTTATTGGGTCTCACTGTCTTCGTAGCCGAGATACAGGGTGTTTTATGAATTTTGCCCGTTTCTTCCTGAGGCCGTACCAGACGAACCACCCGGTATATTTTCTTCATATTTAGCAAATATGTTCCTAATTGAGAGCCCAAACATATCATGCAATAACCGCCTCGAAAATCCAGGTCCGGGTTAACAAAAAATTATGAATCGTTTGATTCCTCGAAACAACACCCTGTACATCGGAATTTTGAAAATTTGTTTTAATATTCGAAAACACCACTAAAAACTAAACTGAGACGTATACTTCAAATTTTCGCGCAGAAAGTTTTACTGCACAAATTTTCAAGGTAAATGTGAAGTTTTCAGGAACTTGGATACCCGAAAGTGTTTTGAAGTGACTTTAACAATAAATTATCAACAAAATTGAATCCATAATTATTTAAACATTACTTTGTAATTCATTTCAACATTGGTTTTCCTTTTTATAGCCGTATACTCGAAAATCCAGGTCCGGGTTAACGAAAATTATGAATCGTTTGAATCCTCGAAACAACACCCTGTACATCGGAATTTTGAAAATCTGTTTTAAAATTCGAAAATACCACTAAAAACTGAACTGAGACGTACACTTCAAATTTTCGCGCAGATAGTTTCAATGCACAAATTTTCAACGTAGAAGTGAAGTTTTTAAGAACTAAGATACCTGAAAATGGTTAGAAGTGACTTTTAACAATGAATAATTATCAACAATATTGAATCCATAATTATTTCATCATTACTTTGTGATTCATTTCCACATTGGTTTTCATTCATTGCGAAGTGAGTTGCATTATAACGTATAATAATTATGGATTTCAATATTTTGATAATTCATTGTTAAAAGTCACTTCAAACCACTTTCAGGTATCCAATCTCTTGAAAACTTCACTTTCACGTTGAAAATTGTGCAGTGAACACCGAATTTTAAAACAGATTTTCAAAATTCCGAGTTACAGGGTGTTGTATCGAGGATTCAAACGATTCATAATTTTCGTTGACCCGGACCTGGATTTTCAAGTATACAGCTATAAAAAAGACAACCAATGTAAAAATGAATTACAGAGTAATGTTGAAATAATTATGGATTCAATATTGTTCATAATTTATTGTTAAAGTCACTTCAAAACACTTTCGGGTATCCAAGTTCCTGAAAACTTCACATTTACCTTGAAAATTTGTGCAGTAAAACTTTCTGCGCGAAAATTTGAAGTATACGTCTCAGTTAAGTTTTTAGTGGTGTTTTCGAATATTAAAACAGATTTTCAAAATTCCGATGTACAGGGTGTTGTTTCGAGTATTCAAACGATTCAAAATTTTTTGTTAACCCGGACCTGGATTTTCGAGGCGGTTATTGCACGTTATGTTTGGGCTCTCAATTAGGAACATATTTGCCAAATATGAAGAAAATATACCAGGTGGTTCGTCTGGTACGGCCTCAGGAAGAAACGGGCAAAATTCATAAAACACCCTGTATCTCGGCTACGAAGACAGTGAGACCCAATAAATGGGGTATCTCTAGAACCGTCTTGGTGCCACCTATGCACCTGTGAAGTATTTCCCTTTCCCAATGAAACACCCTGTATATTCCCTATTGAGACAGTCAAATGCCTTTGATAGATCAATGAATAGGCCAGCTACAAGTTTATTTTCTTCCAAGAACTTCAAAATGTTTGTTGTGAACTGAAAAATCGCACTTTGAGCTGATCTACCTCCCAGGTATCCATGCTGAGTGGGACTAAAAAGGTTACAATCATTGAAATATGCAAGAAGACGAGTGGCCATAGCTAATTCAAAGATTTTAGAGAAACTGTTCGAGAGACTAATTGGTCTATAATTTTCTAATTTTTCTGGATCTCCAGACTTGAAAATTGGAATTATCATTGATATTTTCAGTTGTTCAGGAAATATTCCAAATTTGAGAGAATTATTAATGATGTATAATAGCATAGCACATCCTTCAAACGACCTATGCTAAGCTTCACAATGTTGATGGGAATTTCATCAAAGCCACTACTGAATTTATTTTTTAGTACCTTGATTCATTTTTCTTGAAACCGTAACGAAGGAAGTAGCACCTAGGAAACTAGTAGGAGTTTGTTGGGACATTACTGCGGGAATTACAAACATCTTGAGGTTGCACAAAAGATCTCAAGGTCAAGGTTTTGCGATGTCCACTTACAGTACAGATCTAAATCTACTGCCTCTTGATGATTCCTACTGTCATTATCAGGAACTGATCGAAGAATATTCTGAACTATTTCCATGTATTCAGTTCAGAATTCCGAGCTCCAACAACAGAAATGTAATGAGTTATCCTTTTTGTGGTTTCGAAAATAAGCATAAAAACACTTCAATTTAGATAATCTCTCGAATGACACAATCTTTGAGCGTTAATTTTGTATGATTCTTCGACAACATTTTTCGTCCAAAAATTAATTTCGCTGTATTTTTCCTCTGCGTTGTTAGAAAGAGTATTGAGAAATGGTGTCAAAATTCAGGGCTGGATAGGATACCCAGAATTTCCTGAAAGAAAACTATTTTTTTATCCTTCCAATATTTTAGTCTCATATCTTTTGAATATGGCAAAGCCGAGTCGTGGGCAACTCCAGGGAACTGTGCATTCACATTCGTTATGATTAAATACCCATCAAATATCTGAAAACTGATGATTCAATTAAATATAAGAAAAAAATATGGAATTATACTTACAGCTTGTACATGTATACATATAATCTTTGTATTGATGCTTTTCACACATCCTTATTTCTTGAAGGAAATTTCACATATCAAGGTTAAAAATTTGTTGATATAAGGTCCTTATTTTATGTATTACTCTTCTCATAACTAGTAGGCTCATTCCTGAATTGAAGTCCTCGCCAACTATAGTCTAATATTTTGAACTATTTCCCTGTTTTCAGTTCAGAATTCCGAGCTCCAACAACAGGAATGTAATGAGTTATCCATTTGGTGGATGCGAATATAAGCATAAAAACAATCACTCAAGATCTCTCGAAGGACACAATATTTGAGCGTTAATTTTGGATGACTCGTCGGTACGACGGTACATATTGGACAATATCTCACCAATAACTGTACGGATATTGGTTTTCCTACACTTGAAATATTATCAGCGTAAATACGAGTTTGGCAAAATTCCACGAAATATGAGAAGGAAATTATTCAAACCATTGAGATCCTGGTGACCAATTCACATCGCCCTTCTTTGACTTTTTGCTGAGACTACATCCCTTTCAATCTATATCATTGATTTCTAGTCGAAAAAATCGATCAATGATAATTAACGGTCTGATTAACACCTTCTTATATTTAGAAAATGATAGATCCAAACACTTCACCAGTCCAAATCGCAATTCATATAGTGATTTCTTGTGGATGTGATGATCTCTCATGACGATTTTCTTCCATTTCAAAACGTTCACTAATTGAAAAAGGTTCAAAACAAAATATTGATGAAGTTTTATGCTTTATACCTAATTGAAGAATAGGAATTTAAAAAGATCTAAGTGTCACACACGAAATTATAGATTTCATTTGTTATTAGCTCCATGTGTTTAGACCAATAGCGTACGAAAGTATATATTTACGAAATGAAAATTCATGCGTTTAAGAGTAACGCAGGTATAATATAAACAATGAAAGCAGAGAATAATACTAATTGATTAAAATAAACCAATATTAAACCCATACTTCGGAACTAATCCCGTCAACGCACAAAGAACATGCATGGTGGTAATATCAAACGGAGCATCCATAGATAGCTATTTCGCCCTATTTGGGGCTCATCAGTACGGAGGAGCTCAGTCTGAAAGGCATTCTAGGTTCCCTTACTTGAAGAAATGTCGCCCAGCTCTGAGTATAACAGAAACAAGACGCCATCTCTTAGGATCCTTACGAACACCTACCTCCGATGCATGCACGTTGAACGAAGTCGCGAGATGTTTATCCGTTTTTCATACAAACTGGTGGCAGTCCAACTTTGTGGATTTTACCTTCAGTCGATGAAGTGGAAACGCTCGATTAATCGTCATAAACCAGACGTGGTGATAATAGTACGAAATGAAAATTCATGCGTTTAAGAGTAACGCAGGTATAATATAAACAATGAAAGCAGAGAATAATACTAATCATCGACTGAAGGTAAAATCCACAAAGTTGGTAGGTGTTCGTAAGGATCCCAAGAGATGGCGTCTTGTTTCTGTTATACTCAGAGCTGGGCGACATTTCTTCAAGTAAGGGAACCTAGAATGCCTTTCAGACTGAGCTCCTCCATACTGATGAGCCCCAAATAGGGCGAAATAGCTATCTATGGATGCTCCGTTTGTTATTACCACCATGCATGTTCTTTGTGCGTTGACGGGATTAGTTCCGAAGTATGGGTTTAATATTGGTTGATTTTAATCAATTAGTATTATTCTCGGCTTTCATTGTATATATTTACGTACCATCCTCTACGTCCTGTATTATGTACTCAATAAAATCCAATTTTTTTTTTCAATTCATGTTTGACTGTTTTGGAACTCATTTGAATTTCCACTCTATAATTTTATTAAGAAAAGAGTCATAGAACTCGAAATGTCAGCAGAGAAAGTTATAATGCGACATTAACATTAAATCCCTCCAGAGAATTTCGACATAACTTTCAAAATGCAACGCTCCTCTAATGAAGGTAACGGATTTAACTGACAATTAATAATAATAAAATAATAAAATTTGTCATGAAGATTTGAACTAAGGTAAAATTAAGTTTTTAACACAAAAACCCGGCAGATAAGTGGGAACAAAACTGCAGCAGTATAGGTGCAGTTAGGTATTCAAGTAAGTGGGAGCTGAAGTCGGGAACTAATTTGATCGAGAATGCTAAAAGGTTTTTTTGGGTGGTTAATTCCTTCGTTAGGACTCAGTCTCAGCGGCATCAATCCCATTCTATCTACGCTTATGAAGGACAGAAGGACCAGTTACAAATGCTAGCTAGCATTCCTGGTTGATATTACTCTTATATTTTCACATAGTTTCCGCGTCAATAAAAACATTAATTGTCAATGAAACTATTGAAATATTTCGTTCAGCATTATTCCATGTTATTTCATCATATTTCCATTATTAGATTTCTGCACCCTCTCGATGATTTTGCATGTTTGTCTACATATTATGATAAATATTTTGTACCTACGTATTACTACTGTTATTAACTACGTTTACCATATTGTCTATAATTATTACTATTCTCTGGATTATTTATGTGCTACGAGTGAAAATCAAATATTTTATATTTGATTGATATCTTATATTTGATCATGAAATACCATTCAATTGGTCTTGCACATATTTAATCGATTATTTTTTACTGCTGCCTTCGAAATATGTTCACTATTCTCTTTTCAGTGGAGGAACACTTCAACGAAGCAAATATGGAGAGATCACCTGACTTTGGGAAATTCCTTATAGTTCCGGGTCATGGTAAATCCCAAATTATTTTTGAAAGCATGTCCAGCGTTTCTTCAATTCTTGTTCTGTTCTTTCAATACTTCAGTATTCCTTTCCTTTTTTAGTGCAAGTTTTATATCAGCATGATATCTTTTAATCTCTGAATCTACAGGGTGTTACATAATAATATGTCACAACTTGAGGGAGTGAATCTACATGTAATTTTAAAAAAAAATATATAAACATGGGTCCGTAGGAGCATCGTTACGGAGCTACAGAAAAAATGGGTTTTTTCTTCATAACTCCTGCAATTTTTGAGATATTCAGTCCAAATTTGAAATGCGTGTTATTTTCAACAGTCTCCATCATTGCACGCCCTGAATCTTGACTAGAATCTACAGGATGTTTTCTTTTCTGGAGCCATGTCTCCTTTTTTCCTCTCAAACTTTTTTGCGGTACACCACTGATCAGCGTTAAATAAATTTTTGATATCGTTCAATTCAAAAACTTTTCTGACTTTTATAATTTTTGCGTATCTCTAACCGTTTTCGAGTAAGAAATTATTGAACGATTGTATTTTGGTATTGAATTAGCTTGAGTTGAGTCTCAGATGACAAGCTATCAAAATAAAAGCCAATTTTAGGCATAGCTATCGAGTATTTCTCTTATTTTTTTTAATTAGCGAATAAAATACAATCGTATTTTTCTACTCGAAAACTGTTAGATATAGGAAAAAATTACAAGAGTCAAAAAAGTTTTTACATTGAACGAAGATACCAAAAATTGAATTTTGCTGACTAGTGACGTACCGCAAAAAAGTTTGAGAGAGAAAAAGGAGACATGGCTCTGAAAAAGAATACACCCAGTAGACGTGCAATAATGGAGACTGTTGAAAATAGCTTGCATTCCAAATTTGAACTGAATGTCTCAAAAACTGCTGCAGTTATGAAGAAAAAAACAATTTTTTTGGACATTTCAACACCCTGTAACGAATCTTTTGCTGTTTGTATGGACTTTTTTTCTTGAAATGACACCTAGATTCATATAATGCCTAGGCATTCTATACAATGCCGGATTATACAGATTGCCTATACGTTAAATCTTTTTCAATGAGAAACTCAATCATCTAATTTGATTCATAGAAACGTGCAATAAGCTTTTATGGGAAATTTCTATAATTGCCTGAAATCTGAATGTGTTAACTCTAAATCGTCACCAATGCTTTCAAAGTAAAACGTTGGATTATCAGGTTTGTTAACAGAACGGAAATTATTCCCAATCGGGTTAAGCTGGATTTTCTGATTTTCTCGTGAAAATCACGAATGAAACATGCTCGATGCCGGCAAAATGAACAAGTCCAGTAAAAAATTGATGAAATAGGTAGAGGAGCAGCTTCGCATTTGAAATAACCTACTAAAGTGGAAATAAATGGAATCGGAATTTGTATGTCGCCGGCTTCTTCCAGGCCTCTCTAATTCAATCGTTCAGCAGGAATGGTTTTCGGAACACGGTATCCTGGCTTATTCCTTTCCACTTGAACACTCAATATCGATCACTTTACAGTTATTCTTGTTTCTGCTGAATTAAGCAGCGTTTCCTTGAGGCAGACCAAGAACTGGTGCAATCAAATGTTACAAAAACAGCGTTGAGGAAAATTGAAAAAATATTAACTTTGGAAGCTTTATTCATTGATGAATAACAATTTGATACTCCTGACTTAATCCACAAATAGGGAATGCCATTTTGATATTGCAGAATCTCAGCACAATCGGAATTATATTATGGAAATTATCCAAAGAATGAAAGATATAAAAAATTACAAAAATCAATTTCTATGGTTCTGATTATTCCGATTGAATTTTTTATGGTTCTGTTGACACTATGTCCACAAAATTTATATGAAAATTCAGTATAACAGTCTTAATTCACAAAGAAAATTCAGTTGAATCGAAGATCCTGTTATGGAAATAAAGGATTTCTCTTTTCAATTTTTCAATTGAATTTTCTATGGTTCTGTTAACACTATGGCCTCATAATTCTGCATGAACATTCAGTGTATCAATCTTTATTTATAAAGTAAATTTCATCTGAATCGGACATTCTTTTATGGATATATGAAGTTTCTTCTTTTTAATATTCCAATTGATTTTTTTATGGTTCTGTTTACACTATGGCCACAAATTCTGCATGAAACTTATGATGACCATTTAGAATATGGCCGCAACATTTCATTTCGATGGGTTTCGTTTTGTCTGAGATATTGAGAAACAAAAATTTTGAATGGCCAAATCGTACAGGGTGTACGATTTGGCTGGTTAACGAATTCAACCGCGCCATTTGAGAACCGAACTCACCCTGAAAATTTATTTATTGAGCTAACGGAAGGCCGGACGACCCTACGGACAGAATTGAATTTGACCACGAATTCGTTATCAGGGAGTCTAACCCCATCGTTTGAGGCCATTTTCGGATCAAAATTCTAAAATTTCAGACATTTGTGTAGAACGATATAGAACTGGTAAAAGTACAACGAGGGCTCAATAAAATGACAGACATAACAGATGTAGCAAGGCTATATTAAAGTGCGGTTGAAGATTATTCGGGAGTCAGGAAATAGGGATCTTGGCTTCAGGACTGCTAATGAATAATACACTCCGTTTAAATTGTCGACGTTTCGATCCTATCTGGGATCTTCTTCAGGACTCCGATCGAAATTCATCCAAGATTTCAACAACCCAGCAACATCATACCCGTATTATGTGGTGATGTTCTGAAAAAAACCGGTATCCACTTCCATATCCAACAAATCTCTTCCTTGCATTCAACTCAGAAGAAAGGGATCTTGGCTTCAGGACTGCTTGTAGGGTAAATAATACACTCCGTTTAAATTGTCAACGTTTCGATCCTATTTGGGATCTTCTTTAGGACTTTGATCGATATTCATCCAAAATTTCACCAACCCAACAACATCATACCCGTATTCTGTGTTGATGTTCTGAAAAAAGCCGGTATCAACTTCCATATCTGTTGGATATGGAAGTTGATACCGGCTTTTTTCCTGAAGTCTTGAAGCGAAGATCCCAATTTCCTGAGTTGAATGCAAGGACGAGATTTGTTGGATATGAAAGTTTATACCGACTTTTTCAGGACATCGGCACAGAATACGGGTATGATGTTGTTGTGTTGTTGAAATCTTGGATGAATATCAATCAGAGTTCTGAAGATTTTCCCAAATAGAATCGAAACGTCGAAAATTTAAACGGAGAGAATTATTCACCCTATTAGCACTACCGAAGCCAAAATCCCTACTTCCTGAGTTGAATGCAAGGACGAGATTTGTTGGATATTATTCAGGAGTGTCATGTTTTATTTGTCTTCGTAGTAATAGTAATAAACACATTCAGTAAAAAAATCCATGAAATCGCTACAGAAGCAGCTTCGCATTTGAAATAAGGTACTAAAATGGAAATAAATGTAATCGGAATTTGTATGTCGCCGGCCTCTATAATTCTATCTTTCAGCAGGAATGGTATCCTTACTTATTTCTTTCCACTTGAACACTCAATATCGATCACTTTACAGTTATTTTCATTTCAGCTGAATTAAGCAGCCAAGAACTGGTGAAATCAAATGTTACCAATGCAGCGTTCTGGACTATCGAATAATGTTTCCATTTGAGAACAATATTCATTAATGAATATCGATTTCATAGTCCGGATCTAATCCTATCGAACGATCGAATGATATGCAGAAGACTTATCTTTTAGATTTTTCACTAGATGATAAGAAGCAAAAACGACAAAATGAACTTTTAATTAAATGACAGAATTTTCAGACGTAGAGGTGGTATATTCAAATGAATTCGGAGTTTTGGCTAGTGTCATCTATTCTTTGTCTTCATAGTAATACGAACAATGAGGCTGTTGAAAAAAAAAGTTCCGACTTTTTTTACCTGAGCTGGGACTCTCATATCATTTGATTTAGGGCATCCAATAAAAGGCTGCCGTATTGTCGCAGATGCCCTTCACGTTGATGAAACAATAAAGTAGAAAGAGTTCTGCAAATTATTTGTAGCTCCTCTTTGGAATCTTCAGCATGACTAACACGCGGTATGATTTTGATCTTTATTGATTTCCATTGAATATTCGGGTGTACTATCACTAGTGCATTCAATTTTTCCTGAAAAATTCGGAGAAACAAATTTATAAGTAATTTGTTTCAATAGCATAAGCGATAGCGGTTTCAAAAATTCGAGTCTTCTACTTTCGCGAATGCTATTGGTAAAACAGATTACTTAGAAACGAGTTCTCCAAGGAAAAATTAGATGCACGAGGGATATTTGGTGAGATTATTTCTTGAGGTAAATAAACATTTTATTCTAATACAACATTTTTTCATTGAAATAATAACAAAGCATAGAAACCATCAAGTTTGTTTATAGAAACCATCAAGTTGCAGGTCAAACCTGCAAGAAATCTTCGTTTTTTTCCGGAAAAACTGCTTATAAACAGTTGTGAAGTAATTTATATTTGACATACCATTTTTTGAAAGAGATTGGTTTAAGTTAATAGGAAGGAAATAATCACTGAAATATTCATTCATAGTCGTAGTCATATGGAACAACGTTATTCAGTTGAACATATCATCTCACGAAAAGATAAAAAGAAGTAATGTAGGTACTTTGATGAAAAATATTTGCCGAAATAATGGAGAGAAAATTCTTCATCAGATTCTTTTTTAGGGACTATTCAATATATTAAATGGAGTTTCATAAAATCAAGCAAATCTGTTCGAATTTCGGTATACATAATATATTATGTAAAGTAGTTTTATGGCTTGTGATGCTGTTGTTTTCTAGCTTTTCATCCAAATCATTTCAATTCAACCTTCACCAGCATGCTTTTTCTAGCTTACTTGGCAATGCACTATACTGTGAATTCTCAAATAACTTCTACTTCTAATAACTCTTTCTCCAGGTTCAGAAAAAACGCACACTATGAAAAAGAGCGCCAGCAGCACATCAATGCACAGAAATCTGAGCCACAACGACTTTGGTATGAATGGAGACATACCACAACATAATCTGCACTTCATGAAGAAAATTCCGAGTGGTGCTGAAGCCAGCAACATTCTTGTGGGAGAAGTAAACTTTTTAACCAACACTATAGCAGCATTCGTTCGGTTGAATACAGCTGTAGTATTGGGAGATCTCACGGAGGTTCCAGTTCCAACAAGATTTCTGTTTGTGCTACTCGGGCCTCCGAACAATACCGGCGGCTACCACGAGATAGGAAGAGCCATGGCAACGTTAATGTCGGATGAAATATTTCATGAAGTGGCATACAAAGCGAGGAATAGAAGTCACCTGTTGGCTGGGGTTGACGAGTTTTTGGATGCAGTAACTGTTCTTCCTCCTGGTAAGTGATTATTCCTTTCGATTTCCTGATGGAAATCTACACTGCACAAAAAAATTAACGCGCATTCTGAAAATCTCAATTTTAATGGAAGTTAACTCTACATTGACTTTATAACTTATTTTTTATGTTCTCTTGGTAAGGTTTTGAACGAAACAAGACACATTGAATGAAAGAAAAATTCAGGATTTCACCGAATCTTATTTGAAAGAAGAGAGAAGAACAATTTGCAAAATACTAGAACGACGATAAGTGATTTAATACTTGGTCTTTCCACCACTTAATTACAGCTCGGCAACGACGGTTTATACTCAAAATGAGTGATCTTGAAATGTTCTGATATAATCCTTCCAGATTTCTCTGAGTTGGATTCCTAAGTCATTAAGAGTAGCTGGATGATTTTCTGAACTTCTCAGCTTTCTATTGAGGTTGTCCCAAACCTGCTCAATCGAAGATATCCCACCGCATACCATAATCGATCCTCCCCCGAAACCAGTAGTATTCAGGAAATTGCACCGAGCATATCTTTCATGTGGACGTTTGTATACAAGGGAACGTCGACCACAATGGTAGAGGCAGAATCTAGACTCATCTGTGAAGAGAACTCGTTCCTAATCAGCCTCTTCTCAATGGATATGCGCTCTCGCAAAATCCAAACGCGCCCTTCGATTGGCTGGGGTGAGAGCTGGGTCTTTTGCTGAGGCGATTTCTTATTGTCTAAGTGCTAATTTGCGCCCTATGAGTTTGCTCAAGCTGATTTTGAGGGAGGCGAGCGGTTGCAAACCGTTGTCTCAACGAAAAAACTCTCAAGTAACGTTATTGAATGGCAGTTGTTACCCGTGGTCTGCCATGTCCTGGTCTTCGGACATTCATACCTGTCTCCCTGAATCGCTGCAACATTCTGGACACACTTGTATGGGAAACTCCAAACCTTTCTGCAATTCTTGTGTATGTCCACCCTTCTTGTCGCAAAACTACCGCTTGGGCACATTCCTCTTCTTCTCGTTGCATAGCGATTGTGTATAAAATCAAACGAAAGAAAAACTATTGATCACTAGAATTGATCGAGAACAAATGATTTCAGAATGGAGCCAATACATTCAAAATCTGATAATCTCATTTTTTTTATTCCTGCTGGGAATCTGTATTGAAGAAAAACGTTGAAAGTGGATAACATATGCATGCATAATTTTGATGAAAATAATTATCATTGAGAACACCTTCAGTGTAGAATAAATTTGAGATTTCCATAATGTGCGTTAATTTTTTTGCGCAGTGTATAATGTATAATATCTTTCGATTTATTTTGTATAATATCTGCGATTTGAATATTTGATAGTATCTGTCCATAGTCTGTTCGAACAGAAGACGAAGCAATATAATAAGTTCTATATGATGATCTTCCCATGGTTGATTTAAACAGAACGAACAAAAAGCAAGAGCTTGAACAACAATGTTCATCGTGGATCCTTTAGTATGAACAGTTCTGCAAAGTTCACACTTAAATATAAGCACAAAATAATAATGTAAGCAGAAAATAATGATAATCGATTAATCAACCAATATTAAACCCATACTTTGAAGCTACTCGGGTCCTCGCTCAAAGAAAAATGCAAGGAAGTGGTATCAAAGAGAGCATCCATGGATGGCCATGTCGTCCTTATTAGGACTCATCAGCATGGAATAGCTCTGTACGATACTAGGTATTCTTGGACCCCAAAACCAAATGGCAACTTCTTTCAGGTATTATATACCGAAGACGCAATCTCTAGATATCCATACGAACAACCTTCTTCCATGGCATGAACTTCGAACAAAGTAGCGAAATATTTACCTGATGTCTAACTGACGTTACCACGAGCGTTCCTCGTCGTTGACTGAAGATGTAAAATTCGCAAACTTCAAGTACGTTTCGGTCAATACGAAATGGTAAACATCTCGCTACTTCGTTCGAGGTTCATGCTATGGAAGAAGGTTGTTTGTAGGGATCTCTAGAGATGGCGTCTTCGGTATTATAATACCTACCTGAAAGAAGGTGCCATTTTGTTTTGGGGTCCAAGTATACCTAGTATCGTACAGAGCTTTTCCATGCTGATGAGTCCTAATAAGGACGAAATGGCCATCCATGAATGCTCTGTTTCATACCACTTCCTTGCATTTTGCTTTGAGCGAGGACGAAAGTAGCTCCAAAGTATGAGTTTAATTTTGTTCTCTGCTTACGTTATTTATGAACTAATAGCGATGCTACGCGTTAAACGTTTGTTTATTAGCACAGAATCTTTGCGAACGTAGGTAAAACGAGAGAATCCTCTACGTCCACTTATACTACAAGAATTAATTAGAGTGTGTATAGAATGTGTAGTCGTTCGTTTGAAGTAAATCGACAGCAGGTTACTACTCGCCCAGAGAACAACTGAAGATAATTAACATTATCGAAGTTTGCACTTTATCTAAAAATCAACATTGCGCTGTGAGGACGATCCTCTCAATTTGTTTTGGTGGATTTAGACCAAAATAACATAAAGCAAGATCTGGAACAGTGTAGTGTAATGCTGTAAATCGGACTTGAAAGACCAAAGATTTGCCATATGCGCAAATTATGCCATTTACTCTTCGTTCACAGGGCTCCGTTTTATTCTCAGAGTAAGAAGTAAACATAGAGATGCCCATACACGTGAATCATATTGCATTGTAATGAACCAAGCTCTAGAGTGAGATGGAAAGTACTTTACTGCCGAACTGAGGTGAAGTAAACAATATGTTAGATTTTCATTTCAGCAATTTCACAATATAATACAACATTTTCGTAATTTGTCCATAGCTGTAATTACCGGAATACCCTTGAGCAACAACGAACTCCTACCAAATCAGTTAAATGATTCAGTTCATGAAAAGTCAAATCGAAATGAAAACACAACGCATCGCATAATGAAAAAACAGAGCGATATTGCCAAACTGACAGAATAATCTATCGCAGACTATTGCTGTTAGCATTGTATAAGGAATTCTCGAGTAATTCCTTATACAATGCTGTTAGTAATATAGAAGGAGAGCCGAAGACCAATTATCCCAATACGAAATAAAGATATACGGCACAAGTTCGTAACGCCAAATGCTGTTCGCGTTCATATACAATACAAATTCTACTCGGCTGCGTCAACAAATGCGTGAAGACATATCTAGGTTTAATAAATTGAAAGATTGATAAATGTGGGGTCACCATATTGAACAAACCAAGAATAAGTCTATTTTCCCACATCTTTATTGAAATGGTTAAAAATTGACGACTAGTTTCGGAACTTTATGTAGTCAAGTCAAAGCTACAAAATTTGTATCATAAATAATTAAAACAACACAAGACATACACGGACTACTCACATACACGCTAAAAATTACTAATGTCAAAAAGTTTCAATAAAAATTAAAAAATATACAAACATGTTTCAGTTTTAAGTTCATTGTGCTGTGTTCCTTGACGGTTGGAATATGAAAACATATTATGTGATATTTTTTAAGGACTACTAATTCTCTATGATTATATACGTATATTTTTGAATTTTTATAGAATTTTTTTGACATTCATAATTTTTAGCGTTTATGTAGGTAGTCCGTGTAAGTCTTGTGTTGTTTTTTAATTATGATACTAATTTTGTAGCTTTGACTTGATAATTGGACTACATAAAGTCCCGAAACTTGTCGTCATTTTTTAACCATTTCAATAAAAATTGTGGGAAAAATAGGACTTATTCTTCGTTTGTTCAATCTCTAGGTTGACTTTTTTATTTGAGGTTCAACGTAGTAGAGCACTCACTCGAAATTTGTAATAATTTTCTTCAAGACATGCCATCGAGAATAATAAAATTGAGGAATACAGATTAAAACCAAATTATTGTATTAGCAATTCATACAGCGGCTATCGTTTAATTGCCGGAGCGTCCTAACATGCTTGCAAATGGCTCTTGGCACACAAGCGTGACGAATTGGTGCTCTAGCCCATCATACAACTACTAGGTTTGTAGGTTTAGTATAATGCTCTATCCCGGAGATTCCTAATGAGGGCGAGATTCCTAATGGGAGCGAAAACGACCCCTTGTGGCGGTTGCGACACTCAGAGAACTTTAGGGGGCATTGGCAAGAAAATACACGTCATGTAGATACCAGCTCATCAAGTAGGAAAATGGGGTGTTTTTCGTCACCAATTCCAGTACGCAGTGGCGGCTGTCCTATGAGGCAGGTGAGGCAGTGCCTCACCAAATAAATTACGGAAATCGCAAATAATATCAAGCGATTTAATCCAATATTTTATTAATCAATTTCATCATCCCATTATGTTCTTCAGTCTCAATTTTTTTATACGATACTGCACTCGTCTTCCATATTATCCGAGCTCAAACTCAGCCGGGTAGCGTATTGGCATTCTTTACTACGCTGCAGCGCATGCATGGTGTTGCAACGCAGTAAAGAATGACTGAACGTATGCTCTCTCTATCCAGACATATCTTACCACGGCTCAGCGCATGCAGGCGTTCAGACGTAGTAGCTATTGTAATATTAAGTCGCATCCACACTATGTTGAACGACATCATTCGACTTGTGTCGTTCGACAAAGTCGAATAAGTGTGGACGTTGTAGAAGTCGAATCGAATCATGTCGCTTCCAACCCGACTGAGCGCGCGGTCCCGATCAAAGGAAGTCGAATCGAATCATTCAGTGTGGACGTGTGTCGACTGTCGAATGGGCCGAAGGGGTTCAGTTGCATTCAAAAGCGCTGCGTATTAGAGCAAGAGCCCGTGAACTCCAGACCTTCGTTATTTTATAAAAGCTGAAAACTTGTCTACGCATGCTCCCAACACAGGTAAGAACGATGGACCATTATGAAGTTTGGGTTGGCCTGGCTTTGGCAGGTAAACGCTATTAAAGGGGTGTAAAATACTGATCTAGTTTCGTCATTTTATAAAGTGTAATTTTTTGATATTACCTTCAGAATATCGTTAAAAATCACGTCATTAATCGCCAGACACCTACTATAGTGGCAACCCCTTGCCAGACACCCTTAATGTTCATTAATTATATGTAATTCTACTTACGTTATAGTATAAAAGCTGATTTTTATATATAATACTTGGGTAATAATTAGATAATGTTTTCTCATTAGCCAGACATTTTTGATAGTGGCAACAATTGCCAGAAAAACTTGTAGTTTAGCTGCAGGTGCGAGAGCGAGACAGTATATATGATGGGTGTGAGTGAGACGGCATGATTATAATGACTTATGCAAATAATTTTTTTGGTACAGATATATAACTAATCATTTAAGTGAATCTCAAAAACATCTGAAGAACCGACATTCGATGCTATAACTAAATAAAATTGTTAAAAATTTTAATTTATTATATTAACAATTTAATTTAGTTGTAGCATCGAATGTCTTTTGAAGAAAAGACATTCGATGTGATCTGAAGAGATGTTTTTGAGATTCACTGGAATGATTAGTTATATAAATCTGTACCAAAAAAATTATTTGCATAAGTCTTCATTATGCCGTCTCACTCACACCCACTCATATATACTGTCTCGCGCTCGCACCTGCTGCTAAACTACAAGATTGTCTGGCAAATTGTTGCCACTATCAAAAATTTCTGGCTAATGAGAAAACATTATCTAATATTACCCAAGTATTATATATAAAATCAGCTTTTATACTATAACGTAAGTAGAATTACATATAATTTAATGAACATTAAGGGTGTCTGGCAAGGGGTGCCACTATATAAGTGTCTGGCAATTAATGACGTGATTCTTTATGATATTCTGAAGGTAATATAAAAAAATCACACTTTATAAAATAACGAAACTAGATCAGTATTTTACACCCCTTTAATACCGTTTACCTGCCAAAGCCAGGGCAACCCGAACTTCATAATGGTCCATCGTTCTTACCTGTGTTGGGAGCATGCATAGACAAGTTTTCAGCTTTTATAAAATAAAGAAGGTCTGGCGTTCACGGGCTCTTAGACTATATTCACATGCCGTCGGATTCGGATTTGAATTGAATTTCTCCCGCGATCCGGCTTTCAATGCTCGCTCACAACTGAGTCGAACCGTTTATCGTTCGACACGTCCACACCGATTGTCGAATCGAACGTGTCGCCCCGAACGTGTCGAATGATGTCGTTCGGCATAGTGTGGATGCGACTTTAGGTTTGTTCCAACTCAAGAATTGACCGTACAATGATCGTCAGGATTCTGCGCAATAGATAAAAATGTGTTCCAACTGAAAATGTATCGTTTGAGAACGGTTTCGTTTTTGTTCCATCCTGCTTCGGGACCGTGAGTGGAACGGTTTGGTGATCGTCATTTCGATCCCTGGTCTGGAGCAAGTACTGTTTGGACGGTTCTTGTACGGTCAAAGTTTAGACGTGCGCATAAGATCGATTACTAACAGTTTCGTGACCGTCAAATTACCGTACAAAAGTCAGCTGTTGGAACAAACCTATTGATACGCTTATTGAGACATTGTTTAGCGCTTTCAAATTAAAGTCGGATATAGCGCTTTTTTTTCGTGGGAGGGCTAATAATTATTGAAAACCAATAAATCTGGCACACAACGTATAATAATCTCATTGTCACAGAAACTAATTCATAGACATTTTTGAAAACTAAAATAAAAAAACAAAGAATACAAATAAATTTAAGGTTATAAATACAAACAAATGAAAATGTCTCCTAAACGAGGTAAAACTCAACGAATAGCTTTAAAAATAGAAAAATTGACGATCTTCTAAAACGTTTTTATGAAAATAATCGCAGTCACTCGTCGCCGGCTATTCGCAAAACGTTCTATTATTTTATACACAATCTCTTCTGCGTCATATCTTTTAAGAGCAGAGATTGATTTTTCTACTGACGCAACTATAACGGTCAATAAAATCTGAAGAATGATTTTAACATAAGGAAAGAATTATTTACCACACTGAGTTAAAAAATGCAAAGGAATCTTCTTACGGCAGTATTTTCATTTTTTTATGTTTTTGTGCCACAATTCAATTTCAGCTTTTGATTTTAATTCCAACAAATATTACCTGAGAGTCAATGCGAAACTTGCTAACAAATTTGTAAATTTTCAACGAAATATTCACCTCCTATGCGCATAATAATATATAACTTTGAGAACACGGCCAGCAATATAATAATAAAATTTGAAGTATACATAAAATCACAACCTCTATTAAAGAATCTAATGTAGGAATGCAAGTTGTAATTCAGTAATAATCTACCAGATTCTCTGTTTGGAAATTTGTACTATATAATATGTCTCCCTACTACACGAGATTTGGATAAATTTATATCGAGTTTTTCATGTAACAATGCAACCCTCCTGAAGATAGTTTCGGCAGATTACCTGATGATGGCAAGTTACCTAGCCGAAATGCATTTTATCCTATCAAAGGAATGAATTATTCGAAGTGGCCGTCATCAAATTGTATAATAAAACTACACCAATGGACTGCTATCAGAATTTAAGAAAAATATTATTTAAGGTTTATGTCGAACTCAACTTCAACTCAAAGATTAATCTCTTTGCTCGATCAAAACAGGTACTTCGATGGTTGTCGAGCAGTGGATCCGACTTTCTTTGCCGAAAGGTCCAAATATGTACTTTTCTATATCTTGATGTCATAAAAAAACAATTCAGATATTTAGAGCAATGCTATTGGTCCTAGGTGAAAACAGAATGTACCTTTTACCATAAATACAGTTTTCTATTGCATAATACTATATTATTCAATGAGTACGTAATAATTACTATTATTCATGAGGGTGAATTCACCAGAGTAAATATTACTTGTAATGTGTGGATAGAATACTACACTTTGTCCATAACTGCATTGGTGGAAATTCGAATCAATCTGCATTTTCAACAATAAAAATTGTTATCAAAAGCGTTGACATAAAATTTTCTGTGTTCACTGAAAATTACAGCTCACGAAAAATTTCACTTGATATCGATTCCATGAAATGGATATTCAGTTTATCATGCGCTAATCCCAGGTACCGAATCCTTATACGTTAGTGGATTTTGCATTTGCATTTGATGTAGTCTTTTGTATATTCGTATTAAAAAATATTTTAGTATGGAATAAACTGTTTTTGGCAAAAGTATATTATTGTTATTTTTACAAACCGGAACAGCAAATTTGAACATGGTTGGGATTGAAAACATGTTGTCTATGAATTAAAAGCGCTAAACAGTCTCGATAATGCAGCGTATCAATATTACAATAGTTACTACGTCTGAACGCCTGCATGCGCTGAGCCGTGGTAAGATATGTCTGGATAGAGAGAGCATACGTTCAGTCATTCTTTACCGTGTTGCAACACCATGCATGCGTTGCAGCGTAGTAAAGAATGCCAATACGCAGCCGGGTACAGGTACAGACGTCTGTAACATTACACGTTACTGATGTTACGATGAATGCACAAAAATCGGACCGCAACGTTACATGTTACAGGCGTTAAGGTCCGATTTTTGTACATTCATCTCACTTCCTCTTCAAGGCGTAAAACGGTGAGGTGAGGCTTGCCTCACGCGTTTCCTTGTCTAGCGCGTTATTCACATCGACGTGACGAGATCATGAACCTCCCCTTCGTTGTTTATCTATTGCGGCTTCAAAGGTGAATTTGAGGCTAGCCTCAGTAACAACTTTTAGAACATTTGAAGCGTTTATCTCAGAAACGGTGCCTCGTAGGAAAAAAAGTATAGATACATTTTTGAAGATAATTTTAACATCTACATTTTGTCTCAATTACTTTTTGATGAAACTCACCGTTCTGCTGAAAATCTCGAAAAACTCATTTTTCGACCTTTGAACTTGAATAAATGTTGTCCATCCACAGGAATGATGGGAACTTTTATATATTATTTATTATTATGTTTTGAACAATTTTACTGATTTTCAGCTTGTTGGGATTTTATGTAACTTCGCCCTAATTTTTTGATCTGGATTGACGGACTATCTACCCTTGATCCGTGATCGTTTCATCGGCAAACTGCACATATTCGGGTTAATCGTGAAGCGGAAGATAGTGAAATTTCACTCTGATTTGGGTTTATTGGGTTTTTGCGATACTCGTGATATTGCAGATTTTTCAATAAAACAGAAACAGTTTTTGAGTCATTCCTATGAGTATAAAATATGTACAATTGAAGATTTATACAACCTATTCCAAATCTTGACTATCGGTCCGGTAGGAAAATCGAATCGGAGGTTTCAAAATGAGAGTACTACTGGCCTACTGACAGTGTAACTCTAATCAAATTATTTTTTGGCAGTGTAATAATACATATTCCGACAGGGTTCAGTGAAAAACTGGTTGAAGCGAGTTGAAAAACTTATCTCAGGGCAATTACCATCCAATAAAACGCTATAGAATCATTGGAGCATTAATACCGAAGGATTTTTCATAATGATAAGTATGCAGCTGACAAAAATGAGTTTATAAGATTAAATTTTTTTTGATGTGCCCATCACTTTATTCTGTCACAAGCCGCCACTGCCAGTACGGATTTTATTTTTTTTGTATTGAAAGCAGTTCAAGCAACAGCTCTTCCGACAAGCAGAAACAATATTCGTTTTTTTCTGTACAAAGAATGTGTGGTGATGAATGCTATCACGTTTCTTTCAATTTCGAATATGTACGACAGTACTCTGAATTGAAAGCCATTATTTTCTGTCACAATCAACAAAGTAATACTCAATTCTATAAACTTCATCTGTAGGAAAGGTAACCTATCTTTTTGAGCGCTCGTTCTACTTAAACGAGTGCTATATCGTTTGCCCAAATGTCTGTAATTTTATAATTTTGGGCCAAAATGGTCTCAAACGGTAGGGTTCTACTCCCTGATGACTAATTCGTGGTCAAACTCAATTCTGTCCGGGGTGCTTCCGGCCGGCTGTGAACACGATAAATTTCGAAGGGATTGTCCTGGAGACTTAGATTTTTCAGAGAGTTTGTTAACCAGCCAAATCGGCGTTTCCGAAAATAATCGAAATGAAATTTGCGGTCAAATGCAAGATGATCAAAATAAACCATACCCGAAATTTTGTGGCCATAGTGTTAACAGAACCCTGAAAATTTCAATTCCATATAGAAAAGGAGAATATTCATTTTTTCATAACAAGATATCCGATCCGAATAATAAAATTAATTTTTAATTAATTATTAGGTGTACAAATAAGTTTCCGCGGTTTGTCAAAAGATGGCCCCACCAGAAGGTTATGGAAAAATTGTCAGATGTAAAACGTAATATCCCAAGTTTAGTCATCTGGCAACACCATAACCTTAAAGTACTAGTGATTCCGTATCAGCATCACGTAATTTTTTTCGTGCAAAAATGTCAAGTTTCATTCCGAATAAGCATCATTTGCGGGAACTTTTGATTTACTTCTTAATGTGAAAAAATCTGCAGCTGAGGCGCATCGATTGCTTCTAGAAGCATATGGTGAAGATGCTTTAAGTGAGAGAAGTTGTCAGGAATGGTTTCAAAAGTTTAAGAACGGTGAGTTTGACGTTAAAGACAAAGAACGCAGTGGAAGGCCGAAAGTGTACGAAGACATGGAATTAGAAGCACTATTGGAGGAAGATTCGTCCCAAACGCAAAAAGAACTTGCACTTACTCTACAAGTGACTCAACAAGCAATTTCACATCGTTTAAAATCGTTAGGAATGATTCAAAAACAAGGAATTGGGTTCCATATGAACTAAAGCCGAGAGACGTTGAACGCCGATTATGCATGAGTGAAATGCTGCTTGCCAGAAATAAAAAAGAGTTTTTTGCATCGTATAGTCACTGGTGACGAAAATGGATTCACTACGATAATCCAAAGAAGAGAAAGTCATGGGTTAAGCCCGCGAACCACCAACATCGACAGTTAAGCCGAATATTCATGGAAAAAAACTCATGCTGTGTATTTGGTGGGATCAGCTTGGTGTCGTGTATTATGAATTGCTGAAACCAAGCGAAACCATTACTTGAGCTCTCTACCGAACACATTGATGAGATTGAGTCGGCACTTAAGAAAAATGCGCCATTACTACTCCAGACACGACAAAATTATTCTTTTACACGATAATGCTCGTCCACATGTTGCGGCGCCGGTAAAAACATACTTGGAAACACTCAACTGGGAAGTTTTACCCCACCCGCCGTATTCACCAGACTTAGCCCCTTCTGATTATCACCCTGTTCCGGTCGATGGCACATGGTCTGTCTGAGCAGCGCTTCACATCATATGAAGACACCAAAAATTGGGTAGATTTGTGGATAGCGTCTTCTTCTTCTTCTCTGTGCGGTGCCTTACCGGCCGAACTGAGGCCTAGTGGCCCATTGTTCACCCGCATCATTCTACAGAACTCAGCTCCTCAGACACGGACAGAAATGTCGCGAGCCTGCCAGGAGTGGTCCCTCTCACCATAGGAATAGAAGGTGTTGGATTCCTAGGTGTGTTGACCTTAACTCAGTAAGGTTTTCACAGTTGAACAAATATGCTCAACCGTTTCATCAGTACTCCTGCACCACCGGCATAGGGAGCAGCTCGTCAATCCCATTCTCTTCAAATGCTTGTTAAACAGGTGACCAGTCAATGCACCAGTCACCAGACTGAGTTGTTTCCTCTCCAGCAGCAGAAGCCTATTGACCTCAGATCGCGAGGACGGTCTCTCAATGAGAATCCTCGACCACCTCAGGCCCACCCCTGCGCTCCATTCCGAGGAAAATTCCCTGTTCAGCCAGTTCCTGAAGAAACTTCTGACAGATGTGCGGATTGGCAGCGAAGGCTCCGGACCAACAAATGCTAATCCGGCTCCCCGCCTAGCTAGTTCATCTGCCTTGACGTTACCAGGTATATTTCCGGATACCGACCACACAGATCACTTTCAAAAAGTTATCAGAGCCCAGCCCACGCAGAGCTTTCCTGCATTCTTCTACAGAAGAGAATCAACTCTAACATCAGATAGAGATTTCAGAGTTCCCTGGCTGTCGCAACATATATAAATGTGCTGGCCAGAGTATCCCCTGCGAATGTTTACCAGTGCGCATGCAAGAACCGCAAATAGCTCAGCCTGCACAATGGAACAGTCCTTCCCCAGAGGGATAGCCTGATTAAAGTGAGGACCCACGATTCCGGCCCCAGACCCTGTTGCTGTGACAGAGCCATCAGTGAACCAGGTGGGACCTTCTGGACTAAGAAGCCTGTTTGATGAAGACCATAGGTCTCTGTCGGGAACAATTACCCTGTAGGGTTCGTCGAAGCAGAACCTAGTGCCCGCGCGGTCACCTCTCTGGAGAAGGGGAGCGTGAGCATCCTTGACCATTTTGAGGGCCCTCGCGTGCCCAGTGAAGAGTCCTCCATCGCGCCATTGTCCCCGTTCCCAGATTCCTAGAGCTGTCTTCATAGCCACCTCCTTCACAACTAAGTGCAAAGGAGGGAGACCCAGCAGACATTCCATCGCTGCTGTAGGGGTAGACCTCAGAGCGCCTGTAATACTTAAACAAGCTTTCCTCTGGCATTTAGTCATAATGTTCTGGTTGACGGCCCTCTCCATAGAAGGCCACCACACCACAGAGGCATAGGTCAGGATAGGCCTCACCACGGCAGTTAAACCAGTGCATAATGTGCGGTTTGAAGCCCCATCCATTACCCAGCACCCTCCGAGTGGACCAGAATATTACATTGGCTTTATTCGTTTGAGTCTCAACGTGTTTGTTCCACAAAAGTTTGCGTCCAATATCACCCCGAGATAACGAACTTGTTCGGATAGAGTGAGCCCAACTCCAAACAGACTGGGAAGTCGTAAGTTGCTAGGCACCCTCTTTCAGTAAAGAGAACCATCTCTGTCTTACTAGAATTTACCGAGAGCTCGTTTTTCAAGCACCATCGTTCGACCCGTCGCAGAGCATTCTGCATCAGATCCCCAATGACACTGATCACCTTACCCCTGATTAATATAACAAGGTCGTCCGCATAGGCCACCACAACGAACCCAGCCTTCCTCAACTCCACCAGGAGCTCATCCAGGACGAGATTTCACAGTATCGGAGACAGAACACCGCCCTGCGGACATCCCCTTCCTGGCGAGCCCCCTATGGTCGAGCCGCCCCCGAGCCACGATGCTACGTGTGAACCAAGCAGAGACCCCGTCCACCGACAAAGAGTAGGCGGAACACCATGTCTGGCCAACGCAGATTGCATCACACCAAACGCAGTGTTATTGAAGGCACCTTCTATATCAGAAATACAGCTAGGGTGTACTCCTTGTTATGTATTCCGTCCTCAATACAGTTAACCACTGAGTGAAGACCAGAATCTACTGATTTGCCCAGCTGATACGCATGCTGGGAGGCGGTGCAGTGGTATAGCCACTGAAGCATCGTCCCTGATGTATCTTTCCACCAACCTCTCCAGTGTCTTGACTAAGAGAGGAGAGGCTAATTGGTCGAAAGTCATTCGCTTTTGTATGCGATGGTTTTCCAGGCTTGGGTATGAAAATTACCTTCACCTTTCTCCAGGACAATGGAATGTGACCTAGAGCCAGACTCGCACGGAGAACGTGAAGCAGTGGGGAGGCCAGCACTTCCAGCCCCTTGGATAGCAGAGCCGGAACAATGCCATCCTCACCAGCTGCTTTATAGCAGCGTCAAAGATGAAGAGTTTTTTCGACGGGGTATCCGAATGTTGCCAGAAAGATGGGGAAACGTAGTGGCAAATGATGGAAAATACTTTGAATAAAACGTAATGTACTCTTCCTTTACAATAAATTCCTGATTTTCTATAAAAAACCGCGGAAACTTATTTGTACAACCTAATACAATTACAAAAGGATCACATCATCTGACTTAACATTTCATTTCAATTTGTTTCGTTTTTTCTGAGATATAGAGGAACAAAATTTTGAAATTTCAAGTCTCCAGGACAATCCCTTCGAAAGTTTGAGACCATTTTCGAAAATTACAGACATTGGGCAAAACGATATAGCACTCGTTTCAGCGCTTAAAAATAATGGCTCAGAGCTCGAAATTCCGGAGCACCTCTAAATAGAGCTAAGTGCTTTGTGCTCGAAGCAGAAGTTGAAACTCAGCAGATTTCAAACATTTACAAATTTAACTGATTCAACACCGACCTAATTATTATTTTGTAGAACAGGAATCAATATATATTCAGCATAGATATACTAACCTTACATGGATGAGGCCTGTCATTCAACACTTTCGGAGAATGTGATGCCAAGAGAGAGATAGAGCTAGAGGTGGCAAAAAGCCCACAAATCCCATTTGAGAGCCAATCATAGAAATGGAAGCGGCGAAAGAGAGAGACTCGTGATGCAAAAAGAAAGATAGAGCTAGTGGTGGCAAGATTAATTGAATTAATTTCATTTTTTGAGAATAATTTATTTTTTTGCTATTTTTCAGACGTGTTTCAATTAGTACATGTTATATATTAGTATAAATAGCAAAAAAACAATTATTCTCAAAAAATGAAATTAATTCAGTTAATCTTGCCACCACTAGCTCTATCTTTCTTTTGGCATCACGAGTCTCTCTCTTTCGCCGCTTCCATTGGAGTTATAATTTCTATGATATTCAGCCATATTCGTTCCTCTGATTTCCACTTTCAAGATTAGTATGAAAGTTCGTTTTACGAGCAACGCCAACGTTGTAATACATATAACTAATTCAGTGGCTTTTTATTTGTCTTCTATGGAAGGCATATAAATTAAAATTGATTGGATATGTAATTCGAAACCAGTGGAAGAAAGAGGAGAGATCAAATTTCTATTTACACACACATAATTTCCTACAAATGTGTGGCATCATTGACCCAATGAAAGCTAATAGGAAAAGATTAATATTTTCACAGGTCTTCCATTCGTTCAGATATATTCTATCCGGATCGTTGATAAACCTTGTAATAACAGTTTCGTTTTATAACTGAAGAGATTAATAACAATCAATGTGAACTCAGACTTTAACCCCTCGTTCTTCATAGAACATTCTTTAGTTATCGTTCATAGTCGCACTCGATCGGAATGAGTCGGAGGTTGATTGGACTAGTGAAGAGAGATTGATATCTGTTCTACCGCGTTCACGATAGAGAGGTCGAAGCGACAGATCGGGCTTAAAGGTTTTTTCACTTCATATTCTCCTTAATAGTACAGTCAAATAGGGTTTTTAGCAGGAAAGTTTTGGGGTAGTTTTGATTTTCCGTTTTTTATGTTTTTTGGGGTGCTGAATCCGAATCTGAGGTTTGCTAACAAAATTTCGTGAGGGAAACATTGAAAAAAATACAAAAAAAGAGAAAAAAATCTCATTCTTTGCAGTTTTCTGCTTATAACTCGGAAACTATCAACTTTTCGTGAAAACTACCTCATTTTCAACTATAATTTGAGCAGAACGGGTTGTCGCAGAACAAGCTGTAGTGATACAATTGTAGGAAGTTTCACGTACTTTCATTTTGTATAGAAAGGTTTTTCACGAAAAGTGATAGTTTCGAGTAGTAGTATAAGCAGAAAACTGCCAAAGAATGAGACTTTTTCTTTTTTTTTGTATTTTTTTCAATGTTCCCTCACTAAATTTTGTTAGCAAACCTCAGATTCGGATTCAGCACCCCAAAAAACAAAAAAAAAATCGAAAAAATCAAAACTACCCCAGAACTTTCATGCTAGGGGTTCTTTTGAGCACAAATTGACTGGACTATAAATAGACTGTAATCATTAGAAGAATTTTGCAGAAGAAACTACACACAGAATCGATCCACTCAACAATTGGATGAAATTTGTGTGGATGAATATGTTATTTTGAGTATTCGATTAATTTTTTTTTTCAATTGTAGGTATGGTCATCTTTAATCAATCACCAGTTTTATTTATTTTTACAGGGTGAAACAAGATCTTTTTTTCACCCTAACTTTGGAACCACTTCTGGTGTGTTCCAGTTGTTTTACCTTGTGATTTCTTATCCATTATCAAGATACATCTTCTCTTGACAATTTGATTCTTCATTCATTTTTGTTAAACATACAGGGTTTTCAGAGCAACATTAAACTCCACAATTTCGCTATGGCTATGAAAGATTTAGCCTTAAATCCCAACATTATGAAAATAAAGTGAAAACATGAAACAATAGAAGTTTCAGCGCGATAAGATGTTCGGTATGCACCGTTTATTGAAGACGATTTCGTGTTAATGCTTTATAATGCCCAACCGCATCAGCCGCACGTGGCAAGGATTGCCTAGAAGTATTTAGCAGAGGTTTATATCCAAGCATTCAACTTGGCCTACTCTGAGACCAGATTTGAACTCAATTGGGCATGTTAGATGCTTTTGGGAGGAAATTCAATCTCGCCTACCACTCCTGAAAATTTGCAGCAGCTCAGTGATGCTATAATTGATTCAAAGCCTTAATGAGGACATGTCTAGACGAATTGCACCTGTTATCTGCGTTTAAACGGAAAACATGTTATGTTTTGACTTTGTTTTCAGTTTGTTTACATTAGGTCAGATTTTAGGTTGAATTTGTTAAAGCATTGTTGCAGCTTTAGCGAAATTTAATGTTTTACTTAAAATCCTGTATCTTTGACAAAAACTGAGCTATTGTCATGAAAGAATAATTAAATTGTCGAGAGAATATGTGTCTTGATGATGAAATAAGAAATCACATGGTGGAACAACTGGAAGACACCAGGGGTAGTTCTAAAGTTAGGGTAAAAAAACAAATGTTTTTTCACCCTGTATAAAATGACGTACGCCAAGTCTTCTTGAAATTCAGAACTGGTGATTGATTAAGGATGAACATACCTACAATTGAAAAAAAAATTAATTTGAATCGGACATGAAATAAGATATTTATGGATTATCGAACTTAGTCGTTTTCTTGAGCGGATCGATAATTTTGCCGATCAGTGTAGTTTTCCGGTATTTTCTTATAAGTGAATCCCCTCCCCAATTCAAAACTTCGGTATTTCGGCCTAAATATCAATATGAATGTAAGTGTTTTCTGCTCTTAGGGGTAGCATGAAAAAATGTGCAAAATCTTGCCGACTTTATCAAAATTGTTTTTCAGAAGATTGTTTTTCATTTTCGATAATCCTTGAAAGAGAATATTAAATGCTGTATACCTACTTTCATGAAAGGTGAGCACGCGAAACTGCAGGTAAAGCGAATGCGGAAAACGAAAATCCAGATAATATTGCTAGGAACAATGTATTTCTCATGTAATTCCGAGCATGTTTTTCGTTATCTACATTCTGTCGGATAAATCAATCCTGCCGCTGATGGATATTGGCGATCCCTCCGTATCCCAACGATACACGTATTCTGCTGGCGGCTATTGCTTCTTTCAGAACGGTCTGTTGAATAATGAAAGTAAAAGAGATGCGGAGGTTGCTCACCTCGCTTCAATATTCAGTCGGACAATTCTATGCTTATCCCCAGAGTTTTATAAAGCAATAGGTTCAATCAAACAAGATTTTTTTTGTTTTTCGAGTTCCTCATTAATTGAATACTTACTCGTAGTTGATTAAAGTTTCTTCCATTTGTTAGATATTTCAAGCGGGTTCTTTACATCGCATGATTTTTGTTCTGTATCAGAAAAAGTGATTCCATTTTATAGAACGACATGTATTTCTACCACCTGGTTATGATTTATGATATTTAAGAAAGCCCTGCCATATTGAAAAATTACAATTTGAGTTTAATTCTGTAGATTTATGAATTCAACTCTCCTTTTCCAATCCTAAACCTACCCTAAACTTTCGAAATCAAAAACAGCGAGCACAAATATACTGTTGGCAGCAAGCCAGTAGTCTTTTGGCTCTCGATTTTTTTTTGCTATTGTTCCTAGGCAAACAACATATACCTTAGTTGTGTCAGATTGTCTGTCATTAACGAATTCTGCAAAAGTGATTAAATTCAGTCGTCACAGAACAATCAAACTTTCGGAAAAAAATGAGCATGGCAGGTAAACTCGGTTCAGTTTATTAATGGGCAAAATCGGTCATAATCTAGAGTTTGGGTGATTCTGATTTCGTCTCGATTGGTTTCGTTTTGTCTGACTGAGATATCGAGAAACAAAAATTTTGAATGGCCATATTTTATGGAACACCCTTCACAATTTGGCTGGTTAACGAACTTAAGCGAGGCATTTGGGAACCGAACTCACCCTCGAAAGTTATCGTGCTAACGGCCGGCCGGATGGACAGACGGCCTACGGACAGAATTGAATTTGATCACAAATTCTTCAAAAAAAAAAATTTCAAAATAACAGACATTTGGGCAGAATGATGTAGCACTCGTTTAAGTAGAACGAGCTCTCAAAAAGAGCAAGCAGAAATGAGCTGTTTTTGTGATTTTTCCTAAGGAAACGAAGTCTGATTTCAAGCCGACTGGTCTTGAAGGAGGTGTAAAAGTAATTATGTCCGGCCTTCAATAAACAATCTGAACAAGAACACTGTTCAGGGTGGGTGTAGTATGGCAGGTATAACTCGGTTGGAATTGTAAATGAGCCAGGTCGATCATATTCATTCCCGACGTATTCCGAAAATAAACGTATTCTGCTGGCAGCCATTGCTTCTTTCAGAACGGTCTACTGAATAATAAAAGTAAGAAAGATGCGGAGGTGCTAACCTAACATCAATATTCAGCCGAACCAATTTATGCTTATCCCGAAAGTTTCAGAGCAAATGTACATGCAAACAAGGTATTTTTGTGTTTTCACTTCGGTATTAATGAAAAAAGTGTATTCAATTTCAATTCTTTCATGCTTTTGCTATTTCAAGAATGCAATCTACAACTGAATTTTCGTTCTGTTTTCCTTCAGAAACATTGATTGCATTTAATAGCGTGACATGCGGGTCCACCAATGCATACATGGTTCTGAGATTTTTCAGCCATGAAATTCGTCTCCTTCCAACACCCCGTTTTCCCATTACTTTGCCCTGCAATATGGTCTGCAGTAACTGAAATCTATTTTCATTTCTCATAATGTGCCCAAGGTATTCGAGTTTCCGAATTTTCAGTTTCAACTTCTTCTATGTTTTTACCTAACCTTCTGAGATTACTAACCTGATTAGTGATGTGATCTATCCACAATATCTTCAAGATCCTCCGATATAACCAAATCTCGAATACCTCAATATTTTTTGTTGTGGCTTGAGTGGAAGGCTATGATTCTACACCGTAGAACAAGACAGAAAAGACATAACAACGCAGAAGTCTTATTTTGGTGTTCAGTGTTATGTGATGGCTTGTGAACAAATTTTTCATCCTGCAGAATGCCGATTTGGCTTTCTCAATTCTGCAGCGTATTTCCCGCGAATGATCCCATTCTTCATTCACATTTATTCCGAGCTAGAGATCTCGGGCGCCACCTCAAGTTTAAAGTGTTGAGGACACCAGGGTACCTATAGGCGGTGTCCTATAGGGTCCATGAGCTACTAGCCAGAGAAGGTTATTTTTGAAACATAGATAAATTGAAAATAGTAATCATCGAAATGATGTTTCAAAAATTTGTTAGGTTAGCCTCCTTAAAGGCAAAGAATTTTTTGTTTGTCATTTTTTCTTTATCTTAAGAGAAGGTTATGTCCAGGGGGCAGTTGTTTGTACCTAATTATAATTTCCCTAACTCTGAAAAATACTTAAATATTCCTTAGGAAAATAAAACACACAATTGTAATGAAATCTTTATTCGGTAAACGGTAAATAACGGCAGTCATCAAAGTAAACCATGATATTATAAATACAATGTGAGGAAAGAGGGTGAGCGGGCGGTGAGAAGGTCGAAGCTGGATGTAACATGCAGCATGATTTCGGCGGTGGCAGCTGTCAGAAAAATAAGCAATGAAATAAATACAAGCAGCATTAAAAAGCAGTAAAGATTGTCGAATGAGAGAGCAAGCGGAAAATTTATCAAGCAAGGGTACAAAAGCGAAGGTTCTAACACGAGCAAGCTCCTAACAAACAAATCCCAAAAATGACATCCTCATTTGCTGGCATACATCGGATCGCAATAAACAACTACTGGTTACACTAACAACAACAGGTTTTACGGACAGGCGGTGAAATGAAGGGTAGGTTTTAGGTTAGTACACCGTGCTTGAGTTTATTAATGGCCAAATTGGTCAAAAAATCCTCTTGTTTTGATGGTGTGAAATTTGATTCCCTTCGTATCCCAACGATAAACGTATTCTGCTAGCGGCTATTGCTACTTTCAGAACGGTCTGTTGAATAATGAAAGTAAAAAACATGCGGTGGTTGCTCTCCTAACATCGATATGCAGTCGGGCAATTCTATGCTTAGCTCGAGTGTTTCAGAGCAAAAGTTACATGAAGACAAGCCAAACAAGGTATTTTTGTTTCTCGATTCCGCTATTAATCGAATTGTTGATTCAATTTTCTCTCATGCTTTGGCTATTTCAAGTATTGCAGGATATTTGTTCTGTCAACCTCCAAAAAAATTGATTGCATTTCATAGCGCGACATGCTTTCTTATAGGCACTGGTTATAAAAAATTGAAGAATGCCCTGACGTGAAATCAGAAACCTTTATATTACGCGATTGTTCGTATTGAGAAATTCCTGTATAAATGTCAACTTTAACGCTTTGACTCAAGGCCGTAGCTAGAAAAAAAATTCGGGGGGAGGGTTCGTCCAAAGCCGTAGCTAGCAAAAAATTCAGGGATGAGGGGGAGGTGTCCGTTGAACTGAGCTCTAGAAATATATTGTGGAGTTTGCAACCAATATTGTAAAAAAGAAAAGATCAAATGATTGGTTTTATTAATATATAAATACTAGAAACCCGCCCCAGCTTCGCTTGGATAGAAATGCATGCCCCCCACTCACACTTCGGTACCTTCTCCTACCCGCCTAGTGCCTACCTCGGAGACGCATTTTGGTGCGGTTTCATCTTCAACCTGCCATATCTTTTGATGTACCTATTCATCATAATTGAATGACGTAAAAGGCAATACTGGGTATGAACGACGTTATTTAATTGGATAAGGATCAATAGCGTATTTTTAAAAAAATACTCCCAAATAATGCATAATTTTGAAAAACATTTGGATACCTTTAAAAGGTAATACCGAGTAAACTTGAAAGATACATATATGCTATCGAGGACTTTTTTGTAGAACTATTGAAGAGGTACATTTCCGTCATACATTGTTTTCATGTCTTACGGTTTTTGCAGCGCACCTGAAAATAGCTGATCATGGCTGATTTTGGTACTTATATTTATTATCATTGAAGTTATAGTAGGTTCCTTAATTTCCTCGGGTGAAAAGTATAGCCTATGTTACTCAGGATAGTGTAGCATTCTAAGGGTGAAAGAATTCTTGAAATCGGCCTAGTAGCTTATTAGTTAACTCGTATCTAACACACAAAGTCACAAACATACAAATCTTTCCTCTTTATAATATTAGTATAGATAGTATAGAAGTATAGATAGTATAGAAATATAGATTGGTTTGAACCAAGTTTCAATTTTACGTATTTGTTCATGCGGTAATATATGAGGCTGCTTGCAACAAAACTCGATTTATTGTTGGGAAGAAGTAAGAAAATAGAATGAATTCATAAAAATTATAAATAAAATCTATGAAAATGAACACAAAATATAAACAATATGAATAAAATATATGAAAAAAAACATAATGTACAAAAAAGTTCATGAAAATCAACATAAAAGTATAGTAGAAGTTGAGAAAGTAATGAATTGAGAAGAAAAAAGGGATTTAATAGATTGGTCGAGGCTTTCGCGGCCATCGTTTGATGTTACTTTTTTTTCTAGCTTTTTGATCGTCATAGTTTGTTCATTTTTGACGTTTCGCTAGACACTCGTACTGGCGAAATGTCGAGAAGTAATAAGCGACGACGGCCGAAATGCTCGAAAAAACAAGTGACCAAAAAATAACTGAAAGCTACTTGAGATATCTCAGGAAATGTACACCAAAATGATCTTATAAATTAAAAAATACCTCTGAATATGTGATAAAATGGAAGGTGTTCCATACAATTTGGAAAAGTACAGAGAATTTCCAGGGTAATGACTATCCTGCGTTTCTGAAAAAATTTATAAGAAGAATTTTCGGTGAAATGATTATCTGGCATTTCTGAAAAAATTTCGGGGGCTACGACCTTGCTTTGACTAAGTGTCTGCGCGAGGGCAGCCCTTAGAGGGCTCAGAGGGCTCTTGAAACGTTAAATGAATTTCAAGAAATATACTGTTTACAGGTGAATGGGATCCATCTATTAGGATAGAACCTCCAGCAGCGATACCTTCTCAAGACATAAGAAAAAGACCTCCCGAAAAACCGTCAGAAGAACCAGATGAAGAAGAAGAGGAACAGAAGCTGAGAGAGGAATCTGGACTAGCAAGAACTGGCATGTTATTCGGAGGCCTCATAAACGACATCAAAAGGAAAGCACCATGGTACATCTCCGACTTCAAGGATGCACTCGCTTCACAATGCATAGCCTCGTGGATTTTCCTCTACTTCGCTTGTTTATCTCCCATTATAACCTTTGGGGGTCTTTTGTCTCAAGCAACTGGGAAAAATATGGCTGCAATGGAATCTTTGGTGTCCGGCTTCATTTGTGGAATGGGATATGGTATGTTTTCTGGTCAACCGCTGACGATATTAGGGTCAACAGGACCGGTTTTAGTGTTCGAAACTATAGTGTACGATTTTTGTGGCACCATCGGCTGGGACTATTTGTCTTTCAGATTCTGGATTGGTACATGGGTTGCTGTAATTCTCTTGGTGTTAGTGGCTATAGACGCGAGTGCTTTCGTGTGTTATATCACTAGGTTTACCGAAGAAAGTTTTGCTACGCTGATTGCTGTTATATTTATTTTCAAGGTAGGTTCGACGCTAATAAAGTTGAAATTCTAGACTAGATCTAGAATTCAGGTATGTCTGCTGGTTGATGATATAGTGTCTTTTATATGTCAATTGATAAAATTGCACGTTACGATCCACAATTCATATGATGTAGTAGTCATTTTGAATTCATGCCGATTAGTGCTCGCAACAATAGTAAGTTTCAGCATAACACTTAATTACTCAACTCAATTTCCAAATGAAAAACAATTTCGGCCAGTATTTGATTGAATTAAATGTACCTTATTCTATTGAAGAAATAGAAGTAAGAGCTGAAATTTATGACAAATTGCACAGTTGATCAAACTCGTACATCTCTGGAACGACATTTGATCAACCTATTGTGAATAAAGTAAGCCACGTAGTTTCAAACCCTGATCAAGACGAGAAGTATTTTCGAACAGTGCAAGAAATTATCTACACACACTTTTAATAGAACGAACACATCTAATACATACAGGGTTTTTCTTTTAAGTTGCCTATTAGACGTTTTAGAAACTAGTGAATATTTCGTTCTGAAATTTTAGGTACAGCCTTAAGGGTGAAGGAACTCTTCGCTAAAATATTTTCAAGTCGACAGTGTTGCCACGTCTATCCCAAACGCATATCTACTTTCTTATTTCAATGGAACTACCTAAATTTTCATTTATGTATCGATTCAATACCAAATTTGCAGTATAACCCACTAAAAAATGTCTCTACTATGCACTGTTGCCAAGTTATTCACAAATTCCTGAAACTTTTGACCTTTGCATTGCCAGTTTGGAAATGCAATATCTCGATTATTTTTTATGCGAACGGAACCAAACTCAGCAGTCTCATAGTAAAGACTCCATGCATTCATGTGGTATATACAGTATTTTGATACATCATAGGGTTTTTCGAGAATTGCTGCAAAAATGTGACACTCAAAATTGAAATATTTCGAGATTTTCAAATGGCAACCCCATATTTATTTTGCAGCATTCGATTCGAAATGAAAAATGAATGGCAGTCTCTTTTTACACTAATTATTTATTTTGGATAGTTTTCGAATGAGATGAAAAATACTGAAATTTTTCAGTATTTATAGTTCATGATCTATGGTTCTGTTTACGATGAAATGGTTCTATGATTATGGCATGAATCTTTGAAGTAGATTCTATGGTTGAAGTCATAAAAAGTATTCGATGATCTTGGATGTCATAGAAAAAATTTTACCCATATTATTCAAGCACGATTCAGGTTGTTTCACAATTCACGGGAAATGCCAAAAAATTATTGAAAGGACCTGTAGGACCTTTAACAATCGTTTTCAAATTTAGCACGAATGATCGGAAAGAAATTCCAAAAATTGTTTAGGCTTTCTGTAATCCTGGCCCTATGTTCATGACCTCAACAATAGGATTCATTCCGATAATTCACTTTATAATCACACAGCATTATGTCCATTGAACATGACTATAATACTGAAAAATTCAGTATTTTTCATCTCATTTGAAAACTGTCCAAATAAATAATTAGTGAACATAAGGCCAGGATTACAGAAAGCCTAAACAATTTTCGGAATTTTTTTCAAGTCATTCTTGCTAATGTGAATAACGATTGTTAAAGAGGTCCTACAGGTCCTTTCAATAACTTTTTGGCATTTCCCGTGAATTGTGAAACAACCCGAATCGTGTTTGAATAATATGGGTAAACTTTTTTCTATGACATCCATGATCATTGAATACTTTTTATGATTTCAACCATAGAATCTACTTCAAAGATTCACGCCATAATCATAGAACCATTTCATCGTAAACAGAACCATAGATCATGAACTATAAATACTGAAAAATTTCAGTATTTTTCATCTCATTCGAAAACTATCCAAAATAAATAATTAGTGTAAGAGGAGACTGCCATTCATTTTTCATTTCGAATCGATGCTGTGAAATAAATTATAGGTTGCCATTTGAAAATCTCGAAATATTTCAATTTTGAGTTTCACATTTTTGCAGCAATATCTCCGAAAAACCTACGATGTATCAAAATACTGAATAACCACATGAATGCATGGAGTCTTTACTATGAGACTGCTGAGATTGGTTCCGTTCGCATAAAAAATAATCGAGATATTGCATTTCCAAACTGGCAATGCAAATGTCAACAGTTTCAGGAATTGTGAATAACTTGGCAACAGTGCATAGCAGAGAAATTTTTTGAGTGGGTTATACTGCAAATTTGGTATTGAATCGATACATAAATGAAAATATAGGTAATTCCATTTTAAATAAGAAAGTAGATATGCGTTTGAGATAGACGTGGCAACACTGTCGACTTGAAAATATTTTAGGCGAAGAGTTCCTTCACCCTCAAGGCTGCACCTAAAATTTCAGAACGAAATATTCACTAGTTCTCCTAAAACGTCTAATAGGCCAACTTAAAAGGAAAACCCTGTATGTACGTATAATATAAATGATAATGATATACCTACTAGTGAATGTTATTTCACTTGAAATTCACAAGGGTGTTCTATAATTATGATGAAATTGAAATATTGAGTAAAAAATCATCCATTCAAATTATGCACACTTTCAATGAATACAAATGAATAGTGACTTTTTATAATATTCATCCACTGATTACATTTCTGTTTGCTCGGTCATAATAATACCCATCAATCACTAGTGAATAATGAGTTATTATTCACTGATTCAGATTTTATATTATATTCTTTGAATCGATATTTCTTCTGTATTCTAACAATATGGGTACACCTTTTCAATCCAGGGCCAAATCTACTTTTATTACATCAATTAGAGGAATTTTCTTTGAAATATCAGTATAAAATATATTCAGTAGTCGTGGATGAAGTATAGTATGCTACTCGCGTATAATGGCTGCTATGCACTCGGTGATATGGGTCACTGGCCTACGGTTCGTAGCCTGAACTTCACCTCGTGAATATTAGCTATCATTATACGCTCGTTGCATAATATACTTTTTCACTTCGATTGATTGGTTCATAATATTTGATTTACAGTATCACAAGTTTTAAGTCAAAATTATTTATTACAAAGTTTTTTCCGTTAACTCCATTATGAATTGAGAATAAATTTTTGATTGTGATACATTCTGCACAAGACATACATTTGACATAATTGTTTCTATGTTCCAGTAGAGTTTTTAGATTATTCGTATTCCTTCTGAATGCTTTGTGTTCGGTTGCCCCTGAAAATTGCACATTAAAATAGCATAAATTGTTCACTAAAATGGGTCGTTAATGATCAATTTCGTACACATTAAACTCTCCTAAGTTGACGATAAATGCTATTTATATCATTTAATTCATTAATTTGACTCATAAACCAAACCAATTAACGAAAATTTTGTATTTCATTCATTTTTTAGGCAATAGAAAACGTTTTGGTGATAGGAAAACAATTCCCAATCAATACAAGTGGAAACACCAATATTAGCTACGAATGTGCTTGTTATTTTAATGACACCATCGAGCTCAAACATCCTGAGATAAATAACTGGACAGCAGTTAATCGAACAGCATGTATTGTAAGTAAATGTTTCCATTTTTTTATTGAGGGTAAGAATCCTATTTTCATTAAATTATGTATCAATATCGTGTGATGACTGTGAATAAATATGTACCTACCGGTTTGTGCTCTTTCTCATAATTAGTCAATAGGGAATTCGGTTGATGAGCCATATTGGTCGAATAGTTCCTGAGAATTATAATTTTTCCAGTATTTTGAAAACTAGAAATCTGGTCTAAATCCATATCGAATATCGTAATGAAGTGAAGACTAGTGCAAAATTTCGATAGGATATCTCGAAAAGAAAAGAATTTTCGGTAATTGTTAAGAACACAGAGCACACATTATAATAACGCTTACATTTTTGAAAGAAAAAATATGCTTTCCACTAAATATTGGTCGAAGATCACGGATCCGTTGTCAAAATCTAATTTTTCTTCTAGTCTTTCCAGGAAAAAATTCCAAAATTCGACCAGTTAACCTCACTTACTTCGTTATTTTATTTTTTTCACACTATTCTGTTGCACTATATTGATGTCAAATCAAAATTTCTGAATAAATACAGCAGTTCCCCAACACCAAACTCCACAAATTTCTCCAAAATGTAAGAATTTTCTGTTTTTTCATTTCTTGCGTTCATTCCAACATTTTGCGATGTCTGTTTTATTTTTGTGTAACTCAGATGCGTTCGTTAAATTCATCATGTATTTCTAGAAAAATAAAAAAGTATTAAGAGTATTCAAATATAGGTAATTCTGTACAACGAAGATTATAAACATATAATAAGGCATTTGAGTATGAGTTGAGACTCAGATGCGTTTCTCTGAAAAGAAGAGGGATTTATTAACAATATCAATACATACATACAATACAACATACCTAAAAAGAAGAAGAAAACAACATTTAAAGCCTCTAATTCGGTTTTCAACAAGCACAACTTAATTAAATTCTGTCTTTCACAATTTGAAAAGAAACATTTGAAATTTAACTGTCTGTCCCGACATTCCAGGTAACTTTTCTTCACAAACATTTGGATTTATTAATCCATATATCAAAATTAGTCAACTTTTTCCAACACACTAATCATGATATGTTATGGTGATCACTGTCACTATACAGGGTGTCTGTAAACAAATGCGAGGGACTTTGGGAGATGATTCCTCGATAAAAATAAGCAGGGGTAGTTAATTTTTTAGGGGTCCTAAAATACACTGAGTCATAAAACCATACACATCTTTTTTGATCCCATAACTTTATTATTTGGGTATGAAAATAAAATATCCTTCAAAAATTGTTTTCGTGGGATAGATTTTCGAACAATAAAATCCTCTCATTGTTTCCCATTCAATTCTGTTGCAAAATTTCGATACAGTCTATACTTTTCTCGGAAAAAATAAAAACTTACAAGCATTTATGATCATGTTGGGACTGGGTGACGATCTGCTCGATACCGCGGATTAATCAGGCCTCAATCTGCCTACTCCTGACTAACCCGGGATAATAACACCATACTCTAGCTAGGCCTCAATCTGCCTACTCCTAGTTAGAAGGGGATATAAAATAGAACAGTGAAAATATGTAGAAAGAGAAATATAATAAAAACACCAATATAATACAAACACAAATATTTAATATACCTCTACTCTATCTACTCTGTCTGTAGTTCGACAAAACACGTGATATAGGAATTTAGGGAAGACAACTTGTAGATATATCCCGTCCGTGGAGCCATCTATTCGCTACTGTCCGTAGTGTTGAGACTGAAGCTTGTGGCGCTCTCTATTGGAGGGAAGCGTCAACATGGTTGGTAGCGCCAACGCAGTGATCTGTAATTTGTTGTGGAACAGATAAATCCCCACAATCACTTTTCTGAGAATGAATATTCTAAGATATTGTTTATGCTCGAAATTGATTTTTTCTGTGTGAGTAACATTTACTTATGATAATATTATATATATTATGTAAAGTTTTATGACTCAGTGTTTTCGAGAAGCCGTAAAAAAAATAAAAACTGTTAACTCGTCATCGCCTTCCAAAGGCTGTATCTTGGAAGGAGAGTCGATTTCGAAAAAAAAATTATATGAACTACCCTTGCTTATTTTCATCGAGGAATCATCTGCCGAAGTCTCTCTCGTTTGTTTAGAGACATCCTATATAATGAACGAAATCATTCTCTTTATATGATTGTGGTACAACAACTGAACTTATCTGTTCGAAGCGAACCAAACTACTTCCATGCAACTATGTTTTGCATATGAGTATTAGTAGTTCAAAATACACCTTTTCCCACACCACCTTAGGCATACCACTGCTAATTGTAGACTTGAATGGCGACCGCTTCAGGCTTGGAAATTATTGTCCTATGCTGGAATCGAATTCGAAAATTTTCGATCACTGGTGCCAACTACTATGGAAATGTTGTCTCCTTCCTAAAAAAATATCATTATTTCAGGAACTCAACGGTACTTTGTCCCCTGGCTGTTTCACTCCAACTTACGTTCCAGATGTATTCCTAATGTCCATAATACTATTTTTCGGAACATTCCTTATTTCCGTGCAACTGAAGGACTTCAAAAACGCCCTTTTCTTCCCTTCGAAGGTAAGTTTGGAACTACAGTGCAACAAATTCATTTTCTCGCATTAAAAATATTTGGCAACAAAATCCTGAAACAAGTCACTTTTTGTTTCACTTTTATACATTTTCGAAGGATTTTTGTTTCACCCTGTGCCATCCCCATCAACCCTTTAAATTTTTGGAATAGGGAAAGTGGGTCATTTGACACTTTTTTGGTAAAGTGTTTGTATCTACTTTACAGGCGTGCAGAAATTTTCAAGAAAAATTTTTTTTTATTTGTTACTTCCAAGAGGTTTTCAGTATAATGCACTTTGTCAAGGCTTATTTACTTCGAGACGATGGTACCCGATGAAATTTGTCACCTAATAAGAGTCGATCAATTTTGTTCATGCACAACTTACAACCCCTCATGTGAAAAATTAAAATGTGCGCTTCAGTTATCATCTTAAGTAGGTATGTTAGGTACATACTGAGAACCTCGTTGAACTAAATAATTCTTCAGAAAAAAAATTTTCTTGACAATTTCGGCACGCTTGTAAAGAAGAATCAAACACTTAACCAAAAAAGTGTCATATGACCCACTTTTCCTATTCAAAAAATTTACAGGTTTGATGAAGACGGCACAGAGTGCAACAATAATCTCTCAAAAATGCATAAAAATTGGTAAAAGCGAAACAAAAATTAACCTGTTTCAGGATTTTGTCGCCAAATATTTTCTTATAAGAAAATGAATTTGTTCCATAATTTTGACGCGCTCTGTGTAATTAGATAGATCAGTCTAAAATAATATTATACATTGCAGGTCCGCCAGTTCATTAGTGATTTCGCTGTGATTATTGCAATAATGTCGATGACGTTGTTAGACTCCTATGTGGGGATTATGACTCCAAAATTAGAGGTACCCAAGGAATTCAAACCTACATCTCCTGATAGGGGATGGATTATACCTCCATTCCAACACAACCCCATATATTCAGTATTTGTTGCTTTTCCCCCCGCATTGCTGGGCACAATACTCATTTTTATGGATCAGCAAATAACAAGTGTGATAGTAAATAGAAAGGAACATAAATTAAATAAAGGTGAGTAAATACTGTATTGTACTGAAATATTGGATTGTGCGATAGAAACGTTACCCTAGAAAAAATACTACATTCACGAATGTTTAAGCAGCAGTTACTTATCATAAACTGCAAACGCGAATGTGGCACATTCGTTGTTCATGCACTGGAACCTCAGAGTAAGAAATAAACATTATATCTTACTCTGAGACTGGAACAAACACTAACTCCACACTCTGAAATCGCGAATGTGGTACCTTCGTTGTTTACCTTCTGCAGCAACTCCAATCTACGAGATCGCGAATGTGGCACATTCATCGTTTACGCACTGTAACAAACACTAAAGGTTGACACTCACTTGGGCGAAGAGGACCACGAACTTAGACGAAGCGATGCATCGAGCAGGCATCGGAAGAAATTCTCCCTATCTCTAGACGCAATAAATTTGCATTACTCTTGTCGCATGCCACTTATCTGCATGAACAAGGGTAGAGCTATTGTTTCAATCGTGTCGTTTTATCTTCAACCAGGGGCCTGTAACACAAGCACTACAAGTCCTATAATTGTAAGAATATATTCTACACTTTTAACTTTTTCATAACACAAACCATCTTGTAATTACAAGTACGGCACTAGTAATTACTGCAAAATCTCTACATATGTAAACTTTTTCTGTAACTTAAAGTTCACACTTGTATAATTGTGTTACGGAATTTTCCACAAGTGTAGATAATGTTTTACATAATCTTCAACTCTAGGTAAATACACACATAGCCAGAGAAAATCTACATACAATTATTTCGTCAGAGACTAACTTTATTGTTGTTAGGGTACATAAATATTTTTATCAATCAACACGTTTTAATGTATTTGCAAAAATTAATAAAAAATCACAACTAAATAATTATATGTTCCTTATAATGAGATTGTTCCTATCTACTATCACAAATTGAAAAAGCAGCAGCCATTTTCATCTACGTTTTATTGTGGTAACGATGCCGTGAACTGTGACATGGGCAGTTTAAGCTCTTTTTCTAATTTTACAATTTCTATTTGAGTTTCATGGTTCTTCAACCTTAGATATTTTTCTTGCAAAGCAAGCTTTTCTTGTTTTATCTGAGCCACTTTTTCCGAATTGGAATTATTTGCTCTATCTCGCCTTCTTTTTCCTGTTTAAAAATGCATCTTTCTATTATTATTCCTATTATTTTGCTTTGAGAAGAATCACCATTGAATTGCTTTGGATAATATGGGGTTTCGTGAGCACTGATGGTCCACTTCTATTGGCGATATCTTCAGCATCATTATTCTCTACGACAGTTTCACGGCTCAGTTGCTTGGGTTTTTCGGAAGACTCAGCTACTTCAATACCGCATATTACAGTACAGTACAATTTTATCAACTTCCGTTAGATTCCTCATTCCACCAGTGCCAGTTTTCTTCGCATGTTCCAGTTTTACTCACCATTGCAGTTTTCTTCAAATTCTGCCCTTATGTATCCCTTACATAAGTCCCATCTTTATCCGCTGGTACTAAACAAATACTTTGAGCCAAATTTGCCATTTCTTTCCACTTGTCTACTTTATCTTGCTTTCTCAGTTTATCCGAGAAAGCTCCGAAAAGAATATGTCTATTCTCTCTTAGCTTAATTAAAAATTGCATTTTACGTTCCAAAACAATTAGTTTTGAAGACATAATGCAAACAGAAAAGCCGCAATACTTATACTTATATTGACAAGTCATGTCATATAGTAGGAATCATAAATAATAATTAATTCTATGATATTTTTATTACATGTGTAGCTACACATGTACAAAATTATTAATATCTACAATTGTAGCCATTCGCACTGTGATACCGAATTGGGTCGGACTTGTAGTTACAGGCAAATTACTTGTAACTTGTAGACTTGTTACACTTGTATGGTTTGTGTTACAGGCCCCTGGTGTTCTTAACATGAAATTTGGTTTAAAGCCTGAAGGTGCAATGTCCTGTACAAAATTCATTGTGTTCTTTATAGTTCATCAGCAAAAAAAATCGTTATGAAGAAATTTCGTTATACAGAAAATTTGTGTGTATAGTCGGAAATATCGCGGTCAACTTCACTGATAAATTTAAGTTTATCATTCAAACTTAAGCACTTCCTTAGACATTTTCGCACAACTTTCACACTAGCATAATGGTTAGATTGAAAGCAAACAGCCAGGGGTGTATTTAAAAACTATTTCAGAAGGATCTCTCTGCTCGCCGTAATGATTATGTTTAAGGTCGGGATTTATTATGTAGGTTCGGAAAAATTTCGGAAGAAACCCATCCTTATACCTTCTTACAATACCCATTCAAAGAGTGATGTTCTTTGAATATTTCGTTATAGAGTGACTTTGCTTCGTTTTAAAAGGTGTTTTTAACATGGAATTTGGATTCAAGGTTTAATGTCTTGTACGAAATTTGTTATACAGACGTTCGTTATTGGGAAGTTCCACTGTATATAAAATCATTGACACGAAATGCTTATTTTCTCTTTAACCGATTAAACAAATCAAACCAAGTAATAATTGAATTCCTTCATTCTGATGATTTCAGGAGAGATACCCTTTTCTAAGACAACATCGAAAAATTTCTTCTACTTTTTCACCATAAGAAAATAATTAACTAAATGAACATGAAATACTTCATGAAGGAATCATTTTTAACACAATCAATTATCAATTACCTAATCTATTGTTCCTAATGAGAAATCACATTTATTGTAATAAATAATTGATGGAATAATTTGAACAACGACTTCCAACATTAATTCCCGAGTTTGTTTAATGTGTTCTGATTATATATCCCTCGAGTTATTCCACAATTTTCCGATTTTATCAGATATTGTAAATTCTTCGGAAAAAGGATTTTTCAATATTTTGTTGTTTTCACATAATATAATACCTATATTCAGATGGTTCGAATTCACATTCACTGTTGTACAAAATACATAAATGTTGTTTGTATGGTATATAAAATTCGTTTTTCGAGAACTCAATCGAGAGAATTTTTTTCAACACTTTTATGAGCCATTGGAAAAAACTCATTTAACACAAATACAAAATAACTGCGTATTTCCCCAATGACCAAATTAAAGTATAAAATTTTCATAAAAATCGCAACTATCCCCTCGAGTTGGGAATACAGCACGCCGAACTTGGTTCATCGAACCCGATTCCGGACGCTGACTACCTACTTGAGGACCGTCCCGATAAATTTATCGCGCACATGCCCCAAGGATCATTCACTCGTCAAACGACTAGCCTCCTTGCTGGTCTTCGCTTCGCGCCACCTAGGTGAGCGTCCACCCATTTGTTTCAATACAAACCTCTCCGGCGGAAAACGACGCGCGTTCCTTTCGAACGCTCCGCTTCGTCCAAGTGCGCGTCTAAAGTCGCATCCACACTATGCCGAACGACATCATTCGACCTGTGTCGGGCGACAAAGTCAAATAAGTGTGGACGTTGTAGAAGTCGAATCGAATCATGTCGCTTCCAACCCGACTGAGTGCGGTCCCGATCAAAGGAAGTCGAATCGAATCATTCAGTCTGGACGTGTCGACTGTCGAATGGGCCGAATGGGGTTCAGTTGCATCCAAAAGCGCTGCGTATTCACATGCCGTCGGATTCGGATTTGAACTGAATTTCTCCCGCGTTCCGGCTCCGTGACGAAGACGTTCTTTTTGAAGGCTCGCTCACAACTGAGTCGAACCGTTTATCGTTCGACACGTCCACACCGATTGTCGAATCGAACGTGTCGGCCCGAACGTGTCGAATGATGTCGTTCGGCATAGTGTGGATGCGACTTAATATGCGTCTGACGATTCGGCTCTTCGCTTCGCGCCTCTTAAGTGAGCGTCTACCCATTTTTCAGTGCCAACCTCTTCGGCGGAAAACGACGCTTCGCGCTTCTTCGCCTAAGTGAGCGTCAACCTTAACTCTCCACTCTCCGAAAACATGATCAGACCACACTAGAGTTTTGCATTTCAGGACATTCGCGCTTTTGGCATTGATTGCCCCCGACTCTAACTTTGCTGTTTGTGCACATAGGTCAAAAACGGAAAATTGGCACATTCGCGGTTTTGGCATTGCACTGTAAAAATTATTCACAGTAAGAATCATTGGTTATTTCAGAGGCCAGTAGGAATCATAGTGAATTTACAATTGCACTGTAAAATTACACTCGAATTTGTAAATTTACAAAACAGAATGTAATCCGTTTACGCACAAACGTTTGTATTTATGTTGCAATAGGTTATGAAATATTACATCAAATTCCGTACATACACAAACAGGAGTAATGAAGTGGAATTTCAGAATATGATTCTTGTGAATTTCTATTTATATATGTATTTTCACTAAAATTTCCCTGTAGATAACTATTCAGTAGGTGTTACTTCAGTTTTTTACCCAAGGTTTTTGTAATCTCTTGAGAATTCATAGTTTGGTTTTGTGATATTTTGACCAAATGTTATGTGAAATTACAACCATATTATATCAATTAGGAATTGAAAATTTTAAAATTAAATAAAATCAGTTCATTATCTAAAAGTTTTTTGATACAAACATCATTATACAATTCATTCATCTCCTTTGTGTCAGCTTCTTTTTGTGGCACTTCGCGCTCTTCCATCAAGGTGGAGTTCTGCAAAACCCTTTGAGGACCTTAGGTTGAAGTCGTTACATATATCGAAGACTTCAATTAATGTCCCAAATTGTATTAGTCCTGGAATAAGAATATCCTTCATGAATACTCGTTGAATATTTGCTGTCTGAAATAAAGATCTCTCACAAAAACTATTTCAATCCTCTAGGTCTAGAGTTTTCCGCAAAATATTTAGAACTTGGCAAAGTATTTCTTTTTTCTCAAGATAATGAAATAAAATCAAGTTACACTCAGAGTGTTGAACAAAAAACGTGATTCGCTGCTATGAAGTTAACAGTGTTTATCATAATAAACAATAACACACATTTAGGTACCTACCTTTGATGATGAGAATCCAATTCAAATTAATAATTAAAAATCACTGTAACTGGTAAACTCACCCGAGATTATGGACCTAAAAGTTATTAGCGATTTGACCAGACCACGTAACACATCTATACTAATATTATAAAGAGGTAAAGTGTGTGTGTTTGTATGTTTGTATATTTATCCAATTGAAAGGGCCTATCTCGGGATCTACTGAACCGATTTTAAAAATTCTTTCACCAATAGAAAGCCACATTATTTTAGAGTGCCATAGTCTATAAAAAAAACCGAAAAATAAGAAGGCTTCCACGTGGTAGTCCGTTTTGCAAAATGAATCGGGTAAAAAACGTATGAAAGCCGAAGCAGCCGAAGGCGCGCGCGCGATGTTTTCGGTTTAGTTCGGTTCGCTTTCGTGCTCGCTTCGGGAGAAGGGGGCGTGGCCTTTTACATCTAAGCGCGGCTCTGGCACAGAACACCACAGAAGCGACACTCGAGCTATTTATGAATGAAGTGTGGAGACTACATTAAATGGAGCGGATTTTGAACCAATCAGAGAGCAGTAGGGATTTTCAAATTTGACAGACGAAATTTGTTTACATTTTCGACAGATGTCAGCTTGACTTTTGAAAACATTACGGTTTTTACCTATTTTAAACGTTATTTAGAGCTTGAAATAATGGGATTCTCAATTAAAACTCAAGAAAGAGGAGATTGTTGTACGCATTTCCGTTAGATGAAATTATTTCATTTTCGATGTTGATATGAAAATGGGCAATGACTTTGCTACTTAGAGGTAAACTTTATCCCTAATTTTCATTATTGAGAATTCCTTTGACTATTGATGTTATTTTAGGTTTCATCTTATTCAGCAAGCCAGGGAAAATGTGCTATCAATTAAGAGCCTGAACAATGACTCTCAAGATGAAAAGAACATGCACACGAATAAATTGATATTTTCTAATGGTCTACATAACATAGACTTCATTCAGCATCTATTATTATAATCGTTTTAATTTTATCTTGCATTTTTCAGTTAGTTTAAAAAAATCAAGATCAAATGAAGTTTCTCTACGACAGAACTACTTATTAGGTACCAGAAAAATATTATGCCATGAAATGTGATCCATATTTCCTCCTGTTTTATTATTATTCCAACAATAATTACTAGTTTTGTCCTATATCAGTTAACCCTGTTTTATTTTCTATTTGTTTCAGTGAAGTCCTTCAGCATTTGTGCAATAGTACCTTTGATCATATTCAGGAAATTTTTTACTAATTAAACACATATTGTACTTCCCAACATTAATATTTTCAATAATCGAGAGCACTAAAAGATTATACCATACAAAGAATTATTGTTTACAATTGAATTATACAAAAATCAAGTTTGACTAATGAAAGCATGGTTAGTATCGAACTGAAGTTTCATAAATTGGGAAAACTGAAGTTTCATGTTAAACGCAGACTCAAACTCAGGTTTAAACAATTTACACTTTTCTGAAACAATTATGCTCAACTTATTCCCTGTGGGTTGAAATGAAAATATTGTTATCGATTTCAATCCTCTTTCCAAAAAGAACATCAAAATATCTGGTACCTGTTCATCAAGATCCTAGGCCAAAATTAATAAAAGCATTGATCAGGCACTAAAGGTAATCATTCATCAAATCTTTCAATATGAATAATCGATTTCCAATATTCCTGTTCAGTTGTGAGAGTGCACATAATTGAAATACCTACATATAAGTAAAGGACAAGAAAGTGAATTTGAAAAGTGATACGGTTCTTTCTTTTTGAATAAATATTAGATAGTGGTTCAAATAATGTGTTTATTCTTCGTTTAGATACATCAGTTTTCTCATTCATTCACTTCAATTAAGCCTGATAGAAATTTTATGCAGTAACACCTTCAATCGTTCACTTATTTATGAAAATAGAACTTTATGTGCTTAATTACATTCATAGTCTCTGCTAACATTATACCCAATTCAGTAAAATTTAACCACAAACAAATCCATCATCGAAACTTATTCATTTATCTTGTAAGATCAGCACATGATTAGATATCATAAGTTAACTACTAACTAAATACTTGTATTCTGGGCAAAGAGTAAGAATCAAGTTAATTCAATTTACACTAGATCATACTTTTACACATACTGAAAAAAAACTTGACATATCAAATGCTTCGTATAATAACACAACGATTTATTCACATCCAACTTGAATAATGATAAGATTGACCGAGTCAAATGACCATTGACCGAAGTTCTTCAGCCCTCATCGAACTATTTTCTCTATTTGTGAATCATGTAGATATAAGTCCATCAATTGAATTTTGTCTTGATACATTGATTTCTCTCCTTCTTTAGTGATAATTGGAATATAAGAATACATTTTCAAACCAATTTGATGGCTCAAACAAGTTTCAAAGTACATCATTCCATTATATTCGTATTGATGGCACATTTTTCCTGGCATACTGGACAAACAAGATGAAATCTGAAAATCAAATGAATACTTGAAAATATTATCAATAATGGATATTAGGGATAAAGTTACCTTCGAACAGTAAAGTCATTATTGCCCAATTTCATTATTTTCATACCATCATTGCATCATTGAAAATGAAATAATTACAGCTAACACAAATGCGTACAACAATCTCCTCTTACTTGAGTTATAATTGAGAATCCCATAAATTCAAGCTCCAAAATCCAAATAACGTTTAAAATAAGTAAAATCCGGAATGTTGTCAAATGTCAAGATGACATCTGACGAAAATGTAAACAGATTTCGTCTGTCAAATTTAAAAATCCCTACTGCTCTCTGATTGGTTCAAAATCCGCTCCTTTTAATGTAGTCTTGAAGTGTGGGACCACGTAATTTAGAAGGCACTATTGGCGGGAATGCGTTATGAATGTAATCGGCGTTCGTCGGCGTAGCAAATCAGAGAGCAGGATTTTTATCTGAGGACAAAGCGTCGTTGCGGGGGGGTAAAAAGGTTCCATATCGAAATATATAATGTGAATGAATTTGCTGATGCTTTATATCAGAGATCATGGTTAGAGATGAATATTTGAACTTAAAAGAGCTTATAATACCACAGTTGAAAGAAGATGCATTGGAAATACCATTTTATTTCCTAAAATGCAAAAAATGATACGTGAATAATATGTATTTTATAATAATTAATAATATATTTATTAATTCCGTCAGACATACAAAATGCATAGGACAAGTCAAATGAAGAAAAAGAGAAAGAGAAATAGAATGTCTGAAACTCATTCTATATGACATCCTTGACCCTTGTCATCCACAAACTCTCATAATAACATTTGATTTGATGTTTTTTTTTAAATTTAATTTCATCATAGTATATTTTATCTATGAATTTCATTAAGCAACTCAACAAAGTGAGGCAGATGAATGTTACGGCCTGATATACTTAGGATGGAATGTACAAAGCTGCATTATTTCTGATGGAGTAATCATGAAATCTGGATACTGTCATCATAAAGTGTTCAGGTTCCTAAACATCTATAATATAGAGAAGGTAACGTCAAAATCTCATGTAAACGAAAGGAAGGCCTACAGGAATCACGTGGATTTAGGTGGAAAATCAGACGCATAATTCTCTTTTGAATAACAAACACCCCCCTTTAGAATCGACAGAGTTATCCCACAACAGAATATAATATTTCATATGACTATACAAGTTCATATGACTATACAGCTACCAAGCTGTTGTAAACAGCTATAACCAACTGAAATGGAAATTAATTCTGAAAACTAATAATCGATAAAAAGAACTATATATTTTTAAACACAGCATCGATATGGAAATTCCACCTCGAAGAATTGTCCAGATGAATACCTTGAAACTTTCATATGGTCATTATATATCCCATAAATAAGTTGCAACTTTTTTGTCACAAATCTTTATATGTTCGATAAAAAAATTCTGATTTGCATCTATCAACGATACATGTCTATTTCAAATACTTATTTTCAAGTGAGATCTTTTAATGCTTAAAAAATGTTATGATAACATTTTAAATAATTTATAGTCATTGTTTCTGATTAAGATTTCCACGATTTTATCACATTGATATGAAACATAATTCATAAAATTTTTATATGCAACGGAGAGTGTTGTATACATAGAATGAACTTGAATTTTATCAAATGCAGCTAACAAGTCCAAACCAATAATTTTCTTGTGAGCAGAGAAAGGATAGCTTGAATAACATTTATAAATATAATATAGAAAAGGTAACGTCAAAATCTAATGTTAACGAAAGAAAGGCCTACAGGAATCAAGTGGATGAAATTGAAAAATCAGACACATAATTCTTTTTTGAATAACAAACACCCTTAAAGAATCGACAGTTACCCCACAACATAATATAATAGTTCATATGACTATATACCAAGCTGTACTAAACAGCTATTACCGACTGGAATTCAGAATCCTACTAATCGCATAGAAGGAACTAGAACATTTTTATAAACACCATCAACATGGAAATTCTACCTCTAAGACTTGTCCAAATGAATACCTAGAAAGTGTGATATAGCCATTATCTATCACATAAATAAGTTGAAACTTTGTTGTCACAAATCTTTATATATTCGATAAATAAATTCTGATCGGTATCTTTCAACGATGATTCCATTTCAAATACTTATATATTCAATTGTGATCTTCTGATCCTTCAATGTTATCATCACATTTATATAATAAACATTCTTCGTTTCTTATTCAAATTTCCACGATTTTATCACATCGAGGTGAAACAGAATTCATATTATTTTTATATACAACGGATAGTGTTGTATTCATAGAATGAAATTGAATTTTATCAAATGCAGCTAATAAGTCTAAAACATTGTTTTTATTACTGTCAATATTACTAATTTCTTGTGTGAAATAACACTTTGATATTTCAAAAATAAAGCCAGTTCCTGAAAAGCTTTATTCGATATGGCCATCCAATTTAACATTGTCATATGATGTAATATAATGTACTCATATAACGGGAAAGCTTATCAATGTAAAAGTCGATTGATATTGTGAAAAAAATATTGTAGAATGAATACTTTAGCATCTTCTCTAGCAACCTTTTGATTTGGACCATCCCTTCATTTTGCATAATCTTCAATCATAAAATGATCTCTCATCTAAGGTATTCGGTAAAGTAATAAATATATATTAAGCTTTTTTATGCTCAGATACATCAGATAACAATATTGTTCATAGTTTAGCTTTTATTTTGCTTTGTTTGGTTATGTTTACGAAACGAAAGAGAATATTTTTGACAGTTCGAACGCCTATGGTTTGAAGCTAGGGAGAGAGATAGAGAAGGTCGACTGTCCTCGTCACTTTTACTACGCTAGAAAAATCGGAGTTCTTCGAGGTCGCGGAGTGACGCTTCTGTGTGTTCTGTGGCTCTGGACTGGGCTCACTCTCAGTCAGTCAGTCGCGTCACTCGCGTCGCGTCACAGTATAGACACCTATACACCTGTCTATACTATGGTCGCGTGGTCGGCTCCTTACACAGAGGACGTTTCCGAAATTGAATTTTTTGAAACGTAATTAGTACACTTTCGACATTCGGCCACATAACAATGGAACGGATACTACTGATACGTTCGTACGATACCAATAAGTTGTCAGTTCTTATTGATGAAAATGTACCGAAATTAGTCAGAGACCCAGAGACAAGCTTTTGATTCAATAATTGACATTGTGCTAAATAACAGAGGTTTAACTTTCTTTCTTAACGCCCCGGGAGGCATTGGCAAAGTAAGACAATCCGGGAGAAATGGGCTAGCGGCTAGCCGTTGCCTCTTCGGGGATAGCCGCTACTCTGTTAAATGATGGGAAAACAGCACACTCCACCTCTAAGCTGCCTCTGACAGTCTAACTAGATCAACCGTCAGTTTGTTCCATACGTAAAAATGACCCACTCGGGAAACTTTTACGAGAAACATCTTGAATTATATGGGACCAATGTGCCATGAGTCATAGAGCTCATGTTGAAGCAGTAAACCGACCGCTCAAAGACCTCAGAAACTTTGATGCTGTAATGGGTGGCGTTACTGCCTATAGTAACAAAAGGAACAAGTGCCGATATCATCAGAGCATGCTTGAAATCATCTCACTTACGGAGTTCGGCTGTATCTCTCAATTTACGAACAAACATTAGAGCCCATTTGAGCGACAACGACGATGACGACTTTCCGCGTCAATTACTCAATCTTGGCGAGGGAAAAATTGTCTATTCTAATACCAACAGCAATGACGTTAAACTTGACAAGACATTAGGACACATATTGCACCGGTTGGAACATCTTATTGATGCAATATATCCCGGTCTTGAAAATTTATTGGAGAGAGATTATCGTTGGCTTTGTTCTAGGGCTATATTGTCACCCAGAGACGATACAGTGAATGAAATAAATAAACTCATTTTAGAGAAAATTCCCGGTCAGGTCAAACATTATGAGTCTATTAATACGGTGTGTAGTATAGAGGATACAGTGAACTATCCCCAAGAATTTTTAAATTCTTTGAACCCTTCTGGCTTACTTCCTCACGAAAGTTGGCATTCCTATCATGCTATTAAGAAACTTGAGCACCCCCAACATGTGTAATGGGACAAGGCTGCGTACAAAAAAGTTACGGGACAATATAATCGTGGCGACCTCGGTGGCGACCATTCTCACAGGGCCAGCAGTGGGACAACTGGCTTATATTCCGCGGATACCCATAATTCCCACTGATTTACCCATGCCGTTTAAAAGGCTACAGTTTCCAGTGAAGATCTCTTTTGCCCTCACTATTAACAAGTCCCAAGGTCAAACATTCTCTCTGGTGGGCATTGACCTGAGAAAGCCGTGTTTTTCCTATGGGCAGTTATATGTTGGCTTCTCTCGGGTAAGAACTCCTGATAAACAATATATTTTGCTACCAAATGATAACATTACATCCAATATAGTTTACAGAGAAGTTTTTAACGATTAAAATCACCATTACCAAACTAACTTTTCCCGCGACTTGGTCCCCATGGAAGTGCGAGTCCACAACGGCGCACCGACCCTTGCCCATCGCACCGCGATGTCATCAAATGACGTATTTACTTCGTAAAAACTTCAAATATCGACATCGCGGTGCGATGGGCTAGGGTCGGTGCGCCGTTGTGTACGCGTACGAATTCGTTTATCGCAAATCCCTCAAATGTTTTTTCTTTCGGACAGATTTACTTTCGAATTTTGTATCAGCATGCAAATACAAACTGAACCTGCGTATAACCCCCTTTTATGACAGTTAGAAATCAAAACATAACACTCTGTACTAAAAAAGGATTATTAACAATATGCCCAACGGAGTGGGCACGGGTCAGCTAGTTAAGATATAAGAGTGAAATAAGGCGAACTGCAGGAAGCGGACGCATCAGGTGTCCAACTCACATACGCAAACGCAAAGCGCAGACGCTCTTATACTCAACCGTATTGGGCGAATTTACCAACCCTCTGTGAATAATAATGAAAATTTGTGATTTTCTGTGAAAACATGGAAAAGTTTCGTGAATTCTTGTAATATTCTGGACAGTCTTCTGAATCTCAGTAAACTCTTGTAAATTCACATAAGAATCCCATTTCACATGTTACAGTATGTGTAATTACCATTTGATCAATAGTGAATCATGTGTAAATTTACCCCCATTCTTAACAGTGTGCATCGACGATATAAAAATATTATCATTTTCCTCATTGTCATATTTATATATCTATTACAGGTTGTGGATACCACTTGGACCTCTTTGTCCTGTCTATCCTAATCGAGATATGCTCCCTAATGGGTCTTCCCTGGTTTGTCGCGGCAACTGTTTTGTCCATCAACCATGTAAATTCGTTGAAGCTCGAGTCTGAATGTGCTGCACCAGGAGAGAAACCCCAGTTCTTAGGAGTGAGAGAGCAGAGAGTGACTCATATTTTGATATTTTTAACTATTGGATTATCAGTATTTTTAACGCCAATGCTGGGTTATATACCAATGCCAGTACTGTTTGGAGTATTTTTATATATGGGAGTAGCTTCGTTGAAAGGATTACAATTTTTCGACAGGATACTCATAATGTTTATGCCAAATAAGTATCAGCCAGACTACATGTTTTTGAGACAGGTAGGTGAAATATTTTTTTTTGCACGAGGTTATGCCGAATAAAATTATCTTTATGTATTTTCCATATTTCCCGTTGAATGAGATTTTCGGGTTATACAGAAAAAACGGATGGTGCTTTCAGAGTAAAAACAACTTTTATGAATTTTACCTTTCTGATTGAATCTTCTCGGTTTCATTATGTTTATTCATGACTCAAGTTCGAATCGAAGGCATATTAAAACAGATATAATTATATACAGGTTTGGAAATTCACATCTGAAATATACGATATACAATGCATCAGACAGAGAATTCTTCCCTCCAGTTGCACAGATGAATAGTCGAGACAATCACTTGCTGTAACACACTGAATTCAGTTGTCTTACTTCATTATTCTAGTCTTGTCTCTCTCTTATCGTTTAGAGGAGCGTAATTCTTTAGTATGGTAGGCAACAGTAAATACTTGAATCGAGTGTTACGGGCAGCCTGACAAATTAAAAGTTCTATTTGTGTAGTGCGGGTTCCCTACCATACTGCGATAAGAGAGAGACAAGACTAGATTATTGCAGTAAGACAGTTGAATTCATTCAGTTATCGCACTTGATTATCTCGCCTATTCATCTGTGCAACTGGAGGGAAGAATTCTCTGTCTGATGCCTTGTATATCGTATGTTTTCGATAAGAATTTCCAAATCGGTATATATTATAATTGAGGATGAGAATTAACCCATGAGCATGTGTCACAGATAGTTGAAACTTCGAGGAGTTTTCGGTTCAAATCTCGGCGAGGAAAAATATTTTCCTTAATTCCCTTCGAAAATATCTTGCTAGCGGCTGGCCTCTCGGATAGAATTAAATTTGACCACGGATTCTTCATCAGGGAGTCAAACCCTATCGTTCGAGACCATTCTCGACTCAAAATTCGAAAATTACAGACATTTGGGCAAAACGATATAACAGTCGTTTAAGTAGAACCAGCGCTCAAAAACAATAACCACTTCTGAATACCTAGATGGTGTCATTTTATTGAGCGCTCGTTTTCCTTAAAAAGTGCTATATTGTTTTGCCCAAATCTCTGTTATTTTCGAATTTTGAGCCGAAAATGCTCTCAAACGATATTCGTGGAGCCGTCCGGCCATCCCACCGGACAGGCCGTTAGCACAATAACTTTCGAAGGGATTATCCTAGAGACTTGAAATTCTCAGAGTGCGTTTGGTTCCCAAATGTCTAGGTAAAGTTCGTTAATGAGCCAAATCGTACAGGGTGTTCCATAAAATATGGCAATTCAAAATTTTTGTTCCTCAATATCTCAGACAAAACGAAACCCATCGAAATGAAATGTTGCGGCAATATGCAAGATGCTAATAATATGCAAAATTTCGTGGCTGTAGTGATAACAGAACCATAAAAAATTCAATTGGAATATTGAAAAGAAGAATCTCCATATTTCCATGACAGGATAACCGATTCAAGTGACTGATATACTGAATGTTTATACGAAATTTCAAGAGGATCGCATCATCAGAACCACAGAATCTAATTTTTTCAATTGTTTATTTTTTACATATTTCATTTTTCAATAATTTCCAGAATATAATTCTGATTGTGCTGAGTCTCTACATCCATACAGTGTGTTTGGTCATGACTTAGCGATAATTTAAGGGCATCAAATATACCTAATATTATCGAATACCGCTATCTTTTCCTAATATTATCGACACCCACATTGGGAAGTTTGTCCCCACTTCAAATTTACTTTTTTATTTTCGATCACCCTTCCAAATAATATCGATTTCCTTGGACATAAATGTCCTACAAATGTGAAAAAATGTTTTTTGAAAGATGATACCACAACCTTTCATTAAATTAGAACAATATGAAAACATTCAACTTGAAAATGCCATAAAAAATTCTTTAAAAAACAACACATGCATCATTTCTTTAAGTTACATAATTTGAGAGTTATTGCCGACCACTATGCGAGTGCCCCAAACCTCTTTTGTTGCTACAGGCCGTCATGAGGGCCACTACCTGTCTACAAAGCAGAGGTTGCCATTTAGAGCCATTTTTATGATTGATTTGTTTGTTTGATCATTAAAAATTATCGAAAATACAGTACTGAGTTTTATTTTATTTTATAAATTTTCATAAAGGTCATGTTCGAACAGCAATTACTTTCTAATTATGTAACTTACATAAATTATGTTGGTATCGTTTTATAGCTAATATCCTTGCGTGTTAGCTCCTGCTCAGGGATTTTCTTAAATTTTCAATTTACAAACTCATTTCTCCTGTTTGAATTAACGGCAATCAAAAACCGAAAATATTATTGCGGCATACCGCAAAATTTCGAAATCGTGTACAGTAGTGGTCATAATCTGCATATATAGGCTCGAATCTCGTTTCAGAACCATTAAATTTTCTGATTCTGTTTACTTTTCGAGTTCAACTTTTTGACTGCTTCAAAATGTGAAGAAGATCGATTAATCTAATTTAGATATCCTGAAAGCTATTGGTTTCATTAAATTCATTTTAGAATTCAGCTCATACTTTCACATCTTCAACCTATATACCTTGAAAACGTTTTTGTTATTGTTTTTAGAGTATAAACACGATAACTTCTGGAAAGAAGGAATTAAAACTGGAAATGTTCGACGTAGCTTTAAGGTTTGAAGCGGTTGAATTCATTAATGACTTGAAAGAAACAAATAGCTCTCAGAATATTCAGAGCTTTTGGCTTCAAGCTAGGAGTTTAGTTAATCTGATATACTTGTTTCAGGTTCCTATCAAAAGGGTTCATCTTTTCACCATCATTCAGATTATTTGCCTGGTATGTCTCTGGTCGATAAAATCATTCAGTACCACGTCAATCCTGTTCCCCTTGATGTTGGTGGTGATAATCGGCATCCGAAAATCTCTGGATCTCATTTTCAGCAGAAGAGATTTGAAAATTTTGGACGACATTATGCCAGAAATGACAAGAAAGGACGCAATGCTCAAGGATGAAGAGGTGCGAGGATTTGGTTCTAAATTTGCTTATTTCATATTAGGTCCTAAGTTGATTATGGCAACAAAAGATGACAAGGAAACATGTTGAGAAAGATTCGTAAGAAGCAAATGCTTTTGAGGAAGATCGAAAAAGAATTTTTGAAATGGATTATATTATTTTGAGTGTGTAGAATAGTAAAAAAAATTGAGCATGGAGCTCTATTTCCGTCCTCCTATTCGGCCAAATATCATTTCAGTATTCACGAACAAGTTGGTTTCAAGCAGATATAAACATCGTGAGTTTGATAAACAGTATTATCTGTAATCAAGATCATCTGAATTTGTATCGATTGTGAATTTGATTCCCGAAAGTAGATGCACCTGCTGTTCTTCAGTACATATACAGAATGTCTGTAAACAAATGCGAAGGACTTAGGAAGATGATTCCTTGATGAAAATAAGCAGGGGTAGTTCATATAAATTTTCTTCGAAATCGACCTCCCTCTCAAGAAGAAGGCGATGACGAGTTGGCAGTTTTTAATTTTTTTTCGGCTTCCTAAAAACCCTAAGTCATAAAACTAAGTAGATGTTGCTCACACAAATTTTTAGATCTCACAACTTCATTATTAAGGGTTGAAAATAACAACCCCTCCCTGTGATTTTCGTTCAAAAATTGTTTTTGTGGGATAGAGTTTCGAAAAATAACATTCTCTCATGGTTTTCCATTCAATTCTGGAGAAAAATGTAGGTTGCAAAATTTCGATTCAGTCGATACTTTTCTCGAAAAAATAATAACATACAAGCAGTTATGATCACTGTCGACACTGTCCATTCCATTTCATCGTATAAGTGTTCCACAGAATGAATATTCTAAGATATTGTATGTCTATGACAGGAGTTTTTGTAAGTTTTTATTTTTTCTGAGAAAAGTATCGTCTGTATCGAAATTTTGCAGCAGATTTTTTTTCTCCAGAATCGAATGGGAAGCCATAAGAGAATTTTATTTCTGGAAAACCTATCCCACAAAAATTATTTATGAAGGAAAATCATAAGGAGTTGTTATTTTCAACCCCTAATAATAAAGTTATGGGACAAAAAAAATTGTGTTAGTAAGATCTACTCAATGAATCATTTTATGTATGGTTATATGACTCAGTGTTTTTTAGCACTTCTAAAAAAATTAAAAACTGGTCGATTTAAAAAAATGATATGAACTATCCCTGTCTATTTTCATCGAGGAATCATTTCCCTAAGTCCCTCGTTTTGAGTTTGAGTTTAATTCTGTAGTGTCATCAGATTTCGATGGTTTTGTACAAAATCTTCTAATTTAGAAGAGATAGACTAATAGAACCCTACGTGAGAAGTTCGGAAAGTAGGGTATTTTCGGACGAGTAGACAAAATAGGCGAGTCAATAGGCCTTTTCGAAAACTTACTCGGGTTAACTCGATCCCCAATCTTCGTTCGTTCACCTAGCCCGAACATCCAACCCGTGTTCGGAGAGTACGGTGCTATTAATTCGATAACTCACTCAGGTTGATCTATCGTAACCCTACACGAAAGCAGGGTTGTAAGTCACCGCATGCGCACTGCAGTACAATTTTGTATCTGACAAGGCAGGAATAAGCCTTTTATTCCTAAAAATTATTGGTAAGAGAAGAGAATTTGGCTCAGTGAAAAATGTGTGGTTGCATGAGCCGATAAAATAATGTGAAACAACTTCTTCATAACTTTGAATGCAGATCTTTCTGAGTTAAAACTAAAGCCTTCTTTACTTGGTCAACATAGATACCTACTCAAAAATAACATTAAACATGGAAGAGCACACAAGAAATTATAAGAAATATTTTACAAAGGCCAATAAATACAAGGAAATTTAGAGACAATCCGGAAATAAACTGGGACTGAACAAATATATGCATAAAATATTTGATTATGTTATTGATACGACTGTCACTTCAAATCCTCAACCTGGTGTGTTCGTAAACTTAGAACCCGGGTTCGTGATCCGAGTAGATCCGTCGCGTGACCCAACGGATCGAGTTTGTAACCCTTAGTAAGTTTCCGAAAACGCCCCTCGAAGTCTGCTTGTCTACAAGAACTAATTTCGGACGTGTTCGGTACACTAATTTTTCGGAAACCGTGAAAAAACACTATCGAATTAATGAATTATTGCTAATTGCGATAGAAAACATGCGAACTTTCGACAACTCCCAGCCGTTATTTCTTTGCAATGTTAATGATCACCTGCATTCATCAAAATCGAACTTACTTCCCAGACTAGGCCGGGAAATGCTTACTCAAAGAAGTGGGTACTTTCCGAATAGTTGCCGAAAAAAGTACCTAATTTACATGTCATATTCTCTCTGCGGAAGTTATAGTCAATGATCAATTTCCAGCTATTAATGTTTTTTATAGAGAAGAGAACATAACATGGAAGTATATAAATTTTTTTTCTCTCCTTCAATTTAGGAGATGTAGTACTGAACCATCGAAATCTGACCACCCTGTACAATTCAGTCAGGCAGTGATTACACACCTCCGATAATTTTCAATTCGAAATTTTTCTGAAAAGTGTATTCGGAATCACACTATTCTACCCGTGAATCTTCAACTGAAAACATAGCATCAATCCTTCATATTGCTTAGGTAGGTAAAGCACTAAAGAGCTTTGAGTAAAATTTCGAAAATTCAGTTGTATATGCGGAGCAAAATATATAATTATGTTAATTTACCTTTATAGAAATTGCAATGACATGTCAGCCATATCCTGTGATCAAAGACAATAATTATAGTATTTAATGACGAAGAGTGATTTTAAAGCTTTTGAATTTAGTTTATTGGAATATCAATACGTTCCGTGAATAAAACGCATCATTTAGTGCACAATACCTAAATATTTAGTATATTAATTAATTGATTTCTACGGATTGTCAGTTTGGGACAATTAATTCATCAACCCAACTGAAATAATTAATTCCTTGTAAAATAGAACCTTATAGTGATCATGATAATGATTCAAATAGCATAATCATTCATAAACTGTGATCAGAATGATCAGGTTAATTACAACAGTAATATTAATTATATATAAGAAGGAGGATTCATTCATATTCCTTTTCATAGTTTTGTGTAGAAGTTTGAAAGTTGAATATTATCGTTAAATGCCAATGACATCCTTTTCATCGAGGAGTTTTATGATTTGAATCTATGTTTAGAGAACAAACTGTATGATCAATCCTAGTTCATACGAAGAATTGAAGACCAAAAATATTCATCAGCTTTATTTTTTGAAGTCATTATATTATCCTGATCAGGTTTTGCTGAAAACGGTGTCAAATTATTAAATTATTTTTCATACTGACCTTCAACGTGTTATCAGTGCAACACCCTTAAATTAAATAGACTTTCACTTAACGTTAATACAGCAAATGTAATAAAAAAATAAAACTGAAAAACCATGAAGTTTTTTGATATTTGTTATTCGCATATTTCCATGAGAGTTTCCATAAAAAATGAGTTACCTATACAGATGAGACAAAATGGTGAACTCACATAGAAAATTCAAATCAGATATGTGTTTGTAATTTGTATTCAGATAGTTTGTTCTCTGAAAAATAGTGAAATAAATCATTCATTCGCTGAGAAATCAGCTCATCCAATTAATGCGATAAAATTTGCGGATTGTACCGTCATATCCCTTTTTGCTGAATCTGAATGATTGTGACTTCCAGTAGAAAATTTGAAACAAAAATAATCAAATCCCAGCATCAAATTGAAGCAGATTTATAACTTCTGCTTTCCTCCAAACTTGCATTAATGGAGAAATAGATTCGGTTGGATAGTTTTTTGGATTGACTAAGAATAAAACAGAAATATATTGGTAATGATGAATGTTTGTATTACGTGAATCAATTAATCGTACAATTGTAAAAGTAATCTGTGATTCTTAAATGATATAATTTTCAAGATATTTAGATGAATTGATATTACTAGCATGTTTTATTTTAGTTTAAGTATTATTGAATCATTGAATTCATTTGTTATTTGTTTGCTTGTTATGAGCATGTTAGTTTATTTACTTTTATTTCCAAACAGAACTTGATGTAAATATTTTAATCAGTGAATGTTACTAAGTTTTTGTAATTATAGTTATGTTCAATACTTATTTTTTTATTTTCTCAAAATATTTTTTTTTCTTTACTTTTGACACAGAAAATAGAAATATGCATGCTAAATTGCATTCACTAGCGTTAAAGGATACAGAGAACAATCAAACTTAACAGCAAAAGGCTTCTACTTCGAAAAAACGAGACTGTTTAATACAAATTGTTATGGCTTCTTTTGTAATTAAATCGATATATTACGATTTGTCATAAATGAATGAAGTGTAAATTTTTGGATCGAAACAAACTTCCACGAAAATGACGATATTATTGTTCTTTTACCCACTGTGCGCAGCCCACTATAAACATTGACGCTCACTTGGGAGAAGAGGCGAGAAGCGAGACGAAGCGTAAGTTCGCCGAGGACCGCGGCACTTGGACGAAACGATGCGTCTAGCAATCATCGGAAAAAATTCTCCCTATCTCTAAGCCGCGATAAATTTTTTTTCGTACTTCCGGGCCTAAAGTGACAACTTCACTCCCTTGTGACAGGTACTAAAGTGTCACATTTAATCCCTCCGGGATTAAATATTGACGAAACTCCCGAAACGATTAAATCACAAACAAACGAATTTAAGGGATATTTTATTGAAAAATATAATTAATTAGAATGGTAATTAACGTTAATATTCAAATTAATATTGTGACAGTTCGTCATATTGACCAGTCTTTCCTGCAGCAGGTAACTGACGAGTAACAGATAGGTCCTTTTCATATTGAACTGGTGTTTGTTTCGAAGATCCTGCGGAAACAGGAAACGAGAATGAGGACTGTGGCATAACTATAGTGGACCAAATATTTTATCTGAAATTTTTTGTTTATTTTTAATAGACGATTCAATATATCCCTCGGTCACGTTGGAGGATTTCCATCCTCCATGTCTCTTCAGCACGTCTATTGTTGCTCCCGAATCAGCTAACAAAGACGCAGATGTGCGTCTAAAACAATGTCCCGTATAAGACGTCGCATTTTCTAATTTCAAGAAAGCTGCTATTTGCCGTGGAAATGTACCAAACATGTTTTTTCCTACTACTCGCGTAGTACATTCTTTGTTGATGTATTGAACAAAAATTTTGAATGAGGTGTCCCTGTCTTTCGCAATGCCACATATTTCCGAAATATCGCCACAAAACTGATGGCACTGTTTTCTGAATTTTTGATCACAAAATTTCGGTCAATTTTATTTTTGGTGTTTCTAATCGCAATTAGGAAGGAATCGCCCAAATCTCTCACATCGTCGATTTCTAAATCAACCAACTCTCTTCCACGACAAGCTCCCGCAACGCCCAAAATAAGTGCAACCTACAAAAAAATTGATTTCTTAAAATTTCTTAATATAAACAAATTTCCAAATTTACCTTAAGCATTAAATATTTATCATCCGGAGCCTCCCGTAAGAACTGATCTACCTGCTCAGACGTGAGAATTCTTGACTTCTTTGGCTTAAATCCCTCATTTCTTCTCTTCGAAAAAGCTAATAATTTTGGAAATTTACTTATATCAATATCTTCTCTAATGTTAATAACCGATTTCAGCATTGAGTAATGTGCCCAGAGAGTTGAGGCACAAACCGCTTTTGATTTATCATTGAAGTAGACTAACAGCGCATTTTCAGTAGGTTGTCTCACATTTTTAAGCGGCACCACTTTTTAAAAGCATCGTACTGCTGCTCGTATAGTTTTCTAGATTTCGGTGGTAACAATTCTTCACCTACTTCGGCTGCTCTTTTATCAATATCAGATACACCTTCTTCACTCATGATACCAATAATTATCAATAACAATGTTTCTTTACAATGACACTAATAATGACAATGTTTCTAAATTATAATTGTCACAACGCAATGTAACTATTGTAACTTATTTTAAAGACAGTTTATTAAATGAGTTGAAGAGAGAAAAAACTGATTGAAATTATTGAAATAATTAATAAAATCATACCGGAAGTACGAAAAGTATCGTATATACCTTGCGACTGAAGTACATTTAATCCTTCAGGTAAATTATGGCTAAACTTTACCTTCAGGATTAAATGTACTACTTCAGTCCCGCGGTATTTAATGTACTATTTACCCTTGTTGCATGCCGCCTACCCGCATGAACAAGGGTAGAGGTATTGTTCGAATGATGTTTTTGGTCATAATCTTGTTGTAATTGCGAATTTTTCAATGATAGCCTCCTCATCCTACCTTCATACAATAATAAAGAAAAAGGAATTATTATATGAAGTCATTGATACGAAATGATTATTATTTTCTCTTTAACCTATTAAAAAATCAAAGCAGATAGTAATCGAATTCCTTCCTTATGATGATTTTAGGAAAAATACATTTTTCTACGACAGCATCGAAGAAATTTCTTTTTTTTTCATCGTAAGGAAATAATTCACTAAATAAACATGAAATACTTCATGAATGAATTTTTTTAACACAATCAATTATCAATTAATTCATTATGCATAATGAGAAATCACATTCATTGGAATGATAATTGATGATGTAGTTTGAACAACGACTTCCAGAATTTATTTCCGAATATGTTTAATATTGCTGATCATATATCCATAAAAATATGCTATAATATTATAGTATATTTCTAAACATATATCTCTTGCAGGGCTTATTCCACAATTTCATCAGCTATTTTACTTTCTTTGGAAGGAGGATATTTCAATATTTTGTTGTATTTACATAATATAGTACGTATATGTCAGACTTTGAATTCACATTCACAGTTGTACAAAATACAAAAATGTTATTTCATTTCCTTTATATAAAATTCGTTTTTTCAGTACTGAATCGAGAAAATTCTAGTAAACATTCTCATGAGCCAATGAAAACAAACTCATCACACAAATAAAAAAATAACTTTGTATTTCGTCATTGACGAAAGTCGAGTATATTAGTTTTATAAAAATCGCAAGTTTTTCCTCTAGTTGGGAATACAGCGTGTCGAACTTATGTCACAAACCCGATTCCGGCCGCAGACTTCCCACTTGAGGACCGCCTGAGATATTTTTCGCGCACATGCCCCAAGGATCATTCACGCGTCGAACGAATCCCCCCTGGGTGAGCGTCACCTAATTTATTTCAATGCAAACATCTCTGGCGGTAAACGACGCGTTTCTTCGAGCACTTTGCTTCGTCCAGGTGCGCGTCTAAAATGCCCAGCGTCTAGCGATTCGGCTCTTCGATTCGCGCCTCCTAAGTGAGCGTCTACCCATTCGATGGGTAGTGCAAGTCGGATTTACGGGGGGGGGAGGGGTAATTACCCCCTCCATGCGTATCGAAAACCTAAATAAAAGTTACGCAACGTGGTGCATATATTTTAATTTGTTTGTTTTTTTACTAATATTACTTTACTTCTATTTGTTCTTATTTATTATTCCTCCTAAATATTTTGATTAAATTTTTTTCAAGTTTTGAACCTGATCTATCGATCTTGAATCATTTTGATATTTACTTGTTGATTTTTAGGAACCTATGAGTTTGAAAATGCTCCCTCTGTTAAATTTCATATTATCGTTAAGTGGAAATTAGTTGTTTTTCAAAAATTTCTAGTTGTTCGAGTAACATTATTTTATGACGGTTATTTCATTCATGTAGTATTTTCAGATTATCAAATGTGATATTATGTCCGGTGTCGTTTTGATATGCGCCTAAAGCGGAATGAGGTTGGTTTCTTTAGTGTTCATTAAATCTTTTCCAACGTTTCGAGTTGTCATTCCTATGTAAAATGACGGGCAGTTTGTGCACTTTATCTCATAGACTCCACTGGATTGTTCACGTTTAGATTTCTTTTTATAATTAATTAGTATATGCGCGAAAGTTCTCTGGCGTTTACTTGTAAGTGTATAATTGTATTTTCCTAGAGTATGGTTTAATTTGTCATGAAGATCCTTGTAATCTGGTGTAGCTGCATACTTTCAGCTGGCCTGATGATGGAATAAATTCAGAAATCGATAGCCGAAGAATACAATAAATGATATATATAGTATGTTTAATTACATTTTTGATACTAATGTCTAGTAAGTTATCCTTCGAAGATGTGTAGCCTGCCGTTAAGAAACCCCAGCAGGTTCACAGCATCCAAATTGCCTAAAAATGTATTTTTAATGCGACATTGGACTCCTTCCTAATTCATTCGCCGCAGAAGGGTTATGGTCCTATAAAAAAGGTTGAAGTTCAAATTCAGATAGCGAAATTTAAATTTATTTAAATTTTGTTGTTAGAATTTCTTTTTTATAACCTCAGGTGACCCGCAAATTTCTCACACGTAACCCATGGATTCAAAAAACCTGACTAATGACCTTGCAACACTCTGACTCAGATATTGGTTTGAACCGAGAAGGAAACTTCTTAGCCTCCCCTATCGCTTCGACCTCTCTATTGTGAACTCGGCAGAGTAGGCATCTACCTCTATTCAATACTTCAATAAACCTCGGACACATTCCGGTCGCGCCCGACGATATGAACGACAACTAACGAATGTTGTATGGACAAGGAAGGCCTAAGATTTCATTCACTTCATACCTCGGTGAAATTTGGTACAGTAAAAAGAATTTTTTTCTAGTCGGTAGAGGCCAACATTGCACTGCTGGGCGAACAATAAGCAGTACTGTGCCTGAATGGATATGAGGACTCAGTAACAGGGTTTACACAAAACAAATCTGATTCTCCTAACTCTCACAAGCTTAATCACTTCTGAGGGGCTTCAGGCAATCGAAGGAGTAATCAGTAAAATCCTCATCATAATCATCAAAACAATATCTGTATGTGTCTATCCATGGAAGCTCCCAATCGCAATTAATTTTCCGTGAACATCTCATCTACAATTTTTATTATTATTGCTATATACCTACTTCTGTTAAATCCTGTATTCCACAAAATAATTTTGCATTAAATTCCTAAGCAACTAATTGTAACACCTATTAATGTAAAGTATTTCCTTAAAGAAAGATGAGAAAACACCGTTGGATATTGAACCGAGTGGAAACTTGAAAATTGCTCTTGCCAATGGGAATGTGATGAATATTCCATTATCTGCAGTGAATATATCAGAAGAAGTCAACAAAACTGCGATATGGAAACAAGTCAATGATAATATATCACAAAACAAAGAGAGGAAGAAAAATTCTAAAAATACAAGGTATAAACTCTGATTGAAAAGCTTTTTACACAAAACTTTGTTTCATTTTATTCTCACGGAAGCTTATGTCTGCTCTACTTGCTACGAAACGATAAAAATCAGCAACTTTTCACATTCATTGGGTGTCCCAAATTTTCGATAAATTCAAGCGTAACGAGAAATCGAATTTCTTGAACAAAAACTCCAAAATAGTGTACCAATGCATTCCTTTTCCTCTGCGAGAGGATCTTATTATAATCGACTTGAGCCGATTAGCGTAGAAAGGGTGTGTATGTGACTTCTCTCACCCCTTAGCGATCGGCTATCACACTCCCTACTAAGGGGAACATTCACTCATCCCGGATAGCAAGTATGAGGGAGAATGAGCTCTGAGGTGTTCGGTGTTCTTGTTCTCCAGGGTCCTGGGTTTTTCGTCCTTCGTTGCTTGGTCCTGAATTTCTCGGTTGATGTCCTGGTAGTCGGTCTTGCGCTGTTTTCCTCCATGCTTGTTCCTGCTGTCCATCGTGACCTACAAACTTCCTTACCGTTCTAGCAGTACCGAGTAGTACTGCTTTTTGCATAATTTTGTAAAGGTGTTCATCCAAATCTAATTTCTTGAGGTCGGATAAGTTCAAGCTCTCGATATTTCGATATTTTTTCATCGTATTTTTGACTCAGATTGTTTTTATTTGGGATGGCTACGTCTATAAGCATTGCTATCTTCTCTCTTTTCTTCACTAGAATTAAATCTGGCCTATTATTAGCCACTGTTCGGTTTGTTAGTACTGTGCGAACCCAGTATAGCCTGTAATGATCGTTCTCCAGTACTACTTCAGGCTGATACTTATAGTATGGAAATGTTTCACTCTGCAATATCTTCAGTTGAATAACGAGCTCCTGATGAAATATTTTACAAACTGCGTCATGCCGACTCTAGTATTCACTTCCAGCAAACATTTGGCAGCCTCCTGTGATATGTCGGATTGTTTCCGATGCTTGGCAACTGTAATGACATCTATCATCAGTAAGTTTGTTATCCTTCACGATATATTTCTGATAGTTTTAGTTTACACTACTAAATCTTGTATGCTAAGGAGGAAAATTTCTGTTTCAGTTATCTTACATCTTACATATCTTAAGTCAGCCACGAGTTGATCTTTCCTGTGACATTGTTTCATACCTAGGTATTTGTATAGATCACCTGCCAGCATTGCCTTAATTTCTTCTCCGTTAGATAAAGTGTTTGTCTGTTGGATTTTCCCCCTTGCAACATTAGGGGAACGATAGTTTTTGTTTCAGTGTGTTGATGCAGTGCTTTACTGTTGTGTTTTCTTCTTCATAGCTGGAGTAATTGCATTTCGATAGATAATCGATTCCACCAACGATTTCAGCTTGATTGCTCTTATTCCATTTTCATATTGTGTCAGCCTTCCTATGTCCTGCCGACAGCGTTGAACTTTTTCCTCCAGTCTTCTTTGATAGTGAGGTAGGCGAGGTTCTGGACAGGGTTGAATTGTGTGCTGTCTTGGTTTGGTCTTCATGCCCAGCACTTCCACTACAGTTGTTGCGACACAATAAAGGTTGAGATGTATTGTTTTCAGTTGTGTTGCCATTGAGAGGAATTTTAGTATGACCTCAGTGTTCATTTTCTTGAGAATGACCGCAAGCTTTTTGGATGATCTGATCCTGGGTAGTGTTGGTCTGGAGAGTGGATCGGTGTCGTTGTATTCGCTGAATAATCTGCACATTTTTGATTGCAGACGTCCCACCGGTGCTTGTCGTTCTTCGTTCGAAATGTGACGTGCCGTTTCTTCTGAAGAATTAACCTGAGATGGTGTGTGTCCAATCTGTATCTCTTCATCCGAGAGGACACCTCCTTTGAGCGGTAATTGGAGTTTCGTTGTTTTTCTCTTATTCGGTTTTCTTCGATGTTTATTTCATTCACAACTATATTTTTAATTTCCTGTAGCCTTCTGAAATAAGTTTGTTTCTAAGGATTACTCGATAGGTACTGATCAGCCACCGTTCAGTTACTTGTAGGACTGGAAAACATCGCTTGAATTCATTGAATAACCATTGTCTGTATCCAGTTAGTTCTTGACCCATGTTTGTTATTTCATAGTAGTTGCGGATGATCGTTCCATTCATACAACTTGTCCATTTCATGCGTCTTCTGTTTAACCCTGCTTGAGTGAACGCTGTTTGAAGATCCTGCGTAGCACTATCTGCTGTTTGTTGACTCTTTGGCTCTTCCTGTTGAGCTGTAGTGTTTTGTATGACAGGATCCCACTGGCGCAGCTAGGGGGGGGGGGGCTTTGGGGCTGCAGCCCCCCCCAAAAGTTTGATTTTTTCGTTATTCCTGCCTCCTTTATTTTTTTTCAACTGTCGTATTTGTTGTATCATCAAAAATTGTTCACTTCAGCCCCCCCCCCAAAACAAAATCCTGGCTGCGCCACTGCCGGAGCCCGCCTCCTCAGAACCCTGCCACTGACGTCCCGCATGCTGTCATGTCCAGCGCCAGCTCCAGACATCCCTGACGATCCTCAGGTAGCGACTCAATATTCCTATTCCTTAATTGAACCATCATTATGGGTTGCATTTTATACCTACTACCAGGTTTAGCTCGGGTACCTCGGATTTGCTAAGCCCGTACTCTAGAACTTATCATTCGAGAGCCCTGAGGGTCAATTATTGTTATTATTATTACCATAGTAGATGGACAGTGTGTCAAATTGAAAGAATACCACCTTCAATTTCTCGGTCGCCATGGATATCCTTTATTGTAGTATATCTGAAAAAATTAACAAAGAGTGAAAGAACAGCAATTGTGAATAAAAGTGAAAAACTTACTATAGATAATGTTGTAAAGTATTTAATAGTAAGAAAATTCAACTTGAATTTCTCGGAATGTTGTGCAAAATCCAATTTTCAATTCTTTTATTTCTCGAAGCTGTGTATTATTTACAACCGATTTTGAATGTCACCAGAAGAATAATCTAAAGATGTCAGGTGTGAAGTGTGATGAGTAAGGACCATTCAATTAACTCTCATCTACCAATCCATTTCTTTTGGAGTGAGCCATTAAACTCAGTGCTAGTAGTTAATGAGATCTTTCTATGAAAACAAATTGCCATACTCAACAATTGAACGCCCCTTATCAGGAAGGTGTTTCTCAGTAAATATGGGTCCAATAACTTAATTTCCTAGCTTACCAGCAAAAACGATCATTTTCTTTAGATTTTGTGACCACTGAAAAGTTGAGAATTTTTATCGCTCCAGTAACGACAATTGGTTTGAAAGCATGTCTTTAAAAAAATACACTCGTCTGTGTTGCAAATATTGATTTGATGATTATTATCAATAATACTGATTACTCCTAGGCATCGTAGAAGACCATCAAAAGCTATTAAGCCTGAAATAAGATATTTGGGTGAGAATTCATTGAATCTTTCATTCGTTCGCAACATTCCGTCCTCCAATCAGAATCATCATAAAACAGCTTAAAAAGAATCTGAAATTTGTACGGGCTCAAGATTGAATCTAAAGAGTATCTGTGCTCTGTGACCTAATGGTCTATTGTGCTCGCCAATACTTGAGCGTCTACGATTCTAACCCCATAGCACACTGTCCAGTTCCAGAAACTGGGTTGGTTTCATAGATGGAATAACTTAATCCCTGAATATTTCCTTACCCAGGTACTACCTCTGTAGAAAATCGATAGTCAAACATTCCGCTCTGGAGTTTCCTTCTCCGCTCCACTGAATTTGTATAAATTGTTCACGGCGTCAGCTAGACTTATCTTGACGCGATCATCACTCGTGAGAAACCCTGTGAAAAGGTGCAGTCAATAATTCTTATTGTGTACTGAAAGATAGCTAGATTTTAGAAGTACTCTAGGCCTTGCCAGGGTATGATTTATATTCTTTCTGCCTCTTTACTTCTCGTAAATACCTTTTTGTATGTGTTTTTCACTATGCCCCTAAAGAGTTACGGCTCTATGAAAAGAGTTGAGATCATTGATCTCTTTTTCATTGATTCCTGATCAAGGAGACTCTGTTGTGCTTTCCTACTCAATTCGGCATTTCCACGCCACCATAAGTAATGGTGTCGAAGATTGGATGTCTTAATGACATCTGGGACCAAATAAAACCGCTCCAGTTCCAGAGTTGGTTTTGAAACCATCGGTGTACCATTTCATTATGTTTCCTTCACAGTAGTAAGGATTTGGTGTGTTTTTCTGGTCCCTACCTTTTGACTAAAATAATTCAGCTCATTGCTATTTTTTTTAAACAAGGAATTCCTACTTCATGTGAGCACATGAAGTGGGAATTTCTAAAATTTCTTGCAAATTCAACCACTTTTAAGAAGACGTGGATTTCCAACGATGGTATCTCAAACTCCAACTTTGTGTCTTCAGCTAAAAAACAAGCATATTAATTTTTTTGAAGGAGCCACTTCATCTTAACTTCCTACACACGTGAAACTGATTGCTGTTCTAAGAAGAGCTCACCTAAATGATGATTCTTACTCAATTCGGCTGGAAGAAATGATAGACACGAATAGAAAATCAACTTGAGGATGAGAATAATGATTTTGATTCATTCAGAAGAAATGGATTGGTAGGAGTATGCCAATTGAAGTAATAATAATAACCTTTATTCAATTCATAGGACATTTGAATGTACAAGAATAAATGTCAAAAAAAACACAAAAGTTATAGGATTACAGAAATTTCCCTCCCTTTCCCTCCCACAGAAATCCATAAATTCTTCTACATTATATGCGGTTCACATTTCATTATAAATTCATCAAATTTTTTAAAAAACAAAATTACCCTATTTACATTTCGAAGACTTCTTTTTATTTTTTTCGAGGATGAACGTTGGGACCCAGATATTAAGTGTAGTACTTTTTCACATTGACACACTGTATTCATATTTACACCTATAAGCTATACATCAAATCGTTATTTCTGAAATTTTTTCAAATTATTCAATTTTTCAGTCGATTCAAAAAGAAAAAGTCGTCGAAAAAGGAAGAAAAACGTGAAGATAATAAGAAACTGGAAAAACGCCTCTCTACAATGGAGGAAGAAGAAGAGGATGAAGGAATCACAATTAAGGTGACCGATACTACCATACACTTTTAACAAGTCTCTACACTGACACTTTTCACCAAATCACAATAGTACAAATATTGCACTTGTAGAAAAACAGATGTAAGTATGCACTCCTTCGTATCCCCCGCTCACATTTTTCATTTTGCTGTCAATATAGATACACAAATTGAATTGTTACAAAGGAAAAAATGAGGAGTTATTCAATCGACAATCATGCTCTGTTGGTTCCACAGAATAGAGGGTTTGGAAAGAGAATGAGTACAGGATCGAACTCACATCTTCGACTATAATAACAGAACCATCGACAGTTTGAACATGGGTGTCATATTGGTTTGAATTCCAGCGTGGACAGGAATGTTCGTGTATTTAAAGTGTTTATGTAAAGGTAGAGACTGACGATGAATCGAATCTATCTACACCTTTTACAGTTGTAATTCAGACAATGAATGTTTAATTTCAGAAAGGAAACATGCATGGGCGTAGCCAGCGAGGGGCATTGAGGGGCAAGTGCCCCCTCTCCCCTGGCGATGCGAATGTTCTGGCAATTTCCACGATACACATAAATTCGGTATGCTAACTATGGACCATGACCATAGTTCGCCCCTCCCTGTTATAAATCCTGGCTACGCCCTTGGAAACATATATTTCAAAATAGAAATATTTAATTCAAAAAACAGAAATTGAAATTCAGATTAGCTAATATATCTGAAATACATACTCGTGGGAAGAAAACTGGATAAGAAGCAACCGCCCGAGTAGCATTTTAACGGCGAAAAAAACCACGTTATGCGCCAAAATTAACGTTGTCATTAGTTTAGTAATTAGTCGTTTTTGAAACTTCGCATTGAAAACCGCCTTACAACGTAGTCGAGACGTTGAGCATGACTATAGTTGCAATAGTCGTCGCGACAACATTGAAGCACTACATACGAAGTAGTTATTATTTTGGGATAAGGAACAACTTTCTTATACCTAACGTTATTGGACAACTTTAGTTTTCTGCAACGTTGTCTCAATTCAGAGACAACGCTGTTGGACTCAGTTATAACGTATAACAGTGGACATTTTCTATTGACTTGAAAACGTTTTCCGCGTAGTCATTTAAACAACCTTCGAATACGATGAGAAATATCAATTGAACTGATTATTGTATTTGTGTCTATAACTTCCTCAAAATTATTTCATTTACCAACCCAAATAAAAAATATTTTCGATAGTAAGAAGAAAAATTTTTATATTTTTAACGTCAATCCGTGTTAGTCAAAAAATGGACTTAACAAAAAAACCAATTCATTCAAGGAACATTTCGTCATAATCATAATAACTAATATGTGGACCACACGTGTGGATCCGTAATAGTTGAAAAATATCGTAATATTAGAAGGTTAGTTTAATCAGACTATTTTCATTGTACAGCGTCTGGCCTTGCAACAAATACACGAAATAAAGAATGTGCAGGTAAGCAAGGTCGCGACGGTGAAACATATCAGTAGTAGTAGAGAAACGACTATATTGTTACAAATTTTATTAATTGTGATATATAACCACAACAACTGCTAATCAGATGAGACCAGCAGTTTAGCTAGTTCAATAAACGGTTGACAGTGAAATCTCCACCTTTTTCCTCCATCCCCATACAAACTACCCTAGAATCATCAAAAACTGATTCTACATTTGGTCCTTCGAGCAATTGAGCGGACAAGAAGTTCGTCGAAGCAGGATTCAGTGCCAGTGCCAAGGAGAAGCGCCCGTGCCAAGGAATCCTCAATTCAGAGCCAGTGCCAAGAAGAAGCGCCTGCCTCAGAGCCAGTGCCGAGAAAAGCGCCCGTGCCAAGAAAACGACACCAGAGCCAAGGATTTACGACCCTTGTCTCTAACAAAAGCGACCTGCCAACAAACTGAAGATAAGGAAAATCTACACCAACGTTGTGCAGTAACAAAAAAAAAATATGATGGGGGAAGAATATAAGGAAAATAAACCAACAATGTCCATAGTGAAGGAAATGGAAAACTTTTATCAAATATAAAAAAGGATTCCGCAAGCAGAAGAACAGAGCAATATATTAAAACAAGAAACACACCTCTTCAGAATCTATATGATGCCTTCAATAATGTCCACAAGGAGCTGATACGTAAACTATCTCCAGAAGATCCATACATCAAAACAACTATTATGAGAAGATCGAGGAAAAAAGGGCAGAAATACAATCACTTCTACAAAAATTTGAAAGAGAATTGAAAGCCCAGGACCCATTGATAAAGAAACAGTTGGTAAGGTTCACAATGCTCCAGACGTACCAGGATGATATGGAAGGAGACATTCGACCAATCGAAAGGAAAGAGCAGGAACTGGCAGCCGCATGGAAGGAAATACAATCAGCACACATGGACATTTATGTAACGACGGAGAGGATATTACCAACTATATAACAAAGTACGAAGGTGTGAATCTGAGTATCAGCGAGTGATGAACCAGCTCAGTTTAAGAAGGGCAACGTCAAAAGCAGGTAATAAAATTAATTTACCCCTGCCTAATATTTCTGTACCGATATTTGCTGGTATTATGAACATTGGCCACGTTTCGTGATGTATAGTGTTTCCCAATAAAATTGTAGAACTTTGTAAGGTTTTGGCGGCATATTTGTTTATCAATTTTGACGTTCGAAGTGTCATTTTATTCAGAAAGGTTCAAAGTTTCACCATGAAAAGTTTCACGCTCACACACGTTTGAAAATCGTCCAATTTATTACGCAAATTCGCGTTCGCCGTGCACGCGAAGAGAGGCTCATTTCTGGCTGAACGGCTTCCTAACAAGCAAGATTGCCGATATGGAGCGATTCTAATCCACAATGGTGCAAGAAAGACCTTTGCATCCACAAAAGACCGCACGTTTTGGTGTGGATTGTGGAGTGTGCATCATCGGGCCCGTATTTTTTCCGAATACGCCGGACAACTTTACGCTAACTCTGTGAACGGCCAGCGCTATAGCGACTGCTGCGTGAATTTCTCTTCTGAAATTTGATGAAATTGGTGACGACGATCTTTATTTCCAACAGGACGGCGCCCCCCCAACATTTCGAACGACAACATGACTTTATTGCGCGAATAAGTTCGGCGACTCATTAATTTTCGAGAAACGGCCCCATCGCCTGGCCGCCAAGAATCGTGTGATTTAAACGCCCTTGGACTTTTTTTTATGGGGATATGTGAATCACAAGTGTACAGCAACTCTCCAGCGACAATTCAAGACCTTGAGGAGACATTACGAGGTGTATCGAGCCATACCACAGGAAATGCTAGGCCAGTCATGGAAAATTGGGTCAAACGATTAAAATGTCTGCAAACGAAGCTCGTGAGGCCATTTGAACGATATCTTGTTTGAAGATCAACTTATAACACCATATCTTTCGAATAAATGTTGGAGAACCAAATCGGTTATTTGTTGTTATTTTATTCAATTTCAAAGTTCTATCAAGCTTATTGGAGACCTGTTATATAGCGAAACAGTCCACACCAGGGAAGATTTGAGTTGCACTCAAAAACTCCAGTACTTGAAATCGTTCCTACGAGGAGAAGCAAGTAAGCTGATACAACACTTGGACACTACCGCCTCTAACTACGATGCAGCCTGAAAAATTATACAGCATCGGTATAACAATGAGAGAATACTATTCTCAAAGTTTACTAACCGTATCTTCAATCTACAGACCACAAACTGGAGAATTGCAGCTAGCCATAAACATGTGCATGATACCATTAAAGAATGCATGCACGCAATTGGAAATCTAAACATAGATATATCTACCTGGAGTCCATTAATAGCAGCTCTGGTAATCAACAAAATGGACTCTGAAACTAAAGAAGCGTTCGACAACGCAATGGACGATCAAAAAAGCATACCTCAATTGGAGGAGGTTTTGCCATTTTTAGAAAGACGTTTTCAAACGTTGGAAGCATCCAAAAACATGAAAGGCCGGAATGGAACAGATCACAACAGAGCCAACAAAAAATAGATAAAAAATTTCCGGTAGAATCATACCATATACAAAAGACGAAGCAATGCATAGTATGCAAGGAAGGACACACCTTGAAGGATTGTCCCAAATTCCTGGGAATGTCGATCTATGACAGAAATCAAGTGACAAAAAAGAATTCACTATGTATGAACTGTTTAAGCCATTCCAGTTCTACGAAATGCTTTTCAAAAATGAGATGCCATAAGTGCCAGCAGTTCCACCACACCCTATTACACTTCACAGAATTCAGGTCAAAACTATCAGGTAACAAACAGGCATCGTCTAAGCAAGAAAACAACACTAACGGCGAACACGACGTCGCAACTAGCCACATTGGAAGAAACACCATCGAAAATTGTTGGCCACAGCCTATATTGACGTCAGAAAGGTGGACGGATCATATACGACACTGAGGACACTAGTGGACCCAGGAAGCGAAGCCTCTTTTATCACACAACATGCTGCACAATTCCTTGGAACACCCCGTACAAAGCACAGGACAGAAATAAGCGGGGTAGGAAAAACTGAAGCAGGAACCTCGAATTGGAAAATTAAAGCAGAAATACGACCCCGATTCTCCAGTAGCTTCAAACTAATCCAGAGCTACTCATAATACCAAAAATAACCGGAACTCTTCCAAGGGAAGAAATATGCACAACAAATCATCAGTGGAATAGTGCCATATTAGCTGACCCCTATTATACAAACAGGTCCGATTGATATACTCTTAGGGGCAGATGCGTATGCATTCATAATCGACGATGGTAATAAAAACATCGGCGATGGCATTGTAGGAGTCAACACAAAAATAGGATATATTCTATTGGGATCCGGTGAGGGATACACCCCAAAAATCAAAATTAACAGCATGATCTCAAGTATTCAGGGAATCGGAGAACGACTGGAGAAATTCTGGGAATTGGAGGAACCAGAAGCTGTAAGAGAAGCCGCAGATGACGGTAGCTGCGAGGAGCACTTCAAAAACACATGCAGCCGAGACAGAAATGGATCTTACACAGTTCGCATCCCGTTCAACGAAAACAAAAACAATCTAGGAGATACAGCGAATAAAGCGATCGCACAGTTGTATCAATTGGAGAAGAAGTTCAGAAATAACGAATCTCTGTCAAGAGACTACAAAGAGTTCATGAAAGAATACATAACAATGGGTCATATGTCACCTATAAGTCAAGGTCAGGTAACGGAAGGTTACTATATACCTCACCAAGCAGTAATACGAGCCGAAAAATCAACAACAAAACTACGAGTTGTATTTAATGCCACCTGTCCGTCCACGACCGGACTCAGCTTGAACGACATTATGCCAGCTGGACCAACCTTGCAGAACGACATTGCCGATATTTTGCTCAGGTTTAGAACATTCCAATATGCATTGACGGCTGACATAGAAAAAATGTACCGGATGATAAAACTCCACCCAGAGGACCGAAAGGCATAGAATATTATGGCGATCCCGAGAAACGGAACCTATAACGGTGTACGTTTGAACACACTCACATATGGGACAAAAACACCCCATACTTAGCAATAAGGACATTGCATCAACTGGCCGAAGATGAAAAGGCATCCTATCCAAGGGCAGCCAAGTTAATATTGAATAATTTTTACATGGATGATGCATTGATAGGAGCAGACTCACGAAACGAGGCAATGCAACTTCGACAGGAATTAACCGAAGTAATGAGAAGGGGTGGATTCAATTTGCGGAAATGGAAGGGTAACATGGATGCAGACTCTCAGACTCAGGACCTAGCCCTCGGAGAGCAATCCGAGAAAACACTAGGAGTAATTTGGAAAACACACAGGATACACTGCAGTATCACGTTAAGGCTAAACCAGTGAAAATCACGTCAAAAAGGATTATACTGTCAGACATAGCGTCTATCTATGATCCACTGGGGCTTTTATCACCTCTTGTGATAGTGCCAAGGCACTATTACAAGATATTTGGAAACTTCAATGTACCTGGGATGAAAAATTACCACAAGGCATCGAGGAAAAATGGACGAAGTTCAAGGATGACCTAAAAGACATAAATACAATTAACATCCCAAGATGGGTTCAAACAACACCAACTAATTCAATAGAATTACACGGCTTCAGCGACGCATCCCTGATGGCATACTCAGCTGCGATCTACATAAAAGCGACTAGTCCCCAAAACGAGGTACACGTCAACTTATTGACCGCAAAAGCAAAAGTTTCACCACTAAAGACCAAACGTACAATACCACAACTAGAATTACAAGGAGCTGAGTTGCTAAGTAAACTGATGAAAAAAGTAATTACGGCTCTGGACATGAATGAAATACCAATAACATGCTATACGGATTCAACGATTGTTTTATCATGGATTACAAACAATCAGAACAAACAACAAGGTGCTTACATAACAAACCGGGTAAACAATATCAAACGAAATATCCCAGGTGGTCGGTGGCAATATGTAAATACGAAAGATAATCCAGCAGATTTAGCATCTAGAGGAACTTCCATGAGAAAACTTCAAGAATCTATATGGTTCCAGGGACCAGAGTGGCTGCGAAATAAAAATATTGAAATCCAAATACCCCCAACGTTAAAAACGGTGGAGGAGACTAAAACCGTAATGACAATACAAAAACGGCACAAGATCAGGAAATCAGTGCTTCCTCATGGAGCAAAACCAAGAGAAGCATCGCATACTGCATCAGATTCATGGAAAAATGTAGAAATATAAAAAATCACCCAGATTATCTGACTCCAGAGGAAATACAATACAGTGAAAAAGTACTCTACAGGATGATACAAAAAATTCATTATCAAGTTGAGATTCAAGATCTGAGTGAAAAACAGGCGGTGAATAAGAAAAGCAAGCTACTAAGCCTAAATCCCTTCTTGGACAAAAATGGAATTCTGAGGGTCGGCGGTAGGTTGCAAAACGCAATAATCCCGTACAATGAAAAGCATCCCGTAATCATCCCTGAAAAAAGCAAACTGGCAACTTTATTAATGGAGGAGGCACAAGTCTACTCTTCACGGAGGAATTCAGCAGACACTTGCATACTCTCGAAGACAATATTGGATACCAAAAGGAAAGCAAAAGGCAAGGCAGGTTATAAATAACTGTATCATTTGCACTCGCTTCAGGGCTTGCTGTTCCCAACAGCAAATGGGAAACCTACCTGCTCCTCGAGTTCAGCAATCACACCCGTTTACCCACACTGGAATCGACTACGCAGGACCCATTGACTTGAGAGTCTCCAAAGGAAGAGGAACAAAGTCATACAAAGGATACATAGCTTTATTTATATGCTTGACTACAAAAGCAATTCATCTCGAAGCTGTTAGTGATCTAACAACAAAAGCATTTATAGCCGCATTCAATCGGTTCACAGCCCGGCGTGGGTTGTGCACAGACATGTACAGTGACAACGGAACAACATTCAAGGGAGCAAAAAATGAGTTGGATATGGAATTGAAGAAAATTATACGTGAAGATAAAATTGTAGAAGCCTTGGCTCCGAAAGGAATTCGATGGCATTGGATTCCCCCAAGCAGCCCTCATTTCGGAGGATTATGGGAAGCCGGAGTGAAGTCCACCAAATTTCATCTCAAAAGGATAATGGGAAACAGCACATTGACATATGAAGAAATCGCCACGTTATTATGCCAAATTGAAGCAAATCTCAATTCCAGACCACTAGTAAAATTAAGTGAACAACCCGAAGATACCGCCGTATTAACACCGGGACACTTTCTAATAGGACAGGCATTAACACAATGGCCGGAGCCAGAAACCGAACCACAAACATTAGCAAACAGATGGAAATTGTTACAGAAATTAAAAAGAGATTTCTGGAAACAATGGAGCTCAGAATACTTGTCACGACTTCAACACCGAACAAAGTGGCACCAATCCACTCAAGATATTGGAAAAGGGGACGTGGTTATAGTCAAAAGACAATATTGACCCAAACAACTGGCCTCTAGCTAAGGTAGTCGATGTACACCCGGGTCAAGATGGATTGATAAGAGTAGTCACCGTCCAAATGAGTAATCATAAAACATTCAAAAGACCGTTAACGAAGATATGAAAACTGCCAGTCCACCGATCCGATCCATAAACCAGTCAAACCACCTACCAATCAGGAATCAAAAGGAAACCACCCGGAAACAAAATACTCACAGCGTTAATATGTATTATGGTACTAAGTACCACAACAATAGCATCCGTACAAGCCAATCATACAACGAAGGTCCTACAACCAGGAATATATGTGGAACACATCGGACAAGCATACAAAGAAAATGGCGACTATAAACTGGGAATAAAAATTCCGATAGCACAATTAGAACTGGACAAGAACACGTAAACAAAACGACACAGCAATTTCTACACTTATGCATAAACGCCAAGGAAAGATCCCAGGAAGTTCAGTGCGATGAATTAGCTCACCATGTTAGGGAGATTAAAGAGGAACTAATCACCAAAATAGACCACATCCTCAACATAGGAAATACCGAATGAAACGGGGTCTATTTGGAGAATTCATGACTTCCGTTTTTGGAGTAAATGACGAGGTGTACCATAATTTGGACGAGCTACGGGAAAATCAGGAAAAATTGATTGACATGACGAACCAGCAAACTAAAATAATGGCATCCAGTTTGGCAGACATGGAACACTATGAAACAAAAATTAGTGTGAAATTGGAAAAGTTCAGGCAGCAGGTAGATCAAGGGCTTCGAAGCGTTGAAAAAATGAGAGGATGGCTGACGGCAGTAGAACCAAATCGTCTCAACATTCACATATTAAATTCATTCCAATTGGCGAAAAACTACTTCGAAGTACTAGACAAGAAGTATCAGAGTTTAACGGAGGTTTGTTTCAATCAGGGACACATTTCTCACTTCCTGAAACCAGGAGAGCTGCACCACATTCTTAGCAATGTTATCCACAAACTACCAAGCACCAGTACAGTTTTGAGACAACCACTTCGAGCAATGGAAATTGAACACAATCAAGAAAACATAGAAGTATGGGCACACTTCTACATCATAGACAGAATCAAATTCAACGTAATAAAGGCCACCGCAGTACCGATGAAAATCCATAATGCAACATTTACCAGCATACAAATCACAAGACCACTAATAGCAACGGACTATAATACGCAAAAATATTTTGAGTTAGACCATCAACAGTTTACACAGGGTGTAAAAATAGACAACTTCAACTACATCTACATCCATCAGTGGTCAAAAATATGGAAACCTCCCCTGACTGTGTGTTGAACCTAATATATCGGAACGACAATAAAAGCTGTGAGTATAGAACAGTAGAAATCCCCGAGGTTATGTGGAAAAAATTGAGCACGGCTAACAGCTGGATGTTCGTGACCAATAAACAAGTCCGGATCGCGGTGATGTGCAACGGCAAAAGGAGGAGGAGACACTGCTAAACACAGGAATAATAAAGACAGCTCAAACTACTGCTACATCGAAACCAGAGGAACAATACTGCAGGGTAGCCAGCGAGATGAGATTCAGCTCTTTGAATCATTCAACAAAGAACACAATCCGAGTTGACTGAAGGCACTCCCTGAACCGTATCAAAGAAAGCATAGAAATAGATGACAACAAAATAGAGACATCGGACGTTCTTCACCATCTCCGTGGATTGGAAGCTGACCTATCACAACGCATGAGTAACGAACGATGGCGGCACCTGGCCCATGCGATATCGTCAAGCAGCGTCACAACCATTATAATACTGGGGTCACTAGCATTGGGCTACTATCTATGGCAAACTAAAAGGTTTCCATTCAGCGCATCAAGCAAGAAACAGCAAACGGAGAACGCAGTGGAGATGCAGCCACTGAACCAGAGCAGACTGATTGACAACGCCGGTCACTCCAGCAACAAGGAACACCCGATTTACGCTGACATGGTACGGACGCTGCGGACATCTCACTCCGAGGACACCTCATGATACTGATCCATTTTTAGTGGCGGCAATATGTTAAGTCAAAAAATGGACTTAACAAAAAACCCAATTCATTCAAGGAACATTTCGTCATAATCATTAATCTAATATGTGGACCACACGTGTGGATCCGTAATAGTTGAAAAATATCGTAATATTAGGTTAGTTTAATCAGACTATTTTCATTGTAACAGCGTCTGGCCTTGCAACAAATAAACGAAATAAAGAATGTGCAGGTAAGCAAGGTCGCGACGGTGAAACATTATCAGTAGTAGTAGAGAACGACTATATTGTTTACAAATTTTATTAATTGTGATATATAAACCACAACAACTGCTAATCAGATGAGACCGCAGTTAGCTGTTCAATAAACGGTTACAGTGAAATCTCCACCTTTTTCCTCCATCCCCATACAAACTACCCTAGAATCAGCACCTGATTCTACAATCCGATTGTGTTATTTGTCTTATAGTTTCGTAACATTTGGATTCTTTAGTCCATAATGACTAAGATAGGGACAAATTTTTATCGTTTCTCTCGTTGATAAGAACAGTTCTTCTTCTTCTTTGTGCGGTGCCTTACCGGCCGAACTGAGGCCTAGTGGCCATTGTTCACCCGCATTTTTCCATAGACTCAGCTCCTCAGACACGAAACAGAAACGTCGCGAGCCTGCCAGGAGTGGTCCCTCTTACCATAGGAATAGAAGGTGTTGGATTTCCTAGGTGTGTTGACCTTAACTCAGTAATGTTTTCCACAGTTGAACAAAATATGCTCAACCGTTTCATCAGACTCTGCACCACCGGCATAGGGAGCAGCTCGTCAATCCCATTCTCTTCAAATGCTTGTTAAACAGGTGACCAGTCAATGCACCAGTCACCAGACCGAGTTGTTTCCTCTCCAGCAACAGAAGCCTATTGACCTCAGATCGCGAGGACGCAGTGGTGTAAATAACACCCCCGCAGCCCCGCCGTGCGGGGGCGCAGCAGTCCGGGGGCGCCGGAGGGCGCGAAGCGCCCTTCGCTGTACGGGTTGTCAATGATCGGCAATCGCCCGGCGGTCAGCTGGCAAGGAGGCGCTCCATGGCTTAGTTACGCCACTACGAGGACGGTCTCTCAATGAGAATCCTCGACCACCTCAGGCCCACCCCTGCGCTCCATTCCGAGGAAATTTCCCTGTTCAGCCAGGTTCCTGAAGAAACTTCTGACAGATGTGCGACAGATTGGCAGCGCAGGCTCCGGACCAACAAATGTTAATCCGGCTCCCCGCCTAGCCAGTTCATCTGCCTTAACGTTACCAGGTATATATCCGCGTGAGCCAGACACCAGATCACTTTCAAAAAGTTATCAGAGCCCAGCCCACGCAGAGCTTTCCTGCATTCTTCTACCAAAAGAGAATCAACTCTAACATCGGAAAGAGATTTCAGAGTTCCCTGGCTGTCGCAACATATATAAATGTGCTGGCCAGAGTATCCTCTGCGAATATTTTCCAGTGCGCATGCAAGAACCGCAAATAGCTCAGCCTGCACAAGGAACAGTTCAGTCAGCTCCATTTTTAAATTAAATGTGAACAAATCATATTCACATTTTAAAACCTCCATTTGACTGGGTAAACCTAACAGCAGTTAAGCTTTTGTTGTATACGCAACTAGAGTCGCAATTATGGTACCTATTATATTGGTTGTCTAATAACCCAACGTTTAGAATTAGTGTAGTTTTCCCTCAACTAAACTACGAAACTTGTGACGTACCTACTCCCGTCTCTACTAAATTGTGTTACCATCGTTTACCTTCGGAATTAGAGATCTCGGGCGCCACCTCAAGTTTTAAGTGTGGAGGACACTAGGGTACCTAGAGGCTGTGTCCTATAGGTTCCGGGAGCTATAAGCCAGAGAAGGTTATGTGAGTGGTAGTAGAAACAATCGAAAACAAAACAACTTACGTTATTTTTGTGATATACAACCTGTTAAAATTATTTACGGGATTTGAATTTATTGTACCAAATATAATTTCCTGTCGCCTCTAATAACCCGAGTGGTTCATGAAACCTTGAACTTTCAAATAAAAAAAAAAGATCAAGAAGTTGCAATTCAAAAATGAAAGTCGTAATTCAGAATACTTAATTGGAATTCAGGAACGGCTAATTGAATTCCAGAAAAAGCAAATTGTATTTCAAAAGTTATCATTTCAATTTCAGTGTTAAACACGGGACATTTCCCTGAAATATCTATACTACATTTCACCAAAGAATGATGTGAGTAAAACTTAAGCCCTTCCTTCTCCATTCTTCATTTGTTAATTGTCGTTCATATTCGGACACGACCGGAATGTGTCTGAAGTATATTTAACCAATTCTAAATTAGAGTTACTATTTCTGAATTAGAATTTCTTTTTTCTGAATTACAAATTCTCATTTTTAAATTACATATTACCATTCTGAAATTCAAACGTTTCTGGATAAAAATTTCTTATTCTGAATTTTAAATACCCTATTCTGCATATCAACTCACTAATCTGAATAGTAATTTCCATATTCTGATATTCAATTTGCTTTTCTGAATTACATTTTACGTTTTTTGAATTACAATCAGGAAAGGTGTAGAATGAATCTCAAATTTTCTACTTGTATTTTGTCTGAAACGCCAAGCTTTCCCCGGACATGAATTTATATTGCAGTCAAAAAGTGCCTTTTAATTCAAAACTTTTTCGTATTTTCCGAGAATAATAATTGTGGTGTCATTCGATCCGTAAGAGAAATTTCAAAGCCGCTTGCAAATATTGCAATAGTGGAACTATTAATCTGAAATTTTTTCTCCTGAAATGAATCTCTCTTGGAAGAATAGATAAATTGTTAGTGATATATCATCAAAAATGATAATTCTTATCGAAGATTATGTTTCGGTGAAAAGCTAATCTTATAAATAAAGCATTTATTCATTGTTCTTCACAGTTGTGAACAATAGGCTTTGAAAATTAGGAGGTATCATTTTCAAGTAGATTCTAATAATCAGAAAAAGTAGCAATTGTAATATTATGAGCTCTACAATTTTTTACGTAACTAAATTTTGGATAACAAAACGCAAACTACCAATTTTGGAATTTTTGCAATACGAATCTTTTCTAAGACCTTCGAAAAATGGTTCGCCAAAAACAGTTATCCAAAAATTACAGAAATGGTAATTTTCATGACATAAAAAATTGTTAATTGATTAATAGATAGGTACCTATCTAGTTCAAAAAAGACCACTTAACTTTGGGATCACGGATAATTGTTCATTTATTTATCCTGTAGGTGCCAGCATTATTTCATTTTTTTTTCAATATTCCTATTCAATGAGACTAATGAGGTTCATTCATTAAAGCCTGCGCAAGCTAGGGTGCTCTAGGGGTAGTATTCTTAACCCTGTGGAAAATTTATGATACATATTGATCCTAGTGTTAGGTAGTAGAAAGTATTCTTCGAAAAATTTCCTTCACCTTTCAAACCTTTTTTCGAATTTGAATAATCCCAAATATTTTTCGAAATATTTGCAAAAAACAAAGCTCCACCCATTTCCACTTTATTGTTTTTAACTTTTAACTACCAATTATTGCTTGCGGCTTTTGAATTTTCTCACATGCAATTATGAATGATGCCGCAATCATAATAATCGGAGAATACGAGAAAGTTTTGACCTACAAAGTATCTGTTGACTGAGAGTATGGTTTTTTGGTTCTATGTTTCACTAGAAATTCTAAGTTATTCGTTTCTCTTTGTAACAATTCGATTTTCATTGCATGATCATTCTGTCTGATTCCCTATCTGGATTATAAATGTTTGGAAAAATAGGTTCAATATTTCCTCACAAAAGAATGGAGAATAGGTATATTTGAATTATTGGTAACCAAAAATAATTAATCTGAAGAAGGTCACCTACTCACAAAATCAATTTTTCAGCTATCGAAAAAAAAGGAAAATGGTACTTGAAATTTTTGAACTTGACAGTTTTGCATGTGCATCCTTTCTTTCTTTCCAGTGAACTGTGAGATGTTTTCATCATGATTATCACAAATTTATTGCATCATTATGGAATCTGTTTCTACACTAAATTAAATCGAGTAATTAAAGAATGGAATTTTCACAAAAAACCATTTTCTTCTCTTCCATTTAAAAGTTCTTCACTCATATTTTTACAAGTATCTGTTATTTGATTGAGCAGTTTAATATAGAATTTCGACCAGATCTGAATTCTAGCTTTGAAAATATTCAAAAAATATAATTACAAATCAAGTTAGAAATCAGTTTATACTATCAATACAGAACTAAGTATTCAACTGATTTTTCCATTAACGAACTAAGCCGAAATATTTCGCATATTCCGTCATAAAATTGGATTTTTTGATTTCACATAAATCTTTAAATCTCTTTTGATCATCTGAATATTAAATTTGTACCCGATCGGATTTGTAGTTTTGAAAAAATTTGGTTTATTAACGAGTCGAATTATTCCTACTCTGCACCTACCTTAAAATTTCATGTCTCTAGCACCTTCCATGCGAAAGTTAGAATTAAGGATCCGTGAAGTAAGCTAAAAGTTGAAAGCACTAATTCTGAAACCTAATTAGTGCCTATTAGTGCTTCATCATCCACTTTCAGCACCACAATAGTTTTTTGAGAGATTGACATTTATAATTTCTGGTGCTGACCTCACGCTCAGCACCAAAACTTTCAAATTACCATGAAATTAATTAATTAATTGATTAACCATGTTTAGTGCTTATTGGTGCTTCTGAAACCAATGGGAAAAAATAAACCGTTTTTATAATATAAGAGATTATTTACCTCTTTGCTAACTTCACAGTCAGCACCAACATATTCGAATATCTTCAAAATTTTTGGTACATTAATTCGTGGAAATACTCTTTGGATCATCCAAATGAATAAAAAAATTGGGAGTATATTATATGAGTAAAAAGTTGATGAAATTATAAAAATCAATGAAGGTTTTGAGGTATTGCTCGCTTGTTCCTAAGAGGGCAGCATCCTATTAAATTCGAATATGTTGGTGGTGACCGTGAAGTCAGCACCGAGGTAAATATTGGGACAAATAATCACCGATGGCGGCGCTGCAATCGCCTAATCAGCTGTCCCGAAACGAGTATTGTTTCGTGCACGTTTAAGCAAAACACGAGAGATTCTGGTGTTTCAGTTGATTTATTTCATCTTTGGACTGAACAATCGTAAAAATGGATCTATGAAATCATTTAATTAAGTTCAGATCATATTCATCGTGGACGATATGTAGAAAATATCAGTTTCAGGCATTCACCCTCGTCAACTGCAGAAGGAAGATTAACCTTCTAACTTGCTCATTTCAAAGATAAAATGTATCCTGATATGATCAGTTATTTAGTGGAAACAAAGAGTCCTGCTTCAGTGAATCAAAAAATATTTATAATATTCATTCTTCAATATATAGAAAGCAAAAAAAATGACCATATTTGTTATTGAAATGAAAGCCGTTGAGTTCCATGATGATTTAATTACGTAATTAAAGACTTCATGAAAATTAACAACTAAATTTTAATTATTCACAACGTGAAAAACTATTTTTATTACAAAACTAGAAAAATCAATTAATATTTTGTGGTAAGTAGGAAGCATTTATCATTCAACAATCCAACATCCTGGTATAAATAAAACCTAATTATCTAATAAGAAATGATGATTAATTTTACAAAACAGAATTATAGTGTGTATGTGTATTCTATTTTGTAAAAAATAGTGAATAGTGCAGAGCAGTTACCTTCGATTTGTCTCATAATATAAAAAACAAAAGATATACCGCAAATTGAAAGAACATCAACATTTAGCCAAATGATATGATTTCCGGGCATTTATTCATTATAACTTAAGTTATCGCAACAATTTTGTCAATTGACGAGTAACCTTCATCTGTTTTCCTTAACCAGTTGATTGGGAATATATCCAATAATGTACTACTATATTTCCTCCAAATATGAATCCTGAAACTGACTATATCTTTGTTTTCTTGATTTTGACTGCACTTTACGTCTAAAATGCTTCCTCTAGTGCAAACTGGTGATCAACTGATAAAATATTATGTTTTCATAACCACTATCCTATAAAATGGTGACCAGTGAAAGAACTTTTTAAAGCTGCCTCCATAAACACAGCAATTAGTGTTCTTCACTGTATTTTCTTTAGGCATCTTTAAATCAGATTAAAAACCAACTAACTTGACAAATTTATAATAAACACCAACACAATCTCACTCTCCATTTCTTTTCTTAGGCACAACAATCGAATGTCATATCCCGCGTTTATGAATACTCGTTCGGGATAGTTCTCCGTAACGCCGCTAGGGTCGCATAGAGTTGTATTTTGCTCAATTCTCTGATATTATAAAAACGGTTCATTATCTTGTCAATGGTTTCGAAAGCACCAATAAGCACCAATCAAGCTCTAAATATTGGTATATTAATTTCATGGTAATTTGAAAGTTTTGGTGATGAGCGTGAAGTCAGCACCAGAAACTATAAAAGTCAATTCCTCGAAAACTATAGCGGTGCTGAAAGTAGATGATGAAGCACTAATAGGCACTAATTAGTCACTAATATTGGACACAGTTTCAGAATTAGTGCTTCCAACTTTTCGCTAACTTCACGAACCCTAAAATTCATGTTATGTAACGGATGGACGGCCGAACAGAATTGTTTTTGTTTTTTGACCTCGGTGTCAAACTGCCCCTTTTCTGGCTGAAATTTCGAAACTTACAAAACAAACGTACAGAAAAGAGGGATGACAAAACTCAAAACTCACTCTCAAAAGATGTCTGCAGACTCCAGGCGAATATTTGTGAAACATGTAATAGTCTAGAGCTGGCTACGGAGGGGTAAGGGTCACTAGGTGCAAGGGTAATTTTATCGTTCACAGGTTCGATTGTTACCGACATAGCGTAAGGCGGGCAGCCAGAAGGCACACTGGAAGAATAACGGGAGGGTAGGGGGTTAAACATGCCATTTTTTTACGAAAAAAAAGTCATAAGGTGCAAAGATGGCAATTTGTAGAATAAGAGAAGGTGGTATGAGTAAGCAGGAAAAAATTGCCAGAAGGCTGAGTGGAAGAATAACGCGAAGGGAGGGGGTTAAACATGCATATTTTTTTCGAAAAAAAAAGTCATAAGGTGCAAAGATGGCAATTTGTAGAATAATAGGGGGTAGTATGAGAAAGCAGGAGAAAAAAAATTGCCAGGGGGCTGAGTTGAAGAATAATTTTTTTAACGAAAAAAAGGCGTGTGGTGCAAGGCTGGCTATTCGTAAAATAAAAGGGGGTAGTATGAGTAAGTAGGAAAAACATTGTCAGAAGTCTAAGTGGAAGAATAACGTGAAGGAAGGGGGTTGAACATGCATCTATTTTTTCGAAAAGTCATAAGTTGGAAAGATGGCATTTTGAATCTACAAAATCATCTCCGATTATTCTAATCGGAGATAGTGTAAGTAAGTAGAAAGGAGTTAAACCAGCATCTTCTTTTGAAAAAAAAGTCATAAAGTGCAAAATGGACGATTTGTGTAATAAACGGAGATAGTACAAGTAGGAGAAGGAAGAAAATTGTCAGAAGGCTAGGTGGAAGCATGACAAAGATATCAGCGATACAAAGAGCATCGGTAGCCTTCTAGATCTTTCATTTTATTGAAAGAATCTGGCACTTCGTTTACATATTTTGAGATATTTCATGTCACCTTTGGTCCTTTGGATAAATGCCTCTCGTTATACTTCCATTTAGCCTTTTTGAATTTTTTTTCCAACTTACTCATACTACCTTCGATCATTCTACGCATGCCCGGTTTGGTATAGCTCAGCGCATGCAAAACAAGTTGATGTCGCCCTCAACGAGACAAACAGAATCATCACCGGATGCTTGAAGCCAACACCCCTGAACAAGATCCACCACCTAGCTGGCATCGCTCCCCCTGCCATCCGTAGGGAAGCAGCTGCACTCAAAGAACGATTCAAAGTAGCAGAATCTGAACGCCACCCCCTACACAGTGTCCAACCGGCCCCTCAGCGACTAAAATCAAGGCGAAGCTTCCTGAGATCGACAGAAGATTACGAGGAACTTAAAACCAGAGTAGACCTTTGGGGGAAGACCTCAAACCAACATTGGATGAAGCCGAGTGAAGAACTGGCACCGGGAGGCAGTGAAAACTGGGAGATCTGGAAGGCGCTAAACAGACTGCGGACGGACACGGTGAGATCGAGAGATACCCTAAATGAGTTGGGCTACCCCGTGGACTCCAGACTGTGCGATTGTGGAGAACTGCAAACCACGCAACATATGTACACTTGCCCACTGTGCCCTGCTAGATGTACCATAGAGGACCTTATGGCAGCGAAGCCGAACGCAATTGACGTCGCCCGATTCTGGGCAAAAAATGTTTAGCTCTACTATACTTTATTACTGTTTATTACTTCTTACATAACTATACTTAATATATTACAATACTTATTATATATGATGCTTCTGACACGAATAAATAAATAAATAATAAAATTCTACAAATTGTCAGCTTTGCATCTTATGCCTTTTTTTCGTTAAAAAGTTGCTTGTTTAACCCCCTGCTTTCGCGTTATTCTTCCACTTAGCCACCTGGCAATTTTTTTTTCTGTCTTCTCATACTACCCCCTATTATTCTACAAATTGCCATCTTTGCACCTTATGACTTTTTTTTCGAAAAAAATATGCATGTTTAACCCCCTCCCCTCGCGTTATTCTTCCACTTGGTCTTCTGGCAATGTTTTTTCCGACTTACCCATACTACCCCCTATTATTCTACAAATTGCCATTTTTGCACCTCATGATTTTTTTCGTACAAATTGCATGTTCAACCCCCTCCCTTCGCGTTACTCTTCCACTCAGCCTTCTGGCAATGTTTTTTTCTAATTACTCATACTACCTCCTATTATCCTACAAATTGCCATCTTTGCACCTTATGACTTTTTTTTTCGAAAAAAATATGCATGTTTAACCCCCTCCCTTCGCGTTATTCTTCCACTCAGCCTTCTGGCAATGTTTTTTCCTGCTTACTCATACCACCTTCTCTTATTCTACAAATTGCCATCTTTGCACCTTATGATTTTTTTTTCGTAAAAAAATTGCATGTTTAACCCCCTCCCCCTCCGTTATTCTTCCAGTGTGCCTTCTGGCTGCCCGCCTTACGCTATGTCGGTAACAATCGAACCTGTGAACGATAAAATTACCCTTGCACCTAGTGACCCTTACCCCTCCGTAGCCAGCTCTCAGTCTATAACATGATAGAAAAAATTCAAAATGATAAATTGATGTTATAACTATATTCTATGTATGAACTTAGTTCTAGCAATTTGTTTCAACGAATTCTGCATGCCTAAATATGTGTATTTTGCACTGAAAAATTGTTATTTCAATTCGAAAGAGGGGTTGTTTTCGATCCCTTGTACGAGTACATATAGTCCAAATGTTGCTTTGCAGATTACAATGGAAATGAGAGTATAATTTGTCGTTGTAGATTTTTTCTCGACAAAAATTGTCCATTGCAATTTTCAACAAATTGTTTTTGACAATTATCATTTAGAAGTGGACAATATTGAAGACTTCAATTTCAAATTAGCACGACAGACCCAAATTTTGAATTTTATAATTACCTCATTAGATAAATCATAATTTTAGCTCAGTTTACTTGACAGAAAATATCGGCATTGTGATGTTGTACGTTTGTACATATCCGAAGTAAGAATAGTGATATGAATATAAAACTTTTTGATTGATTTCTTGATTATTTGCACAGAATATTGTTACGGAATGGAATCCTATATTTTCATGACTTTTTCAATTCACCTAGCTCTTGAGAAAAAAATTTTGTATCCACCGTGCATATCATGAATATCATAAGAATAAATGATAACCTGCAATTTCTATTTTTCAAGTCTGAGCTGCTTGGAGAAAGAGAATATTGGAAGGAGAAACGCAAGAATTCCCTCCATTCTGATGAAACTCATGTTTAGGTACAGTTGGGCTGTGTTTTGAGATTGTCATTGTAAGTTTGATCAATAAATTCCTAGTTTTGATGTCCTATTGACCTTTTTTTCAGAGTTTCCACCTTATTTATTCACACAAAAAAACTTCTTTACTCTCCTTGTCTGCTTATTTATTTTGATCACGATAACTTCAGAAATGTACAACTTCAAAACTTTCAAGGTAGTCCTTCTATCAAATATGAAAACACTGGTCGTGGGAAGGTGCGTCAAGTTGGTGACAACCCCTCGAAATTTGGTATCAAATTGTTTTGGGCATTTTGTGCCCATTTTGTGCCAATTTGTGCCGTATGTTATGAATTTTGTGCCCGATCCGTTCTCGAGATATTTCAAGTTTTCAAGTGTGTCACCATGTTGACGCTGTGACACACTTGTGGAATTTGAAAATTTTTTCTTTCGATAAATTGTGCCTATTTTGTGCAAATTTGTGCCGTATGTATGGATTTTGTGCCCGTTCCGTTTTCTAGATATTTCAAGTTTTCAAGTGTGTCACTAACTTGACGCTGTGACACACTCGTGGAATTTGAAACTTTTCTTCTTTCGATAAATGTGCCCATTTTGTGCCAATTTGTGCCGTATGTTACGAATTTTGTGCCCTTCAGTTCTCGAGATATATTAGAGTTTTGTTTGTGGGGGTTGTCAATTTGGTGACAACACCCCTCGATTTTGGTATCAATGTTTTGGGAATTGGCGCCATTTTTTGCTAATTTGTTGCCGTTGTGATGTATCGAGGGTGTTTGCAATAAAGGGGATTATTCAGTAAGGAACGAACCACCTACTTTGCTCTTTATTTACTTATCTATGGTACAGTTGGACTGGGAATGGAATGAAATCAATTGTCTTCCATCGAAGTAGCGGTGTGTTATGATAACATGTTTTGATATTATGATTAATAATTAAAACAATGTGAGCAATACACCACATCTCCTACGGGAGACTGAAAGAATTTTCATTTCTGTAGAAAGAATAATTCTTTCATTCTATACAAAATACATATCCATTCCCATAAATAGTTAAACCTTTCCAGATAAAAAACTTATTCTACTTAGAGCAATCATCAAATTCATAACTAATTATAGGTACATACATAATATTAGGATCCTAATAGCATTACACTTTTTTCAGTTAATTAAGGGGGGTAAAAAGGTTTTGTCCTGTTTTTGTGTACTACACTTTCCTTTCCGTTTTTTAAAATTCTCACATTCGGAGTCTCTTCACTAATCACTAAATAAGGTCCTTCATATATGTTGTCTAACTTCGTATTCACTTCACTTTTAACGAGCAAATAGTCATTTTTATTGTAAGTTACAGGATTAATGTTCCTATCATAAATACATTTTCGTTTTGTTTTACCTTTCAAAAGATTATTTCTAGCATCTTCGTGAGCTCTTTGCAACCTATACTTCATTTCTAATGGATAACTTTCAAAATTATAAAGAGGATCTACATTATTTATCAAATTACTGGGTAAATTACAAATTCTCCCAAATACTAGCTCAAAAGGTGTATATTGGGTTTCTGTGTGAACTGTTGTATTGTACGTGAAACACCAATAGGGAACCCAAAAACTCCAAGATTTGTGATGATTTTGTGTTTGGGTTCTCATATGAGCCTAGTACTTTGTGAGAATTTTCTAATGCACCAATACTCTCATGATGATATGCCGTTGACTGCAAATGATTAATTTTCAACAATTTACAAACTTCAGCTATTGTAGAGGATATGAATTCCGAGCCTCTATCTGTGGCTATCTCCTTAGGGACACCATATCTCAATATGAAATTGTCAACAAAAGTTCGTGCTATGGTGATAGTATCCTTGGATCTAATAGGATATGCTTCTACAAATTTTGAGAGTTCACATTGCAAGGTCAAAATGTATGAAAATTCATTTTCATCTTTTTCGATAGGTCCAACTATATCTAAGAAAATTTTCTCAAAAGGTGAAGTAGATGTGGATGTTATCACCATTGGTTCTTTAGTATGTTTACTGTACTTGTGTTTTTGACAACTAACGCATCTCTTTACAAATTCAGATACATCTTTCGAAATTCCTGGCCAGAAATAATACTTTTTGACATTATTCAACATTCTGCGTATACCTGCATGTCCGCCTGTTGGTAATAGATGAAAGTCATTCAATATCAGTTTTTTCGTATCGCTATTTTCGATTCTTTTAACTCCATTAATAATACATATTCGGGGACCGGTCCAATTGGAGTTTTCTTTTATTCCTCTATAAAATTTTCAATCGATTGTACATTATTTTCATTTTTCATAATACATATTTCTTCAATATTCTCCATTTCACTAAATAATTCCAAATCTCTCAACAGTACGTCTAGCGTGAATGTCGATCGAGAAATTGGTTCACATAAAATAGTCGACTTACTTGGAACATAATATAGCGAATCTGATATTGAATAAATTTCTTTTTCTTTGTATGAATCCTTATGAACATTTGACACAAAATTAAGCTCAACACATTCTTTCGGTTTTTTAAGAAGTTCTACAACTTTCGGTTGATCAGGCCGTTTTGTCGTATCACTTGCTTGCAAACCGTTCTCATTCACTCTATCATTCAGTCTTTGCGCTCGTGTCATGACTGCAATTAAACTTTGACTCATTCCTTTCAATTCTTTCGATGTAACAATTATTCGAGACAATGCATCTGCTGTAACATTTCACTTCCTTTTATATATTCAATATGAAAATCATACTCTTCCAAACACAAACGAAATTTTGTCAAACGACTAGATGGATTTGAATGATTGAAAAGGAAAATTAAAGGACGATGGTCTGTTTTTTTTTTGAAATGTCTACCGAAAAGATATGGATGAAAGTGACTAATACACCATTTTATGGCAAGAAGTTCTTTTTCAATAGTGGAATAGTTTAGTTCCGCTTTATTCAAACTTCTACTTGCATATGCCACGGGTTTATTATTTTTATTTGATAATACTCCACCGATAGCAAAACCTGAAGCGTCGGTTTGAAGAATAAACTCATTTTCTTCTGAAAAATTCGGAAAATCAAGAATGGGTGGATTTGACAATGCAAATTTTAAACATTCGAATGAATGTTGACATTCTGGAGTCCAAATAAATTCAACTCTCTTACGACACAACCTATTCAATGGAAACGTTATTTCAGCAAATTTCGGTATGTATTTCCTATAATAATTCGCGAATGCAACGAATCTTTTTACGTCGTCAGCATTTTTCGGCGTAGGATATTGTTGTAAAACTATACACTTTTCTGGGTCAGGTGAAATACCTTCTGCTGATATAAGATGACCTAAATAAATTAATTCTTTCTGTAAAAATTGACACTTAGCCGGATTTAATTTTAAATTTACTTCACGGAGTCGGCTGAAAATTTTGATTAATTTTTGTTATGGTCTTGTAGATTTCTACCAAATACAATTATGTCGTCTAGATATATAAAACATTGTTCATAATTGAGACCTGACATTGCAACTGATATTAAACGTGAAAATATTCTCGGAGATGATTTTAATCCCATTGGAAGACGTTTCATTTGATACTGACCTTTATTCGTTGTGAATGCTGTATATTGCCTACTTTCGGGCGTGAGCTCAACTTGAAAATAGCCTTGACTAAGATCCAAATGAGAAAAATATACGGCACCAGATAATGAATCTAAAATTTCAGATATATTGGGTAATGGAAATTTATCATCGCAAATTTGTTGATTTAGCTGTCTATAATCTACGACAAGTCTCCATTTCTTTTCTCCATTTATATCAGACTTCTTAGGAACAAGTAAAATAGGAGATGACCATTCACTTTTCGCTTCTTCAATTATATCATTTTTAAGTAAATTTTTTATTTGATTTTCTAACTCGGATTTTTGTGCATGTGGTATTCTGTAAGGTTTTTTATAAACAGGAGTGGCATTATCCTTGAGTTGAATTGTTGGTTTGTATACATTGGTAGTTGCTAGTTTATCTTCTGGTAAATGGAAAACATCATTAAATTTTGCACATATATTTTCTATTGAAATTTGTTCCTCTTTATTTAGAAATTGTAAATTCAGTATTTTAAATAGCTCCTTTACTCGTGATGGTGTAATTGCTTCATTTTTGAAATTGCATTGTTCATAGTCGCTGAGTTTATGAATTTCAGGCATACAATTTTTCAAACACACTTCGCAATCTCTCGTATTCAAAATTCTCACAGGAATTTTACCCTTGTTCGGTCTACATATACTATTTGCTAAATAAACTCCTTCGCATAGTTCTTGAGAGATAACTAGACAATCTTCGTCGGTATTTGCGTCAAAGAATTTGATTATTTCACATCTAGGAGGTATAATTGTTAAATTGTTCCATTCGGAATGAAGTGGTAAAATTGATTCTACATCGGAAATTAGTAGCGATAGGGTATTTTTCTCAAAATCTAAAATAGCACCAAATTTTTTAAAAAAATTTTGACCTAATATCCCATCAGTAAAACACGTTAAATTTTTGAATACATGAAATTTCTGTTCAACGATAGTTTTACCTATTTCTAGTTTTAATTTCACAAAACCTTCGGTGGTAAGTTGTCCTCCAATGCCATTTATAGTTATTTTCTCTTCATGAATTTTTACATTTGAACCTAAACATTCATATTTTATTGCGCATAATGTAGCACCTGTATCGCAAAGAAATTTGTGATTTTCATCATTCACTCTAATGTCAACCCAATTCATACCAGAACATTCATACATTTGCGGATTCTTATTGCTCTCGAAAAAACTGATTCGGTTCGTTTTCACTGGAATGTGAAGCAGTTGTACCATCGGCGTAGAATATATGATTATTATTAGAACGTCTTTGACCGGAATTTTGCATTCTTGGCGGATTTTTGCGTGAATCTACCTGCTGAGTGTTGTTTTGTCGGTAACCATTGTTGTGGTACCTTCGACCTCTAGATGTATTATATCTATTATTACCGTTTCCTCGATTATAATTCGATCTAAATTGATTCCTTTCGAAATTTCTATTCCTAAATTCGTTTCGATTTCCGAACGAAGTATTATTACGTCCTCGACCTCTCGTATAGGAAGCTGAAAAAATTTGGGGACTTTCATTTTGAAAAGCATTCTCATCCTGAGCTGCACGAATAGCATCTTTCAATGACGTGTAATTTCGAGCGGCAATAATTGTACTCAATCTTTCATTTTTCAACCCGTCCGCGAATTGTTTAATGGCATTTCTTTCATTTACTGGTTTTAATACCTCGTAAGCTCTCGTATCGCCTTTTGCCTGGGAAATAGTTAAATCCACGAAAAGTTCTTCTAAAGACTTACCAAAATTTTCTATTGACCTATTACCTTGCTTCGCATGAATTAATTTTGATTGTAAAGTTGTATCTGATTTGATGGTTAAAAGTCGAGACCTCATATCTTCTATCAAATGATTTGTAGAAACATACTCGCTATTCAACCTCAACTTAGCACTAGAAGAAAGGCGCGTTTTTAAAATGAATTTTATGAGATATTGTTTTTGATCGGCATTCAGCATGGAGTCGTAAAATTCTATGGCATCAATCAATTTCTCTGTTGTTTTTTCATTATCATCAAGTACAGGTAATAAGCTAGTAGCAGTTTTCAAGTCAAAATTTTCCATGTTTCTTGAAGTATTGATTCTTCCTTTATCTAATTCAATGATTTTTTGAAATGTGGATTCAATTTTGATACTGAGTTTTTGAAAAGATTCTAAACTGTCAGAGGGTATATCAGAAAATTTTAACGAGTTTGCTATTGATTTGAAATTACTGTAAGCGGACTGTGCTTCAGATAATTTTTTATGAAAAATTTCTCCCTTTCGCCTTTCAGGGCCAATCTTTCTTAAATAAATTTGGATTGAATTAAAGATTCTAAAATTCCTTCTAAACTATTAATTTCCATAAAATTTAATATTATATAACTAATAACTATCTATTCTAATTTCAATGTTCGTAACTTAATTCACCATAATGTCACTGCACGGAAACCTGGTATAGCTGGAGACATACATTATAGGGTAGTTTACCTGCATTTATTGGCTGATGTTGTTCATGTTTATCTGGCTTCGTGTGATTTCTCTCCGGATTTTTCGCTCCATTTTCTTTTTTCAGTATTGGTAGAAGTATACCATGATAGCCATAATTAATATAAGGAATACGATTATCTCGCAGACTTCTCTAATGGAAATAGCACCCCACTGGTTGGTACTTTGGCCACCACTGTTGCCTGCTTGTGCTATGATTACCTCTTCTTTAACTTCTTTTGACTTCGACGAACCCATTTTTGTACATTTAACACGTACCTTCAGGTAAGGGCAAGGATCGCCATGTGATGTATCGAGGGTGTTTGCAATAAAGGGGATTATTCAGTAAGGAACGAACCACCTACTTTGCTCTTTATTTACTTATCTATGGTACAGTTGGACTGGGAATGGAATGAAATCAATTGTCTTCCATCGAAGTAGCGGTGTGTTATGATAACATGTTTTTTGATTATGATTAATAATTAAAACAATGTGAGCAATACACCACACCGATACTGTGAATTTTGTGCCCGTTCCAAATTTCGAGATATTTCGAGTTTTTTCTGTGAGTCACCAATCTCACAATGAACTCATATGAGGAAAGCTGGAAATATTCTTTTGGATAAATTGTACCGTTTTTTACGAATTTTGTGCCCGTTCAGTTTTCGAGATATTTAGTGTTTTATTTGTGAGGAGCGTCAAGTTGGTGGCACACCTGTCGAATTTTGGTATCAAATTGATTTGGAAAATTTTCCTTTTTGAGATATTTAATTTTTTTTCATGAGTGTCACCAACTTGAGGATAATGCCGCTAATTTAGAAAAGGCTATCACTGACGAGTGTTGTTGGAAATTTTCCGGTTGCTTTGTCTATTCCCTAAAACTTACTTCAAGACGCTCTGGATTCGGTTCAACCCATCAACAACAAAATAAAAACAATTTTTTCCCACTTCAGTCGTAGCAGTCTGTCCAATTCAAAATTGATGAAATTTCAAACACATTCTGATGTGGAAATTCCATAGAAGTTGATCAAAGATATCTCAACAAGGTGGAATTCGACCATCCATATGATTGAACGTTTCATAGAATTAGAAATTCTTTACCATCAACAATTGGTATTTTATGGATGAACGCTTACCGCAACTGTCATCAAAATTATTAAAGAACTTTCCTGAAATTTTACAAAATTTCGAGGGGACCAAAGAGGTATCAAAGAATGATTAAGTATGTTAAGAATGAGTTGTTCATTTTATGATATTCTATATCGGTATGTTTATTTCGTAAACAAAAATATAAGTTTAATTTTTTTTAAACTAAGGATTCTCGTTAATATGTTCTTTCGTATCCTTTATTTCTAAGTAGGTAAGTTCTATCGTCCTGAATTATGAATTATTCGCTCCTTGATTTTTGCACCATGAAGCAGAAAAATGCACGGATTAGAGAGAAGACAAGCAAATCAACCACGATGAACGAGAATCGAGTAAGGAATTGGTACAGCATATGTTTTGCAGTGGCGTCTTGTGACAAAATAAAATGATGAGGCACATCAGAAAAAAATTATTATTAGTAGGAAAAAATAATCTTATAAACTCTACTTTGTCAGCTGCATTATCAAAAGAAAATAATCCTTATTGATAATTTGGATTTTTGAATCCAATACAAATCTTCATCTTATTATGGCTATTATACTGACAATTTCAAATTTAACTTTACTTAAAAAATCATTCGGTATTAATGCTTCAACGCAATGATTCTAGCATTTTATTGTTTGGTAATTGCTTTGAGATAAGTTTTTCAAGTCACTTTAACCAATTTTTCACTAAACCCTATCGGAATATGTATTATTAACCCGAATATGCAGTTTGCCGATGAAACGATCGCGTATCAAGGGTAGATAGTCCGATCAATTCAGACCAAAAAATGGTTATTTTCTGTTTTTTGAATCGTTATATAGCTCATTATGGATTGAAGTAGAATATTACTAATATAATTATAACTGAGGATGTGTCAACATATTCGATAAGCCTGTACTTATATTAATTCATCAACTCAATTATTATATTGAGTTGATTATTCTAAGTGAAAAGGTCGTCGAATCATTGAAATTTGATTGTTTTCACCGAATGTCTGCCAGTTCAACATCTCATACTTTAAATGTTCACCTAATATCATGACATGGAATTAATGCTCGTCTTTGAATTCTGCTACATCTATTCATCTCACAGGAATAACACAACGTTGGTGACTTACATGAAAAACTCGATATATCTCTAAAACGGAACGGGCACAAAATTCATAATATACGGCACAAATTAGAACGAAATGAGCACAAATTCCCCAAACAATTTGATACCAAATTCGAGGGGTGTGTCACCAACTTTAAGCTCCCCACAAACAAAACTCAAAATATCTCGAGAACTGAACGAGCACAAAATTCGTAACATACGGCACAAAATGGGCACAATTTATCGAAAGAAGAAAATTTTCATATTTCCACAAGTGTGTCACAGCGTCAAGTTGGTGACACACTTGAAAAACTTGTACCTAATATCTCTAAAACGGAACGGGCACAAAATTCATAACATACGGCACAAATTGGCACAGAATGGGCACAATTTATCGAAAGAAAAAAATTTTCATATTTTCACACGTGTGTGACAGCGTCAAGTTGGTGACACACTTGAAAAACTTGAAATATCCCGAGTAAGGAATAGGCACAAAATTCATAAAATACGGCACAAATTGGCACAAAATGGGAACAAAATTCTCAAAACAATTTGATGCCAAAATTCGAGGGGTGTGTCACCAACTTGACGCACCTGTCGTGGGATTGTAATGTTTGAGTGAAACATCGATTCACTCTTCGAGCGACGTTTCGCAACTATATTGTTGCTTTCTCAACTCCAACAAAATTAGAGAAACCATACAAACATGAGTTCATAGAAAATGTAATTGTAAATGTAAAATGAAATTTCAATGTTTCAGTTCGTCACGAATGGGTCGTGACGAACAAACATAAGCGGCAAACAGCGACGCACTTCTCTCCTTGGTCAAATGCATACCTACTGAATGACGCCACGGCCTTCTAAATTTCTTTAGAAGGCCGTGATGACGGACACTCAATATGGAAAAATCTTGCTATCTACCATTTACATCCTGCGAAAATGGTCTACCGAACATAGGGCCAATAAAAGCGAGAAATGGAACTACTATACTGGAGAGCAGAGATAGATTCGTCAAGTACCTTGGGATCACCGTAGATAGACATATTAGATGGGAGAATCACTGCGAACAACTAGCAAAGAAACTGCGCGATTTATTAAGTACATAGATTCAAACGTCTCAAAAATGAACTCAATCTGAAATATCTTAGGATGGTTTATTTCGGCTTGGTGCAGTAGCTGTTGACAAATGGTATTCGCCTATTCCATATTTCTCGCTTGTGATCTCTTTATGGCATCCACCAAGTTCCTCAATGAAGTCCACAATTAAAAAAACACAGCACTTGAATAACCCCACACCTGACACCGATGTAAGGTTTTTCGAGGTCAAACAAATTCCTTCAATGCTGTATGTCCAATTTATACTAACAGCTACTTTACATACTAATTTACTACCACTAACCCTTTTTTATTTACAATAACTAAGACTAACTTATTTACACACTGGCAAATTTATATTCATTCTGAACAGTTCAAAATAAAGCGCACACTGATTTCTAACTTCAACTGTCCAACGCGCGCGTCTTTATAATTTATATATTATGCGGCGTTCCCACAAGGCGTTATTCACGACAGTGAACCACGCTTTCGTGAAATACACTTCTGTGTGAACGCATTCCTCACGAAAGCAAGTTTAAAAACTATGCGTTCACACAGAAGTGTATTTCACGAAAGCGTGGTTCACTGTCGTGAATAACGCCTCGTGGGAACGCCGTATTATGCTGCGTTCCCACGAGGCGTTAATCACGACAGTTAACCACGCTAGTCAATTCTCGTTCATGACACTCACGAAAGTGTGAATTTATAAAACGTTCACACGGTTGAGGGGTTCGTGGCGTTCACGCCTCGCGTTTCGACTTAGTCACCATCGAAACATCGATCGATATCGATATTTTTTTTAACTCCTGACAGAAAGAGCTTCTTAAATTTTTGAATTTTGCTACAACTTCTTTTGGTCCAAATCCAGGAATATTTAATTCATGACTTATTCTCTTAGCTGCGGCGGCTCGTAAATATCTATCACGGTATTCCTCCAAACTTGGACCATATAACACCTTTTCCATCGAATAACTCCAAAAAACGCGTAGTTTCACTGTCGTTAAACTTAATAATTCCACATTGCTGTGACGACATCTTGGCTTCACGAACGGTATATCACGCATGAAAATCAAACAGGTTTGATCTATCCACGCTTGAGTCGTGCGCCGTTCCTCACGAAAGCAAGTTTAACGACTATGCGTTCACACAGAAGTGTATTTCACGAAAGCGTCGTTCACTGTCGTGAATAACACCTCATGGGAACGCCGCATTATATGCGTGCCAATGCTGTCTAGAATTATCTAGAATGCGGCGTTCTCACAAGGCGTTACTCACGACAGTGAACCACGCTTTCGTGAAATACACTTCTGTGTGAACGCATTCCTCACGAAAGCAAGTTTAACGACTATGCGTTCTCACAGAAGTGTATTTCACGAAAGCGTGGTTCACTGTCGTGAATAACGCCTCGTGGGAACGCCGTATAAGAAAGATAACACAATACAGGAGGGGAAAATTTGTTCTGAAAACGTAGCGTCCTCAATAGTTGATGAAAACACATATACTATGATCAGTTCAAATCGAAGAGCAGCTAGTACCATATTTCCGTAGTTAAAAATTCAATACAAGAATGTTTCGTCATTAGGATATCTGTGTATTTTGAGTCTAAATGCTGTCCTGATATTTCGAGCGAATCCTTCAAACCTGGATCGTAGCGCCATCTAGTGCATTCTTGGTGAAACAATGACTTTATGAGGTTGTCCTATATCTCATAAGTGTCATCACTTATACGTGTATAAATATCTACATAATATATCATTGTTTCTGTTTGAAGAATCTCACTAGATAGTTTGATACAATGACTACATTTTTAGAGGAAGTTATTGAAGCCAATTAGTTTTTATTGAACAGTACCTAAAATATTCGCTAGATGGCGATCTTAAACTCGCGAAGTGATCTGAAAGTTTCTAATTTTATCATTGTTAAACAATGATTTTATACAATGGTTAGATGTTGGAGCTCTTCTTACCAATATTCCAAAGATTATAAGCATTGAAAAAACAATATTCAGGAATTGCGAGTGGTGTGCTTGTAGAATTTTACAAATATTGCTGGGTAATGCAGTTATCTTTAGGTATTCTACCATCATTAAAGATTTTTTCTCGTCATTCATATCAGTATAATAGAAGACGCTGAAATCAAAATTGTACTCGCTAGTTGCTAACCAAAAGTTATATGAATTTATCAAACCACGTTTACCATCGTGCCTTAAACTAATGAGTAAGGAAAATTCAAAGGCTCTGTTAGCGCAAAGCCATTGCTGCTAGCTTTCTAGCCCAACTATTTTTGTAAGGGCTCAGGTCGTCCTGTGGATGTCTACTTACTTCGTAGATAACCCGGTGAAGCGATCTGCCCTATTAATTAATCAAAGATTATAATTGTACAAAGATAAGAGTCCACACAACCACAGTGTATGAGTCTCTGGGTCAAATGTGAATTAATGTTACTATAGAATGGTTAAAATTCTGGTTCTATGATAATTGATTATTAGTTTTGAAATCATTATATACAGGGTGTTTCATCATAAACTGGACAAACATATATTTTCGTGTAGAGGACATCGGGAGAATGATTTTTGCCTTAGTGCGAATCCACAACGGCGCACCGATCCTAGCCACTACCTTACTAGTAAGGTATTGCCCTAGCCCATCGCACCGCGATGTCATCAAATGACGTATTTACTTCGTAACAAACTTCAAATATTGACATCGCGGTGCGATGGGCTAGGGTCGGTGCGCCGTTGTGGACTCGTACTTATACAATATATCCCGTTTTCGAAGCCTAAGCGAGATACAGGGTGTCAAACGTCATTTTTGAGCAAGATTCTTATGAGTGTGGTCAGTTATGTATAACACTTGGTGTAATGGTTTTTGGTCAAATCTCAATATTTTTGGGTCCTCTATTCAGAAAAGTTGACGAACTCCGAAAAAAAATTTACAAAATGGCGGAAGACCTGCAATGTTCCAATATTTTTTTTGCGGTTGTCAAATTGACTTTTATTTTCTGAAAGAACATAATTTTCTTAGAATTTCTGTGAAAAAAATTTTTCAAAAATCGAACACAATTTTTTTACATGTCTACAGCGATGAAAAAATTTCACTCGAAATGGAGGAAATTTTGTACAATTGTACTTCTTGAATTATCAATCACGAATATGAAAACAGAATTGTGAAATATCGAACGGTTTTGTTACTACAGTCATTGAAATGTTTCGTTCAGACCTCTGAAATATTGAAAATAAAATTGTTTTGGGTTCTAGAATCAAAATAATTAAATTATTGGCATGTTTAAACATTCTAGATGAATTTATAAGAAAAAAATAAGTGAAACTTAGTTGGGACTCGAAACGACGTAGGTATTAAATAGGGAAATGCCACTGTTCTAAGGATATTAATATTCGTGATTCTCCTCTACACGAAAATATATGTTTGTCCAATTTATGATGAAACACCCTGTATAAATTAAATAATTGTAATAATAAGAGCCATTAATATATTATTGAATGATAAGGGTCTATCGACTCTGGTTTGGGGAGTAAAATGAGATACTCTTTATTCTTTGCCAAGCATTCTCATTTGCTTTTAATGCTTCATCAGGGCTTCTATAAAAGACAAATAGGTATATGTAAGTAATATGTCAAAAAAAACTATAAAATGTAAAAAGTAATTTGAACTCACTGAATGCGAGGTTTAACATAAATTTTCACAAGCCATGAACCTTTGTTAAAACAATATGGAACTTTTTTTTTCTCAGTCATGTGTGTTTTTAAGAAAAATTCCATGACTAAGAAAAGAAAAAGTTCCATATTGAAAACTAAATGGTTGAAGTGAATTTACAAGGAAAGTCTAAGTTTTAGGTCAATTCCAACATTGAAGATTTACAACGAATCTGCTATTACGCTAGGCAAAACCCAGAATTGAACAGATGCACTAACTTACTAAGTATATTCATATTTGATCCATGTAAACCTTACAATAATACCCTAATATTATTGAAAATTATGGATTTAAAATATAAAAATGAAACATCCTGACGGGAATACGGATTTCGAGACAATTCTTATTACAGTTTTCTTAATACCGTGCGTTAAAAACAATTCTTGTTCAAGTAGGCTGTGGATTCTATTTTTCCCCTCATAGACTCTTAGGAAAAATAGAATCCACAGCTTACTTGACCACGAATTTTTTTGAACGCACGTTATAATTTCTAATCAAAATTACAGATTTTATATACAAATTGATTTTCAGTGCCATCTCTGGGTCAAATGTGCACTAAAAAATGCAAGGCCGTTTCCTCTATCTTTCTATACTCCATAATCTTTGATTCAAATATAATGATCTCAATATTCTCAATTCATGATCCTATTCACTATAATTATAGTATTCTTCGTTTTGAAGAGTTTCGAGCTCCTGAGCTGTTCCACTACTTGTGCGCAACCAATGGCAAGCCGTATTTCGAGCTTTTGAGGCTATTAGCCTATTCGTTTTGAAGATTATATATTTACAGATCATATGTATGTTCTGTGATACAGATTTAAGATAAAAATTCTGTGAATTGTGAAGATGTAATATCAGAAAACTCTGAATGAAGTATATATCTTAATAAAAATGTTTTTAATTATTTCTGTTTCAGAGACTGGGAGTGAAAACCTATAAAGTTTTTAAGAAATGCAGAATCCTCCCAGAATATATTTCAATCGATATCTGAAGTATACAGAGCCAACATACTGTTTCAATCAAATTATACCATATGAGGCTGAGCTAATACTGATTAGTTTTTTACTTTTACATGACATAAATCGTAGTAATTTATTAAGAAAAATATAGGATACATAAAAAAAGACATCAGAGGGTTTGAGTGTCAAAGAAGCTTTTCAATAACGATATAATGATAATAATAATTACATACAAAAAGATTTCATTAATGCTATTTTGGTCATCATTGTCATTCATTTGAGATATAAGAATTGAAACAGAAAGAAATAATTAAAAATTTCAAGCGTTTCAAAATCAATTTGCAAAATGTGGAAACAAATTCACTGAATGTAAAAGTGAATAATAATGACATCCCTTCAAATACTCTCACATAATAGTAAATTTTTTCTCGGTTCCTCATTCAAAAATGAAGAAAGAAATTAATAATATTAAAAGAACTTTTCATATGAGTTTATCACAATTTTTTTTTGGATTCTGCAGCATTCAACTCAACCATATTACTTCGAACAAAAATACTGAATATTTTTTATACATTCAAATAATTATTGTGCCAAGTGAAGTTGAAAGAAATCATCTCAGCATTTGAGTTTTTATCTGCAATTTATCAATAACATTTTGAGGCATACAGAAAACAGCATTAACTTTTTCAATTGAATCTTGTCCTAGTAACGATAGCCCTGCAAGTCCAAAAAGTGTATGGTAAGGATCAGGCATATCACCGGGTCTATCAGCAAATCCACCACTCTCTACATCTTGGCATGCAAGTATATATTTCTTGAGTGCATTCTGATCAATCCAGTGAAGTCTGCCTAAAATAGCCAGTGAAGATAAAACCCACCAAGAGTAGCATACATCGGGCAGTTTTTCTGGTCTTCCATTCAAACCTCCAGATGGTAATTGCCGCTCACATAACCACCATGCTAGGTTATCCTGTTTCACAATATCTAATCTTCCCACAATTGATAAGAATCCAATGCAGCAATATATAAGTCCCGCATGACTTTCAGAATGTGGTCTTGATCCAAATCCTCCATCAAAATTCATGCATGATTCAACAAATTCTACAGCTTTTTCAATATTGATAACATCCAATTTTTTGAGCAACGATAACGTCACTACAGCACAGAAGGAAAATCTCGTATCAATTTCTCCCCATTTATCACCTAAAACAATAGAAAAATAGTTCCACGTTTTCAACAAACTGGTACATTATAATTATAATTGAAAATATGTACCTGCAAAACTACCATCAGCTTGTTGAAGAGAAGCAACGTACTTGACAACACCTTCGACATCTATTTCGTCTATGCTATCGTATAAACATAAAATTTGCACAGCACTACATGTATATAACAAATGAGGGTCGTGATCCACACTAGCACTTATTCCCCCACAATCTGGATCCTGACAACTTTTAATGAAGTCTACAACATCTTTTTTCGGAAATGGAGATGATTTCATAAGCTCTAATGCAGTCAGGCACCAATACATTCCAGACATTTTCAAATAATCAGTCATCGTAGCCTCATAAGTATCTTTTTGTTGGCCATAATCAGTTAGGAATTCTACATGTTTTGAAAATAGTATTGTGGTAGGTATACCTTCTTTTAAGTCTACGTCCTTTGTAATAAATGTATTCATGGTAATCCTCTATCCTCTGTTATCTATGGTAATCCTGGAAATTAATCTGTAATTCTGTAATGTACGAATTTCTCCAAATTCAAATAAATAATAAATTTTCAATTTTGTTGGTTAGGAAATTTGATTGAGTCATCGATAAACATGATAGATGAAATAAAAAATTTCATCATCAAAAAAACCGAAAATATTGAATGAATAATTTACCAGTCTATGTATTGCTCCAAATGATTTGAATGATTTCAAAATATTTTAAAATAAATTGTTTCGCATTGTCTTATATTTTTTCATTGGTTTTTGACGATACTCTATGATAAAACGTCAAGTGTTACTTAACCTTAAATTGAAACAACATAACCTCAATCTTTGTAACACTAGAAACGAGAAATTTTAATTTTATAAAGACAATAGAAGAAATGGCATTTCTAAATTCAGTTAGGATACCTAATCTTATCAATAAGCTTAATTTATTGAAACATGCTGGTCAGGTAATACTACCAATTATTGAATGTTAAAATTCAAATTATTCCATACTAATATATAATATTATTTATAGGCTTCCGGCTGTAAATATATGTCTAGTTCCTCCAAATTTACTGAACATAAACCTATCGAAAAGATTCGGAATATAGGTATTTCAGCTCATATAGACTCCGGAAAAACAACTCTCACCGAAAGGATACTATTTTATACGGGTAGAATAGAATCCATGCATGAAGTTAAAGGTAAAGATAATGTAGGCGCAACTATGGACTCTATGGAACTGGAAAGACAAAGGGGTATAACTATTCAATCTGCTGCTACATATACGTTGTGGAAAGAACACAATATTAATATAATTGACACGCCAGGACACGTAGATTTCACCGTTGAGGTTGAAAGAGCCTTAAGAGTATTAGATGGTGCAATATTAGTATTGTGTGCGGTGGGAGGTGTTCAGAGTCAGTCTCTCACTGTGAATAGACAAATGAAAAGGTATTTACTGCTTTTCTATATTGACAATGAGATTTTATATCAAATGATTGCATTGCATCATTCTTAGTGGCAGCGCAATCACTTCGACTTGTCTGCCAGTAACTGTGTTTCTTTAGTTGGTTTCTGTGAGGAACTCTATTACAAAGTGTAATGAGAATCTACTGCTTTTCTCAAACAGCTGAATGGAGGGGCTTCTGAAAATCAGTAAATAGCTCTGAGTTTCACAAAATATGGCTGATCACTAGGTATCTAAGAATCTGCTAATTTTTTCTGCTCTGAGAAGTGGTTCCAGAAAATCTTTAGATTTCACTAATAAGATGTATTCAAAACCGAATCATTGCCTAGAATTGATCTATTTCAAAGGAATTCAAATGAAAATGTTCTCTTTCTTATTCAATGAAATATTTGATTCGATCTTTTTATCAATTCAATGATAGCCAAATAATAATTTCATTGGATGTGTTTATCAGTTCAGTGTCAGTAAAATAATGAATTAAAATTTAAGAAAAAACCTAAGCTGGTGCTTTTGAGATCTTGTTCATTGGTGGTGCAATTAATGCTATTACCTCAAAATTTTGGAAAGGACCTGAGATTCAAGAATGCAAAATCCCAGCACGATCAGAATTATATTCTGAAAATTATTCAAAAAATAAAATATGTAAAAAATCAATAATTAAAAAAAATGAAATCTTATGCTTCAGATGATGCGATCTTCTTTAAATTTTGCATAAACATTCAGTATATCAATCTTCATTCATAAAATAAATTTCATTTGAATTGGATATCTTGTTATGGAAATATATAGATTCTTCTCAATATTCCAATTGGATTTTCTATGGTTTACGAACTTAACCGCGGTATTTGGGAACCGAACTTACTCTGAAAATTTCAAGACTCTAGGACAATCCCTTCGAAAGTTATCGTGCTAACGGACGGCCGGCCCCACGGACAAATTGAATTTAACCACGGATTCGTCATCAGGTAGTCGAACTCTATAAGTCTCGAACTATAGTTCGAGACCATTTTCGGCTCAAAATTCGAAAATAACAGATATTTGGGCAAAATGCTTAAAATAAATAATAATCATTAATAAGATTAGTAACAAGTTAAAAATGTTTTTTTTTCATTTAGGTACAACGTTCCTTGTTTGGCATTTATAAATAAGTTAGATAGAATGGGTGCAAACCATCTTCGTGTTTTATCCCAGATGAGATCCAAACTAAATCATAATGCAGCTTTTGTCCAAATTCCCATAGGACTTGAGAGTGAATGTAAAGGAATAATAGACGTTGTAGATCAAAAAGCGATTTACTTCGAAGGAAATTTCGGTGAAGTATTAAAATATGATCAGATCCCTAAAGAAATGGTGGCAGAAAGTAATGATAGAAAACATGAACTTATTGAACATTTATCGAATGTTGACGAGCAAATTGGAGAACTATATTTGGAAGAAAAAGAGATCACTGTACCAGATATCAAAGCAGCAATAAGAAGAACGTGCCTGAAAAGAAGTTTCACTCCTGTTTTTGTTGGTACTGCATTAAAGAATAAGGGAGTACAACCTTTATTAGATGGAGTACTTGAATATTTACCTCATCCTGGAGAAGTAGAAAACTTTGCTTTGAAGGAGGAAGAAGGTATGTGAATCACTATGTTTCAAACATTTTCGTAAAATAATTTAAGAAAAGTCCTGAGCAGGAGTTGTTTATTGGTGGAGCAATGAGACTATTACAACAAAATTTTATATGGGACTTAAGATTGATACTTAATATACAGGGTGAATCCGGTTGAACTGTACATACTTCACACAGAGATAGAGGACACTTTGCTGGTTTCAAAAAGACCCCACATGAAAGGTCTCAAACGATTCGTTTGAATTATACAGGGTGATTTCCTGTTTTGGGTCATATTTTCAAAATGCTCTATTGGACGAACAAATAATCACAAATTTATCAAATTTGGTACGTAGGAGGACTGTATCAATCTCCATACAGCTGAGTTAACAGATTATCAGTTTCCAGGACCGGACTCTATTTTTCTGATATCGGAATTTATGAAAAAAAACACCCTATAGATGAAAAAGTCAATAAACCTGTCATGACAGTTCAAACTACACTAAAAACTCAACAATGAAGAGTAATAAAATCACGTGGCACAGCTACAAATTTAGAGAAAAAAAATATTGAATATGCGTACTCGGAGATACATTTTTTGGACGCGTCTAATTCACATGGAAAACCATACCAAATGTATCAAAAGTTGAAGACAGGAGAATGTTATCAGTTTAAATCCTCTCGATGTTCAAATATTCCAATATTCAGGTAATTTTCGTCAGTTTCCAGGACCGGACTCTATTTTTCTGATATTATCGGAATTTATAAAGAAAATCACCCTGTAGATGAAAAAGTCAATGAACCTGTCATGGCAGTTCAAACTACACTAAATACTCTTCAATAAAGAGTAATAAAATCACGTGGCACACCTACAGATTCAGAGAAAAAAAATTGAATATGAGTACTCGGAGATAATTTTTTTGTACGGCCTAATTCACAAAAAAAACATACCCAAATGTATCAAAAGTTGAATAAAAATGGTTAAGATCTTCTACACATTCAAGTATTCCAATATTCAGGGACAGACTCCCATTTTAGATTGGGTTTTTCAATAGATGATAGGTCGAAAGATTCGCCCTGAATATGGAACACCCCAAAAAACTGTTTCGGGAGACCGAACAACACAACCTACAATCCAGGGATTATGGAATACTTTCATGGGGAGTGGATATAACCTGACGATATTCGACTTTTCATGCATTTCGGTATAGTTCTTCTACTAAACTTCAGCCGCCCAAAAAAATTATCTCTGAGTACGATTATTACATTTTTTTGTTTAATATATTTGTGTATCTCGCAATTTCATGAAAATTTCTTGTAGGTTATTTAATGTTGTTCGGTCTCCCGTAACAGTTTTTTGGGGTGTTCCAAATTCAGGGCGAATCTTTCGACCTATCATCTATAGAAAAACCCAATCTGAAATGGGAGTCCGTCCCTGAATATTGGAATACTTGAATGCGTAGAAGATCTTAACCATTTATATTCAACTTTTGATACATTTAGGTATGTTTTTTTGTGAATTAGGCCGTACAAAAAAAATTATCCCCGAGTACCCATATTCAATTTTTTTTTCTCTGAATCCTGTACGTGTGCCACGTGATTTTATTACTCTTTATTGAAGAGTATTTAGTGTAGTTTGAACTGCCATGACAGGTTTATTTACTTTTTCATCTACAGGGCGATTTTCTTTATAAATTCCGATAATATCAGAAAAATAGAGTCCGGTTGGGTATGGTTTTCCATGTGAATTAGGCCCGTCCAAAAAATTTATCTCCGAGTACGCATATTCAATTTTTTTTTCTCTAAATTTGTAGGTGTGCCACGTGATTTTATTACTCTTCATTGTAGAGTTTTTAGTGTAGTTTGAACTGTCATGACAGGTTTATTGACTTTTTCATCTACAGGGTGTTTTTTTTTCATAAATTCCGATAATATCAGAAAAATAGAGTCCGGTCCTGGAAACTGATAATCTGTTAACTCAGCTGTATGGAGATTGATACAGTCCTCCTACGTACCAAATTTGATGAATTTGTGATTATTCGTTCGTCCAATAGAGCATTTTGACAATATGACCCAAAACTGGAAATCACCCTGTATAATTCAAACGAATCGTTTGAGACCTTTCATGTGGGGTCTTTTTGAAACCAGCAAAGTGTCCTCTATCTCTGTGTGAAGTATGTACAGTTCAACAGGTTTCACCCTGTGTAAATGCAGATTCTCATCACAATCGAAATTATATTCAAGAAATTATTCAAAAAATGAAATATGAAAAAAATATATCACAAAATTTTGCATGAGCATTCAGCATATCAATCTTCATTCACAAAATAAAATTCATTTGAATCGGATATCTTTTTATGGAAATATGAAGGTTCTTCGGTATGCACTATGGTCACAAAATTTTGCATGAGACCAATTATGTGGCGGCAACATTTCATTTGGATTGGTTTCTTTTTGTCTGAGATATTAAGGAACAAAAACTTTGAATGGCCATATTTTATGGAACACTCTGTACGATTCGACTGGTTAACGAACTTGAACGCGGCATTTGGAAACCGAACTCACCCTGAAAATCTCGAGTCTCTAGGACAATCCCTTCGAAAGTTATGGTGCACACATTGTCAAAACTTTTGCGGCTCCCTATCAACTCTCAACTTGAGAAATGTAACGTGACAATTTTTTGTTTGTGGAAACTTCAATTTCTTATTACTGAAATGAAAATAAACCAGCAAAAAAAATTTCTTGTTCGGGAAAATACAGGTGTATCCGATATTATTAAGTTTTCAGCAAACAACGGGTATTTTAATATTGAGAATTTCCGTGGAAAATGCTGGGACATCCAATTTCTCACTTTGAACGAATATCAAGAGTTGTAATGGCAAGAATAGTAGTTCTTCATAAAGAAACTTTGTCAAAGCACCAGATTATGCAATGTTCGAATATTCCTCAGACTTCAGTAAGGCGCATAGTGGCCCTTTTCCTGGAAACCGGCAGCATTGCCCAGAGTCCGGTGTCTGATAGACTGAAAGTAACCTCTGTAAGGGAAGACCATCATATCGCAAATTTTACTTGTATGGTATTCGTAACAGCCCTTAAAACTCAATTTTTGGGGACCTATAAACGGGTAGTCTTAACCAGTTCCATTAGGAGATGGTTGCATTCCTTAAATTTAAGAGTAGCTCGGCTATCACCTGGGAATAGAACTACCAGTCGGCAATGGGCAGGATACCACTAAGCATGGTTTTTACCACAATAGGCCCGTTTACACGAACAGTTTTTCTGGCAGTTTTGGAGCGTTCGCTCCATTTCTTAACTCCAATCTTGTGCGTGTGAATGCTAGACCATCGTGAGTCCAAAAGCGTCGATTTTATGCGTCGTGCCAGATGTGCTGGTTTGTGATTTCAACGTCGGCGTCGTATTCACACGCACACTCCGATCTACCGAGATATGTAGCAGTAGATGCTTATCGTTCTCTCGAATTTTCGCAGTTAGAAATGTTTATTTGAATTCTGCTTATTTTCACCAGTACCTACATACACAATGTGGAATAGGGATAATTTTGAATTATTTATAGACAAGTACAAAAGTTTTCCGTGTTTATGGAAAATAAAAAGTTGTGTCATCCATTCTTAAGTAATTTCTGTAGTTCTCTGGATAATTTTCTCGGACTTCCCTTAATAGAGGCATATGACCAAAACGCTCTCTATTCAATCTCCACTGCTAAACCCAATTTTCCAAGGAGTTTTCTTCTCATCTTCATTGATGACATACAGCCATAAACAAGCCTTCCTTTTTATCGAATTCATGTTCACTACTCTGTCCACTTACGGATATTCGATTCAACTGACTGGTATTTATAAGAGAGTAAGGAACGTGGAGTTTTCGCCTCAACGGAAATTCAATCTGCCGCATCGATACGCGATCCAAAAGTGTTGCTCTATTTGACTACCACGAATCAATCCTCACGCTCCTGGAACGCCGTTTCGGAGTGCCGCATCGGAGCGACGCTACAGAAGCGTTGGTTCGGAGTGTACGTGTAAACGGGGCTAATGGCTCAACGTACTTTTTTCGGACGAATCACGATTCGGTTCACAAAGTGATGGTCGACAAGATAGGTTTGGAGTGGCTAGGCAGTCCAGAGCGACTCGATTTCGTCCGGAAATTGTTTTGCTTTATAATTTACTTGTACACATCCACATATTGTATATCTGTTGCCACTTCAAGAAATTTCAATTAAAGTATTGAGCTTCATCAGGACAATAGAATCCATATCGGTATTGCGATAGATAGTTTGATGCACTGAACTTAGTTTACAAGAGTCCTAATATTGTTATTTGATTATTAAACATCAACTTTATCTCAACATCCTTGCAGATCTCTCATGTAGAATGATTCGATTTTAGGTGAAGAAACAAAGAAGGTAATTTTGAACCCAGCTAGAAGCAATTCCAACCCCTTTGTTGCCTTAGCATTTAAATTAGAAGCAGGAAGATTTGGGCAGCTGACCTACATGAGGTGCTATCAAGGAATGCTCAAAAAAGGAGATACAATATACAATGCCAGAACTCAAAGGAAGGTTAGAATATCTAGATTAGTCAGATTGCATTCAAACAATATGGAAGACGTTAGTGAAGTCTACGCTGGGGATATTTTCGCTTTATTTGGTGTAGATTGTGCTAGTGGAGATACATTTGTTACGGATCTGAAGGAAAATATTTCATTGGAATCAATTTACGTTCCTGAGCCTGTTGTGTCCATGTCAATCAATCCTAAAAACAATAAGGATAGAGATAATTTTTCGAAAGCTATTGCAAGGTAAGTTTGTCACTTTTTTACTTTTGAAATAATAAGATTTGATAGGCAAAATATGAGTGTATAGGGTGACCAGAATTGGCGGACCTTGAACTACAATTTTTCAACCCTATGAGATAGATAAGGAATTTAATAAAGCAGGTGCTTTTAAGCGCTCGTTCATTGGTAGAGCAATGAGGCTATAACCTCAAAACTTTGTATAGGACTTAACATTGATACTAACTATATAAATGCAAAATATCAGCACGATCGGGATAATAAAACTCAAAATATGTAAAAACTTGATAATTAAAAAAATTTTCCGCCGACCTCGAAATAAAAGGTACTTTTAGTGTGTACGAAATTGAGCATTAATGACCCATTTTAATGCTCAATTTTTTAGCCATTTTAATGTGCAATCCTAATGGCAACCGTACACAAAGTACTCAGAAGCACTACGAGAAATGTCAAAACTCTACTGGAACATAGAAACATAGAAATTCCTTTACGTCAAATGTATGTGTTATGCGAATTGAGAATGTATTTTAATCAAGAATTTATACACTATTCATGTTGAGATCGTCGGAAAAATCTTGTAATAAACTCGGTTATTAATCGAGCGACTAATGGTCTCAAACTATTAACGCGTTCGCTCCGCTCACGCATTAAAATATCTCGACCATTAGTCGCTGTCTTTAATAACCTAGTTTATTAAATAACTATTATTCTATGGATCTGATTATGCGATCGTCTTGAAATTTTGCATGAATATTCAGCTTATAGCATATCCGATATTCATTCACAAAATAAATTTCACCCAAATCGGATATCTTGTAATGGAAATATAAAGATTTTTCTTTTTAATATTTCAATTGGAGTTTTTATGGTTCTGATAATGCGATCTTCGTGAAATTTTGTAGAAATAAATCTCTATTCGCAAAATAAATTTCACTAGATCGGATATCTTGTTATTGAAATATGAAGATTCTTCTTTTCAATATTCCAATTGAATTTTCCATGGTCACAAAATTTTGCATGAAGCATATTATGAGCATTTTTTATGTGGCTGCAAAATTTCATTTCGATTTGTTTAGTTTTGTCTGAGAAATTTTTCAACAAAAATTTTGAATGGAATATTTTATGGAACACCCTGTACGATTGGCTGGTTAACGAAATTAATCGCAGCATTTGGGAACCGAATTCACCCTGAAAATCTCTTGACCACGGATTCGTCACCGGGGGTCGAACTCTATCGTTTGAGACCATTTTCGCCTCAAAATTAGAAAATTATAGACCCTTGGGCAAAACGATATAGCACTTGTTTCAGTAGAACGTGCGCTCAAGAAAATGAATGCCACATTGCGATCTTCTTTTTCCGAGAAAATTATTACATATGTATACAGATGTGGAAGAAACGGATGGAAACAGGGGAGTTTCAGTGTTAAATTCACGCTGGTTCGGAGTCCAGTGGAGCAGTGGAAGAATCGAAACCTCGGAGCGATGCGATGTTGAATAAGCGGCTGGTCTGTTGGAATGGCAGTCTGTAGTGAGTGGGGAAGCGCGCAGGCAACAGATCTAGGATCGAATATCGAATTAGTAACACTGCAAACGGGAGATGGATAACATCGCATGACTATTGAAAATGAATACGACAAATTTTCTCCATTCTTATGGGCGCCATGGGCGGAAGTTATTTGCCTCAATGAATGAAACAAATAATTTCCTGTGAAAATTAATATTCAGGTTCTTTTTCGTCATAACTGGTTTGAAAATAAAATAATTAATTAATTGGTAGCTGTCGAACTGTCGGAATAATTTGATTCTGTAATAGATCCAAATATTTTGTAGCGTTTAGGTTACCATCGATGAAAACTGACCCTATCATGTAATTACCCAGCATTCGTTTGGCAAGAGAAGTGGATGTGTGTGCTGCTGTTGAAACCAGTGCACCTTGTTCTAGCAGAAAAATTGCCCAGCAAGTCGATTTGGGCGATAGAACTGCTCGGAATATTTTAAAAATAAATGGTTACAAATGTTATAAGGTGCAAACCTTTCAGGAAATTTTTCCAGAAGACCATTTCAAAAGAATGGAATTCTGGTAAAAGATGATGGAAAAAGAGAATGAGATTAGTTCTTTTCTGAGCAATATCTTATTCACGGATGAGTCACACAAAAAAATCAAGTTGTTACCGGCATAGTGATTTTTCATAAAATCCGGTATACAAATTCTTATGTAAACGAATTTTAAACAGGAAAACGATATTAGCCTAGTGATTTTACTAAAAACGTTCATGTTTTCACTCTATGGCACCATTGTATCAATTTAACGTTCTAAACAAAGCAAAGATATTTTCCTTTCATAAATTTGCTGAATTATAATGGAATATATCACCGGCTTATTGATTTCTACAATTAAGTAGAACTCGATTCACTTTCTATTATGAGGATTTATGCCATTTAGCCACGAATCGTTGCTTGCGCGCTTCCCCACTCACTACAGACTGCCATTCCAACAGACCAGCCGCTTATTCAACATCGCATCGCTCCGAGGTTTCGATTCTTCCACTGCTCCACTGGACTCCGAACCAGCGTGAATTTAACACTGAAACTCCCCTGTTTCCATCCGTTTCTTCCACATCTGTATATGCCGTATTGCCGCATTGCTTGATCCCTTTTTGTTTTAGAGTTGTTATATAAAAATTGATATTTGGGCAATTTAAACTTCGGTCATTATCTCCTTTTATATGGTCCTTCTCAGGACCGATTGACTAAAAGGCTAGGACCTAGTCTTAAGATTTGCCAACTTAACGTAGAAGGGATAAGCTGGGCAAAAAGCCAAGTGCTAGAGAAAATTCTATCCACATAACGACATCGACGTTTTAGCCATTCAGGAAACCCACACAGCAAATATAGAACAGCTCACCAAAAGAGGTAAAATAGCAGGGTATGATCTGATAGGAGCCACGTACCACCAAACATACGGAGTTGCCACCTACGCTCGCTCCACCATTGAAAACGCACACTTTTGCACAGCGCAGGACTCGGACGATATCCTAGAAGTAGTTATCAAAGCAGGGGAAATAACCATCAGCAATATTTATAAGCCTCCAAACAGTGCCTGGCCACTAGAAGTGCTGCCACTTCACCCACACCCCGCGGTATACGTAGGGGAATTCAACAGTCACCACACACAATGGAAGTACAAGAAGAACGACACCAATGGAGAAACACTAACACAGTGGGCAGAAGATAATAAGATGTACCTTGTTTTTGATGAAAAGATCAGGGATCCTTCAAATCAGCAGCATGGAACCAAGAGTATAACCCTGATCTCTGCTTTGTGAGCACAGACGACAAAAACGTTCCAATGCAAACTAAGCGCAAAATACTCGCAGACTTCCCGCACAGCCAACACCGTCCAGCCATGATCGATGTCGGAATACAAATCCCACTCATTAGATCTTTCCCTCGGCCAAGATGGAACTTCAGAAAGGCACTCTGTTGGGATTGGCCTTGACAAGTGCCTAGGCTGGATTCCTCCTAGAGCAGAAAACTATAAGAGATTCATAAATGCAGTTATCGGATCAGCGAAAAAGACTATCCCCAGAGACTACCGTAAAGAGTATGTACCGGGATGGAACGATGAGTGCGAGAGAGAATATCAGAACTTCCAGGAAAACGGAGATAGGGAGATAGCCGACAACTTATTGCACAAATTAGATGCAGCTCGACGCGAGAAATGGACAGAAACAGTATCCAACCTCGATTTCAAGAGTTCTAGCAGAAAAGCCTGGTCGCTTCTGAGAAAACTCGGTGAAGGCCACAAAACGACGAACAACGCCAAGCACCCAACAGCAAATAAGATAGCAGCACACATGCTGTCCACAACTAGATCGTTAAGAAACAAAGCCCATGCAACCCAAATCAAACGAGAACTCAAGAAACTGAAAACCAGATGCGAAGAACCGACCGAATTTGCTCGACCACTTACCACTGCTGAAATAACGGAAGCTCTGAAAAACGTGAATGTCGGAAAAGCCCCAGGACCAGATGCAGTTCACAAAGAATTCCTTCTCAACTGTGGAAAATACACCAAGAAATGGCTAGCCATGTTTTTTACGGACATAATAGAAACTGCTAAAATCCCACATGCAATGAAAAGGTCAAAAATCATTGCCATACTAAAGCCAGGAAAACCGAGTGACCAACCAAAAAGCTACCGTCCCATCGCTTTACTTAGCGTAATATATAAACTCCTCGAAAGGGTAATTTTTAATAGAATAGGGAGCACAATACTTGAACGAGTTTCATTGAACAGGCTGGTTTCAGACCACAGAGAAGCTGTACAGACCAGGTGCTGACAATAGGGGCGTTTGGCATTGACCTCCGCGAGCGGACGGATTTTTTAGTCACGTGACCACAGATCGTACAGATAAATCTGAAATATCTGGGAATAAACGAACGGTACAGAGCATCTGCCACAGAACATACTGCTCTGTTCTTCTTTTATAGATTATGAGATTTCAAAGATCACTATTTTGTTAAATATGCTCATCTTTTAACGTTACTTTCACCCTTTTAGTAGCTCTTCCATAAAATCTCAATTGAATAATTAGGTGCAAAGGCACTGAATGCAAAAGAAACGAGTAATGCAATTTGCAATATCCCCTTCTGGTCGTTCAATACGGCGATAGTTGTACCCACAGAACATATAATAACCGATATGTACCGAAAGATCCTGATCAATTAATTGATTAATTACACGAAAAAGAAACGGGAAAGCAATATCTCCTCCTGCCCATTTATAACTACGATAGCTATATTGAAAAATTTTAATGAATTATTTGAGTTTTTAATGAATAAATGAAAACAGAAGAATAAAACTGTTAGAATTTTTCAATCTATCGGTTGTCGGATCGGGAAACTCAACATAAAACAAAAAAAATATAAAAAACATAAAACTCTATGGATAAAATCGCTTTGCTCCGTCGAAATAGACCGAGCGAAAAGATCGACGTCCGATTGCTCAGATTTTTATGACGAACGGTACAGATGTGTATTCCCCTCAATCCGGATGTAATAAACGAACGGTTTAGATCGATCCGACACGTCCGATGTCGATGCCGAACGCCCCTACTAACAACATACATAGAAGCAGGATTTCAGAAAAAACTGAAAACGTCGGCCGTTTTCATAGACCTGTCTGCAGCCTACGACACTGTGTGGAGATACGGACTCCTGTACAAGCTCATACAAATAATACCATGCTCAAAGACCATTCGACTTGTCGACAACATGCTTGCGAATAGAACCTTTCAAGTAATACTAAACAACCAGATAAGCTCCACAAAGACACTTAACGATGGACTGCCACAGGGATCTGTGCTTGCCCCACTGCTTTTCAACTTATACATATCCGACACGCCTGACACGAAATCGAGAAAGTTCGGATATGCAGATGATTGGGTTATAGCTACAAGGCACCAAACGTTCGAAAAAACCGAAGCCACTCTAACATCCGACCTAAGAACACTGGGAGCCTACTTTCGCAAGTGGAGACTGAAACCCAACCCCACAAAGACAGAAACGTCCTGCTTCCACCTGAACAACAATCGCGCAGATAAGGAACTACAGGTCTACTTCGAAGACAACCTACTCCACCACAACCCGCATCCAAAATACCTCGGAATTACCCTCGACAGAACGCTAACCTATAGGAAACACCTAGAAAACACTGCTGCTAAGCTGCGAACAAGAAACAATATCCTACACAAGCTTTGTGGAACTTCATGGGGATCTACTGCCGACACCCTACGTATCTCGGCAATCGGATTAGTCTACTCAGCTGCAGAATATGGCGCCCCGGTCTGGCTTAACAGCACACACACGCACAATGTTGACGTACAGCTAAACGCAACAATGAGGACCCTTAGCGGCACACTAAAATCGACCCCCACCTCATGGCTACCTGTTCTGAGCCACATACCACCGCCAGACCTCCGACGCAAATCTGCTCTCGTCCGAGAATTTAAAAGAATGCAAGACAACCTCCAGCTGCCCATACACCAAGACCTAGCCGACCTAGCCAGAAGAAGACTGCGCTCCAGAAGACCTTCTATGAAAACTGCAAGGGATTTGGGGGCATCCGATTTCAAACTTCGGGACCTCTGGGAACAGGAATGGAGAGATGCCTGCCCAATCCAATGCCAGAATCTACCATGTATAAAACAAAAGCCACCTGCTTACGAACAGCCCCACAAAATATGGACATCCATCAACAGAATACGTACCGGACACGGAAGGTGCGCAGACTCGCTCTACAGGTGGAACAAAACACCAACCGCAAGATGTGACTGCGGGGCGGCCAGACAAACTGTTCACCACATCATCACCGAATGCCAGAACAGGGCCTACACAGGTGACTTCAATGATTTCCTGATGGCGACCAACGGAGCGATTGATTACATTCGACAACTAGATGTTAGCCTATGGTTTATTCCTTGTTTATTATACTTGTGTTATTATGCCATACGATAAATAAATAAATATTCATATTGGTGTTTAAACATGAAACAAAAACATTATGAAAATACTTTTTTGAAAGGAATCTAGTGGCTTATTCCCCACTGAAAATTCAGGACCATCCCCCTTACGTCACCACTGATCTAAGGGCAATATGTGGCATATATTTTCGAAATGCGCGAAAAAACATGATTATTTTTTAGCAAAAATTAATTATTATTTCCTTTGAAAACAATAGTTTATGTAATAAATCAGGAAGGAAACTACCCAGCAGATTTCTATAAAAAATTGTGTTTATAATGTAATAAACAGGAACAGAGATAATGTCCAAAGTGGAAATTGCCAAAATGTCAATTTTGGCTTATAACGAAAACAAATGTTTCTCTACATAAGGTGCAATGTGCCACCCTGTACAGTTTCACAAGTTTTTCGGATCTGATAAACCCGTAATGATTTATTATTCAAAATATATTCCAATTAGTTTTTAAATTTTAAGTATGAAATGACAAACCTTGATGTGAAGAATTATTCTATTTTTTAATCAATGTTTCATTCTGAATACATTCAGGAGTAGAGATAATATTTTCTCACCCTGATGATCCTTTGTTAGTACTAATCAATAAAATATTGTCACCCATTTCCTAGATTCACTAAAGAAGATCCTACTTTCCATTTCTGGTTTGACAACGATAACAAAGAAACCATTGTATCTGGCATGGGAGAACTTCACTTAGAAATTTATGCTCAGAGAATGGAAAGGGAATATGGCTGTCCTGTGGCTATGGGAAAGCCTAAAGTTGCTTTCAGGGAAACATTGGTAGCACCAGTAGAATTTGATTACCTACACAAGAAGCAATCTGGAGGACAGGGTCAATACGCTAAAGTTATAGGTACACTCAAAAATTATAAACTTTTAAAATCAATTGATTTTGACAATTAAATGTATCGTGGTATCGTCTGTCCAAAGTCACTTGAACAACTATAGTCCATTCACGAAAGGTTGAGCCGTCGGTTGGCTATGGAAATTTGGCATATTCCACTGTGTATATTGAAATTTGAGATTATGTTCTTTATTTTCTTGTCAGATTGATACGCAATGTTGTCAATAATGCATAGAGTTGTCTGACAACTCGCAAGCTCGTCGAACGAGGCTGGGTACATTCGGCAACGTTGACTTTATTTTACGTTATGACAGCAAATACTGCCAACTTCAGATAAGTAAAGAAACGCCTACTATGTGCTCAACCTTTCGTGAACGGACTATATGAAATATACAGGTTTGGAAATTCACATCGAAAGACACAATATGCACATTTTTTTTGTCCTATTGAACAGATGTATTCTCGAGAGATTTACGTGCTGATTAACTAACAGAATAAATATGACCGATTGCAACTATTTAGTGTTGTCTTTCTCTTATCGTTGGAAGTGGCGTAATTCAATCAGTATGGTAGCGAACCTGCAGCACTCGCATCGAATCATTCATTCTGTCAGGCAGCCTGTATTACTCGATTCAAGTACTTCAACACTAGATTATTGCAATCGGTCATATTTATTTTGTTATTTAATCAGCAGGTAAATCTCTCGAGTATACATCTTTTCAACTGGACGGAAAAATTCTCTATCTGATGCACTGTACTGTATATCGTATCTTTCCAATGTGAATTTCCGAACCTATCTTTAGTGTATAAGGTATAATGAAATTTCTAGAATTTGGGAACTCATTTTGTTCCACTTATTCCTAAGTAGCCCCGGTATCTTAGGACATCGCTCGAAACATTGATGGGTTAAATTTAGTTCATCATATAACGAAATTTTTTCAGTAGCGAAGATACGACGAAGATGTTTTCACTTCATTAAATTTCATTGTTTGTTGCGCTAAATGTGCAAAATTAAACATAAATTTCTGGCAGTTTTGCTTATGTCCTCAGAAGCGGCTAGGTATCGAAGGATCATATGCTGTTAGTTTTATTACGTGAGTTTGGATAGACCATTCTAGGTATATGTATATTTGTATATTAAATAAAAACATAAGAGAAAGGTAGAAGTCAACATCGAAAAATTTTTGCATCACGAAAATACAAATGCAAACATAGTACCTACTACTATTTCATAAATTCACCTATTTTGCGATGTGCTGCACAAAATGAATGTAATCTTAATGTTATGTAAAATCATTTCTAATGTCTCATGCAACGATCTTATCAAATTTTTTATGATTTATTCAATCTTTTTTTATTTTAATTCGGCAATATTTGTTTGATATTCACTAATTTTTTGATTTACAAGGTATCCTAGTCACTCGATTATATTTTTATGAGATGGCCATTTGACTTGTTCAATAAATAACTGTTATTATTATTTTTATGATGCTTTCATGATTCAAAACGTCCACTATTCAAATGAAGAGATGTTGTATAAGTTCGAATTTTTAATATTTCAGGAGTATTGGAGCCACTACCAGCTCATAGGAATACCTTTTTGGACTTTGTAGATGAAACAGTTGGTACGAATGTACCAAAACAATTTATTCCAGGTGTGAAGAGAGGTTTCTTAGCCATGGCTGAGAAAGGCTTATTGGCAGGACAAAAATTGTCAGGATTGAAATTCCGTTTAATTGATGGTGCCCATCATATTGTAGATTCCAGTGAATTGGCTTTCTTCTTAGCAGCTCAAGGGGCAGTGAAAGATGGTAAAGTATTTTCAATCTCATCAAATATAGAATGAAAAGTTATTTTTGTATTAAGTGCGTAAAATGAGTGTTTTTTCAATTTTGGCCGAGACCGCAGGTCGAGGCCAAAAATTCACTCGAATGTGCATGAAAACACGAATTTTTATACGCACGAAATACAAACAACATTTTTAACAACTGTGAATGTGAATTTACATCGTCTGAAATCATAGATTTATAATACTAGTATTATAGGTCCATGTCTGAAATACGTATAATCATTGAAGATAATGCTTTCAGTACAATATTAAATGAATCCAGTGATCTTTCTGTGTCGTAACTATAGAAACAGTTTGTTGAAATTGTTTGAATCTTTGACAGTATTTGCTCGTAGTTGTTTCAATTTCGAATTATTTTCGAAATAAAGAAGATGAATGTTGAAATAGTGGTAGTTAGTGATACCCCCGCAGATATGGCTGAAGAAGCAAATACAATTGTATCTTTTATGTTACCAGCCAATCAAAGCTAATAATATGAGAAAACATATACCAATTTCGAGAATGGCGCAACAAGAACAACGTAAAAAGGTTCTGAAAATGTGCTCACATGCTATTTCGAGGAAAAATAAAAAATGTTTAAAACCTCCAAGTTATGGAGCTCAATGTTAAAAAAAACATCGAATGTCAAGGAAAAATATTGATATAAGGAATTTTTCAAAATTGGTCCCGCTATTAAGAACAAAAGCGGTCGGATACCGAGGAAAGAAATCTAAAGTGTTATGGAGGGATAATATCAATAAATTTCTCAGAGATGCTGATGACGAAACTAATTTACTTTATAAGGTACAGATACAATCATAATTTTGTGAAATTAGTTGTAATTAAAATATTCATTATTTTTAAGTTGTTCAATTTTAGTTTATCAGCAGTGAAAAAGAGCTTTTTTTAACGGTGAAAAATAGTTTTTATTATACAAGGGAAAAAAGTAGTAGATTTTAGCTCAAGGTGGTTGTCTCCCGACGCGAAAGCGGAGGGAGACAAAAAGCCGAGAGCTAAAATCTAATATTTTCCCGTGTATAATACACTATTTTTTTCTGTGACAGGAAAAACGACCATTTAAAAGTGAAAGAAATATAACTGTCACCAAATTACTTTTTTCCCCGGGAAAAAAGTGAGTACTTTTTTCCCGGCTACATAGAGAATCATTTTTTTTGGCAGAGAAAATAGTATATTATATTATAAGGATTAAAAGTGCATCTTTTTTTACGAGCAATATTTGCAGTTGCGAGGCGCAGCCGAGCGAATGCAGAATTGCGAGTTTAAAATAGGCACTTTTAATCCGAATAATATATATTATTTTTTCTCCACCAAGTCAAAATTACAATAAAATTCGTAGTAGACTTCAAATGCATTTACTTTTAATCCAAGGATTAAAAGTAGCGTTTTTAATCCTAGGATTAAAAGTGTTGCTAAGTAACGAGTGAATTTTTGTACGGTAAGGAAATTTATGACTTTTGCACCTGAAAATAGTAAAAAAATGTCAACATTTTTTGATGGTTGGAGAAAAAAGTAATTTCGTAAAAAGTCATACTTTGTGACCTTTCAAGAGATATAAAATGTCATATTTTTTTCCCGTCACAGAAAAATAGTATATTATATTATAAGGATAAAAGTGCATCGTTTTTACGAGCAATATTTGCAGTTGCGAGGCGTAGCCGAGCGAATGCAAAATGCGAGTTAAAATAGGCACTTTTAGTCCGAATAATATATACTATTTTTTCTCCAACCAAGTCAAAATTACAATAAAATGGTTTTAGTGAAAAATCGTTCATATTTGGTTATGAATTTGAACACAGAATCATGACAGTGATTGTCAAGTAGACTTCAAATGCATTTACTTTTAATCCGAGGATTAAAAGTAGCGTTTTTAATCCTAGGATTAAAAGTGTGCTAGTAGTAACAAGTGAATTTTTGTACGGTAAGGAAATGTATGACTTTTGCACCTGAAAATAGTACAAAAATGTCAACATTTTTTGATGGTTGGAGAAAAAAGACTTTTTTTAACGGTGAAAAAAAGTAATATTTACGCATCCATAGTGATGATGAAGAAAAGTCAAGTTTTTTTGACAGTTGTACAAAAAAGTATTAATCTAACGTTAGTAATTTTTGTGTGTCTTCTTAGTGAAAAAATTGCTATCAATTTGCGTAAATGTCTGTAATTTCCCAAATTAGGTCCTAAATGATTTAAACTATTTAAAATCACTGATAACAAATAGGTGATCAATCAATTACTGTGCTAGTGTGCTATTCAAACTAAAAGATTTTTGGGCACACCATTTTCATGGAAACTTAACGAATTAAATATCAGATTCGAGTTACAAACCCTGCTCTATAGAATTTTAATTGATCTTCAGTCCCAGTGCATTTTTCGAGATTCTTATCCATAACAATAAACTTCAATCTAAACCAGATAACAAACCTCTCACAGAATGTTATGTTCCATTATGAAGTGCATTCATTATGCCCTTTTCATTATAAATCACACTTAGAATATATGATTTTCTTCGAACATACACGGCCTTCTAAAACGGGTTAAGAAGGCCGTGTTACATATAGTCCGTTCACGAGTTTGAGCCGTCGGTTGGACATGACAATTTGGCATATTCCACTGTGTATATTGAACTTTTAGGTTAAGTTGTTTATTTTCTTGTCAGATTGATACGCAACGTTGTCAATATTGCATAGAGTTCTCTGATAACTCGCAAGGTCGTCGGACGAGGCCGGGTACATTCGGCAACGTTGACTTGACTTTATTTCACGTTATGACAGCAAACTGCCAACTTCAGATAAATAAACAAACGCCTACTGTGCGCTCAAAATTTCGTGAACGGACTATATGTATTATCAAACTACAAACATCGTCGAGTCTTGCTCCCCCTATCAACTCTTAACTAACATGACAACTTTTTGGGTGTGGAATCTTCACTACCTCATCACTTAAATGAAAACAATGTACCAGCAAAAAGGGTTTCTTGTTTAGGATAAAACAGTTGCCTTTAAAGATAATCTGTTGTCAGCGAATAACAAAAGTTGTAATATTGAGGATATTCCTTGAAATTCACTGGTAAATCCAGTTTGAAAGTTAAACTGGGCAAGAATAGTACCTCTAGCTCTATGTACTGAAATTTTGTCAGAGCGTCAGATTGCGCAACGATTGAATATTCACCGGACTTCAATAAGGCGCACAGTGGCCTTTTCCTGGAAACCGTCAGCGTTTCCCGGAGACCATTCGAACGGTATCTATTACGGCCCCTCGAAGTTATTTTTCGAGGCCTTATGAGCGGTATCCTGAACCAGTTCCATAAGGAGAGTAAGGAGGCGGTTGTATTCCTAGAATATAAGGTTGAGAACCTTCTCGGCTGTCGTCTGGCCCTGAGCAGAACACCACCAGACTGGCCTTTACCACAATGCAATGGCGCAACATACTTTTTTTCGGACGGGTTACATTCGGATTCGGTTTGGAGTGGTTGAAACCACAAATAAAGATGCGCCTAGACCTAGACGTTCAGAGCCTACTTCGATATCAACCATCCTTGGATTCTCTTCCAAGACCTGAAAATTACTGGATTGCTAATTTCTTCATATATAAGGTAAAATCACCATTGATTGACACATTAAGGAAAATTTTATAAGATTCCAGCATAATTTTGAAACAGTGTTAGTTCTTCCAACTTGAATTATCAAAATAGGTGTGTTAAATATTCGGAAATCGAATTCATGGATTGAAAAATGAATCATTTCAGCATCAGAAGTTCAAACAAAAAAAATTGAAAATATTGTTCAGTATCCAATTATTGACATCAGCGATTGGACGTTTCACCAAAAATTGACATGACAGGTACCCAATAATTGACATTTCATTCATAATTGATTCAATTTCTGAAATAGAGTCGGTATCTATTCTCCGTCTGTTATTTCAAACTCTGTATGTGAAGGAAATTTATGCTAGATTAGATATTTGTTGGAAATTATAAATATTTGAAAAGGGTTTCGGCATAAGGTTTGAACACCCAGTAATTGACATGAAAGTATCCACTAATAGACAAACCCACTTTATTTCTTTTAAGGTAGGTATACATTTTAGTTGTCTAACAGAATAAAAGAAAAGTAATAAAAAATAAAAATTGATTCTTCAAACTGCATTACAAAAAAGGAATATAATCACTAAGTAAGGATATAACTTTTTTTCTTGATTAATTTATCCATCAACATTCAGTTCTTCGGCAAATTCATATTTAAGTCTATCTCGAATGGAGAACATTTTTGGGAATGGTAAGATTTTTATTATCTGTGAAGAATCAATTACACTCACATCTGTAGCATTTAAAATGAATACATTGCTCATTGATTCATACTTTTTCATTCCCACAATCTCAATTTCATTACATGGGAGAATTTCTTGAATCACACAAACAAATTTTAATGATCTTTTTTTTCCAGGAAAGGAAGCTACAATAAAATCTCCTTCTTTATAGAATGGAGTGTGAGCAGAGTCTACCTGCTCAAGTCGTCCATTATTCTCGGAATTCAGTTCATTATTATCATTATTATTCATATCCTCATGTACCAGACTAATATCCCCATCGAACACATTAATATTTTCCGTACTGCTTCCAGAAGGTACCCATTCTTCTTCTGACGTAGTTTCCAAATCATCGATTCTCCGTTTCCGAATATTTGCTGATTTCTTTCCAGCAGAAATGCTGATTTTCTCGAGTTTCATAAGCTTTCTCTTTTCTCTTTCTTCAAGTCGTTTGGCCTTTTGATATTCTAATTCTTTTTTCTGTTTTTCCTTGTTCTCGTGATATTGTTGCCAACATTTGGACGTTGTTACAGAGGGCACTTTTTCTTTTCTTATAACTTTCTTCTTCATGGGTTTCGGACCAGGCCAAAAGAGTGCTTTTTTGAAAGGAGTTGGTACATTTGAAATGGATGAATCATTTTCTTCAGCTGGGGCTTCGAAGTTCTGATTTACTACTGTTTTTGGGGGTGTTGTCGAATTAATGATTTCTTTTTCCAATATCTCCTCCTGGCGAACTATTTCTGTTTCGTGCATTTCTTGTAGTTCCTCAGTGTTTCCTAGTCTTTTCTCCAAATCGTTTTTTACGGCCAAGAATAGTTTTATACATTCGAAAAAGTGACTGATCACTCACTTCGCCACTCCATTCAGAGCATTTAACAAACTTTTCCCTTTTTCCTTATCTATATACTTTTCAAGAAACTGCAATCCTCTGCTTATTTCATTCAGTTCTGTACTTTGCTTTTTTTGTAGTTTTTCATCCTCCTTCTCTTGATCTTCTACAGCGGTTGGATCCCATGGAAATAGACCACATTTCCTGAATCCATTTTTGAGAATACTATTGTCTTTAATTAACCTTTCTCTGAGTACTTCTTCCAGTAAAGGACAGAAGTGAATTTTTTTCAAGATTGGAGTGTGAAAATTGGTTAATCTCCACTGCTGTACTTTATCTCTCCATCCAGCTTTCAGAGTCCGAAATACTGAGACGTCCATAGGTTGAATTCTATGAGTTGAGTTTGGAAAGAGCGCGATGAGAATGATTCCATTCTTTTCACAAAATTGGCTGACATGTAAAGTCAAATGGGAAGAGTGTCCATCTATGAAAAGAATGAACTTCAGTGATCAACCATGGGTGAAACACATTAGCGATAAATTCGTAAAATGTTTCACCAGTCATCCATCCATTTTCCGACTTCCCTATTCCCCAAGATTCTGGAACACTTAGAGCTAACTCCTTAGGTATCCTTTCGTACTTGAATATTACCATCGGAGGTGGTAAATCACCATTAGCGTTTCCGGAGATCAGAACAGTTAAACATTCTTTTTCGTCACTGTTCACAATTTTATAGATGTTTTTCTCCCCACGTGCAGCTAAAACCTTGTCTCCTTTAGGATTAAGGAAAAACGCTGATTCATCAGCATTAAACAGACGTGTAGAATCATTTAGTATATCTAAATACTCATTTTCAGTGAGATATTTATGGATTTCTTCAAACCAGTTTTTTAATTGTGTATTGGAAACTGATGACCTAGTAATTGTTAAATTTTGAGATGTTCGTTCTCTTATTGTTGGATTTCTCTTCAAAAAGGAATTGTACCATTTTTTTCCTGGTCTATTATTCTTGAAAGGAGTTTTTCTTTTCAGTGTAACTATAAGGTGTTGAACACTGTTCAGTAATTGTTCTTTTCCAATAGGGAAACCTACTTTAGCCATCGATAGTATCCATTTTACCAGAATAGATTCCTCCTCAGCAGAAAGATAGGAATCTCTGCCCATTTTGCGATGTATTGGTGTTTTACCCTTTACTTTGTACGTAAGGGTTATTCTTGGAACGTTATGCTTTCTAGCAGAAGTTGCTACGGCTAACCCTCTTTTAACGTCGGAAATGGCTGCAGCCATTTGTTCCTCTGTGTATTTGAAGAAATTCTTTTTTGATGACATCTTCGAAGCAGTCTGAAATGGAACCAATAGTTGACACTTCGGTACCCAATATTTGACATGGATGTCAACCTTTGGTTCGGTTTGTGAAAATTCAATGTTACAAATAGCAGTCGGTTTAGGATCTCAAAGTGATAATTTCACATTGAATTATCAGATGAACACGTGTTGATCCAATAATTGACATGAGTGTCAATTATTGGGGAAATAAAGAAATTCGGAACCAATTGTTGACATCTCCATTTTGTTTATTAAAATGAAAGAATATGATAACTAATGAATGCAGAGAGTTTCATGTATTAACCACATAAAATGAATTCAAGATGACAATTGGAAACTGGACAATATCAACTTAGTATTTCAAAATAATCTATTCTCACCTGCTTAACCAATCACTTAAAACTCACTAGGAATAACACTGCGATGTGCTCATGCGCGGTTGGAATCAACCATGACACTTTTTTTATCATTGACTACCCAGTTAGTTTCACTTGCAGAATCTAGATGGCATGAAGCATCTATTGGTGGATAACGGAACTCGATAAGAGTTACAGTTTTCTTATTTTAAACTATTCTATATAGTTATGTCAACTAGTGGGCGGTGTCAATAATTGGTGCTTTTACCTTACTGGTTATTTGGCAAAATTCCATCTGAGTAACTCCCTAGCCAATTATTTTATCTCTCAATTCAAGGATCATTTTAACATGATGATATAGTTTTCAAATTCATCAAACTATTATGTTTGATGAAAACCAAATGTAGCCAAAAAGAACAAATTGTCAATATTTGAATAGGTTTTCTGTCAGTGTCATTTTCAACACCAATCTCAAATCTTCGAATAAAAAATTACTGAACGAGTTAATACCATATAATTTCGATTTTTCATAGCCGCCTCCGAGATGTAAATTATTCTTGGTTGGACTATGAAAACATCCAACATTGGATGATGTCATAAAGGAAATATCACTAGTGTTCTATGCAGGGTGAGCAAATTTAGGTTCGGAATTTTTAGAGTTTTTCGTTGCTAGCACAAAAGTTGATATGCCATTCTAAAGTACACTAAATTAAGTATTTTTTACTGAAGAGAAAGCGTGTGCATAATTATTTCATCGAAAAAACTATTAGAAAACTAGGACTGATTTGGTAACTTCAGAATTGTGATATTCTTCTCCTTACCACGCCTGCAATGAGAGTGTTTTCTGCACACAGACTTTCTTATCTTGTAGCAAATTTATTGCCCTTACTGGATATGTGTTGAAATTTGATGAGACTACAAGAAAAACTGAATGATGATATTTTTAGAGAAAAAACTTGAAATTTTTCGTGAAATCAAGAAATGTTAAATTGAAGAATAACCGTCAACATTTCGAGCATGTGTTATATGAAATTTTTTGTTGTAAATAACTTGTATAATCACCCCTTGAAGTTTTTTCACTTTTAAAGTAGACATCCTGTATAGTCCCTTTCCACATGATTTCTATTGCTTTAGTAATCCATGCCAAGCGGTTTTAAATTTACAATGTTTTAAGTTTTAACTGTTTTCTTTTCTAAATAAAACTTATTTCTCTGTAGTGAAAATGATCCTTACCGAAAGTTTCATATGGCATTTTCGGAAACCCATTTGATCACTAACCTGGGGCCTATTGCACCAAATACTTTGCAACTTACACTTTGCTCTTTTCACTTTTCAAATGAATAAAGTTACACCAAACGCATTCATAATTGAAAAGTACAATGTGGAAAGTCAAGTGCAAAGTGAAAAACACTTCGCAGAAAGTTAATGTTGGGAGAAATCTTGTGCAAAATAATCAATTTTCACTTTTGAAATTTGTCAGAATGCAAAGTGAAAAGTTGCAAAGTATTTCGGTGCAATAGGCCCCTGGTTTAAAAACTGACAGATAAACAGTTAAATTGCTGTCAATTTATGACTAAAGTTAGTGATCAAGTTTCCGAAAACCCCTATACATGGACCTATAATACTAACAAATCTATGCCCCTATATGCAGTTAGAGAACTAGTTTTTGCCAAGTCTAATTCACTGAACCTTACTCTAAAAATTAATCTGCAAAATAGTTGTGTTCAATAATTATTTTTTTCATTTCAGTTTTTGAGAACGGTATTTGGCAAATTCTCGAACCTATAATGTCTGTGGAAGTGAATGCCCCCAACGAATTCCAAGGCAGCGTCATGGCACAATTGAATAAAAGACATGGTATTATCACTGGTACTGAAGGTACAGAGGGATGGTTTACCCTCTACGCTGAGGTACCTTTGAATGAAATGTTTGGTTATGCTGGAGAATTGAGATCAAGCACGCAGGGAAAAGGAGAATTCACAATGGAGTATTCCAGATATTCACCATGCTTGCCAGACGTTCAAGAAAAATTAATTCAAGAGTATCAGAAGTCTCAGGGGCTTGTGACTGAGGATAAGAAAAAGAAGAAAAACTGATATCAAGTTATAATAAACAATTGTAAATAGTGATTAATATTAACTTGTGAAGAAGATAGACTTTATATTGACAAGTATGAAGTGTTGAACTCAAGAAAAAAGGGTAACTTATGTGAAACCAGTGTATATTTTCGAAATTGGAATTCCCTGCTTTATGTGCATAGAATTTTCTGTTACTGATCTTTCAATTAAAAAATGTATCAGAATTTTGATATCATGGTTCTCTGAAGTAAGCTGTCACTCGGAAAACCCCGAATTCATAATTATCTGAAATAAATCGGTTTTCCATTTTTAATTGTTTTTTTTTTTGCTATTGTGAATGAATTTGACCACAGCCAGTTTCAATTTTTAGCCTATTCGTTTTGAAGAGTTTCGTGCTCCTGAGTAACTCAAAAGCTCGAAATATGGGTTGCCATTGGTTGCGGACAAGTACTGGAACAGCTCAGGAGCAGGAAACTCTTCAAAACGAATACTATAAATGAAAAAGTTTTTATTCACGATGAAGAGAACAAAATTTTGTATCTGAACTAGTCACCAGAAACATCATGACTTCAAGATAATATTGATATAATATATTAGTATTATGTCTATGTTGTGTTCAACTCTGAAGATAGTCACCTCTGAATCATAATGCATTAGTTAGTTGTTTAAAATGAAATGTGTTCATCAATATGATCTTGAATAAACAGATAAAAAATTCCACATAATATAAATTAGTAAATAACCCTTTTCACGTAATAATTATTATGTTGTCAATGTTGGTGAAGCATGCAAGTTTTTACATGGATTTTACAAATGATCAGCTAAGCTTTTGAATGTTTAGCCCAAAATAGTTTCAAAGGACATGGATGCATCAACTGAAAATAATAATTTTTTCTCCAACCATCAAAAAATGTTGACATTTTTGTACTATTTTCAGGTGCAAAAGTCATAAATTTCCTTACCGTACAAAAATTCACTCGTTACTTAGCAACACTTTTAATCCTAGGATTAAAAACGCTACTTTTAATCCTTGGATTAAAAGTAAATGCATTTGAAGTCTACTTGACAATCACTGTCATGATTCTGTGTTCAAATTCATAACCAAATTATAAACGATTTTTCACTAAAACCAATTTTATTGTAATTTTGACTTGGTTGGAGAAAAAATAGTATATATTATTCGGACTAAAAGTGCCTATTTTAACTCGCAATTTTGCATTCGCTCGGCTACGCCTCGCAGCTGCAATATTGCTCGTAAAAAAAAGATGCACTTTTAATCCTTATAATATAATATACTATTCTCCTTGCTTTATGCATGAAGAAACAAAATAGAAAAAATGAGAAATTATCTAAATTTATCGATTATTTATGTTTTGAGGGCTCGTTCTATATCAGTTTGCCCAAATGTCTCTAATTTAAACATTTGTGCTGAAAATGGTTTTAAACTATAGGGTTCAGACCCCTGATGATCAATCCATGATCAAATAATATTCTTTCCGTGGGGCCAGCCGCGTCCGTATGCACGATTACTATTGATTGTCCTAGAGACTAGAGTTTCGTTCTCGAATGCCTTGGTTAAGTGCGTTAACCTGCCAAATCGTACAGGGTGTTCCATGAAATATGGCCATTCAAAATTTTTGGGCCTCAATATCTCAGACAAAACAATCGAAAATTTTACGGCCACATGCAAGAATCTCATAAGCCTGATGCAGAATTTTTGAGCTAACATAATACAATACATAAAACAAGAATAAAAATCCCTAACTGAGATTAGTGCAAAACGGGGTATCATACCATTTTTTCGTATGATACCAGAGCTCAGGAAAACCCTCAGTAGAAAAAACCTTGTCTCGCCGTTCTTACAAAAATAAAACCTAAAACTATTTGAATATTGAAGGATTTCTATTTTATTGAGTTCAACAAAATATACGATAATCCTCTCCAAGATGCCTTCGAAATTCTAAATCTGAAACAACAAAAAATAGAAGCAGAAAAAGGAACAGAAAAATAAAATGATTGAAACTCTATTAAATCGTTTTAAATTAAAAATCCAATTCAAAAACGACTCGGTATTTTCATGTAAAGCTCTCAAGCCACCCTAAATTTATATATACAATTATTTATTAGATGTTCAATTGTCTCCTATGCTTCTCCGCATTCGCAACTTGGATTCTCAACTGAATTCCATTTGAAAATCATACTAAGTATTGCAACGTCCATGACCTGTTTTTATACGATTAAGAACAGTCTTTATTTTCCTTGGAAAATCAAATCCAGGAATTTTATTCGAGGGATCAGTTATTAAATCTTTGTTCTGAATATTACATGTGTTCCTCTCAGATTGCCAAACTGCTTTATTACTTTCATTTGAGTTCAGAAAATATAATTTGACCAAAAAGGTTTACGTGATTTCAATTGAGGAATCTCATTGTCTGGAATATTGGAGAGTATTTGATATAAATTTATAGAAGAATTACATTTTTTCCAAATTTTCGAAGTAAATGGCCTGCTTGCGGATATATGGAGGAGCAATGTTTGAAAGAACAGGTTAACATGGCAAAAGTCTTAACACAACGATAGAGAAAATTGAAATATTGAAAAGAAAATCTTCATATTTCCATAACAAAAAATCCGATATCGTCCAAATTTATTTTGTGAATGAAGAGGTGGATATACTGAATGTTCAGACGAAATTTTAAGAGAATCGCATCATCAGAATCATAAAATTTATTATATTTTTATCATTTTTTTATTTTATTCATTTTTTGAATAATTGCAAGAATATGATTCCGATCGTGCTGTGATTTTGCATTCGTATACCATACATGAATCTCATGTCCTATAAAAAATTTTGAGATATACAGGGTGTCCCGTAAATACCACGCGAAAGTGACACTGGAGATAGATTGGCATTAGGTCTATCAGATAGCATCAACATGACCTCAGTGGAAGTCCGCTGGTTTTCGAGATATCACCACTTTTGCAAACAAAAAATGAAAGAGAAAGTGAGATAAAAGAGAAAGAAGAGCAAAAATAATGGTTGTTTGAAACGGTAGCGAGGAAAGAATATCAAGCAACATGTAATTTGGCAACAGGTGATACTTGTGCATTTTTCCTAATTTTTAATTATTTCGGCTTAAACACATCTCTCGCGACAAAATTATAATTTCTAAGGTTTTGACTTAAAAAAATTGGTAGTGTTGTATCATTTTGAAAAGTGCAGGAAATGGACCAGTTTTTACGATTATTTGTCAATTCAGTCTGATATAATTTTTTTTTCACATCAGTCAGTCAACCTTAAGTTAACGTTTTATCTTCGTCATAAAATACAACAAGTTAGACATTTTTTGAAGGATTTTGTTCTAGTTCTCGGTGAAGTTATTACTTCATTGTTTAAAGCAACTATTCAGGATAGCCTAGGTGAAAAAAAAAACATGAGTTTGAAGACCGAAAGTTGGAGATTTTTAAAAGATACACAAAAGTGGTGATATCTCGAAAACCAGCGGACTTTTACAGAGGTCATGTTGATGCTATCTGAAAGACCTAATGTCAATCTATCTCCAGTGTCACTTTCGAGTGGTATTTTTACGGGACACCCTGTATAATAGCATTTAATGCTTTATGAATTAATGAGAGCTCACAAAACCACCTGCTCAGGGCTTTTCTTAAATTTTTTTATCAATTTTAGTTATTCCTCAACTTTAACCAAATTTAATACTTCGTATTACCACTTCTTCTTCAATCAACTGCCCAATACGCCTAGGGCGTCCCAGAAATCATTAATGAAATTTCAGACATATCATACCATTTCTCCTGAACGGAGATAAACTCAATTCCTGTAAAGTGGACTTCCTACGGTGGAAGACTTTTCTATTTGAAGCTGCAACACTTCCAAACTGATGCAAAATCAGTAACACAGCGTTCCTATTGGTCAATTCGATCGAAGTGAAGTGATTTCTTCATTTAATCAGTCAAATAGAAAAGTCCCATAGGTTCAATTATTTCTTCTTCGTAGATGGCACCAGTCATTTTTCATTCAACGATAATAAGAGAGATATGGCTACTGAACATTAAATACCCCCTGCACATTATTGATACGCCTTGAAAGGGCACAACTTTCCAGTCAAAATTGAGTCGCTCTAGGTGGCTCTAGTCTGCTTGGACGTCTTCAAACCCTTTCCTGTCGACTACCACCCTGTAAACCGAATCTAGACTCGCACGAAAAAGGTAGGTTGTTCCATTATGATAAAAGCCAATCTTAGTGGTGTTTTGCACATTGGCGACTGGTACCTATATGTTCAGGCCCTTAGATTTGAGAAATGCAATTACTTCCTGATATGATATGAGGGTACTGACGGTCGGTTCGAAAGTTTATGCGTTCAAAGGACATACGGCCGGATAGAATTATTTTTGATATTAGATAATTTGAGTGAAACGGTTTCGTTTCAGACTACTGTCTGCTTACAATTCGACTCTCACAGACCTTTGGGCAAAATAATAGGGCATCCACAAACAGCGACAAAGAGTTGCATTCACGAAAAAATTGTGGAACTGGGTACAAGAAGACAATTGATAAGAAGCGCATCCACCTTTTCGACTTGAATCTATAACTTATCAAATACGTTGAAAAATCTGTTATTCCGTTAGGAGAAGAAATGAATAAGCTTTTAGCGAAAATAAGCGGCAAATAGAGATCATAAACAAGATTTTCTAATCTAAATGGAATCGGTTTTAAAGAATTTATTTGAATACATCATTACTTCACCTGCAATGCTATGCGCATGGCGATAAAAATTGACGTTTGTGACTGTTGACAGAAGGATCACCCATGTAGAAAAGTTTATTGGGAGATGCAAGTCTAGCGGGTGGTTGATGTTTCTTTCGTAAGGGAATGACGTTTATTACTATGCAACCGAAGTACTTAACTTTTGTAACTAATAAAGTGTGATAATCTAATTACTATGAGTGAAAGTGATAAGAAATTTGTTGTGATTTTCAAAAAGGAATAAGTGTTTACAATGCATGATGGCAATGTTAGTACAAAATACGAACGGACACTTACAATCTCAATTGACCAGATCTTTAGAGAGAATTTTGGACGAGGCACATCAAAGTGGAGAGTTGAGATTGAGTAATAGGAAATTGAAGGATTTCCCAAAATGCAGCGATAAATTTAACCTAAGTGATACTGTCATAGCAGGTGAGTTTGTCTTGCTTTTTGTGCTAGTGCTACCTAGTAGTTATTTTGGAAGCTACCGACGGCTAATCGAGGCAAAGATTTCTTATAAGAATCTATTCTGTTGAGATTTCAGTACAAAGACCGATGTTTACTCATCCTCTGGAATGTAACTCCATAAAAAAAGAAAAGTCTGTTGAGAATTCAGGGAAAACATGAATCACTATTAAATTCTCAATACACAGGTACCTACTACGAATCGAGCTACGAATGCAAAACTCATGAATATTTATGAATGAGTTCTTGAAATTATTGGGTTAAATTTTTTTCTAAAAACAGAATGGTTATTTTTAATTTATGAATCAATAACAATCACTTTCATTGTTGTTGAGTAAATAGCGATACAAGACTTGAATGATTTTATATGATGAAGTGAAGGTAATATACAGTACAGTATGACATAAACATGAATCAATAAAGGTTACTAACCGTATAATTTATTATTTCAAATAATGTGCAAAGTTAGTTTTTATGCAGCTTATTATGTTAGTAAATGTTCTAGATGAAATACTTACTATACTAGTTGTATTATTATTTACTTTGCATAAAGTTTATCATAGTTATGAGATAATTTCCCAGTTTTATATTTGAAATCAACTATTGATTTCGATATAACGAGGGGTCGAATATCATTTGAGGCATTTTAGCCATAATATCATGCTCCTACAGCCTGGTCAGTAAATTGGGGCAAAAATAGTCTCTGTATGACTCGCTCCGTGAATAATTTAATCGAGAATTTAATAGAAGCTGACTGTGAGATAGAAAAATAATTCGCCATTTGTCACAAAGTGTGAGTTTTATGAAATCTCCTTTAATATTCTCGTTTTTCATTTGTCACAGGGAATAATACAGGGTGGGGCAGAAAAACCTATCCGATTTCAAAACGTTATAAAATTAAAACCACTCAGCTTGTCAAAATTTTTTTATTAACATATCGTAAATTTTATGCCATTTTTAAATTTAAGTTTTGAAAAGCACATCACTCAAATGTCGTCCTTGGGAGCGGATACACTTATTTAGGCGCTCGCGGTAGCTTTCCATGACTTTCACCGTCATTTCCACAGGAATTTCTTCAATTGCCCGAGCAATTTCCCTTCGTAAAGCAAGAAGGGTCCTTGGTCGATGCTGGTAAACCTTCGATTTGAGGTAACCCCAAAGGAAGAAGTCACATGGAGTGAGATCCGGTGAGCGCGGCGGCCAGCCAAGATCACCTCTCAGAGAAATGAGGCGACCGGGAAACAGTTCCCTGAGAATGTCCATTGATCGTCGCGATGTGTGGGCGGTTGCACCATCCTGTTGAAACCACACATTTTCCACGCCATTTTCTTCCATTTTGGGTCTAAGAAAATTTTCCAGCATGAAACAATAGCGCTCGCTGTTGACCGTTACGGTTTGCCCATTTTCTTCAAAAAAGTAGGGCCCCCAGACGCCTAGGCGGGAAAGAGCACACCACACAGTCACTTTTGGGCTATGGAGGGGTTCCTGATGGATTTCCCGAGGATTTTCGTCACTCCAATATCGCCCGAGTCCGAAATGAATTCGAAAAGCACGTTGTGTAGCAATTATCGAACCGCCGCATTCGATAAACCGCTCAATAACAAAAGCACGATGTTCACCAGACCAAGGCATGTTGACTACTGACAAATGGCATAAAACCAGCTTTCTAACGGTTTTTACCCCACTACTCTACCTGCTCTCTCTTCTGAGAAAAAGGGATTTGAAATCGGATAGGTTTTTCTGCCCCACCCTGTACATCGTGCCAAGAAAGTAACGCAGCTTTTCAATAATTCTTGTACGAAAAATTATGTACGCACCCATCGATTTCTAATTTCGATAGCAATTTATCCTACGCTCTTTTGAAAATGATATTTCTCATATCCCAGGCCCTGCCCCCCTCTCTTCTTCCTATAAGAATAATATATGAATTGTGATACTTACATCAAATAAACGGTAATCAAATAACCCTTCATTTGATACTTGAAAGGTATTAAAATCACCTTTTATTTGATACGATTTGATATCTCGCAATCCATAAATTCCTATTTCAAAAAATTAGAAAAAATTTTTGGAAAGCCCTGAGCAGGTGCTTTTGAGCGTTCGTTCATAGCTGGAACAATGAGGATATTACCTCAAAATTTACAGGATTGAGATGGATACTGAATAATTATGTACTCTTATACACAGGTGTGCATAAGAGTACGCACTCGAATAGGTCCAGGAAAAGTTGAATAATTTATTTGTATATGTTTTCCAGATGTAAAATGCCATTGAAATATAATCTTCAATGTTCAAAGAAGACGGAAAAACGTAAAAAAGAGTCCTTGCATTGAAAATCGAAAAGATATTGAACTTAAATCACTAAGTGCGTACTCTTATACACATTCACCCTATTCGAAATCTTAGCAGGATCGGAATAGTATTCTGCAAATTATCCAAAAGCTGAAATATGTAAAATCTTGACACATTAAAAAATTTAATTCTACGGTTCTGATGATCTTCTTGAAATTTTGCATGAACATTCTCCATTCACAAAATACATTTCACTCCAATCGGATATCCTGTTATGGAAATATAAAGATTCTCCTTTCCAATTGAATTATCTAGGATGGTTCTGATGATGCGATCCTCTTGAAATTTTGCAAGAACATTTAGTACATCAATGTTCATTAACAAAATAAATTTCACTCGAATCGGATATCTTGTTATGGAAATATAACGATTGTTCTTTTCAATATTCCAATTGTCTATGGTTCTGTTAAATGTTTGCCCACAAAATTTTGCATGAGGCTTATTATTATGAGCCTCTTGTATGTGGCTGCAAAATTTCTTCCCGATTTTTCGTTTTGTCTGAGATATTGAGAAACAAAACAGAAAATTTTGAATGACCATATTTCATGGACCGAGGCAATTGGAAACCGAACTCACCTTGAAAATCTCAAGTGTCTAGGATAGTTCCTTCGGAAATAATCATGCTTACGGCCGGACGGCTTCTCAGACAGACGTTAATTTGACCACGGATTCGTCATGAGGGAGTCGAACCCTATCGTTTGAGACCATTTTCGGCTCAAAATTCGAAAATTATAGACGTTTGGGCAAAACGATATAGCAATATATAAATTGTGTGTGACCTAGGGGTTGAGAGCTTTTAAATTAAAACAAGCTTTTGAAATTACAAATGCACGGATTCGTGAATTAATGTAATAATCAGTAAATGAATAATGGTCTAATTGCACTAAGTACTCCCCAATTATGAATTGTAAATTATTTCCAATTCTACTTTTAGCCACTTCGCCGAATAGGTATCGAATTACCTTCCATTTGATGTATTACAATCCGAATATTTATTCCCATTTGAAAAAATGAAGTAAAGGATAAAATGCTTTTCAAATTAAAAATCGAAGGGTGCGAAGATTTTTCTTGAAAATTTCTCGTACAAGACTTATTGAAGAGTTAGTTACGTTACTATTTTGGCACCTGTATTATTTCTTGCTGGAAATAAAGAATAAAGAAAATTAAGGGAGGATCGTTAAATGAGGAATTATATTAGATCGGCCAATCAAAATTTTACTAGGTACATTTTCATTAACAATAAAAGACCTTCGGCCCTATGTCTACTGCCTATAGTAGTCACTTTCAAATAATTTACAGGAGAATTGAAAGATATAATAAGTACGTGTTAGTGTTAGGATAAAATGCTTTTCAAATTGAAAATCGACGGATGAGGGGATTTTCCCCAATAATTCTTCGTACGAGAATGATTGACAAGTTACATTACTTTTTTGGCGGGCTGTATATTTCCTCTACTATAGACAAATGATCGAAATTATACAGGGTGTTACATAATAGTATGTCACAACTTAAGGGGATGAATATACGTATAATTTCAAGAAAAAAGTCCATATAAACATTACTCCGCAAAATCTTCGTTACGGAGCTACAGGGTGTTGAAATTTCCAAAAAAATTGTTTTTTCTTCATAACTCCTGCAGTTTTTGCAATATTCAGTCGAAATTTGGAACGCGAGGTATTTTTAACAGTCTCCATCATTGTACGTCCTGAATCTCAACTAAAATCTACAGGGTGTTTTCTTTTCCGGAGCCATGTCTGCTTTTTACCTCTTAACTTTTTTGCGGTACGCCACTGGTGATCGTAAAATCAATTTTTGATATCTTCATTCAAGTTAGAAACTTTTTGGATCCTTGTAGTTTTTTCTTTTCTCTAACTGTTTTCGAGTAAAAAATTATTTAACTGTTGTATGTAATTCGCGAATTAGAAAAAATAGAAATACTCGATAGGTATGCCCAAAATTAGCTTTTATTTTGATAGCTCGTCATCTGAGACTCAACTAAAGCTTATTCAATATCAACATACAATCGTTCAATATTTTTTTACTCGAAAACGGTTAGAGATGCGAGAAAATTACAGGAGTCAAAAAAGTTTCTAAATTTTATATATCAAAAATTGATCTCACGCTGACCACTGGCGTACCGCAAAAAAGTTTGAGAGGGAAAAAGGAGACATGGCTCCGGAAAAGAAAACACCCTGTAGATTATAGTTAAGATTCAGGACGTGCAATGATGGAGACTGTTGAAAATAGCTCACATTTCAAATTTGGCCTGAATATCCCAAGAACTGCAGGAGTTGAAATGAAGAAAAAACTGATTGTTTTTGAAAACTTCAACACCCTGTAGCTCCGTAACGAAGCCTTTACGGACCCATGTTTATATAAACTTTTTTTCTTAAAATAAGATGTAGATTCACCCCCTCAAGTTGAGTCATACTATTATGTAACACCCTGTTGTATCAAAAGTAGTGTATTTTCCAAGCAAAACAGTCACAACATTGGAATATCGAATATGTATTGACTTTAACTTCACCAAGTCTCCGCGGAATCTAAAAGGTTTTTTAAAACCCAGACAATGGTTTTTATGAACAGGTAGATGAATCGTAACTTCCTTTACACGCCGATTTCGGAGGAAATTGAACAATGGGAGGTCTGAGAACCGAGGCCCTTCACCTGATAAAGGTATAACAGAGAGCGTTAAGACGCCGCTATCTACGGCGATATTATGGCCGACACCGGCGGAAAAGACAGATGGTAATCCGACGGTTTTATGACAATTGGGTTGATTGACCCGATGCACCGCGTTTCTGTTATTTGGAAATGTAATAATGACATTACAATTTGAAGAGATTTTTCAACATGAATGTTTGTGATATCGATTGAGATATATTCTGGGAGGATTTTGTATTTCTTGCAAACTTTATAGGTTTTCACTCCCTGTCTCTGAAACAGAAATAATTAAAAAAAATTTAATTAAGATGAAGTACTCTTGCGAGAATCTTTGGACTTTTTATTATTTTTTTTATTATTATTATTATTATTACAGCAGATTTTGGATTGAGAACATGGGTTCTATAAAATCCAATACATATAAAGAATAATTAACAAGGCATACAAGCAATTGCGTACTAAAAGAATACATGTGTACGGGTGTTTAAATAAAGTGATAAAAAAAACAATTGAAACAACCAGAAAAATGAACATTTCGAGGAAAAAAAAGTCTTGTAATGTAATTAACCAGAATTAGAACTTGAAAGTGTTTATTGAAGGGGCATTCACAACACTGGATGGCAGGCAATTCCAGCAATCAAAAACTCTGTTGGGGAGGAAATTTCTCCTCGCAGTAGAACTGAACCTCTCCTTCCTTGTTTGCCAGGAGCGAATTGGTCTTGAACAAATTGTTGCCTAACAATAAAACTGAAAAAGGAAATAAATGAAAAGGATAATGTAACGTTTCGGTGTTTATATCAGACACCTTCAGACAAACTTTAGAATCTTCAGAATTGTGTGTTTTTTCATTTGCAATTTAATTGACATTGAAAGTTGTCAAGATATAGAGATGTTGATTTATTTAATTTTGAAATTTCCTGATGTCATTTCTTTCTTTAATAAATCAATCCAAATACGATCTATTCCAACAGAAGAATTGGCCAAATTATCTACTTCATCTAACAAAATACATGTGGATTCCTTAATTTTCCTTTCATAATTATCAGCTTCCGTCATTAGGATCTTTGTGTTGTTCCAGTTCATCATATGATCTCCGCTATTTGATCATACATGATCAGCGGTTTGTGATATTGTATTGTCTCTATTTTTGATGTTGTTTTTATGTTCCAGTTTTCTTATCTCTAAAGGTCTTGATGTCTCTCTCTATTTTGTAAACACAATTTTTTGATTTTTGTGTCTCATTCATTGGTTTCGTTCTGGTTAGAATGGATCTCAAATCATTTTGTGTTTTGAAAACAGTTCTTATGTTGAATTTGGAACCAATGCATCTTATTCATTTTTAATTATTTCTGTTTCCGAGACTGGGAGTGAAAACCTATAAAAATTTCAAGAGATGAATGTTTCTTCCTTGGGAAACAGCTTGCCGTGTTTTCGCCCAAATGTCTATAACTTTCGAATATTAGGTTCGATTGGATTAACTAATGAATAGTACAGTATATTTGTGCTTAAAAGAACTCCTAGCGGAAAAGTTTTGGGGTTTTGATATCTTTAATTTTTTATGTTTTTTGGGGTGCTGCATCCGAATCTGAGGTTTGCTAACAAAATTTCGTGACGGAACATAGAAAAAAGTATAAAAAAGATGAAAAATCTCATTATTGGTCAGTTTTTTGCTTATTTCTCGGAAACTATCAACTTTTCGTAAAAGTAGTATAGTCTCGAGTATAGTAAATAAATTTACTATGGTTCCGATGATGCGATCCTCTTGAAATTTTGCATGAACATTCAGCAAAAACTGACCAAGAATAAAATTTTTCATCTTTTTTGTATTTTTTTTCTATGTTCCGTCACGAAATTTTTTTATAGCAAACCTCAAATTCGGATTCAGCACCCCAAAAAACATAAAAAATGAAGGAAATCAAAATAACCCAAAACTTTCTTACTAAAATCACAATTCGACTGTTATAAATGATCATAGGTGAAAATTAATTCTGTCCCGAGTTCTGTCCTATCGGATGCAGCTGAAAACTAGAAATTTTCAGGAAAAGCCTGCTCTCTGAATATCTGGGTTGAGTTCGTTAATGGTACAAATATAAAATGGTACAGCGTGATTCACACTATTCACGATGATGGCCTGTCGTACGTTTCTGGAAAACTTATCTCAATTTTGTGCTGAAAACTCGGCTGAAAATTTGCATATGTAGGTTTTGGATAATGAACGGTTGAAACGTATACTTCTTTCTTATTTTGAATGGTCCACCTAGTAAATTATTGCACTGACAGAAAGCTCATCCCTCGGCTTATTAGATGGCGATTTCTACAATATGTCATTTCTGGAGTGAGAACTCAATGGTTTTCAGTTCTGAATATTCTTGAAGAATAATGTCGAAAACAGGAGATCACCGTTCTACGAATATTCTATATCTGAAATCAGAACTATCAAATTCATCAAGGAAAAACCTAAGTGAAAACTGTATATTTTTTCAGATTTCTATTGAAATATAATCTGGAAGGATTCTGAATTTCTAGAAAACGCTTTTGTTCGTTTGGATAAAAAATATACATTTCCAGAAAACTTTTTAGGTTTTCACTCCCAGTCTCTGAAACAGAAATAATTAAAAATTTTTAATTAAAATGAAATTCTCCTGCGTTAATCCTTGCACTTATTTGTCAGGAGCAAATTGGTTTTGAAAAAATTGTTGCCTAACCGTAAAACTAGTAAAGGAAATAAATGAGAAGGATAATGTAACGTATCGGTGTCTATATCAGACAAACTTGTCTGAAGAAGGAGTCAGATATGGACACCGAAACGTTACCTTATCCTTTTCATTTTTTTCTGGAAATGTATATTTTTTATCTAAACGGACTACAGCGTTATTATATAGGTACTAAATTACTGCAAAAATTGAAAATGAAAAAGATTCCTTCGGAAAAACCGGCATTATAGAAAAAACTGCTAGCCCCTGATTTCACCATAGTTTTCATAAGAATATCAATAATAACGCATAAACCGTTGGGTATTTAATTAAAGAATGTAATATTGCAGCAATTTCCATCGAATAAGTCTCAGAATATCTGACGATGATGCAATAATATTTACCTATGTGTGCCATTTGAAATAAGAAAAAAAGTATGCTGTTTCTGTTATAACCCCAGGTATAACCCAAAGGTCTGAATATCGAAATTTCAACAGAAAATTATGGTAAGTTTTCCAGAAACGTCTGATTGGCCATGACCGTTAATCACCCTGTATTTAGAAGTAAGTTGCACCAAGATCCGGTACTTCACGCACTCGACTGGAACGCAGCAAACGTATAAAGTTGTAGGTATCAAACATATCATCAAGTAGACCTGACGACAACATACAAATAATTTGACAATGCCACAAGCAGCATTCTACAGAAATAATCTCAGAACGACCGAAATAGAATTGATCATTTCTAAATAGATAACCAGCAACAAAAACGGATTCATTCCAAATTACGAAATTCGTTCTGAATAAATAACATTCCGATGTAAAATTTTCGGAAAATTATTCCATAAATTCCCGCTGCCATGTTCGTAGAATTAACCGTTGCTATAATGCCAAATGTATTGTGTCATACGCACTTCCTGCTTCGTGGACAGCCGCAATACCATCCGGCTGGCGCCAAATTGAGAATACTCGACCATTTTTCTTGTTACTCAGACGTTGGAACAATGTTAACTCTGTTGAAAGCTATTACAATCGAATTAGTTCATTCTGCTTTGTAATTAATCATAGGAAGGATGATTTAGCCTAGATATAATGAAGATTTTATGTATATTGACACGTTCGCCTCATGGGAAATATTTCGCCAGTGAATCGGATAAGACATCAATGAGTCATACTCTCATTATCCCATATAGGTTTGTTGAATAGGCTCGTACGTACGAGGAAGGCTAGATTACGGCGCTATAAGAGATATATTTCCTTGAGACTGATTCATATTTTATATTTGAGAAAGTGAGTGAAAAGTGCACTCAGTAATGAGGAATTCTATACACTGATTGTTTGTATACATATTTTTTAGATATGGGCTCACAAAATTTCTAGTATATCTAACAATACATCTTGTGTATTTGACTATATTATCTGAAGAAATGTAATGAAATGAAAAGGTTTAGCAGGGTTTCAATGGTAAATTTGCCCCCGCGGCTTTTTCGATTCATATTGAGGGCATCGATAAAAAGCTGAAAAGTTGGCCGAATTATTTTTATTCAATGCCTAGAAGGAAAATAATTCGGCCAACATTTCAGCTTTTTATCTCTAGCCATTTTTGAGTTTTTCTGTAAAAAACACCTTTTTCGAGTTTATTTTTCATCCAAAATTTTCGAATGGTAATTTTTTCTTTTGATTATTTGCTATTGAAGGGAGAGCTGAAAAATCGATTTTCAGAAAAAAAATGAAATTATCCTTAGATTTTTGGTGTTCTTCAAAATTGTCCACCGCCATTTTTTTTAACATAAAATGTCTTCTTTGGTCCCTTAAAAGAACTTTGGGGTTTTGATATCTTTCATTTTTTATGTTTTTTGGGGTGCTGAATCCGAATCTGAGGTTTGTTAACAAAATTTCGTGACGGAACATAGAAAAAAGTATAAAAAAGATGAAAAATCTCATTCTTGGTCAGTTTTTTGCTTATTACTCGGAAACTATCAACTTTTCGTAAAAGTAGTATAAATAGTCTCGAGTACAGTAAATAAATTTACTATGGTTCCGATGATGCGATCCTCTTGAAATTTTGCATGAACATTCAGTATATCAGTCTCGATTCACAAAAAAATTCACTGGAATCGGATATCTTGTTATAGAAATTTAAAGATATAAAAATTGGTTCTGTGTTTGCATGAAGTTTATTATGACCTTGCATATGGCCGCAACATTTCAATTCGAATGTTCCTCAATATCTCCGACAAAACGAAACCAATCGCAATGAAATGTTCGCATCATCGGAACAATAGAATTAATTTTTTTTTCATTTATTGAGTTAAAAAATACCTCATTTTCAACTATAATTTGAGCCAGAACGGGTTGTTGCAGAACAACCTGTGGTAGTACAATTTGAAGGAAATTTTATGTGCTTTCATTTTGTATGGAAAAATTTTTCACGAAACGTCGATAGTTTCGGAGTAATAAGCAAAAACTGACCAAGAATAAGATTTTTCATCTTTTTTGTATTTTTTTTCTATGTTCCGTCACGAAAATTCGTTAGCAAACCTCAAATTCGGATTCAGCACCCCAAAAAACATAAAAAATGAAGGAAATCAAAATAACCCAAAACTTTCCTACTAAAATCACAATTCTACTGTTATAAATGATCATAGGTGAAAATTAATTCTGCCCTATCGGATGCAGCTAAAAACTAGAAATTTTCAGGAAAAGCCCGCTCTCTGAATATCTCAGTTTTTCATCCAAAATTTTCGAATGGTAATTTTTTCTTTTGATTATTTGCTATTGAAGGGAGAGCTGAAAAATCGATTTTCAGAAAAAAAATGAAATTATCCTTAGATTTTTGGTGTTCTTCAAAATTGTCCACCGCCATTTTTTTTAACATAAAATGTCTTCTTTGGTCCCTTAAAGGGCCCACTCACTAAGAGGGAAGCGCGAAGACTTGAATGCGCGTTGTACGGGGTACAGTTAAAACAGTGTGTGTATGGCGTAAATTTGGAATGCGCATTCATCTCCGTCGTGTGGCGTGTGCATACTTCCCCGTACGTGGAAGAATGACCGTGTATGGGCAACAAGTCTCTGCACGTTTCATATGTTTAGCAACACAGTGTCGTGTTCGATATTTATACCTTGGACATTTTTTCCTAAATAACAACACACGCCACTGCCATTAACATCAGATCGTTTTTCGACGTCATCTCACGCTTGTCGCACATCCAAACCAACACGCAAAAGTGTATGTGTATGGGAAATATGAATGCACACGTTTGCTTTACAGCAAACGTGCAGAGACTTAACTGCGCATTCTTCCTTCTTAGTGAGTGGGCCCCTTTATACATTTGAACATTTAGAAAAAAAAATTAGATATGTATGTTTGAATTTTAGGATTCAACAAATATCCATCAACTTTTGATGCCGTTTTGTTCATATTGGCTCCCTGAACGATATTAGTGAACAAAACAATTGGCGATCTGTCTTAGTTTGGAATATACCTATGGGTTCCCAATGTCCGAAAAATATTTCACCTGAAAGTCACTTTTCTCACTACAAAAACACTGAATTACCGCTTTATTAAGTTTAAAGCTTCATTTTGATTCATTTCATTTCAGAGATACCTATTCAATAATTATTGCAAAAACAGCCGTTTCTTATGGTAGGTTTGGCACTACCGCGAATTATTTCGCGCGAATATGGCACGATGCATACCTATAAATCCCGCAATCATAGACTACATTAAATGGAGCGGATTTTGAACCAATCAGAGAGCAGTAGGGATTTTCAAATTTGACAGACGAAATCTGTTTACATTTTCGTCAGATGTCAGCTTGACTTTTGAAAACATTACAGTTTTTACCTATTTTAAACGTTATTTAGAGCTTGAAATAATGGGATTCTGAATTAAAACTCAAGAAAGAGGAGATAATTGTACGCATTTCTGTTAGATTACCGAAATTATTTCATTTTCGATGTTGATATGAAAATAAGCAATGACTTTGCTACTTAGAGGTAAACTTGATCCCTAATTTTCATTATTGAGAATCCCTTTGACTATTGATATTATTTCAGGTTTCATCTTATTTCAGCAAGCCAGGGGAAATGTGCCATCAACTAAGAGCCTGAACAATGACTCTCAAGATGAAAAGAACATGCACACAAATCAATTGATATTTTCTAACGGTCTACATAACATAGACTTCATTCAGCATCTATTATTATAATCGTTTTAATTTTATCCTGCATTTTTTGGTTAAGTTTAAAAAAAATCAAGATCAAATGAAGTTTTTCTACGACAGAACTACTTATTATACCAGAAAAATATTATGCCATGAATTGTGATCCATATTTCATCCTGTTTTATTATGATTCCAACAATAATAACTAGTTTTGTCCTATATCAGTTTACCCTGTTTTATTATCTATTTGTTTCAGTGAAGTCCTTCAGCATTTGTGCAATAGTACCTTTCATCATATTCAGAAATTGTTTATTAATTAAACACATATGGTACTTCCCAACATTAATATTTTTTATAATCGAGAGCACTAAAAGATTATACCATACAAAGAATTATTGTTTACAATTGAATTATACAAAAATCATGTTTGACTAATGAAAGTATGGTTAGTATCGAACTGAAGTTTCATGTTAAATGCAGACTCAGAATTAGGTTTAAACAATTTACACTTTTCTGAAACAATTATGCTCAACTTATTCGCTGTGGGTTGAAATGAAAATATTGTTAGCGATATCCCAAATTAATAAAAGCATTGATCAGGCACTAAAGGTAATCATTCATCAAATCTTTCAATATGAATAATTGATTTCCAATATTCCTGTTCAGTTGTGAGAGTGCACATAATTGAAATACCTACATATAAGTAAAGGACGAGAAAGTGAATTTGTAAAGTGATACGGTTCTTTTTTTTTGAATAAATATCAGATAGTGGTTCAAATAATGTGTTTTATTCTTCGTTTAGATACATCAGTTTTCTCGTTCATTCACTTCAATTAAGCCTGATAGAAATTTTATGCAGTAACACCTTCAATCGTTCACTTATTTATGAAAATAGAACTTTATATGCTTAATTACATTCATAGTCTCTGCTAACATTATACCCAATTCAGTAAAAATTAACCACAAACAAATCCATCATCGAAACTTATTCATTTATCTTGTAAGATCAGCACATGATTAGATATCAAGTTAACTACTAAATAAATACTTGTATTCTGGGCAAAGAGTAAGAATCAAGTTAATTCAATTTCCACTAGTTTATACTTTTACACATTCTGAAAAAAAACTTGATATATCAAATGCTTCTTATAATAACACAACGATTTATTCACACCCAACTTGAATAATGATAAGATTGACCGAGTCAAATGACCATTGACCGAAGTTCTTCAGCCCTCATCGAACTATTTTCTCTATTTGTGAATCATGTAGATATAAGTCCATCAATTGAATTTTGTCTTGATACATTGATTTCTCTCCTTCTTTATTGATGATTGGAATATAAGAATACATTTTCAAACCAATTTGATGGCTCAAACACGTTTCAAAGTACATCATTCCATTATATTCGTATTGATGGCACATTTTTCCTGGCATACTGGACAAATAAGATGAAATCTGAAAATCAAATGAATACTTGAAAATATTATCAATAATGGATATTAACGATAAAGTTACCTTCGAACAGTAAAGCCATAATTGCCCATTTTCATTATTTTCATACCATCATCGAAAATGAAATAATTCCAGCTAACACAAATGCGTACAATAATCTCCTCTTACTTGAGTTATAATTGAGAATCCCATAAATTCAAGCTCCAAAATCCAAATAACGTTTAAAATAAGTAAAATCCGGAATGTTGTCAAATGTCAAGATGACATCTGACGAAAATGTAAACAGATTTCGTCTGTCAAATTTGAAAATCCCTACTGCTCTCTGATTGGTTCAAAATTCGCTCCATTTAATGTAGTCTCGCAATCATTTCCTAATGTCACTCGCTGAAAGACGCGGTAGTGCCAAACTTACCATAAAGAACGGGGGGCTTTCCCTCGAATGTTTTCGATGTTTTTGCAATCATTAATGAATATATTTGAAATAAAATGAATCAAATCTTCATGTAGAATCGTTTAGTTACTTTCAGGTGAAATTAAATGCCTAATCGATCCCCTCAATATGAATCGAAAAGGCCGCGGGGTCAGATTTTCCATTGAAACCCTGCTATACCCTTTGTTGGTATGATACATAACATCCCTAAAAAACTCCCCGTATAAGTGTAGTGATTGGATGTTTGGGTACCTCTGAAGAATAAGCTGAAATATTCATTTTGAAGGGTTTCTTCGTCATTCAAATTTCTCTTTTTCCTTTCACCTGATTTCACTAAATTGAAAGTGCATTTGAAGGAACACCGAGAGGAACACCATCAGGAGGAAGAAAACAGAAGAAAGTACCTACTCAATAACCAGTGGAAATTTCAATTTCGTGCAAGTATCTCCAGTAAATTCAATTTTTTGTCCTTGAAAGCCTTTGTATGTTACATATAATGAATCTGCACTAACAACAAGGAGGGTTAGGTCTTGCTCTTCGAGTGATAATTTTGCAGAACCTAAAATATTTGGGGAACTGTCTACAGATCCATAATACCGAGTAATCCGAGGTAATCATCTCCTTAGTTTTAAATCTGCTACATTGAAAACATTATTTTTGATGGACTCGTTTTTCGCAGAAGAGAGTTTCTGTCACCGTGCCGAAGGTTTTTTCGATTAATTAAGATTCTTTCTTGGTTGGGACACACATAACATTCTTTGAACCACAAGGCAATGACGTACCTATTCAGTTTTACCCTGGATATGAATCATGTCGTAATTCGAAGTTTCCATCTGTTTATCTCAATATTAGCGTTTATGTGTGGTAACAAAGTCAAGATAAAAATGTGATATGCTTTGTTGACACTCAAAACCGGAAATCTGGCTAAGAATAAAGATCAAAGTGGTTATGATTTACGAATGAAGTTGTTGAAATATCAAGAAATTTATATATTAATTTATCTTTTTGCAAGCTTGAATTCATTTTCATCCATTTTAGTACTTGATAGAATACGAGTAATCGTGAAGTTTCCATTAAAAAATCGGGTGATAGGCTACGTCATTTATGGTGTAAAACGGTAAAATAGTATATTATTATGCAAATCACCGAGTGAATAATAGCCATTATGCGCGAGAAGCATACTGTACTTTATCCACGACCACTTAATATATTTCTTGAAGATTTCAACATTTGGCGACTGGGACAAAGCCCTTCTATGACAAGCGTGAAAAAAGTCGAGTTGACACATGAGAACTTTCTGGAGAACTGGTCTTTTTGTAATGAAAATTGCCTTAATTGATAAAATAAAAGTAGATTTGGCCCTCGATTGACAAGGTATACTGATTTGTTAGTTGGAGTACTTTAGAATACTGAAGAAATACCAATTTAAAGAATATTATATCAGAGCTAAATCTATGAAGCATCTGACAGCAGTGATTAATATCTCCTCATTAATCACTTGTGATTAATGGATATTATTTTGGCCTGGCACACAGCCGTAAAATGGCTAGATTATACACTGTGTTTGGTCATGACTTAGCGATAATTTAAGGTCATCAAATATACCTAATATTATCGACAAAAACACCCAAACTTGGAAGTTTGGCCCCTTAGTTTTGGAGTTTTTTAAATTTACGTTTTTATTTTCGTGGACCCTTCCGAATGATATCGATTTTTTCGGACATAAAGGTCCTACAGATGTGAAAATTTTTTTTTTAAAGATAATACTACCACCTTTCATTGAATATAACAATATAAAAACATTTAACTTGAAAACGCCATTAAAAAATTCTTTAATAAAGTTTTAGTAAACATATGTACTGATTTTCTCAGTAAATACGCAATGTACAAGAACTAGCACCGTGAAGTATAATTTTTTTCAATGATTTAACACGCGAGGATATAAGCTATAAAACAACACTAACACTAAGTTACATAATTTGAGAGTTATTGATGTTCGAACATGATCACTACTCGAGCAAAAGACACAAGACAGGTCGTCATGAAGGCCACGGCCAGTCTACAAAGCAGAGGCGGCCATTTTGAGCAATTTTTATGATTAATTTGTTCGTTTGATCATTGAAAATTATCGAAAGTACAGTAGTTAGTGAGGTTTTTTTTATTTTATCAATTTTCATGTGGGTCATGTTCGAGCAGCAATTACTTTCCAAATAAGTAACTTACAGAAATTATTTTGGTATCTTTTTGTAGCTAATATCCTTGCGTGTAAGCTAATTGAGAAAAAATTATACTTCAATGTTCTAGTTCTTGTACTATTACAATTTTACTAAGAAAATCAGTACATTTTTTTAATAAAAATTTTTTAAAGAATTTTTTTATAACATCTTTAAGTTATATGTTTTCATATTGTTCCACCATAATGAAAGGCGGTAGTATCATCTTTCAAAAAACGTTTTTTTCACATCTGTAGGACGTAAATTTAAAAAGGGAGCTTCTCCAAATCTGAGGGGTTAAACTCCCCAATATGGGTGTTTTTGTCGATAAAATTAGGTATATTTGATGCCCTTAAATTATCGCTAAGTCATGACCAAACACACTGTATAGTAGTCGTATAGCCCTTATCGAACCAACCCATGGTGACAGCAGTTGCCTAGGTGATCAATTCTTTACAATCTGAGATTACCTTCGAGGCTTTTAGGGGTTGAATTTGTCTGAACTATCATTATCAATTACTAGCAGACCCAACAGACGTTGTTCTGTATACACAAAAATTCATTCAATTCGATCGAGCCGTTTAGTTGCAGAGTAGATGAATAACCTGAATAACGACTTCAGCGCCATCTGTTGATCTGATGTGTGGTCATAAACATACGGGCATAGGCAATCCAAAATACATTCATACAAAACATCCCTCACACTTCGGTACCTTCTCCTAGCCGCCTTGTGCCTACCTCGGAGACATTTTGATGCGATTTCATCTTCAACCTGCCATATCTTTTGATGTATTCATCATGGCTGATTTTGGTACTCATATTTATTATCATTGAAGTTATAGTAGGTTTCCTCAAATTTCTCGGGTGAAAAGTATAGCCTATGTTACTCAGGGATAGTGTAGCATTCTGAGGGTGAAATAATTATTGAAATCTCTAGTAGCTTATGAGTAAACTCGTATCAAACCCTCAAACGCACAAACATACAAATCTGTCCTCTTTATAATATAGGTATAAGTATAATATTAGTAAAGATATAGATCAATTCTCTACAAACGCCCTATTGACCACTTTTTTCTATAACCTATCGTTCTGAAAATATCTCGAATAAAGTTGGGAGGAGATGAAAAATTACATTTTTCTCCAACCATCAAAAAATGTTGACATTTTTGTACTCTTTTCAGGTGCAAAAGTCATAGATTTTCTTACCGTACAAAAATTCACTCGTTACTTAGCAACACTTTTAATCCTAGGATTAAAAACGGTACTTTTAATCCTTGTAAATGCATTTGAAGTCAACTTGACAATCACTGTCATGATTCTGTGTTCAAATTCATAACCAAATTATGAACGATTTTTCACTAAAACCAATTTTATTGTAATTTTGACTTGGTTGGAGAAAAAATAGTATATATTATTCGGATTAAAAGTGCCTATTTTAACTCGCAATTTTGCATTGCAAATATTGCTCGTAAAAAAAAGATGCACTTTTAATCCTTATAATATAATATACTATTTTTCATCTTCTAATGAAAATAAATCGGTCTGTGCTCATTCGATCAGGACGATTGATACCTCATTTTATAGGTTAATTAATTCTCTACAAACGCTCTATTGACCACTTTTTTCTAAAACCTACCGTTTTGAGCAGAATCCGTACCAACTTAAGACACCGGGATCTGAATAAGATCAGTTTTCAGAATATGAAGAAAAAAATGAACAAAAAACTTTCCAAATTCACGAATTATAAATGACATTCATAGAAATTTCCTGAATATGATAAAAATATTTTCATTTATTCGAAGTTTTTAAATGAAACTTGAATAATTTATTGTCTATTAACAAATACTCGTAAATACTTAGCACTAACATCCATATTTATACAACTTCATTGATATATTCCAGGATCAACAAACAAAGACATCGAAGAAATTTCATTTAAAATAGTTAGTTGATTGCATTTTCAATGAAACTTGCGATTAATTGCATTATTCCAATCATTTCCTCGAGTTCTAACACTTCAATCCCGCAAATGCAATGGAAATTCTCCGCTGTGACGTCACATCTCGATGGGCGTCGCCATACCAGTGTGTATATCGTGCTCGGAGACGTAATTCGATTTTGGTGCGATTTCATCTTCAACCTGCCATATTTTTTGATGTATTCATCATAATTGAATGATGTAAAAGGCAATTTCGTTCTATATTAAATACTGGATATGAAGGACGTATTTAATTGGATAAAGATCAATAGCGTATTCATAAAAAAATACTCCCAAAAAATGCATAATTTTGAGAAACATTCGGATACCTTTAAAAGGTGATACCGAGTAAACCTTGAAAGATAGATATTTGCTATCGCGGACTTTTTTGTAGAACTATTGAAGAGGTACATTTCCGTCATACATTGTTTCCATGTACGTCTAAAGGCCGGGACACACCTGTCATGCAGCCTTCCGATCCGACTACGGTCATACAGCGGGACGACTGTATGATATGGGAATAAACAATGGTTTGGAATGCAGTAGGTCTCACCTGTCCGACACGCGACCCGTCCTACTCCCCTTTAAGCAATATCGGACCGGAGTCGGATCGGAAGGCTGCATGACAGGTGTGTCCCCGCCTTTACGGTTTTCGCAGCGCACCTGAAAATAGCTGATTTTGGTACTCATATTTATTATCATTGAAGTTATAGTAGGTTTCCCCAATTTTCTCGGATGAAAAGTATAGCCTATGTTACTCAAGGATAATGTAGCATTCTAAGGGTGAAAGAATTATTGAAATCGGTCCAGTAGCTTATGAGTGATGTCATATCAACGCCACAAACACACAAACATACAAATCTTTCCTCTTTATAATATTAGTATAGATGTGTTCCCTGCCACCGTCAATCCGATTATCTAAATTGTAAAGATGATGACTGGGTAGATGTAGGTGCACGGTGTCGAAATAAGAGGATGCTTAGAACTAAAATGGAACGCATTATTTTCGCATGCTGGTTTCTATGGGAACAGGGTGATAACGTTTTGCCAAAATGTCTGTTGCTCAGTTGCAGGAACGTCCATTAAAATTTAAAGGTCCATTAAACCCTTAATCCTCCATTAGTTCCTTGTAATAATGGAGGATTAAGAGTTTAATGGACCTTTAAATTTTAATGGACGTTCCTGCAACTGACACTCTATGTTTTAAATTTTGAGCAGGAAGTGGTTTTGAATGAGCCGATTGAAGTCAAAAACAATACTGTACGACCGATCGTACGCTAGCTAAAATAATAATGAAAACAATTTATACAGAGTGTCCCATTACTCGACGTCAACCCGGAACCGGGTGAAAAGGCAAGTAATGCTAGTTATCAGAAATATATAAAAAAAAATCAAGTTGCATGATTTTAAAATAATGCGCATTTAAAAAAACACGCAAAATTCCACACCCTGTGACAGTCTTTTCGCTCCTGTTGCCACAAATATTTCTTTTTCCAACTTTTTTCTTCGCTGTGTAACCTTGAATAATGCTTGTCTAAACTGTAATCAAAATTTTGATACCAGCTGATCTAGGTTTCATAAAAATAGGGCTTACTTCTCAGAAAAAAAAATCGAAATAAACAATTGCCTAGTTTCAACTGACTGTATTGAAAAAAAATGTACTACGTAGGTTTGGCATGTTTTTTCAAAAGTTGGCGCATTTAGTGAGGATTCCAAAATGGTATAATACTTGTTTTATTGCAGCTGCCGTAGTTCAAATTTATTTTCGATTGCCTTTGAATACACTTTTTCGTTAACTGCTTCCCAGTAATAGAGTCCAATGGGTTCAAGTCCGGTGAACGGGCCGGCCACGATTGGACCAGAACGTCCGATCCATCTTCCGGGAAAAAATGTTACCAGAAAAAAAAATTTTCAGAGAAATTTCTCAGGAAAAATTTTTTCTGGAAAAATTATTTTCTCTCTGCAAATTTTTTTTCTGATAACATTTTTTCCCGGAAGATGGATCGGACGTTCTGGTCCAATCTGGTGGCCGGCCCGTTCACCGGATTTGAATCCATTGGACTTTTTTACTGGGAAGCAGTTAACGAAAAAGTGTATTCAAAGGCAATCGAAAATAAATTTGAACTACGGCAGCTATAATTAAACAAGTATTATACCATTTTGGAATCCTCACTAAATGCGCCAACTTTTGAAAAACATGCCAAACCTACTTAGTACATTTTTTTTTCAATACAGTCAGTTGAAACTAGGCGATTGTTTATTTCGAATTTTTTTCCGATAAGTAAGCCCTATTTTTATGAAACCTAGAGGAGCTGGTATCAAAATTTTGATTACAGTTTAGACAAGCATTATTCAAGGTTACACAGCAAAGAAAAAAGTTGGAAAAAGTTGATATTTGTGGCAACAGGAGCGAAAAGACTGCCACAGGGTGTGGAATTTTGCGTGTTTTTCTAAATGCTCATTATTTTAAAATCATGCAACTTGGATTTTTTTTTATATTTTTCTGACAACCAGCATTACTTGCCTTTTCACCCGGTTCCGGGTTGACGTCGAGTAATGGGACACCCTGTATACTGTGATGATTCCCAAATCGTCTTGGCGTTCAACGAACGAAGCAATCTACGCAACAGATTTTTTGCTCATTTGAACCGATGTTGACATTTGGAAACGAGTCTTACAGTCGGTCTATTTGAATAATTCAATGGAATTCTATACCCGGTTGGAATTCCAACCGAATTGGGTTTATTTTCCGTATAATGAAATTCAACTTTCACACAGCTCGCTCCGAAAAGTATCTCGTAATACGAAGATATTGCGCTATCGGTGTCGCTTATGATTGAAACACGTGTCTCTGGGCCAGTCTTTTGAAGATGGGATTGGTATTTATGTAGGTTGTAACGTAGAAACTCGGTTGATAACACTGGAGGCATTTCAAACGGGACGAAAACTTTTTTTTTCGAGGAACATGGAAAAGGACCGTAAATGCTTTGGTTGTACTCATTCCAAATTCTTTAATAAATATTTCCAAAACAAAAATTTCGATTGACATAAAATATCATATTCCTTTGCATGAAGAACACCTGAAAGCTCATATACAATTGCTGAAAATGAAAAGAATGGAAAAATAATATTAAAAAATTCCATGCTTCGCAGGAAATGAATGAGATTGTTTCTAGTTCTTTTTTGTGCGGACGTCTAGATTCAATTTTACATTCAGTTTGCTCATTATCGGTACTACAACGTGTGCGAAATGTCATTTTCCCTTAAAATAGAAAATTAACATTTTTTTGGCTTTTATGGTATCTTATTTATAATTCGCATCCAAGGCTTATTAGTATATCGAGTGTCCCGAGGTGAGTGGCCTATCAGATCAAATTGGCGTTTTACAAAAATGACTCTAGTTCGCTCAATATTTGAGATTTAAGTCAGAAATTTAGCAAGTCATTATATATTGATTTGATCTATGTCACTGATTTTGAATTATAGTTGTCAGTTATACAGGATGGACCAAAAATAATAATAATAATGAACTAATAGGCAACTCTCTTATAATAATAATCTAATAGGACACCCGATATATCAAAAGGAAAATTATGAATAAGTTCAAAATCATATTCATTAGTTATGTTGAATTATTAGTTTTTGAGCGCTCGTTCTACTTAAACGGGTGCTATATCGTTTTGCCCTGTAATTTTCAAATTTTGATCCGATAGGGTTCAACTCCCTGACGCTCCCTGATGACGAATTCGTGGTCAAATTCAATTCTGTCCGTGGGGCCATTAGCACAGTAACTTTCGAAGGGATTGTTCTAGACCTAGGGACTTGAAATTTTCAGGTGAGTTCGGTTTCCAAATGGCTCAGTTAAGTTCGTTAACGAGCCCAATCATACAAGGTGTTCAATAAAATATGGCCATTCAAAACTTTTGTCCCTCAACATCTCAGACAAAACGAAACCCATCGAAATGAACTGTTGCGGCCATATGCGAGATGGTCATAATAAGCTTCATGCAAAATTTTGTGGCCATAGTGTGAACAGAACCATAAAAAATTCAATTGAAAAGAAGAAACTTTATATCTCCATAAAAAATATATGATTATTTTATAAATGTAGATTGATACACTTAATGTTCATGCAGAATTTTGTGGTCATAGTGTAAACAGAACCATAAAAAATTCAATTGAAATATTGAAAAGAAGAATCCCTATATTTCCATAACAGGATAACCGATTGAAGTGAAATTTATTTTGTGAATTAAGATTGAAATACCTACTAAATGTTCATGCAGAATTTTAAGAGAATCGCAACATCTCAATATCAATATCAAGAAAATGCAGACGTTCATTTCGAATTTTATGGTGATTTCCGGAAGGAACGACTTCACAATGCTGAATTTTCAGGGTGGTTCAAGACTCCTACAGAAAAGTTGAATTCTTCAAGGATTAGAATTAAACCATTAGTTCTAAAGATAGTCAAATTCGAATGATCGGTTTTTTGAATATGAACAAGTTCGTAAAAGTTTTTGACCAATCCAAACCGAAAAACAGAATTGATCTATCATGGATTTCAATGATCGAAATAAAACAAATTATGTCGGTTGTTCGAACCTGAATTCAACATCTGACTTTACATTCAATAGATATTATTTCTTGAGAGATCGTTTTATCGTTGCTTTATTATAAGCGACATTTTGGAGATGTAATATTTATTATTTTAGTGTAATTTATAGTCTGAAGTGCTCATAATATTTCTGTTAATTTCAAAAATGTATTGTCTCTCTGAATGCCACTCTAGGTTCATCTGTAGATACTGAAGAATGAAATCTATAAAAGCAAATATCTAGTCAAAGAAATTTAGACAATAGCGCAGAAAATAACATGAGAGAACGTGAACGTCTTACTTGGCATGAAAAATAGAAAAAAGGATTCTGTTGAATTGAATTGTCCTTTGTAAGAATGAATCTTATCTATAAATTTTGAGGTATGTTGTTCTTTCCTTGAGTTATCATGTTTATGGCTCATGGCCAGGCGATTTTGTACAACAGATTCATAACAATTCGTTTCTAAGTCTTCAATTCACTGCAGGCAGGTGTGGAATTGTTAAAAATAATTTCCATTTTCTTTAGTAATGCAAATATCAAATAAGTCGCTAGTAAAGTTGATAATTTCGAATTCACTTGTAGTACGGTGTTATGAACCTAAAAAAAGGCCTAACCTTGACATCCAAAGTAAAAGTTTTCCTCCAACACCAAATTGCTCTACATAGTCCCCTTATTCTATGGTAAAAAGTTACACCATTTTGAGCGTCGGGTTTGGGGGTAAGGTGGGGGATGTAATTTGAAAAATCACTAGTTTTTTTAGTTTTTCGTAAATATTTCAAAAACTAAGCGGTTTATCCTACATTGTTATATACAAAAATGTTCTACGTTAAATTTTAAATAAGAATGGTCCTTTTCATAATCACTCTAAATTGTACGGTTCAAGAGTTACGGACGGTGTAAATGTTAACTTTTTCTTAATTTTGATAATTTTTAAAAAAAAATAAGCTTCGTAAAAGAATGTTGATATTTCAGTGGACGGTGGTATGTTAGTGATAAGCCCTTGAAGGAACGACAACCTCACCACCTTATCAAGGGGCACTCTTTTTTAAGGGAAAAGAGGCTTCCACAGGCCTAGGCCATATAAACCTGTGGTACGGAGAAACCCACCCTGAACTTTCTACGAACATTGCAACATAAATTCACTTCTTAAGCATAAATATCTTTCAAATTTGGAATGTTCAATGTCTTTATTAACTTCACTCATCCTCCAGCACATTATCCTCCTCCTATAGCTCGTCGTCTAAGATGTTATTATTGTCCATGTTATCACATGCTTGGCCCGAGCAATTGCTGCATATGCTAGTGCAGTTTAGACCACTCCTTCTGCATTCACAATTACCAACGCATTCATCTTTGCAAGTACACATTATAAGGGACAGTAATTCCTGGGGGGCTGCAGGAGGTGCTGTTGTAATTGGTGTCAGGTGGTCGCCAATCTTCTTCCAACCCCGCTCGAGTGGATCCTTATCTTCATTCAGCCACTGTTGTACCTGGTGGTAGGTCCTAAATGAATGCTGTCTGGAGGGTCCTAAATGAATGCTGTCTGGACGCTCCTGAAGTGGGGGGTAGTGCATCCAACTTCAGTAATGCATGTATAGGCTGCTTTGCAATCGTTTTCAAGTAGGACTGGTAGCGGAGACAATCTAGATCTTCAGTGTTCTTGGCTCCAAACATTGCAAGTAAGAAGTAATTTCCTGTATCAGCCACTGCACTGGGGTCGGCTTTGGGGTTGTTGAAGACCAGAAGTTTTTCACGAAGAACGGTGTTGGCTTGAACTTTCCTTCTAAGGTGCAATTTTTCCTTCCTACTTGCAATGTTTGCAGCCAAGAACACTGAAGATCTAGATTGTCTCCGCTACCAGTCCAATTATCAAAATTAAGAAAAAGTTAACATTTACACCGTCTGTAACTCTTGAACCGTACAATTTAGAGTGATTATGAAAAGGACCATTCTTATTTAAAATTTAACGTAGAACATTTTTGTATATTATAACAATGTTTAGGATAAACCGCTTAGTTTTTGAAATATTTACGAAAAACTAAAAAAACTAGCCCCCCTTACCCCCAAACCCGACGCTCAAAATGGTGTAACTTTTTACCATAGAATAAGGGGACTATGTAGAGCAATTTGGTGTTGGAGGAAACTTTTACTTTGGATGTTGAGGTTTAGGTCTAATCACACCGTACTATTGCTGTACATAAATGATACCTTGGCTCTTGGCATATACTACATAATGGCGAATATTAATGAATCGGTGACAAACTCATTGTTGTAGCTCTCCGAATTTAGACTGGGTTCAAACAACTCGAAATTAATGAGGCGAAAATTGCGTGTCCTGCGTATGGGCTAAAATTAGGGCCTTGCAATCTGCAAATTCGAATTCCGAGAAGAGACCTTGAATGAAAATAATTACAGTCAAGCTTTATGTTACTAATGAATCATTCGTCAATTTCAAAATGTCTTTTTGTTTTTGGCGGTCTTGTTCCTATAGGAAAATAGTTCATACACGGTGCGCGTCGGGATTATGGATATATCCTGAAATAGGTCGATTTTTGTTTAACTTTTACCAAATTTTTATACATTTGAGAAGGATTTTTGTTACACCCTGTACCATCCCCATCAAGCCTCAAAATTACACAGGTCAAGTTCAGTAGAAACATACTAGTAACATACCTACTTAAAGTCATAACTAAAGCGCGGTGTTTCACACATTCTAATTTTTCACGTTTTGTACGAACAGAACTTTAATGGTCGACTTTAATTCGGAGCAATTTTCATCAGGTACCATCTTCTCAAAGTAAATGCGATGATAAGGTGCACATACTGAAAACCTCTTTGAACTAACGAATTTTTCAGAAAAAAAAATTTTCTTGAGAATTTCTGCACGTCTGAGAAGAAGATACAAAGAAATTGCCAGAAAAGTATTCCACGATCCACTTTCTTTATTCAAAAAATTCAGAGGGTTGATAGGGATGGCACAGGGTGCAACAAAAATTCTTAAATGTAGAAATTTGTTAGAAGTTAAATAAAAATCGACCTGTTTCAGGATTTTGTCACCAAATGTTTTTCTTCTGAGAAAATGAATTGGTTCCATAATTTTGACGCGAACTATAAGGATGATACTATTTAAAACGCTTATAATGCCAATACTGCAGAATATTTCTCGACACTTTGTTTGATCAAAATCATTACTAAATTGTGAATATTGAAAGAGAGATTTATGGACGGTATTATTCAGTTAATAGACTCACTATTCGTTGTATTGAAGATTAATTTGAGGGTGGTTTTCTTTTTGAGCGCTCGTTCTACTCAAACGAGTGCTATATCGTGTTGCCCAAATGTCTGTAAATTTCGAATTTTGGGCCGAAAATGGTTTCAAACGATAAGATTAGGCTCCCTGATGACGAATTCATGGTCAAATTCAATGTTGTCCGTAAGCCCGGCCGTCCGTTATCACAATAAGTTTGAGTTGGGGTTCCAAATGGCTCGGTTGAGTTCGTTAACCAGCCAAATCGTACAGGGTGTCCCATGAAAAATGGCCATTCAAAATTTCGTTCCTTAATATCTCAGAAAATACGAAGTCAATCGGAATGAAATTTGACGACCAAATGCAAGATGCTGATAACAAGCTTCATACAAAATTTTGTGGCCATAGATAATTCAATTGGAATATTGAAAAAAAGAAACTTCATATTTCCATAAAAATATATCCGATTCGAGTGAAACTTTTTTTTTGAATGGAGATCGAAATTCTGAATGTTCATCCAAAATTTCGTGACCATAGTTATGACAGAAACCATAGAAAATTCAATTGGAATAATGAAAAGAAATTTTCTTATATTTCCATAATAGAATATCCGATTCGACTGAAATTTTTTCTGCAAAATTTTGTATCCATAGTGTTGACAGTTTATGTTTACATAACAGAAAGTTCGATTCTAGTGAAATTTATTTCGAGAATAAAAACTACTAAGTATACTGAATGTTCGTTCAAAATTTTAAGGGGATCGCATCATCAGAACCATAGAATTTGATTTTTGTAATTATTTATTCTTTACATATTTTATATTTTGAATAGTTTTCAGAATATATTTTCGATTGTGCTGAGCTTCTGCATTTATATATTTGATATCAATCCCAAATCCCATGAAAAATTTGAGGTAATAGTCTTATTGCTCCACCAAAGATCAAGCGCTCAAAAGCTCCTGCTCAGGGCTTTTCTTATATTTTTTCTTCACACAATAGAATAGAATAGAGTACCAGTACGACGAAGAAATGCACACACACAAAATAATTGATTTGGTTGCAGCAAGTGTAAGAGAAAATCAAATTTATCAGTTCCACTCCGTTCTCAATAATTAAATCTTTTCAATATTATTTGAATGGCTTGCCGGAGTATAATTTTAGAAGAATAAAAAAGTTTTGTTCTAATAGTCGACTAGACTAAAACTTTTCTCATTGATGCAAATAATGTATATTGACCCTTTTTAGTATCTGAGTTATATCCCGTGCGCAGCCAGGGTGGAACTTCTTGTTTCTAACAAACAATTTATGGATCGTGCAGCTTTTCAGCTAACGTTAAATTAAATCAGTAATTATTTCAGATTGCCGAGGAGCGCCTTAATCATTTAGCGCGCTTTGCGGCTGCAAGAAATCACATGATTTAGTTGGTGCACGGGAAACAAAACGACATGCACTCTGTTTGTTATCGGCGACCTAGTTGTCCTCTAATCCAAGTTAACGCAATTACGACACTTAAACTGGTATAAGTTAATGACTGAAGAAAACGAGTTTCATTTTGTCTGAAACATTGAGGAACAAAAATTTTGAATGGCCATATTTTGTGGAACACCCTGTACGATTTGGCTGGTTAACGAACTCAACCGCGGCATTTGGAAACCGAACTTACCCTGAAAATTTCGAGTCTCTAGGACAATCCCTTCGCAAGTTATCGTGCTTACGACCAGACGGAAATAATTGAATTAAACCACGGAATCGTCAACAGTCAGTCGAACCCCCTTGTTTGAGACCAGTCTCGGCTCAAAATTCGAAAATTACAGACATTTGGGCAAAACGATATAGCACTCGTTTTAGTAGAATGAGCGCAGAAAAACCTGTATTTTTGTTAAATTTTAATCTACATGAATAAAAGAGAACCTATCGTCATTATGCACCAAAATTGATTATTTTCTTGTTGTATTATTTTTTGGCGGAATAATTGAACTTTATTCAACACAATATTTTCTTCAATTGAATAGAGATGAAAAGAAGGTGTCCTTTTTCGTTGAAATGAAAGAGTATTTATATAGCATATTTTATTTTTTTGTAGTTCTGACTATTGCGAGAATAAATAAATCGAAAACTTATTCAAACAGTTCAAGTATTTCATAATGAATCAGTCGAATGTAGTCGTCACAAAGACCATTCATGAACATTAAAATTCATCAACAAAACAAAATAATAAAACAACATAAAAAACAGAACTTCTACTCGGTATATCTTCTTCACTTTTTTGTTGAACAATGAAAATAAATTAATCATATTTCTGGTGGCCAGAAACCAGCCTTAAAAGGTCAGTTATTTTCTAAATGCTGTTGTAAATCCTAACAACTTGAGTGTTTTCAATTGAATTGTACAGGGTGGGCATATTACGACGTTTTAGCACTACAACTTTTCGAGCAACTTTTAAACCAGAGGATATAGACAAAATCTGATACCCACCTCTCGATCTCTTTTTCTGAGAAACTAACAAGAGTAGTATTAATTTTTGGCTACCTTCTTTTGTTTGCAAGTTATAAGCGAAAATTGGAAAAGTGGCGATATCGAAAAAAATGTATATCTCCGCTAAGATAAGTGCAAAAAAGACGAGCACGCCACTGGATTTTACGTAAAAAAAATGCCTGTATAATGTTTTAATTTCAGAGCTCTAGCATCAGAATTAGCGGAGATATGAATTTCTTTCGATATCGACACTTTTCCTATTTTCGCTTTCAACTCGAAAACAAAAGGAGGTAGCCAAAAATGAATACTACTCCTGATAGTTTCTCAGAAAAAGAGATCGAGAAGTGGGTATCAGATTTTGTCTATCCTCTGTGGTTTAAAAGTTGTAGTGCTAAAACATCGAAATATGCGCACCCTGTTCAACCACCATTGTAGCAACAGTGTCAATAGGTATGTAATCTGTTAACGTTCGTTTGACCACTGTTGACCTATCAAGGAAACAAATTGAACGTTTGAGTTATGCTCTATGTTCGCGAAGTAATACTGATATGACAAATAGTCTGGAATTCTGAGAAGCAACGTCGGAATGTAAAGAGCCTAACAAAATCCGGACAGGTCGGACACCTTCTAATATGGCCGGATGTACAATAAAAAAGCCTAACTATACTCTGTTCACGAAAGGTTGAGCCGTCGGTTGGCCATGGAAATTTGGCATATTTCACTGTGTATATTAAAATTTTAGGTTATGTTCTTTATTTTCAAGTCAAATTGATACGCAATGTTGTCAATATTGCATATAGAGTTCTCTGATAACTCGCAAGCTCGTCGGACGAGGCCAAGTACACTCGGCAACGTTGAATTTATTTTACTTTATGACAGTAAATACTGCCAACTTCAGATAAATAAAGAAACGCCTACTTATGTGCTCAACCTTTCATGCTTTTTCCGTACGTATGGCAACCCTAAAAGCATTGTTCAAACAATGCTAAAAGATATGCACTCTGTTTGTTATCGGCGACCTCCTTGTTCTCTAATCCAATAAGTTACGACACTAAAACTGGTACAATCGTTATAAGTTAATGACTGAAGAAAACGAGTGATTTTATGGATGCGGAAAAATATCATGTTATTATTATTGATATTCTGGTCTAGTTGTTTTAATGTTCGTTTTAATGTGTAAACAAGTGAACATGCATTTATGAGATAATATATCTGAACAACCTCGGCCAAGTCGTTTCCTAGACTTCATTCATTGTGGTGCAAGAAGTAGTTTTTCAATCAGGTTTACTCAGAATGGGAAGATTTATTTTTATTGACGAACAAATGAAGATCTCAGGGGTTTTTAGTTTCGAAGAAAAATAATCAGCTGCACTAATAGTGACGATAGCTTCTTCTCATTTGTATCAAGTTTGAAACTTGAATCAACGTTGATTTCGTGTTTTTATATTATAATTTAGGGCAGAAATTATTTTGACTTTTAATCCGTAACTGAGATTTAGAAGAGATCTAGGGTGTATTCTGTGTATTGCGCACGACCTTCAGGTCCATTGTCCATTGTGCACCCCTGCCCTTTAGTCACGATACAAGGTGTCCCTTCTCTTCCCCACAAAAGCTGAACTCATCGATTTCCGCAATCCGTAATCAAAACTATTTCATAGGTTAGTTTAACATTCAAGTTGAAGAATTCCCTCAAATTCAAGCTTGAAATCGAAAAAACTTTGATAACACAAAGTTTCAAAACTAAGGAAGTACTTGAAGCTTACTCTGAAAGCAGTAGAGTAGAACAGGCTGATTTCGATTACAGAGTTAGTTAGATATACTAGGACTTTTTCGTCTTGCAGTTTTGGATTAAACTTCGACATTGAAGTTTAAATGTACATTGAATCCGAGCTCAAACAAAAATTAGGTCTGATTAACATTCAAAATAGTGATTAATTCTTATTTGACGCTAGTTAATTGCGATTTCGAGTGAATGAATAAGTTTGAAATCTAAATTAGTCTTTGTTATGAGTTTCAGGGTGAAATTGGGGTTGGTTTCGATTTGAAATTCTACAGTATACAGGGTGTATCTCACTAACAACGGAAAAATCAAAGGGGTAATTCATCAGATCATTTTGTGAAAAAAGGTTGCCATAAATGTAGTTCCGTAAATGCATTGTTTCCACAATACGTTGACGTTTTATTAAAAAACTGACTAAAACAGTGGTACTCCACTAAGATATTCTAAGCTAACAATTATTTTTGAATTCTTCGTTCAGTTTGTGACAAAAAATCTCTTCTGCCTTTTTTCGTGGAGCGCCGTTTTTGAGTAAAAAAATGAAATATTTTATCTTAACGTTGTACTACAAATACGCGTTAAGACGTTTTATTTTCTAACATGAAAAAGGCGCCTAACACGAAAAAAAGGCAGAAGAGATTTTTGATTCACGGAAAATTTCCACTTGAATTTATAAAAATTACTTCACGAGTCTAGAGTCAAATGCCACAAAGAACTTCTAATAATTAGGTCGTATCAAGGATTCGAAAGTATAATTTTGCACCATGAAAAAGATTTTTTAGGAGGCGAGATCAAATACCAATCTGTTTATTCAGACACGTGAACTTGTTGAAAGGGTCCGAATTTCTCATCGAATACATTAGCGTATACCATATGGTCTGAAAGAATGTGACATCTCTTTGTCAACTACGTGAAGATGATTTTTTGTTATATTACTTTTTAGTGGTTTTCAACCGTAGAAAGATGCCACTCCGTTTTCGAGGATCGATGACAGTTACAATTTACGTATAGCCCGTTCACGAAAGTTTGAGCGCATAGTAGTCGTTTGTTTATTTATCTGAAGTTGGCAGTATTTGCTGTCATAACGTAAAATAAAGTCAACGTTGCCGAATGTACCCGGCCTCGTCCGACGAGCTTGCGAGTTATCAGAGAACTATATGCAATATTGACAACATTGCGTATCAATCTGACAAGAAAATAAACAACATAACCTGAAATTTTAATATACACAGTGGAATATACCAAATTTGCATGGCCAACCGACGGTTTAACCTTTCGTGAACGGACTATATATTGAAACTTCTGTATCTTCATTTATTTCTCGAATTATTTTATTTATTCTATCAAATCATAATGATTCTGTTCCGATTTTGTTCAATCATAGCCTTCTCAAGTACTCTATAGACGGTTGTGGTCCAATTTACTTGAATGGGACGTTTTCTTCAGTGCCCCAAATTTGGATGCTAAATGAGGGGAGCTCAAGTTATATTTTTGTTGTTTTGACATCTATTTTCATCGGTTCGACCAATCGCGACTTGATAACCAATATTCGAAACTTACAGACGTTTGGCCAAAACTACGATACGCTTCCGTCCAACAATTTGGAGGTATAAATGAATGCGTTGAGAGCGCAGCTATTGAGCAGTTATGTCGTAGTGATTTAGTATTTGTTTATGAAAATTGTGGTTCATGATGACCACATTTCGTCGTGAGAAAATTGACTGTTAGTATTGATTTTATCTCATTTTATGCGTTAAGCTGGTTTCAAACAGTATGAATAGTCTGAGAATTGGTCCAAATATTTTTTATCTCGTTGTTTCAATTATTGTACAAATGACAATGATGATGACTTGTCCATTCAGTTGGACGGTAGGATACAATCCCACTTATTTTACTAAGAGATATTTTTTATTATTCCATATTTGAAAAGAAATATCCCTTCGCTTTGGATTAGAGGATGACAAAATCGAGCAATTGCTCGATGCCCACTGTTCTGACCCAGAATTAGATGATTTTTTTTTATTACGATGGTGAGTTTGACATTCAGGATTGCAGACCATTTACAATGCTCCTGATGACTGCTTGAATGAAGTAGATTCTGAAGATGAGCCTCCAAATATGATTCGAGAAAAAAAAACTCACAAAACAGGTTTCTGGTGGAAACCGAAAATTTTATTCCACCGAAATTCTTGTTTGAACAACATCTACATCAATCAATAGTAACAAATGACCCGAAAATGCTCAGAAGTGCAAAACTGCAAGTTGTAAATTGAAAACCATATTTTATTGTGGAAAATTTACGTTCTCTTTGTGCTTGGAAGGCAAGAAAATTACTTCAGAAAATTTCATTTGCGTGATGACCTATAGTCATATCGTCCTGATGTCCATTTCATTGGACATAGTTTTTTCTATACTTCCTTCTGAATAAAACATTTTCAAAAAATTTCAGTGACTTTTCTAACGCTTAATCTACCAAACTCCCAAATATGACTCCAATATCACTTTCTATATGATGCCAGGACTCAGGAGAATATTAATCCGTAGCGACGCAAAAACCTCATTTACCCGAAAATATCCACCGGCTTCAATTCCTTACATATGCATCCCCAATATCCCCAGTCACCCCTAAGTCCTACAAAAAGAAATCGATGAATACTTTCCCCGTTTATTCATTACTCCTAGTGACCGACGATATTGCGAACATGCGATTTTCCTTTTCGTTTATTCTATTTCCGTGTGTTCCAATCTGGGGGAAGATTTGTCCCTCCTATTCTGCGGCATGTAGATGGGGGTCGTAAGGGGATGCTCCGTGCCTTTCTCTGTCTCTTCTAAAACCGGCATGCCGGGGGCGGCAAAGGCGGCGGTCGATTGAAACGTCATATAGAACCTATCCCAAGGTCGGCGATGTTCTTCCATTTTCATCACGTGGGGTGGCCTTAATGACGTCCCGAGTGGAATACGGTAGAGTTCCAAAATTAGTTCGGCAAGGGGAATTTATTTGACGCTCTGTTTGTTTATGAGCACGAGAGGAGGAAACGATCACGAGATTGGTGATTCAAATCAGAAGATTGCAGTCGTGAATCGCTAGATTTTTGTGGATTTGTTGCACGTTAGCTAAATTTTATGGTTGGCGTAATATCTGTAGATACTCGATAGGTTGTAGGGCGATATACTATTAGGGGAACGTGGGGGAATATCGACAATCGAGTAAAAACGACCACTTTCAAATCTCATTAATTTGGCGCCATACGAAAGAAATATGCCGACTAGCCGAAGTATAGCTTCGTTAAGTATGTGTCTCCTGATATGCTTGACATGCGTACATACCGACGATATTGTTATTTTCATGACTTTACCAATATGAATAGTACTCCTCTTCCTAAAATAATATTTTTCTTCATTTAATAAATTTACTTCCATACTGTAATGGGGCCCACTCACTAGGAAGGAAGAATGCGCAGTTAAGTCTCTGCATGTTTGCTGTAACGCAAACGTGTGCATTCATATTGCCCACACACATACACTTTTGCGTGTTGGTTTGGATGTGCGACAAGCGTGAGATGACGTCGAAAAAAGATCTGATGTTAATGGCAGTGGCGTGTGTTGTTATTTAGGAAAAAATTTCTAAGGTATAAATATCGAACCCGACACTGTGTTGCTAAACATATGAAACGTGCAGAGACTTGTTGCCCATACACGGTCGTTTTTGGTCATTCTTCCACGTACGGGGAAGAATGCACACGCCACACGACGGAGATGAATGCGCATTCCAAATTTACGCCATACACACACACTTTTAACTGTACCACGTACAACGCGCATTCAAGTCTTCGCGCTTCCCTCTTAGTGAGTGGGCCCTTTAAAGGAGTTAGTTTACTTTATTTTGGATCTTGGATTGTGCAACTTTTGTATATATTTTTCTTAAAAAAAATCAAGACTGAGTTGTACTACTTCGGGTAATATCGACTATGCTGGTCGATATTACCCGCCAGTGATAGATATAACTCTACAGTGGTTGAAATAACCCAACCTCATATCAATAATAATGATAATAAAATAACTGAACTGAACAATTCTTGATGATACGAATCATGATACGAAAGTTTCAAAAAAATAAAGAAGAAAGGAATAACGATGAAATTAATCTTTGGGGGGCTGCAGCCCCAAAGCCGCCCCTAGCTGCGCCAGTGGGTCGGAATGATCTATACCTTGCAATGTTCAAGGTAGATGAAGTTTTATATTGATCATCTCGTTATTAGGCCAAATCTGTCGAACAGTTCTCGAGGTGTGCGATTGGAATATCAGATCGATATTTCACATACAAGCTGTTCAATGGCGATACAATGGCACGTGCAAACGTTCGTGAATATCCTTAAAATAGAAAGAAATCCGTTCTTGAAATCCATTATGTAAATAAGAAGCGAAGATAAAATTGGTAGAAGAAAATTGAATTCTCTACTTTCTGTATTCTGAAAAAGGTAAAAAAAAGTATGGTATTCGGTCAATAAGTGCAAAAGTTCTTTTCTGTTGCTTCTTGATGTGTAATTCGCATGTATTTCTTAATGCGTTTAATATAGCGAAAATAAAATTATGACTGATTAATTTCGAATAATTCAAAGCCTCGCTCAACATCATACGTTTGTCCATATTGGGTAAACTATAATTCCAATCTGAAATCCTGGGTAGTTAGTGCAAATACTTTCCAAAATATCTCGAATTTCCGGGATTGGCTTTGAATGGGAAAATTGAATTCATAGTGTAGAATGAAATAAGCGCGCAAAAGTTTCTGACTGCACGTCAGGGTTTTCTACAATTCATATTTGAAAGTTGTTTGTTAACTATTGCCGTTTACGAAGATAATCACTTGCTTATTAAATGCATTATCACAGTTATATCAACCTAAGCATTTTTTATACGTAGGTGAACCAAAACAGAACCATATATCTCAGTTCTCATTATGGAAAAAGCATTTCTTTATCGATTGACGATAAACTAATCTGAATGCATATTTAATGCTAGAATTCAACGTATCTCATAAAACCCGTCTTCCTAATCGCACCTATACCTGCTCATTCATTCCTAAACAAAGAAAAATAATAGAAAAATGTGATATACTGGTAATTAACAATCAAGCAATGACTGTTGGTTTCACGATAGAAAGACACAAATTTCATTATTAGACTGATCAGCAAGTGTTGACCTATTGGTAATGAAGATCAAATCCGTGAGGATCATCAACAACCGCTCTTTATTTCTACACTAAATAGTGGTTTCATATGTTTAAGCTTTAGATTGTTTACATGGGTCTTTGTAGGACCAATAGAACCCACAATTTCGAGTTAGTGATACTTTTACTGTTGAATGGACTGATTTTGATAATGATTCTTTGCTTTTGTATGTGTTGATGATTCAACGCTTACCAATGCCCTACCTGTCTGGTAGCTGAGATCTACTGGATACTAGTTTTACTATTCCTCTGGACTGAATATGTGTTTATTTGTTTCAAACCGAATATTCAAGTACATATAAAATTAAACACTGCCCATTGATGAATTAAAGTTCCTTGTTTCAACCCGGTTTCTTCATCTCACCTAGTTGCTCATTCCTAAGAAAACATAAAAGAAATACGTACCATACTGTTAATTAACAATTAAGCGATGACGGTTGGTTTGGCGATCGAATGATAAAAATTTTATTATTAGACTGATCATCAAGTGTTGACCTATTGGTGAGGAAGATTAAATCCGTGAAGATCAACAACCGCTCGTTATATGTACACCATAAATCACCTTCGAATATTCAAATAACTATTCGATTAGTTTCATTTCAGGTATATTCAATAGTTAATGCAGAAACATTATAGAGGCACCACATAAATACACTCATTCTAAGGAAAGCCCTTCGTTTTTAATGGTAGATTTGGCACTGCCGCAGATTCATTCGCGCGAATATGATACGAAATGTGATACTTCTAGAATTTTGATGTTTCCGCATTAATCATTGAATATACCTGAAATGAATCTAATCGAATAGTTGTTTGAAAGTTCGAAGGTGATTCATAGATTAAATTGGAGCAGTGAATTTGGGGTTTTATAGTGAAAAAACACGACGTGAAGATGAAACATTTTTGGAACTTTTGGGGCCCATATTTTCTAAACTAAAGGCCGTATGACATTAGGTAGTTTATCATATCGTTTTCTGTATAGTTTTTAATGTTTACAAAAACTGTATAGTGTCATACAAGCATGTAGTTTTCGATATCGAAAACTGTACAGAAATACCATTCCGTATCATATTTCTGTACAGTTTCTGCGCAAAAGATCGAATATCGTGTCTTGTTTATGTTTAGCCTAACCTTAACTCATTCCGTGGTTAGTTGAAATCAAAGGTTGAAATTATTTTATTCGGTTTCCTATTATAATGGAGTCAAACGAAATGGCTGCAGGTGTTGCGGCTGTAGTTGGATATACAATGATATTCCAAACTATATGCAAACGTAATTATCGGAAAAATCCAAAATGAAAATGGTTTAGGCCGTGGATTCAAAGGAGAACAAGTCGTTCGACTTCGAATGTGTTAAACAATGAGCTTTTGCAAGAAGGTCCATTAGCATATAGAAACATTTTAAGGATGTCCCAGACACAATTTGATTATTTATATTATTTGTTGAAAGAAGATATTGAGAAATCTGATACTCATTTTCGGGAAGCTATACCAGGACGAAACAGGTTATATGCTTATTTTGAAAAAAATTCAAGCTTAGGGGCAGCGACTTTCGTCCAAGACATAGTTCTGAAATGGAAACGAAATCAATTAAATGAGTAAAGTCGTAAATACTAATATCAATATTAACAAGAACTGTGATATCATTTGACTTTGACTTGACAGCTCTACCACCAATCAGAGTCGTTATTTTTGTTAATTTCAATATCGAAAACCTACATAGTGTCATACACAATTTAATCGACATAAAGTTTCCTGTACAGCAAACTGTACAGTTTTTATCGACATTGACGACTGTACAGAAAACGATATCATAAACTGCATAATGTCATACGGCCTTAAGACAGACCGCCACCTGTTGGTTTCACTAATGTTGTTCACGAAGACTCAATAAATACAATCACACCAAAATCTGGTCGATATTAGCTGGTAACTGAAATTCGATATCTACCTTTGTTACATGTAAAGCCGGGTTCTCAGAGCTTCGACGTGTAGCTCGCGACACTTATTCCAACCAATCAGAGAATATAAACACAGTGCTCCAAATATAATCAGCGAACGCTGGGATATATCCGCTATAATTATACCGAAAACCGAGTGCACACTTGCACCGCCATAACACGAGACACGTTATGTTTTATTTCTATGGCGATGCCGTGATTGGCCGCAGTGTCAGCTGGGCTTAATTTGTAATGACGGAGATGAACCTGGATAAGCATTGTGATGAGAGAAAAATGATGGAGTGAAACGTGTTAGTAGGCTTGGGTTGAGGTCTTTATGGGAAATGAGAATGCGAGGGGTTGCTATTTATATGTATTTAGAATGAAAGACTGAAAATTCTTTGGGTTGAAGGATCTTTTTCATTTTTGTTCTATTTTTCCTGGGAGAGAAACTAGGTTGACTTTCACTCAAATTATAAGGTTCGATTCAGTGGTGAAATATCCTAGAGGAAAATTATTTCTGTCCTAATATGAACAAGACTACCTACAGTAGCAGATGTGGAAAAATAAATATCTTTCTAAAAACTAAAAATCTTGAGCTGTATCTTTTTATGTTTGCAATTTATAAGTAGGCAAAAACTGATATTAGGAATATGAAGGAAGTTTGATGTTCCGAAATTTTGGAATAACCTTTTTATGTCTGCAATCTTGAAGGAAATCTACGTGTTGTCTAGTGCAATGTCGCTTGTTCAGAATGCATTCCAGTTGTCGGAGAATTTTGGATAGCTCCAAACCTTCTATGGAATTGATGATTCGATTCGATATTTGGAAGTTTCGAATTTAGCCATTGTCATCGCTGCAAATTGGAATTTGAAACAGAAGTATTATACTGAACTGGGTTGCTCTTTATGTATTTAGAATGAATGACTGAAAAATGTTTGGGGTAGAGGATTTTTTAGATTTTTGTTTGTTTCTGAGAAGGAAAGTAGGTTGACTAATAAGGCTCGACTCGGTGATGAAAAAATCTGTGAGCAAAATTATTTTAGTCCGATTACTAGTGCTGAAAGAGCTTCAGTTTAATTATGTGCATGGTCGATTTAACCCTTCAATGTGGTCGATATTAACCTACCGGTCGAAATCACCCGATTCTTTCCTATTTTCCTGTTTTATGGAAAAATTATACATATTTTTGCAGAACCGAGAAAACGACTCCATAATATAAGAAGTAATCAAACAATTTGTCTCTTTTTTTATGATATTAATACAAATATTAGACGGTGATATTTTGATTAGAGCTTAATAATATTAAGTACCTAGTCGATATTCCCTTACTCTGCCCTATATTTCTTATCTCAATGTGATTGGAAGAATTTCCCGAAATTCGTCGAATGATTTTGTTTGGGGGACATCTTTGACGTATTTTCGGGGCTTGAAAGAGCAACCCCCTATGAGAGGCCTTTCAACCCCTAAAAATTGAATAGAGAAAATGGGTCGAGGTATACATAATTCTAAAGCTCTTGAAACTCTTTTCACATCGGTGTATGGAAACATAATTTTGAAGAAACATTTTCGCAAAAATCAATTTTTTAGCTCAAGTCTGCCACCTTGAATATTTTAATTCTTCTTCTTCTTCTTCTTCTTCTTCTTGAGAAGGTGTATCGCCTGTTTTCTCCGGTCTATGATTCCTGTGATGTGGATTGCCAGCTGTTTGGTTATATTACAAAAATTGAATTACAATTTTTTCATGAAGTAATAAGGAAAATTCTCGAACAATGAATAACAAAAATCAAAACATTTCCTTGTGTTGCCTCCCTTTTGTTCAAATTTTTGAAATATAATTATGGTGTAAACATTGCAAAAACGTGTTGAGCTAGTTAGCCTGTATCACAAAAATCGAAATTAAATTTTTTTGATAACCAAAATATGCAAGGTGGCTCGTTTGACCTTAATAATTTATTTTTGGCGAAAACGATCCATCAAAAATACATATTTCATACAGCGTTGAATAAAGGGTTTCAAGACCTTTCAATTGAAGTGTCACTCAACCCTATTCAATTTTGAGGGTTCGAGGCTCCCCCTCTTAGTGAGTTTCTCGTTTAAGCCTCAAATATACGTCAAAAGATCATTCTGTGTTTCGAGAAATTTTTTCAATCACTATGGGATGCGGAATATATTTGGTGGCTCTTCTGGAAGACCCTATGTATTTACATGAAATGGAATGTTTTTTCATATTTTCTGGGGGGCACGCCCCCCTCTGAACCCCCATTTTCCCCCTTTGTGTATTTATTCTTCATAAATTTATACTACATTATTTATATATGAACATTGTTTACCATTCAAGGTGGTTCCTTTCGAAAATCAATAACGTGATGTTTCATGAACTAATTATAGCCGTATATTACCGAATTTACAAATCAATATACAGGGTGAATCCTGTTGAACTGTACATACTTCACACAGAGATAGAGGACACTTTGCTGGTTTCAAAAAGACCCCACATGAAAGGTCTCAAACGATTCGTTTGAATTATACAGGGTGATTTCCAGTTTTGGGTCATATTTTCAAAATGCTCTATTGGACGAACGAATAATCACAAATTCATCAAATTGGGTATGTAAGAGGACTGTATTAATCTCCATACAGCTGAGTTATTAGATTATAAGTTTCCAGGACCGGACTCTATTTTTCTGATATTATCGGAATTTATGGAAAAAAACACTCTGTAGATGAATAAGTCAATAAACCTGTCAAGACAGTTCAAACTACTCTGAAAACTCTTCAATGAAGAATAATAAAATCACGTGGCACACCTACAAAGAGATAAATTTGATTGGGTTTTTCAATAGATGATAGGTCGAAAGATTCGCCCTGAATATGGAACACCCCAAAAAACTGTTACGAGAGACTGAACAACATTAAATAACCTAGAAGAAATTTTCATGAAATCGCGAGACACACAAATAGATTGAAAAAAAAATTGAATAATCGTACTCAGAAATAATTTTTTGGGCGGCTGAAGTTTAGTAGAAGTATTCCATAATCCAGGGATTAAGGAAAACTTTCATGGGGAGTGGATATAACCTGATAATATTCGACTTTTGCATTTTGGTATAGTTCTTCTACTAAACTTCAGCCGCCCAAAAAAATGATTTCTGAGTACGATTATTCAATTTTTTTTAAATCTATTTGTGTGTCTCGCGATTTCATGAAAATTTCTTCTAAGAAAACATAAAAGAAATACGTACCATACTGTTAATTAACAATTAAGCGATGACGGTTGGTTTGGCGATCGAATGATAAAAATTTTATTATTAGACTGATCATCAAGTGTTGACCTATTGGTGAGGAAGATTAAATCCGTGAAGATCAACAACCGCTCGTTATATGTACACCATAAATCACCTTCGAATATTCAAATAACTATTCGATTAGTTTCATTTCAGGTATATTCAATAGTTAATGCAGAAACATTATAGAGGCACCACATAAATACACTCATTCTAAGGAAAGCCCTTCGTTTTTAATGGTAGATTTGGCACTGCCGCAGATTCATTCGCGCGAATATGATACGAAATGTGATACTTCTAGAATTTTGATGTTTCCGCATTAATCATTGAATATACCTGAAATGAATCTAATCGAATAGTTGTTTGAAAGTTCGAAGGTGATTCATAGATTAAATTGGAGCAGTGAATTTGGGGTTTTATAGTGAAAAAACACGACGTGAAGATGAAACATTTTTGGAACTTTTGGGGCCCATATTTTCTAAACTAAAGGCCGTATGACATTAGGTAGTTTATCATATCGTTTTCTGTATAGTTTTTAATGTTTACAAAAACTGTATAGTGTCATACAAGCATGTAGTTTTCGATATCGAAAACTGTACAGAAATACCATTCCGTATCATATTTCTGTACAGTTTCTGCGCAAAAGATCGAATATCGTGTCGTGTTTATGTTTAGCCTAACCTTAACTCATTCCTTGGTTAGTTGAAATCAAAGGTTGAAATTATTTTATTCGGTTTCCTATTATAATGGAGTCAAACGAAATGGCTGCAGGTGTTGCGGCTGTAGTTGGATATACAATGATATTCCAAACTATATGCAAACGTAATTATCGGAAAAAGCCAAAATGAAAATGGATTAGGCCGTGGATTCAAAGGAGAACAAGTCGTTCGACTTCGAATGTGTTAAACAATGAGCTTTTGCAAGAAGGTCCATTAGCATATAGAAACTTTTTAAGGATGTCCCAGACACAATTTGATTATTTATATTATTTGGTGAAAGAAGATATTGAGAAATCTGATACTCATTTTCGGGAAGCTATACCAGGACGAAACAGGTTATATGTTTATTTTGAAAAAATTCAAGCTTAGGGGCAGCGACTTTCGTCCAAGACATAGTTCTGAAATGGAAACGAAATAAATTAAATGAGTAAAGTCGTAAATACCAATATCAATATAAACAAGAACTGTGATATCATTTGACATTGACTTGACAGCTGTACCACCAATCAGAGTCGTTATTTTTGTTAATATCAATATCGAAAACATACATAGTGTCATACACAATTTAATGGACATAAAGTTTCCTGTACAGCAAACTGTACAGTTTTTGTCGACATTGAAGACTGTACAGAAAACGATATCATAAACTGCATAATGTCATACGGCCTTAAGACAGACCGCCACCTGTTGGTTTCACTAATGTTGTTCACGAAGACTCAATAAATACAATCACACCAAAATCTGGTCGATATTAGCTGGTAACTGAAATTCGATATCTACCTTTGTTACATGTAAAGCCGGGTTCTCAGAGCTTCGACGTGTAGCTCGCGACACTTATTCCAACCAATCAGAGAATATAAACACAGTGCTCCAAATATAATCAGCGAACGCTGGGATATATCCGCTATAATTATACCGAAAACCGAGTGCACACTTGCACCGCCATAACACGAGACACGTTATGTTTTATTTCTATGGCGATGCCGTGATTGGCCGCAGTGTCAGCTGGGCTTAATTTGTAATGACGGAGATGAACCTGGATAAGCATTGTGATGAGAGAAAAATGATGGAGTGAAACGTGTTAGTAGGCTTGGGTTGAGGTCTTTATGGGAAATGAGAATGCGAGGGGTTGCTATTTATATGTATTTAGAATGAAAGACTGAAAATTCTTTGGGTTGAAGGATCTTTTTCATTTTTGTTCTATTTTTCCTGGGAGAGAAACTAGGTTGACTTTCACTCAAATTATAAGGTTCGATTCAGTGGTGAAATATCCTAGAGGAAAATTATTTCTGTCCTAATATGAACAAGACTACCTACAGTAGCAGATGTGGAAAAATAAATATCTTTCTAAAAACTAAAAATCTTGAGCTGTATCTTTTTATGTTTGCAATTTATAAGTAGGCAAAAACTGATATTAGGAATATGAAGGAAGTTTGATGTTCCGAAATTTTGGAATAACCTTTTTATGTCTGCAATCTTGAAGGAAATCTACGTGTTGTCTAGTGCAATGTCGCTTGTTCAGAATGCATTCCAGTTGTCGGAGAATTTTGGATAGCTCCAAACCTTCTATGGAATTGATGATTCGATTCGATATTTGGAAGTTTCGAATTTAGCCATTGTCATCGCTGCAAATTGGAATTTGAAACAGAAGTATTATACTGAACTGGGTTGCTCTTTATGTATTTAGAATGAATGACTGAAAAATGTTTGGGGTAGAGGATTTTTTAGATTTTTGTTTGTTTCTGAGAAGGAAAGTAGGTTGACTAATAAGGCTCGACTCGGTGATGAAAAAATCTGTGAGCAAAATTATTTTAGTCCGATTACTAGTGCTGAAAGAGCTTCAGTTTAATTATGTGCATGGTCGATTTAACCCTTCAATGTGGTCGATATTAACCTACCGGTCGAAATCACCCGATTCTTTCCTATTTTCCTGTTTTATGGAAAAATTATACATATTTTTGCAGAACCGAGAAAACGACTCCATAATATAAGAAGTAATCAAACAATTTGTCTCTTTTTTTATGATATTAATACAAATATTAGACGGTGATATTTTGATTAGAGCTTAATAATATTAAGTACCTAGTCGATATTCCCTTACTCTGCCCTATATTTCTTATCTCAATGTGATTGGAAGAATTTCCCGAAATTCGTCGAATGATTTTGTTTGGGGGACATCTTTGACGTATTTTCGGGGCTTGAAAGAGCAACCCCCTATGAGAGGCCTTTCAACCCCTAAAAATTGAATAGAGAAAATGGGTCGAGGTATACATAATTCTAAAGCTCTTGAAACTCTTTTCACATCGGTGTATGGAAACATAATTTTGAAGAAACATTTTCGCAAAAATCAATTTTTTTAGCTCAAGTCTGCCACCTTGAATATTTTAATTCTTCTTCTTCTTCTTCTTCTTCTTCTTGAGAAGGTGTATCGCCTGTTTTCTCCGGTCTATGATTCCTGTGATGTGGATTGCCAGCTGTTTGGTTATATTACAAAAATTGAATTACAATTTTTTCATGAAGTAATAAGGAAAATTCTCGAACAATGAATAACAAAAATCAAAACATTTCCTTGTGTTGCCTCCCTTTTGTTCAAATTTTTGAAATATAATTATGGTGTAAACATTGCAAAAACGTGTTGAGCTAGTTAGCCTGTATCACAAAAATCGAAATTAAATTTTTTTGATAACCAAAATATGCAAGGTGGCTCGTTTGACCTTAATAATTTATTTTTGGCGAAAACGATCCATCAAAAATACATATTTCATACAGCGTTGAATAAAGGGTTTCAAGACCTTTCAATTGAAGTGTCACTCAACCCTATTCAATTTTGAGGGTTCGAGGCTCCCCCTCTTAGTGAGTTTCTCGTTTAAGCCTCAAATATACGTCAAAAGATCATTCTGTGTTTCGAGAAATTTTTTCAATCACTATGGGATGCGGAATATATTTGGTGGCTCTTCTGGAAGACCCTATGTATTTACATGAAATGGAATGTTTTTTCATATTTTCTGGGGGGCACGCCCCCCTCTGAACCCCCATTTTCCCCCTTTGTGTATTTATTCTTCATAAATTTATACTACATTATTTATATATGAACATTGTTTACCATTCAAGGTGGTTCCTTTCGAAAATCAATAACGTGATGTTTCATGAACTAATTATAGCCGTATATTACCGAATTTACAAATCAATATACAGGGTGAATCCTGTTGAACTGTACATACTTCACACAGAGATAGAGGACACTTTGCTGGTTTCAAAAAGACCCCACATGAAAGGTCTCAAACGATTCGTTTGAATTATACAGGGTGATTTCCAGTTTTGGGTCATATTTTCAAAATGCTCTATTGGACGAACGAATAATCACAAATTCATCAAATTGGGTATGTAAGAGGACTGTATTAATCTCCATACAGCTGAGTTATTAGATTATAAGTTTCCAGGACCGGACTCTATTTTTCTGATATTATCGGAATTTATGGAAAAAAACACTCTGTAGATGAATAAGTCAATAAACCTGTCAAGACAGTTCAAACTACTCTGAAAACTCTTCAATGAAGAATAATAAAATCACGTGGCACACCTACAAAGAGATAAATTTGATTGGGTTTTTCAATAGATGATAGGTCGAAAGATTCGCCCTCAATATGGAACACCCCAAAAAACTGTTACGAGAGACTGAACAACATTAAATAACCTAGAAGAAATTTTCATGAAATCGCGAGACACACAAATAGATTGAAAAAAAAATTGAATAATCGTACTCAGAAATAATTTTTTTGGGCGGCTGAAGTTTAGTAGAAGTATTCCATAATCCAGGGATTAAGGAAAACTTTCATGGGGAGTGGATATAACCTGATAATATTCGACTTTTGCATTTTGGTATAGTTCTTCTACTAAACTTCAGCCGCCCAAAAAAATGATTTCTGAGTACGATTATTCAATTTTTTTTAAATCTATTTGTGTGTCTCGCGATTTCATGAAAATTTCTTCTAGGTTATTTAATGTTGTTCGGTCTCCCGTAACAGTTTTTTGGGGTGTTCCATATTCAGGGCGAATCTTTCGACCTATCGTCTATTGAAAAACCCAATCTGAAATGGGAGTCCGTCCCTGAATATTGGAATACTTGAATGCCTAGAGGATTTTAACCATTAGTATTCAACTATTGATATATTTGGGTATGTTTTCCATGAGAATTAGGCCGTCCAAAAAATTTATCTCCGAGTACGCATATTCAATATTATTTTTCTCTAAATCTGTAGGTGTGCCACGTGAGTTTATTACTCTTTATTGAAGAGTATTTAGTGTTGTTTGAACTGCCATGACAGGTTTATTGACTTTTTCATCTACAGGGTGATTTTCTTCATAAATTCCGATAATATCAGAAAAATAGAGTCCGGTCCTGGAAACTGACGAAAATTACCTGAATATTGGAATATTTGAATATCGAGGATTTAAACTGATAATATTCTCCTGTCTTCAACTTTTGATACATTTGGGTATGTTTTTTTTGTGAATTAGACCGTACAAAAAAAAATTATCTCCGAGTACCCATATTCAATTTTTTTTCTCTGAATCTGTAGGTGGGCCACGTGATTTTATTACTCTTTATTGAAGAGTATTTAGTGTAGTTTGAACTGCCATGACAGGTTTATTGACTTTTTCATCTACAGGGTGATTTTCTTTATAAATTCCTATAATATCAGAAAAATAGAGTCCGGTCCTGGAAACTGACGAAAATTACCTGAATATTGGAATATTTGAATATCGAGAGGATTTAAACTGATAATATTCTCCTGTCTTCAACTTTTGATACATTTGGGTATGGTTTTCCATGAGAATTAGGCCGTCCAAAAAATTTATCTCCGAGTATGCATATTCAATATTTTTTTTCTCTAAATTTGTAGGTGTGCCACGTGATTTTATTACTCTTCATTGAAGAGTTTTCAGTGTAGTTTGACCTGTCATGACAGGTTTATTGACTTTTTCATTTACAGGGTGTTTTTTTTTTTCATAAATTCCGATAATATCAGAAAAATAGAGTCCGGTCCTGGAAATTGATAATATGTTAACTCAGCTGTATGGAGATTGATACAGTCCTCCTACGTACCAAATTTGATGAATTTGTGATTATTCGTTTGTCCAATAGAGCATTTTGAAAATATAACCCAAAACTGGAAATCACCCTGTATAATTCAAACGAATCGTTTGAGACCTTTCATGTGGGGTCTTTTTGAAACCAGCAAAGTGTCCTCTATCTCTGTGTGAAGTATGTACAGTTCAACAGGATTCACCCTGTATATATCTATACCTATTGAATATTTATGATAGAATTACAATATGGCCGATTAGATGTGATGACAGAACACTATGGTTTAGGGTTCGTCTAGTCGCCACCAGATGGCAGCGTGTGGAAAGAACGTGGATACAACTGTATAGGTGGCGCCTGGACTTCATTGAAATTATTTTTTCTTTATTCACGAAAATAATACGTTCTATGATAATATCGGAAAGTTGTTAGTAAATATTTGATTTTCTATTATTCTAGCAATTACGCTAATTCTCATCTATTTTATAAGAAACAAATGGAGAATGCATATCAACAAATGAATCTACTGGGACATATCTCATAACAATACTTCACTTTGTTATAAGGACTAATTTGTGACCTAAAATTTTCACACAATTACTTATTCCGCACCCGCATCATTAATCTAATGAGTCTATAAACAATTTTTGCAGGTCTATCTTAGGATGGACCGTATTCAATAATTAAATAAAACTCTTATACCTAACACTGAACAGGTTTTCTGTTCTTATAATTATTAGTGATGGGCAAAACCGAACTCTTTCAAAAATCGAAAACCGAATGAACGAATGAATTTGAGAATCGAATGATCATTCGAAATTTACATACGCAAAAGAATTATAGTCTTTATAGTTTCATTGGCTTGAGAAAAACTGAGAGGTATTTCACCCTGGAATTATTTGGAATATTGGAATTTTTCGGAATTATTTGGAATGATTGGAATTCTTCGGAATTATTCCAGATAAAATGTTTACTGACGCGCGTGCGCGTTGATCCCAACCTAACATTTTCATATTGCTCTGCGCTCGTTGCGGTTAACGCAAGTTTTATATCCATCGTAAACCGAGTGTATTGACAATACTATTACTGAGATAGAACTAATGAATACGTATAGATTCAGACAAAATTATAAAAAATTCTTTTCAAAGGGCACATGCAGATGCTATTGGATTAGGAATTTTCGTGGAAAATGAAGCCGGATACGAACTCTACTCAAATATCGAGAGTGATCAGCAAGATAAATTAGACGTTAATCATGAAAGTGAAGGAAACTTCATTGCAATCCTGCATATGACTGAGAATGAAGAAGAATTTATCCAACAAGACGAGATTTTAGAAGAAATCTCGGAAGAGACTGTAGATGAAGGTACCCACTAAGCAAAAAAACATCGCAGTTTCGTTACTGATACGTTGAAAGTTACATTGTTACGTTATTCAAAAAAGATTTGTTACGGCCTTTTCTTGTTCATAGTTACGTAAAATGTCCGCCAACATGACAAAATCCCAGTTACGTTTACAAATAAACGTTTTTGTTACAAAACTGTAACATATTATTTTCGTTCTTGGAATGTTCCAGTTACCTCGTAATTTTAACGTTACGATTATGTAACTAAAGTTACGTTTTCGTTTCGAAGCACATACATATTAGTTTCGTTTTTGAGATGTTCTTTTTAGTGCAGAATGACTAAAACGTTACATTCATGTAACGCTTCTAAATCGAAACTAAAACAAACCTACTTTTAGTAGAAAATCGATCCAAAAAAATAATTATATCGTGCGTTCAAAAAAATTCGTTGACAAGTAGGCTGTGGATTCTATTTTTCCCCCCATAGACTCTTAGGAAAAATTGAATCCACAGCTTACTTGACAACGAATTTTTTTGAACGCACGATATAATTATTTTTTTGGGTCGATTTTCCACTAAAAATAGGTTTGTTTGAGTTTCGATTTAGAAACTTTACATGAATGTAACGTTTTAGTCATTCTGCGTTCAAAAAAATTCGTTGTCAAGTAGGCTGTGAATTCTATTTTTCCCCTCATAGACTCTTAGGAAAAATAGAATCCACAGCTTACTTGACAACGATTTTTTTTGAACGCACGTTACTTTCCTTTGCAAAAAGTTCATTGATAGCTCATACCGACAGATATAATGGTATGTGTAGCACCAGTTTTTTCTATTGATAAGAATTCATATTGAACTTTTGATAAGAGAAAATATAATTACCTTATTTGGTCGATTTCTCACTAAAAATACATGATGACTATCTTCACATTTTATATTATATCTGTATCAGAATAGCACTAGTATTGAGTTCTTATCACTATCACCGCTCTAACCTAAACGCACCCCAATACAATTAATAAATATTCCAAACATCAATTGAAACACTTTATAGGTAGTTATTCAATTGTTTCAAAATAATAGGACTGTGGATTGAAATGAAAAATATATTCTATTTTACTTATGTATATAAATATGCCCATATAGTAAGATTTATGTAGAGCATCTGCTGCACACCTCTGAAAAATAAAATCAAATATTAGAAGTTAAAAAAGGAGTGATCCATTTAATATATCAATCATTTCTTGAATAATTTTATTTGGGAACACCCTGTATATTAGGGAATGATTTCCTGAGATGTAGAATTGAAAGTATAATGTGCATGCTTTCCAAAAAATTTTTCAAAACATCTGGTTTGGCAGCTATGGAAGCGTAACGGACTATTGCAGGACCCTGTATACATATACATACTAAACTAATTACTGACCTATTTATCAATTTATAATCACATCCTATGCTGTGGCATATAATAATAATATAAGTAAGGGTAAAAACAGGAGATTCTTTCCCTATAATTAGGTAAACTAACTAATAAACGAATTTAGTACTTACTTTACGATTCATGTTCCTCTACTCTGAACACAGTTTTTAAAAGGAACGAATGCAAATGCACAAAACGAAAAATGATATAATTATTCAGGCGCTGGCTGGAATCTTTGAATATATAAAACACACTATATTCAAAGGCTGGAATACTTTGGTATAATAATTTATAGGTTATGGTTGGCGTTGGCGGTGTGGCGACGAAACTGATACAATTGAAATTAACGTTTTTTAGATTAACAAGAATGTTACGTTTGTGTTACATTTCATTTCTCTTTAACAAATAAGTTGACCCAAAAACATGTCAGCGATATAAACCTAAAACATTTTTTCAACCTACATAAATGCTACGTGTCTAGCACGTTTTGTTGATAACGTTAAAATCATATGCTTACATTCAACATTCCAAAAACATAATCAATTTCAACGTCACACAAAATCGTACCAGTTGCGTCAATTAGATATTTAAAGGAGAACATCTTCTAAGTTACTTGAAAATAACGTAACTCAACGTAAGAATGACGTTTCTTGCTTAGTGGGTAATTGCTCGGGTAATGTTTTGGAGAGAGACTTGTAGCCTAACAAATGTCGATTGTTCCGAGAGTGGACCTTTCTTGAAAATAACTCTTCCAGGAGAACAATTTTAATGAAAAAATCGTCTTGGTGCTGGTTGTTAGAAAAAGGAGAAGGCCGAGTCAGTACCGATAGAATAAAAAGATTTTATGGAACTACCAAAAAACCGATATATCTGATAGGAACAATAAAACAAAAAGACATGCAGTTTTCAGTTAAAACTTTGAAGTGTTGGTTTTTCCTGACGATGGCTAACGATTGTAAGAGTAAGCGAATGTAATGGAAATAGCTCAAATAATATTTCAATGGATGTTCCATTTTCAAGAATTAACAATTATTGATTAACCTAATTAGACCTTAGATGAGTATGTGAAGTTTTGAGACTCAAAGTTTGTAAAGTTAGTATGCCTACATTTGGTCGGACAAAGATAAGGTTCATTAATTTTTGAGTAGGTTAATCAAGTAGATAAATATGTAGTAACGTTCAGTCGAAATAAAAGAGCCTTGATTATTGCAGAGCATCATTTCAGGGTTTTTGGTATTCCACACGACGTAATTTTAAGAAACAAACTCTAGTAACGAATATAATGCAAGGAGGTTATTTTTGTCCTCGTCAGAAGCGTTGATATAGATTTCTCAGGGAGTAGGAATCGAGTTACACCCTGCAAACTGGATTGCACCAAACAACTTCCACTACACAAATTTATCTATCCATAAATTGTGACCACGTCCGCTTGTCAAGATACAATGAAAATTTAATGCATATTGTATTTATAGAGTTCCACTAAAAATCTTCATTAACCATGCATAATACGTTATCTGACTTTTCACGTTCATACGCCTTCTTGTGATTTTATATTTTTTTCTGTATCTTTAATAATAATATTTTCTTGATATTTATTATGATTGCATATACTGCTATCATTTCGAATTATCATTGGAATCGAAAAATCATACTTTGTTTCTACGAAGTAATCAGTTTCTTAAGTTTTTTTTAACAAATGACATTGAAAATTCAATGTTTCTTCGTAGTCACAGAGGTTTAAAATATTTTTGGAAAAAATTCTTTCATTTTCATGTTCATAATTGTTGACCTCGGATTCTTCTTTAGTAAATCCAACCGATCATATCAATCCTCTATTATTTTGAAATTCGAAACCGCGAATTATTTAAAATGGAAACCATGAAACCTGCCAAGTGATGTTTAATTATCATATAATTATAAATACCTATAACTCTATACTGCTAACGTGAAATAAAAGTTGAAGCAACCTAGTGTCCATTTCCGATGGCCCTTCAATCATGAGCGCATGTGCAAAATCGAAATTTGACAAGATGTGAAAAATTTAGGTAATGGTCCGGCCTTGAGCACGATAACTTTCGAAGGGATTGTCCTAGAAACTTTAGATTTTCAGGGTGAGTTCGGTTCCCAAATGCCGCGGTTGAGTTCGTTAACGAGCCACATGGTACAATAAAATATGGTCATTCAAAATTTTGTTTCAATATCTCAGGCAAAACGAAACCAATCGAAATGAAATGCACATGCAAAATACGGTACTAATGGTAAAATTTAAAAAAAATTGTGGCCATAGTGTACACAGAACCATGAAAAATTCAATTGGAATATTGAGAAGAAGAAACTTTATACTTCAATAAAAAGATATCTCATTCGAGTGATATTATTGCTCCACCAATGAATAAGAAATATTAATTTTATTTTAAACTTAAGGATCATAAGATGAGATTAGAGATTATCGAAAAAAAATTAAATGAACGATAAAGACTGTATGTTTTTACGCTAGATATTTCCATAAAGCATAAAGAACATTTGAAAATTGAAATGGTGAAGCCGTGGAAACTAGTGCAATGTAGTTACATTTTCCCTAGCAAATTTCGAAGTCGGGATAATTTTATTTACGCCCGAATGGAATGGTGCGCAATATCGAGCTTGTTTGTCATGATGATTATGGTTTGAAATTTTCCTACTATGCAGGCATTTGAATGAAATTTGTTTGTTTGCGTGATAGAAACAGGTGCCTGCGTATCGTTAGTTCTTAACAATAACAAAGTAGTCATGGGTTTTATTTTTAGATTTAACGTTATCTTACAAGTTGCGTAAAGAAGTACTTGTCAAGTGCTTCACTGGAAAGCAATTACATCATCACAGGCACTGTGATTCTCAAAGAATTATTCATTTCATTTTCAAGTGATGTGCTAGTTCCCAAAGCACTTGAACCTTTCAAGATGTCGTCTTAAAATAAATAGATTAACCCATTCATCCAGATTCGGATGTAGTTACGCTCATTTAATCTTTTCGTTCGGTAACAAAGATAAGCTTGAGCAAATGAAATGATTCAAGAAATAAACAGGAACGTCGAGGTTGTGTGGGGTTTCCGATTGAACAGATCCACAGTGGCGGCTCGTGACTTGTTGATGGGTAGTGCTGCAGATCGTTAATATCCACATTAAAGTTGGAATTGTATCTATTCTAGATAAGTCTTCGACAGATTTTTGCTATTTTATTATAGAAGCTCCATTGAATAAAGTGACGATCAGACATCTCATAACTGTAAATAAATCTATTCAATCAAAATAACATTTTATTTTATATAGCGACAATGAAACAATAGTATATTATATTATAAGGATTAAAAGTGCATCTTTATTTTACGAGCAATATTTGCAGTTGCGAGGCGCAGCCGAGCGAATGCAAAATTTCGAGTTAAAATAGGCACTTTTAATCCGAATAATATATACTATTTTTTCTCCAACCAAGTCAAAATTACAATAAAATTGGTTTTAGTGAAAAATCGTTCATAATTTGGTTATGAATTTGAACACAGAATCATGACAGTGATTGTCAAGTAGACTTCAAATGCATTTACTTTTAATCCAAGGATTAAAAGTAGCGTTTTTAATCCTAGGATTAAAAGTGTTGCTAAGCAACGAGCAAATTTTTGTACGGTAAGGGAATTTATGACTTTTGCACCTGAAAATAGTACAAAAATGTCAACATTTTTTGATGGTTGGAGAAAAACAATTTTATTAATCTTACAGTAAAACTCATGACTTCAATGAAGTGGAATTAAACATTTGGTGAAACTGTATGCACCATAAAATAATACAAATATTAAAAATACAACATCCTTAGATTATACAATAATAGATGATAATTTCAAACTTGATATCAATGAAATTTCAATTTCAATTTTTTATTTTGTTATCGAATGCAAGCCTTTTCGTATTGTATTATTGTGATGAATACCACTGTGCAATATAATAAGAAGAGAGAATTTATTATTCCTTTCTCTCCTAAAAATAGGAAAATATGCTATTAATAGATTTTATCCACTCCTATAAACTAATTTCTATTTGTCAGTTGCAGGAACGTCCATTAAATTTAAAGGTCCATTAGGAACTAATGGAGGATTAAGGGTTTAATGGACCTTTAAATTTTAATGGACGTTCCTGCAACGGAGCATATGTGTAATAGTAGCTAGAACACAACCATAGACATGTCTATGAACCGAAAAGCGAGTGTTATAATAACACCCGCCCATAACTCCCGCTAATAAAAATACCTAGGAAAATGAAATTGTTCACAAAAAAAATGAATAAAAAGAAGGATCGATCCGGAAATCTATTTCAGCCATCAAGATAACGTTCTAGCGATTCATTCCAGATTTATTTTTGGAAAACGTAAATTTTTGAAGTTGCGCAAGTACTTGATTTGATTAGTTAGAGACTCTGATTTGATTCCCGACTACAGAGTACAGAGGTTTGACGGTTGGACGAAATGTTGTCAATGCTTTTGACAAATGTTCAAAATTTTTTAAATGCAGTTTAATTCGAATTTTACCGAAGAAGTCGTGGATAAAGTATAGTATTCAATTCGCGGTAATGCTCAAAACACACTTGATGAATTACACCACTCGCGTGTGTTTTGACCTGCATTACCGCTCATCCAATAAAATACTATTACAATATGTATAAAGCCTGTCCCAGACAATGCGTGTATTTGTCGAATGTTCGGCATTGGCGGTGCTTCGCGTAGTGTGTGGGATCTCAACTTCGGCCCGAACACTATGGCCCACACACTATGCGAAGCACCGCCAATGCCGAACATTCGTCAAATACACGCATTGTCTGGGACATTATAAGAACTATCAAAAAAGACGAACATTTTCAAAAATTAACAAAATTTGTTACTTAAGCCGGTCCCAGACAATGCGTGTATTTGACGAATTGGCGGTGCTTCGCATAGTGTGTGGGCCATAGTGTTCGGGCCGAAGTTGAGCTCCCACACACTACGCGAAGCACCGCCAATGCCGAACATTTGTCAAATACACGCATTGTCTGGGACCGGCTTTACAAAAATATTGGAAATAGCACAAATCATTTTTCAAAACTTAAGCCGGTCCCAGACAATGCGTGTATTTGTCGAATGTTCGGCATTGGCGGTGCTTCGCGTAGTGTGTGGGATCTCAACTTCGGCCCGAACACTATGGCCCACACACTATGCGAAGCACCGCCAATGCCGAACATTCGTCAAATACACGCATTGTCTGGGACCGGCTTAAGTTTTGAAAAATGATTTGTGCTATTTCCAATATTTTTGTAAAGCCGGTCCCAGACAATGCGTGTATTTGACGAATGTTCGGCATTGGCGGTGCTTCGCGTAGTGTGTGGGAGCTCAACTTCGGCCCGAACACTATGGCCCACACACTATGCGAAGCACCGCCAATTCATCAAATACACGCATTGTCTGGGACCGGCTTAAGTAACAAATTTTGTTAATTTTTGAAAATGTTCGTCATTTTTGATAGTTCTTATAAAAAACCATCGATGACTATAGTCCATTCACGAAAGGTTGAGCCGTCGGTTGGCCATGGAAATTTGGCATATTTCACTGTGTATATTATAATTTTAGGTTATGCTCTTTATTTTCTTGTCAGATGGATACAAAATGTTGTCAATATAGCATAGAGTTGTCTGATAACTCGCAAGCTCGTCGGACGAGGCCGGGTACATTCGGCAACGTTGACTTTATTTTACGTTATGACAGCAAATACTGCCAACTTCATATATGTAAAGAAACGCCTACTATGCTCTCAACCTTTCGTGAACGGAATATATAATCTATTTTTGATTAAATCAGTTGTCGTCCAATTCATTTGATCTTTTAAAAATTGGATCTTATTATTGAAACTCAGATTGTTTTGATATAAAATGACTGTTGATTGGTGGTTCATTCGGTAATTGACATGAAAGCTGCTTCCTTTATTTTTACGTTTCAGTTCTCATCTTTTCTGACATGATGAAATCTTCACATCATAAATTCCTATGGTCCTCATTCCGAGCATTCTGAACAAGGGTTGATTCATCAATATCTCCCTGTTTAGCTAATTTCTAAGGTTCTTCGATTCGATTTAAAGAACTTTTAATTTCCCGAATATATATTTTATTATCAGGTAATCTTTCAGTATTGGCGTGGGACCTCAATAGCACATTTTAGTCTGTAATCGGACCAGATCGATTCAGCAGTTTCGAAATTATTGTCACTGGAATATTTCCCTTATGTTTTGAATTGATGATATGCTCATGTTTCCAAAATTCGATGGACATCGAACGATTTCAGAAAAATAACTAATGAATAGAAAATGTTTTCGATTTCGGAACCTCGGCAGGATGGCTTGAAATTTTTTTATCCAGCGCTCGTTCTCCTTATACGGGTGCTATATCATTTTGCCCAAATGTCTGTTATTGAAGAATTTTGAACCGAAAATGGTCTCAAACGATAAGCTTCGACGCCCTAATGCCGAAAACGTGGTCAAATTCAATTCTGTCTGTGGACCAGCCGTCCATCCGTCCGTTAACTTTCGAAGGGATTGTCCTAGAGACTTGAGATTTTTAAAGCTTGTTCGGTTACCAAATGCCGTGGTTAAGTTCGTTAACCAGCCAAATCGTTCAGGGAGAACAGCACCATCGAAAATTAAATTGGGATATTGAAAAGAAGAAAATTCATATTTCCATAAAAAAATATCCGATTCGAATGAAAATTTATTTTATAGATAAAGATTGATACACTGAATGTCATGCAGAATTTTGTGGCCATAGTAAAAACAGAACCATAGAAAATTCAATTGAAATATTGAAGAGAAGAATCTTTATATTTCCATAACATATATGATATCAAATTCAATTTTTTTTGTGAATTGAGACCGTTATACAGGATTTTCATGCAAATTTTGTAGCCATAGTATCAACAGAACCATAGAAAATTCAATTGAAATATTGGAAAGAAAAATCAATATTTTCATTATAGGATAACCGATTCAAGTGAAATTTATTTTGTGAATTCCAAGAGGATCGCATTATCAGAACCATGGAATTAAATTTTTGTAAATAATTTTTTTCACATATTAAATTTTTTGAATAATTTCCAGAATTGTGCTGAGATTCTGCATTTATAATCTCAAATCCCATTTAAAACTTTGAGGTAATAAGTTTTAGTGCTCCACCAAAATACGAGCGCTCAAAATCGCCTTTTCAGAACTTTTCTCAATATTTTTAAAATTTGTACGTAGTAAACGCCGCAACTGCAGATCCGTATCCATATTTGTGATATTTTCTGGATAGACGCGGAAGTGAAAACTGACAGTTCAAGTAGGTACGCGGGGAAGTGTACTTGAAACGGCTCGTTATTCAAGAGTGCTGCTTGTCAACGGCCTTTGATATTGCAGAGGCGTATTGTATCATTCGAGTGGAAGGTTAATGAATGATTATGAAGATATGAAAATCTCTAGTTGTTGACACGAACTTCTCAGTGATGAATTATCAATTTATTGATTGAGGTTCTTCAATGATTTTTATTCGATATTACCCAAGGATTGGTCTTCAGACCAGCAGTTCAGTTATTCCGAAGGATGTTTTTTAGATTTTGTTGTTTCGGTATCAGTAATTATAACCATTAAAACTGTTTTGTGCACTTTTTTTCTAAGAAAACAGCGTTTCATAATCCTAATTTAGTTTCGTATTGAATGATGCATAATCTGAGTTCAAAAATTCCCAACCGCTAAGTCCTAAAGTGAACAGAAAAAAGAGGAGGAGAAAAGCCAAACAAACATGGTTTGGCGGAATACATAAAGCACTGTCTGAACGGACTTTACAGATAGGAGTCTGGGAAGACAGAAGAGGATCGAAGTTATGAATCGGAAAGCGTAGGCTATATGAGACTAGAAGAAGCTCAAAAATTTCTGGATCAGAATATCTCAGCTAAGTCCGATAATGAGCAAAATCGATCGAATAGTTCTGGAGTTAAGAAATTCGATTTTTTTCTGAGAATATTTTCAAAACTAGAAATCCGATCGGGTCGAAAATATATAATTGCTCAATAGCGATACAAGAACTTGTGCAACATTTTGGGAAGATATCTAGAATATAATTTTTCTGTAATTCGAAACCCCTGAAATTGTTTCACTTGCCGAGTATTCAAGAAAAGATATTAAGTAAAAAATCTCTCAGATGTCTCATTTTCTGAACCTACTATTGATATACTTTTCAGTTTAGTTTACTGAACTTTGAATTAAATGTTTTTCAGTCTGTTCTTAGAGAAAAACACAACTGGCATCATTCATTTGGTTTTCATACAATATCATCTTACTTCAATTGAATATGTTGCATCCGATTCGAGTTCTGTACTCTTTTTCTCTTTGTTGTGTTCATTGAAAAATTTGGAAATTCACAATTTATGATTGGAGAGTAGTACAATCAGTCTATTATTTTTTCACTACATAATTATTATGAAGGGAAATTCCACGAATCCATAGATTTGATTTTGTGAAAGCTGGTCTCCCAATTTTATGTATCAATGAGAATATGGATTCCCATTTGAAAAAATAAAGTAGATGGGTGCGTGGAGTAGGGGGCGAAAAATATCAAATTCAAAAGAAGATATGATAAATTGCTTTTGAAATTTAAAATCGACGTGCGAGGGTTTTGCTTGTACTGCATACAAGAGTTTATTATTGACGAGTTAGGTACGTAACTTTTTTTGAAATACATAAGTAATATGGTTTTATGTATGGCCGTGCGAATGGAAGTGGTCGTGGAGCACGTCGCCTTTCTGCAGAAGTTTATACCGATCGCCAACTTCCTTCTCATGTGACGTTCAATCAAGTTGGGGAAAAACGTTTTATTATCCATTATTATTATTATTCATTAATATCAATCGAACTCTCGTATTCGAAACTTGAAAATTAAATATCTTACGAGTAATAGGAAAACTTAATTCATTAATGAATAGAAGGAAACCAATAGCCCTCAGGGTTGTCAAATTCGATTTATTGCTTTTCATAATAATTATGAATAAGCGCAATATACGGTACAGTGAGTTTTATCTTTTCTCTTCTTGTTTTTACTTAGAATTACTCTCTGAGCTTATATCATGAATAATAAATATAGTACTATTATGTAATTTTATTTCATCAAGGGAAATTTCAATTTCCGTCAAAACGTCTGCTACGAAATCGGCCGCTAAGTTGATGCCGGTTGATATAAAGACTTCGCTGCGGTGTTTCATTAATCGGAGTCATCTATCATCGTATTTCGCAAGTATTTTTCATTTATTCAAATTCTTTTGGCATGAAATCGAATAACGAAGGATACAAGATATTGAAAAAATATAAAACTTAAAAACTTCCTTAAAAAACTACATCGCAGAACGATAAAATTGTTCGTGTTAGTATTGTTTACTCTGCGAGCAGAAACTTCAACTCCCCATTCTTATCGTTTCGAATATCTAATAGCTAACTCAAGAGTTAACTTTAGAGTGTTTTTGTGTTCACTTGGCTTGTCGACGCGTCGGAAAAGGCGCCCGTCGCCGTCTCGACGCGACGTGCTGGAGCAAGAGGAATGAACCTCCACAACTGCAGTCTTCTGCGTAATTTTCTATTCTGTGCATTTCTCAGCCCTTGTGGATTACGATACTGATGAATGTTGCAGTAGGATTATGAATGAAATATTAAATGACATTGTCGACGAGAAATTTTTAAAGATGAAAAATTTATTGAAACGGTTACCTACTTATTTCTATACTTAATTTTCTTTTCTATCATCCTTCCGAACAGTATTGTTGTAGTCAGTAATAACATTTCAAACTTCGAACTTCCAAAAAAGAACTTGTTACTTTTTGCAAATACAGTGGAACTTCCCCATAACGAAAGCGTTAAATCCGCAAAAACAAATCGTTATAAAGAAACTTCGTTGATGAATTTAAGTTTTTAGCTTTTCACACTAGCGTAATGGTTAGATTGAAACCAAACAGCCAGGGGTGTATTTAAAACTGTTTCAAAAGGATCTTTCTGCCCGCTCTAATGATTCAGTTTAAGGTCGGGATTTATTACGTACGTCCGGAAAAATTTTGGAAAAACCCCACCCTTACATCTTCTTACCAATACCCATTCAAAGAGTGATGTTCTTTGAATATTTCGTTATAGGGAGAATTTACTTAGTTTAGAGGGTGTTTTTAACATGGGATTTGGTTTCAAGTTGCAATGTCTCCTACGAGATTCGTTATACAGAGAAATTCGTTATAGGGAAGTTCCACTGTGTGTATCCGTTACTTTTGGACAGTTTTTGAAGAACAGTCATCAGCGACTCTGATCTATTTTTGTGATTTATTTAATCGTCAAGATTTATTTTTTTTCTAACTTAATCTTACTATTAGATCAAAGATGTTTTTGAGCCCTATACAGATTATTTTCTGATCTGGTTTTCGTCGATTGACGTAAAAGTTGCTTCCTTCAATTTTGTACGCTTCAGATTTAATTCCGTAGACTATGAAAGCTTCATCCCATTCAATCTTATGGTCTCCATTCAAAACATGTTGTAGTAGCTTCGACTCGAAGATTTCTCCCTGGTAGAAGGGCGTGTTGTTTCTATAGTTTTTAACATATTACAAGGTATGTGCATTTTTTTTTGTTCATTTTCATTATTGAGTTTGACTTTGACTGTTCTCACGTTTCACTTATTCTTCAATTCTTCTGACGTACGTATAAAATGACCCTTTCACATATAACTAGTGTGTATCACATATAAAAGGGTTATCTGCAAGATGAGAAGAATTGGAAAATACATTTGTACTTCTTGAAAAAAATTCCGAATGAAGAAAACTTAAATTCTCTTTCTCACAAGTAGCAGTTGAATTTCTTCACATGTATGATTTTATCGGCACTCCATTTGTGTATTCGAAATTACAGCGATATTTGTCATTCATTACAAACTAAGTTAAAGTTTGTACATTGAATTTATAATGTTTTACAGAAGGAGCTGTGCTCTAGGTTGTTTGTTGGGTGTTCTCAAAAAATGTTACCTTCACTCGATCCCTTGTAAATACTTAATAAGGTGTTATAAAAATCTATTTGTTCATTTGAGGCAATTGCTGTTTTGTCTTTATTCAATTTGTACATTTCCCACAATTTCAATTTCAGACCTCTATTTTCGAAGTGTGAAAGGACCCCGCACATTTTGTACCGGAATTGGCTCCCGGTGGATTTGGCTGAAAATTTGATATGATGGTCTACTAATCCTTCTGATCAAATGTCTCCACAGTCGCAAAGCTGAAAAATGCATACTTCTAGGTGTTTTCAGCAATTTTTTGTATCCATTGTTTCATTATTCTTATGGGAATTGGCTCCTGGTGGATTTGGCTGAAAATTTGATGTGATGTTCTACTAATCCTTCTGATCAAATGTCTCCATAGTCACGATGCTGAAAAATGCATACTTCTAGGAGTTTTTAGCGATTTTTTGTATCCAGTATGGCTTACGTATTACCGTTCACACAGAAAAGTTTGAAAATATTTCGCATTGACAGAATCTGCTTTCAATAATCATGAAATATTCTGTGTGAACGGTAATACGTAAGCCATAATGGATACAGAAAATCGCTAACAACTCCTAGAAGTATGCATTTTTCAGCTTCGTGACTGTGGAGACATTTGATCAGAAGGGTTAGTAGAACATCATATCAAATTTTCAGCCAAATCCACCGGGAGCCAATTCTCATACAAAATGTACGGGGTCCTTTCTATTTCTGTTGTGAAAGAATGGTTGTTTTCCAATACGGGTTTTTTCATGATGTATTCTTTTTCGAAACTTCTTTAATGTTCCAATAAGCGTGCACCAATATTTCTACTACTATGAATCTTCGGGCAATCTGGGCAAGCGTGTTTGTGCACACCTATAATAATTGGAGTTTATCCATATCTTTTTTATTGTTTTTCGTATATTTGACTATGGGGTTGTTGGATATTAAAGAGCCTTCAGCAATACAGAATCACTTTTGGTCTCGGATCAACACAACAGAATGAATATTATCAAAGTGTTCTCTATTTATGTATGTGAACAGTTGAGATAAACAAATATAGCCTGATGAAATATATTCCCTTCTATAAATAAATGAACTGGAACTGATCGAATCTGTAACGTTATTATTTTGGAAGTTATCATAAAATATAGTTTTGCCATTTTTTTCCGAAAATTATTGGTTAGTAAACTTGTTGGTATGGTTCATTTTCTAAATTTCCTCATTGTTGTAATTATTCACTTCGTTTACCTACCTTTTCGAACTGTTTTCCTTCAGAAAACGGTTTGTTTATTATTGTTTCAAATTGTGAGGTTAGTGGTGTTGTCATTTTTGGTTAGTTCATTATTATTTGGCCTCAGTAAAGTACTTCGGAAGATCGTGGAAGAATTATAGAAATGGATTTATAGGGACCCTCCTCTGTTATAAACTGCGTAAATTCAACAGTAACGTAACGATTCGTTTATATTTGGGTTTTTCTTCTTCTTCGCTATGACAACCATGACAACTGATAGACTCTGTGAACCTTGGGGTTCTGGAAATTTCTGTGTGGCTGTCAAAGCCGACATTTTGTTAATGTGAAATTCGTTGGAAAGTTAAGACACTTTTTCGAAGATAAATTTTGAATCTAGATTCATCCTCGTTGTGAGGTATTATAACTTCGAGTGTCGTTATTCCCTGGAGAGTATTTTGGAATATTTTGGGAAAAATACGTTTCATACGTGATCATAAACTCTTCCACAGGAAATTCATTAGGTATGCATACATTTTCTACCTTGAACCAGTTGTCTTACCATCTTCTTTATAGGTTGTTGTGTAGCGAATATTATTGGGATTATTTCGAACAAATTCTCGACTGAATTGGAGGTTGAACCTATCTCCCTCGAACAACAGAGGTAACTAAGATATCCTTTATAACTTATGAACCGTTTCTTATAGTATTTTGTTAGGGTCCACGTATTGGGGTGTATTTCCACCCACCAGGGTTATCCACGTATCTGGGTGTATCTCCACGTATCTGGGGGTATCTCCACGTATTGGGTGTACCTGAGTTCCACGTGACAGGTGTTGAGTACAATTATTCCACGTTATTGGAGGTAACCTGTCAATTATTCCACGTGCCTGGCATGTCTTCTTGGCTGAATTATCTATGTACCTGTCAGTTAGGGGTACTCACGAACCTGCCAGTTAGAGGTATCGATTGGCATCCATCTTGGAGGTATCTACGTTCTGGAGTATTTTGTGAAGGTAACCAGTGTGTAGCACTGGCTTTAATATTGTAAATTGTTGGTTTTTCTATTTTGATAATTTGTGATATTGTTTTGTAAGGTAATGTTATGTATAGTTGTGAGCAATTATAATGAGGTGCACTTCATAAGTTGCGTTGGGTACCAACCAGGGTGCTCGTGTATCCCTTCAGGATTTTGTGATAAGATAATTGATCGGTGTTCCCTTCAGGAACCATTGTTTATGTAAAGTAGTTATTGACTTAGGTCGGTTTATTGTGTTAACTTAGATTATTGGTTCTTATCTGATTTAGTGTGTTTTAGTAAGATTTCTTCTGACTACCCCTTGGGGGAGATTATTTTTGTGCTTAGATTTGGTGTATTTGGTGTTTTCCTTCTGACTACCCCTTGGGGGAAAATATTTATCCGTATTGTATCAACCACTGCACATATATTTTGTTTTTTGGTAATAAATTATTGTGACTTGAATTTTGAGGGCTTTTTGTTAACTGTTACTCTGGTAGAGGAGTAAGCAGTTCATTTACCTTGAGTAGGCAGGCATTACTCTACCTGGCGCCCATTTTATTCTATCATATATAACTCACTCCCTTCTCCACTGAGTGTGGCCGCGAGCTTACTATTGCATTGAAACCGGCTTTCCCCAAAGTCAACGTTTCAAATCATAATGTTTTAATTGTCAATTCATTTCGAATGAATAAAAATTACAAACGTTAGCAGTAACAGTTTACCTTGACGATTGCAAAACAATTCGTTTTCTTGAATGGGATTATTTACAACGTAATACTGAATGAGCTTCTGAAAGACAGTGGCATCATCTAGAAAAATACCATTTACGTTTTTGTTAAATTGATCCTGTCCTGTCAAATTTTGAGCAGCACAACATAGTTGCCGTAGTCTTTTCTGATTCATCTAGCTGATTGTATCAGGTATTCAAAATTTTGGAAGCTGATTATAGACCTCAAAAGATAATCAAGATAAAAATTTAATATAAACTTATATCAGCAAATGGGTCGTTTTGGAGATATAAACGATTTAGCTTTCATATTATCTACTATCGCAACCAAATACGATATTCGATTTATTTTCTTCTTTCGTATGCTATGTCTACCGAACTACAATTGAAATATTTGTCATTCGGTTCATTAAGAATAAGTGCTGATTCACAATGGACGTAACCATAACGAACACGTAAACGTACTTTGTCCGTAAACGTAATGGTGTTCAGAATGGACTTTAGGCGCAGTAGCAAATTATAGACTAAAAAGATTTCATAGCTTAAACAAATTGTTACTTTGCGTTTCAAATTATACTTACCCAACTGAAATACAATATAAGTGCCCAAACTTGTCGCTGGCCCCAAACTATTATTATTATTGTCTTGTCTTTTTACGTCATTTTGACGTATTGGGCTCACAACTCACAGAATGTGAACAAATTTCTAAAATCAAAGTTAGAATTACGGACTACCATAAGCTCAACGTAAACGTAAAAATTACAGAGCCTATTGTGAACAGTTCCATATGATTTGCATTGGTTCAACTTTCCGTTTTTCGTTTACGTTACGGGAGTTTTATGGTTACGTCCATTGTGAATCCAGAATCTCAACTGGCATAAGACATTCGTTTTTCATAATGACATTCACGTACCTACTTTCCTTGTGTATTTTGCGTCTGTTTCGAGTAGTGTATGTACTTTCTTCCACTTTGTTTTTTAACAAATTATTACTTATACCTGAATGCCTCATTCCAATATTGGAATGAGTCATATAAAACTTCCTCTGCTTTATATGAAATTTTTCACTTATTTTGAGGCTTTGAATAATTAACCCCGAAAATATCGAAACGTACCCCATTTAATTGAAAATAGCGGAAATGAGGACCAATAACCCAAATCCTCGATGTTTCACTGAAAACCAATAGTCACCAGTTGTGAAACTGTCCGTTTCACCATTCTATCACTTCAGTAGCAACTTGAGCAACTTGGAATTCCATTCCTATTTCTCACGGTGTCATTTTTTTCATGGTCGAGTTCGCTATCTCTTCTCCTTTCAAGCAATGGATAAAGCCATAACGTATTTATTGGTCATGTAGCACAGTGTTAATGAGTCGATGTAATTATCCACTTTTCCTAGGTCGCACCGTCTATGTCTTTGCCACACCCTTGCTTGTCCACTGATTGTATGGGCTCTAGACACGAGGTTCAAAGCTCGAGAAAGAAAATATTACCAACCTGTGTGCATGTACGAGAGAAAATAGTGATGCACTGATTTACTGTTGTAGTTGGATCGACATCATGAAATTTTCATTTGATTAAATTTCATGAGGATATCTCGAATAGAAAACAACTGCAACTTTGTGATGAAATGATACTGGGACTTTTTCAGATTAGATGTGTGGTCGAAATATCTGTGTTGAGTTCATTTAGGTCATATCCGTCGATTGCTTTTTGAGATAGAGGGTTTTCAAACTTTTATTTCTTAAATTTTTTTTTCGGTATAGTCCTGGTAAATCTTCTCAGAAAACGCAGAGAACATTGCTGCAGCTGTGAAACTTGATGTTATATTTCGAAAGCTGCCGAAAATATATTCAAAATAAACATGCTCAGGCTGTCATTGTTTCTGAAAATTCCCCAATGGAAAAAAACAATTTGGGCATGAATTGGTGTATTTCGATATAAGTTTTTGGCAGCCAAATGTTATATCTAGTTTCATAACTGCAGCAACGTTTTATTCATTTTATACGAAAATAGTACGTAGTAATGTTTATTTTTTTAAAATTTGGTAATGAAGAGATTTGAATGAACAAAACGCGTGGTAGTTTTCGATTTTTAGTCGATATAAGATGAAAAATGAATATTTTAAATCGTGTTTTAATTCAAAACAATAACAGTATGTTAAGGACATAAAGATAAGTTTTCACAAAATTAGTATTTTTTTGTGGAAGATAAAAATGAAAAACCGAGTGAAAAACCGTTATTTTGTTTTTTTAAATTTTTCATATACATAAATTCTAAGTTGATGAGAAAAAGGTGTGGTCTCAAAAGTTGTAGGTATGGCCATTTAACTATTTCCTATGGGACTCGTTGTACTGCCGGAAAACGGAATAGACCGTTTTTTACCCTCGAAAACTCACAATTTTACCACTTCCCTACCTCAGATCACCAGTATATTAATTTTACTTTAACTTTCGTTGAATTCTCTGCTTTATCTAATACGTTCCATTTTACTATATTCTTTTAAATCCAAATTAATCGACCTCGTCTAAAGGTTTGTTTCAATCGTGCAAATCGTCTGCCCAATTATACTACAAATATTCAGGAGTTGCTGAAGACTCGGCTTTGCCATGTTTCTAAAATCTTTCGACACATGAGACTAAAGTATGTGTAAGGAAGGAGAAATTGTTTTATTCGAGGAAATTTTGGGTATACCTTCCAACCGTGAATCGTGACACCATTTCATAATACTCTTTCTAACAATGAAGAGGAAAATACAGCAAAATTTATTTTTGGACCAGAGATGTTGTCGACGGAGACTTCCAACAATAACATACAGGGTTTTCCTTTTAAGTTGGCCTATTAGACGATTTAGGAGAACTAGTGAATATTTCGTTCTGAAATTTTAGGTGCAGCCTTGAGGGTAAAGGAACTCTTCGCTTAAAATATTTTCAAGTCGACAGTGTTGCCACGTCTATCTCAAACACATATCTACTTTCTTATTTCAAATGGAACTACCTATATTTTCATTTATGTATCGATTCAATACCAAATTCGCAGTATAACCCACTAAAAAAAATTTGTCTGCTATGCACTGTTGCCAAGTTATTTACAAATTCCTGAAACTTTTGACATTTGCATTGCCAGTTTGGAAAGGCAATATCTCGGTTATTTTTTATGCGAACGGAACCAAACTCAGCAGTCTCATAGTAAAGACTCCATGCATTCATGTGGTATATTCAGTATTTTGATACATCGTAAGGTTTTTCGAAGATATAGCTCCGAAAATGTGAAACTCAAAATTGAAATATTCCGAGATTTTCAGATGGCAACCCCATATTTATTTTACAGCATTCGATTCGAAATAAAAAATGAATGGCAGTCTCCTTTTACACTAATTATTTATTTTGGATAGTTTTCGAATGAGATGGAAAATACTGAAATGTTTCAGTATTTATAGTTCATGATCTGTGGTCCTGTTTAAGATGAAATGGTTCTATAATTATGGCGTGAATTGTTGAAGTAGATTCTATGGTTGAAATCATAAAAAGTATCCGATGATCATGGATGTCATAGAAAAAAGTTCACCCATATTATTCAAACACGATTCGGGCAGTTTCACAATTCACGGGAAATGCCAAAAAATTATTGAAAGGACCTGTAGGACTTTTAACAATCGTTATTCACATTTAGCACGAATGACTGGAAAGAAATTCCGCAAATTGTTTAGGCTTTCTGTAATCCTGGCCCTATGTTCATGACCTCAACAATAGGATTCATTCCGATAATTCACTTTATAATCACACAGCATGTCCATTGAACATGACTATAAATACTGAAAAATTTCAGTATTTTTGATCTCATTTGAAAACTGTCCAAAATAAATAATTATTGAACATAAGGCCAGGATTACAGAAAGCCTAAAGAATTTGCGGAATTTCTCTCAAGTCATTCTTGCTAAATGTGAATAACGATTGTTAAAGGTCCTACAGGTCCTTTCAATAATTTTTTGGCATTTCCCGTGAATTGCGAAACTGCCCGAATCGTATTTGAATAATATGGGTAAACTTTTTTCTATGACATCCATGATCATCGAATACTTTTTATGATTTCAACCATAGAATCTACTTCAACAATTCACGCCATAATCATAGAACCATTTCATCTTAAACAGGACCATAGATCATGAACTATAAATACTGAAACATTTCAGTATTTTTCATCTCATTCGAAAACTATCCAAAATAAATAATTAGTGTAAAAGGAGACTGCCATTCATTTTTTATTTCGAATCGAATGCTGTAAAATAAATATGGGGTTGCCATTTGAAAATCTCGAAATATTTCAATTTTGAGTTTCACATTTTCGGAGCTATATCTTCGAAAAACCTCACGATGTATCAAAATACTGAATATACCACATGAATGCATGGAGTCTTTACTATGAGACTGCTGAGTTTGGTTCCGTTCGCATAAAAAACAACCGAGATATTGCATTTCCAAACTGGCAATGCAAATGTCAAAAGTTTCAGGAATTTGTGAATAACTTGGCAACAGTGCATAGCAGAGAAATGTTTTTTAGTGGGTTACACTGCGAATTTGGTATTGAATCGATACATAAATGAAAATATAGGTAGTTCCATTTGAAATAAGAAAGTAGATATGTGTTTGAGATAGACGTGGCAACACTGTCGACTTGAAAATATTTTAGGCGAAGAGTTCCTTCACCCTCAAGGCTGCACCTGAAATTTCAGAACGAAATATTCACTAGTTCTCCTAAAACGTCTAATAGGCCAACTTAAAAGGAAAACCCTGTATATTTAATGAAAAAATAGAAGTTCAAAATATTTGTTGTATAAACCTTTCCATGATGGCAATTATGAACACAACAAAGAAAGAATTATCCAATTTAAACAAAAAGGAACTTTTCCAATTTATAAAAAAATCGACAGATTGATTTTCGTACTTGTAATACTGTACTGACCCCTTTACGGTCTATGGTGCTGACTCGAACACAGCTTCGATGAAATATGTACTTTCCGAGATAAATCGGCCATCAAACGGTTGGCTTGTTTGCGTTTCTATCGAACTCCCTTTCTTATTGAGGTTGAGAGGTTACAAAAGCTTCCGTTCATGCCGTCTCGCTCATTTTTTAGATAATATGAAAAGGTCGAAGGTTCGAGATACGACCCGATCAACTTCAATGCAGTCTCTGGGTTTTCGCCATTTATAATCGTTGGTTTTCCGCCATCAGCCTGTCAAGATAATTTCTCTGTCGGAAATACGTCAAGCACTAATGGACCCTATACTGACCTTTTGTGATGAACTGCGTATATCAGTAACGAATTGAGGAAATGGACAGGCCTTTTTATCGATTGGGAAGTCAATAAAAATCTTTACTTCTACAAGTCGAATCATTAGCGAAAAAGGTGGCGGATATGAAGAAAATTGAGCATCAGACAATTTTCGATGAAATTACGTGGTTTTTGCTCGCTTGTTCCACGGTGTACAGGGTGGTCAGAATTGGCGATCCCTGAACTATAACTTTTTAACCCTAAGATAGAGAAAAATAAATGCCGAATTGCAGTCATCTTTTTTCGAGAAACTAATAAGGTTCTTATGCGAACAATAATTCATTTTAACTCAAAAATAATCATTTTTTTTCTTTTCAAAAATATGTAACATGTCTCAAATCGCCCTTAGATCAGTGGCAACGCTAGGGGGTGGGAGGTCAGAGTAGACCCAAACATAAATCATTTCAATTTATGATAATATTCCCGAAGTTTATGAGCGCTCGTTCTACTTGAATGAGTGCTATATCTTTTTGCCCAAATGTCTGTAATTTTCGAATTTCGAGCCAAAAATTGTCTTTAACGTTAGGCGTTAGGGTTTGACTCCCTGATGACGAATTCGTTGTCAAATTCAATTCTGTCTGTGGGGCCGTCCGTCCGGCGTTAGCACAATAACTTTCGAAGGGATTGTCCTAGAGACTTGAGATTTTCAAGGTGAGTTCGGTTCCCAATAGGTAAAATTCGTTGACCAGCGAAATCGTACGGGTGTTCCATAAAATATGGCCATTCAATATCTCAGACAAAACGAAACCCATCGGAATGAAATGTTGCGGCCATATGCAAGATGGTCATAATAAATTTTGTGGCCATAGTGTGAACAGAACCATAGAAATTTCAATTGGAAGATTGTAAAGAAGAAAATTCATTTTTCCATGACAGGAAATCAGATTCAAGTGATTTTTTTGAGACTGAGACTGTTATACTAAATATTCATGCAAAATTTTGTGGCCATAGTGTTGTCAACAGAACCATAGAAAATTCAATTGGAATATTGAAAAGAAGAATCCCTATATTTCCATAACAGGATAACCGACTCAAGTGAAATTTATTTTGTGAATCAAAACTGATTTTCTGAATGTTCATGCAAAATTTTGACAAGATCGCATAATCAAAACCATAGAAATTAATTTTTGTTATTATTTATTTTTATATATTTCATTTTTTGAGTAATTCCCAGAATATAATTCCGATTGTGCTGAGATTCTGCATCTATATACATATTTGGTATCAATCTCAAATCACATAATTCTGAAGTAATAGTCTTATTGCTCCACCGAAGATCGAGAGCTCAAAAGCTCCTACTCGGGGCTTTTCTTAAAAATTTTCAATTGGTATAGGCATATTGAAAATCAACGATACACCATGTAAAAAATTTCAATCTGCAATTCAATCTTATTACTCATAGTCTAAATATTGACGCTATGTTTATTCCAATTTTCTTGTACGAAGAATTGAGGGTTTGAAATCATTGGTTAATCTGTATCTTTAGTTCTCAGGGACAGGACGTTAATGGTTTCATTTGTTCTCGGTGCATACAAATTTAAAATTTAAATAGTCGAACTACACTTATACTCGGTGTGCCGTGTAATTTCCCTGATTTAAATACTGCAACATCCTGTTATTTTTCCCACGTGGGGGTAGATAATGGTTGTTCGTATGATACTGATCGCAAAGGGTCTTTGAAGTTCTTAAGTGATCCTGATTCTTTTATCTTTTCATTTAAAGCAGATTTTGTCCACTTCGCACCAATTTTACTACTACTGCGTAACAAGTCAGTGATATCTATACTGATGGACAAAATTAGCGCACCACCTAAAATTTCGTTGAATTTTAACAATTGATATCCTCCCAATATTCAGTCGGATTTCAACGTTTTTTTCTTTCAATAGTAGCTCTGTTATTGTCGAATTCCCACCATTAAGCAGAAGTCCAAAAAATAAAATCTTCATGTTGTACAGGGCGTTTAAATGATGTCATGTTTTAAAGTCAAATTTTAACGTCTTCTGTGGGCAATGCCATGTTGCTGAGGTATATGAAAACAATAAAACGTCGTAGCCTAGTATCTCTTGAGTATTTTGTTTTTTCAAAAACCAATTTATCTTGAAGTCGTCCAGAGATATTCAACTTTTTATCAACTCTTGTATTTTATGCATTAGCCATGAATATCTTCGCAACCATTTGTCCGATTTGAATGTTTTTTTTTAGTTGTAGCTCTTTTATTGGCGAAAATCATACTACAATGAGATGTTCAAAAAAAGAAATGCATCATGCTGTACAGGGCGTTCAAATTTTCGGGTTTAATTCATTACAGTTTAAGGCCTTCTGTGGGCAATACCAGATATGAGATATAAAAAGCAATTTAACTTGTACTATTCGAGAGATATTCACATTTTTATAACATCTTGCATTTTTCTTAATTTGTTTTCGTTTGTTTTTGTGTTGAAAGTTAGCTCTTATTTATTTTTCTTTGGTCGTTGTCTCCGTAGACTTATGGAAACGGGCTCTCACGTTAAAAGACCTGATCAAAGTAAAAAAACCGCCTTCGAGTTATCCGAAATGTTACAATTTCATCAAAAACTGAAAGAAGAAGACTCAATGAATATGGATTGAATGCAAGCAAAAAGCCTTTTTTCACTTCACTGAAGACTTCAGAGTAAGCTTAAAATCATCTCATGGATGGGTATTTATCTGGAGAAGACAAAGCATTTCCTTGATTACTCGTATGGATCTTGTAGCGATCCGGGAAGGGGCAATAAATTCTGCGAGATACATAGGCGACAATTTTTTGCTGATAGACGATAATTCCATATCGTGAATACCTTGAAGGGGTTGGGATTCAACATCTACAGTGGCCGGCTTTTAGTCCTGACCTGAACGTAATCGAAAACGTTTGGGATCAGCTTAAACTACGTATTCAACGTCGAATGAAAAGAATATTAAAGTAAAGAAAACTTTAGAAATTAACACAATTATTAATTTCAAATGAATTTTATTCATTAGAAAAAATTATGACAACTGTAAACCCCAGTATCACTTGACTGAAAATATTCATTGTCAATATATTGTATGAAATGCGAGATGTTATAAAAATGTGAATATCTCTGGAATGGTACAAGTTAAATTGCTTTTTAAAAAAGCAAAATACTCAGGAAACATCAGGCTACATCACTGTATAGTTTTTAAAAGCCTCATATATCTGGTATTGCCCACAGAAGGCGTTGAACTGTAATGAAAAAAAAAACCGAAAATTTAAACGCCCTGTACAGCATGATGCATTTCTTTTTTTGAACATCTCATTGTAGTATGATTTTCGCCAATAAAAGAGCTACAACTAAAAAATAACATTCAAATCAGACAAATGGTTGCGAAGATATTCATGGCTAATGCATAAAATACAAGAGTTGATAAAAAGTTGAATATCTCTGGACGACTTCAAGATAAATTGGTTTTTGAAAAAACAAAATACTCAAGAGATACTAGGCTACAACGCTTTATTGTTTTCATATACCTCAGCAATATGGCATTGCCCACAGAAGACGTTAAAATTTGACTATAAAACATGACATCATTTAAACGCCCTGTACAACATGTAGATTTTATTTTTTGGACTTCTGCTTAATGGAGGGAATTCGACAATAACAGAGCTACTATTGAAAGAAAAAAACGTTGAAATCCGACTGAATATTGGGAAGATATCAATTGTTAAAATTCAACGAAATTTTAGGTGGTGCGCTAATTTTGTCCATCAGTATATATTCTTTGAAAACTGCCAAGTAAATTCATTCTTCGACTCGTCCGATGTTACGATCCATTCAGAATTTTAAATGAGCATTCGAGTCGTTATTTAATAATAGACTAATGTATTCTATTCATATGTATAACGCTCTTTTCAAAAATTAATTTTCAGTGTGAATATCTGCTCTTTTCCTTTTTTGTTTGATCCTGATAGTAAATGATAGACAATAATAGTTTTATTGTCCAACAGAAATCCATTCACAGGACAATTTATAACAATTCTTACATTATTTAGTTGTTGTAGTAGTATTTATTGTCATCAAAAAGATGCATGACAAAATGGGACAAGAATTGCTTACTCCGAATGAGATATACTCGTATACATACCTACACAATTATTAATAATGAGAACACAATCTCAGCATTCTGCCGAATAACTGAAGATTTGATGTTATTTAAGACTGAGAAATTATCCCAATTAGTTCACAGAATGAAGTTTAATTTTATATTTTGTTATTAATAAACAATTTAATACAATATCAATTGAATTTTAAAATGAACTTCTATTTGTTCATTGAATACATGTTCCTGTTGAAAGTCTCCGTCGACAACATTTTTCGTCGAAAAATGAATTTCGCTATATTTTTCCTCTGCATTTATAACATTGGGAATGTAAAGCATCAGGTATATTTCACCTTGTTCTTAGTTTTAGGAGATAACTTAGGACTTACTCTATTTTAGGATTTGTGGAAAATTTCAATACAGATAATTTTTGCAGAATGTGTTTTTCATCAAGAGAAATAATGAGATCAAAAATCGAGGAATAGTATATTATTTTATAAGGAGGAGAAGTGTCACTTTTCATGGCGAGCTTGAGTTTGACAGCCGAACGCAGTGAGGCTGGCAATTGAAACGAGCCATGAAAAGTCACTTCTCATCCGAATGAAATATGTTATTTTATTTTCAAACGTTTTGAAATTCATGAAAATCTGAATATCCATCTTCGGATTGATTTACCTATACGCACATGATTCTATCCATTTACGATCGTTATAATTTTGATTTTTTGACACTTCTTAAAATTGATTTATTTATGACATCGGAAAATTCTGACAACTGTCATATGTGTGTTTAAGAGGAGGAAGTCTATCGGGAAAATACTCATTTTTGAAGGAAAATAAATAGATACGAATAAAACAAGGTACGAATATCCTTTTTGAATAGTTCTATTACGTTTATTGATTAAAATATTCGTTTAAGGAATATTGAAATTACGAGAAAGAACGAAGTTCATTTGTGGATAACTGAAGACCTATCAGAGAGGAATTTGATGAAAATAAATAATGTATTTATTGTTACAATTGAATTTTATTATAAAGTCAGTATGTATTGGTGCTTTATATAGATCCTTCCACGATTTTCATAACTGTTTAAATAGTTTTGAATTGATGATTGTTATTGACATGTCCTGTCAGTGATTGAAGGAACTTGAATGTTACCGATATGAATAACAGTAGGTACTTGAAATTTGCATTTATTGATCTGTTTAAAAAGTTAGATCATGGTTATTACCGATTCTTATTAATCTTTTGCATAGTAACACTTTTCCTGCCGCCGGACGGAAAAGTGTTACTTAGCAACACTTTTCCTCCTTGGCGGAGAAATAGAAATTTTCGATGATCCTGTCAGTCGAAAAATGACGTTATAATTGTACGTTTGAAAATAATAGTATATTATATTATAAGGATTAAAAGTGCATATTTTTTTTACGAGCAATATTTGCAGTTGCGAGGCGCAGCCGAGCGAATGCAAAATTGCGAGTTAAAATAGGCACTTTTAGTCCGAATAATATATACTATTTTTTCTCCAACCAAGTCAAAATTACAATAAAATTGGTTTTAGTGAAAAATCGTTCATAATTTGGTTATGAATTTGAACACAGAATCATGACAGTGATTGTCAAGTAGACGTCAAATGCCATTACTTTTAATCCGGAGGATTAAAAGTAGCGTTTTTAATCCTAGGATTAAAAGTGTTGCTAAGTAACGAGTGAATTTTTGTACGGTAAGGAAATGTATGACTTTTGCACCTGAAAATAGTACAAAAATGTCAACATTTTTTGATGGTTGGAGAAAAAATAATTTTTCTTTCAGGGATACAGAAAATTATGAATTACATGCTACAAATAAGGTTTGCGGTGTGAAGGAAAAATGTATCTGGAATGAGTTATGTAATTTTCACGTCACCAAAAACATTACATTTGATTTAATGCATGATTTACTCGAAGGAGTTTTGCGCTATGATATGGCATATTTAATTCATGGTTTGATTGCCAAGAAATATTTTTCCTTGAATAGGCTCAATCAAAGGATTAAGTTTTTTTAATTTTCAAAAGCTGATAGAGGCAATTCTATACCCCAAATAAAATTAGAACACTTGAGGAAAAAACAAATAATAATGTCAGCAGCGGAAATGTTAGCTTTAACATCATATCTTGGTATACTTGTAGGTGATTTAGTTAATGCAGAAGATCCCTTGTGGATCTTTTATGGTCTAATTGTCTCTATATTAGAGTTATTACTCAATCGTACATTCAAATTGGAAGAAATAGATTATTTGCAAATTCTCATTGAAGAACACCATAGTATTTTCTGTTCCTTGTTCAATGAATACTTGAAGCCAAAATATCATTTTTTGCTACACTACCCTAGAATGATTAGAGAAGTTGGTCCCCCAAGAAATATATGGAGTATGAGGTATGAAGCCTATCATAAAACTTTGAAATCGACTGTTAACTCAACAAATTGCAGAAAGAATATTTTACTCACTATTGGTATTAAAGATTCATTACGGTTTTCTCATAAAGTACTGAGTAACAAGGGTTTCACTAATATACAGAATTTCGGACCTTCTAGAAATATTCCAGAATCCTTATTAGAAAATAATTTCACTATAAAATTTGGTGTTGATGCTTTTTCAGTGCAATGGTGTAACATTTTCAACGTTTTTTACAAGGTTGGGTTTGCAATATATATTTCTGATCCTATAGTACCTGTTTTTGGACAAATAAAGCATATAGTAGTTGATGTAAACAAACCATATTTTATTTTATCAGTGTTAAATACCCTTGGATTTGACAAGAATGCCCAAGCATATGCTATAGAGTTTACACATGGCGAAAGAAATTTGAGTTTATATTCTATAGATGAAAATTCTCATCCTACTCCGTATAACATTCACTATACAGGAGATGGGAAGACCGTTATAAGTCTACTTTGATTTTGCTTCTCATAAATATTATTTTCAAGAAGTGCTCATTGAATACTGGTTAACAATACATATATGTTATATGTATACTTAGATTGTATTTGAATAAATATTTATTTTCTCTGAATATGTATTTATTCTTTTTTTGCCCTACCAAAAAAATAATTATTTTTCGAAAGGAAATAAATTTTACCTTTCTAATAAATATTTCATTTTCCCAAACAAATATTCTATTTCTCCAAATAAATATTTTGATTTTCCAAACAAATATTTCATTTTTCCAAACAAATATTTTATTTCTCCAAATAAATATTTTATTTGTTTCTCATTTGTAAACGTCAGTTTCCAAAAACACAATATTAATCAAGGAAGTTTATTTTTTCAAGTCACTAACTTGTAAAATTGACAGTTAACTTGTAAAACTTTTACAAGTTAGTAGTATTATTTACATTGAAAGTTGTCAAGTACTTGCTTCTAATTTAATTTATTCTTATAATCTCAGAGTTCCTGGAACAAATGTATTTCTCTATAAACGTTCTCAAACTATTCAAAATCGATATTCGTACCTTGTTTTATTCGTATCTATTCGCTTTCCTTTTCACGTACTTACTTCTAATTTCATTTATCCTTCTAATTTCATCGTTCCTGGAGCAAATATTTTTAGTAATAAACGTTATAAAAGTATTAAAAAACGATATCCATACCTTGTTTCATTTGGATCTGGCCTTTTTCGTCAGAAATTAGCAAATATTCTCGAAGGACTTCCCTCTCGTAAAGCCACTGACAGTTGTCATAATTTTCCGATGTCATAAATAATCATGAATAGGTTACGACATTTGCAACAAATTATTGAGATTTTTTTGGAATTTATCTAATCTTTTTACAAATGAGAAACAAATAAAATATAAAACAATACACGCAAGGTAACGGGTTTTACTGGCTCAAGGAGGTAACTGACTCGCCTGCGGCTCGTCAATTATATCCTCCATTCGCCAGTAAAAACCCTCTTACCTTGCTAGTAATGTTATATACTATTAATTCTCCAAACAAATATTATATCTCTCCAAACAAATGTTTTATTTCTCCGAACAAATTTTTTATTTCTTCAAACAATTTTTTTATTTCTCCAAACAAATACTTTATTTCTCCAAACAAATATTTCATTTCTCCAAATAAATATTTTATTTTGCCAAACAAATATTTATCTTCCTCAAACACATATTCATTCCATTTAATGGTCATATACAGCTGTTATATTTCGGTCAAATACATCGTAACCTTGATCCAAGATTTTATTTATTTGAAATGAACAAATTTCGTTCAAATATTGGAATAAGTTTCACGGAAATTTCAAGAGAATATTTGTTTCGCTAATAGGAAGATAATATTATTTTGAGTCAACTCCATATTTATTTAATTCAAAGGTTTCCTTTTATGGGTGTAGACAGATCATATTGCCACAGAATCGTCGATCATGATACAGAATATTGCGTATCTTGCTTTGATAGCAATTTCGTTATCCTAGCAATATGGTTATGCGAAAACAGAATCGCACTGATTGTTTCATGGGGTGAACACAGCTTGAACATTAACTTTTATTTCTATAATTCGCAATTTCAAAGGAACACTTTTCTAAATTTTGTAGAATAATGAATTCTTCTTGCCGGTTGTTCCCTTCTGGTCACTGGCGCACGCGACTCTAGTATCCTGTTACTACGTGGGGGCTGGTGTAGCAGTCTGCAGTCGTGTCTGGAATATTACGCTTTTCTCTTTTCAACATCTGTTCATGACGTTGCGTTGTTTTATCAGCCGGAATCGATACTGCCACGCGACTGCCGAATTTTCAACCCTAGACCGTCTGGAATGTAAAATGAGGCGATTTACGGTATTTATGGTTGCTAACTCGCTTTTGGAACGGCGTGTAATGATGTAAGAATAATTTCCATAATGGAGGAATTTTTTATTGAACACAGGAAGAATTTCTAAGAGGTTATAGGTACTTTTGTTTTCAGCCATATTCTTGATGCGGATATATTACTGACTACTGTTAGAATATACAGGGTGTGTATATCTGAATAACGCCGAAAAAATTAGAAGGCTGACAGCGCGTTTCACGAAGCTTGATCGGGCAATCAAACCGTTGATTTTGAATTAAGTCGTTGGTAAAAATGAACTGAAATTTGCAGGTCAGGAAATGTATTGTTTACGAGAAACAGAGTGTTTAAGTTTTAATCGAAAACTGACTGAAATAGTGGTACGCCACTTAGATATTTCAAACTTACTTTTTTTAAATTCTTCATTCAATTTAGACCTAGTGGAGACGCTGAAGATTGAGATGTTTTACTACATAAAAATGGCGCTACATACGAAAAGGAGCAGGAGATTTTTTTTATCCTAAATTGAACGATGATTAGAAAAAATTGGTAGTTCAAAATATCTCAGCGGCTCACTTCTTTTTTAGTCAGATTTTGAGTGAAATTTTAACACCTGAAAACGAAACGTTTGCGACCCCATGTGTTTATGGGCCTTTTTAACTTACTTAAGGAATCTCCCCTTTTCGTTTGTACGTTCAATTTGGAAACACCCTGTAGGGGCCAATGCTCAACTCTTTAAAAATTGGGAAAAGTTAGAACACCGTTTTCCGGCAAAACTAACAGTCCTATAGAAAAGAGTCGAAAGCCAAAGTTGTCGGTAATAAAAAAACCTACACCTTTTTCAGATAACCTCAAAAGTCATGTAAAAGTTTCAAAAAACCAAGTTGTCAGTTTGAATTTTATTCTCTAAAAAATTTCGTGGATATTCTTGAAATGTAAATTTAAGAAATAAATGATACAGAAACTGTCGACAATTATTAGCACTGAATCCTGAAGAGTACATAGTGAGTGGCGAAAAGATCAGGTGTACAAAAATTCGTTTCCAGTTTGTAGGCAAAAGAAGAATAGAATGAAATTCGACTGACTTAATCGATGTACTATTGCTTGTAGTATCAATGCCGAAATTTATGAAGAATAATTGCATAGAAGTGTTCACGATGTGATTTAATTTTTTCATTGAAATTCTCTGAACAACACAAATAGCTCTCACTTGTCACAACCTTCTGAGTACGCAAAAACTCAAAAATTTCCAACTTTACTATAGAGCTGTCATTTGACAGGTTGCGCCACCAGGGTTGTCCAATCCGGAGCTATAAAAGTTACCCTCGTACACCTCAAAAAGAATTCTCCCAAAAAGTCGTCTTGAGCAACAATTATTACATGAAAAACCTCTCGATCCATGGTGGTCGTATATCTATCCGTCTCCTTTAATTCCTCTGCACATTAATGTCAAGGCTGCATTGTTGTCCCAATTTCTTTCCGTCAAGCTACCCACATTAACCAGACCGGGAGATTACTCAAGTATCACACAAAACAACCCTTGTTTCGGTATGAGAATGACTCCTCTCATTCAAAATATTATGATCTCAACAATGAATAATTCTCAACCCATATCCGTTCTCTGTTAATCATTTAGTACAAGAATGTTCCATTATTTTTCTCTTGTTCAGAATTGATTGTATCCTTTCATATTTTTTAATGGGACGTAATTTATAGTTGAAGGCGTTGTGTTCAATACTGATGCATCAATTTTATGACCGAATATTTCAATTTCACGATTTTATGCATTTGTGCTTACTGTCTGTGGAGATTAGGATCTATAAAAAAATAGAAAAGTGGATACGAGACTCGAGAGATTATGTTTTGAGTTTTATTATTGCTCATGGTCTAATGCAGAGTTCATCGAAAATTGATAACGTTAAAATTATTTTCTTTATCAATATTAACTTTGAAAATTTGTCAACATGGCATAAATTTTTGTGGAATAAAGCTTTTACGCTCTCGTTCAAATTGTGATGATCAGATTTTGACCTGTGTGGTACCGCTATACAGTGAAAATCTGACAAACACGCACAAAAGTTTAACTTCTGAATGTTGTTCCCAGGGGAGGGGCGTGTCATAGCTCTGTGAAAATATCTGCAAGTTTTGAATTTGAATCAGGAGTCGTCTTAAACAACTCGGTTGGAATCACTGATAAAAAAAATTGACAAAAGCCCTGAGCAGGTGCTTTTGAGCGCTAGTGCATTGGTAAAGCAATGAGGCTATTTACTCAAAATTTTATATAGGGCTTGAAAGTGATTCTAAATATATAAAAGCAAAATCTCAGTACGATCGGAATAATATTCTGGAAATTATTCAAAATCTGAATTATTTTAAAACTTGACAAGTAAAAAAATTAATTATATGGTTCTGATGATGCCATCCTCTTGAAAATCCGCATGAACATTCACTATACAGGGTGTCCCATTACTCGACGTCAACCCGGAACCGGGTGAAAAGGCAAGTAATGCTGGTTATCAGAAAAATACAAAAAAAAATCTAAGTTGCATGATTTTAAAATAATGCGCATTTAAAAAAACACGCAAAATTCCACACCCTGTGACGGTCTTTTCGCTCCTGTTGCCACAAATATCAACTTTTTCCAACTTTTTTCTTTGCTGTGTAACCTTGAATAATGCTTGTCTAAACTGTAATCAAAATTTTGATACCAGCTGATCTAGGTTTCATAAAAATAGGGCTTACTTCTCAGAAAAAAAATTCGAAATAAACAATTGCCTAGTTTCAACTGACTGTATTGAAAAAAAAATGTACTACGTAGGTTTGGCATGTTTTTTCAAAAGTTGGCGCATTTAGTGAGGATTCCAAAATGGTATACATAATACTTGTTTAATTGCAGCTGCCGTAGTTCAAATTTATTTTCGATCGCCTTTGAATACACGTTTTCGTTAACTGCTTCCCAGTAATAGAGTCCGGTTCAAGTCCGGTGAACGGGCCGGCCACGAAATTGGACCAGAACGTCCGATCCAACTTCCGGGAAAAAATGTTACCAGAAAAAAAAAATTTCAGAGAAATTTGTCAGGAAAAATTTTTTCTGGAAAAATTATTTTCTCTGCAAAAGACTGCCACAGGTTGTGGAATTTTGCGTGTTTTTTTAAATGCTCATTATTTTAAAATCATGCAACTTAGATTTTTTTTATATTTTTCTGACAACCAGCATTACTTGCCTTTTTATCCGGTTCTGGGTTGACGTCGAGTAATGGGACACCCTGTATAAATCTTCATTCACAAAATAAATTTCACCCGAATCGGATATCTTGTTATATAAATATAGATATTCTTCTTTTCAATTGTCCAATTGAATTTTCTATAGTTCAGATAATGCCATCCTCTTGAAATTTGCATGAACATTCAGTATACCAATCTTCATTCACAAAATAAACTTCACTCGAATTACCATATTTCATTGAACACCTTGTTCGATTTGGCCGGTTAACGAACGCATTCGGGAACCGAAGTCACCCTGAGAATCTCAAGTTTCTAGGACAATCATTCCGAAAGTTATCGTGTTTACGGCTGGACGGATGGCAGGGCCGTATCTAGGTACTACTGCGCCTGTGGCAAGATTCTCCTCAGCGCCCCCAAATTGGCGTAGATTTTTTTCATCCCTTATATATATCCTATGGTATCCTATTTGAAGTAATTATCAATATTGTAGAATACAAAATTCTCTACAAATTTTGTTTGAAAAGAATTTCGATAAGGTGGACCGTTTTCGAGATAGAGGGCGGAGAGCATCACTTCAGGTCAACCGGCGCCTCCAGTCGAAAACACGCAACATACAGTTGATGAACTGTTGATAAATCAATTATTATGAATATTTGTCGTTTTTTAACTATTTTATTATATTTCAAATTATTTTCCTAACCTATCCACTTTTTATTCAGTATCAATTTATTTAACAACACTTACCTGCCCATGTAATTGCAAAATTGTTAATGAAAATATGAGAATTAAGTTTGGATTTTAACCTAATTGAAAGTAATATAACTTGTTACATGATGAAAAAAAAACAAATAAATTATGAATTAATTTTCTTGTTAAAAAATATATTCAATACATTTATTTTTATTGAAAGTAAAAAAAACGTAATAAAGGGTGCAAAAACTACAATTTATAATTTTAATCATCTTCTTCCTCTTCATCGTCGTCTTCCGGCTGCTGGTAAATTTCAAACTGGTCTTCATTATCGTCTTCAGCCACATTTGTCTCAGTTCTTCCATGATTTCGGGGTCAAAGGTTCCATCTTCGTCAATGTCGCTCTGATATGGTAGGGCATTGAGACAAGTTTGCCCATTACATTGTCCACAAGCTGAAGAGCATTGCAAGCCCGCTTTCCTGCATCCGCATCGCGAACCACAACCACTCTTGCAGTTGCAGAAAATTGTATTTGGCAAATCTTCTGGAGTAGGTGGTAAAATGGTCATATATGAGGTTTGAGTTCCACTCTCTCAATAAATGTCGCTCTGATATGGTAGGGCATTGAGACAAGATTACAACAAGCTGAAGAGCATTGCAAGCCCGCTTCCTGCATCCGCATCGCGAACCACAACCACTCTTGCAGTTGCAGAAAATTGTATTTGGCAAATCTTCTGGAGTAGGTGGTAAAATGGTCATATATGAGGTTTGAGTTCCACTCTCTAATAATCTTTAGGCCGAACAAATTTCTTCCTCAAATGCTGCAGTTAATTCATCCAAATTTGTCAGTTTCTCAAAAAATTTTAAAAATGATTTTTTCTCTTTTTTTTCAATAACAATTCTGCAGTTACATGGGCAGGTAAGTGTTGTTAAATAAATTGATACTGGATTAAAGGTGGATAGGTTAGTAAAAAAATAATATAATATAACAGCTAATAAAAATTGACAAATAATATTTATAATGCGCGTTTTCGACCGGAGGCGTCGGTTGACCTGAAGTGATGCTGTGACCGCGCGCTCTCCGCCCCCTACCTAAAAAACGGTCCACCTTATCGGAATTTTTTCAAACAGAATTTGTGGATAATTTTATATTCTACAATATTGATAATAACTACAAATAGGAAAAAATACATAGGAAATGAGATATTTACAAAAAAGCGCAAAAAAACGATTTTCGTGACCTTCGACCTCAAAATTTAATTGTTGCTCACGCCCTACCCTATGTAGAGTTTGAGACAACTTTTAGGGTGTCAATATAAATGTATTTACAGATTTACAGCTCAGTATCTCGAATTCCGAGGTGGATTCCTAATTGGACTGGACTATACGGTAGGGAATCTAGACGAGCCCTTTTCGGCTTGTCAGCGGACGCATCTATGTACACGCGGTCGGTTTTCACATCCTACCTGGCGGAGTCGCGACATCACTCCTTACGCAAAAAAATATTTTTGGCGTATACATGAAAACCGTGACATGTTACCCCAAAATTTGGTTGGAGCTTCTATATTTTATTCTTTGAATATTTTTGGCGCTTAAATTTTTTTTCATTCGATATTTTTTGGCGCCCCTGCAGACCTTGCGCCTGTGGCGGGGGCCACTTGGCCACACCCAGATACGGCCCTGACGGATGGCCCCATGGATAGAATTGAATTTGATCACGGATTCTTCATCAGGGAGTCGAACCCTATTGTTGGGACCACTTTCGGCTCAAAATTCGAAAATTACAGACATTTGCATTTCTAGAATTTGCTAGAATTGCAATTTTACTCTATCGCTGTAAATTTTCAAGGTCATTGTGTTACCTCCCCTACATCGCCTTACAGAATTGACACTATTTAGATATGTTGGTCTCTATCCATTTATGAATTTAACTTGTCTGCCCAAATCTCAGTTTTACCTTAAAAATTTTGAAATATTTTTTTTTCGGTACGCGTTCGAGGTTTCCTTAAGCGGCCTACAGACGATCAACTTAGTTGAAGACTATGTTGTCAACTAGGTTGTAAACCAAATGAAAGTGAAAATAGCGGTTGTCAACCAAGTTGAAAACATCATTTCAGCGGTGGTTTCCGTCGAGTGAACTAGTCGGCTGATTAGGAGAAATTATCGAAACATGGATAGAGATCTTTCGTTTTATGTTATTATAAACGATATATGCGACAATGTGGTGCAGCACAGTTCTTGAATGAAAGAATTTGGACCAAGGATTGGTACCACAATCGGTCTCATTTTTCCCATTTCGGTTTAATGAAAGAACTTTTCGAATTTTGAGCCGAAATTGGTCTCCAACGATAGGGTTCTGCTCCCTGATGACGAATCCGTGGTCAAATTCAATCCGGTCCGTGGGACCGTCCGGCCATAAACACGATAACTTTCTAAGGAATTGTCCTTGAGACTTGAGATTTTCAGGGCGAGTTTGGTTTCCAAATGCCACAATTAAGTTCGTTAATCAGCCAAAACATACAAGTTGTGCCATAAAATATGACCATTCCGAATTTTTGTTCCTTAATATTTCAGACAAAACGAAACAAATTGGAATAGAATTTCTCGACTACATGCAAAATGCCCACAGTAAGCCTCATGCGAAATACTGACAGAAAGAATCATTATATGTCATAACAAGATATCCAAGAATCGCATCATCTGAAGCATATAGATCAATTTTCTTTTAATTATTGATTTTTACATATTTCATTTTTTAATAATTTTCATAATATAAGTCTGATCATCCTGAGATTTTGCATTCATTTACTAAGCATGAATCTCAAGTACTATACAAAATTTTGAGGTGATGCATTATTGCTCCACCAATGAATGTTCGCTCAAAGCATCTGCTTAAGGTTTTTTTATATATCTCGGATTTTACTCTCCATAATTCAAGAAGATCTTTCACCCAATCAAAGAAATCTACCCAAACTTGAATGTTTGGAATTTTGCTCATATTTTCTAGTTAAATAACTACCTTTCCTCGAATATTATCGACGGATTTTGAATACGCTATGAGATGTTCACTCTACAAGGTAGAATTCCAACTGGTGTTGTCAACCTAGTTGATGACTACCATACGGACGCTCCAACATAGTCGTCAACATCGGGCTCCGCCCACCAAATATCAAACCGATTTGATCTCGCATCAACTTAGTCTTCAACCTGGAATATCAACCACCAACCAGCCTACAGACGTTCAACTTGGTCGTCAACATGCCGTGTTTACAACTTAGTCTTCAACTAGGTTGATCGTCTGTAGGCCCCTTTAGGTTTAGGATAATTTCTGGTTCTATTTGGAACATATTTGAGCATATGGAGGAACACTTCATGTGTTGATTGCTGTGAAAATGTATTATCTTTCACCATTTCCTTATTGCCGAAACATTGAACCGAATAATTTCAATGAACCTTGAACTAATAATCAACGCATCGATTTGTAATTATTGTTAATTATTAATGACCTATAAATTTTATGTTTCCTCCAAAAATAGAAAAACGTGGTGAACTTTAACACATCGGAATAATTGCCTTCACTTTTATTTATAGCATTTCTGAACTTTCGAAAGGTCGTTAAATGTTTCCATTTTGGAATTGAATTTATTCGTAATCTAAATATAAACGCTGAGCGAATATCTAGTATGTTTAGTTTTTTGTTTGGTGTTTAGGTCGCATCCTTGGCGCCTTTTGAATGATTAATTAGACATAGTTTTTTATAATTCTGAGTATACGCTGTCTTCAGAACATAAATAAGTTTTATGTGAGAATACTCACCGCGGTGAACAAGGAACCGGGTCAGCTTTGTTTTTTGTTCTTCGTGAATATTCACCGATTACTCAAATGGTATTAGTTTAATATTTAATTGGAATTGTTGATGAAATGCTATTTTGTGTTCGAATGAAAAAAGAATTGAATAATATACAGGGTTTTCCTTTTAAGTTGGCCTATTAGACGTTTTAGGAGAACTAGAGAATATTTCGTTATGAAATTTTTGGTGCAGCCTTGAGGGTGAAGGAACTCTTCGCCTAAAATATTTTCAAGTCGATAGTGTTGCCACGTCTATCTCAAACGCATATCTACTTTCTTATTTCAAATGGAACTAACTATATTTTCATTTATGTATCGATTCAATACCAAATTCGCAGTATAACCCACTAAAAAAAATTTCTCTGCTATGCACTGTTGCCAAGCTATTCACAAATTCCTGAAACTTTTGGCATTTGCATTGCCAGTTTGGAAATGCAATATCTCGATTATTTTTTATGCGAACTGAACCAAACCCAGCAGTCTCATAGTAAAGACTCCATGCATTCATGTGGTATATAAAGTATTTTGATACATTGTAAGGTTTTTCGAAGATATTGCTCCAAAAATGTGAAACTCAAAATTGAAATATTTCGAGATTTTCAAATGGCAACCCCATATTTATTTTACAGCATTCGATTCGAAATGAAAAATGAATGGCTGTATCCTTTTACACTAATTATTTATTTCGTATAGTTTTCGAATGAGATGAAAAATACTGAAATTTTTCAGTATTTACAGTTCATGATCTATGGTTCTGTTTACGATGAAATGTTTCTATGATTATGGCGTGAATTGTTGAAGTAGATTCTATGGTTCAAATCATAAAAAGTATTCGATGATCATGGATGTCATAGAAAAAAGTTTACCCATATTATTCAAACACGATTCGGGTTGTTTCACAATTCACGGGGAATGCCAAAAAATTATTGAAAGGACCTGTAGGATCTTTAACAATCGTTATTCACATTTAGCAAGAATGACTTGAAAGAAATTCCAAAAATTGTTTAGGCTTTCTGTAATCCTGGCATTATGTTCACTAATTATTTATTTTTGACAGTTTTCAAATGAGATGAAAAATACTGAAATTTTTCAGTTTTTATAGTCATGTTCAATGGACATAATGCTGTGTGATTATAAAGTGAATTATCGGAAAAAATCCTATTGTTGAGGTCATGAACATAGGGCCAGGATTACAGAAAGCCTAAACAATTTTTGGAATTTCTTTCCGATCATTCGTGCTAAATGTGAGTAACGATTGTTAAAGGTCCTACAGGTCCTTCAATAATTTTTTGGCATTCCCCGTGAATTGTGAAACAACCCGAATCGTGTTTGAATAATATGGGTAAACTTTTTTCTATGACATCCATGATCATCGAATACTTTTATGATTTCAACCATAGAATCTACTTCAACAATTCATCTTCGAAAAACCTTACGATGTATCTGTATACTGAATATACCACATGAATGCATGGAGTCTTTACTATGAGACTGCTGATTTTGGTTCCGTTCGCATAAAAAATAATCGAGATATTGCATTTCCAAACTGGCAATGCTAATGCCAAAAGTTTCAGGAATTTGTGAATAACTTGGCAACAGTGCATAGCAGAGAAATTTTTTTTAGTAGGTTATACTGCAAATTTGGTATTGAATCGATACATAAATGAAAATATAGGTAGTTCCATTTGAAATAAGAAAGTAGATATGCGTTTGAGATAGACGTGGCAACACTGTCGACTTGAAAATATTTTAGGCGAAGAGTTCCTTCACCCTCAGGGCTGCACCTAAAATTTCAGAACGAAATATTCACTAGTTCTCCTAAAACGTCTAATAGGGCAACTTAAAAGGAAAACCCTGTATATGATATGTTAAAAATAGAAACTTTATCTTTCTACATCGATATACATGCTGTTTCAAGATGTTCCATACAGCCAACATCTCGGCTCTTAAACAGGGTAGAAAGTTTAAACAAAAAGTATTTTGAATTATATCAAAAACTAATCAGAATCTGCCGTTTTGTTTTTAATTACCACCCGCGAAAAATCAACCAAAATATTTTTTTAAGCACTCTTAGATTTTTTTCAACATATTAACGATTTCCAAGTAGAAAAAAAATTAAAATTAACCCTTAAAGGTATCGACCTATTTTGTCTAACCGGTAAATTCAGGAGACCTCGAGATCAGAATTCATGATGCCTGTCATAATGCCACGTCATAAATGATCTTGCCAGCTGTGATAGTTATTTAATCAACTAGGTTATTGAAGACAGCGACTAATGGTCAGGATATTTCAACGTTCGTTAATATTTCGAGACCATAAGTCGCGAGATTGATAACCTAGTTGATTACAAGATTTTTCCGTCGATACCAATATGAATTGTGTATATACTTTTCCCTTAAATGCATTCTTAGTTTACACAAGACATACATTCGACAAATATAGATTCATAAGTTTCTTTCTTCCAGTAGAGTTTTGACATTACTCGTATTGCTTCTGAATGCTTTGTGTTCGGTTGCCCATGATATTTGCACATTAAAATAGCATAAATTGAACATTAAAATGGGTCATTAGTGTTCAATTTTATATTGAGGTCGACGGAAAAAGACATTTATTGACTCGGTTTGAAAGTTCTGTGGAAGCTGATGGGACAAGTTTCGAACAATTTTCACGTTGATTTTAACAAAATGATTATTGAGTAGTTTTATTATGTTTCAAGTTGTTTGTATCAATGTTCTGTTTATTGTTCGTACATCTTAGGACATCGAAAATAAATCACCATAAATCGCAAAAATATGGACACAATTTATAATTATTACTTTCAAGGGTTGAATTCACGTAAAATGATGAAAAAATAATAAGTAAAAAAAAATATTATTTTTTTTTACTTGTGAACCGTATAGAGTAGAAAGAATCTAAGAGTGTTATATGAATGTTATATATATACCGAGGTAGTTTTTTGTCAGAAGTCCAGTGAGGAGTCTTAACTCGTTTTTGAACGTTCGTTCTATTTAACCGAGTGCTATAACGTTTTGCCCAAATGCCTGTTATTTTAGAATTTTGGTTTCAAACGATAGGGTTGGACTCCCTGATGACGAATTCATGATCAAATTCGATTCTGTCCGTGGGGCCGTCCGTTAGCACAATAACTTTCCAAGGGATTATCCTAGATACTTGAAATGGGTGAGTTCGGTTTCCAAATGGCTCGGTTAAGTTGGTTAACCAGCCAAATCGTACAGGATGTTCCATAAAATATGGCCATTTAAAATTTTTTTCTCAAAACGAAACCCATTGAAATGAAATGTTACGGCCACTTGTAAGATGCTTATAATAAGCCTCATGCAAAATAGTGTGGCCACAGTTGAACAGAACCATAGAAAATTAAATTGGAATATTGAAAAGAAGAAACTGCATATTTCCATAAGAAGATATCTAATTCGATCGAAATTTATTTCATAAATGAGTATTGATACACTGCATGTTCATGTGAAATTTTGTGGCCATGGTGTCAGAGCCATAGAAAATTCAATTGAAACATTGAAAGGAAGAGTCTGACATACTGAATGTCCATGCAAAATTTCAACAGTTTCGGATCATCAGAACCATAGAATTTTATTTTTTTAATTATTTATTTTTCACATATTTCTGATGGAATGAAAGGAGTGTTAGAGAATTCAATATGAACGACAGAGCTTCTGACTTCATGCCACGGATCTGTTAAATTTTCTTCATTTTATTTGATGTGAAGTCAATCAAAAGTATTGTTTAAGCACAAAATATAATAAAAAATAGATGATTATATTCCAGGAAGTATATAAAGGGCCTAATTGAAAGTACTTTATTCTGTACGTAATAATTTTCTCATTGAAGCTGTTGTTCAGACCAGCTGTCCTCCAAATTCGAATCATAAGCATCTAGCTAACCTAGTTGATACTTGTATCGAGCAAAGCAACTCTTCAATACTAAAAATCTGTATGCAAATTGTATTGAAACTAAATTCTCTATGAACGTTTTTTAGCAAGTAATTATTCATTATTTCTTATCTATAAACTTCTGATTTTGGATTTTTTCTATAGAACATGAAATGAAATCTAATCTTTTCAGAAAAGCAGACATTCCAGTTCATCGCAATTGCAAATGAAAAACATCTTTGTATCATTTATGTGGAATATTTTTCCATTTCTGCAAAGAGTATGATTTCCGGTATGTTGCTCGTCAAGTACGTGGCAAGAATAACAAAATATTGAATGGATTCGTGGCCTTGAAGGCCACCGTACAAGAGAACATGTTATGCGAAATGTGATTTGAATGTTTCATACGATATCAAAGTACACTATTAATTTCACTTGAAACTTTTGGTTCTCTTCGATGCATTTTGAGCCATCTACGGGGTGCCAGTGAATAGGTACAACAAACTTCAGGGGATTATTCTGCGTGACAAAATGAAGACATTATGCTTCATAACCTTCTTCCGAAAATGCGGTTTTGAAGTTACTTAAAAACCGACTGAAAAAATGGAAGGCAACTGAGATATTTCATACTAACAATCATTTTTGAATTCTTCATCCAATTCGCGAAAAAAATTGCTCTTGTGTTTTTTGGTTCGAGATGCTGTTTTTTATGCAAAAAAATGGTACAACTTAACACGTATTTTAATAAAAACGGCACCTCATTCGAAAAAAAAGCAGGAAACATTTTTGGTAAAAAATTGAACGAATAATTCGATAACAATAGTAAATTGTTATGTCTCAGAGGCATACCATTTTATCTTAAAACAATTGAGATAATACGGTTCATTATACTATGAACATTAATTGCATGTCAGAAAATGCGTAATAACTACCTATTCTATTCGCATATGTCGGCCAAATTTAGAGCAACAAATAAAAAGTCAGTTTCTAAGTAAAACTTCAACAGTATCTCGAAAAACGAGGTATTTTCGTACAAGAGTTATTATAGCATAATGTCATTTTTTTCAATGAAAAATCACCGCCTTTGTTGCTTATTCATTGACACCCTGTATATTTTTCATGTAACATCATTCATTTTTGATGAAAATCTGTTTAATCATGTCTGAACCTTTATGTTTATTTGAGAATTTTCGCAGATTTTGATTCAGAGTATTTTTGTTTCAGACTTATCCAAAAATCGTTTTAGTGAGCTTCCAGAAGAGGTTACAACCTTCCACTTCTTAGAAAAACTTTTATGTTATCACAATGCAATAAGATTAATGCCCGATGGATTGAGTAATCTTCAGTGCCTCAGCTTTTTGGATCTGAGTAGAAACCAACTAACCAGTCTTCCGAGAGAAATATGTCAATTACCTATACAGGTAAGTTTATACACTAAGTGGATTTTGAACGCTCGTGCTACTTAAACGAGCACTATATCGTTTTGCCCAAATGTCTGTAATTTTCAAATTTTGAGGTAAAAATGGTCTCAAATAATAGGGTTCGACTCAATTCTATTCGTAGGGCCGGACGGACAGCCGGCCGTTTGCACGATAACTTTCGAAGGGATTGTCCGAGAGACTTGAGAGTTTCAGAGTGAGTTGGGGACCCAAATGCCTCGGTTAAATTCGTTTACCAGCCAAATTGTACATACGAGTATTGTTCCATAAAATATGGCCATTCAAAATTTTTGTTCCTCAACATCTCAGACAAAACAAAATCAATCGAAATGAAATGTTGTAGCCACATGCAAGATGCTAATAGTAAGCCTCATGCGAAATTTCGTGGCCATAGTGCTAACAGAACCATAGAAAATTCAATTGGAACATTGAAAAGAAGCATCTCTTTATTTCCATAACAGGATATCCTATTCCAGTGAAATTTATTTTGTGAAACAAGACTGATAAGCTGAATGTTCATGTAAGATTTCAAGAGGATCGTATCGTCAGAACCATAAATATAATTAAATTTTTGTTAACTATTTATTTTTCACGCATTTTTTGAATAATTTACAGAATATTATTCTGCTTGTGCGTTTATATATTTGGTATAAATAAGTCCCATATAAAATTTGGAGGTAATAGTCTTGTTGCTCCATAATGAACGAGCTCTCAGAAGCTCCTGCTCAGGGCTTTTCCTAAATATTTAGTTTGGGAATTATTCAAATTATTGTATCATTCCTCTTCAAATCGTTGAGCATAAATTATAATAATAAAATTATTATCAGTTTTTGTAACTTTCACAAACCTATACTTGGCTAATGCAGAATTGGTAAAGAGTTCATAAAATATTTTTACATAACTTCTTGATTTTTACTATAGGACGATAACCCAAATTATTTTTTTTAAGCGGGGCAATTTTTTTATAGACGAACCCTTATATTCTTTACATCAGCCTTCTGCTGATTTCAAAAGCCCTTTAATTCTGTTTGTGATATTTCTTCAAGTTTAGAAAGATTTTCCCTGATAAAGAAACATACAGCACAAAAGGAAAGAAAACCATGAGTTTTGACATGATTACGTCATGAATAGATCAGAGCACCATGCATCTGAACAATTTAATTAAAACAACTGTAATAATATTATGTTTAAATTTCCTCCTTATGCCTCACCTTTAATACATATCATGCATATTAGTTTTGTTTTACTTTATCACTCTCCACAATCAATGAACCATTAAATTTATGTGGTTCTGCATTAAGGGCAATAGTTTTTAAACAGAAAGGGCAAATGTCTATAAAACTGTACCAACAGTTTGTTTCCCAACACTTTATAATATGAAATGCATTCAGAACTTCTTCTCGAACTTCTCCTTCCACAAGGGCTCTAGAATTAGAGCTTTAAACTCCTATATATTCCAGAAATTCTAACACCTGCACTTTACTTTCATATACAGTATACATTACATGTACGATATAAATGAACTGAAGGAAAATTGAAATATAGTTCAAGATTCACAACATCTACAACTAGATTTGCTGACTTGTAACCTTTATATTATTTAAACGTTTGAATATTAGTTATAAAATAATTGAAATATTTATTAAACCACAAAATCCAACAAAGATCCCAACTCCATGTAAATTTCCACATTATTCATTAAAATTTCGATGAAACTCCGATGACTTATCTGTCCAAAACAAGATTGTTCACATTTACTATCTTAGCTCAGTTCCGATTCTCGCCACCTTAGCGCTGATATCGTAATGGAATATGCCAATGTAGGCCAAGCAATAGAGATATTTCCTTGACAAAAATACTACCTGGAAGCCACCTGTGCCATTCCGAGCAGGACAGTCCGTAGTTTATTCCCACCTTGTTTTCAACACGAAAATGCCATTTTTTTATTTGTTATTAACAAAAACAACAAAAATACGCGTTCTTTTTAGTTTTTTCGTTGCAAAATGGAAACTATTGATCGGATCGTTTGACCCATCATTCTCTTCACAATGTAATTCTCTACAATTCATCCCATTGCAACGTTATCACTGCATCAATAGTTTCCATTTTGCAACGAAAAAACTAAAAAGAACGCGTATTTTTGTTGTTTTTTGTTAATAACAAATAAAAAAATGACATTTTCGTGTTGAAAACATGGTGAGAATAAACTACGGACTGTTCTGCACGGAATGGCACAGGTGGCGTCCAGGTAGTATTTTTGTCAAAAAACTAATCATTCGTAGCTCTGTTGCTTGGCGTAATGGAATAAGTGGGTAAACCACCGTCGAAGGATAAAGTATATCAATCAGCTGAAAAAGTGACCAAATTCGAAGAATATTACGCAGTGATACTAAAAAAGTTATGAAAAGTCATATTTGATTAAAAAACATCGAACAAAATTGACCAAGTATTGCTGTTGCAAGGCAATGCGTCAGTTCACAAGAGCATAGCTACAATGGTCGCTCTGCACACGTTGTGCTTCAAATCACTATTATATACAGGGTGTCCCATTACTCGACGTCAACCCGGAACCGGGTGAAAAGGCAAGTAATGCTGGTTATCAGAAAAATATAAAAAAAATCTAAGTTGCATGATTTTAAAATAATGCGCATTTAAAAAAACACGCAAAATTCCACACCCTGTGACAGTCTTTTCGCTCCTGTTGCCACAAATATCAACTTTTTCCAACTTTTTTCTTTGCTGTGTAACCTTGAATAATGCTTGTCTAAACTGTAATCAAAATTTTGATACCAGCTGATCTAGGTTTCATAAAAATAGGGCTTACTTCTCAGAAAAAAAATTCTAAATGAACAATTGCCTAGTTTCAACTGACTGTATTGAAAAAAAAATGTACTACGTAGGTTTGGCATATTTTTTCAAAAGTTGGCGCATTTAGTGAGGATTCCAAAATGGTATAATACTTATTTAATTGCAGCCGCCGTAGTTCAAATTTATTTTCGATTGCCTTTGAATACACTTTTTCGTTAACTGCTTCCCAGTAATAGAGTCCAATGGGTTCAAGTCCGGTGAACGGGCCGGCCACGAGATTGGACCAGAACCTCCGATCCATCTTCCGGGAAAAAATGTTATCAGAAAAAAAAATTTCCAGAGAAAATAATTTTTCCGGAAAAAATTTTTCCTGAGAAATTTCTCTGAAATTTTTTTTTCTGGTAACATTTTTTCCCGGAAGATGGATCGGAGGTTCTGGTCCAATCTCGTGGCCGGCCCGTTCACCGGACTTGAACCCATTGGACTCTATTACTGGGAAGCAGTTAACGAAAAAGTGTATTCAAAGGCAATCGAAAATAAATTTGAACTACGGCGGCTGCAATTAAATAAGTATTATACCATTTTGGAATCCTCACTAAATGCGCCAACTTTTGAAAAAATATGCCAAACCTACGTAGTACATTTTTTTTTCAATACAGTCAGTTGAAACTAGGCAATTGTTCATTTAGAATTTTTTTTCTGAGAAGTAAGCCCTATTTTTATGAAACCTAGATCAGCTGGTATCAAAATTTTGATTACAGTTTAGACAAGCATTATTCAAGGTTACACAGCAAAGAAAAAAGTCGGAAAAAGTTGATATTTGTGGCAACAGGAGCGAAAAGACTGTCACAGGGTGTGGAATTTTGCGTGTTTTTTTAAATGCGCATTATTTTAAAATCATGCAACTTAGATTTTTTTTATATTTTTCTGATAACCAGCATTACTTGCCTTTTCACCCGGTTCCGGGTTGACGTCGAGTAATGGGACACCCTGTATACACGGTCTTCATAAATGATTGTAACATCCTAGATTGCTTTGGACATTTTTCATCTTATCTTTCCTTACAAATCCAATAAATTTATAATTTCAATCACATTTTTCAATTTCTTTAGGAATTACCAGCCCAAACTCACAGTATCGTTTGTTTAAATTGAATTTTACATCAGAATATAGATATTTATAATAGTCCAACGGCAACTGCGCTGTTATAATCATTTATAGAGCTCCGAGAAACTGATTCATATATCAAAGATTCGTCGAACCTTAGGGTTTCGTTTATTGAAAAGAACAATATATTTATTTTTTAGTTTTATTTAAAACTCTTTCATTCCGCGAACTTTTGTACCTTACCTCGTATTATGGATTTTCAAGCTGCATTAATGATGTTGACATATAAATTTTATAGAATGATTTCATTTTTTGTAACTAGCCTAACAAATTGTTTTTTTTCAGATCCTCTTGGTTTCAAACAACCGTCTGAGAAGCCTTCCTGATGATCTGAGTAAAATGTCTCAACTCACCGAGCTCGACGCTTCTTGTAATCAGCTGTCCCATCTTCCTCAACGAATGTGCGAACTGCGGAATTTGCAATCTCTTATTCTCAGAAATAATTTACTCTTGGCTTTACCCATAGACATAACGCTGCTGAGCCTTTCCAGGCTGGACCTGAGGGCCAATAGAATTAGTACACTACCGGTAGAGCTTAGGGAAATGGAGTCATTGATAGATTTATTACTAGAGGATAATCCGTTTACTAGTCCGCCTGCCAGTGTGAGTATGCGATTCTTCACTAGTGAAAATAGGCATTTGCATCAATTGGACTTGACTTCTTACGTTTTGTAACAGAAAAATAATTTTCTTTCATCGGTTTATTGTTGATGCGGTTGAATTATTATGACGAAGAAAACCGAACTTTCTTTTCTGTCTTTAAACTTCAATCCGTCAAAATAGTTTATTCTCCTTTATTCATATTCGTTTCGAGTAACCACGGAAGCAACAGAAATATCTTTTTCTGATTTTCCGGAGCATACGAAAGATTGAAATCCCAACTTAACACTTTTGAGACACATCATAAACACATATAAAACCATGTGATCAATGACAGTGATTTGGTTGTCTCTAGCAAGTAGCTCTATACATCATGCATAAACGTCTTGTGCCAATTCTCAATTCAGTTTTCCATTACTTCATTCTTTAGAACAGGCACTGTAAAACTTGAGTGAAGCATCTGGACATCTGGTATTCTGTAATATGTCCCTTTTTTTGAGAACAACAAAGTTTCAAAGATACGTAATAAATATACACCACAGGGTGTAAAGCATATTGAAAGCAACTTCATTTGTTCAAATGAAACCTATATTATTTTGGGCACTTGTTCATATAGTCCATTTAAGGACAATATGAAGTGAAGGAACCTCTTAACCCCTCCTATCGCTAAGACCTCTCTATAGTGAACGCGGCAGAGTAGGAATCTTTAACCAATTTCAAGCGGATGACCAATAATAATGGCGGCTATCATTGGTCATTACCTTTTTGTCCTATAACCTAGAACGAATAACCGGCCCTCGGCTTTCGTCGCTTTGGACTTCGGACAATTTTACTTTAAATAATATTAACAAGTCAAAAGCTTTCAGCGTTAATTTCGATCCAAGCTTAGAGATTTCACTAGGTAAGTTGACAACCTTACTAAACAGAAGTTTAATCCGGCACTTGAGTCTGGTAATTTGCGGTTCGAATCAATGACGTCGAAGGGCTAATTCATGACGTCATTACTTTGGAACCAAAATTACCAAAACCTCTTGAATGCAATTGGTTGACCAAAATGATAACCGGTTATTCGCTCGAAATTGATTTATGTCTCTTTACTAGTCCAATAAACCTTTGTCACATTCCGATCACGCGCGGATATGACCAACAAAAGATGATTGTTCTATGGAGAAGGAGGATCTAAAGTTTTAATCACTTCATACTCTCGTGAAATAGAGTATAGAGGAACAACGTGCTATCGTTCTGCCCAAATGTATGTAATTTTCTAATATTGGAAGTGTTCTCGATCGAAACTCTGTGATAGTCACTGTTGAAGAATCCGTAGTCAATGAAAATTCTGTCTGGCCGACCGTCCGATATACATATAGATACCGGAATGGAAATTCACATCAGGAACCTACGATATTCGAGGCATCAGAGCGGAAACTCAAACTTAACGCACATACATCAGCATCGGACGGACGGCACGGTACGGAATCTAAATACCCCCAATGAAATTAAACGGAGCAACGCACATATGTCAGCACGGCATTCACGGCAATTACCTTTATGAAAATTCCGTGCCGTGTGTACCGCTACCGTCTGACCGATGCCGATGTATGTGCGTTAGGCTTTAGTCGTCCAGTTGAATTGTGATATATTAGAAAGATTTACGTGCTACGTTCATCACGAAATGTTTTTTCATTGAACATCCAATGATTCAATGAAGTCTCGCTCTTTTTCGAAATGCCTGTTTTTTAGGTCTTCACAATGAATAGCAGTCTGATTCTGTAGTTATCAATTAATATTTGTCGAAATTGGTCGGTAATTGAACCCTCATTAAGGCTTTCTTTGGAAAACCTGATAATATGCAGATTGCATAATAGACTGATATTGCTAATGTGGAATTACTGTTATCGAATTGAAAAACACGTATTGCAAGTTTTGTTCCTCAAAATCCTCATTATTTCAGTCAGTTAACTAGTGAAAAAGAGTGAATCAGAATAAATTTCACTATGAAAAATAATTATTGAATAAAACGTTTGAAGAAAACTTCATTCTTACAGCTATGCAAAAGGGGCCGAGTTCACATCTTCAAATATCTCGAAACTGAGGCTTTGAGACTGGAGGCTAAATGCGGTGGATTCACGGCAGGTGGCACATTGGGAAGAAGAACAAAAAAGACTGGCGGGTCTCCAGGACCCACACATTTGGATAGACTGAAACAAAAGCGGTATAATGTAGATAGCGGTTATAGTACGAGTAGTGATGACAAACGATGGTCACAAGAAATAACAGGTATAGTGTAAAGCTCATGGTATTTTATTTTCATCTTCATGCTTAATTGGCTGAAGGTCGATCCAAACATTTCAGTGACGTGACGTACCGTAGAGTGTCATTCAGTGAAAAAATGTATCGGAAAATATAGGTTCCTATTAGAAGCGAAAGGGGAAAAGACGACGCTATTCAAACATGTCTGATGCAGTGATATTCCGGCTATCACGGTTCACGGCTGTCATGAGAATATTTCAATTTTGAAAAATGTCATATGGGATGTACCCAGTGTCTTCTTTTCTTCTTACTCGTTGAAAAGCAACTCTTCAGAACAGCAATTTATTTCGCAAGACAATAACATTCACGTCAGATACCAGATCCAAACTGAAAAAGCCCATAGGGCGCACTCAGCCATTTGGGAAAAAACACTGATACGGACGACATCGTACGTGTTGCTGTGTGGATGGTTAATAATTCATAACGGATTACACTGAAGGTAGTGCAGCACTGACAGCAACGTTGCTGTCACGTCACTGAAATGTGTGGATCGACCTTAATTCGGAGCATTTTACTTTTCGATTTAAAAAAATGTCGTTATTTGAGTGAAAATCAAACCTGAAGTAAATAACTTACGATTTTCCTACTTTTTAGTGCAACTTGGTCCAAAAATATGAACGAAAGGTTTTTTTGATTGAAACATAGACGTTCCTTTGAAAGAAATGATGAAAAACGAACTCTGTATATTAGTGTTTTGTGAACACTGACATTTTGGTCTATATCAAATAATAAATATCTTCGATTCGTGTGATTAGTTATTAAAATAATATACCATTATGATGATTATACACTATAGTTCCCTCGAACACGGTGTAATGTAGATAATTCTAATATTCAATTCAATTGACACCTCTCAAATTCAACCCAAACTGCAAATGGCCGCATTTTGTTTGTCTCAAAATTTTTGACAGGTTCGCCATCTATACTCGGTTCACGAAAGGTTGAGCCGTCGGTTGGCCATGGAAATTTGACATATTCCACTGTGTATATTAAAATTTTAGGTTATGTTCTTTATTTTCTTGTCAGATTGATACGCAATGTTGTCAATATTGCATAGAGTTTTCTGATAACTCGCAAGCTCGTCGGACGAGAGTCGAGACCGGGTACATTCGGCAACGTTGACTTTATTTTATTTTATGACAGTAAATACTGCCAACTTGAGATTAATCAAGAAATGCCTATAGTCCGTTCACGAAAGTTTGAGCGCATGGTAGGCGCTGTCATAACGTAAAATAAAATCAACGTTGCCGAATGTACCCGGGCTCGTCCGACGAGCTTGCTAGTTATCAATGAACTCTATGATATATTGACAACATTGCGTATCAATCTGACAAGAAAATAAACAACCTAACCTAAAATTTTAGTATACACAGTGGAATATGTCAAAATTCCATGGCCAACCGACTGCTCAACCTTTCGTGAATAGACTATACTATGTGCTCAACCTTTCGTGAACGGACTATAGTTAGTATTATAAATCAATGTTTAAACCTTATCGTTTCATTGATTGTCATCCGAAAAAGGCGTGTTCAATTTGTCAAAATCACTTCAATTCCAACTGAAGTGATTTCGAAAATTATTCAGTCGAATAGAAAACTAGGAATGAAATTAAAATTTCGCTGTCAGCGTTTTGTCCATCTGAAATTTTATCGCCGTAATATCCGAAACAAAAGCGAAACAGTAAACCTATAGTCCGTTCACGAAAGGTTGAGCACATAGTAGGCGTTTTTTTATTTATCTGAAGTTGGCAGTATTTGCTGTCATAACGTAAAATAAAGTCAACGTTGCCGAATGTAACCGGCCTCGTTCGACGAGATTGCGAGTTATCAGACAACTCTATGCAATATTGACAACATTGCGTATCAATCTGACAAGAACATAACCTAAATTTTAGTATACACAGTGGAATATGCCAAATTTCCATGGCCAACCGACGGCTCAACCTTTCGTGAACGGACTATACTAGTTCATGGGCCCGCGCCTGTTTCTCATAATTATTACTAACAATCTGAATGTTTGCGAGTAGCTTCACTTTTACGAGACACCCAACTTTTTCCTCAACGAAAATTGCGTCAAAAGTGTTTAATAGGTGAATGTACAAATTTAATTACTAACAGCTACTATATAAATTAAATCTTGAAACAATTTTATTACAAATTGAAAACAATAGGTTTGTTCCAACTCAAGAATTGACCGTACAATGATCGTCAGGATTCTGCGCAATAGATAAAAATGTGTTCCAACTGAAAATGTATCGTTTGAGAACGGTTTCGTTTTTGTTCCATCCTGCTTCGGGACCGTGAGTGGAACGGTTTTGTGATCGTCATTTCGATCCCTGGTCTGGAGCAAGTACTGTTTGGACGGTTCTTGTACGGTCAAAGTTTAGACTTGCGCATAAGATCGATTACTAACAGTTTCGTGACCGTCAAATTACCGTACAAAAGTCAGCTGTTGGAACAAACCTAATAATTGTCCTACAAAAATGATGATTCTATCAAAGTGTCCCCTACTCCCAAGATATATCATCAACTAGGTCTGAAAAAATTATTACTAACCAGCTGATTTTTTCATTGTTGCTTAGCAAATATTTCCTTTAGGAACTGGTCACATTGTCCTGCAAATTGAGTGGTACGCTTTTCCAGTCCTACTTCAGAAATTGTACCACATGACCCACAATTAGAAATGATTACCAACAATTGACAATTTCCGAGCGTAGGACTGAAGAAACGTATCACTCAATTTGTAGGACAATTTGACCAGTTCATAAAGGAAATATTTGCTAAGCAACAGTAAAAAAAAATTCTTTCAATAAACTTTCGCTAGATCAAGCATGGCGTGTGACTTGAAGATTCTGTGACAATGTCATGGGAATGTCAGTCGAGAGAAATAGACGAGTGAACGGATAATAATAAACTGTAATTGTTGTTTCTTTTGTATTACAGAGAAACCAAAACTTTATATTATTATCAAGACAGATATAACCTATAAAACAACAATTTTGTTTATGATGTCAAAGCTACAGTTTGAATTCACAGTAGTCCCTTGTACAAAGGATACCAAGACTAATATTATAGCCATAACGTCAATTTATACAGAAGATGGAAAAAGATATATATTGCCTGAAGAAATTAGAAATGCGGTACATCATTCCGATCTGAAGAAAACCGATAATTATGTAAAACTAGTTAATTCATTGAAAAGAAGACATCAGGTGAGAAGAGTATGGTTTACATTGTCGGGAGAACTGCGAGCAGTATACATGGATGATGATGGAAATTTACAATTTAAAGAACAATACTTGGAGGAATTAGGTGAAGAGAGTACGAAAAGCGCTCAAGATTATGATCTGAAAGATATATTGCAAAAACTGATAGAAACAACACAAGATAAGAATGAAGAAAAAAATTTGAAAAAAATAGCAGAAAAATGTTTGATTGATAAATTTTCAAGCAAAAATACAAATGCTGAACAGTGGATGGAAAGCTTTGAAAAGGAGTGCTTTAGATTTAAAGTGGATAAAAGTGAAGATAAAATTGAATTGTTGAAGTTATTTCTTGATAAGCCAAGTTTAAATTGGCACTCTTCCACACTCATAAGATTAACAGTAGAAGCTGGTTGGGTTGAATGGAAAAGGAGATTTTTAGAATGTTTTCTAGATAATGGATGGACAAATATAACTTATGCAATATCATTTAAATATCGAGAAGGTTCGTTATCTGATTATGCTTTGAAAAAAGAAAAACTTCTAATAGATTTTAACAAAGATATGGACACAAAGTCACTCATAGCATTAATAGCAGTAGGATTACCAGAATTTATTTTGAATAAAATTAATAAGGCTGAACTAAAGGAAACATCAGATCTATTCAATGAATTGAGACAACTCGAATGTCTTGTAAAGAAGAAAACATCTCAAAAACTATCTACATCACATTTTCAGAAGAAGTATGACGAAAAGAAACCATGTAGCACATGTGAAGATTTAGGTAAAAGCGGGAGATACCATCCCAATGAAAAATGTTGGTTTAAAAAGGAAGGAAAGCATGGAGAAAAAAGCAACACAACAACAAGGGTAAATAACAATTCCATTTTAGATGTAGAACTTTATAATGAACCAAAAAACGAATAAACACACCACTAATTAAACTAAACATATTATTAGAAGATAGAATAAAAATTGAAGGGGTCTATGACTCAGGATCACAAGTTTCGTTGATTAACAAAAGATTAGTTAAAATAAAAACAATACAGATAAAAACAAAATACAATTGAAAACAATTAGTGGTGTGTCAACTACAATGGGATTAACAAAAATTAAATTAAAAATTTTTAATATTGAAAAAGAAGTAGATGTTTTCATTGTAGAAAATGAAAATTTTCATGACTTTTTAATAGGTCTTGATATTATAAAAGAATTTAGATTAAGGCAGGATGAAACTCTTGTTATAAGCCCAAGTGAAGATATAGTAGAAATAAATTTTAATGAGCATACTGAGGAGATAGATTTTAAAATAGATATAGAGCATTTGGATGATGAAAAAAAATCCAAAATAAAACATCTGATAGAAGAATATAAAACAATTTTTGCCAAAGACAAATACGATATAGGAACTGTAAAAGATTATGAAGCAAGAATTGATCTTTTAGTTAACAAATTTTGTAGTAAGAGACCATTCAGTTGTACAATTGAAGACAAAAAAGAAATAGAACAGCAAGTGGCAAAATTATTAGAAAAAAATTTAATTGAAGAATCATATAGCCCATTTGCTGCACCTGTGACTCTGGCATTAAAAAAAGGAGAAGGAAAGACTAGATTATGCATCGATTTTAGAGATTTAAATAGAATTGTGACACCCCAGGCGCAACCTTTCCCACTAATTGATGACCTGATAATTAAAGCCCGAAATTGTAAATATTTTACATCACTGGATATCAATTCAGCATTTTGGTCGATACCACTAAGGATAGAAGATAGAAATAAAACAGGCTTCATAACTCAAGAAGGACATTATCAGTGGACTTGTTTACCATTTGGTTTGAAAACAGCGCCAGCAACCTTCCAAAGAATTTTATCAAGTATTTTGAGAAAACACAATCTGAAGAATTTCACGGAAAATTATATAGATGATTTGTTAATATTTTCAGAGTCTTTCGAAGAGCACATCAGACATGTAAAACAAGTTTTAGAAGCCATTCTGAAAGAAGGATTTAGATTGAAATTTAAAAAATGCAAGTTTGCTTCTAAATCAATAAAATATCTCGGACATAGATTATTAAGAAAAAACGTTAAATTTGATTGGTCAGAAGATTGCGAAAAATCATTTGTAGAAATAAAAAAACTACTGTGTAATCAACCAGTGCTGGAGATATTTGACAAAGATTTACCAATTAAAATATACACAGATGCTTCAATAGAAGGTATGGGTGCAATATTGAAACAGACACAAAAAAATGGAAAAGAAAAACCAGTAGCATATTTTTCAAAGAAACTTAATGAAAGTCAAAAAAGAAAAAAAGCTATATATTTAGAATGCCTAGCAATAAAAGAAGCAGTAAAATATTGGGAGCACTGGTTAATTGGAAGAAGGTTTGAGGTTTACTCAGATCATAAACCTCTTGAGAATCTAAACATAAAAGCAAGAACAGACGAAGAGTTAGGTGACCTAATATATTATCTATCCCAATTTGATTTCAGTATCACATACATACCAGGGAAATTCAACTCTGAGGCAGACTGTCTTAGCAGAAACCCGGTATTAGAAGCCATAGATAACACTCAAGAAGCATTAAAGATAGTTAATACAATTAATATTCAAGAAATAAAAAGGGATCAAGACGAAAACATCACACTAAAAGAACTTAAGAGGAAAACAATAGATGAACATGGTATATTTTATAAAACAACTAAAAATAAAAAAAAGATAATATTATCAGAGAAATTGAGTGTTGAATTAATAAAGATTTTACATAGAGATTGGTGTCATATTGGAATAAATCAAATGATTGGTAAAATATGTCCATACTATACTTCAGAAAGATTAATAGAAAACATAAAAAAAATTTGCAAGGCATGTGATATTTGTAAAAGAAATAAATCTAGAGGACAAGCAAAGTATGGATTAATGTCTCAATTAGGACCAGCATCGAGGCCATTCGAGATAGTGTCGATTGATACCATAGGTGGATTTGGTGGTCAAAGATCAACAAAAAGATATCTCCACCTTTTGGTGGATCACTATACAAGATACGCATTCATATTAACATCAAAAACACAAACTGCAAATGATTTTATAAAAATAGTTCGAAATACTTTAGAAATTGGCAAGATAGATACAATATTAACTGATCAATATCCAGGGATAAATTCCAAAGAATTCAAAAATTATTTAAAAGAACAAAACATCAGACTTATTTATACAGCCTTAAATGCACCATTTTCAAATGGTCTGAATGAAAGACTAAATCAGACAATAGTTAATAAAATAAGATGTAAAATTAATGAATCTGGAGAAAAGAAAGCTTGGACAACAATAGCAAGAGAATGTGTTGATAAATATAACATAACAGAACATTCGGTAACAGGTTTTACACCTCAATATTTACTAAATGGGACTATCACAAGTTTGCTACCTGAAGAATTGAAGGAATCTATTAGTGCAGAAGACTGGAAAAAGGATAGAAAACTAGCCCTACAAAACACCATAAAATCACATGAATATAACAAAAAATTGTTTGACAAAAACAGAAAAGATAACGAATTCAACACAGGTGATTTAGTATACATAGAAAACGGCAACAGGTTAAATAGAAAAAAACTGGATGAACTTAGGATTGGACCATTTGAAATAACAGAGAAGATATCAAATACAATATTTAAAATCAAAACTGGAAAAAGAAATGAAGAAACTGGATTATTCCATATAACGAAATTACTGCCAAAATAAACAACACCTTCAGGGGGGGAGATGTAAAGAATTCTTCATTCAAATTCTTTCAATAAACTTTCGCTAGATCAAGCATGGCGTGTGACTTGAAGATTCTGTGACAATGTCATGGGAATGTCAGTCGAGAGAAATAGACGAGTGAACGGATAATAATAAACTGTAATTGTTGTTTCTTTTGTATTACAGAGAAACCAAAACTTTATATTATTATCAAGACAGATATAACCTCTTATATATCATCAACTAGGTCTGAAAAAATTTTTACTAACCAGCTGATTTTTTCATTGTTGCTTAGCAAATATTTCCTTTATGAACTGGTCACATTGTCCTACAAATTGAGTGGTACGCTTTTCCAGTCCTACTTCAGAAATTGTACCACATGACCCACAATTAGAAATGATTACCAACAATTGACAATTTCCGAGCGTAGGACTGAAGAAACGTATCACTCAATTTGTAGGACAATTTGACCAGTTCATAGAGGAAATATTTGCTAAGCAACAGTAAAAAAATAAGCCGGTTAGTAATAATTTTTTTAGACCAAGTTGTTGATATATATTGGGAGGAGGGGACACTTTGATAAAATCATCATTTTTGTAGGACAATTGTTGTTTTCAATTTGTACTAAAATTGTTTCAAGATTTAATTCATAAAGTAGCTGTAAGTAATAAAATTTGAACATTCACCTATTTAGCACTTTTGACGCCTCCATACTGTATTAGTCCTCACTATCGAGAATTTTCGTAGAGGAAAAAGTTGGACGTCTCGTCGAAATGAAGCTACTCACAATTATACAGATTGTTGGTAATCATTATGAAAAACAGGCGCTGGCCTATGGACTATACCAGTACTTTTCAGTATAAGCAACTGCTGAATATGCATTATTTTTTCAGTCTCTGACCAGATACACCAATTGTCCCATCACAGTGTTCGAATCAGAAAAAATAATGCATATTCCAGCAGTTGTTATGATAATTACTGATCAGAGAAATTTAGATGGATATTTCTCATTAGAGCCTCTATAATGCAATTTCATTCACAACTTGTTTAAAGCGAGAAATTTTTCATTCAGGTGATCTCGAGAAGACATGGACAAATTCAAACCCATCAGTAGCTTCAACTCGATTAGAACTCAACGGAGGAACAGTTTCTTCTCTCTCAACACCATCCACCATCAGTCCTGGACCAGAAAATGGCGAGGATGAATCTGAAAAAAAGGATGATCTTAAAAGTTCGGGAGAAGTTAGGTGAGTGTCTGCTAGATAATAAATCTTAAATGATATGCAGAAAAGTTTTCATAAAGTTTACTCCAATCTGCATTTCTTTGTAGGTCGTTTCCCTATCAGAACACATTCTATTGGTTCATCTTCCGTAAATTTATACAATTCATAGCTCTTATATTTGTAGTTATTTATAAGAGTGTCAGTAGGAAATAAATACTTTGGTAACTTATGTGTTTTCTGTTCGTTTGTTTGCTCTCCAGAAAATAACAACTCATTGTTTGTGTATTAACAATTGTGGTTTGAATTTTTTCAGTGCTCGTCTTAGTCCAGTTATTGATCATAACAATACACAAAGCAATGGTTATGAAGAGAAAGTAAAACCTCTACATCAAATTCAAACTTACAGGTAATGTTTTCGCTTAAAGTAATTGAACCTGTCTAATTCTTATTGCTCATTATGTTTTCATGAAGATTGTTAATTTTTTTGAACTTATATACACTTCAAATGAAATTTTAAAAACACAATAATTAACTTTAATATTCTGACCAGAAATTAGTTTTCCTGATGGTTAAAAAATGTTAAATATTTTGTATTTTAGGGAATACAAAGAAGCCTTGAAGCAACAACGAGCACAAGAAGTTCCTTCTATTTATAGAACCAAAGAATCAGATGAACTTTCTTACAAAACAGAACCAAATACACCAACGCACCATTCTTCTCCACAGTCTTCTATGGCTACCTCAAAGTCTGATCCTACACCCTTAAATTCTGTTTTGGGTAGTCCCAAGAAAATATTTGATGATACAACGAATAAAAAACCTGTACAGAAAGTTCCACCATCTAGAAATTCGGCGTTCTCGTCCAATCAAACACATGTAAATGGAAATGGTGAGATTGTACAAATAATATACATGTCTTCAGACTGAAAGTCAAAGAATCATTAGTTCTTATGTAGAATCACATACGCTAGGATGCATGCTTCCGGTTTATAAAATAGTGAGTTTCTCTATGGTGTCTTGCTTGGATAGCGTGCTTATTAAAAAAAAGTGCCATCTAACAAACTAATATCATTTATTAACAAATTGTTGATTTTCTTCAACTAATGAAAAACACTAACCTTGAATTTTACTTAAATTTCTGGAAGATATTTTGAATGATCTTTCCGCTTCAGAGTGCCTACTCTTTCCTTTTCCACAGAATATATTACCAGCCACTTGTAGCTTATTGATATAGGTTATGGGCAGTAACAGCTGGAGTGATATCTCTACAAAGATACAGTTACTTAAAAAGTTCCATAATGTACAAATACCAAATCAATTGTTATGTTGAAAAGCTATTAGCGTTTTCCATATGGACAACTGGAGCGCACTGATTGCATATTTTTTGTTCCATTGGTAACACTATTGTAGATTTCTGTGTTCCATTAGGAAAATAGTGCATCGTAACTTCACTGAGTGCCATCATTTCTGCACCAGTTCTTCAGGGTCTGTGGATGATGACCGCAGAAGTATTCAATTATGTATTTTTCCTCACTATTTCACCTTCATTCAATGTTTATCCTTGCTTGGCCACATGGTCCGACCTGAAATATTGTACCATATCACTTTAAATAATCTTTTGTCTCATAATATTTTATGCATCTTTGTTCCTGATTACTTGAAAAAACGCCCTCCAAGATTGAATATGTCTGAATTTGGCCGTGCAGTTAAACAGTGGTATAATCGAAAGGTTTCTGAATAAACGACCGATTGGAATAAGTAGTTTGGTCTCTCTCTTATCGTTGTGAGTGGCTTAATCGAGCAGTATAAGGGAACATGCAGTACTCCCATCTAGTATTACCTTCAGCCTGACGCATTAACTAAATGCTATTCATCTTAGGTTGAAAGTACGTACTGTCATAACATAAAATAAAGTCAACGTTGCCGAATATACCCGGCCTCGTCCGACGAGCTTCCGAGTTATCAGAGAACTCTATGTAATATTGACTAGATTGCGTATGAATATGACAAGAAAATAAACAACATAACCTAAAATGATAATCACAGTGGATATGCCAAATTTTCATGGCCAACCGACAGCTCAAAATTAAGAGAACGTTCTCTATAGTCAAAGACTCACAATGTACAGTCCGTTCACGAAACTTTGAGCTGTCGGTTGGCCATGACAATTTGGCATATTCCATTGTGTATATTATAATTTTAGGTTATGTTGTTTATTTTCTTGTCAGATTGATATGCAATGTTGTCAATATAACATAGAGTTCTCTGATAACTCGGAAGCTCGTCGGACGAGACCGGGTACATTCCGCAATGTTGACTTCGTTCATCGTCATGACAACAAATACCGTCAATCTCAGATAAATAAACAAACGCCTACTTTGCGCTCAATTATATGTGTACGGAATATATATCTGAAATAAATTATTTCCGTTAGACTGAAGGATAAACAAGGTTTTTGTTCTCTCAGCACTGTTAGGCTTGTCGAAGACTAGTACACTGGAAACTCCCTTTTGTCTACTTTCATTTGTAGTTTTTATATTGAAATCTGCATGCTGATGCCTCAATATTTAGAAGGCTGCCCTGTTTGATAAATTGTTATTCTGTCTATTGTTATTTCGTCAAATTTTCCAACATGTTATTTCATGTTCCAGGTACAAACGTAGAACAAAATAGGATCTCAAACTCAAGTAGTCCGCAATTTATCCAAGATTATGTTAAGCCGACTTCACCTTTCAAAATAAGTTCCTCTGGTATATTATCTCATGACAACATTCCTTTGGGAAATAATAAGCAAAACTCTAATTCAGCAATGAAGAACAGTATGAACGGTTGTGGAAACATGAAAAATGTAAACGGTGTGAATAAAGGAACTCCGAGAAATATATCTTGGAATCCTGAAGTAACGGCTGACAAAATGACATTTACTATGAGGAGAGAAATTGATAAGGCTAGAGAAGAAACGGATTTGATCAATCAGTTGAGAAATGTGAGTTAATCTCTGAGTAGTTAATTAGTAGTAAATTATATTTGAGGGTAAATTATTTTAGAACAGTGAGTTGAAGTATACATACATATATACATTTTCTTTTACCATTATTTATTATTTTCATAATGATGCCAAAGAAAGTACAATATTTTTATTTTTCTAATACCGTTATTTCATTAATTATTTTCAAAATAATACCAAATTTTTAAACAGACTCTAACATATCGAATGATCTAACGTTTTCATCATGAATATACAGGCAGATCAAAATACTTTATCACTTTTTTCCCTATTTATTAAGAAGACAGCGTCCTATCGTGTTCTCCAAATGTATGTAGTTTGAAATTTTCAGTTGACTGTTAGTTTGATTAACATTTGATTTAATTTAAGTTATTCGGCTCAGTAAGCCTGTCACCTCAAAATTCATGTGAATGTTTCAGTTCTGAAAAGAAAGGTGAATATATAAACGAGTAGAAGGAGACCAATAGTTCAGAGGACATCCAGATATAAATCATCATTATCTCCTTCTTCAGTTTCTGCAATTGCTATTCTTTTCTACTCTCAATGGTTTTCTAGTTCTCCCTTAAAATCTTGGAAAATTGTCAGTGTTTTATTTTGAAAGAATTTGCAAAAAGTTCAAGGATGAACGATTTCCAGGATCTGTTGCATCAGAGGAAGAATTTTGCCATACAGTTGAACAGTGGTATACTCGAAAGATTTACGAGCGAATGGTTGTCTCTGTCTTATCAGTAGTAGTGGCCTGAATGAACCGTTATTGTAGGTAACTTAAAGTACTCGAATCAAGTATTTCGAGCAGCCTGACGCATTGACTTAATGCATTGGCCCCGTGCTGCGATTTGAGAGATACAACCATTAGAGCATTCATCGCGCCAGAAAAATAACACGTAAATCTGTCGATCATACCACTGTTCAACTTTATGGCAATTTTTTTTTCTTTTATACATTGAATATCGTATGTTTCCGATGTGAAGTTCCAAACCTGTATATGAATATGCATGATTTTCAATGGTTTTCATTAGGTACTACCCTAAATCACTATTATTATTCTTTCAGGTTATTGAAACTCGTCTAAAAATGGCACTGCCCAATGATCTTGCTTCCTCATTAACAGATGGTGTAGTGTTATGTCATTTGGCCAATCACATCAAGCCTAGGTCCGTCGCAAGTATTCACGTTCCTTCTCCTGCAGTTGTAAGTGTACTCTTTTTATTTGCATGTACATAGTTCGTAATAAATAATTCAAATTTCCAGCCAAAACTCACGATGGCTCGGTGCAGAAGAAACGTCGATAATTTTATAGAAGCATGTAGAAGAATTGGTGTTGATGAGGTGAGTTACTTACATACAGGGTGATTTTTTTAAGTGTTTCATTAGACGTTTTCGAGGAAGGAATTGTAATACAGATTCAAGATTCTGGATTTTCGTTTTAGAGTACATGAACTTTAATTGTAAAATATTTTCAAGAGGGATCTACTTCCGGTTTCACCGGAAACGAATGTAACTTCGTTATTTCAAATGCAACACCCTGTATATTTATACATATTCGAATTCTTCGTTCAATTCTACACTGATTTGATGTATGATATGTGCAACCACTCAAGCGGTTCTTGAATTATAGCCTGATTATCAAATTTTTTGAAAAAAAGGTTATCACAAATTAGTGTCCATATCTTCAATATCCCCCATTACAAGAATTTCTTTTTGCGAAAGTGGAACAAAAGAAAGTACGCTGATGCTGTTTCTTGTATAACTTATGAGGAAATATTATACAGGGTGTCTGAAAAAGGGCCTCAAAGTGAGCCTCAATAAAACTATGAAATCTCAATTTTTTCAAATGGCAACCCTATAATTTTGTAATTCCAATCGATTGCTCTTCAAAAACCAGTTATAGTGTCCCGAACGTTTCATGCCTCTAAAATCAGTATTTTGGCCGTTATTCAATAAAATTCGAATTTCACGATTAAAGACAGGTTTCGCACAGTTTGTAAGCTTGCATTTTTGAAGTAGGCTATGTTAGGAACTGTCATTCTTACTTATTCTTACAGATCAAGCACTAAGCATAACATGCAATAATAATTTCACTGGAATGATATATCAAGGGTATGTTTTTTATTTGCGGCAAATGTAACAAATTCGTAGAACAGGTAATTAGAAATTCAACGAACGAAATTCACATTTACTGACTTTAACGGAATCAAAGTTCAGGAGGTATCAAAACAATTTTCTCTGTACTGGAAGCCTTAGCCCTAAATGGACACGAGTGAATACAGTAATAGATAATGAATGATCTGTTACTGCATTCACACGATTCCGTTTTAGGTTAATGCTTCCACTACGGAGAAAATTGTTTTGATACTTCCTGAACTTCGATTTTGTTAAAGGTGGTAAATGTGGATTTCTTTCGTTAAAAGTTCTGACTGCCCTTTCTAATATTTTGTTACATTCACCATAAATGAAGGACATATTCAATACATCACTGTTACTGTAATTCATATTTTGCATAGTGCCCGATGGATCAAAAAAGTATAAATGACAGTTCTCTAAAATGCGTTATAAATCAACAGACACAGCCTTCTTGAAAATTTCTATCCTAATAAATGCATGGTTAGACTAAGAAACCTTGATTCAATCCTGAAATTCGAATTTTATTCAATAACGGCAAAACTACTGATTTTAGAAGCATGAAATGTTCGGGATACCCTAACTAGTTTTTGACGAGCCATCGATTGGAATTACAAAATTATAGGGTTGCCATTTGAAAAAAGTGAGTTTTTATAGTTTTATTGAGGCTCACTTTGGGGCCCTTTTTCAGACATCCTGTATAATATTTCCTCATAAGTTATACAAGAAACAGTATCAGCGTACTTTCTTTTGTTCCACTTTCGCAAAAAGAAATTCTTGTAATGAGGGATTTTGAAGATATGGACCATAATTTGTGAAAACCTTTTTTTCAAAAAATTTGATAATCAGGCTATAATTCAAGAACCGCTTAAGTGGTTGCACATATCATACATCAAATCAGTGTAGAATTGAACGAAGAATTCGAATATGTATAAATATACAGGGTGTTGCATTTGAAATAACGAAGTTACATTCGTTTCCGGTGAAACCGGAAGTAGATTCCTCTTGAAAATATTTTACAATTAAAGTTCATGTACTTTAAAACGAAACTCCAAAATCTTGAATCTGTATTACAATTCCTTCCTCGAAAACGTCTAATGAAACACTTAAAAAAATCACCCTGTATAATTTTATTTCATTTATTAAGGATGTATTTCGATTCATTTCATGAAAACTTACTTACTGTTTTGGTAACTAATGTAAGTTTAATACATAGAATTGTCTGAATGTTGATTGGGCGCGCTTCAAGGAACAATTTAAAATGTACATTTATACTTAACACTAGTAAATACACTGCGCAAAAAAATTAACTCACATTCTGAAAATCTCAATTTTAATGAAAGTTAACTCTACATTGACTTTATAACTTATTTTTCATGTTCTCTCGGGAAGGTTTTGAACGAAACAAGATACATTAAATGGAAGAAAAATTCTAGATTTCACTGAATCTTATTTGAAAGGAGAGAAATAAACAATTTTTAAAATACTGGAATGCTGATAAGTGATTCAATACTTGGTATTTCCACCCCTTGCGTTAATTACAGCTCGGCAACGACAGTTTATACTAAAAATGAGTGATTTTAAAATGTTCCGATCTAATCCTTCCCAGATTTCTCTGAGTTGGATTTCTAAGTCATTAAGAGTAGCTGGATGATTTTCTGAACTTCTCAGCCTTCTATTGAGGTTGTCCCAAACCTGCTCCATCGCATTGAGATCTGGACTTCTTGCTGGCCATTCCATTCAAGCGAAAATCTGAAGTGTACGTCTCAGTTCAGTTTTTAGTGGTATTTTCGAATTTTAAAACCGTTTTTCAAAATTCGGATGTACAGGGTGTTGTTTCGGGGATTCAAACGATTCATAATTTTCGTTAACCCGGACCTGGATTTTAAAGTATACAGCTATAAAAAAGAAAACCAATGTGAAAATGAATTGCAGAGTAATGTTGAAATTATTATGGATTCAATATTGTTGATAATTTATTGTTAAAGTCACTTCAAACCACTTTCGGGTATCCAAGTTCCTAAAAACTTCACTTTTACCTTGAAAATTTGTGCAGTAAAACTTTCTGCGCGAAAATTTGAAGGATACGTCTCAGTTAAGTTTTTAGTGGTGTTTTCGAATATTAAAACAGTTTTTCAAAATTCCGATGTACAGGGTGTTGTTTCAAGTATTCAAACGATTCATAATTTTTTTTTAATCCGGACCTGGATTTTCGAGGCGGTTATTGCACGATATGTTTGGGCTCTCTATAAGGAACATATTTGCCAAATATGAAGAAAATATACCAGGTGGTTCGTTTGGTACGGCCTCAGGAAGAAACGGGCAAAATTCATAAAACACCCTGTATCTCGGCTATGAAGACAGTGAGACCCAATAAATGGGGTATCTTTAGAACCGTCTTGGTGCCATCTATGCACGTGTGAAGTATTTCCCTTTCCCAATGAAACACCCTGTATACCTATCAGCATTCATAGCTCCATGATCAACGACCACTAGGTTCGTGCGAGCAGTCAAAGATATTCCACCCCATACCATAATCGATCCTCCCCCGAAACCAGTAGTATTCAGGAAATTGCACTGAGCATATCTTTCATGTGGACGTCTGTATACAAGGGAACGCCGATCACAATGGTAGAGGCAGAATCGAGACTCATCTGTGAAGAAAATTCTTTCCAATCAGCCTCTTCCCAATGGATATGCTCTCTCGCAAAATCCAAAAGCGCCCTTCGATTGGTTGGGGTAAGATCTGGGCCTCTTGCCGCTACACGAAGCCTTAAATCATATTCTCTGAGGCGATTTCTTATTTTCTGAGTGTTAACTTGCACCCCATGAGTTTGCTCAAGCTGATTTTGAAGGAGGCGAGCGGTTGCAAACCGTTGTCTCAACGAAGAAACTCTCGAGTAAGTTATTGCATGGCAGTTGTTAACCGTGGTCTAACCTGTCCTGTACTTCGGACATTCATACCTGTCTCCCTGAATCGCTGCCACATTCTGGACACACTTGTACGGGAAACTCCAAACCTTTCTGCAATTCTTGTGGATGTCCACCCTTCTTCACGCAAAACTACCGCTTGGATAAATTCCTCTTGGGTCAAATTGCGTGTTTCGCGTTGCATAGCGATCGAGTGTAAATCAAACGAAAGAAAAACTTTTGATGACTATATGATGAATAGAATTGATCGAGAACAACTGAATTCAGAATGGCACCAATACATTCAAAATCTGATAATCTCATCTTTTTTATTCCTGCTGGGAAAAAACATCTGTATTGAAGAAAAACGTTGAAAGTGGATAACATATGCATGCATAATTCTGATAAAAATAATTATCATTGAGAACACCTTCAGTTGTAGAATAAATTTGAGATTTCCATAATGTGCGTTAATTTTTTTGCGCAGTGTATTTCTATTATGGGATCCAATAGATGTCGGCCAGATTTGATGTCATTATTCGTTAGTGAAACCAACAGGTGGCGGTCTGTCTTAGTTTAGAAAATATGGGCCTCCAAAGTTCCAAAAATATCCCATCTTCACGTCACTTTTTTCACTATAAAACACAGAATTACTGTTCCTTTTGAGTCTATAAACAACCTTCGTATATTCACATAACGATTTGAATACTCTTATTACAGGTTTATTCGATAATTAATGCAGAACCATCGAAATTCTAGAGGTACCACATATCTAAAAATTCGAAGGAGGTTTTTAATGGTAGGTTTGGCACCGCCGCAGATTCCTTCGCTCCGAATATGATACGATGCCTTCCTGTAATACCCGCCATATTTTGATATGCCACTCGCCGACAAACGTAGCGTAGCGGTGGTGCCAAATCTACCATGAATAATGACGAACGGCGGGCTTTCTTTAGGATTTGTGGATATGTGGTACTTCTAGAATTTCTATGTTTTTGCATTAATTATTGAATATACCTGAAATGAAACTAATCGAATCGTTCTGTGAATGTACGAAGGTGATTTATATACTAATTTGGAGCAGTATTTCGGTGTTTTTCTATTGGAAAAATGGACCTGAATATTATGTTATATTTCTGGAACTTTGGCAGCCCATATTTTCAAACTACGACAGACCGCCACCTGTTGGTTACACTAATGTTGTTCAGGAATACTCAATGACACCAAAATCTGGTCGATATCTGCTGGACCCGAAATTGAAATATTTACCATAACACTGGTTAATCTTATATTTTTTAACTTCCAGCAAAATATAGATATTTAATACTAAACCTCTATCTTGAGGAAAATCATAGGAATAAGTGATCTTTCAATGCGAATACGAACTTCATTGTGCAAGTCGCTCCTTCACCTTCAAAATTGAACACGGCGTAATGAAGTTCGTATTTGCATAGAAAGATCAATCAATTGTCCAGAATACAGGCCCAGATCGTGTTTGATATAAATATAAATATACCAATTTAGAAGTTGACATTACTTAAATGTTATTATTTCTTATTTTGAAACAGTCCATGTTTCATTGAGAAAAATCCTTTGTGTACTAATTAATTTTACGCTGGAATAGAGAACTCGGCAAGCACAAACCTTGAATCACTGTTTATTGGAAAGTCTAAAATGATTCACTTCTACATACAAAGCTCAATCATCATTTAGTAAAATTATACAGTGTGTTTGGTCATGACTTAGCGATAATTTAAGGTCATCAAATATACCTAATATTATCGACAAAACACCCAAACTTGGAAGTTTACCCCCTTAGTTTTGGAGTAGCCCCCATTTTAAATTTACTTTTTTATTTTCGTTGACCCTTCCAAATAATATCGATTTCTTTGGACATAAAGGTCCTACAGATTTTGAAAAAATGTTAGATGATACTACCACCATTCTTTGAAAAAGTTCATAGTGAAAATATGTACTGATGTTCTCAGTAAATCCGCAATAGTACAAGAACTAGCACATTGAAATATAATTTTTTTCAATGATTTAACACGCAAGAATATTAGCTACAAAACAGAACTCACACCATTTCTGTAAGTTACATAATTTGAGAGTTATTGCTGTTCGAACATGATCACTACGCGAGCAAAGACACAAAACAGGTCGTCATGAAAGCCACTACCTGTCTACAGAGCAGAGGCGGCCATTTTGAGCAATTTTTTGGATCAATTTATTTATTTGATCATTGAAAATTATCGAATGTACAGTACTGAGGTTTTTTTTATTTTATCAATTTTCATAAGGGTCATGTTCGAACAGCAATACCTCTCAAATTATGTAACTTACAGAAATGATGTGAGTGTTGTTTTGTAGCTTGTGTCCTTGCGTGTTAAATCATTGAAAAAAATTGTACTTCAATGTGCTAGTTCTTGTACTATTGCGGATTTACTGAGAAAATCAGTACATATTTTCACTATGAACTTTTTCAAAGAATTTTTTTATGCCGTTTTGAAGTTGAATGTTTTTATATTGTTATACTTCAATGAAAGGTGGTAGTATCATCTTTCAAAAAACATTTTTTTTAACATCTGTAGGACCTTTATGTCCAAAGAAATCGATGTTATTTGGAAATGTCAACGAAAATAATAAAGTAAATTTAAAATGGGAGCTACTCCAAAACTAAGGGGGTAAACTTCCAAGTTTAGGTGTTTTTGTCGATAATATTAGGTATATTTAATGACCTTGAATTATCGCTAAGTCATGACCAAACACACTATATAATCTTTTCAAACAGGCGTGATTGCAACATTGAATATATTTTAAATGAAGGTGACCACTAACTTGGATAGTTAAAACACTTTAAAAATTGCTTTGTTTGATATCATTAGTGCATCAGTATTCCGCAGACATATCGTAGCAGAACGAAAATTCAAACACATTATATTGTACCATCATATCAAAACTATTGATAATAACATTTTCTATGAATGAACATTTTTAAAAAGTCGACACATGGCATGAGCTTGTTTTTATAATCCAACTCTCACAGAGGGTAATGGTTATTTATTCAATAAGATCCGGTTAATCTTAAAATGAAACAAGGTGCGTAAGGAGTATAAACAAAATTATTTATTTATTGAACAGGTCTATATTTGCCATTTATGTATAGAATATATAGTCAACTATCTCACAGTGAGATTGCTCAGAAAATAATTTCTGTTAACTCCTGCAGAGGAGATGCGATTTGATCTCCAAGATCATTCACTTAACCCATCTGGACTTAGGGGTCGTTTATACTGGCCAGTAACTTATGCCCTTAAATTATGAATGAAAAACTTCTGGGTAAGGGAATAAGTTAAAGTTCGAGTATAAACCATAGCATAAAATTTATATAATATGTTTCAATTCTTAGGGTAAGGGAAAAGTTAAAGTTACGGGCCAGTATAAACGACCTCTTAGGAAGGAAAATGTGTATTCTGTTCAGCTAAATCAACATAAATTTTGTCTTGTTTATGTTGAAGTTATTGCAAAAGGGAAGTTATTAAATGAGTTTATAATTATAATATTTCTTTATTTCTAATAAGATTCAAATGTGACAATCCTTGAAGAAATAGTGCCTTTAAATTAAACAATTGAAATAGGTAACAGTAGAAATTAATGAACTAGAGCTTCCATAAGCTGTGCAGAGGTTGATGCAATTGCCAGCATCACTGACGGCTGAAGTAGAGAGAATGCTATCTCCGGTGCAACAGGAAGCACATTCTTCCGGCAGAGGGCAGCCTGGACAACCTAGGAGGGGGGATGATCAGACTATCCAGGAGGCTGCAGTTGTAGCCCTAAAGGGTGAGGATGCAGCAGAACCTGAGGAGATGACACAGGAGGCAGGATCCTCAGGCAGAAGACAGGCTGAAGTCCTGGGTACTGATAGTGATTCAGAACCTGAGGAGATGACACAGTAGGCAGGATACTTAGGCAGCAGGCAGGCTGAAGTCCTGGGTACTGATAGTGATTCAGAACCTGAGGAGATGACACAGTAGGCAGGATACTTAGGCAGCAGGCAGGCTGAAGTCCTGGGTACTGATAGTGATTCAGAACCTGAGGAGATGACACAGTAGGCAGGATACTTAGGCAGCAGGCAGGCTGAAGTCCTGGGTACTGATAGTGATTCAGAACCTGAGGAGATGACACAGTAGGCAGGATACTTAGGCAGCAGGCAGGCTGAAGTCCTGGGTACTGATAGTGATTCAGAACCTGAGGAGATGACACAGGAGGCAGGATCCTCAGGCAGAAGGCAGGCAGGAAGTCCTAAGTGGGGGGCAGATCAGACTACCCATGAAAGTGATAGCGAATCAGAACCTGAGGAGATGACACAGGAGGCAGGATCCTCAGGCAGAAGGCAGGCAGGAAGTCCTAGGGGGGGGCAGATCAGACTACCCAGGAGGCTGCAGTTGTAATCCTGGAGGGTGAGGATGCAGCAGAATCTGAGGGGATGCCACAGGAGCCAGGATCCTCAAGTAGATTGCAGGCAGCAAGTAAGTCCTACTAGGCGGGCAGATCATACTACCCAGGAGGCTGCAGTTGTAGTCCTAGGGCAACCTGGACATCCTGACTGGGGGAAAAAATGAAATAATTAAATTGAAATAAAATCCGGACAAGAAATTAAAGCGGCGGACAAAAAATAAAACACATAAGAAAAAGTTTTCCCGTAAGAAAATTACAATGAGAGACACACAAATGACAGTTTAGGAGGTTACCATTCCAATTAGTCCAACAATAGGTAACCTCCTTACACACTGGGGACAGTGAAAAATATTAATGAAAATAAAATAATTTGATTGAAATAAATTCCAGAAATAAATATACTAAGGACGGCAGAAAATAAATGAATAAAATAAAAAAAAACTATAAACTGCAGAAATTCATTACACTGAGAGCGGCGGAAAATAATAAAATAAAACAAGAGAAATAAACTCCTGAAATAAATCACAGCCAGAAAATTATGGTCAAACTGTTCTAACAGATTCAGAAACTTCGGAAAATAATTGAAATAAATTGCAGGACTAATTTTAGAATTCAAATATCGTAGGAAAATCTCAGTCCTATGTGACCTATTAATTGTTGTTCTAGCTTGAATGGATAACCGGATAATTAAATTGAATAAAATTAAATACCAATGAATTTCAGAACTGAATTACAACAGATAAATTGAGATCGAACCCACTTACCAGAAGCACTCCTCTCACGAATTGAATCAAATGCCCTCCGGGCAACGGTTTTGTTAACCCCTAAAAGTGGGGGGTGTCATGCGCCAAAATTTCGGAAAATTCGTATAGTGGGAGCAAAACGACTGCATTTGATTGGCTGACATTTTACATCATTTTCTGTTTCTAGAACATTCCAGGAATTTCTTGTATCGAAAAACCAAAAACACGCAGCCAGCGTCTTTATCAAATTCGCAATCCGCAAAAACAGAGACATGTGTAGAAAATCGGAAAACAACAAACTAAATTTCGTACGGGCGTTTTTATACGTCATGGGATTGTAAATGAATTTGAACAGACTAATTTGATGTTATTTCAGTATAAATAAATTTTCGAATTCATATTTCATTCAGTTGCCGTGAAATCGGGAAAATAAATATCGGACTTAGGAATTATAGAAAAGAAAATTGTATTTTTTATTGAAATTCAATTGAAATTGCAAAATAATGCAAATCGCATACTATTCAGTTATACACTCAGAATTTGTCTAAACTGTGTACAGTATGGTGGTTTATATGATACACGCAAATAAAACAATTATGTTTCTTACGGTGATCTTCTAGTAAATAAAGAATTTCTATTAATCAATTAGAGCATTTGGTGCATAAACCATTCCTAGATTTATTCGAACAAGTCTGAACTGCACAGACCGGTCGGAAACTGAAAAGAATAATTACATTTTCTGAATGAAATTTTCTAATAATTCTCATTACTATTTAAAATGATTTTTTTCACAGAAATCTTCTGAAGAGCAATTAATTTTCATCATTCGATTATGGTTCTCAATGCATACGTTATTAGATTCATGCAAACTTCATCTGAATGATATTATACATACTGCGTGGGCGCTCAAGAAATAAAAAAGTACTTTTCTTTACGGTAATGCCTAACGACTAAAGAATTCCGATTATACAGGGTGTCCGGGGAATAACTGTACATAATCATACCAGAGGTAGGTTTGCACATCTGACTACTGATTGACTATAAAAAATCAATTTCTGGATTTCCCTAGAAAACTACAGGGTGTTTTTCCAACTTCATGGAAATACTAGGACCATCATAAAACCCAAACTTATTGACGGATATTATTGAAACTTGAGAGGTTATTGGCACATGCCTAGGTCGAGTCAGAAAGATATCAATTATTCCATTATTCCAGGGCCGGACTCATTAATCCTCATTTAAAGTGTTCAGGGTAAAGAAACACTTTGTACAGGGTCTTTATAAATGATTGTAACAGCGCAGTAGGTTTTGGATTACAGAATACCAATCTCTAACCAATCACAGCAAAGCATGATCACAGAAATCTGTGGTTTGCATAATCCAAAGCCAACTGCGCTGTTACAATCATTTATAGAGACCCTGTATTTCGAATTACGAATATTTAATTCGTTTTTTAGAAAGAATGTAAATTATGCTTCAATTTGCGGTATCGTTTAGAGTTGTCACATCAACAACTATTTTTTAATGAAGTTTTGAATTCAGAAAAAGTTCGAAAAATTGAATTCATTTACCCGAACAGAACTTAGTCACCTTGTGGAGGTCGAAAATAAATAATAAATTTTCTTTAAAAAGTCACTGAAGCACTTGAAGCATTATTTAGCTTCTTTCTAAAAAACGAATCAATTATTCGTAATTCGAAATAAAAAGTGTTTTTTTACCCTGAACATTTTAAATGAAAATAATGAGTCCGGCCCTGGAATAATGAAATAATTGACATCTTTCTGACTCGACCTAGGCATGTGCCAATAACCTCCCAAGTTTCAATAATATCCGTCAATAAGTTTGGATTTTACGATGGTCTTAGTATTTCCATGAAGTTGGAAAAACACCCTGTAGTTTTCTAGGGAAATCCAGAAATTGATTTTTCATAGTCAATCAGTAGTCAGCTAGTGCAACTCTATCTCTGGTAAGAGTATGTACAGTTATTCCCCGGACACCCTGTATATTTATATAATGGATTATGTAAAAATTACATAATCGACAATATACGGACTTTTACAATATCCCCAATCTTGAAATAAAATTAAGTTACGCTACGGTATTATACTGAAAAATTAAATATACGTTTTCTAACGGGTCAACGGAGAACAAACCTAAAATAGATAATCAATTACATTGCATAGAAAAAAAAAATTTTTGGTAATTGAAATTTGCCAAAAGTGTATACAGGCCGGCCGGAAACTAGCAAACTTTGAAATATACACATTTGATGAAAAATATAGCTCTTACGTTTCATCTGCACGAAACTGAAATGAATTATATACTTGGTGATCAGCACATTAAAGCAGAAAACGGAAACTAGTAATGAGCGAAAAATCACTTCATTACAAATTTCATGAATATTTTAAAGTTTCATGATCTATTGACGAAAAGAAAGTCATGTGGCTGTAAGTTTAATGTTGGGTTTTACAAAACTACAATAAACCATTCATTAGACAGAAAATTTTGTCGTGCAGTTGAACAGTGGTATATTCCAAAGATTAACGTGTTACGTTGCCTTCCATACTGGTTGAATTAGGTCACTCTCATTGATAAGAGAAAGACAACAACACACGCTGTTCAAGTGGACGCCAAAATTCTCTCAGATGCATTTATTTATTTATCCAGGATAATGCAAACGGGTATTTTAACCCAATACAGAACTCATAATTTGGCTTTAATAAATTGTTTTTAATGAAAATATTCAGTTTTTCTCATTCCAATATGGTGCTTTTGAACAAAAAGTCCAAAATACAGGGTGTCCCGGAAAGAATGCGACAAACAGAAACCATGAATCAAGGGCATCAAGGAGGACTCGTAACAAGAGATTTTAATATTTTGAGGGCCGTCGTTTAGGATATACAGTATAATATTCATCTTATGGCTGAAATTTCAAAGTTCAATCTGGACTAGAAAAAATTTGGACCTTTTCTATTTTCATGAATATTGAAACACCCTGTAGGTGAACACTATGTTTTTATTTCATTTTCGTAACCACAAAGAATCAATTAACGAGAAAAATTCAAAATCTCTACTTGGCACGGTCATACAGGGTGATCAAGAAGTGTGCAAAAAACATTTACCTCATGAGTGAAATATCAATGTTCAATAACTCTTGAATTATTATACCGAATTATTTCAAATTTGGGAGTTTTGTCACCCTTTACGATTGCCATCTTTAATATTTCAGAAATTAAATAAATCAGATCCGGACTAGAAAAATTTTGGACTCTTTCTATTTTCATGAATAATGGAACACCCTGTAGGTGAACACTATATTTTTATTTCATTTTCGTAACCGTAAAGAATCAATTAATGAGAAAAGAGTGACAAAACTGTAAAATTCGAAGTTATTTCAGATCAAATCAAGATTTATCAAACTATGAAATTTAACTCATAAGGTCATGTTCCTAGATCACTTTGTACGAGAGTGCCAAGCAGATATTTTGAATTTTTCTCATCAATTGATTCTTTATGGTTACTTAAATGAAAAAAACATGATGTTCACGTACAGGGTGATACACTATCAACAAAAATTGAGAATGTCTGAAATTTTTCTAGTCTGATTTATTCAAATTCAGAAATATTGACAGATGCTAATCGTGAAGGGCGACAAAAATTTGAAATCATTCGGTCGAATAATTTGAGAGTTATTGAAGTTTGAAATTTTACTCATGAGATAATGTTTTTTGCTCACTTCTTGATCACCCTGTATGGCCGTGTCAAGCAGAGATTTTGAATTTTCTCATAAATTGATTTTTTGCGGTTGCGAATATGAAAAAAAACATACTGTTCACTTACAAGGTGTTCCTATATTCATAAAAATAGGGAAAGTCCAAAAATTTGCTAGTCCGAATCTGATTTATTCAATTTTTGAAATATGGCAATCATAAAGGGTGACAAAACTCCCAAGTTTGAAATATTTCGGTCCATTAATTCAAGAGTTATTGAACTTTGAAATTTCACTCCTGGAGGTAATGTTTTTTTATCACCTTGTATGACCGTGCCAAGTAGAGATTCTGAATTTTTTTCATTGATTGATTCTTTGTTGTCAAGAAAATGAAATAAAATCATAGGGTTCACCTACAGGGTGTTCCAATATTCATGAAAATAGAAAAAGTCCAAAATTCTGCTAGTCCGGATCTGATTTCTTCAATTTCTGAAATATTGAAGGATGGCAATCGTTAAGGGTGACAAAACTTGCAAATTTGAAATCATTCGGTTCAATAGTTCAAAAGTTATTGAACTTTGAAATTTCAGCAATCAGATGAATATCACCCTGTATATTCCAAACGAAGGCTCTCAAACTATTAAAACCTCTTGATGAGAGTCTTCCCTGATGTACTTGATTCATGGTATCATTTTGTCGCATTCTTCCCGGGAGACCCTGTATTTAATTCTAATGGTTTTTTTGAAGCTTCAGGGACATATTGATATGTACAGGGTATTTCCGAATAAGGTGCCGTAAATTCGAGATCTTCATCCTTAGATGATTTTATGACATAAAGTTCTCTGGTTCTCTGACGCATTGTTTCTGAGATTCGGGGAAAAATTAATTTTCCGGAAATATTTTCGCAACTTTTTTTTTGGTAGGTTATGAGTACGCATCAAAACACATTTTCTTTCAAACGAAAATTATTTTTAATGTTCATCATTGCGTCCGTACAGACTTCGTCCAAATAAATTTGGTGAAAAAATGGTGCGCCAATGAAATTTTTCAGATTTAAAATTATTTTCGTAATCACTCCATGATTCAAAGTAAGAATGGTATCTTGAGTTTTTTTACCTTCGACGAATAATTTCTGAAATAAAAAATAAAATGCTCATCTAAGAGAATTACGAAATTGTTTGATTGATCTGACTGCATTGCTTAGTTAAAAAGTTATGACAATCTAAAAATTTTGATGAATACATAAACCACCCTATATCTCGGTTGTGTTATTGATTAGACCTATCAAATATGGGTTTTTTGGACTCGCCTAGGCAGCACTAGCTCATCAGGTTGCCGTATGTTCATTTACCAATTAAACACCAACATTTTATTCTTAATTTTTTTAGAATATAGAATCAGAGACGTTAATGTCGTTGATATTAACCAAACCAATCTTTATGATGAATAACATTATAAGCTTTTTCATATTGAGAATGCTATAATTCAAATTTGAGTATTCTGATAACTATTGATTTCATTACCTTATGAATTCAAGCTACCTTGAAAGTTTGAGGTTTTGAAGCCGTTTCTTTTGGGATGTTATCGTGTTTACGGTCGCCCGTAATGGTTAACGATTCGAAATGTCAAAATACACTGACCGGCAAAATAATTGATCCACTTAAAGGAATCGATGAATAAAATAGAATAATTTCGTTGTTGCAAGTCCGATTTGATTGATTTTTTTCAATTGCAGGTAGATTCATACATAATCAACCAACAGTTTTTAATTTCATGAAAACTTGGCGTACCTCATTTTATACAGGGTGAAACGAAATATGTTTTTTTACCGTAACTTCAAAACCACCCCTGGTGTGTTGTAGTCGTTCCACTGTGTTTTCTATCACATCATCAAGACACATCTTGTCAGTGATGCTCTAATTGGTTCAAAACTTTATTGAGGGCATCTGAAGACGAATTTCATTGGTTATCCGCGCCCGGGCGGAAAACACATTATGTTTTTCACTTAGTTTTCAGTTTATTCGCATAAGGTCATAGTTTTAGGTTAGATTTGTTGAAGTACTGAAGCCTTAGCGAAATAAAATGTTTTACTTAAAACCCTGTATCATTAACAAAAATTGAGCTATTGTCAGAAATGAAGAACAAAATTGTTGAGGAAAGATATGTCTTGATGATGAAATGAAAAATCACATGATGGAACAACGAGAGCACACCACAGATGGTTCAAGAGTTAGGAGGAAAAACACATTTTGTTTCAATCAGTATAAAATGACGTACGCCAAGATTTCTTGAAATTCGAAACTGTTTATTGATTTCTTAGAACTTTCCTACAATTAAAAATAACATGTTAATGAATTAACAAACTTCATCGATTTTTTGAGTGTAGTTTGGAACCATTCTAGTGCATGAATGAATTATCATTTTCTGTTTGAATTGTAATTTTGTAAATATGATTGTAGACATACCTTTGGCAAATAGTGAGTGAGACTGTGGGTGTTGATTGCAGGGGCGGCTGTGCAGCACCCTAGATGTGACCGAGGCTTTAGTGGGACGTGGTCTTCCCCGCCTTTTTGAAACTGTCCTGGCCCTGTGCGAACAGGAGCAGATAGAGATAGGACGAAAACGACCATCTCATCAGAACAGAACCCTGCAGGACACCACAGTCTCACTCGTTCTGCTGGCAGTATTTTTTGGTGTTTTGGTATTTCTCATTCAATTTCCACCACCGCCCTAAATGGGATCACATCAGTCATAACATCTGCTTCTATAAAATTCATAGATAAGTTCAAATTTCTTTCATCGACAATCTCCCACCTTCGTCTACTCTTGAGTATGTAGATGATAAAACTATTTCAACTAAGATTTTCATTGCACACATTTGAATAAAAAGAACAAAAACAGAATAAAAAGTTTAAATTCATCAATAAAAATTTGGTTTTCAATGGCGGCCTTGAGAATTGTAAGAAAGAACTTAAAAACTGATTCAGTGTCTTCTATGTAAAGATACATAAGTATACAATATTTTTTCATGAATAAATTCCATTACAGGATATCTAAAAAAAAAACTATCCCTTAATATCTCTTATAGGATATCCTTGTAATCATATCTTATTACTAGAATTGAAAATTTAGTCAGTAGATGTGCGTTGAAAGATGAGATTGAAGTCACAGAACGGTCCAATTAATTAGCTCCAATAAATATTGACTTTTAAACCGAAACAGTCGAGTTGATCTGAAATTGTTCACAAATGATGATTGTTTCACTTGTTCATTATAATGTTCGTGAGTGCCAAATTCTTGGAATTCTTTTCGAAACGATCTCCCCTACGTTCTATTGAATAAACATAGAAATGACTCAGATACTAATGAATAGAAAGACTTTGATTTCATCTTTTGACGCCACTCTACTCTATCAATTGTATATTTCTTATTTATACGATTCCAATCATATAATCATATATGTATTAGAGTAGTATCGTATACATTCCATATTTATATTTATATTAACTTATGAAATTTTTGAAGTATTGTTTTACTATGCTTCTTGTAAAATTTTGATGATTGTGATTTTTTGTGCTTTGAAGGTGCCTCATATAAAAATTTAGGAATTGGTTGAAGAACGTAGATCGTTTGCAGATTTAGATTAGTTGTTGGTAATCGGGAGAGAAAATATCTCATTGGATTGTAAAATTTAAATTCTGTTGGATATTGAATGATTTAAGTTTGAAGATGATCATTTCGTGTACCATGTCCTGACTTGAACAAATGTCAGGACAAACAACACAACAAACAAACATCCCTTATTTGAAAAGAATTCCATTGAGTACACTCATATAATTTTTGATATATTTTATTGTCTTTAATTGAATCGTAATTTTCAATCACTGGTCAAATACTTCAAGAACTATCAAATGAAAAATAATATTCAACAATATCCAATAAATGGGATGTGATTTTCAGGATATATGTAATTTACATTAATCTGAAAAAAATAAGCCCATTCTTGGAGTATATGACCATTTTAGCAGAGTCCAGGAAAACAAGTGATGAATATTTTTTAAGCTTTTGCGTAGCCATTTTAAGTCTTCGAATATTGAGTAGATATGACTTCTGTGCCTTTTATAGAAGCTTTAGTTTTTCTTCTTTTCCTTTTCAGTTTGATGCCAAAGCTTTTCTTTTATTCTGCATCATTGAACTTGCTACTACTCGAAATATAATATTATCAGTATTATTGATAACCACCATATTTTCTACTGTACTTTTTTAACAAGAATTGAAATTTCGATGCCTCTAGAAATGAATATGTAGAAATTTATTGAATTCTAGTAATTACTAACGCCATTAGCGTGAATGTAGTCCGTATTATAATAAGTATTTTTTTAATGCTTCTTCGTGGACTTAATATTTTTCACTTGAACAACTGATGTTTCATTGATCAGTTATTACCGAAAAACAAGAAATCTTTTTCTGTCAGGGAACATGTGTTGTTAGAAAATCTGTTTTTCTAATATACTGAAGCCTACTATTCGGATTTAAGCAAGGCATTCGAATTTTTCTTTATGATGTCATTTGTCTCATCCTCGGTGAATTCCCGTTCGAATATGTGTTAAAATATATCAGTTCGGAGTTCATTCTTATAAGTTCCAATATTGTATAATAAACAATTTTTTTGGTTCCCAATAATCAGATGTACTCACTTATATAAGGCAGCTAATCTAACGTTATGGTACTTATGTTTATAAATGATTTAATCATTTCGTTTTAGAATATATACTCCACACAGGGTATTTTATTGGAAATTTCAAATCGAACACAATCTTATTTGTGTTTATTTATTCTAGAAATTGAATTTTAAATCGGTTTCAAAGAAAAATTTAACAATATATGAAGTCTTTTGATATTTTTTCAGTAGATCAAGCATATTAGGTCGTGAATGTCAGTTACTCCTGTTAGATTGGAAAATAACTTATTGAAATTTGTTTTCCGTTACTGTTATATTCTAAGTAATCTATGAAATTCACAAATCTACCATGATTTCCAACGTATGCAATTGAAATTATGGTAATCTTATGTTTGTGCTAAGTTTTGAAGTGAATAGAGAGCTGACATTTCAAAAAATCTATCATCCTAAATAATTCGAAAAATATCAGCCTTTGATGATTTTCTTTGTGTACTTTTTCAAGTCAATGAGATTTGTTATTGCCACTTCATTTGAAGTTACTATCACTTCGAAATCTTCAGGTACTTATGTTAACTTTGTGGAGGTATTTATATAGTATTGAAAATGTCTAGTCATTTCCTTCCTCCAGTATTAATCATGAATAAAGACTGTTATTTTCCTCTTTTCCCCAATAATTATACAGAATCTCAGTCCTTCTGGTTGTTGTCCGATTTTTTTGCTTTGTATACTGTATAATTGAAAGTTACTTATTTAATTTTGTTTTCGTTTTTATTTGATAAGCATAAACAAGTACAAGAATGAAGCTTTTATTTTGTAAGGGTTATTATTGTTTAATGGATGATTTATTATTTTGTTTTCATTGTATACATTTTGTGAAGAGAATACATTTTTGAATTGAATTGTTTTTCTTTCATCAATCTCCTCACAGATCTTGATATGTAGTAGTGGGTCATTCTGGAGTAATTATTCGTTATTTAGGTTTAAAATTTTGTTCTAGTCATCTCTACTGAACCAGTTAGTGCGATTAGATTTTTAAAAATTGATGCATAAAATTTCAGTCTACCTAATTGTTAACAACAAATGCTACGTATTTTTGAGTATATATTTTTTTTATTTCTAGAATCTATTGTGCTGTGCAGCTGATGTGTTAGAAGGAAAAGGATTGGTACAAGTAGCGATAACTGTGACAGAATTGGTTAGATTTCATGGTCCAAAATCTCCTGTTCACTCTGTATCTACTATTATTTAATTATGAACGCACATCGAAAGATAAGTCTGGAAGCCTTTTTTTAGTCTTAGACAGTTTTCATTTCAGTAATCTGTAAATACTAGAATTTATTTAATTTCTGCGAAGAATACTATTCTATTGTTATGTTCATTGTGTGAATAATTATACAATTCAGTAGACTTCTCATTTTACTACCAAGTTTTGTCAGTGACTACTCTAATTGTGAATCCAGTGTTTTCAGCACAAATTAATATTCCGCAAATCTATATTTTAATAACCAGTTTTTAAATAATATGTTACTAGAAAACAATTGGTCCCCTTTGTGTCTCTTTCCATTCTTGATTATGTCGAATTACTTGGAAATCCTTGATCTTAGGAGAAAAAGAAATATATGAATTTATTCTTCAAATGATTGAGACAATTGAAGTTTTTCTTTGAATATTATTATAGTAGGAGAGCTGGCACGAATTTTTGGGTAGGTATTTGAGGCAAGCTGAAAACTTGTCAGATACCTCTCCTATTATATCCCAACCCGGGATTGCAGATCTGGCTGGTGAGTAGCGGGGCTAAAACAACCCCTACATTTTTAATGGCCTGTCAAGTAAAAAGCCCTACCGAAATGATCTGTCTTTTTGGGAATCTTATTTTTTAGTTATAAGTAACACTCCATTAAAATTTCAAGCTGCCTCAAAAACATTTTTTATAATTTTTTGCAAAATATTTTTGCACGCGTCTGGCAATGTTAAAACCCCGATTAAATTATTTGGCAGCTTGAAATTTTAATTGAGTGTTACTTATAACTAAAAAATAAGATTCCCAAAAAGACAGATCATTTCGGTAGGGCTTTCTACCTGCCAGGCCATTAAAAATGTAGGGGTTGATTTAGTCCCGCTACTCCCCAGCCAGGTCTGCAATCCCGAGTTGGGATATAATAGGAGAGTAATCTGACAAGTTTTCAGCTTGCCTCAAATACCTACCCTAAAATTCGTGCCAGCTCTCGGACTATTATAAATTGGATTTGAAAGGTTAATATGTTCAACATTTAATCTATAGATTCAAATTAGTTTTTCCTTGATATTCATAATTCCTTATTTAATAAAAATGGAAACCTACATGACTTATCACCCTACTGAATTATATCTTTTCAAAAAAACAATATTTTGCACCAGTGTTTCAATTATTCAGACTTATTACAATTTCATAAGTGATTTTCAAGCATATCTAGATGTTTGAACGAGTATTTAGCGAATTATAATTGTTAGTTTAAGATTTATTTAAATGGTTTTCAGTTGTGTGATTTATTTCAATAGTAACAAGAAAATCTTATGTGCCAAAGAAGTGACACTTCAAAAGTTCATTCTTTTTCCCGTAATTTTAATTCATTCAAAGAAATCAAAAGTTGAATTCTATAATTGTGATAAGTTTAGGATCATAAAAATAGTTAATTTTTGTAATTCAATCCTTGATCACTTATTTTAATTCAGCCCGAATCCAATGAACTTGTACATAATCATACATTTCATTAGTTAATTTATTTTAGTTTTTCATTATAGTCAAAACACAGGTTCAATTTTAATTTTTTTCCTTCAAATGTACAATTAAACTAAATGAATCATTTTCAAGTTACGAATACTCAATTTCTTTATTATGCATAATTCTTTGAAGGTTTGACTGTACATTTGTAATTTGTGATAATTCTCATTAACGAAATGTGTCTTTGATTTGTGGTAATTATATGTAATTTTATGTAATGTTTATGTATCTAGTCATCTGAAATATACTTTTATTATTTCCGTAAAATTTGCTGAATTATGACATTCCTTATTTCCTCCCCTTTGATCTGTTGCAATGAAAAATGTCTCAACGATTGAAAGTTCAGAGTTTACATTAGGTTTGTTCCAACAGCTGACTTTTGTACGGTAATTTGACGGTCGCGAAACTGTTAGTAATCGATCTTATGCGGTCTAAACTTTGACCGTACAAGAACCGTCCAAACAGTACTTGCTCCAGATCGAATGACGATCACAAAACCGTTCCACTCACGGTCCCGAAGCGGATGGAACAAAAACGGAACCGTTCGATACATTTTCAGTTGGAACACATCTATTGCGCAGAATCCTGACGATATTGTACGGTCAATTCTTGAGTTGGAACAAACCTATTAAAATTCAATTCAATAATCCTAATCGGGGGATGCTCTGTTTGTTCCGTATAATGGTAACCTGTACGGAAACCTCGAATGTAATCGAACTTACTACTAGGCACCTTAAGACCATATGTGCATGTGTTTTGAAGTTCTCAAGATTTAGTCTGCATCAATCATTTTCATCAACCCGACAAAGTGTTGTAAGGAGGCAGGATTGTGCCAGCGTACGACAATCGATTTGTCTCTTCGTTTCCTAAGTAGTTTGATTGGCCCGGTATTCAAATGGAAATGAAATTGTTGGTTTTGAATTTTTTATGCTCTTGGCATCTCCCGAGGAGTAAACATCTAACCTAAATGTTGTACGCCATAAATCCTTTCCAATGAATAAATCCCCGTAAATTCTCATAAATCCGCAACTATTTCCTAAATCCCCGTGATTTCTCATAATTCCTCAACTTTTACCCTTAAATCCTCGATAAATCCTCATCAACCCTATAAATCCTTGTAAATCACCGTAATTTACCAATTATACAGGGTGTCCCAAAACTCGACGTCAACCCGAAACCGGGTGAAAGGGCAAGTAATGCTGGTTGTCAGAAAGATATAGGAAAAGATCTAAGTTGCATGATTTTAAATTGATAGGCATTTAAAAAAATTCCACACCCCGTTACAGTCTTTTCACTCCTGTTACCACAAATATCAACTTTTTCCAACTTTTTTTTGCTGTGTAAACCTGAATAATGCTTGTCTAAACTGTAATCAAAATTTTAATACCAGCTGCTCTAGGTTTCATAAAAATAGGGTTAACTTCTCAGAAAAATAAATTCAAAATAAACAACTGACTGTATTGAAAGAAAAATGTACTACGCAAGTTTGGCATGTTTTGTCAAAAGTTGACGCATTTAGTGAGGATTCCAAAATGGTATAATTCTTGGTAAATTGTAGCTACCGTAGTTCAAATTCGCTTTCGATTGCCTGTGAATAAACTTTTTCTTTAACTGCTTCCTAGTAAAAAAAGTCCAATAGATTCAAGTCCGGTCCCCGAGATTGGACCAGAACGTCCGATCCATCTTCCGGGAAAAAATTGTTTCCAGAAAAAAAAAGTTTCCAGAGAAATTTCTCCCTGGAAGTTTTGTTTGGAAAAATTATTTTCTCTGGAATTTTTTTTTGAAACATTTTTCCCGGAAGATGGATCGGACGTTCTGGTCCAATCTCGTGGCCGACCAGTTCACTGGACTTAAATCTATCGGACTAGGAAGCAGTTAAAGAAAAAGTGTATTCATAGGCAATCGAGAGCGAATTTGAACTACGGTAGCTACAATTTAACAAGAATTATTCCATTTTGGAATCCTCACTAAATGCGCCAACTTTTGACAAAACATGCCAAACTTGCGTAGTACATTTTTTTTTCAATACAGTCAGTTGAAACTAGGCAACTGTTTATTTTGATTTTTTTCTAAGAAGTTAGCCCTATTTTTATGAAACCTAGAGCAGCTGGTATCAAAATTTTGATTACAGTTTAGACAAGCATTATTCAGGGTTACACAGCAAAAAAAAAGTTGGAAAAAGTTGATATTTGAGGCAACAGGAGTGAAAAGACTGTCACGGGGTGTGGAATTTTCTGTGTTTTTTAAATGACTATTATTTTGAAATCATGCAACTTCAATTTTTTTATATCTTTCTGACAACCAGCATTACTTGCCCCGGTTCCGGGTTGACGTCGAGTTTTAGGAAACCATACTTAAAAATTATTGTTTCATCGGGTATTACATACTGTGACATTTCAATTATTTTGTTGATATCCATATGTGATTTGTGAAATACATGTCGGGTTGTTAATAATTTAAATTTTAATTTTCGAAAAAATTCATTGATCAATAAAGTGAAAATATATCAACAAGATTCTTTTTTATTAACGTAAGCTTCATCAATTTTATAGGTCCAAAAAATATATAGCCTGTTTCTACGACTGCATTCTCTAACAAACCAACCTTCGTCGTAATAAACCGCATAGAAGTTATTCTTTACTGTGTGAAAATTAAACGATGAACTGGGAAACATGCTGTCTTTTTTCTCAATTACCACTCCAGTCTCTTTATTTGTGACATTATGGTCCAAAGAAATTAATGGATCGCTACTATCGTCGTATTTAATATTATCAACAGAACTATCTGAACTTTCTGACGTATCGGAGATTGATTTCTTTCGTGGAACTCTGTATTTTCTTTTGCACTTGTTTTGGCTGCTAATCAACGATTCAGGCTCTTTGTTTTTTTTGAACACTTAGTGATGAATCTGTTTAATCTGTCTGTACTGACCTCATTCTTAGTTTCCTCCAGAAGCCAGCAGAGGCATGGGCGTACCCAGGTAGGGGTAGGTTAGAATCGAACACACCATGCGCATGCGCAACTCGATAATTGGAAGTGGGGGTAACTCCCTGGTGAATCCCCGGTAAATCTCTGGTAAATCCTCGATAAATCCTTGATAAATCCCCATAAATCCTCTAAATCCCAAGGAAATCATCAATAAATCCCCGTAAATCCTCTTTTTCTTGTAAATCCTTAGTAAATCCCTGTAAATCCTCTAGGCTGTACACCAAAATCCCCAGATTTTTACCCCTTGGCATCTCCCAACTTTTTTCGATGCACAACAGATTTTATTGCTGCTTGCTTGTGAACTAAATATTCTGATTTGGTCGCGACGGATTCTTCATCCTATCAGCAGATGCATGTTTCGATGGCGAATAATTTTATCTGGAATATGGTAGCAATACTGATTCACAACCATAACTTCCCGCTGCTGTGGTGTGTCGTTCGCAAACCTTCCGTGAAAAAGTCCGGTCTGCAGCAGTGGGAGCGCCTGTCATGTGGATTTCCATATGTCGAACAGTATTAGACTATTCGTTTTGTTTCGTGCTTCTGAGTAACTCAAATCCCGTCCCTGTCGGGAGTGGAATTCAACTGTTGAATTCTAGGCGACACGCGGTCCCACTGCAGTTGTACTATGACTGGGTGTATTTGCCTTGATGGGCGTTCCCACGAAAAGGCAGAGGAAAGAGCTGCCACCCCCTAGAGCTTCACATATATCCCTAAAAACTCATGAAAAAAAATTTTATTCCATCCTAAACTACCTCCAGTTCCTTATTTCCATATTCATTTTTTGCCCCCCCCTAGCCCGGAGGCTGGGGACAAACTTGGGCGCTTACCTTGAAAGTTGATTTGTTCACTAGTAGTGACTTTAAGTAAGAGGGTATCTATGGGGTACCGTTCATTATGATTGCAGTACTGTGCCACTCATCTCTATTGAATCTGATTTGCAAGATGCAGGTAAGTAAGTGTTTGCTCTGAATCTTGAATTCCATAATCAGGTGATTGGAGAGTGAAGGCTCACCCGTTAAAAAACGGCCATAGATGAGGACGGCCAAACGCCTCTGATGAGCACTACCCCTTTCGTGATCCATTTTCCGGAAGAACGCGTTTAGCAACACCTTTAATGATAATAATAATGAATGTATTTATTCCAACAAAAATAGAAAAACAAGATTTTACACTACAGAATTTTTTTTTGGAAACCGCGAGATTCAGTGCACCAATCGGTTTACTGTTCAATCTAACCTGTGATCCATTCAACACTACAAACTAGTTTGCTTAACAACCCTACTGAGATCAATTAAAAAAAGCACATAAACTAACAAAAATACTGAGACAATCCACTAGATATTACTAGATTATTCCACTCTGCTGTCTCATTAGTTTTTCAAAAAGATTATGTTTAAGCCACTTGAGCTAACGATATTTCTGATGTTTGATGGTAAACTGTTCATTATGAAAGCGATGAAAATGATCTACGATATTGCTCAGTCCTGTGTACAGGTGGTGTTAGGTTACCCTTGAACCTAATATTTATATTGTGAACATCAGAACGATAGGTTATTCTATTGTACAGATAAGTAGGCGTGTTGGTTGTTATAATTTTTTGAAACAGCACGGCAGAATGAAAAAACCCTTCTATTTTCCATGTTGAGCCAATTCGCTAATCTAAGAGTGACTTATTCTTTCGAATTTCCTGATACCAAAAATCAATCTTAGGCAAGAATTCTGAACTCGGCACTTATCATAAAAAGTCAAACATGGTCCATACAAGGTATCGCAATAATTTAGATGAGACAGAACCAGAGACTCACATTGCATGATTTTGATACTTTTACTCAAGATTTCTCGTTGTTTATAAATCAATCTTAAATTCATATAGGCCTTTTAAATACGAGTGGAAATATGTTCAGAAAATCTTAACCCATGATCAACACATAATCCCAGATTTCTTACTCAATCAGACATCTCCACAACCTCTCCAGCAAAAGTAATAAACCTACTCGCAGCCAAAAACTTCACACTTTCTCTTCTAGGAGCGAATAAGATAGCAACGGTTTTGTTTGCATCAAGTTTCAAACAATGTTTTTCTGATACTTTCAAAATATTGTCCAAATCATAGTTCATGGCTGTTACAGCTTGATCGCTTTCATCAGGACTCAGGAGAAAAAGATAAATACATCTGACTATCGTCAGCATAATAGTGGACCAAGCAGGAGAGTTACAAAATGATAAAAAGTATTGGTCCTAATATGGAGCCCTGAGGTACGCCCCTGCAAAGCTCCAAAAAAGCTGAGATAAAGTTCTTATGGTATGTAGCCTGAAATCTTTTTTCGAGATAAGCCTTAATTAGTGCGATTGCACAGTCAGAGCGACCAATATGTGGCAAAACAGCCAAGAGCATAGAATGGTCTATATAGTATCAAAAGCCTTGGAATAATCGAGGAGTGCTAACATAGTCAATTTAAATCCATTGGTGGCCTTGAGTATGTCATCACTAATATTAAGCAGTGCTGTTACACAACTATGGCACTCTCTATGCCCAGATTGAACAGATGGTATAATGCTTTGGTCTTTTAAATAGTTCTTCAGTTGATTGCAGATAATTTTCTCTAGAATCTTTGATAAGGTGGGAAGTATACTTATGGGGCCGCAGGTTTTTCATTTCTTTAGGTGTTGCAACCCTAGACAGGGGTATCACCAGAGCTCTCTTCCACTGCTCAGGAAAAACAGTATGGGCCAGACAAAAATTTAGTATATGCGTAATATGTGGTAGTATATGAGGTAAACATAATTTTAAGGTGATGCCATCACTGCCAACAGATTTAGTCTTTAGCGAATTGATAATATTCAGAACTACCAGCTCATCAACATCGAATTTGAAAGAAACGTTCGTCAAACTATTTCCCCGATCAGATGAAAAAGACATGAGCTCACAATCCGGCTGCAAAATAGGCGAGTTAATGAAAAAGTTATCAATTTCATTCATGTTTTGCATATGTGGAGGCAGATCTCCATTTTTGCGCCGTTTAAAACCTAATTTTCTCAATCCAGACCAAATATGTTTGCCCGTTGTTGGATCATTACTGAGTATTCTATTGAAATAATTTTTTTTAAATTCTCTTATGGTTTTCCATTCAATTCTGGAAAAAAAGTCTTTTGCAAAATTTTGATACAGTCGATACTTTTCTCGGAAAAAATAAAAACTTACAAGCAGTTATGATCACTGTTCTTTCCATTTCATTGTATGTTCCATAGAATGAATATTCTAAAATATTGTTTATGCTCAAAATTGGTTTTGTCAATTATACTTACTGATCGAAAGAAAGTTCTATTCGTGAAATTAAAATATTACGGATATAATTCTTCCGGAAATTAGTAATTCACCCTTCAGAAAGATAGCCTATTCGTTTTGAGATATTTCGTGCTCCTGAGTAACTCAAAAGCTCGAAATACTGCTTGCTATTGGTTGGGCACAGGTATACTGAAACAGCTCAGGAGCTCGAAATACCTCAAAACGAATACAGTATTATAGAACATCTTTCTCTCCTGTCATAGACATACAATATCTTAGAATATTCATTTTGTGGAACACTTATACGATGAATAAATGGAACGAACAGTGATCATAACTGCTTGTAAGTTTTTCTTTTTTCCGAGAAAAGTATCGATTGTATCGAAATTTCCCAGAAGACTTTCTTTCTCCAGAATTGAATGGGAGACTATAAGAGAATTTTATTTTTCAACAATCTATCCCACGAAAACAATTTTTGAACGAAACTTATATTGTTATTTTCAACCCCTAATAATATAATTATGAGATCTAAAAAATTTGTGTGAGTAAAATCTATAGTCCGTTCACGAAAGTTTGAGCGCATAGTTGGTGTTTGTTTATTTATCTGAAGTTGGCAGTATGTACTGTCATAACGTAAAATGAAGTCAAAGTTGCCGAATGTACCCGGCCTCGTCCGACGAGTTTGCTAGTTATTATAGAAACCTATGCAATATTGACAACCTTGCGTATTAATCTGACAAGAAAATGAACAACATAACCTACAATTTTAATAAACACAGTGGAATATGCCAAATTTCCATGGCCAACGGACGGCTCAAACTTTCGTAAACGGACAATACTTGGTGCTTCATATTAAGTATAGTTTTATGACTCAGTATTTTTAAGAAGCCGTACAAAAAATTAAAAACTGTCAACTCGTCATCGCCTTCCAAAGCGATGTGAACTACCCCTGCTTATTTTCATCCAGGAATCATCATCGACTGATTTTGCTATTTATGGGCACTCGTAGATTACCTTGGTAGATGAGACTTTGTTTGAGCATGAGCAATACGAGTTATATCTGAGGATCTCTTTTTCTGAGAAACTAACAAGAGTAGTATTCATTTTTGGCTACCTTCTTTTGTTTTCGAGTTATAAGCAAAAATTGGAAAAGTGTCGATATTGAAAAAAAATCATATCTCCGCTAATACTGATGATAAAGCTCTGAAATTCAATTATTATACAGGCACTTTTTCACGTAGAATCTAGCGGCGTGCTCGTTTTTTTTGCACCATTTCTAATTACGAAGCTATGACCCAAAGTTATGTTTTTTTTAAATGAGAATACTAGATTTTTGTGCCATTTTCAGAAAGCTTCATTTTTTCTGATTTCAAAAATATATAACATTGTATGGTTTGTATCAATATGAGTATAGAAAATGTTCAGAAAACCTATTTTCATCTGAGTCTCAATATTTTCTATGGTTTCAACTGTTGATGAGCACAGAAAAATTTAGCATCGTATAATTACCACAATCTCTTTCCAGTAGTCTTTTCGTTTCTATGCTCTTTACTCAATTTCTCCAAGATCGAAGAATAATGGACTGCTCTGAAACTTGATCCTCATTCTAAGTTATTACCATAGACCTAATAAGAATTAAGTAATTATAGATCTATGGTTATTACCTACTGACCTATTATTGTAATCACTATTACGTATTGAAAAATATTTTTTGATACCTTTCTAATTGAATTGATAACCTTCATCATATCTATACAGGGTGTCCCGGGAAAAATGCGACAAACGGATAAAATGAATCAAGTACATCAAAGTGGTCTCGCATTGAGAGGTTTTAATCGTTTGAGGGCCTTCGTTTGGTATAAAGGGTGATATTCATCTGATGACTGAAATTTCAAAGTTAAATAACTTTTAAACTATTCGAGAAAATGAATTCAAATTTAAAAGCTTTGTCGCCCTTAACGATTGCCATCTTTCGATTTTTCAGAAATTGAATAAATCAGATCCGGACCAGCAAAATTTCGGACTTTTTCTATTTTCATGAAAAGTGGAACATCCTGTACGTGTACATCATGTTTTTATTTCATTTTCATAACCACAAAGAATCAATTGATGAGAAAAATTCAAAATCTCGGCCATACAGGGTGATCAAGAAGTGATAAAAAAAAACATTACCTCATGAGTGAAATTTCAAAGTTCAATAACTCTTAAACTATTTGACCAAATTATTTCAAATTTGAAAGTTTTGTCACCCTTTACGATTGCCATCTTTCAATTTTTCAGAAAATGAATTGAATGAATCAGATCCGGACTAGAAAAATTTCAGACGTTCTCTATTTCCGTTGATATTGTATCACCCTGTACGTGAACATTATGTTTTTTTTTCATTTTCTTAACTACAAAGAATCAAATCATGAGAAAAATTTAAATCTCTGATTGGCACTGTCACACAGAGTGATCTAGAAACATTACCTCATGAGTTGAATTTCATAGTTCGATAAATCTTGATCTTATCCATGAAATTACTTCGAATTTTTCAGTTCAACTCATTTGTTGTTTTTTGTTTTATTCATTATACAGTTTATTGGATGAAATTTTTCTTGGAATGAATCAGTTTCATTGCCTCTGTGGTGTGGTGGCCTTCTATGGAGAGGGCCGTCAACCAGAACATTATGACTAAATGCCAGAGGAAAGCTTGTTTAAGTATTACAGGCGATCTGAGGTTTACCCCTACAGCAGCGATGGAATGTCTGCTGGGTCTCCCTCCTTTGCACCTAGTTGTGAAGGAGGCGGCTATGAAGACAGCTCTAGCAATCTGGGAACGGGGACAATGGCGCGATGGAGGACTCTTCACTGGGCACGCAAGGGCCCTCAAAATGGTTAAGGATGCTCACGCTCCCCTTCTCCAAAGAGGTGACCGCGCGGGCACTAAGTTCTACTTCGATGAACCCTACAGGGTAATTGTTCCCGACAGAGACCTATGGTCTTCATCAAACATGCTTCTTAGTCCAGAGGGTCCCACCTGGTTCACTGATGGCTCTGTCACAGCAACAGGGTCTGGTGCCGGAATCGTGGGTCCTCACTTCAATCAGGCTATCCCTCTGGGGAAGGACTGTTCCATTTTGCAGGCTGAGCTATTTGCGGTTCTTGCATGCGCACTGGAAAATATTCGCAGAGGATACTCTGGCCAGCACATTTATATATGTTGCGACAGCCAGGGATCTCTGAAATCTCTATCCGATGTTAGAGTTGATTCTCTTTTGGTAGAAGAATGCAGGAAAGCTCTGCGTGGGATGGGCTCTGATAACTTTTTGAAAGTGATCTGCTGGCTAGGCGGGGAGCCGGATTAGCATTTGTTGGTCCTGAGCCTTCGCTGCCAATCTGTCGCACATCTGTCAGAAGTTTCTTCAGGAACGGTCTGAACAGGGAATTTTCCTCGGAATGGAGCGCAGGGGTGGGCCTGAGGTGGTCGAGGATTCTCATTGAGAGACCGTCCTCGCGATCTGAGGTCAATAGGCTTCTGTTGCTGGAGAGGAAACAACTCGGTCTGGTGACTGGTGCATTGACTGGTCACCTGTTTAACAAGCATTTGAAGAGAATGGGATTGACGAGCTGCTCCCTATGCCGGGGGTGCAGGAGTACTGATGAAACGGTTGAGCATATTTTGTTCAACTGTGGAAACCTTACTGAGTTAAGGTCAACACACCTAGGAAATCTAACACCTTCTATTCCTATGGTAAGAGGGACCACTCCTGGCAGGCTCGCAACGTTTCTGAGGAGCTGAGTCTCTATGGAACAATGCGGGTGAACAATGGGCCACTAGGCTTCAGTTCGGCCGGTAAGGCACCGCACAGAGAAGAAGAAGAAGAAGAATCAGTTTCATTAGTGAACACTCTTCTTTTTGATTTGATTTCTTAATCTGAACTCTTCACTTAAACAATAGTAATATTCATTTTCAGTCATAACATCGTTATGTCACGCACAGGCTGATCCAATATCACCGGAATTTTCTAGACCGGTTCTGTTTTGTCAATTGAAGAAGAAATCAATGGCGTACCCAGGATTTCAGCTAGGGGTGGGCAGCTCATACCTGTTTCGAGAAGATGGTCGGTCGGGTATATTTTTAATTCCCACTTAACGTTTATTTTACCTTCTAGGGGGGGGGGCAGCTAACCCCTCCTGCCCCTACCTGGGTACGCCCATGGAAGAAATTTAGGAAGTCAGCCACGAAGAGTGACAAAACTATAGAATTTGAAATAATATTTATTGTGAAGTACAGATTCATTCAAGGAAATGTTTATTGATCGCCCTGTATAAAGCTACCAAGCAGAGATTTCAAATTTTTATTATGAAATGATTCTTTGTGGTCACGATAACGAAAGAAAAACATAATATTCGCATACAGGGTGTTCTAATATTTACGGAAATAGAGAACGTCTGAAATTTTTCTAGTCCGGATATGATTTATTCAATTTCTAAAATATTGAAAGATGGAAATCGTGAAGGCCGTAAAGAGTGACAAAACTTTTAAATTTGAAATCATTCGGTCCAATAGTTTGAGAGCTATTGAACTTTGAAATTTCACTCATGAGGTAATGTTTTTTGATCACTTCTTGATCACCCTATATGACCGTGCCAAGCAGAGATTTTAGATTTTTTTCATTAATTGATTGTTTTTGGTTACGAAAATGAAATAAAAATATGATGTTCACGTACAGGATGTTCCGATATTCATGAAAATAGAAAAAGTCCGAAATTTTGCTAGTTCGAATCTGGTTTATTCAATTTCTGAAATATTGAAATATGGCAATCGTAAAGGGTGACAAAAATTTCAAATTTGAAGTCATTCGGTCGAATAGTTTAAAAGTGATTTAACTTTGAAATTTCAGTCATCAGATGAATATCACCCTGTATATCCCAAACGAAGGCCCCCAAATGATGAAAACCTCTTGTTGCGAGTCCTTCTTGATGTCCTTGATTCATGGTTTCCGTTTGTCGCATTCTTCCCGGGACACCCTGTATGCGTTATATCACATGTGATTTGAAATAGACTGGCACTTGTGCATATTTATTCTGGAGAGCAATAAAAATATTCTCCTGCATCCATCTCATTATAACTAAGTATATTGTATATTGAAATGGAGGATCATGTGGATCTTTCCGTTATTTCGTAATCCATTTTGAGATATAAGAGTTTATGAAATATGGGTATCCATGTTCAAATTTTGTATAAATTAGTTGAAAGCATAGAAATAATGAGATTGATGGAAGGAGACTGATGCTCTTGTTTATAGACTTATAAAAGAATGGACAGGACGTGTGAGAGAGAATATTGACTTCAGACAACGATAGAGTAATATAAGTGCGAAGTACAGAAGATATAATAAAAACATTGGATCGTAGATATCTACGCATTAGATATTTTTATGTTCTGTGAGTTTTCCAATATTATGCATAGATTTATAATACTAACTAGATGGCGAAGCTGTCAAAAATTTTGAGGCAAACGACGGCCATTTGAAGTTTGGGGTGGATTTGAGAGGTGTCACTTCTTCTATGAATTTAAATATTAGAATTACCAATAGTCCTTTATTTATTTTATTTTAACGAATTAAAATAATAGGAATACCAATATTGTTTAGTAACTAATCACAAGAATCGAAAATATTTATAATTTTAATAGACCGAAATGTCAGAGTTCACAGAACACTAATATATAGAGTTCGTCTTTCATCACTTCTTTCAGAGGAACGTCTATGATTCAATCAAAATTCTATCATGGGCCTATTATAAATCTATGAATTCGAGCACAGATGGCATAAAACATCAAAATATTTGTGGTTCACCCCAAACTGCAAATGGCGGCCATTTGCCTCACTTTTTTCTACGTGTCAGTAAGGAAGTTCGACGTCCAGTTAGTATTATTATAGGTCCATGACTAATATTACTCCACCCTTCACAGTATCTCTCTATTCTCTCTCTTATGTTGGGGGCACAAAACTAAGTGTGAAAGTCAAGTGACGCCCTGTCAACTCTTTTCTATGTCTATGCTCTTGTTATAGAAGCTTCATGTTTCTGTGCTCATCAACAGTTGAAACCATAAAAAATATTGAGACTGAATGAAAATAGGTTTTTGACCATTTTCTATAGGTACTCATATTGATACAAACCATACAATGTGATATATTTGTGAAATCAGAAAAAATTAAGCTTCCAGAAAATGCCACAAAAACCTAGTATTTGCATTTAAAAAACATAACTTTGTTTAATAGCTTCGTAATTAGAAATGGTGGAAAAAAGACGAGCACGCCACTGGATTCTACGTAAAAAAGTGTCTGTATAATGTTTTAATTTCAGAGCTCTATCATCAGTATTAGCGGAGATATGAATTTTTTTCAATATCGACACTTTTCCAATTTTTGCTTATAACTCGAAAACAAAAGAAGGTAGCCAAAAATGAATACTACTCTTGTTAGTTTCTCAGAAAAAGACCTTGAGAGGTGCGGGTATCAAATTTTGTCTATCTCCTCTGGTTTAAAACAAAGATAAGGATTTGGTTTAAAAGTTGTACTGCTGAAACATCGAAATATCCCCACCCTGTACAAGTTGGCCAGAATTGATGATCCCTGAACTAAATTTTCTTAATCCAATGAGATAGAGAAAAATGAATGGCACATTACATTTTTTCTAGAAAATTATCATGCCTTTAACCGTTCTGCTCTATCTTCTACTGTTTTCGAATTAGCCAAAATTGATATTTGGACAATTTCAACTTTGGTCATTTTCTCCGTTTCTGATTTGTGTGTATTTGTTTTTTTATAGGAATCCAGTAGCTTGATCTAATTTGTGCTGAAGGGTTTACTTCCTTATTTATTACATGTAAATTTGTTTTTCTCACGGAAACAATAATTTATTTTTACTTAAAAATAATAATCGTTTTTTCTCGTTGCCAAAATATATTACATGTCACATATCGCGCCAAGATCAGTGGCGATGCTAGTGGGGGTAAGGGTTGGCCCAGGAACCCCCTAAATTTTTATGTCCTATGCTCAACAAAATTGTACCAATTCATTCATTACTACCTCCACTGAGAATTCTGGGCCTCCCCTGACACCTGATGTACCGTCCGCCACTGACCTAAAAGCGATATATGACATGTTATACAGGGTGTTTCATCATAAACTGGACAAACATATATTTTCGTGTAGAGGACATCGGTTGAATCGTTTTTGCTTTATACAATATATCCCGTTTTCGAAGCATCAGCGAGAAACCAAACGTCATTTTTGAGCAAGATTCTTATGAGTGTGGTCAGTTATGTATAACACTTAGTAACGGTTTTTGGTCAAATCTCAGTATTTTTGGGTCCTCTATTCAGAAAAGTTGACGAACTTCGAAAAAAAAATTACAAAATGGCGGAAGACCTGCAATGTTCAAAATTTTTTTTGCGGTTGTCAAATTGACTCTTATTTTCTGAATGAACACAGTTTCCTAAGAATTCATGTGAAAAATTTTGTTTTAAAATCGAACACAATTTTTTTTACATGTCTACAGCGATGAAAAATTTTCACTCGAAAAGGATGAAATTTTGTACAATTGTACTTCTTGAATTATCAATCACGAATATGAAAACAGAATTGTAAAATTTCGAACGGTTTCGTTACTACAGTAATTCAAATGTTTCGTTCAGACCTCTGAAATAATGAAAAAAAATTGTTTTGAGTTCTAGAGTCAAAATAATTAAATTATTGGCATGCCCAAACATTCTAGATGAAATTATACGAAAAAAATCAGTGAAACTTAGTAGGGACTCGAACCGACTCGACGTAGGTATTAAATTGGGAAACGAGACTGTTCTAAGGATATTAATATTCGTTGCCAGGCAACGGTAGTTCGTAGTTCATAGAGTTGGACTGGTATTTGAATTTCAGTGAATATAATTTAGCCAGTAGTAGACTCTCTGAACTACAAACTACCGTTATAACGGCGGTATTTATAAAACATAAATTGTTAGTGGGGTAACGGTAGTTCGTAGTTCAGAGAGTCTACTACTGGCTAAATTATATTCACTGAAATTCAACTACCAGTCCAACTCTATGAACTACGAACTACCGTTGCCTGGCAACGAATATTATTATCCTTAGAACAGTGCCATTTTCCTATTTAATACCTACGTCGGTTCGAGTCCCAACTTAGTTTCACTGATTTTTTTTTTGTATAAATTCATCTAGAATGTTTGGACATGCCAATAATTCAATTATTTTGACTCTAGAACTCAAAACAATTTTTTTTTCATTATTTCAGAGGTCTGAACGAAACATTTGAATGACTGTAGTAACGAGACCGTTCGATATTTTATAATTCTGTTTTCATATTCTTGATTGATAATTCAAGAAGTACAATTGTACTAAATTTCATCCATTTCGAGTAAAAATTTTTCATCGCTTTAGACATGTAAAAAAAAAAATTTGTGTTCGATTTTTAGAAAAAAATTCACGGGAATTCTTAGAAAATTGTGGTCATTCAGAAAATAAAAGTCAATTTGACAACCGCAAAAAAAATTTGGAACAGTGCAGGTCTTCCGCCGTTTTGTAAATTTTTTTCGTCAACTTCTGAATAGAGGACCTAAAAATACTGTGATTTGACCAAAAACCGTTACTTTAAGTGTTATACATAACTGACCACACCCATAAGAATCTTGCTCAAAAATGACGTTTGACCCTGTATCTCGCTTATGCTTCGAAAACGGGATATATTGTATAAGGCAAAAATGATTCCCCGATGTCCTCTACACGAAAATATATGTTTGTCCAGTTTATGATGAAACACCCTGTATATTTTTGAAACGAGAAAAAAAACAGTGATTATATTTAAGTGAGAATAAACTATTGTTTCTATAAAGAAAAACAAAGATACATGTAATAAATCAGGAAGGAAATCCTTTAACAAAAATTAAGATCAACCACTGAATTTCTATCAAAAAAGTGTCTGTATAATGTTTTTGTTTCAAGTTCGTAGCACAAACAGAAACGGGCAAAATGACTAAAGTTGAAATTGGCAAAATGTCAATTTCGGTTTTTAACTCAAGAACAAAAGACAATGCGGTTGACGGCATAATCAGTTTCTCCATAAAAGATAACAATAATGTGCCATTTATTTTTCTTTATCTCATAGGGTTAAAAAGTTGTAGTTCAAGGAATCACCATTTCTGACCACCCTGTTACGAGAATAGAAAAAAATATATATTTGAAAATTATTTCAATTCAAAAATATTTCGAAATTCTTGTAAATCTATCATCATATTTGTAGCTCCAATAACTTGGCAAAAACACGTTTTCACAAACTTCCAAGTCATAACGGACTTCACCTAATCCAAGAGAATATTTTCCACTTTGTATTATCCCCATACAAGATTTCTTGCAATCCAAAGTGACCAATTTGACAACAGCGCATTTCCGCAAAACAAAAATGAATCGGGTGAGAGCTCACATGTTTTATTTAGACACCCGATTATCAGTTAAGCGAAGTTGAGCCGAAAATAACTTTTAGTGTTTTCCCAATTCGTCCTAATGTGTATCGGGACTGACAGCCATAAAATCTGAAAAATCTTCCCTATTCAACAGTACGCCGAGTTGTTCTACACAAAATTCTTCATTTGCATTTTCAGGTGGGAATAACATAAATATTTTCCGAATAAAGTACCTGGGAGCTAAAACCGCAGCACAGAAAACATACCAACCCCTACATAAAATGGGAACTCCATACTCCATACATCTCCTAAATCATAAAACATGCGCATCAGCGAAAATCTACAAAATAAATTACCCACATATGGCTGAATGAAGTTGTGGCTTTGGATTTATCTCACAATGGTGAAGATTAATGCCCCTAATACAACAACGAAATTTGAGGAAGAAAAAAGTTGGATATGACGGGAGGTATTAAACCATAAAGCTCTACGCCGAATTTCGTATCGGTCAGAGGGATTTGATAACAAATGCACTGCCCACAAAAGTTCTGGGATTCTCGTAGCGTAGAACGTTTTTATGAAAATATTCGAATGATGAATTGAAGAGAACTCGAATAGAAGTGATCATTTCATATATGAATGAAATAAAACTGATAGCTTTTAGTCCAGTCAAATTGTGCTTTTAGCAGGAAATTTTTGGGGTAGTTTCGATTTCTTCCATTTTTTATGTTTTTCATGATGCCGAATCCGAATATGAGGTTGGCTAAGAGAATATCGTGACGGAACATAGAAAAAAAATACAAAAAAGATGAAAAATTTCATTTTTGGTCAGTTTTCTGCTTACTACTCAGTTTTGAGTAACTTTTCATCCTCATCAACTGCAGAAGGAAGATTTATCCACAGAACATAAATATATCTATCTCTTGTGGTTCATTTCAAAGATAAAATGTATCTTGATAGTTTAAATTATTTATAAGTATTTAGTGGGAACGAGGAGTGCTGTTGCAGTGAATCAAATGATATTTGAGGAAGGAAAAAGCATAGATAAGATAGAACAAGTTGGATATGACGGGACGTATTACACCTTGAAGTTTTACACCGACTTTTGTAAAGGGGCCCACTCACCAAGAAGGAAGCGCGAAGGCTTCAATGCGCGTGGTACGGGGTACAGTGAAAATAGCGTGTGTATGGCGTTCCGCCGTTCGAAATTTGGCATGCGTAATTTCCTTGGTCGGAATCAGGATAGTTTTGATTTTTAGTGTGTGCATTGCTCATCGTACGTGGAAGAATGACCAAGAACGACTGTGTATGGGCAACAAGTCTGTGCACGTTTCATATTTTTAGCAATACAGTGTCGGGTTCGCTATCTATACATTGGACATTTTTTCCATAATAACAACACACGTCACTGCCATTAACATCAGATCTTTTTTCGACGTCATCTCACGCTTGTCACACATCCTCACTCAACAAGCAAAACTGTCTGTGTGTGGGAAATATGAAAGTACACGTTTACTTACAGACAACGTGCAGATACTTAACTGGGCAATCTTCCTTCCTAGAGAGTGGGCCCCTTTAAGGTCATCAGACTAATCAACAAAATGCACTTTACTCACAAGAGATTCGGAATTCTCGTAGAGTGGAACGATCTCATAGGTAAAATTCGAATGAAAAGTGCAATTCATGAATTAATAGAATTATACTGAATACTGATAGCTATCGGGATATCTAAATTTGAATTGTCGACTTCCCAACGTGAACAACAAGCTTACTTGTTTTCTTACTTGTATGATGATTCCGTTAATAAACATTAACATTAAAGAATTTCGTCATACAGAGTGTTTGAATCAATCGAACTTAAATATCAAATCAACATCATGACTTTAAGATAAAGAAAAAATGACAAACAAAAAATTCTTTGCCTTTATGGAGGCTAACCTAACAAATTTTTGAAACATAGATAAATTGTATTCATTTCGATGATTACTATTTTCAATTTATCTATGTTTCAAAAAAACATCATGACTACCTACTTATGATTTTTTAAACCCATTACCTACTTTACACCAGCTTTTACTATCACAGGTTTATGGTCTGTTGTCACAAAAAACCAAATGTTCTAGAAAAAGACCAACATGTTTCGGTGGTGAGTATAGAGTAATCAAAAGCACAATTTAAAATTATTTCCATATATACAGGATGTTCCAGTACAAAGTTACAGACCAAAGTTACACATTTTTAAATGTGATACCCTATATATGACCTCAAAAGAGAAAAGGCTCAAATAATGATGAGTTTCTTCAGATCACTCTGTACATTTTTGCACCATTCACGAGAAAATTGCGAAAAATTAAAAATATGGAGTCCTTTTGAATAGTAATTTATGAAGGAACCAGCTACACAAGCGATACAGACGATGTTTATTGAGTAGACATATTAGCTAGTCCCATAAAGAGAAAAAAATTGAACTCTGGAATGTCCAGAGTAATCATAATTGTTCGCAGTAGATGTTTGAGGATAAATTATGATTAGTCTGTACATTACAGAGTTCATTTTTTTCTTTTTATGGGGCTAGCTAATATGTCGACTCAAAAAACATTGTTTGTATCGCTTTCGTAGCTGGTTCCTTCATAAAATACTATTCAATATTTTAGATTTTTCGCGCTTTTCTGGTGAATGGTGCAACCAATGTACAGAGGGATCTGATCATCATAATTGGAGCTTGCCTTTCTTTTTTTGAGGTCATATAATATATGGTATCACGTTTGAAAAAAGGTAACTTTGGTCTGAATCTTTGTATTGGAACACCCTGTATGTATGGAAATGATTTTAGATTATTATGGAAACTATTGATGGTAAGGATGTCAAACTTTGTGGATCGATATTTGGCCAGGTAATTAAAATAATTTGACATTTCGAATGTTGACGGATGTACGACAGTTTGGCAACAACTTGATTATTTTAAATGGTACATCCGGTATTTCTATTTTTTTATGATAAAATATTTAATCTTTGCACTTTTACATGTTCCTACCCATCTTCAATGGTTTTTGAGTTATTGATTATTTTTCGAAATTTGAGATCAAATTGGCGTGTTACGGAAATGACTCCGGTTCGATAAATATTTGATATTTAAGTCAAAAATTTTGCAAATCATTAGGTAATGATCCGATCTATGTCACTGCTTTTGAATTATCGTTGTCAGTTATACAGAATGGACCTAAAAAATCCTCATTCGCCAAGTTCTTAGCTAATAGGCTACTCACCTTAGGGCACACGATATATGAATTTCATTAAATATTACTGACCCAACCGAGGCATTCGAGTTCCGAACCAACCCTTGAAATTTCGAATACCAAACTTCATCTCTTCGAGAGTTATTTTTTTCCTAAATGAGCCAAACCGAATCGTATACAGGGTGATTCCGGAGGAGACCGTCAGTTTTCATGGGTGGTTTACACTAGTCAAGGTAGTTCCGTAGCAGTGTTTGGTTTATGGTTGGGGGCCTTAATTGACAGTCTACAGGGTGATTTGTTCGATTTGCTCAATTTTTCTTTCATTCATAACTTTGGTATGGATGATCGAACTTGATGAAATGATTGTGTACTTTCACTAAGTTCAACACTTTTTCGGAAATACAGGGTGAGTATTATGATAAGTTCAGATCGAGTTTGCAGGTTGCAAAATTAATAAAACCAATCCAATAATGTTAACTCATAATAGAATCTGAGGCAGGTAGCGAATTTCCGAAAACAGAAAGCACAGGGTGTTTTTTCAACCTACAAACTTGATTTGAACTTATCATAATGATCATCCTGTATTTTCTAAAAAGTGTTAGACTGACTGAAAATACACAATCATATTGTTTCGCACTGAAAATTTCATCAAGATCAACCTAGCCATACCAGAGTTATGATTGAAAAAAAAAATCGGGCAAATCGGACAAATCACTGTAGACTGTCAATAAAGCATAAGCATAAACCAAACATCGTTTCGGAACTTCCTTGACTAGTATAAACTTCCCCAAAAATCTGACGGTCTCCTCCAGAATCACCCTGTAGATGTGTGAGCATAAAGTTGAATTGAATTTAGACAGAATGATAGCACGCTATTACTCTAGGAACAAACACGCAAAATCACATTTTTTTATTTCTTGTGAACCTAATGATGTCATTTCTCCCAAAACAAGCAACGCAGTGGAGCACATTCGAAAAGTGGTGAATATTTCACCGGCATCTCTTTTCCCTAGTCGTTTTGCGGCGAAATGATATTGGCGCACACCAAAAGATGCGGTGGCAAAGCAATTTGAGGGTTCATTCAGCGTCGCGACGCTGATCGGTAAGGTTATCGGGGTTTGTGCGATTCCGACGCCGCACACGCGAAGCGAACCACGTGTTCACACCTTCCGACTACCTCAACATCCATGGTTATATAATATACAGATATTGAAGGTAATTTTTGTTGTAGTGCTTTTATTGATTTTTTCCACTACTGACATAAGGTGAATGTCCAATTATCGACAGTGTCCCATATATCGACAGTGTCCCATATATCGACATTTCTTCCATTTCTTTTCCATATATTAAGGTTGGGGGGACCATCAATGGAATTATTTTCTCTGCAAATATTAAAATTAAAGCTTTCTCAACATATCTGAATATCATCCTGATTACTTAAGGGTTCCCCAGTGCAAAGTCCGCATTTTTCAGTTGTTTTTCTGCCGTGACATACTTTACGGTACATTTTTGGAACAAGAGTCATACATACACGAGTATTGTATAATCTAACCATTTTACATCTGTTTGCTCGACTATAATAATAGCCATTGAATACTAATGAGTCATTATTCACCGCTATCAGGTGCTTGATTTAGTGATTTAGCTCAAATAAAATATGGTTAAAAGTGATATTTCCTCAGCATTCTAAAGTTCCCCAACTAACACATATGGGTAAACCTTGTCAATCGAGGGCCAAATCTACTTTTATCACATCAATTAAATCAACTTTTATTAGGAATTATACAATGACAAGTTCTCAAAAAAATCTCTTGGATGTTAAGACTTTTTCCGGACTCGTAATAGAATGGTCCTGTCAGGAGCGAAAAATGTTAAAAACTTCAAGAAATATTTTCAGTTGTCCTGGAATGGCTCGCATATATTATTCGCTCGGTGATTCTAGGCCATAATAGCTATCATTATTATACGCTCGTCGCCTAATAAACTATTATCCATAACTATTGTATAATTTACCCATTATACATCTGTTTGCTCGGCTTGTTAAAACTGGTATTTCTTCAGCATTCCAAAATCACATAACTAACAAATATGGGTATATATTTTCATTCGAGGGCCAAATCTACTTTAACTACATCAATTGAATCAAATTTTATTATGAAATATATAATGACAAGTTCTCCAAAAAAGGTCTTGAATGTCAACTTGACTTTTTCCGCCCTTGTTACAGAATGGCCTTGCCAGGGTCGAAAAATGAAAGAAATATTTCATTGTAGTCGCTGATAAAGTATAGTATGCTAGTCGCAAATAATGCTTGTTATTAGCTCGCCTACGGCTCGTAGCCTAAGTTACACTTCGTGAATAATGACTTTCATTATACGCTCGTTGCATAATATACAATTTTCTACTACTGACATATTTAATAGTCTTTGATATATACGTTTGAAAGCGCAGCCAAAGATGTTTGCGTGAACTTATCCACACTTTTCCAGCCACGGTTTTTGACGTGTATACTGTCGATGTTGGGATAGAGGACAATCGTGCGTCATTTAGCGACAGTGTTGCCAGATGTATCTCATGTATGATAATGAGATTAACTTACACATGGAAAAACACGAACGAGTGATTTGTTTTTTAATATCTAATTACCAATATCTAGAACTTTTTTAGTGTCCGTCGAAATATAAGGGAAAACTTAAAAACTGACCAGCCACGGTTTTAGCGATAACTGTGCAGGGGGTCATCCGGGGGCGGTGCGTTCTCAACAAAATTTTTTTTGCATAGTATTTTTGACACAGATATCAAATCTATTGAGACATTTTTTTGGGCGTCCGTCTAAGTACGAGAAAAAAATTAAAAACTGACCAGCCACGGTTTTAGCGATTACTGTGTGGGGGGTTATCCGGGGGCGGTGCATTCTCAAAAAAATTTTTTTGAATAGTATTTCGAATACAGATATCAAATCTAGTGAGACATTTTTTTGGGCGTCCGTCGAAGTACGAGAAAAAAATTAAAAACTGACCAGCCACGGTTTTAACGATTACTGTGTGGGGGGTTATCCGGGGGCGGTGCATTCTCAACAAGAATTTTTTTGAATAGTATTTCGAACACAGATATCAAATCTAGTGAGACATTTTTTTGGGCGCCCGTCGAAGTACGAGAAAAAAATTAAAAACTGACCAGCCACGGTTTTAGCGATTACTGTGTGGGGGGTTATCCGGGGGCGGTGCATTCTCAACAAAAATTTTTTTGAATAGTATTTCTAACACAGATATCAAATCTAGTGAGACATTTTTTTGGGCGCCCGTCGAAGTACGAGAAAAAAATTAAAAACTGACCAGCCACGGTTTTAGCGATTACTGTGTGGGGGGTTATCCGGGGGCGGTGCATTCTCAACAAAAATTTTTTGGAATAGTATTTCGAACACAGATATCAAATCTAGTGAGACATTTTTTTGGGCGGCCGTCGAAGTACGAGAAAAAAATTAAAAACTGACCAGCCACGGTTTTAGCGATTACTGTGTGGGAGGTTATCCGGGGGCGGTGCATTCTCAACAAAAATTTTTTTGAATAGTATTTCGAACACAGATATCAAATCTAGTGAGACATTTTTTTGGGCGTCCGTCGAAGTACGAGAAAAAAATTAAAAACTGACCAGCCACGGTTTTAACGATTACTGTGTGGGGGGTTATCCGGGGGCGTCGCATTTTCAACAAAATTTTTTTGAATAGTAATTCGAATACAGATATCAAATCTAGTGAGACATTTTTTTGGGCGTCCGTCGAAGTACGAGAAAAAATTAAAAACTGACCAGCCACGGTTTTAGCGATTACTGTGTGGGGGGTTATCCGGGGGCGGTGCATTCTCAACAAAAATTTTTTTGAATAGTATTTTTGACACAGATATCAAATCTAATGACAGATTTTTTTGGGCATCCGTCGAAGTACGAGAAAAAAATTAAAAACTGACCAGCCACGGTTTTAGCGATAACTCTGCGGGGGCTTATCCGGGGGCGGTGCATTCTCAACAAAAATTTTTGGATAGTATTTTTGACACAGATATCAAATCTAATGACAGATTTTTTTGGGCGTCCGTCGAAGTACGAGAAAAAAATTAAAAACTGACCAGCCACGGTTTTAGCGATAACTCTGCGGAAGCTTATCCGGGGGCGGTGCATTCTCAACAAAAATTTTTTTGAATAGTATTTCGAACACAGATATCAAATCTAGTGAGACATTTTTTTGGGCGCCCGTCGAAGTACGAGAAAAAAATTAAAAACTGACCAGCCACGGTTTTAGCGATTACTGTGTGGGGGGTTATCCGGGGGCGGTGCATTCTCAACAAAAATTTTTTTGAATAGTATTTCGAACACAGATATCAAATCTAGTGAGACATTTTTTTGGGCGCCCGTCGAAGTACGAGAAAAAAATTAAAAACTGACCAGCCACGGTTTTAGCGATTACTGTGTGGGGGGTTATCCGGGGGCGGTGCATTCTCAACAAAAATTTTTTGGAATAGTATTTCGAACACAGATATCAAATCTAGTGAGACATTTTTTGGGCGGCCGTCGAAGTACGAGAAAAAAATTAAAAACTGACCAGCCACGGTTTTAGCGATTACTGTGTGGGGGGTTATCCGGGGGCGGTGCATTCTCAACAAAAATTTTTTTGAATAGTATTTCGAACATAGATATCAAATCTAGTGAGACATTTTTTTGGGCGCCCGTCGAAGTACGAGAAAAAAATTAAAAACTGACCAGCCACGGTTTTAGCGATTACTGTGTGGGGGGTTATCCGGGGGCGGTGCATTCTCAAAAAAAATTTTTTTGAATAGTATTTCGAACACAGATATCAAATCTAGTGAGACATTTTTTTGGGCGTCCGTCGAAGTACGAGAAAAAAATTAAAAACTGACCAGCCACGGTTTTAACGATTACTGTGTGGGGGGTTATCCGGGGGCGTCGCATTTTCAACAAAATTTTTTTTGAATAGTAATTCGAATACAGATATCAAATCTAGTGAGACATTTTTTTGGGCGTCCGTCGAAGTACGAGAAAAAAATTAAAAACTGACCAGCCACGGTTTTAGCGATCACTGTGTGGGGGGTTATCCGGGGGCGGTGCATTCTCAACAAAAATTTTTTTGAATAGTATTTTTGACACAGATATCAAATCTAATGACAGATTTTTTTAGGCATCCGTCGAAGTACGAGAAAAAAATTAAAAACTGACCAGCCACGGTTTTAGCGATAACTCTGCGGGGGCTTATCCGGGGGCGGTGCATTCTCAACAAAAATTTTTTTGAATAGTATTTCGAACACAGATATCAAGTCTAGTGAGACATTTTTTTGGGCGCCCGTCGAAGTACGAGAAAAAATTAAAAACTGCCCAGCCACGGTTTTAGCGATTACTCTGTGGGGGGTATCCGGGGGCGGTGCATTCTCAACAAAAATTTTTTTGAATAGTATTTTGAACACAGATATCAAATCTAGTGAGACATTTTTTTGGACGCCCGTCGAAGTACGAGAAAAAAATTAAAAACTGACCAGCCACGGTTTTAGCGATTACTGTGTGGGGGTTATCTGGGGGCGGTGCATTCTCAACAAAATTTTTTTTGAATAGTATTTCGAACACAGATATCAAATCTAGTGAGACATTTTTTTGGGCGCCCGTCGAAGTACGAGAAAAAAATTAAAAACTGACCAGCCACGGTTTTAGCGATTACTGTGTGGGGGGTTATCCGGGGGCGGTGCATTCTCAACAAAAATTTTTTTGAATAGTATTTTTGACACAGATATCAAATCTAATGACAGATTTTTTTGGGCGTCTGTCGAAGTACGAGAAAAAAATTAAAAACTGACCAGCCACGGTTTTAGCGATTACTGTGTGGGGGTTATCCGGGGCCGGTGCATTCTCAACAAAAATTTTTTTGAATAGTATTTTTGACACAGATATCAAATCTAATGACAGATTTTTTTGGGCGTCCGTCGAAGTACGAGAAAAAAATTAAAAACTGACCAGCCACGGTTTTAGCGATAACTCTGCGGGGGCTTATCCGGGGGCGGTGCATTCTCAACAAAAATTTTTTTGAATAGTATTTCGAACACAGATATCAAATCTAGTGAGACATTTTTTTGGGCGTCCGTCGAAGTACGAGAAAAAAATTAAAAACTGACCAGCCACGGTTTTAGCGATTACTGTGTGGGGGTTATCCGGGGGCGGTGCATTCTCAAAAAAAATTTTTGAATAGTATTTCGAACACAGATATCAAATCTAGTGAGACATTTTTTGGGCGTCCGTCGAAGTACGAGAAAAAAATTAAAAACTGACCAGCCACGGTTTTAGCGATAACTCTGCGGGGGCTTATCGGGGGTGGTGCATTCTCAACAAAATTTTTTTGAATAGTATTTCGACACAGATATCAAGTCTAGTGAGACATTTTTTTGGGCGCCCGTCGAAGTACGAGAAAAAAATTAAAAACTGCCAGCCACGGTTTTAGCGATTACTGTGTGGGGGGTTATCGGGGGCGGTGCATTCTCAACAAAAATTTTTTTGAATAGTATTTCGAACACAGATATCAAATCTAGTGAGACATTTTTTGGGCGCCCGTCGAAGTACGAGAAAAAAATTAAAAACTGACCAGCCACGGTTTTAGCGAAAACTCTGCGGGGGTTATCCGGGGGCGGTGCATTCTCAACAAAAATTTTTTTGAATAGTATATTTGACACAGATATCAAATCTAATGACAGATTTTTTTGGGCGTCCGTCGAAGTACGAGAAAAAAATTAAAAACTGACCAGTCACGGTTTTAGCGATAACTCTGCGGGGGCTTATCCGGGGGCGGTGCATTCTCAACAAAAATTTTTTTGAATAGTATTTCGAACATAGATATCAAATCTAGTGAGACATTTTTTTGGGCGTCCGTCGAAGTACGAGAAAAAAATTAAAAACTGACAAGCCACGGTTTTAGCGATAACTCTGCGGAAGCTTATCCGGGGGCGGTGCATTCTCAACAAAAATTTTTTTGAATAGTATTTCGAACACAGATATCAAATCTAGTGAGACATTTTTTTGGGCGCCCGTCGAAGTACGAGAAAAAAATTAAAAACTGACCAGCCACGGTTTTAGCGATTACTGTGTGGGGGGTTATCCGGGGGCGGTGCATTCTCAACAAAAATTTTTTTGAATAGTATATTTGACACAGATATCAAATCTAATGACAGATTTTTTTGGGCGTCCGTCGAAGTACGAGAAAAAAATTAAAAACTGACCAGCCACGGTTTTAGCGATAACTCTGCGGAAGCTTATCCGGGGGCGGTGCATTCTCAACAAAAATTTTTTTGGATAGTATTTTTGACACAGATATCAAATCTAATGACAGATTTTTTTGGGCGTCCGTCGAAGTACGAGAAAAAAATTAAAAACTGACCAGCCACGGTTTTAGCGATAACTCTGCGGAAGCTTATCCGGGGGCGGTGTTCTCAACAACATTTTTTTGAATAGTATTTCGAACACAGATATCAAATCTAGTGAGACATTTTTTTGGGCGCCCGTCGAAGTACGAGAAAAAAATTAAAAACTGACCAGCCACGGTTTAGCGATTACTGTGTGGGGGGTTATCCGGGGGCGGTGCATTCTCAACAAAAATTTTTTTGAATAGTATTTCGAACACAGATATCAAATCTAGTGAGACATTTTTTTGGGCGCCCGTCGAAGTACGAGAAAAAAATTAAAAACTGACCAGCCACGGTTTTAGCGAAAACTCTGCGGGGGGTTATCCGGGGGCGGTGCATTCTCAACAAAAATTTTTTTGAATAGTATATTCGACACAGATATCAAATCTAATGACAGATTTTTTTGGGCGTCCGTCGAAGTACGAGAAAAAAATTAAAAACTGACCAGCCACGGTTTTAGCGATAACTCTGCGGAAGCTCATCCGGGGGCGGTGCATTCTCAACAAAAATTTTTTTGAATAGTATTTCGAACACAGATATCAAATCTAGTGAGACATTTTTTTGGGCGCCCGTCGAAGTACGAGAAAAAAATTAAAAACTGACCAGCCACGGTTTTAGCGATTACTGTGTGGGGGGTTATCCGGGGGCGGTCAGTTTTTAATTTTTTTCTCGTACTTCGACGGACGCCCAAAAAAATCTGTCATTAGATTTGATATCTGTGTCAAAAATACTATCCAAAAAAATTTTTGTTGAGAATGCACCGCCCCCGGATAACCCCCCACACAGTAATCGCCAAAACCGTGGCTGGTCAGTTTTTAATTTTTTTCTCGTACTTCGACGGACGCCCAAAAAAATCTGTCATTAGATTTGATATCTGTGTCAAAAATACTATTCAAAAAAATTTTTGTTGAGAATGCACCGCCCCGGATAACCCCCCACACAGTAATCGCTAAAACCGTGGCTGGTCAGTTTTTAATTTTTTTCTCGTACTTAGAAGGACGCCCAAAAAAAAATCTCTCAATAGATTTGATATCTGTGTCAAAAATACTATGCAAAAAAAATTTTGTTGAGAACGCACCGCCCCCGGATGACGCCCTGCACAGTTATCGCTAAAACCGTGGCTGGTCAGTTTTTAAGTTTCCCTTATATTTCGACGGACACTAAAAAAGTTCTAGATATTGGTAATTAGATATTAAATAACAAATCACTCGTTCGTGTTTTTCCATGTGTAAGTTAATCTCATTATCATACATGAGATACATCTGGCAACACTGTCGCTAAATGACGCACGATTGTCCTCTATCCCAACATCGACAGTAAACACGTCAAAAACCGTGGCTGGAAAAGTGTGGATAAGTTCACGCAAACGCCAAAGATGGACTATTGTTTGTGGCATCACATGTCGATGATGGGCTTGTGATGGGAGATGATCTTTCAAAAATAAATACCCTGTTGCAACTTCAAAAGAATTTTGATGTGAAAGTGATGAAAAATGCGCACGAATTATTTAGGCAATGAAAAAGTTTAAACAGAATGCAAAATTGCCATAAAAGAGAAAAATATGTGAAGAAAATACTCCAAAGATTTGATATGCAAAATTTGAAACCAATGAAATCACCAATAGCATATCAGAAAGAAGACATACTGCAAAAAAAAAAAAAAAAAATTGCTTACAATGAATGAACAATCCTTCAGAAGTGGACCTGAGAAATGTGAAGAGAACATTTCGTTACCTAATGGATCTCAAGAAAATGGAAACTGTTATACAAGACACCGGAGGAAAAGACAGATGGTAATCCGACGGTTTTATGACAATTATTGGGTTGATTGACCCGATGCAGCGCGTTTCTGTTATTTGGAAATGTAATAATGACATTACAATTTGAAGAGATTTTTCAACATGAATGTTTGTGATATCGATTGAAATATACTGATGGACAAAATTAGCGAACCACCTAAAATTTCGTTAAATTTTAACAATTGATATCTTCCCAATCTTTAGTCGGATTTCAACGTTTTTTCTTTCAATTATGTTATTGTCAAATTTCCTCTATTGAACAGAAGTCCAAAAAATAAAACTTCATGTTGTACAGGGCGTTTAAATAATGTCATGTTTTATAGTCAAATTTTAACTTCTTCTGTGGGCAATGCCAGGTTGCTGAGGCATATAAAAACAATAAAGCTTTGTCGCCTAGTATCTCTTGAGTATTTTTTTTTTTTAAACCAATTTATCTTGAAGTCGTCCAGAGATATTCAACTTTTTATCAACTCTTGTATTTATGCATTAGCCATGAATATCTTCGCAACCATTTGTCCTATTTGAATGTTATTTTTTAGTTAGAGCTCTTTTATTGGCGAATATCATACTACAATGAGGTGTTCAAAAAAATAAATGCATCATGCTGTACAGGGCGTTTAAATTTTCGGGTTTTTTTCATTACAGTTTAACGCCTTCTGTGGGCAATACCAGATATATGAAGCTTCTAAAAACTATACAACGATGCAGCCTGATGTTTCCTGAGTATTTTGCTTTTTTAAAAAGCAATTTAACTTGTACCCTTCCAGAGATATTCACATTTTTATAACATCTTGCATTTCATACAATATATTGACAATGAATATTTTCAGTCGAGTGATACTGGGGTTTACAGTTGTCATAATTTTCTCTAATTCATAAAATTCATTCGAAATTAATAATTGTGTAAATTTCTAAAGTTTTCTTTACTTTCCATAAGTCTACGGAGACAACGGCCAAAGAAAAATAAATAAGAATTAACTTTCAACACAAAAATAAACGAAAAGAAATTAAGAAAAACAGAAGAATGTATGATGTTACGAAAATGTGAATAGCTCTGGAAGGGTACAAGTGAAATTGCTTTTTAAAAATGCAAAATATTCAGGAAACATCAGGATGCATCACTGTATAGTTTTAAGAAGCCTCATATATCTGGTATTGCCCACAGAAGGAGTTAAACTGTAATGAAAAAAACCCGAAAATTTAAACGCCCTGTACAGCATGATGCATTTCTTTTTTTTGAACATCTCATTGTAGTATGATATTCACCAATAAAAGAGCTACAACTAAAAAAAACATTCAAATTGGACAAATGGTTGCGAAGATATTCATGGCTAATGCATAAAATACAAGAGTTGATAAAAAGTTGAATATCTCTGGACGACTTCAAGATAAATTGGTTTAAAAAAACAAAATACTCAAGAGATACTAGATTACAAAGCTCAAAGCTTTATTGTTTTTATTTGCCTCAGCAACCTGGCATTGCCTACAGAAGAAGTTAAAATTTGACTATAAAACATGACATTATTTAAACGCCCTGTACAACATGAAGGTTTTATTTTTTGGACTTCTGTTCAATAGAGGAAATTTGACAATAACATAATTGAAAGAAAAAAACGTTGAAATCCGACTAAAGATTGGGAAGATATCAATTGTTAAAATTTAACGAAATTTTAGGTGGTGCGCTAATTTTGTCCATCAGTATATATTCTGGGAGGATTTTGTATTTCTTGCAAACTTTATAGGTTTTCACTCCCTGTCTCTGAAACAGAAATAATTTAAAAAAATTAACTAAGATGAAGTACTCCTGCGAGAATCTTTGGACTTGTTTGCCAGGAGCGAATTGGTCTTGAACAAATTGTTGACTAACAATAAAACTGAAAAAGGAAATAAATGAAAGGGATAATGTAACGTTTCGGTGTTTATATCAGACACCTTCAGACAAACTTTAGAATCTTCAGAATTGTGTGTTTTTTCATTTGCAATTTGATTGACATTGAAAGTTGTCAATATATAGAGATGTTGATTTATTTAATTTTGAAATTTCCTGATGTCATTTCTTTCTTCAATAAATCAATCCAAATACGATCTATTCAACAGAAGAATTGGCCAAATTATCTACTCATCTAACAAAAATACATGTGGATTCCTTAATTTTCCTTTTATAATTATCAGTTTCCGTCATTAGGATCTTTGTGTTGTTCCAGTTCATCATATGATCTCCGCTATTTGATTATACATGATCAGCGATTTGTGATATTGTATTGTCTCTATTTTTGATGTTGTTCTTATGTTCCAGTTTTCTTATCTCTAAAGGTCTTGATGTCTCTCTCTATTTTGTAAACACAATTTTTTGATTTTTGTGTCTCATTCATTGGTTTCGTTCTGGTTAGAATGGATCTCAAATCATTTTGTGTTTTGAAAACAGTTCTTATGTTGAATTTTGAACCAATGCATCTTATTCATTTTAAGAGATGAATGTTTCTTCCTTGGGAAACAGCTAGCCGTGTTTTTGCCCAAATGTCTATAACTTTCTAATATTAGGTTCGATTGCGGATTAACTAATGAATAGTACAGTATATTTGTGCTTAAAAGAACTCCTAGCGGAAAAGTTTTGGGGTTTTGATATCTTTCATTTTTTATGTTTTTTGGGGTGCTGAATCCGAATCTGAGGTTGCTAATAAAATTTCGTGAAGGAACATAGAAAAAAGTATAAAAAAGATGAAAAATCTCATTCTTGGTCAGTTTTTTGCTTATTACTCGGAAACTATCAACTTTTCGTAAAAGTAGTATAGTCTCGAGTATAGTAATTAAATTTACTATGGTTCCGATGATGCGATCCTCTTGAAATTTTGCATGAACATTCGGTATATCAGTCTCGATTCACAAAAAATTCACTGGAATCGGATATCTTGTTAAGGAAATTTAAAGATATAAAAATTGGTTCTGTACTGAAAATTTGCATGAAAGCCGAGCATGAAGCTTATTATGACCTTGCATATTAGAGTTGTAACGAATATTCGCATTCGCGTTCGCATTCGCATATATTCGCATATTTTTGAATATTCGTATTTGCATTCGCATCCGCAAAATTTCTGCGAATATTTTGCGAATATGAATATCAGAAAAAACTTATAACACAAAAATTGAGTGCAATTGGAACTAATAACAACGAATTTATGAAACTTTCATCAGTCTTTCTTTATATAACTTTTTAAATGTTTAAATAATCATTATCTTGAATAAAACTCAAAAATAGGATGAATAATCAAAAACTATATTCTTCTACATTAAATTATAAATACAGTGTGATTGGTCATGAGTTAGCGATAATTTAAGGTCATCAAATATACCTAATATTATCGACCAAAACACCTAAACTTGGAAGTTTACTCCTTTAGTTTTGGAATAGCCCCCATTTTAAATTTACTTTTTTATTTTCGTTGACCCTTCCAAATAATATCGATTTCTTTGGACATACCTAAAGGTCCTTCAGATGTGAAAAAAATGTTTTTTGAAAGATGATACTACCACCTTTCATTGAAGTACAACAATAAAAAAAAATTCAACTTGAAACTTCAAAAAAGTTGATAGTGAAAATATGTACTGATTTTCTCAGTAAATCCGCCATAGTACAAGAACAAGCACATTGAAGTATAGTTTTTTTCCATGATTTAACACGCAAGGATATAAGCACAAAACAACACTCACATCATATCTGTGAGTTACATAATTTGAGAGTTATTGTTGCTCGAACATGATCACTACGCGAGCAAAAGACACAAGACAGGTCGTCATGAAGGTCACTGCCTGTCTAGAGAGCAGAGGCGGGCATTTTGAGCAATTTTTAAAATGGGGGCTACTCCAAAACTAAGGTGGTAAACTTTGGGTGTTTTTGTCGATAATATTAGGTATATTTGATGACCTTAAATTATCGCTAACTCATGACCAAACACACTGTATAATCTGAACAAACAAGAAATGTATAAACTCTCAAACATAATACATACTTCTTTCTCAAAAAATAACAATTATTTATCCTATTGAACACTTCTACATTCGCATTTGCATTCGCGAATGTCAGTGGCAGACATTTGCATTCGAATTCGCATTCGCGAATGTATAAAATATGACATTCGTTACATCACTATTGCATATGGCCGCAACATTTCAATTCGAATGTTTGTTCCTCAATATCTCCGACAAAACGAAACCAATCGCAACGAAATGTTCGCATCATCGGAACAATAGAATTAATTTTTTTTCATTTATTGATTAAAAAATACCTCATTTTCAACTATAATTTGAGCCAGAACGGGTTGTTGCAGAACAACCTGTGGTAGTACAATTTGAAGGAAATTTTATGTGCTTTCATTTGTATGGAAAACTTTTTCACGAAACGTCGATAGTTTCGGAGTAATAAGCAAAAACTGACCAAGAATAAGATTTTTCATCTTTTTTGTATTTTTTTCTATGTTCCGTCACGAAAATTTGTTAGCAAACCTCAAATTCGGATTCAGCACCCCAAAAAACATAAAAAATGAAAAAATCAAAATAACCCAAAACTTCCCTACTTTGAGCACAATTGACGACTAAAAATCAATCATCAAAATAAACTTATATCATCAATTCGACTGTTATAAAGATCATAGGGAAAATTAATTCTGTCCTATCGGATGCAGCTAAAAACTAGAAATTTCAGGAAAAGCCCGCTCTCTGAATATCTCGGTTGAGTTCGTTAATGGTACAAATATAAAATGGTACAGCGTGATTCACACTATTCATGATGATGGCCTGTCGTACGTTTCTGGAAAACTTATCTCAATTTTGTGCTGAAAACTCGGCTGAAAATTTGCATATGTAGGTTTTGGATAATGAACGGTTGAAACGTATACTTCTTTCTTATTTTGAATGGTCCACCTGGTAAATTATTGCACTGACAGAAAGCTCATCCCTCGGCTTATTAGATGGCGATTTCTGGAGTGAGAACTCAATGGTTTTCAGTTCTGGATATTCTTGAAGAATAATGGCGAAAACAGGGGATCACCGTTCTACGAATATTCTATAGGGGCCATCCATAAAGTACGTCACACTAATTTCATGAGTTTTTGAGGTCTTCAAATGGAAATAAGGATCCATTTGTCTTTGATTATCGATTTCTCAGCAACCAATGATCGCACAGAAAATTGAAGGAGGGTTTCAAGACCTCAAATGAACTCTCATTATTGAACAACCATTGCTTATTCAGAGAAATTTTTTTTTTCTTCATGTCACATCAATATAAAAATTTAACAAAAAAAGGGCTTTGGTGGTTTCTTGGAAAATCTACCGCTCGATCGAAAATGTTGAGGAAACCAATACTGTTAAGTGTGACTTTCACAGTTCAATATGTTGATAAAAACCTTACGAAGAGCCAACTCAATCCAAGAGCCGTTTTTTTGTTAGACAGGATTGAATTTTTGAAAAAAAAAATAAGTATCACGTTTTATGCTCTGAAAAGCTCATAATCTTTTTAAAAAAGGCAAAAAAGAATTTTCTCGAGCTTTTTCCACATTTTATTTGCAGAAAGTACATAAATTTCAAAAAAAGAAAAATAAAATAAAATAAAAATAAAATTTTATTAATTTAATAACGGGTATTGCCACCCCTGTTTTCAATAACGGCTCTCAAACGTTCAGCCATGTTTATGGATCCTTTTAAATTTGAAGACCGATATCTCGGCGAGAAAAGGGCGTATTGAGGTCGATAAAAAAATAAATTAAAGCTGAATTAACAAAGTATCCTATCATTATAACGATTATGCAAAAATAAAATTTCCATGCTCGTAGACAAGAAAAAGATATGCGGTAAAATTTTGAGAATTTTTTTGTTGCTGATTTTTCTATCATTACTCGAAAACCACTGAAACTAAAAATTTTTGGAGTCTAATCCAAAAACTAGACACTTGGAGCTACAATTTCCTTTTTTTAAATTCCTTGTACGACCATTCCTCTCAAAGTTACGGCATGTTGAAAATTGCCAAAAAACAATTTAAACCGTAATGCCCTAAAGATAGAATTGGACATATTTTTAGTTTAATTGATATTTCAAATTATGCGATTAGTACCTCCAGATTTTGAAATGTGATGTCACGAAACTTAGGACCCCTCCCACCCCTTGTCACTCCATGTCACACTTTGTCGACCTCCTCCCCCCCCCTTTACGTGTGACGTACTTTATGGATGGATATCTGAAATCAGAACTATCAAATTCATCAAGGAAAAACCTATAATAAGTGAAAACTGTATTTTTTCAGATTTCTATTGAAATATAATCTGGAAGGATTCTGAATTTCTAGAAAACGCTTTTGTTCGTTTGGATAAAAAATATACATTTCCAGAAAACTTTTTAGGTTTTCACTTCCAGTCTCCGAAACAGAAATAATTAAAATTTTTTAATTTGCACTTATTTGTCAGGAGCAAATTGGTTTTGAAAAAATTGTTGCCTAACCGTAAAACTAGTAAAGGAAATAAATGAGAAGGATAATGTAACGTATCGGTGTCTATATCAGACAAACTTGTCTGAAGAAGGAGTCAGATATGGACACCGAAACGTTACATTATCCTTTTCATTTTTTCTGGAAATGTATATTTTTATCCAAACGGACAACAGCGTTATTATATAGGTACTAAATTACTGCAAAAATTTAAAATGAAAAAGATTCCTTCGGAAAACCGGAATTATAGAAAAAACTGCGAGCCCTGATTTCACCATAGTTTTCATAAGAATCTCAATAATAACGCATAAACCGGTATTTAATTAAAGAATGTAATATTGCAGCAATTCCATCGAATAAGTCTCAGAAGAAAAAAAGTATGCTGTTTCTGTTATAACCCTAGGTATAACCCAAAGGTCTGAATATCGAAATTTCAACAGAAAATTATGGTAAGTTTTCCAGAAACGTCTGATTGGCCATGACCGTTAATCACCCTGTATTTAGAAGTAAGTTGCACCAAGATCCGGTACTTCACGCACTCGACTGGAACGCAGCAAACGTATAAAGTTGTAGTATCAAACATATCATCAAGTAGACCTGACGACAACATACAAATAATTTGACAATGCCACAAGCAGCATTCTACAGAAATAATCTCAGAACGACCGAAATAGAATTGATCATTTTTAAATAGATAACCAGCACAAAAAAACGGATTCATTCCAAATTACGAAATTCGTTCTGAATAAATAACATTCCGATGTAAATTTTCGGAAAATTATTCCATAAATTCCTGCTGCCATGGGCAAACGTGTGATGCATACACTCACATTATTTTTAACGTAGATTCAATGTCTGCCATAAAAAATGGGGTTCTAATTTGAAAAAATTGATTTTTCACGATTTTGTCATCCCTAACATTGAAAGCGATTTTTTCACCCCCTGTATCATGAATCGCGATTTCGATTTTTAAAGTGGATACATCAATCTTACATCTTGAAAAATCCCAAAAATGAAAATTTTCCATCCAAAAACCTCGAAGTTATTCTTATTTCAGCGGAGCTCTATTTTCGATTTTGTTTTCGAATTTTCCCGCTCAGAGAGAATTTTGCAACCAAAACTGAAAAATGTTACATCAAAATAACTTGAATTTTCTAAGGAATCTATTTCTGCAATAAAAAAATGGTGTTCTAATTTGAAAAACGGAAGTTGACGTCATTTCCAGAAAAACCGGAGGTGCTCATGGCTTGAAAATATTTAGATTTCATCAGCATCGTGAAATACTTATAAGTGCTAAATTTCATGAAAATACGTTCAGTAGTTTCCCGTATAAATATGGGCGAGGTTCCTCGTGAAAGACCCTGTATTCTGGAGGATTTTGTATTTCTTGCAAACTTTATAGGTTTTCACTCCCTGTCTCTGAAACAGAAATAATTAAATATTTAATTAAGATGAAGTACTCCTGAGAGAATCTTTGGAATTGTTAGCCAGGAGCGAATTGGTCTTGAACAAATTGTTGCCTAACAATAAAACTGAAAAAGGAAATAAATGAAAAGGAAATTCGTTCTGAATAAATAGCATTCCGATGTGAAATTTTCGGAAAATTATTCCATAAATTCCTGCTGCCATCTTCGTAGAATTAACCGTTGCTATAATGCCAAATGTATTGTGTCATACGCACTTCTGCTTCGTGGACAGCCGCAATACCATCCGGCTGGCGCCAAATTGAGAATACTCGACCATTTTTCTTGTTACTCAGACGTTGGAACAATGTTAACTCTGTTGAAAGCTATTACAATCGAATTAGTTCATTTTGCTTTGTAATTAATCATAGGAAGGATGATTTAGCCTAGATATAATGAAGATTTATGTATATTGACACGTTCGCCTCATGGGAAATATTTCGCCACTGAATCGGATAAGACATCAATGAGTCATACTCTCATGGGAAATATTTCGCCACTGAATCGGATAAGACATCAATGAGTCATACTCTCATTATCCCATATTGAGCAAAATACAACTCTAGCGGCGTTACGTAGAACTATCCCGAAACGAGTATTCGAAAACGCGGGATATGATATTGAATTGTTTGTGCCTAAGAAATGGGAAGTGAGATTTGGGTTGTGTGTTTATTATATATATTTGTCTAGTTAGATGGTTTTTAATTTGATTTAAAGATGCCTAAAGAAAATACAGTGAAGAACTCTAATTGCTGTGTTTATGGAGGCAGCTTTAAAAAGTTCTTTCACAGGTCACCATTTTATAGGATGTTGGTTATGAAACAATAATATTTTATCAGTTGATCATCAGTTTGCACTAGAGGAAGCATTTCAGACGTAAAGTGCAGTCAAAATCAAGAAAACAAAGATATTAGCCAGTTTCAGGATTCATATTTGGACTTAAGGAGGAAATATAGTACATTATTGGATATATTTCCACTTCACTCGTTAAAGAAAATAGATGAAGATCACTCGTCAATTGACAAAATTGTTGTGATAACTTAAAATTTTATGAATATATGCCCTGAAATCATATCACTTATCTAAAACTTATCTGGAGTTCTTTCAATTTGCAGTATATCTTTTGTTTTTTATATGAGACAAGTAGAAGGTAACTGCTATCTGCACTTGCACTTTTCACTATTTTTCAGAAAATAGAATACACATACTTACTTCATTAATTGTGTATTGTAAAATTAATTATCATTCCTTATTAGATAATTAAGTTTTTGTTCATACCAGGATGTTGGATTGTATTGAATGATGAATGCTTTACTTACGACAAACTATTAATTGATTTTTCTGATTTGTATTTAATAAAAATAGTTTTTTACGTAGTGAATAATTGAAATTTAGTTGTTAATTTTCATAAAGTCTGTCATTTCTGTAATAAAATCATCATGGAATTCAACGGCTTTCATTTCAATAACAAATATTGTCATTCTTTTTCTTTCTATATCATATTGAAGAATAAATATTATAAAATAATTTGATTCACTGAAGCAGGACTCTTTGTTTCCACTATAACTGATCATATCAGGATACTTTTATATCTTGAAATGAGCCAAGTTAGATGGTTAAATATCTTCCTTCTGCAGTTGACAAGGTGAATGCCCGAACTGATATTTCCTTCCTCCTCCTCGATGATATGATCTGAACTTAATAAATGATTTCTAGGTCCATTTTCATTTATCAATTCGATTTTTCAGTCCAAATAAGAAAATAAATCAACTGAAACACTTGAGAAACACCGGAATCGCCCGTGTTTTGCTTAAACGTGCACGAAACAATACTCGTTTCGGGAACAGCTGATTCGGCGAATGCAGCGCCGCCATCGGTAATTATTTGTCCCAATAGGTTTGTTGAATAGGCTTGTACGTACGAGGAAGGCTAGATTACGGCGCTATAAGAGATATATTTCCTTGAGACTGATTCATATTTTATATTTGAGAAAGTGAGTGAAAAGTGCACTCAGTAATGAGGAATTCTATACACTGATTGTTTGTATACATATTTTTGAGATATGGGCTCACAAAATTTCTAGTATATCTAACAATACATCTTGTGTATTTGACTATATTATCTGAAGAAATGTAATGAAATGAAAGGGTTTAGCAGGGTTTCAATGATAAATTTGCCCCCGCGGCTTTTTCGATTCATATTGAGGGGATCGATAAAAGCTGAAAAGTTGGCCGAATTATTTTTATTCAGTGCCTAGAATGAAAATAATTCGGCCAACTTTTCAGTTTTTATCTCTAGCCATTTTTGAGTTTTTCTGTAAAAAACACTTTTTTCGAGTTTATTTTCATCTTGTGAAATCCAAATTTTCGAATGGTAATTTTTTCTTTTGATTATTTGCTATTGAAGGGAGAGCTGAAAATCGATTTTCAGAAAAAAACTGAAATTATCCTTAGATTTTTGGTGTTCTTCAAAACTGTCCACCGCCATTTTTTTTAACATAAAATGTCTTCTTTGGTCCCTTATACATTTGAATTTTTTCACACTTTTAAAATTGGTGGAACATTTAGAAAAAAAAATTAGATATGTTTGAATTTTAGGATTCAACAAATATCCATCAACTTTTGATGCCGTTGTATTCATATTGGCTCCCTGAACGATATTAGTGAACAAAACAATTGGCGATCTGTCTTAGTTTGGAAGATATGGGTTCCCAATGTCCGAAAAAGATTTCACCTGAAAGTCACTTTTCTCACTACAAAAACACTGAATTACCGCTTCATTAAGTTTAAGCTTCATTTTTACATGAAGATTTGTTTCATTTTATTTCAGACATATTCAATAATTATTGCAACAACAGCCGTTTCATATGGTAGGTTTGGCACTACCGCGAATTATTTCGCGCGAATATGGCACGATGCATACCGATAAATCCCGCAATAATTTCCTAATGTCACTCGCTGAAGGACGCGGTAGTGCCAAACTTACCATAAAGAACGGCAGGCTTTCCCTCGAATGTTTTCGATGTTTTTGCAATCATTATTGAATATATTTGAAATGAAATGAATCAAATCTTCATGTAGAATCGTTTAGTTACTTTCAGGTGAAATTAAATGCCTAATCGATCCCCTCAATATGAATCGAAAAAGCCGCGGGGGCAGATTTACTATTGAAACCCGGCTATAACCTTTATTGGTATGATACATAACATCCCTAAAAAACTCCCCGTATAAGTGTAGTGATTGAATGTTTGGGTACCTCTGAAGAATAAGCTGAAATATTCATTTTGAAGGGTTTCTTCGTCATTCAAATTTCTCTTTTTCCTTTCACCTGATTTCACTAAATTGAAAGTGCATTTGAAGGAACACCGAGAGGAACACCATCAGGAGGAAGAAAACAGAAGAAAGTACTCAATAACCAGTGGAAATTTTAATTTCGCGCAAGTAACTCCAGTAAATTCAATTTTTTGTCCTTGAAAGCCTTTTTATGTTATGTATAATGAATCTGCACTACAACAAGGAGGGTTAGGTCTTGCTCTTCGAGTGATAATTTTGCAGAACCTAAAATATTTGGGGAACTGTCTACAGATCCATAATACCGAGTAATCTTAGTTTTAAATCTGCTACATTGAAAACATTATTTTTGATGGAGTCGTTTTTCGCAGAAGAGAGTTTCTGTCACCGTGCCGAAGGTTTTTTCGATTAATTAAGATTCTTTCTTGGTTGGGACACACATAACATTCTTTGAACCACAAGTCAATGACGTACCTATTCAGTTTTACCCTGGATATGAATCATATCGTAATTCGAAGTTTCCATCTGTTTATCTCAATATTAGCGTTTATGTGTGGTAACAAAGTCAAGATAAAAATGTGATATGCTTTGTTGACACTCAAAACCGGAAATCTGGCTGAGAATAAAGATCAAAGTGGTTATGATTTACGAATGAAGTTGTTGAAATATCAAGAAATTTATATATTAATTTATCTTTTTGCAAGCTTGAATTCATTTTCATCCATTTTAGTACTTGATAGAATACGAGTAATCGTGAAGTTTCAATTAAAAAATCGGGTGATAGGCTACGTCATTCATGGTGTAAAACGGTAAAATAGTATATTATTATGCAAATCACCGAGTGAATAATAGCCATTATGCGCGAGAAGCATACTGTACTTTATCCACGACTACTTAATATATTTCTTGAAGATTTCAACATTTGGCGACTGGGACAAAGCCCTTCTATGACAAGCGTGAAAAAAGTCGAGTTGACACATGAGAACTTTCTGGAGAACTGGTCATTTTGTAATGAAAATTGCCTTAATTGATAAAATAAAAGTAGATTTGGCCCTCGATTGACAAGGTATACTGATTTGTTAGTTGGAGTACTTTAGAATACTGAAGAAATACCAATTTAAGAATATTATATCAGAGCTAAATCTATGAAGCATCTGACAGCAGTGATTAATATCTCATTAATCACTTATGATTAATGGATATTATTTTGGCCTAGCACACAGCCGTAAAATGGCTAGATTATACAGTGTGTTTGGTCATGACTTATCGATAATTTAAGGTCATCAAATATACCTAATATTATCGACAAAAACACCCAAACTTGGAAGTTTGGCCCCTTAGTTTTGGAGTTTTTTAAATTTATTTTTTTATTTTCGTGTACCCTTCCGAATGATATCGATTTTTTGGACATAAAGGTCCTACAGATGTGAAAAAAATTTTTTTTAAAGATGATACTACCACCTTTCTTTGAATATAACAATATAAAAACATTTAACTTGAAAACGCCATTAAAAAATTCTTTAAAAAAGTTTTAGTAAACATATGTACTGATTTTCTCAGTAAATACGCAATGTACAAGAACTAGCACCGTGAAGTATAATTTTTTTCAATGATTTAACACCGCGAGGATATAAGCTATAAAACAACACTAAAACTAAGTTACATAATTTGAGAGTTATTGATGTTCGAACATGATCACTACTCGAGCAAAAGAAACAAGACAGGTCGTCATGAAGGCCACTGCCAGTCTACAAAGCAGGGCGGCCATTTTGAGCAATTTTATGATTAATTTGTTCGTTTGATCATTAATGCAGTCGAATTGTGCTTTTAGCAGGAAAGTTTTGGGGTAGTTTAGATTTCTTTCATTTTTTATGTTTTTTGGGGTGCTGAATCCGAATTCGAGGTTTGCTAACAAAATTTCCAGACGGAACATAGAAAAAATACAAAAAAAGAATGAAAATCTCATTCTTGGTAAGTTTTTTGCATATAACTCTGATACTTTCAACTTTCCTGAAATACCTTTCCATACAAAATGAAAGAACATAAAATTTCCTACAAATTGTACTACCACAGCTTGTTTTGCGACAACCCGTTCTGGTTCAAATAATAGTTGAAAATGAGGTATTTTCTATGACTCAATAAATGAAAAAAAAATTATTCTATGGTTCCGATGATGCGATCCTCTTGAAATTGTGCATGAACATTCAGTATAACAGTCGCGATTCACAAAAAAAAATTTAATCGAATCGGACATTTTGTTATGGAAATATAAAGATTCTTCTTTTCAATATTCCAATTGAATTTTCTATGGTTCTGTTCACACTATGGTCACACAATTTTGCATAAGGCAAAATTTCATTTCGATTGGTCTCGTTTTGTCTGAGATATTGAGGAACAAAAATTTAGAATGGCCTTGTTTTATGAAACAAATACGGCCATTCAAAATGTTTGTTTCTCAATATCTCAGACAAAATGAAACCAGTCGAAATGAAATGTTTCGGCAATATGCAAGATGGTCATAGGTAATAAGCTTCATGCAAAATTGTGTGACCATAGTGTGAGCAGAACCATAGAAAATTCAATTGGAATATTGAAAAGAAGAATCCTTATATTTCCATAATAAATGTCCGATTCGATTAAATTTTTTTTTGTGAATCGCGACTGATATACTGAATGTTCATGCAAAATTTCAAGAGAATCGCATCATCGGAACCATAGAATTTAAGTTTTTTTCATTTATTGAGTCATAGAAATACCTCATTTAAAACTATAATTTGAGCCAGAACAGGTGGTCGCAGAACAAGCTGTAGTAGTACAATTTGTTGGAAATTTTATGTACTTTCATTTTGTATTGAGAGGTTTTTCACGAAAAGTTGATAGTTTCCGAGTTATAAGCAGAAAACTGCCAAAGAATGAGATTTTTTTCTCTTTTTTTGTATTTTTTTCAATGTTCCCTCATGAAATTTTGTTAGCAAACCTCAGATTCGGATTCAGCACCCCAAAAAACATAAAAATCGAAAAAATCAAAACTACCCCAGAACTTTCCTGCTAGGGGTTCTTTTGAGCACAATTGACTGGACTACATTGAAAATTATCGAAAGTACAGTAGTGAGGTTTTTTTATTTTATCAATTTTCATGTGGGTCATGTTCGAGAGCACATTACTTTCCAAATAAGTAACTTACAGAAATTATGTTGGTATCTTTTTGTAGCTAATATCCTTGCGTGTTAGCTCATTGAGAAAAATTATACTTCAATGTTCTAGTTCTTGTACTATTACAATTTTACTAAGAAAATCAGTACATTTTTTACTAAAATTTTTTTAAAGAATTTTTTATAACATCTTTAAGTTATATGTTTTCATATTATTCCACTTTAATGAAAGGCGGTAGTATCGTCTTTCAAAAAACATTTTTTTCACATCTGTAGGACGTAAATTTAAAAAGGGAGCTTGTCCAAACCTGAGGGGTTAAACTCTCCAATATGGGTGTTTTTGTCGATAAAATAAGGTATATTTGATGCCCTTAAATTATCGCTAAGTCATGACCAAACACACTGTATAGCAGTCGTATAGCCCTTATCGAACCAACCCATGGTGACAGCAGTTGCCTAGGTGATCAATTCTTTACAATCTGAGATTACCTTCGAGGCTTTTAGGGGTTGAATTTGTCTGAACTATCATTATCAATTATGTGTTCCCTGCCACCGTCAATCCGATTATCTAAATTGTAAAGATGATGACGGGTAGATGTAGGTGCACGGTGTCGAAATAAGAGGATGCTTAGAACTAAAATGGAACGCATTATTTTCGCATGCTGGTTTCTATGGAACAGGGTGATAACGTGTTGCCAAAATGTCTATATGTTTCAAATTTTGAGCAGGAAGTGGTTTTGAATGAGTCGATTGACTCACTGATGAATAACCTGAGGTCAAAAACAATTCTGTACGGCCGATCGTAGGTTTTGCTTTCGAACGGAAGGATCTAGAGAGTTGATATTTTCAGGTAGATGCTGGGTCGGTACAGCTCGATTGAGTTCGTTAATGGAGTAATTTTTTCTCAATATTTTCAGAAAAGAAGGTTCAAATTTTTATGTAGGTGATCTATTCGATATGAAGGCTTTTCAACGGAACGAGGAGACTTGACATTTTCGGGGTGTATGGAAGTTTTGGTGAGAATTCTTGAAATAGAAAATGTAAAACATATTTCGTTGCTTTTTATCGGTCAAAAAGAGCCACTTTAATTGGTATAGTCTTTGATCTGTAATTCACATCTTATGCGTATTAGTAGATACTTAACGGTAACTCTCATGTTCTATGACGCTTATATCGTTGACAATATCGATTTCTGTTGTAGAATGTTCAATAGCATCATTGAATGATGTGAAGACAATGCATTTGCGTTCTTGTTCATTTTCGGTTAACGATCATTACAATTTGAATATCTTGGTTTCATTCTATTCATTCATTAATTAAACTTTCCTCTTCAAATCTAAAACCTTGATTAAAATAACTGGTAAGAATCGCCTCAGAACTTGAAATTTTCACGGCAGATTCACGATTTGAGTAGAAAAATTGAACTCATAAATGAATGAAATGAAACGAATAACTCTCTCAATATTCATATTGAAATATCGTTTTCCCAATATGAATAAACCTCGAAATTTTCTGGTTTTTTATGTCAGGGCGTTTTAAAATTTTAATTGATATACAGTGGAACTTCCCTAAAACAAAAGCGCTAAATCCGCAAAAAAAGTTCGTTATAAAGAAATTTCGTTTTACAGAAAATTTATTTCTATAGTCGGCAATGTCGCAGTCGACTTCGCTGATAAATTAAGTTTATCATACAAACTTAAGCACTTCCTTTCAGATATTTAAGCACTTATTTTCAAACATTTTCGCACAACTTGTCACACTACCGTAATGGTTATATTGAAACCAAACAGCCAGGGGTGTATTTAAAACTGATCAGAAGGATCTATCTGCCTGCCGTGATGATTTAGTTTAAGGTACACCCGAAAAAATTTCGGAAAAAACTCACCTTTATACCTTCTTACCAATACCCATCCAAAGAGTGATGTTCTTTGAATCTTTCGTTACAGAGAGAATTTCCTTCGTTTCAAAGGGTGTTTTTAGCATGAAATTTGACATCAAGGTGCAATGTCTTGTACGAAATTCGTTATACTTACAGATAAATTCGTTATACAGATATTCGTTTTAGGGGGTTTTAGCATTTTATCGCGACGCCAACTGAAACAAGAATATTTATTGTCAAAATTCTAGAATTACCGAGAAAACTACAGACATTTCGGTATAATTATGGCTCTTGAAATATACGCTCAAAAAGTAGGAGGTTTATGGAAAACGAGGAATGATTATTTTGAATTACATATTCACCACATTACGTATTCTATGTGTGCCATGAATGAAATCCCCTATAACATAATTTAGAAGTTTTCAACTAAATCAACTTAGGTATACGGAGTATTTTTAATGTTATCGAGATGCATAGATGAATCTGTTTACGTTCATTTCACCTTGATAATATGTAAACCCTGAAGTTTAACGGATTATTGCCGAATATTTCGAAGTGTGACATTTGGACCACAAAAAATTGTCTCTAATAATTGTTTAATCATTCTCGGTTTATTTTTGGGCGCTCGTTCTACTTAAACGAGTGCTATATCGTGTTGCCCAAATGTCTGTAATTTTCGAATTTTGAGGCGAAAATGGTCTCAAACGATAGGGTTAGACTCCCTGATGACGTGGTCAAATTCAGTTCAGTCCGGCTGTCCGTTAGCACAATAACTTTCGAAGGCATTGTCCTAGATACTTCAAATTTTCAGGATGAGTTCTGGTCCCAAATGGCTCCGGTTAAGTTCGTAACCAGCCAAATCGTACACGGTGTTCCATAAAATATGACCATTCAAAATTTTTTCCCTCAATATCCCAGAAATACGAAACCAATCGAAATGAAATTTTTTGGCCACATGCAAGATGCTCATAATGAGCCTCATGCAAATTTTGTTGCCATAGTATTAACAAACCGTAGAATATACAATTGGAATATTGAAAAGAATAA